>JASGLE010000005.1:1337500-2665000 GCA_030179965.1 Cyperus esculentus | reverse complement strand
CTTGCTTTAATGGCACTCACGACTCCACCATCCTAGACCATTGCCTTTTTCTTTTTTTCTTTCATCACCCCCCCTCCCCCTCCCCCTCCTCTGTTATCTCAAAAATTATAATAAATTAAAAAAAAAAAGAAGGTTAGCTAGGAGGCAAGGGAAAGAGAGAAATTATCAATTATCAAATTAACAAAGTGAAGATGTTGGATGGTCTGTTTGGTTCCAAATTCACCAACAAATGGTAAGAAAACCGGTTTCAAGCTCTCAACCTCTCAAAGTTTGCTGCTTTTCTGCTTGGATCACACTGAATTTGGGTTTTTGTTGATTAATTTTATTATTGGTTTTGGGTTGTGAAGCAAGCACTCCATAAAATGCATAAGGACGAGGCTGGATCCAATCAGGAAGAAGAAGCAGGCAGTGGTGAGGTACTTGAGGAGAGATGTGGCTGAGCTCCTCTCCCATGGCCATGACCTCAATGCATATGGAAGGGTATTGTTTTTCCTCTATTCTTACATTATTGCTTTCTCCCTTTTCTCCTCTTTTAGCCGCATTGTTCTGTTTACATTACATATTAATTTATTACTTTTAACGGTTTTTTTAATTTTGAGCAAATTTTAAGTGATCGATCGTTTGACAATTTGTTCTAATTAGAATTTTTTGATGATTAATACTGGTAATTGTCTATAAGGATTTCCTAAATTGGGCCTTTTTACTAATTCAGTCTTAATTTTACTTAAAAATGTCTCTACCTATGATTTTCCAATTTCGATTCAACAGGAAGAGGCATTGTCCTATATATGGCACAAGCTTCTTTATTTTTATAAATTGTTTTTTTTTATTTCACCTGCTGTTGCCATGAATAAAAAGGAAAATTAAATAATTTGTTATGAAATTGGGCTAAAATGGAAATTTAAATAATTTGGTAGCTTCAAATTTGTTTTCTAATATGCATATTCTTCCCAAGATTGCAATTTTGTCTCCTTTTGATCGGTGAATGCTATCATCATGCCATACATCTTGCTATTTGATTTTTAAAATTTTTTCTTCTTCTGTTGGTCTGTGCTGTATTCTAGCTCTCACCATTTTTTTTTCTCTTTTTAATCTGCCCTGTCTTATCTTGATTTGAGGGGACAATCAAATTTTTTGACTGGTTCTACCAATTATGTTGTTATGATTCTATGATATTTTGCTCTTTATATTTTAAGAAATGAATTTTTTTACGGATCCTTACAATAGTGCTTTGAAGAATGATCTTTTTATCTTTGAAAGATTATGCAATAGTTTTCCCTATGTTGTTTCCTTATTAAAAAGATTAAGGCGAATAATCCTGGTACCATAGTCAAATTTAAGTCTAGTGGTGGTTACATCTATTAAGAGACTCACCGTCTCATTTGAAAACTATTTCAGATCCCACCAACCTAAGTTTTAGATTATTTAAATTAACAAACTGTCCTCTCGAGTTATAATAATTGCTAAGATTGTTAAGTCATAGCTATAGTGCACCGTCCAATCAGTAATTAAATGATTATTTTTCCTTAATTCTAACAGATGGAAGGGCTTATTGTTGAGACGAATCAATCCTCATGCTATGACATGATTGAGCAGTATTGTGCTGATATATTAAATCAACTTTCAGTTCTTCAAAAACAAAGGTATTTCCTGTTTTATACTTGTGTTTCTCACATAAGACTATTTGTATTTGGTGGAGACATCACTCCAGAATTGTCTCCTTTGGGAAATTGCTTAATAAGACAAATATAGCGGGCCTCTCTTTTTAAGGAGACGCTTAGTTGAGATTTGGTGAGTGGAACGTTACCTACCTATTATTGAAGTAACCCTTTTCGTAGTTTTCTTCTATTAGTAGGAGACTAGCAGTTCAATTTTGCATTGGTTCTACTGTTTCTGTTTGCATTAGAGAAAAGGAAAGGGAAAGGCAATACCAGATCAGATTCAATGCTGCTTTCTCCCTGTTGTTAATTTCAATTGGATGTAAAGATTTTGTGGTCCAGTTTCAATTAATTTTTGAGATGGGTAGGTAGATTTCACAAGTTGTAAATAATTTTTGAGATGTGTAGGTAGATTTCACAAGTTGTAGTCACTGCTGAATCAGTGAGCTCTATATATATTAATTAAAACAAGATCAAATGCTAAAGTATATGCATAACAATTGTGAATCCCGACTAAGAAATAGGACTTGCCAGCTCTGTCAAGCTTATATGATCTTGTTTATTGCAGCGATTAATTTCTCTTATGCTTGCATTGTGCAATGTTCTTATGCTCATGAAACTTCTGCTCTCTATAATCTGCCGACAAAAAACAGAAAGCAATTGCGATGTAGTATTGAAACATTCTTTCTTTGTTGCAGAGAATGTCCTGATGAAGCCAAAGAAGCTATTGCAACTCTAATATTTGCCGCTGCTAGATTTTCGGACCTGCCCGAATTATGCGATCTCAGGCGAGCATTTAATGAGAGATTTGGCGATACCATGGAACCTTTTGTGAATTCAGAGGTATTGTATTTCTCAGTTAACATGAATGTTGCATTACTCTGAATGTACTGGGACTACTAGGCTAGACATCCTGTACCGTGCTGGTATGATCTGGTATTTTACTGCCTTGAAGACTTTTGAGTTGACCTGAATAGAAATGGTTCAGAAAAAGGGATGACAAACATATAGCTAGAGCGCGGTACACTACTATGTGGTTTCTTCTTGGTTACCATATGGATTTAAACTATATTTTTCTACAATATGAGCTAAATTATATTATAATTTTTGTTTGAGCATTCAATAACCACTGCTCTTCTTGCCTTGTTGTTTGTCAGTTTGTGAAGAGTGCTCAGGAGAAGACATTTTCAGATGAGAAAAAACTCCGACTAATGCAAGAGATTGCTCAAGAATTTTCTGTTAGATTTGATCCAAAGGATGTCCAACGCAGAGTGTCTAATCCTGCTGAAGCTAAATATGTCAGTATACGAAAAGCCTTTCTTCTGATCAATATCTCTCTTCTTTTCACCATATTTTTATCATCAAGCTTGCGGTTGGGTGGTTCTTGTATATATGAGTATATGAATCAGTACCAGTAATTAGATTACCATTGTAGTAATTTGATTATGTTCTAACTGCACGTTACCACTAATATCCATAGCTGTCAATTTTATCAAAATCTTGCATATTATAAATCATGGCATCCTCCTAATTGTGATTTTTTATATACATCTACAGGATATACCCCAGAAACCAGTAGCCCCTAGTAAAGAAGAATCTTATTTAAAAGTTTCTAAGAACCGTGCTGACGGTATACCAAGAGAAAAGAGACCAAATCCAAGTCCTGTTGCAACTGTTCATAAGCAAGAAGTTCGAACAGAACATGTGGTGTGGCATGAGCCTAGAGAATTAAGAGCTAAACAACAAGTAGTGAGAGATGAGCTAAAAGAACCACGGGCAGATATCGAACAGCCACGGGCTCAGCCAAAACCGTCATGGGCTCGGCCAAGGGAATTGCGGGCCGAGCCTAAAGACATACAGGCTGAACCAAAAGATATTCATGTAGTCCCACCAAAACCTGAAAGAAGAGACCCGTACCACAGAGATTACAAATTACCAGCTGAGGGTGTGCCGAAAAAGTATAAAGAAAAGACAAGGTATGGTCATGAAAAAGAGGGGTCCTATTCTGTTGATGGAGAGAAACCTGGACTCGCTTCTGTCAAATCTCTCTCTGAAAAAGACCGAGGAAGTGATGCTTTGATTTTTGATAGATCGAGGGTACGAGGTAATGGTTCGGATTATATGAGGTCGGAGTCCACTAACGACAGAGAAGCAGACGACTTTGTCAAACCTTCCAAAGGAAAAGGTATTAACATGGCTCCTCCTTATACCAAACCGAAAGTAACACGAGTTGGTAAGTATGAAGAAGAAGAGTGTAATGGTTCTGACCCATTTGCAGCAGAAAGGCCACCTAAAGGTGAGAGGGTGATAAACATGGTTCCGCCATATGTCAAGCCAGGGTACGAGCAGCCCGCAAAGCATGGCGATAACTATGGTGAGAGACCAAGGCCATTTTCAGTTAGAAGCAAGGTACCAAAACCACCAGTTGCTGATGCTAAAACAGAAGATGAGTTACTTGATGAAGCAAATTTGAATCACACACCGAGTATGAGAAGAAAGCATGGGCATAGGCGCGAGGTTGCTAGCCACGACGATGAAAATGATGTTTCTGCCAGGCAGCGGTACAGAGAAATGCATGATGACGGCGTTAACGGTGAGATGCTTGAGGCAAGACACCACCTCAGGAGGCATAAAAGCCAGGGAACCAGTGCGAAATACGATGAAGACGAGGAAGAGGAGGAAGACAATGCGATTGATTACGGTAACCTTCTGCGTGAAACTCCACGTAGTCACAGGAAGCACAGAGAAAGGCGGTCTTCGAGGCACGAATCGGGGAGAGATGAGGAGGAGAGAATGATGGATAAACTGCTCATGCATTACAGCCGCAAGGGTATGGCTGGTCCCGAACCGGTCAAGGAGAGGGATCGAGAACACGCAACTGTCAACGAGCCGGCCAAGGAACGAAGGCGAGCAAGGCCTCCACCGCCGCCACCTCTGACAACACGCCCTTCAATGGACCGGGTACACCGTGCCCCAGAGAGGGCATCATCTCTGCCAGTTGACCAGGGCGACGAAGTGGTTCGACTCCCTGCACGTGCAACGTCAATGCAACCCGATTTGTATAGCCCCAACGGAGGACGCCGGCTGCATCCAAATTTGCCGGACTACGATGAACTGCAAGCGCGCCTGCGTGCACTCCGAAATGCATGAAACGAAATGTAGGATTATGTAATTCTGTGCATATATATGCATTATTCTTATTCTTATTGAAATTAAAGAGGTCTATAGGATTATATTGAGATATATAGTGTGATCGATCCAAGTCCATATTGAAGTGGATTGGAGTTAGAATTATGAATTAATGTCTGTGGTGAACTGGTGATGGATGGATTCTGTTGCCCTGACTGAACAATTTTTTGGCTGCTGCTGCTTGTGTCAGTACTCAGTCGAGACTCGAGATGGAAGGCCCCTTCCCTTGCCTGATAATCTCTTTATACATTGGATTTTGAAGTTGTTGTTTCGGTTGATTTCTTCGTTATCGATCTCATCTGTTTAAAAATGTAATTAACTTATTAATTATGAAGGAGGAGGACAGAAGAGAAGACCGTAGGCGTAGACTAATCCCTACATGATTGATTGATGATCCATTTGGATGCAATTAAGCTAGTAATTAAGAAATATGAATGCATACAGCTATCTATCTATCTATCTCTTTCCTTTCCCCTGTCAACATTAATCAAAAGTCCCATTTTTCTGTTACTGTTTAATAATAATTTCCTCTAAACACCTAGTTTAATTTTGAGTTCATGATCTCAATTAATGCTTCATTTCATTTGTCAACATCTGCCTTCAATTAATTAATGCTATGCTATAATAGAGAACTGGTTGACACTTGACAGACAAACTTATGCTATGGAGTATGGATAATTGGATACAATGTTAAACATAATAAATCTTATGTTTTGTATTTTCCCTTAAAAAAAAGGCAATAATATATTGTCTGTTTCTATTTTGTTACTGAGCCTGGCTCCAACTTAAGAGGCACTCTAATGCCTAACCACTATTAGTATTTAGTAAGTAAATATAATAATACATAATTAGTAACTTCTTAATTGGAAGGGGGCCATCTCAATCTGGCCATGACACACTTGGCCCACAACAAAAGAAAACCTCTTCTTCAGAAACTTTTACGATGCGTCGTCTCTCCCCCGCCACCTCTCTTTCTACTTGTTCTTACTTATAGTTCTATGTTTCGTTGTTTCGTCCGCTCGTTCATTGCTTTGTTGCTCTTGTTTCAAATAAAAGACTTTTCATCTTTCTTCATTTGAGGTCTTCTGCCATTGTTACGAGAAATTGAGATGATAGATTTGCTTCGACTTCAACAAATCATATGATGCTTAAGAGATTGAAGTCTTATGGAGCAGTTAACAAGTTTTTGATCCATACTATAACAAAGACGACGATGTTCGTCAAACCGGTAATTTGGGATAAAAGATATTATGCTTTCAGATTTGGTTCAGTGATAATTTGTTAAATTATGTCGTCTCTTGTGTTATTAGTTTAGAAAATTTTATGTTATTTCTATTGATGTAATTATCTCTTTTGAATAAAATTTGTGGCTTTGATGTTAAAAAAAATAAAAAAATAAACGAAACTAAAATTTGTAGACCGAAAAATAAACTCTTGGAAGAACGTAATAGCATCACAAATATACAAAATGAAATAAAATGGAGTAATTAAGAATACCACTAGCACACGCATGTTCAAATTCTGTAAAAAGAAATCTAAAAGTTGATATGAAAGCTAAATTAAATGAATGCGAAACAACAATGCCATCCTTAATTCTCATCTTCTGAATTTAAGTAGGATCAGTATAGTATCCATGTGTAGCCATCCTAAATTCTCCTCTATGTGAAACACTGAAACAAGTTTATGAGGAAATGAAGCACGAAATTCTCGTTACTTAAGAGATCATCGCATACTAAGCGCTCCAATCTTTGGTCTCTCGGGAGTGCCCCGCCGTGGTACAAGATGGTAGCAGCGGCAGTGATGGCAGCATCGGGACGACCCGCAAAAGACTGCACCAGCCTCACCGTGGTCGTAAGGAATAGCGACACAAGAGACATGGATTTGTAGTGAGTGAAGTGAGAAGAAGGAGATTGAGTGATAGGAGGCATGCAGTGGATCATAGCAGATAGGTAATTAATAAAAAGAAAGCACTAATGGACAATGGTCATGTTGTAAAACATTTTGTTGCATGTTGGATTGGGGGGGATCCATCATCCATTCAATCATAGCTAGGGGGAAATAAATTAAAATTGAACATGCAAAGCTAACTACTGGTCCTGAGTCCTGCCCCTGCCTGCCTGATTTCTCCACCTAACAGTCAGTCTCCCTCTGAATTCTGATGGTAAGCATAAAGGAAAACATATCAAGAACATATAATTCTGAGAAGGAGATGGTCTACTGATTCACTGGTAATTCTCAGAGATCAGATCAGATCAGAGGCTCACAAGTGGCAAAAGGCCTGAAACCGGCGGTCCCTCCCTTTTTAACTTTTCTCGCATCAGGTAATCAGGTTTTCCACTGCCTCTGATTTTCATTTTGTAAACAAATGTATGTATGCTTTCGGCTTGAGGGATTATGTTTTAAATAAATGCCTTGATCAATAACATGCACATTTTTAACAGAGGGGGATCCTATATTGTCAAGGGTCAGTCAGTATTATTTTGTACAGAAAGAATCAGTATTTCCCTTTGTTTAATGATTTACAAAGGGGGGACTGGGGAGGTTCAGTCCAGGTTCCTGAGAAAGACGATTGGGGATGTGTGCAAAGTATTATGATTAATGATACTTATTAGATTGGATGAGAATGGTGACTTTGCTGCCTTGTTTTTATTTCCTACAGTTTGTGAGATTAAAGTGAATCTCAGTATGTTGCAGTTGATTTTGAGGTTGTTTTTTTCTCATGGTAATCAGCAATCAGCAATTTGAGATTGTTTAATCAATGTGCTTGTTGTTTGTCGAATTTTCAATGTTGCATGTCTACCTACAGCATTTCGACTCCCCAAGAACAAAAGAGACGCATAATAAAATCATTATCATCCTTCAAAAGTTAAAGGTTCAATTATTTGTGCCCCCAGCTTCCATCCAACAAAGGGAAAAAACTTTCTAATATACTACTGTTTTCTCCACAGTAAGGCAACACTGATAGATCACGAACATTACATTACTTGCATCATAGTTGCTGAATGCAATAGCAGAACATCAGTACACATTCCTCACTAGTCAATTCATTAGGTTAATGAAAACCAATGATTTGGATAACAGCAGATTTTTTATGTCATCAACAGTAGACTGCATGGAACCAAGCACATTGCAAACAGGTTAAATACCACACACGCACATAGGTTTTTCATTAATAGAGACTTCATTTCATCTCAAGAACAATTCATCATAGAGAAACACCAAATACTCCGTAAATACCAGAATGGATAGTCGTCCATGGAGGCATTACTAAACAAGTTTATTTGCAAGCTAATGGGGAATACAGAACTCATTTTTTCCCGCTCTTCTTAAGTCCTGAACCTCCAAAGCTTCCCTTCTGGGCTGCCTTTGCACGGAGCTCCTTTAGTGCCTTCTCCTCCTCTTTCTTCTTCTGGATATTAGCTAGATCCGTCTAAACCAGCAAAAACATTTCAAGTTGTTAGTCAAATGAATCATTAGATTCAAATTGTCTGATTCTCATCAAGAACAGTTAATTACAAACTATTGGCCAATAAGTAAAATTTGAGAACTTTACCATGCTTGGTATGGAACCAAACCAATAGGATTCAGTAAAGGTCAGGTACATAACTACAACCATCAAGAACAAGACTTAGAGATGAATTTATGTTCAACACTTCTAGCATGGAACTGCAACTATATAACAAATCAAACAGAATTTTCATCTCTTATTTTTGTTGGTCCACTCTTAAATTAGCTATGCCTTGGAATTTCCTTGATATGGAAATAATATATCAAACTAATGCTTTGTTAACCACATCAACTTTGTTCCTATATGAATACATACAAATCCTAAAGATCAAAGTATATATCACACCATTATCTAAGAAAATCAAATTTGTGTAACCTTGCAATTAAAGGTATCCAAACAGCAAAGGCAACGGATGGTCCCTCTACACTATACTAAATCCACAATTAAATAGCTTGAACTAGTACAAAAAAGATGATTTACAGATCAAATACCTCATCATAGTCCTTCTTCTCAGACTTGGGAGCCTTGAGAGGCTTGAGCTTCCCACCTGAACACCAAAAACCAAACATCAATCAATACAACTCAATCAGATCTAAACTGAAACCAAACCCACCACAAATCTGCCCACAAACAACTCAAAATCACCTTACAAAACTAACCAAAACAAGAAAAATTAACAACCCAAGAAGGATTGAAAGAACCTTGCTTTGAAGACATGGCTAATTGAAACGTGGGAAGAGAGTGCCAATCGAATTTCAACCCAAAAGAGGGAAAGAGGAAGGGGAATTGGGGAAAGCCAAGAGAAGAGAAGAGAGGGCAAGAATTGGGGTCAAGAAAATTAATATATAGAATTTGGTCAAAAATGAACCGGCATTCGTTTGATTAATTTACCGACAGATTTTACAGAAGAAGCTACACGAGATTATGGGATGTCAAGAAGCAATGAGAATAGGACACATAAGTGCAAGTAAGAGTGCGTAGAATCCTACTGTTTAAAGGGCAATTTTTAATGTGAATGAATGAATGGTGGAAAAGAAAATTCTAGAACGACGAGTTTGGGCTTTGGGCTTTGGGCTGGGTTGATAGTTCCAAATATTTGGGCTTTGTAAAGGTTTATAAATGAGAGCCTTATTGGGTTCCAGAGTTTTTTTGGGGAAGTTGAGAGAAAAAAAAAATCGACGAAGATTAAATACCTAAACCTAAGACTTTTTTTTTTCTCTTTTTTTTGTTGCATAATAGTTTTGGACGGTGTCAAACAAGAGAATTTATAATTGGTTATTTTTCAGAATAAAAATGATATATTGGTGTTAATTTATTGCAATTGAGAAGAATCTGATAAGTAAATAAGTTTGCCGCAGAGATTAATTCTAGACATTTGGGGTAGTAATAGTATCCATCATAATAATGTCATTAAAACATCTCAAATTAATTTGTGAAAAAGAAGACATGAAGATGCAGCTGGTACCAATTCAAGACGGACGATTATTAATTGATTAATTGACATTAATCTGCCCATAAAAAAATTAAAGGGGAGATAACAACAACAAGTACCGACATTTGTGGGGAAAAGAGATTAAGAGATACGATACCTTGCTTTCCTTGATTTTTCATCATGGCTGCTTGGCTTGCAGATCTCGACGGAGGGGAGAAAAGAAAAAGAAAAAGGTAAATAAATAAAGAACTACAGCCTACAGGAAGAAAAGGGGATTCTACAGCAAATATGCAATTTTCCAAGTACTTATAATTGTTTGGTTTGTTAAAAGCACTTTTAGGCCGTCTAAAAATAATTATATTTTCCACATTGCAATGACGTCGGTTTAGGATTTTACTATATATAAATTTTCCAAGTACTTAAAATGCTATTTGTTCTCGTGGAATAAATCTGATCATTAGTATTGAAACACGTCGTTTAATAGTGAGGTTGCGTAATATGTTCTGACACATTATAAGTTTACCACATGAAAAATTTAGAAGGGTAATTAGAATTTTTTAATCTATTTTCCCAAGGAAGGAAAGTGGAAGACAAAAATAAGAATCTTTAAATATTCTGCCTATCTTATGCAGAGCAATAATATTTTGGGCCCGACATTATAATCCTAATTACACTTTCTAAATCATCGCGATTATAGCGTCATTGCGGCGGGTCTTCAGAAAAGCTATCGCCGCTATAGTACGTAGCATGTCCATTAATTTCATGAATTGTATTATATTTTGTATTAAATTTCAACATTATTAAAAATTCTATAGAGCAAATAATCAAAACATAATTAATTAAGAAACTAATATATTTGCATTAAACTAGTACAAAGTCTAAGTTGCTATTCAAACTATCTGATATAGTATTGTTTTTTATACAAAATGATCTAAACTGTCACAAATACAAAATGATCTAAACTGTCACAAACTATGTCATTTCCTGAACTCCTGCACAAAAGAGTTATTAATCCTAAGTCATTTTTTGCACAAAAAGTTACTAATTCTATTATCAGCCCTATAGAAAATATATCCTATATGTCAAGTTTTACTCTAATTTCAAGTCAAACTATATATTATTATGTAGATTTTTCAGACACGTCATTATCTGTATTAGACTCAACTAACGGCTCATTATCCTCATCTGATGATGATCATGATGAGACAAACTCTTCAATAGGAATGATTAAGATGATGAAGATTATTAAGATGATTAATATACATTTCTCACATCAGTCCAATAAAACAAATATAAATCATTTTGAGCCTAAAAAATATTGCATGTCGGATAGTGCACTATTTTAGCGCTATCACGCTATGTGCTATAGCGCACGCTATTTCTGCTATAGCGGTAATAGCGCTACTTGCGCAGTGTTAATATATTGCATCGCGTTTGAAAGTTGGAAACATTATATCGACGCTATAGCACGTTATTTAGAACATTGATTGTGTCAGATTTATTTCATTGGGAATATTTAGTAGCCCTCCTACTTATTCGAAAAGAATAATGATAATAGTTGCATTGTTTGTGCATTCGAAAAGTTTCAAGAAATTAGATATAATTTGATATTGTATTAACAATTAAAAACCAATAAATTCATATATAATTTAAATTTTCTATGCAATGAAATTCAAATAGTTTTATAATTGAACATAAAAAAATACATCAATCGCATGAAGTTCAATTAAAACACGATCAAATCCATAAGTTCAAAATCATAATTATTTTTTTCTACTTCAAAATATTTCCCAAATCTATTAAAATTTTAAATTTTTAATCACCATCATAAATAACCATTACCGCATTGAGGAGGGTTCCGAGAATGGATCAAATAACTATGTTTTTTGATGACCGATCGGTGACCATGAAATTAAATCTTAAATAACTACATTTTAAATTCTTGAATAACAAACCTAATTGATAGAATATGTGAAATGATGTGTTTTGAAAGTTATACTTGTTCATGTTTAAATGTATTTTATTTATGCATTTATGTTCCTTGAAATTTGATAATATCATTCCTTTGGAAGTATTCAGGAAGATGCGCTTGGTCCTGAATCATAGAACTCCAAAGAGGGGATATGTATTTCTAAAGATAGCTCGTGATCCAGATAATTAAAGGCGAACATTAATTATCGGACGAGATCATTGTGTCGATAAAGAGTATGTTGTTGTTCTATAAACATAAGGTTTATCGCTATGACACGAGTATATAAAATGGGATGGATATTTTATATACCGAGCATGACCAACTTGGATGAAACATTATATGGATTGTGTTTTGTGTCATTAATGTTTCATCGTGTCTTTGAATCTAGGATATGAGATGTGTGTATTTCTCACATGAGCGACATGTAACGTGATTGTTGCTAAAACCCTATCTGGTATAGGACAAAGCAACAATTCGTTATATGAAGTTTGTGCGGGAGAAATATATATATCAAGATTATCAATGTTGCTCGTTACGAGTAGTGATATTACTGGGCCCCTTGGTAGAGTAAGATTACAATGCTAGCAATATAACTGGGCCAGTTATAATTGTAATTTACTCGGATAGACCAAGAAAACGAATACGGTACGAAAATGACACGATCCTATTTCGTACAGTATTCAGAATATCACGTGACAAGGATAGACACAACACTTGTGGATTTTGCAGAATAATGTATGGTACATTATTTATGTCATTCGAAGGACTACATGTCGTGATAAAGCCTCTGTAGTCTGATGATGCGATCATAACTTCGACATAACATAAATCCCCAAAAGGTCACACCGAACGAATAAGAAACACCCAGATTCCGTGTCTTAAGGATTATTTCATTCGTGAAATAATATATGGAAGATATCAGAATGAACAACTTAAGGAAGAATTTGGAGGGGCAAACGTTAACCATTCTGGCCATATGACATATGAAAAACAGTAGCCCTTCGAGTGTAGAATCCAACGGTGAAGGTTTCACGTTGTTTGGAATTCTCTAGAAGAAGTTATGGCGTTTTTAGTAAGCAGTGGTCAGAAATTGACGGAATTTGGGCCTGAAATTGGGTTTTTGGGCTTCTAATCTCACATCCTATAAATAGGAGTTGAGAGAGAGCAAACCCTAAGCACTCCAACCAGCCACCTTCTTCCTCCATTCTCTTTCTCCTTTTCAAGGGTTTCTCTCATGAGTTGAGATAAAAAGAAACCATTAGAGCTTGAGAGCTTGAGAGAGTTGTTGAGCGGGTTAGCTAGCCTATCGATCTAGCTAACCGAGCGGGTGTTTGCGGATTCGAGGTGAACCGGGGGACGCGACTTCCGGGCAGCGGCATCGCGGCGCGCGACTCACTGCCGGCAAGAACTCGAATCTCGACGGACAATCCGAGCCCCTAAGGTATGGCACTAACCGCTCTTTGGGATTAATGGGGTTGAATTAATCGGAGCGATTTGGGGTCGTATGTGCTTCCCATACGACATTGAATTGTTATATCTTAGATCCGATGTTTTGCACACTTGTGTTTCGCTCCGATTTTGTGAGTCGTGTGTGCTTCCCACACGACTCAATCGATTGCTTATTCGGTTATCCCAAAACGTACGATCCGCACAACGTGTGCGTATAGAGCAAAATTTTTATTTTTGCCCCCATACGCCACCAAGAATCCTAACAATGGTATCAGAGCATAATGGTACTGTTTTGGGGTAATTAGTGCTATTTATTAAGTGCCGGTAACCGGTACGGGGTTTTCGGTTTAATTGATCGATTTTTGGATTGATTTCGGTATTGAATGCTTCAGGGCATTTTTATTGAGTATTTTGGGTTAATAAAATTCCTACATCTATTTAATGATGTTTGAAGGGATTTTGATTAATAAAACATTGGATTTAATCTGTTTTATTAGGCTGAACCAAAATAATAAATCGATTCGTTTTCTGGTTCGTTTCAGATCTGAATCGGTTTATCAAGTCTCTTAAAAATGTGATAACTCTTTGCTCGTTTGTCGGATTAACGCAAATGATATATCGTTCGAAAGCTTAGATAGTGAACTTTCCAGCAGTGTATAATTTGCCCATGTTTTTCTGTCAAATGTTTATAGTAAAATTACGAAAACCGAATCAGGTTCAGAAAATTTTCAGAACTGAAACACCGTTTTGTTTTTATCATAACTCATAAACCGTAACTCCGATTGGAGTGATTTTTGTTGTGTTAGCTAGATCTAAAAGTCTAGTTTTCAGAAAAATTATTTTAAAAATTTTACAGATAAATTAAAGTGACAGAATTGATTAAATACTGACAGATGCGCAGAAAACCGTTTTTCTGGTTAAGGCATTTAGTATTTTGAAAATCTAAAATACTTTTGAGGTATAAAATATTTGGAAATCCGACAAATGGGAGTTATAGTAAGTGTTTGATATCGATTTAAACCGAAAGGTAAGTTCAAAAATCATTTTTGGGATTTAAATGGTTTTGAGATGAATTTATAAGCAAGAGATGATGGAATGACCGAAACGTAAATAGTATGAACATGCATATCGAAACTTGCGTGCGATAACTATATTTTGCAGGTGGAGCGTGGGTTTGTATGGCCAAAGATTCCAATGCCTTGTGTGTTGTAATGAATGATGTGATGTATGTAAGCGGTCAATGTGCCCCAATTAATTAATTAATGCATACTGTAATGGGAAGGGTTTTTCCTAGTTTATTTTCTTTTAGGTTCTATTTTTTTTTTAGAATAGAATAAAATAAAAAAAAAAAGAAAAAAAGGGGGCGGGTCTTGTAGCATAGAACAGGTACACTCGGCGAGAAGTGGATCGAGCTACAAGATTGCGAGACGTGGCCATACAACCCACCCAATGAAATGTTTTGTGAATGCTTGTGAAATGTGAATGTTTAGGATAAGTATTGTCTCGAATTTGACATGACCTACCAAAACATAAAGTCATGACTTGTATTTGCAAACTGAACTGCCCAATGAAAAAGCAAGAGTATTTTCCTTCTCATTTCATCCACTTTACGTCAATAGCCAGAAATATCGTGATCGTGATCCAGCTATTGGAAATCGTGGAACTTTCATGTCCATATCATTAGGCCATACGTGAGTAAGCTTTGAGTGATCTCATTCTTGCTCATTATGTGGGAATGGTATGTCCATGATTGTTGACCAATGAAATGAGTTTTTTCTTGCGCAAATCTCGAGATCCAGGCTTGAGGATTTGGGAAAAAGAGTCTCATTAAATGGCATGTTTTTCAAAACATTCTTAATGAGACGACAAGAGTCATAAATGTAAGTTCGTGGAGAACTTAAAGGTTGTGATTGGTAATTCAGCTACCTACCTAATCTTATAATTGAGTGATCTCGATTATTTGAGAGGGATCTTGTGGGACCGACAAAAACGGACAAAAGTAATTTTTGTTGGTACAAACTATATAACATGAACAAAACTAACGACTACCTTCTTTTGAAATTTTTAGCGAAAATGTCTTCCGTTCCGAATTTGCTACGTGGTATGCTTGAGAATGCAAAACTTGCTAACGACGGCTCTAATTTTTCTGATTGGTATCTGAAGCTATGCATAGTGTTGCGGCTAGAGGACCTGTTGCACGTGCTGGATGACCCTGTACCAGCACCTGCTGACTTGTCCAAACCAACCGATGCGGAGCTTGAGTCTCAGAAAAAATGGAAAGAGCAGGAGAAGATGGTTCAGGCACTGATCTTGGCCACGATTGGCGATCAGTTGCAACGGAAGTTCATCAATGTCTCCGCAAGGGATATTATGGCTGAACTCACGAAACTGTTCACTGATAGCGCTCGTAAAGAGCGCTATAGGACTACCATGGCACTCACAAGGTGCAAGATGGCAGAGGGTGATTCAGTCTCGTTGCATTTCTTGCGAATGCAGACCCATCTAGAGAAATTGGAGAAGATGAAAACTCCAATGCCTGAAGAGCTTGCCGAGGATGTCATCCTTGGCTCGCTACCTGCATCATTCAAGAGTTTCATCTCTATGCATCACATGCGGGAGAAGGCAATGAGTCTCAGTGAGCTGCACAACGCGCTCAAGACTTTCGAGGCTGACAACGGCAAGACGAAGGCTGATCCCGTCTTGGCCGTAGCGTCGTCAAGCAAGAAGGTTGCTAAGAAGAGCAGCAAGAAAAAGGCTGTGAAGGCGCAGTCCCCTCTGATGGGCAGGAGTGGAGGTTCGTCCTCTAAGGGAAGCACTAAGAGCTCACCAAGCTCTAACACCGAGTGCTTCTATTGCCACGAGAGGGGACATTTCAAAATGAATTGCCGCAAGTACAAGAGTGACTTGGATGCAGGCAAGATTGAAAAGAAGCGCAACAAAGGTGTGCTTGTTATTGAGCTAAATTTAAATTTAGCCACTTCTATTCAGGATTGGGTATTGGATACCGGATCATGTGCTCACTTAGTTTCTAATGTGCAGGCACTAAGGGATAGAAAGTCGCTCCGCAAGGGTGACTGGTACTGAAGGTAGGAAATGGAGCTTTCATTTCAGCGGTGGCTGTGGGCAGCCTCGACCTTCATTTACCTAGTGGCTTAATTTTGAATTTAAAGGATGTTTATTTTGTTCCTTCGGTATTCAGAAACATTATCTCTGTGTCTTGTTTAGATACAATGGATGGTTTTGATTTCTTTGTACATAACTCTTGCATGGTTATTAGTAAGGACAATATCTTTTATGCAAATGCATTAGTTTCTAATGGTTTGTATGTGCTTGATGCAAAAGATGATAAACAAGTGTTGAATGTCAATAACAAGAGGCTCAAGGCGTCTCCAAGCATGGAGACTCTCTTATGGCACCATCGCCTTGGTCACATAAACGAGAAACGTATGAAGAAATTGCAACAGACGAATCTTCTTAAATCGTTTGGTGACACCGCAATTGGGTCATGCGAATCTTGTTTATCTGGGAAGATGACCAAATCACCATTCAAAAAGAAAGGTGAAAGGGCGAATGGCTTATTGGAATTGATACATTCCGATGTATGTGGTCCAATGAGTCAGAGTGCAAGAGGTGGTTACAGGTACTTCATTACCTTCACTGACGACTACAGCCGTTATGGCTATGTCTATCTTATGAGTCATAAGAGTGAAGCTTTTGACAAGTTCAAAGAATATAGGAATGAAGTCGAGAACCAACTAGATAAGAGAATTAAGGCACTACGAACCGATCGTGGTGGAGAATACTTGAGCGACGAGTTTAGTGCATACTTGAAAGAGTATGGGATTGTACCTCAGTTGACCCCTCCTGGAACACCGCAGTGGAATGGTGTTTCGGAAAGGAGGAACAGAACCCTGTTGGACATGGTTCGGTCAATGATGTGTCAAGCTGAACTACCTTTGTACTTCTGGAGTTACGCACTCCAAACAGCAGCTCATACACTGAATATTGTTCCCACGAAATCTGTAGAGAAAACTCCACACGAGATATGGACGGGCAAGCAGCCCATTCTCACTTATCTAAGGATTTGGGGTTGTGAAGCATACGTTACACGTATGAAGACAACCAAATTACAACCAAAAGCGGATAAGTGCTTCTTCATTGGATACCCTAGGGAAACCAAAGGGTATAGCTTTTGGCACAAGCTTACGAACACGATTGTCGTTAAGAAGGGTGCACAATTCTTAGAGAAGGAGTTTCTCGAAAGAATCAAAAGCAATGACAATAGGGTGACACTTGAAGAAATTCAAGAAGACCTAGAAGGTAATCATGAATCACCAATGCCATATGTACCTCCTATAATCAGTGGGAGTAATGCTTCACTTGGTGAAGAGACTCCAACTGAACCTCCACCAGTTGTTCAAACAACTCAGGTTGAGGATGAACCAACTCAGCAAGAAATTGTTGAAGAAGTTCAGACTCAAGAGGAGTTGCAAGAACAAGGAGTAGTCAGGAGATCAACAAGGGAAAGGAGAAGACCCGATTTCTATATGGGTCTTCATGAGATCGCAGCGTTGGACACTGATGATCCCCTTTCGTATGAAGAAGCAATACAGAGAGAGGACTTTAAGGCATGGCGTGAAGCCATGGAATCCGAGATACAGTCCATGTACGATAACAAAGTCTGGACTTTGGTAGACCTTCTTGATGATAAGAGATCCATTCAGTGCAAATGGATCTTCAAAAGGAAGATGGACTTGGATGGAAACATGACAACCTACAAGGCGAGACTTGTAGCGAAAGGTTTCAGTCAGATTCATGGGATCGACTATGATGAAACATTTTCACCGGTTGCCATGTTCAAGTCCATTCGGATTATGCTTGCTATTGCGGCGTTTCATGACTATGAAATATGGCAGATGGATGTCAAAACCGCCTTTCTTAACGGAAAGTTGGAAGAGGAAGTGTACATGGTACAACCTCGTGGTTTTGAAGACTCATCCAATAGCAAGAAGGTATGTAAGCTTCAAAGAGCTATTTATGGGTTGAAGCAAGCATCGAGGAGTTGGAACAAACGCTTTGATGAAGAGGTAAAAACTCTTGGATTCATTCAAAGCATGGAGGAGCCTTGTGTATACAAGAAGGTCAGTGGGAGCAAAGTACAGTTTCTTGTATTATATGTCGATGACATATTGCTCATGGGGAATGAGAAATGTTTGATGGAGCAAACAAAAGATTCATTGAAAACAATCTTTTCAATGAAGGACATGGGCGAGGCCAAATATATCTTAGGGATCAAGATATATAGAGATAGACCTCAGAGACTCATTGGACTGAGTCAAAGCTTGTACATTGACAAGATCTTAGAAAGGTTCCACATGGAAAAATCTAAGAAAGGATCAGTTCCGATGAGTACGTCTGTGCAACTAAACAAGTCTCAAAGTGCTAAAACACTTGAGGAGATAGAGTACATGAAGGATGTGCCTTACGCTTCGGCTATAGGCTCAATCATGTATGCTATGACCTGCACTAGACCAGATGTCTCGTATGCTCTGAGCATGACAAGTCGTCATCAGGCTTCACCGGGACCTGAGCACTGGAAAGCAGTGAAGAACATTCTTCGGTACCTTAACAGGACCAAGAATAAGGTTCTTGTCTATGGTGGTCAAACACAACTCGTTGCAGAGGGTTACACCGATGCAAGCTTCATGACCGACCCGGATGATAGAAGATCCCAGTCCGGTTATGTCTTTCTTCTGAATAGTGGTGCCGTCAGCTGGCGTAGCTGGAAGCAGTCCACTACCGCTGACTCGACCACTTCGGCAGAAGTTATGGCAACAGCAGAAGCAAGCAAAGAAGGGGTTTGGATCAAGAAGTTCCTTGAGGAGCTGGGTGTCGTCCCATCTAGCCAAGGACCTTTGGAGCTGTTTTGTGACAATAGTGCGTCTATTTCACAAATCAAGGAGCCGAGATCACATCACAAGACAAAGTACATGGACCGAAAGTACTTTGTCACTCGAGATTTCATCGAGGAAGGCAAGATTGCGCTAAAATGGGTAGATACAAACAGCAACACAGCTGATCCCTTCACCAAGCCTTTATCTCAGGCTAGGAGTCAGGTTCACTTCGAGACCATGGGTCTGCGCGACCGTGGACAGTGGACAGAGGATTGACTTATCTCTTTTGTTTTGATGTATTACATGGATTATGTAAAACTTTAAAAACAAGTGGGAGATTGAAAGGATGTGTTTTGAAAGTTATACTTGTTCATGTTTAAATGTATTTTATTTATGCATTTATGTTCCTTGAAATTTGATAATATCATTCCTTTGGAAGTATTCAGGAAGATGCGCTTGGTCCTGAATCATAGAACTCCAAAGAGGGGATATGTATTTCTAAAGATAGCTCGTGATCCAGATAATTAAAGGCGAACATTAATTATCGGACGAGATCATTGTGTCGATAAAGAGTATGTTGTTGTTCTATAAACATAAGGTTTATCGCTATGACACGAGTATATAAAATGGGATGGATATTTTATATACCGAGCATGACCAACTTGGATGAAACATTATATGGATTGTGTTTTGTGTCATTAATGTTTCATCGTGTCTTTGAATCTAGGATATGAGATGTGTGTATTTCTCACATGAGCGACATGTAACGTGATTGTTGCTAAAACCCTATCTGGTATAGGACAAAGCAACAATTCGTTATATGAAGTTTGTGCGGGAGAAATATATATATCAAGATTATCAATGTTGCTCGTTACGAGTAGTGATATTACTGGGCCCCTTGGTAGAGTAAGATTACAATGCTAGCAATATAACTGGGCCAGTTATAATTGTAATTTACTCGGATAGACCAAGAAAACGAATACGGTACGAAAATGACACGATCCTATTTCGTACAGTATTCAGAATATCACGTGACAAGGATAGACACAACACTTGTGGATTTTGCAGAATAATGTATGGTACATTATTTATGTCATTCGAAGGACTACATGTCGTGATAAAGCCTCTGTAGTCTGATGATGCGATCATAACTTCGACATAACATAAATCCCCAAAAGGTCACACCGAACGAATAAGAAACACCCAGATTCCGTGTCTTAAGGATTATTTCATTCGTGAAATAATATATGGAAGATATCAGAATGAACAACTTAAGGAAGAATTTGGAGGGGCAAACGTTAACCATTCTGGCCATATGACATATGAAAAACAGTAGCCCTTCGAGTGTAGAATCCAACGGTGAAGGTTTCACGTTGTTTGGAATTCTCTAGAAGAAGTTATGGCGTTTTTAGTAAGCAGTGGTCAGAAATTGACGGAATTTGGGCCTGAAATTGGGTTTTTGGGCTTCTAATCTCACATCCTATAAATAGGAGTTGAGAGAGAGCAAACCCTAAGCACTCCAACCAGCCACCTTCTTCCTCCATTCTCTTTCTCCTTTTCAAGGGTTTCTCTCATGAGTTGAGATAAAAAGAAACCATTAGAGCTTGAGAGCTTGAGAGAGTTGTTGAGCGGGTTAGCTAGCCTATCGATCTAGCTAACCGAGCGGGTGTTTGCGGATTCGAGGTGAACCGGGGGACGCGACTTCCGGGCAGCGGCATCGCGGCGCGCGACTCACTGCCGGCAAGAACTCGAATCTCGACGGACAATCCGAGCCCCTAAGGTATGGCACTAACCGCTCTTTGGGATTAATGGGGTTGAATTAATCGGAGCGATTTGGGGTCGTATGTGCTTCCCATACGACATTGAATTGTTATATCTTAGATCCGATGTTTTGCACACTTGTGTTTCGCTCCGATTTTGTGAGTCGTGTGTGCTTCCCACACGACTCAATCGATTGCTTATTCGGTTATCCCAAAACGTACGATCCGCACAACGTGTGCGTATAGAGCAAAATTTTTATTTTTGCCCCCATACGCCACCAAGAATCCTAACAATATGTTGTATATATCATATTTTATGTGTATATAAAAATTTATATCATTTTGATTTTATTTACATGTGCATCAAGCATTAACAAAAATCAACGGTTCAAGTTTTATGATTTTTTTCTCCTTTCTTGATGACTATCAAAACAATGTTTAAATTTTATTATTTTTTATGTATATGTTATTTTTTTATGTATATGTTATCGAGATAATATAGAATACATATAATGGTTTAGATTTTTTAATTTATGCATTAATAAAAAAAGGGAGTTGATAACTGCACCCCTTAAAAACCCCTTAACCGCACCCTAATATATTTTTAGTTAAAAATTCTTTTTCAAATACAACAAATCACTTTTACGGGTTGCAGTTCACATCCTCAATCAAACAAAACAATTACATATATATATACAATAGAAAGATCAAGAATAAAAATAATTCACTTGAGAAAATATTATCAATTTAGTTTGGGGATGGATAAGGGGATAGTTAAGAAGGGCAAAGATAATTTCTCATAAAAAAAATGGTTACCATGAGCACCAATGCCTATGGTTATTGGATCCCTCCTCAATTTGCAAACCTAGATTCATTCATTTATAAGCCACTTAATCTAGTATAAAATAAGCTCCAAAATTTATAAAATTTCATATACATACATCTATCATTAACATAGATAATATTAACGCTTTTGATTTGAAACTTGAATACAAAATTTTGAAATATAAATAAAAAAGTGAGTTGTGACATCTTGTGGTACAAAAATCTTGTAGCATCGGAACATTCTCTACGGCATTATCGACGAACCCTCCGATGAATTTTTGTGAAAGGCTTCAACCAGTCGGCATCCACAGTTTTTGGGCTGCTGCGCTACGATTTCTTATCTCCTGCTGTACTGCATTTTGCAGTTCATGACGTGAGCCGTTAGATTGTCTGGAGATTCATGCCAGCTCAGATCTCCACGAATCTCGAGACAATCCAACGGTTCACATCATGAACTGCAAAATGCAGTAAGTCAGGGAATAGCCACTCGCTGCGCTACCTGCCAGTAATGTGTATCATTTTCTGTACAACATGCATGAACGAGGAATTATAGTATATATATGTAAACTTCCCAAAACTAAGGTTCGGGTTGAAGACTAGAAGTACATAGGAATGCTAATTATAATTCAATAATTATTTTCAGTTGAGAACTCCCAATTTGTGCCCGCTGTTAATTTACCCTTGTACCAAAAAAAAAAAAAAAAAAATGAACAAAAATTATTAGCTTGGATCTAGACATCTAGTAACCATATCGTATCAATATGACGATATGAAAACGACCATATAAATATATAATAATAAAATAACAGCCCAAAATCGAAAGTTTTTTTTTTTTTTTTTTTTTGGAGATAAATAGGCTAGTTCCCCTAGTAGTGGGAATCCTGGAAAGAGAAGCAGTCAAGTGGATACCAAGTTTCTTCAAACTTAAAATAGGCCACTAATATCCAGAAATGGAAGGGACCACATTGCACTTGTTGGATCCATCGCTACATCCGTTGCATTGAGATATATAAATTGTAGCTTCAAAAGGAAGAAGAGATGAGGTAATGGTGAAATTGTTCATGGCTTTCATGAGAGGTGCCAATCCCTATACTGGTTCCCTCACTTTGAGACAGCAATAACCAATTCAACTAGAATGCAAGTTTGGTAAAACTCTTCAAGCTGCACAAATTCAGCTATTGTTTATTATCTTGTGTTATTGTGCAAACTTCATAGGTTAGTTTTGAGCTAGAGACTAATATGAAAAAGTTTGTCTAACAGTCCAAATTATATTATGTCACGTCCGAAATTTTGATTTATGGTTCCTATTAAATTCATCATATGAAAATACTAGGGGATACAAAATTTTTCTATTTTTGGAGTTTTTTAAGTATTTGTTTTGGATTTTTCAAAATGACTCTAAAATATTAATAAAAATAGTGCTTGTTTGTACATGGATTTTGAAAAATCCAAAACAAATTCTTAAGAAGCTCCAAAAATAGAAA
The DNA here is from genome assembly GCA_030179965.1 of Cyperus esculentus. Classification (NCBI taxonomy): domain Eukaryota; kingdom Viridiplantae; phylum Streptophyta; class Magnoliopsida; order Poales; family Cyperaceae; genus Cyperus; species Cyperus esculentus. The sequence goes on along the minus strand of JASGLE010000005.1, from coordinate 2,641,829 downwards.
ATTTGTGTATCCCTAAGTATTTTTATATGATGAATTTAATAAGAACCACAAATCAAAATTTCGGACATACCAAAATATAATTTGAACCGTTAACATTTCGAAGTGAAATGCAAACTGCTAGCGTTTTCACAATAGTTCTACTCATTGGTTTTATACTTTTATATGAAGTAACGATGAATATATATACTTTTATCATGAAAAGCCAATTTCTGGCATGAACTAATACTGAAACATTATTTATATCTAAAATAACATAATCGAATTAAAATTAATCAGATAAAATTAAGAGGATTTGAGGGACAGAAGTGAGCTAATTAAGTTTGGTAATGCTGTAAAGAAAGTTTTAGTGGGAGTAACAAGAAACCTTGGATTGTACAACCACCAACAAAATCTAATGAGTTGATGGCATGCAAGCATGATACAAGCCACTTATGCCTGCGAGTGTCTCACTAAAGTGCCTTCCTCCTGCCATACAAAAGCAGGGAATCAAGGAAAAAAAAAAGTGGAAGTTCTCCTTTCTACCCCCACTATGTAATTTCCTATGTGCTGTTCTTTGAATAGACCACTTGGTTTGTTTCTTTTATCTTTTTTCTCAGTATTGTGGCCATCTCCAAGTTTCTCTGTTGCGATGATTATGATCATGAATCATGATCATCACAATGCTTATAGCTAGACCACTGTACTTTAATTAAATAGTAAATATACATATGAGAAGTTGCAATAGAATTATTATGAGCGTTGATAATGAGTCCAACGTTGCCAATTTACCCACCACTTCAAAAAAAAAGAAACGAGTACAATGTGCATAAAAGTCGCTCAACATTTGTTAAAATCGCTGATTATCTATTATACAAAATACATAAATATCTATTATACAGAATACAGAAATATTAGTTGGAAAGCTTGTTATTCGGGATATACAAATTTATAGAGTCCGGCTACAGTGATATGCATGCGTAGCACGATTTTAACGTGCTATGCGGTCCGTATCTCAGTTTTTTGTGTCCAAATAGTCGATCCGAACCGCTCAACGTAATCTTTACAGAAAAATATGCTACCAAACAAAATTTTAGAATTTTTAGAATTTTTTTGCTATTTTTAGTGATGGGGAGAAAATTGTTATTTTGTATGAATCAGAATCCTTGAATCTAACCATTTTCTCCCCATCATTAAAAATAGCAAAAAATATTAAAAATTGTAAAATTTGGTTTGCTAGCATATTTTTGATATAAAGATCACATTGAGTAGTTCAGATCGACTATGTGGACATCAAAAATGGTGATACAGACCGTATAGCACGGTAAAATTGTGCTATGCATAGCACCGTAGCATATTTCCAAATTTATATTCTAGAGTTGACATATTTTTCGTGTTAACACTTATACACTTCCGTTCAACATATAATGAATGATTTTTAACAAATGTTAAACGACTTTTTGTGTGTGACACGTTGAAGGACATGCGCATTGGACTCCAAATATTTTCCAAATATTAAGATTGCTGCAATAGAAAATAGTACATTAATTAACCATGTATATATCTAAGCATATGCAATACCATCTGATCTGACAAAAAACCAAGAAACCCTAGCCGCCTCTTGGAACTCTAGCCGTCTCTACAAACAAACTTTTCGGTGGGGAGAGGCACCCCGCCTCTCCCCCGCCTCTCCCCCGCCTCTCCCCCGCCACCCCTCTTCTATTCTAGTTCTTCTTTGCTGATTGCTTTTAAGTTTTGTTTGTTGTCAACTCTTCGTCCGTTTCTTCGTCTGTCTTTTCGTCACCCTTTTTACTCTAAGAAGGGTCTTTTCGTTGTTCTTCAGTTAAGAGGGTTATATCATCACTTGAGAATGGATTTTGCTCCCGCTTCAACAAATTGACATGTTGCTTGAAGAAATGAAGATTTGTGAAGTACTTACAAAGTTTTTCAATCATTCCAAAGACGATGAACTCACCACAACTAAGATGGTAACTTCAAAAACAAATTTGTGCTTCTTCAAAATTTGTCTCTCTGTGTTAGTTTATCGGGACAAAATTAGTTAGATTATTGTTATAGAAGGTTTGATTGATATTTTTTCATTTGGATTTAGATTGAGAAATTATTTTATTTTTCTTGTGGATGTAATCTTTTTAAGTGAATGAATTAGTTGCCTACGGGCCTTTAGTGTTCAAAAAAAAAAAATGCAATACTAGTTTAAGTACATTTAGCTTGTCAACTAATTAATTTCTATTTATAAGTATTATCAACTAATTAATTTCTAAATATAAGTATTATGTTCTGTGTAATGATTGATGGCACCAAAAAATGCACACTTTTAGTTAGGAAAATACCTACAGAATTAATCCAAATCATTGGTATATGCATCCGTTTACATGCATTATCTTGTGTTTTCCAGTTACTGCTTTGTTTTTTGTTGTTTTAGGTCAATGGAGCAAGATACGAAGAATACGGAGCTTTTGGAGCATTCTCAGACCTAGACACTTACGGTCTGTAAGGTCTACCCTTACGGTTCGTAAGGGTTGCAGCCGAGACAGGAACAAAGATGGAAAGAACTTTGGATTTGATGGCTACTTAAACTTGATTTGAGCAACGATTTTTGGCAACTTTTACCACATATCACAGCCGCCTTGGAGAGGCTTTTGAGAGGGTTTCCTTGAGAGGAAACCGGAGGAGAGGAGAGGAGGCCGACGGGCTTTGACGGAGACGAGCCGATGAGCGATTCATGCGCGTGCAACCATTGGAACTGAGTGACACACTTGTTTTGCATTCTTACTCTCATTTGTGATTAGTTTGAGTTACTTCCGTTGCGCGATGTTTTGTTTTGTTTGTTGTACTTGCTTGCTTGTATCTGTCATGGCCATGTCCGGCTAAATCTATAGTTTCTAGGATTAAGACAATGTTATAACTTGGTTTTTAGTTTTTATGAAGTTCTTGGTTATCTTTTATATTAGTTCTCTGTGTATTGTGTATGAATGATATTGCGATCTATGCTTGAGTTGTGTGCTCAAACAGGTAACCAGTAGGTATTGGCCATACCCTAGGTTTTAAGCCTTAGTACGCATGTGACCGGGCCTAGTTTGTATTCAGAGTGGGTTAGAGATCCGAGAGGGCAACCAGACAAAACGCGAGAGCTGAGTCTTACGCTACCCGAGAGGGAGGTACAGTTTGGGGCACCGGTACCGAGACTTAGGTCCGGCTTACAAGCGAGAGCTGAGGTTCGTACCTCTGATTGGTTAGAACTGTGTTAGGGATTAAGCCAACAAGCGAGAGCTGCGGTTTGGTGCTTGATACTGTTTGAAACTAGAACTAAACATGTTAATACCAAGAATTCATAATACTAATTTACTTGTGTTGCGCATCGGTCGTATGCGAGAGTGACGACCGGTACACTTCTATCTGCCAGACGCGAGAGCGCGGTTCAGTAGTCGTGTGAATTGTCCGTGACAGTTACGGTTAGCATAGCGCGAGGCTAGGTGACGACTAGTCTGAAATCCTAGAAACGCTTTTATCTTACTGCATTTCATCCTTTTTACATTTAATTATTAATTTAGGAAAATAAAAAAAAAACACCCCCCGAATTGCGAACAAACCCTAGTTTTAGGGATAAACAAAGTCTAATCCGATTTTGCCAACTGTCCCTATAGATTCGACCCCGCACTACACTACAACTTAGTCGTACACTTGCAGTTAACTGATTTGCGATTTAGTAGGGATTAAAAAATAGTATACTTTCGAGTGAACAATGATCATCATATTCATACTTATATACTATCAAAGAGCAGCATCACATAAACCATAAAGGATCCAAAACAACTAAAGTATAAAGAAAGCAAATAAAATCCTCCAACATGACACGTGGGTCACCCCACTAATTAGGCCAATTGTTATCCTCTCACTCTCACATCCATCAATCCATCATCCATGATCCATCCTTACTCCTTTATATAGTCCCCTTTAATTATTTAGTTCCATGCTCATAATTCATAAATAATAAACTCCATCATTTATTCCCTTCACTCAATTTCTTATTTCATTCAACTTAACCTACCCACAGCTATTCTATCTCTTGGCCGGCCGGCCGGATCAATCATCAATGGAGAAGAGCCGTTCCATGCCGGACGTCTACTCGTCATCCTTCTCCTACTCGAGCGGCCTCGAAGGCCTCGGCTACGACCGCTCTAAATCCTACAATTTCAACGGACCCAGCGGCAAGAAAGACGGCTTCCAGAGCTCCAACGACCCCGAGCTCAAGCGCAAGCGCCGCATCGCGTCCTACAACATGTTCACCATGGAGGCCAACCTCAAGTCATCCGTGCGCAACAGCATGAAGTGGATCAAGGCCAAGATCTCCGACGTTCGATACGGCTTTTGATCATGCATATATAGGTTCTTGTTTCAAGGTGTTTGAATTCCAAAATTGCATGGTTTCAGACTTTCAGTCAGTAAAAAAATCTATAATTAGACTTGTGCTCCATATATCAGATGAATTTAAAGATTTTTGTGTGGTTGTGTTACATAAATTTGCATCGTTTTAATGCTTGACTGATGTAAATATAAAAGATCAAGTGTGGCATGCTAGCTGCTAAATAAATACGTAAGCAGGTGAATCTTTTTTTATTTATTTAATATAATCAATGAATCTAAAATCAGTGTTTCTTTTTTTTTTTCTAATTTTCTCGTGTCATTTTAATTTCCATCTTTTCAGATATATATATATATATAGATCATAGACTCTAAAGTCTAAATATGTGGAGTCCAATTTTAGCGTTTCGAGGAGAGAAATACACAAGCTAGAGTCGGACTATATATGCAATTAATTTTTCTTTGATATTTATGTGTATATATTGTGTTAATTACAATGTTGTAACTAACTAACAGTGAATTACTAGTAGCTAGAGAGAGAGAGAGAGAGAGATACAGACACAATATTATAGTTTTGAATTAACATTTATGTGCTTAATTTGAGTTAATAGCTATCTGTTTTCTGTTTTACTTAAAAGTAGTTGTGAGTTTTTGTGTTTTGACTTTTGAGTTAACAGATTTAGACTTAAATTGTAGAATGGTTGGATAAATTTAATTGAAGGTTGAAGGTTGAAGGTTTTATTATGAATTAAAAATAATTCCACTGCATCTTAATTTTGTGTTGGATATTTGGCCGGCTGGGTTCATTTTCTGTTTAATTAATTTTATATGAATAGGCATAGCAATTAGCAAAGCAAATTGAATCCCGTTAATATATAAACGGACATATATACATGGACATCATAGAAAATGACAGCAATTAGTAATTAATGAATTATATATGTACCAATTAATAAAAGATAATTATTTATGATGCTTTCAAACAGTCATATGATATTGAAATGCAAATCATAATGGACCTAGCATGGTCAACACGCACTCCAATAAGTTCAACTTTTGTAGGGCCTGTGTCCCTGCTTTAATCAATCAACCTATTACCTATTACCTACCTCAATGAATAATTAGTAGTTAGATTCATCATTAACCCCAGATCATGAGATGACCCCAGAAAAAAGAGGCTTTACCAAATAGTTTAGTTTCTTTGTGTTTTACACTTACAGTTTACTGTTTTACATTAATTGATGCTGATCGAGTGAGATGCATGAAACAGCTTCATTTAAAGGCTTTTATGTACAATTGATTCAATTGAAATTGGAAAAAAAAAAAGAAAAAGAAAAAGAAAAACGGATTGTTGGTTTATGGGGTCCGGTTCAATTAAAAATTTAAAATGGCTTAAATCAGTCAGTTCAAGGAAGTTGTTGCTGATCGAGTGTGTCGGCCTTTAACCCTACACGAGAACTATCTTGCTCTCTCTCTCTCTTTTTTTTTGGAGAAAAGAGATCTTCCACTTTAAAGCAATAATCCCAAAATTAAAATTAGGAGGCACAATAAATTTTCTTGGGGTCTACCAGATTAATTACTGGTAAACTTTCTCTTGTTTGTTTGAACTGGTGTTTTGTTCTTTCACGCATATAAAAACTAAATGATAATTAAATGCAGTATTAATTAATATTTATAACTACTATATGTTATATTAATATTTCAGATCCTAGAAAGATGACAGACTGTGATGCGATTGAATATCATAAAAAAGTTACAAACAAAATGGGTTTAATAAGAACAGAGACTGTATCAAGAACATGTATCATAATAAGAGGGTTTTAATTATGAAACCGAGTAAAATAAGTTGATGCGATGAGAAGCACCTTTTTTCAAGTAAAATGTTTTTTTTTTGGTCTGACACCAAAATGCATAAATGAAGTGCACGTTTTATTATTATCTATATACTCCTAAAAGAGTAGTAAGGACTGAACTCTCCATTTTGTTCCAAGTTTACCTCTAAAATGGGAAAAAAAAAATATCACTGTGCTTCTGTAGATCGAATCGATGTCTTTTCGATCTTTTTTGGCTTTCCACTCCCAACATCTTTCCCTTTGAACACACCGTCGTCTCTCCCAATCTATTTAATTTTCCATTTTCCTCTCATTGTGATCAAAAGAAAGAAAAAATAAAAAAATTGCTTTCAGTTTTCACTTTTGTTCTTTGTAATTCGGTATGTCCTTTATATTTGATCCATCGCCTCAAAAAAAGAAACTGTAACACTTTGCTCCTAGTCCAGCGTGCTTGCCTGATAGGTTTCGGTCTTGCTCCTTCTTAAGATGGAGAGTCCATAACGCTTCACTCAATTTTATAATTCTATAAATTCTATTTCTACTGTATATTACTAAAAAAAAGTTTATTATTTTGATTTTGGTTTAAAATGTCCGTCCAATAGACGGGTTCTTGCTAGTTTTTGATAATGTTGGAACAGCTTTTATGTTATGTTCTCTATCGAATAAATGTATGTTATATAATAGGGAAAATTATATAACCTAACACTACATTTATTTATAAAATAAAACACGGGCTGCATAAAAGTGCTCGAATGATACGTAAAGTTTATATATATGGGCCTCATGAATGAATGTTGTAAAAATTCATGCAGCTTTCAGTCCAAAATAAAGACTCCAACTTGGGTGATGCTATAATCACACGGACAAAGGCCCAGGCCATTAAACTCGTTCCCAATCGCCCATTTCTTTCTTCAATAATAAATAGATATCATATGAATTTTGTTTTTTTTTTTTTATATTCTTTCAATGGAATGCATTTAAATACCTAAAATTTATGTATATTTGGCTTAACCAATGTATTAATCTCCATCAACAATGTACTATTCTTTATATAATGTACAAATTATAATAAAAAAAATTTTTATTTTATTTTGTTTGCAACAATTTTTAGAAGCTAACACCAAAAAAGAAAATACATGAACCGGAGACTAGCCATATATTTGTCAGGAAATAAATGGCACTCAGTGACTCTTAACTTTTATCAAATGACAGCTGACACTATTTGGAAAAAAAATTATAAAATTTTGTAATATATATATCCTTCTCGATTATTAATTTCTAAGAAGAAACTTGCGCTACATTACATCAGCCGTCAGCGCTAGGAAATTACAGTGCCCACTTATGCGAATTATTAGAGGCAAATGCAATACATTATAATTATACCGGTCCTAAACACTACTAAGTACTGATCATGATACTGGTAAGCGATACTCTTACGGTTCTACCATTAATTAGCCACTTAACTTAACAGCCGTCCCGTTGCCATGAATTTTCAAAAATAAAAAAACAAGTACTGAACTACTGATACTGGTAAAAAGTTTAAAACCCAGCTTAACATACAGATACAGTGCAATATAACATGGGCATGGCCAGGCATCTAGGTAATTAATTAATATACTTGACTTAAGGAGATGAGGCCAGAACACCCTCAACTGGAACAGGGTGGACTTCCGGGTTAGCAACGATAACGCCAGTACCGTCACCACCGCCGCTGCCACTACCATGTGCAGTAACCTTGCCACCTGAGTTTCCAGTAGTGCCAGATCCTGCACCACTGCCTGAACCATTTCCAGAGCCCTCTGCAGAAGTACTTCCATCACCAGGTGGACCTTCACTGGATGCAGCAGATGCATTCGGTCCCGAGGCTGCTATAGACCGTCTACCTTTGCCAATTTCAAAACCGACCCCCCCACCAGGGCAGCAGGACTGATCTATTCCTATTGCATCATCTTCCTTAGTGTAAACACCGGCATTTCGGCTTCCTGGTACTCTACTGGCATGGCACAATATTGTCAGTCCTACAAGGACTAGTAATGTTACAGCCAAAAGCCTCCTCATGTTTGAGCTTTTCATGGAGGCCATTGCAGGAAGTATATACATATATCCTGTTACTTAATTTGTTTGTAAATGTAAATGGTATGAGTGGATGAACTGAGAAACTGGCTATAGCTATATATTATATTTATGCAATTGTGCTGTTGCCTTTGGGATGATATATAATATTTACAGTTAGTGTAATTAATAAGGTTTCTGTCTCTGACCCCTCTTCTTACAGTTACAGAGCATTAATAATCAGTTGTCCCTGTCTATATTCATGGAAAGTATCAGAGTTATTTGTCAAGTTAATTAAATCAAGAAATAATTCACTTTTATTTATTTTTGCCAATTTTGTTGCAGATTAATTTCTCCTTATCAAAGCGCTGAAAATATTTAAATCTCAAATGTCTCAAAGTTATTCTCGGACATATGTTTCTCATGCCTTTTTTTTTCCTTTCCTTTTTTTGAGATGAATGCGAGGGTTATGCTATTCATGTTGTATCAGTATATGCCATTCCTAAGTGATACAGCCTATCTGAGGGCGGCCAGCCGTACGGAATTGAGTAGTGGTGGAAGAGCACTAAACTGTATTCTATGACGTGTTCTTCCCATGGAAATGGCGGTGGTGGAGGAAGTCTTTAACTGTATTCTATGACGACTTCTCCAACCATGGTGTATGTGTGTGAAAATAGCGGCCCCAAGATGTTGTCCTGGCGTCAGCTTATATAGGCCAGGGTTCTAAACCTAGTAGACCAATGTCAAGATGGCCCCTTCATAGGCTATTTCAGGCCATTTTGGGCTTTCTTCATATTGCATTTCGATATGGGCTACATGAGCCTTTTTCGAGAGTTATGAATAGGGACCTCGAGATGGGCCTGTAAGGGGCCATCTCAAGGTTCCTACGTCATTAGGCCGTAATTGGTTTTTGGGCCGAGTTCGAGACATGGGCTCGAACTACCTTATATTGTGTCTGAGAACTTAGTCCTATCATTTGCCCCCCAAGTCGATGAGTATCTCGAGCTGAGTACTTATCGGGTTGCTTCTATGCTGGGTGAATATATTCATCTTATTATGTAGAGTATTTGAGGCTTTAGGAACTTAGTCCTATCATTTGCCCTCCAAGCTGATAAGTATCTCGAATGAGTACTTCTTGGGTTTATTTGTCTAGTAGTATACTCCTCATGTTCTTGAGTAGCATATGATTCCAATGCACGCATAATCTTCAGGCATTTCGTTGGAGGGAAATGGGACTTAGTCCCATTATTTACTCCCCAAGCCGATAAGTATCTCGAATGAGTACTTTTCGGGTTTACCTATCTTGGTTTTGACTTTTGTATCTTTAAATTCTTCCTTTCTTTTTCGTTTGACTCTAACATGATCTTGGAGCCTTTCAGTGAATGTTTCTCGAACCATCAAGAATTTTGCTTCAAAACTTTATGAAGTATGGCGTATACCCTCCTTCCATTTTTTTTTTTCGGTCTACGTTAACTTCGACCATATAGTCTACTATAACTTTGACCTTGTAGTCTACTGTAACTTCAACTTTCTTTAGGTTTACTTTAGTTTCAACCTTGTAGTCTACTATAATTTCGACTTTTTTCGGTCTACTTTAACTTCAACCTTAGAGTCTATTGTAACTGGAGTGTATTGTAACTTCGACTTTCTTTTGGTTTACTTTAGTTTCAACCTTGTCTTCATAGTCCGTTTTAACTTCACCTTGTAGTTGGTCTACTATAGCTTCGACCTTTTGATTTATAGTCTACTATCGCTTCAACTTGTAGTTGGGCCTACTACAACTTCGACCTCTGAGTTTATAGTCTATTATAGCTTCGACTTGTAGTTCGGTCTACTATAACTTCGACCTTTGAGTTTATATTCTACTATAGCTTCGACTTGTAGTTCGGTAAACTATAATTTCGACCTTTGAGTTTATAGTCTACTATAGCTTCGACTTGTAGTTCGGTCTACTATAATTTCGACCTTTGAGTTTATAGTCTATTGTAGCTTCGACTGTCAGTTTATAGTCTACTATAGCTTCTACTTGTATTTGGTCTACTCGGATTTCGACCTGTCAGTTTATAGTCTACTATAGCTTCGACTTGTAGTTGGTCTACTCTGTTTTCGACCTTGCCAGTTTATAGTCTACTATAGCTTCGACTTGTATTTGGTCTACTCTGTTTTTGACCTTGCCAGTTTATAGTCTACTATAGCTTCGACTTGTATTTGGTCTACTCGGATTTCGACCTGTCAGTTTATAGTCTACTATAGTTTCGACTTGTCTTCGGTCTACTATAATTTCAACTTGTCTTCGGTCTACTATAATTTCTACCCTTCATTTATAGTCTACTATAATTTCGACTTGTCTTCGTATTCAAGAGTTTTCATTCCGTCGTCCTTTTTGTTGTATAGGACTTTCGTCGTTGCTCTTGAAAATATAATCCTCAGAAAGCACTTGGAACAACATTAGTTCACATAGATATATATTCGAATTATAAGGAATCATGAATGCTGTAAAGGATGGTTGTATTATTTTTAGCCACTGCCGATATCAATTAATGTTCACCATGGAGCGTGTACAGTCAAATTGCTTAGAATCTTCAAAATATGTTCGAATCTACTGTAAGAGTCATGAATTCTCAAACTTATCTCACAAATGCGAGCATAATATTTCTGAGTTAGACCCTTATGTCAATACTATCAACAAAATAATTCAAAGATGAGACCATTACGCTCATAGTTAACCATTTTGGGTCCTATTTTCCTGCAAGTAATTATCTCCGATAAATCATGAAACAATCCAATCATACAAGACAAAGAGACTTGTACTCAGATAAGCCTGATTTTGTGTCTTGAGGTTGACTTCTCTGATAACTACACCTTTGAGGTAGTTTATTTATTTATTTATGTCATTTTTATTTATATTGAAGGGCTTTTGTTCCGTCATCCCTTTTTTCGTAGGACTTCTGTCATTGTCGTTGCTCTCTTTATCTATTTTCTTATTCAAGAGCTAGCTTTTCATTCCGTTGTCCTTTTTGTTATAATAATAAAGGGGATTCAGTTTTTACTACAGTAAAATTTACTGTTGTATCAACAGTAACACAGTAAGTCGGTAATGTGTGCCTCCATTTCGATGTATTGCCAGTCATATTTTGCAGTTTGCACTAGAAGCTTCTGCAAAATATTTATATGAGGTTTATGCAAAAAGTCCCAAGTAGCATGTAAAACACATAATATCAACAGAAAATTGCTAGAACTATTGACAATGTCTTCCATCCACTGGACAGGATGCACCCAAGTCAAATTGCGATACTACCCCAACTATAGAAGAAAAAAGAATAGTTGCACAAAGAAACTAAGCAAGATACACAAGTATTCATTAATAACATACCAGCTAAACCAGTAATGACAACAAATTAGCTTCATCAGTCATTCACCATCAATAGTTGGATGCTATGCATCATACAAATTATTTCTCCCCCTTACTATTACAGAAGTACAGAGTTCCCAGTATCAGGTCTCAACTCTCAAGTCAACAAACAGTGGTACCATCAGTAGGCTATGTTAGTAGTAGCAAACTTTTAATCTTTTTTTTCCCCTTCTTTTCTTTTTTGTTTTTTTTTTAAGTGCAATTCATCGATTTTATTATTAATTGGGAATTTATGGAAAACATTATGAATAATATTTCATCTAAGCTTCAAAATTGTATAATCTATTATGAATCTATTATGAATGCTTCAAAGACATATTAATTTTGAACGCAAATTAGCACACCAATTAGGGTCTTATATAGGAAAATTGTTACATTGTGATGTCTTTATAATAAAACATCATAATCGTGCGGAGCACGATCATCCTCTAGTTCTTATATATATAAAGCGGATTCCAGATCTTCTACAGTTCCTTGATAAGCTTCCGAAGTCAATCTGGATCGTCCATCTGAGATTGAATCAAGATCCAAGGCGTCCATTGTTTTGTGGTACTGTTCTATCAACAGTGCCAAACAGTAAACCTATTACAGCCGTTGGATCACAATAACAGATGAATGGGATGATACAATTGTTTCTCCCCTTTCAGCCCATTCCAGAACTTTCACGCTCCCACTTCATTTCTACCTTGCCACTTCGCTGCTACCACTCGACTGCCACCGCGCCTCTCTTAATCACCGCCGCCTCTCTCTTTCAAACATCTATCTTGCCCAGTGCCCCAGCCGCCTCCTTTACTCCCTCTTCCTCCTTCCTGTCTAACCTTCTCGAGTTCCCCATTTCCAAGCTCCATTCTTTCCGTGTATGTGCTGCGAATCATGTGATGTTCCTTGCGATGGACAAGAGCTGAGGCATTCCCTTTTCGAAATCAGTTTGTAGCCCGTCCTCACTCTCATCTCGCCTCCCCTGGCCTTGGTGCCTCCTCTCCTCAGGTACCCCTTCCTTCTCTTGCTCCTCAAATTCAAGTAAAGATGGTGATACATGATTTCCCATACTGGACAGTAATTCGAGTTTATTATCCTCAAATTTAGTTAAATTATTTCATCGAATTTTTGCTCTTCCTTGTCTTGAACAGTAATTAGAGTTATTTGCAGCTCCATTTTGTAATTTTACCTCTGCAATTGAGCAAATTCTGCACAATTTCCTTTTTGACAGAAATAGTAGCATTGGGTACAAGAGTGAGTCACTCGATATGCTTCTCAGTGTCATGCTCTCATTCATCATATCTCCATACTCATACTGCTCTCACAAGTTACAACTACTTAACTCTTGATCAAATGAAGTCAAATACTGATTTGTTTCCTTACAAATGGAACCAGCAAACTGGCACGCAAGGAAAACAAAAAAAAAAAAAGATAAAAAATGTGTCCAAGTTACTGCATTGGTTGAATTATTAAGTCATCTTAAGTCAAATACATCTTGGTATCAGAAAAGCTCAAAGAAAAGTACGCCACTCTCGAAGAAATTAAATAGAATTCTTATTATCTTTATTTAGATCAGGCCTGTTTTGGGTGAAATACTACCTAGTAGTCTATATCAGCATAAAAATGTGCCCCAGCCAAATCCAACTTGTAAAAATACATCTTCGTTAATTCTGGTAAAGAGAGGCTGGGCCTGTTTTGGATGAGTTTGGTCAAAACAATTAATTTTGAATATGAAAATGGTCATGATATTTTTAACATTGATCCTGGCAAGCTTGGACATGATATTCTATGGTGCCTAGATTTTCAGTTAATTAAGCCAATTTAAGTATGATCTATTGTACCGTGCCACAGTTTCACTATTTACCGGAACATGTTATTTTCAGTAACTTACAGTGTGAACTATGGTCAGGGGAAAATTATTCCCAGGCAATGTAAGTCAGTGTAGGGTTAGGTGCTTGTATGTTATTTTTACTTTCAAAGTTTTACAGTTCTTTATTTTATTTTTTCTTTTTAATAAAAGATTCTTCAAATGAAGGTAATGAAGCATGTGTTAATTCACATAATTGGTGTCCAGTCTGGCCAATTCACTTGCAGTTATATAAATAAGATTAATTAGTTGATGTTGTTAGTTCCAAGTAGTGTGCACAGATCTTATATCAGGGTTTCTGCACTCCATTCGTTGATAGGTACGGCTTTAATTTTGTAAATTATTGTAGTCAGTTAAGCTTAATGAAATATTTAGTCAAGTTAGAAAATCCGAGTTGATCAAAATGACTAGGGGAGCAATCACTGGACAACTTAATTATACAGTTACCAGATAAAACATGTTTATGACATGCATTATTCTATATTTGATTAAATTTTAGACAACTCAATTGGCAACTCTTTGCAACTTTTGAGTATGAATATAGGCATATGCCGCTCTAATATATAATTGTTCACTTCTTATTACAAGGACTTGAACTGATACAATGAAGGGTTTGATAACATCTATGTCGTTTTAATGATTATATAAAGATGTAAAAAAATTAATTAATGAGCTGTATGAAGACAAAGCGATTTTTAAGATGGCAGAAGTTTAATGAGTACTTTTTTTTTTTCTTTTTCTTCTTTTGCTCTTATCTGCCAACTTATATCTGACTAAAGGTATATCATTATCGCGCATAGCGCGATCATCCCCTAGTTTGTTATATAAACCGGATTCAATTATTTCTACACAGAAATTACTGTCGAGACAACAGTAACCCACAGTAACAATTTTTAACCGTTCATTGCCTTGAGCTCCCACTGCTTTTCTTTGGAAGCTTCTCCTTTCTCCCTACTGCTTCAACTTCCACATCTCGTCTTCTCCAGAAAAATCCATGAGAAAATATATCTGGCTCACCCTCATCGATGGTGCTGCTGCTCTATCTACTCTGAATTCTAGGGCTTGCAACAAGAGAGAAGCTGGCGCCATCCTCCCCACAGCGTTATGTAACTCTCTCTTTAAATCAATGATTCACTTTGGTGGAAAGGTTGCCACTCATAAAACCGGAAAGACTCAATTAAGTAAATTTTCTTTCTTCCTAGGTTAGGAGTTAGGATTTCAAATGGTCCCTTTTCGGAAATCATCACGACATCTATTGTCCAATCTTTTATTTAATTGGTTTGAGATATATTGGAGTTCCTTAATTGTTGTTTGAGATAACAACTAAGAAGATATCATCCATGTTGTTGGGTTCTTCAACAAAAGCATCTAGGTATGACCATTTCTTTTGATTTTATATCTATACCCGTTTGTCTGCTATAATGAATTTAATGGATATTGAAATTATTACAAGACGGTACGTATTTGGTGATAAATAGAACAGCCATTCTACATCAATTTTTGAAGAATAATAATTCCTTAATTTGCAGGCTTTCTATGACAATAACTACAGAATCTTATCAATAATTGATGACACTTGATGATGGATGAAGCTATCTCAATATCCTCTTTTTTTTTTTTTTCTTTTTCCCTGACAAAGTTCATCTGATTGCTCAACATCCATTTGTAAATGAATGTTTATGAAAAAAAATCATGTATTATATTTCATCTAATTAATTTTAAGTTTTTTTATTATGTACCAATTTGGATGGCTTGAAAAGGAAATATACATTTAGAACACAAATTGACATTAATTACAAGTCTTATGTTCGGTTTAAAAAAAAAAAAAACAGAAAAACATAAGTATCGTGCGGAGCACGATCATACCCTAGTTTAAAAAAAAAAAAAGGAGTTTGAAGCTGCTTAATAAGTATCCAACAATAACTAGGGATAAGCTATATGTTTTTCCCGTTCTAACTTAAATACTGTTATAGTTAATTTCGAATTTATCTTTCAATTATATTTCATTTTTTTAACATATCATATCCTTACTATAGTATATTAAGGCTGGGCGCATTTTTCTACAGTGTTAGGAACAGTTCTAACTACAGTAGAGAGTTGAATATTAGAAAAAAAAAATCGGACAAACATCAACTGTGTTAATGTGTAGAACCATCTACACAAATATTATGAACACTCCATAAAAAGATGGCAGTCAGCCCAAAATATTTTTAAGTGGAACTTGATATTGAAAGTGGTACTCCAGATGTATCTATTTTTTTTAGGAAGATATCACAACATTGATAACAACTATTTATCTTGACAATTATAACAACAACTCTCAAATAAATTTATAGAAAATCTTTAAAATAGAAATTCTTTTACAACCATGTTCCTATACTCATAGAATAATTGTGTTTCAAGTTTCATTCAATTTGTGTCATTGGATACTCCATTAAGTATGATTAAATTTAGACCATTGTAATTATTATACAATTTTAATAGATCTTGATGGAGTATCAAATAACACTCAAATTGAATGAAACTTGAAAAACAATCAATCTATGAGTATATGACTATGTTTGTAAAATATTTTTTCATTTTTTAAGATTCTCTATGAATTTATTTGAAAATGACTGTTATGGTTGTCAAGATAAGCAGTTATGTAATCCCTTCGATTTTTGGAATCATGGATCGTCCCCTACAGGCCCTTTCAGATCGATCATAGTTCCGCCATTGGGTTTGGTAATTACTCCATACAAGACGAACTAAAAGATTAATGTTTTATTTTATTTTTCTTTTGTCTACTTAAATTGAGCCTAATGCTTCGTATCTTCATCAATTTACCTCAATTAACATTGTCGAAGCAACGCGAGACATTCATCTAGTAATGCTTTTTAGTTGGAAACTTGGAATTAATGCTATACCAGCGAAGTCATAGAAAAGACTGCAATGGGTCGCCCTGCTAGATCAAGATAACAGCCCACATATCACCTGAGAAAATAGAACTAACGATACCAGAGCCCAAAAAGGAAAAAGGTAAAAAAAAAAAAAGGTTTTGAGTTAGAAAGTAGTAGTTTTGTATGATTATTATTATATTCACATGGTTATATTTCACTATAAAAAAAATGTGTGAGGCCTGTGCCGTGCATCTATAGAATTTGGGTAATTTGGTCCACAAATATTCGCATCGTTTAGCTCCCTTTTCTAGTCCCTAGTCAAGTAGTCAGTAGTCCCTCCCCAAACCCCATTGAGAGATGCATGTAACTGAAAGCCCACTTGTTTCATTTTTTTTTTTTTTTTGTAACTTCATATAATAATTTATAATTAGTATAAATTTTGTATATTTTTTTTTTGTTACAAGTTAATTCTATAAATATTGTTGCTCCTTTGCAGTCGTTACTTGATGGATGGCCAATTGGGCATGCACATGCCACATGGTAACCATCTCTACTTACTTTGCTATTAGTTTGTTTTCCTTCTTTTTTTTATTATAATGAAATTACATTAATTAATTCAATTGGCAGGCACTGTCAATTTCTCAAAAGAAATTACTATAATTAATTAAGAGGTAATTGATAGTGTTGCCTTTTTAAGCTTTTCACTTTTTGTGATGGAGTGCAGAATAAACAAACAATAAAGACATACAGCATCAGCATCAGCATCAGCATTTGGCTGAGCAGCTCGTATTCCGATAGAAAGAATACTGAATACTTCATACAGCCTGCAGCCTGCAGCCTGCAATTCAATTCTGCAAACAGCATACCCTCACTCCGCTCTAGATAGAACACAACACTCCGTGCTCTGCACTCCCAAGAACACCCAATTCCCAACTCCATCATCATAATATTAGAATACAAAATGTTGTCTGATACAAAATTGATACTAACTTAGTATTAATTCAGAAACTTTCCAAATTAATGATTTTCACATGCTACTTATTTTATATAATATATTTATTTTTTATATAATATATTTATATATAATACGAATAAATTGAATATTAAATAAGTTAATATAAAACAAATTAATGTAACGTGAACAAAAACACAGTCGATATCAATTTTGATATCTACATGTATATTTACTTAGAAAATGGCACGTATTACAATTCAAATATAATTTTGTTAAGCTTCTTTTGTGAAGAAAAAGTATCCCAAATGAAACTATAGGTTATTTATGCCATGCACGTAACATTTGGATAATCAATTACTGGTATGCCTAGCTAGCTAACTTCATGTTACATCGCATCAACATAACACAGGATCATGCACTTGTGAGTGCCTGCCTCATTTCAAGTTATGAGTCAAGTTAATGATCTCCACTTCCACTTGCAGAGTTGCAGTTGCCGAGGAGGAATTTTTAATTTAATTCCACACACCAATCATCATTTCATTCTCTCTTTTTAAGTACTTGATTGATGATGTCGATGTAGGTGAGGTCAAATACATAACATGGCAAATCATTTCACGTGACAATATATATAATATAATGCCCTCACTTAAACTCCAATTTATGTTAACGTGATGTTGATGTGATTGGGTCCGTCTCCGAGACTTTTCTTTGACCGTCTTGATAGTTTGAATTTTAAGAATTAAGTTGGTCTCAAGTCTCAACAAAACGCATCAATATCAAAATATTTCAATTATTAATTATTTAATTCTAAAATATTTCTGCAGATCTCTAATAAATTAATTAAAACAAATCATACATAAATAAAAAAGAGGAAAATATTAAAAAAAAAGTTTTAGTTTTCTATATAAGTAGTTGTCCGATTTTTAAATAAATGCATTTTTGGCACTAAACAATTTTCTGGTTATTTTTTTTTTTTGACAATTTTCAAGAGCTAAAAACTTCAATTTTACATTTTTTCCTTGAGAGTTAAGAAGTGTAGGACAATAATATTGATGAATCATAGTGAGACGCCTTATGAATCACAATAACTCAAGTCCTCTTTTTACAAACTAGTAAATAGCTCACATCTTGTTTTTGGCTGAAATTATTACATCTTATAATAAAGGACTGAAAACTAATCCTTGTGAAGAAACTAATATGGACATTAAATTTTAATGGGCCTGGACATTAACGTACGTCAACAGTGGTGATCAATCTGAGTAAACAATCAACGACTGATGTTTCTTCTTCCTGTAAGATAGAACTTTCATGTCAAATAATCTAATTTCCTTTTATTAGGAGTAATGATTAAGAATCAAGATATTTGACTTGGTGGCGGATTGTATATAGTTTCTTAAAGTATATTTACTTTTGAGCTAGCCATGTGTAATAGTAGTTGAGAGATTCTTTATACTAGTATCTTGGCTGTGTGTTGCAACGGGTCTCATTTTATAAAATTTCTTAATATGAATATTTTCATTATTGTTATAGATTTTATTAATTATCCGTAACTAAAATGTTAAGATTTGAAGTCATTTTGTTACAATGTTTAATGTGAAGAAACAAAAAAACATACAATATTAAAATGATATTGTAACATATGAGTATGACACATTTAATTTAATTTATTTATCTTATTGTTTCTGAATTAATTGATTTAGTAACAAAATCTAAAATGAGATTTGTGCTATTTTTTAGAACTTACATAATTTTGATATGTGTTATATGTATAACAGAGCACCTAAAAATGTTAATCCATAATCAAATATCTAAGTGAATAATTATTCTTGATTTCTAATTTCCAAGTCATATAATTTGGTAATTATAAACTTTTGATTTTATTTAAAAACTTACGGCACATGACGCATTGTCCTATAGCCCTATGTCGGAGTAAAAAGCAATTAATTCAACCGTGTCACGCATGCTCAGTTTCCCATATGCGTTTCCTTTTTTGTTTTTTTTTTTTAGAAAAGACAACGCCAAGATCAAATCATCAAAATTAGATGATCAACGGTAAATATTAAAACAGATTGATAAATCTGATGGCCGAAAAATTAGTTTGAACAAATAGTCATTTCAATCTCTAAACCAACTCCTCCTTTTATAAGTAGTAAGGATATATAAGATTTCCAAACTCCAACCAGCTTCGATTTCTTTCTTTGCAGTGCAATAAAAGTAAAATTCGAGAATTGTAAAGACTTGACTTAGTATTAAGACCATGCACACTACACTTTTCGATCGATAGGTAATTGCGAAACTCTGTTAACGATCAGATGTTGGAGAGTGGATACTATTACTAGGCTACTAGCTGTGCCATATATATATATCGATCGACTCTGAAAATTCAAGTATTTTTAAAAATAATTATTAAGTCAAAGCGAATTAATGTTTTCTTCAAGAGAATCAAACTTGTTTTATACTCGAAATTGTAAATATATATAAGCCCATACCTATACCTAGCTATCATAAAAAAATGAATATCGAATAATACCACTTTATTTGAGATTATAGAATAGCTAGCCGAAAAGGTCTGAATAAACCACCCATTCAAATTCCAAACTCATGCATCGGAGCGATCATGCGTCGGAGTTTTTAGTTTTATTTTATATCACACTATCGCATGAATTGGTATATTTTCTTTCTCATTTTTGCAACCAAAATATCTAGAATCTTACAAAATATTTCTTATATGTGGGTATGTTTGAATAGTCTATTTCAGAATAATGTATTATTCTATTTTTTTGTGAGTGTCAAACACAAAATAGCTAAACAAATAGTGACGTGAATAGCTACATTTATGTGTAAAAGATGTGAAACGTTGATGATTTAGTATACAACACCTATATAGCTGCGTTAACTTACTATATCTTAAATCACTTTCATTTGGTGACTTAAAATTAATTTAAGAGCTTAGATCAATTTTACTACGGATAACAAACGCACGCAGGTATATATTTATATATATAAGAGATACCGGATTACCGGTAGCAATTTACGTATGCATACCGCATACGCCTTGGTGCATGCAACCACAATTCCATAAATTCCACGCGTAATAAATTGGGGAGAGACTCAGACGAGACGAGAGATGAGAGAAGGCATCTTGGAAACGGAAGGAGGTGAGCGAGCGTCATTAATTTGTCTTGTACTTGCGCTCAGCCCTTTTGATGAAAACAGAAAATATATGAATGAAAAGCTGTGCCATTGCCCATTGCCCATTGCCCCGGATAAGCTATGACGATTGCATATATCACCTCTTCAACATTTACTTCACAGCCTTCAAAAGCCCTCCTCTCCTACCAACAGCCACTCCATCCATTTTTAGCAATATTTTACTTTACAATATCTCACATTTATAGCCTTCTCTTTAACATATAAAACTGTATAAATGTTTGCATTTCAAAATATTAACAACTCAAATTATATTATATTTTGTTTACGTCCCAAACTTTGTTTTATGGTTTCTATCAAATTCATTATATGAAAATTTTAATAGATGCAAAAACATCCATTTTAAAGTATTTTAAGTTTTTATTTCAAATTTTTAAAATTCATATACAAATAATTACTATTTAATTAATACTTTAGAGTCATTAAAAAATTCAAAACAAATAGGTAAAAGCTCTAAAAATGAAAATTTTTTGTATCCCCTCATATTCGAATTTAATGGAACCATAAAACAAGATTTTGAGTATGACAAATTAAATTTGAATCATTAGTATTTCAGAGGGAAATGCAAACGTTTTCGTATATTGTCGAACTCTACACATACATATTGAAATTTAAAAAGTAGTGCTTATTTTTATTATAAACTATACATTCTGTATAACTTGGACTGATTGCTTGGGTATGTCACTATTTTTTATTTTTATCAGATGACAATTATAGGACGAGAGGTAGAAAAAAAGATTGCTGGGTTAACTTAACTGGTAATCCAATGAATGAATGAATTATGAATGAAAAAAGTGTAGATATAAAAGGGCATCGAAACAATAAATACATAAATAAATGCAACCCGTTGCAGTCTTGCAGTGCAACCAGTGTAGTGAAGGGGAGTGTGTGTGCTGCCTCCTACTCCTACTCCTTGTCCTTCCTTTCCTCCTCAGTCACTCCTCAGTCCCATGCGCTACACCTTTCTCTCCTTCTCTCTCAGTCTCTCTCAGGTAAAAGCAAAGGAAAAGCTAGCCCAAAAGTAGTACTAGTATTTCAGCTCAATTTCAGATGATAGCTAGGACTAGGAGGTATGGGCTCCTCTAAAGCTGTCTGAAGTCACTCACTCACTCCAACAGACTTCTCCCTCTTCCCATCATGATCATCAACATCTTCTTCAGCTAATTACATGGATCACCAAAACAACAACCTCACCAGCTTCAGAATGCTCCTCTCCTCCTTCCACCCCAGCTCCGGCGGTGACTCCATCGACTCTGATGAAGGCCTTCACCACGATTTCGACCTCACTGAGACTGAGGTAGGTTATTATTTATTTTCTACCCACTTAATTGCAAATGCAAATGCTTTGTTGATTTTTTAGGTTTCTGTAGGAAGGGGTTGCCGTTTCCAATGAGACAATAAAGCCGGCTAAACCGAGAGGCTCTGGAAGCAAGAGAAGCCGGGCAGCCGAGGTCCACAATTTATCCGAAAAGGTTATTTTAATTTTAATTCATCTGTTTGCATTGAGATTCAGGTCAAATTCTTAACCAGCAATAGCAAGTTGATTTTGGTCACTTAATTATGAGGCCATTTGAAGAAATGCACTTATTACCTTCAATTATAAATAAATCTCCTGATTGAAGAAAACTATTCCAATGAAATCATTTGAATCAGGATCTTTTTTGCAAATCATAGCATCTCTTTGGCGCTGAAAAAACTGTAATTTTTTCAACTATATTCAAATAAGGAGATTTTGAGAATGTTTGTTCTCGATCAGTCTGTCATCGGACGTTACATTGGAGTTATTCAATTTATAGATATGCTAGATAGAATTCTATGATACTATATTCTATGACCATGTCAGTTAGTTAGATAACTATTATAAAACTGATCCACATTACTGAAGGATAATTGTAAACAAATTACTTTACTGTTGTAAATTTTGTAGTACCTCATTGACCCAGTTATATGAACTAGATTCATAAATCTAAGAACCAAATTCCGGATTTGTGATTGATTGTGATTACCTACGAGTCTTAAGGCCTGCAAGACTCTTACAGCCTCACTAATTGGGTTACATTACAGACCTATGTTACAGCCCATGTTGCCCATGGCTGTCGGTACAGTATGTTTACTTACAGAGCATAATACTGAATATTTATGCAGCCAGCTCCAGATCATTATGAGTAATATGAACCGCTAGCAGTAACGCCCACAATTAGATATCATAAACGGGTTTAAATGGAGCAACATCAGGAATTCTCTGGATCATTATGATTTTAAGGCTATATATGGCTTAAGGACAGAAATAAAGGATCTTTTATATGCTTACTTATACTATAACCTTATTGTTTCTTACTTGTACGGCGTAATCCATAATAGGATGTGTCAGGGTGAAATATGTGACTATTCGCCCTAATAGACTCCAATGTATGATTATAGAGACACTGTATTATATGGATTGAATTGGTATTTTACATGATTGTTGAGAAAAACCTCACACTGCTTAGTAAATCTAAAATCACATAATGTCAGTATGTGAGAAGAGGTCCACTAGTTAGGTTTTGTTCTTTTTTTAAAATGAATGGTCATTTATCCAATAATTTTATTGTTGAAATTAGTAAAAATTAGTGAGTGTAATTTTGAAGTACTCGAACAGTGCAACCTTGAACCAAACCTGATTCTGTGTGCCAAACTGCCAATTATTTCATAAAATCTGTCTGACAGATCTCTAGATTTTTACTATTATTTATGTGTTGTTTTCATTGTATCTAGAGGAGGAGAAGTCGGATAAATGAAAAAATGCGAGCATTACAAAGTCTTATACCAAACTCCAATAAGGTAGAGTGACTCCTGCGAAACCTGTTTTTTCTTTTTTATTCCTTTAGTTTCTGCTCTTATCACTTATTTGCTTATTTGTATGTTTATTTATTTATATCTTTGTAACATTTACTTTTAAATATAGACGGATAAGGCATCAATGCTTGATGAGGCAATTGAGTATCTCAAGCAGCTTCAACTCCAAGTTCAGGTAAAGATAATATATACTGTCCTTTTAATGGTTTGCTCCCAATGTTGGTATCTTCTTGGTTACTTTCTTGATGGGTTTTCCTATTTCCTATGACTATTAGCAATCATTCATGGGTGACAGGTGATTGTTGGATGGGATTTTTGCAATGAACAAGTATTTTAGTTTGTTCAAATATGTAAGACCTTGATGTCCATGTTCCTTTTCTTGACATACCAGAATGTAATATGTAATATATATGCATTATATTTGCTAACCTGTGTTTTATTCAGAGAGTTTTGTCGTCCTTATGATATTAAATGGTGTATCTGTAGCCTGATTTTTGGATAAATGTTCGAAGTTTTGTGTCAACTTGTTTTTTTTTTTTTTTTTTGGAAAGAAAGGCATAATATGCCCATTTTCATTAACTGAAAATCAAACATCGTCACTGGAGGTCATAGACTCCCACAAAAACTGATCACCTGATCAGCAACCACATGAAACATCATCCTAGTAGCATATCAAAAACATCTAGAACCAACAATCTTACTAATCCTGTACCTGTAACCTATATCTCAAACAAGTACTTACAACATTCTTGTGTCAACTTGTTACGTCAGAAATTGATATAATCTACATTTATTATCCTATACAGATGCTATCCATGAGAAATGGTTTGTACTTAGACCCCAATTATCTTTCTGGTGCTCTTCACCATTTGCAAGCGTCACAAATGCTTACAGGGGTCTCAGTTGCCCAAGTTGCCAACACAAGTACTGGTTTGGATGTTCCACCTGTTAACCCCGATTCAGCCACTCCGCAGCTGTTTGAACAGATAAATCAAACCATGCACCCTCGTCAACCTCTGGTGGGACCCAGTGTTCCAAATTACAGTAACACCGCTGAGCAGTTGTTTCCTTCTGAGACCTCCCAACATTTTCCGCTGCCAGTCTGTGCTGAGGTACGAGGACTGAAATGGCACCCATATCACTCTAATTCAATGAGTACTGTTAACCACTTGAGATGAATTATGAAACAATAAAGATGAGTTCCTGATTCACAGTTTAAACACAAAAGTGGAAGGGTATACTAAAAGCTGAAATTTGGAGTGTACATTTCACCTTATTCATACTGATACAGCAATCTGTGAGAAAGTTTAGTTACACTTAGCCGGCGTTGTACACAAGTTACTATATATCCTGGACCTGTTTCCTTCACCATAGTGCACTTCATGCTTCTCAATTATGAATTTTTTTCTCTTTTATAGATGATATTTAGAAGGGATATGTTGTCAAATCAGCAACTTGCTACTGGACAGATATTGGATCGTGCACCTGGTATATAACATACAACTATCAGTTATAATATTTTTATTAGTCTTGAAGATGCGAAAATACCTTTGGCAATAAGGATTAGGCCTTTTTTTATGTTAGCAAAATCTTAAGAGTATTTGCAACATGTTGAATTTTATATTTAAACATGTCATATAGAATAAATATTCAATGCTCACAATCTGTATTTAATTTTGAAGCAAATGAGATTAAATCGGCAGATGAGGTGCCATCAGAGAATTTTATACCTTCAGCATCTCATTTGGTAAATAATGATCATTTCACAATGGCAAGAAATCAGCCAGAAGATCTGCCTCTTAAGAAATAATCCTGGAAGCCAAATTTTCATTCAACATTTGCAGGGGTAAATTATAAATTCTTGATGTTGTTTTTGATACCGCTGGTGTTTGTAAAGTCTTTTAATCTTTTGTTTGCATATTTTTCTGTTGGCAAGGTTGCAAAGAGGAAGTTCTGAGACTGAACGGAAACCCGAATCAGAGGATGCTTGAAGCCTTGGTGATACTTGGCTTCTGTGTTTTTTTCTTTTTTCAACTTTAGGGAAGGTATTGAACCCCTCTAAAGAAATCTACTAATCCGTGTCACTTATTAATCTAACTGTATGTGTTAGCGTTTGTTCGGATTTGCTTTTTTTTTTTTTTGACTAAATTCTTTAAAGGTTTATTGTGGATGAAGTAATAGGTAAAGGTAAATATAATTAGGCTACCCTCATAATGTTAGCGGAATTTTGCTTGTATTATTTGCTCAACCTGACGGCCTAACCTAATTAGGAAATAACACCCAACATCTTAAAGTACCTAACATCGATTTCTGCTAGCCCAAAATGTTATGGATTAGTTGGAGTCATGGGGTGTTTAGGCAAGTGATTCTAATTGCAGTTTGTGTTTGTATTTTTTTTACTCAATTAGTTGTCAAGGGAAATGTTTAGTTTGGGGAGGTCAGAAAATATCTGGTCGGCCCCTTATTATAGATGGACTCTTCTCTGTGTTGTGTACTTGGAATGGATTATTAAGACTTAAAGAGCCTGTAACAAGACTAACAACAGTGATTAGGCCTACCAAGCAATTTTAAGCTAGTCCCTTTTATTATTATTATTATTCTTATCCCCTTAACTACATTCCTTATTTGCATCCTATTCTTATTCTTTTATTATTTTTCTTTTATTGATTTCTTTCCCACCACCATATCACTTCCGCCCATCTCCGCCCTCTCCGCCGGACCTCTACTACCCCTCGGCCACAACTCTGCCCCCCTCCGGCTGCACCTCCGCTACCATCTCCTGTCACACCTTCATTACTCCGACTCTTTGATACACATTTAGTTATTTGTATAAACTATATTAGTAATTAGTGTAAACACTTTTGCATGTTAGTATAACCACATTTTATGTTATCGTATGGGAAATGTAAAATTATATTGGGTGTGGTGAAGGAAAATTTTTAAGGGGTGCAGTTATTAAGCCCGATAATAGTAATATTCTTTCATTAGAGATTTTCCCATCGGATATTAAAACTGGATTTTTGCAAGGAGCCAATGATTGATTTAACTCTATATCATCCAAATTTCTGTCGGTTGTCTTGCACTGTTTTTCTGGTGCAGAGGATTTTTTTGTCTTGATTCCTGTATTAGAGAGGATATCTATGCATCAAGTAATATTAATAAAGTATTAGGTAGAGTTTACGTTTTGGAGAGGTATCTATTCACTGTATTTCAATTAACATATATTATTTCTATTAACACATATATATTTCTTATTAGTAGATTTATTTTCAACTAATCAAATAGACAACTATGTTAAGCACATAAATGTTCATGAGTGTGACAGATTTTGAAAGAGAGGCATGAGGACAGACTATCTTCACAGGTGGATTGCACATATTTTTCTATATAAACAAGCACAATTAATCCCATTTTGGGCTGGTACAATTGATGGCATAAATATCTAATGTAATGCTGAAATCGTCTGAAAAAATTACCTCTTCAGCATCAAACTGAAAGATATTGATCGGTCAAGCAAAAGAAAAGATGCTAATTATTTTCATACAAGAAATTGAAAGTTTTGGTTTGGTCCGGATTAGGTGTTGGACAAGTTCCCATCACCTATTATCCTAAATCGGATAACAGGATACTATAATCTTTGTTTGTATTATTAGATAAAAATCGATGGATCAGATTTATTGTAAAAAGACCCCTATAAACTTAATCAACCCGATCTCATCCATCCGTGCTGATCCAACCGTTAAAATTAGAATAATAGAGTGCTGTTATTCCTTGAGAATAACAGCAGATATGGACTGGGTGTTTTACCATTCCGGTAGTTGAGTCGTTTTCTTAGGAGTTGCTTTGCTTGTCTGTGATCATGACTGAGGCTGACAATAATTAATTAAATTAGTTGGTAGCAGGCCAGCAAAAAGGCACTCCTCAACTATTTTTTTTTTCCCTCTTGGCAACCTAAAATGTACCAACAACTACAACTACAACTACAAGAGAAGAGAATGTATAGTATAGTACAGTACAGTACACTATAGATCTCGAATGATCTCTTGTCATTGGTTTACGAATGTTGGAACCTCTCATATAAGTCATATCTATACAACATAGGATATTAATTAATACTACCTCCGTTCATAAATAAATGAATTTTTAAGAAAAGTCAAATGAATTAGTGTAAAAATAAAATTACATAATAATTATTCCAATTAAATAATATAGATAAAAGGGTAATCATAACATTGGAGAAACAAGTGAATAGAAAAATAAATTCAAATCGGTAAAGTTCATTTAATTATGGACAAACTCTAAAGGATATAAATTCATTTAATTGTGGACAGAGGTAGTATAAGATAATATATACCTGACCCACATGCACTCTACGCATGATCATTTACGGAGAGTCCGTATCTGCTGTTATTCTCAAAGAAAAACAGGACCCTGTTATTCCATTGTGGGCCGTTAGATCAAAATGGACGGATCCGATCGGTACACTTTAGATCTTAGGAGGCCTTTTTCAACTAGATCTGATCCGTTGATTTTGATCTAACGGCCCACAATAAAATAACAGGGTCCTGTTTTTCTTTTTGGAATAACAGCCTATTTGAATTCCATTTACGGAGACCACCACTCCATTGATGCCATCTCCGTAGCACTCGAATGTCCTTGGAACTTTTTCAAAGCACTTCAATTTTATAAATGGCATACTAATGCATTAACAGGTAAAAGTTAAGAGAGAAAATGAAAATTAATTGGGGCCCCTTTGATGCGTAATACCGAGTCAGCACATGGTCATCCAAACTATCATGAACAAGTTACAAAAATAATTATTATTGCTTCTCTTCTGTCACTTTGCAAAAAAAAAATCCACTTTGAGCGGAATTATTTATCTTTACAAGCCGACAGTATTTTTCTTACCCTTTCTTTCATTTATTTTAGATTAAGACCTTCCCTCTTTTTTATTCTAATTAATTAATAAGCAATAGTAACAGAGATTGTTCTAGACACCAATCCGCACGAGCACGATCCAGGTTTGATAATTATCTTGTCTTCTGATGGGGATTGAATAATAGTCTTTATATTTTGTTTTTACAGTCAATTGATCTTTTGCCATGTCATGCTAAGATTATTGTTTCTGTTGTATCAGGAAAATTATAATAACTTATTGTTGAGTTATTTTATACTTTATATAGTCAAAGTTTTAATTAATATATCTTCAATTGCTAATTTATCATATAATTAATTGTATTTACATATAAGTTAAACACTTAGTCAATTTAAATAGGTGATTTTTCTTATTATAATAAAAAATTTCCTTGTTAATTTCTATATCTATTTGTTAAATAAATTAATATAATCCATGGTAAAGCCTTTATTGTTTTTGTTTTTTTTTTTTTTTTTCAAAAAAGTGGATTACTCGACCTATTTCATTGTAACATCATAAAAAGACAGTCATCTAAACCCTTCTTATTAACCATCTAGATTCTAGAACAAAAGGTATAGAACTATCTCAGAATAACAGCTAACTACGTATATACATCGATACCACAAAACCAAAAAAACAATGAACTCTTACCAGAAGTACCTTAAAACCGCATATACCTAGCCTAGAGAAACTAACTACTTAGATCTTAGAATGTACCAATAACTGTTATCAAAACCAACGTAACAGTACAAATTAACCAAACGACATCAAAGACAGAATTATCAACTAATTAATACAAAGAGCTCATGAGTTCATACAGCCCGACGTTCTCTTCCACTGATAAGGATGCATTTTACTCCATACCCATATTTAATTAGTTGTCCCCAGTTGGAAGTAGCTCGAGCCATTATATACAGAGGAGGGATCCATTGACAATGCTTACCTTAACAATCTTGACAATAAGGATTTTGAAAAATTCATAAAAATAGTTAAAAATTCTAAAAAATAGAAAAAAGTTTATAGAGATATTATTTAACTTATAGATTGATTATGTTTCAAATTATATTCAATTTAAGTGACGTTTGATAGCTCTTTAAAGCTCGTTAAATTTCAACCGTTAAAAAATGTACAAAATTTATTATAATAAACCATCAAACGATGTTCAAATTGATTGAAATTTAAGACACTAGTAATCTATAAGTTAAAGAATGCATCCATAAAGGTTTTTTTCATTTTTAATACTTTTTATGAATTATTATGAATTTTTTAAATCTCAATTGTCAAAATTGTCATTATAAGCATTGTCAATGGATCCCTCCTCTTATATATATTATAATAACCTTGGTTTGACATCAAAAGTTTTTTTTGCTCTAAGAATATATAGCATGCATATGATGCTATTCTCTCCTCATATATATAGATCCCATAATTTTACTTTTACATAATTATATATGGCTTCCTAAAATATATATAATTAATTTGGCTTGTTATGACTTAAGGATAGGGCTTAATGGAGACCCGGAAGGGAAGAGCATATATATATGTGTGTCCTCATAAAAAGTTTGAAAATTAATTAGTACTAGTTTATGAAGATTTATAATATTTGGCTTTGCCATACTATATATTCCCTCACCTCCCGCGCGCAATAATTTTTTTGAGATATTTTTAGCATCCCTTAAAAACCTTTGAAATCGGGTGCTCTTGTTTTCTTATGGATTAATGGATCATCCCACCATAAATTATAGCAGCTAGCTTGCTGCCGTAGCTAATTAATAATTATGACAGCATGTACGTACAATTAATATATATATTCCACCCGATCGAGAAACCTAAGATAAATGTTGCCATCCAAGTTGTTATAGGTCCTTAATCATTCATGGTTGCATTGTTAATGACAATAGAAGAGAAAATATCGGCCTTAATTTGTTAGCTAGCTAGCTAGGCAACCTATATACATTCAGCACTTAATTAATCAAGTACCACTGACAAACAATTATGTTGTTGCTGCATGTTTTCTTCGAAATATTGGTAGCAGCTATCAATGTAATTTTGTTGCTGTTTTCATAGTGTCAAATCGTGTATGTTAGATTGATGAGGAGGAATCGGTTGATAATGATTATTTTTTATAATTTTGACAATAGAGTTTATAAGAAGTTAGAAAAAAAAAAAAACGTTTAAAAAATGTTAAGAAGAGAAAAGAATTTATACATGTATTTTAAACCTTATACATTGATGATGTTTTTCAATTACATTTAGGTGTTATTCGATAGTCCATCGAAGATGCATTAATTTATAAATGTTAGAAAGTATGCAAAATTATGATAGACTACCAAACCATATCTAAATTTATTGAAATTTTAGACTCTATCAATCTATAGGTCAAAATAATACACCTATACACTTTTTTTCCCCATTTTTTATGATTTCTTAAATATTTCTTTTTTTCAAAATTTTTAAAAAACTTTGTTGTCAAGATTGTCAAAATAACAAGTGTCAATGATAGCTCCTCAAAATAGATATAAAATGAGGTCAAACCACTCAATTTTAAATTCCATAGAAGACGAAGTGAATTTTTTCGGTTTTTAAGGAGGTCATAAATTGTGTGGGACATGTTGTAGTTTACCAATTCTTAATTTCTGCTGATTTTACTAAAATTGCATTAATGTATTTGTCCTTTTTTTTTGTTTTTTTTTTTCCGTTGTGTTGGAGAGCTGTCGCCTTGTGGGGAGGACGGGAGATGATCCGGACCGATGCCCTCCTACTATATATTCGGATCGAATATATCACACTCGAGGCCAGGAGATGAAAAATCACCGATGATGATACATAATTTTATCTTTGTAAATTATATTAGGAAATGGATAGATGAATGAGGCATAATTTTTTTTAAACTATTTACATTATGAATATATATATGCTTCTCCTTTTCTTTCCACCTCAAAAAAAAAAAAAAAAAAGAAAAAAAAAAAGGAGAAGCATATATTCATAATGTAATAAAAAATTAAATATATTTTTTAGAATTTTTTTCCCTACAAGGCTTTATTATTAGGTGTATATATATATATTTTTTAAATAATTTAAAGAAATTAGAATTTAAACTCGGCATCATATTGTCTTACTAATTATTTAATTTGTACTTATTCCATTCATTCAGCTGGAGGTTTGGAGTCGGGTCGCTATTCTTCGTACGTACCTAAGAATGAATATGCTTCTTTAAATTGGTTTAGGACTTGTTTCATAAAAAAAAAAATTGGTTTAGGAATTAGGATACGGGAAGTGACCACTGTTCATCACACAATTCGCAGTATAAGTATAAACCTCTTTTTTTTCCCCTTTCTTTTTTTCTTCTTCCTTTTTCTTTTGAAGGAGCAGTATAAAGTAAGCATGGTAAGATGGATTGTCCAAGAAAACAAAACGTACGTTCCGTATTGATTTTTTGTATAGGTATCAATCTTTGTAATATCTGTATATATCATGTATAACGAACAATAAAATTTAGTTAAAAGGTAGTATTATATCAGTTTTATACATGAATCATGGATTTCAAAATTTTAGACCTCGTCGACTGATTACAGTCGTCAGCAACGTGAAATTATTATTATCATTACGTTTTAGCTATTTTCTTTATTTTCTTTTTGATAAATGAGATTTTTTTATTAAAAATACAACAAAATATTCGTAAAACTATTTATATTTACCTTTGATTGAAAAATATCACTCAATATTGTCCATACACAAGCACAACGTTTTTAATAGAATATATATATATAGAGGAGGGATCAATTGACAATGGATATTTTGACAATCTTGACAATGATATCTTTAAAAAATTTATAAAAATTCATTAAAAATCTTAAAAATGAAAAAAAAGTTTACGGAAGTATTATTTAACTTATGGATCGATTATGTTTCCGATTATATTCAATTTAAATGATATTTGATAGCTTATTAAATGTCCGTTAAATTACAACCATTAAAAAATGTACAAAATTTTGATAAGGCATCAAATGATGTTCAAATTGGTTGAAATTTGATACACTATCAATCTATAAGTTAAGTAATGCATCCATAAAACTTTTTTCATTTTTAAGATTTTTAATGATTTTTTATAAATTTTTTAAAGGTACCATTGTCAAGATTGTCAAAATATCCATTGTCAATAGATCCCTCCTCATATATATATATATATATATATATATATTATACAATGCTAGCTTCATGTTCCTCCACTTAATTCCAAGTAGTTCCAACAAAAATTAGGAAAAGATTCATTAAAAAATTAAAGTGTTTGGAAATTGGAGGCCGCACTAATTAAAGATGGGGAAAGAGTTGTTGGGGGGCATGTAGACGCAGTACAAAGTTAATTTGCATCATGATTTTCAAAGATATGCCAGATCAATAAGATCTTTTTATATAAATTTTATCATGACATGTACATTACATATTTCTAGTTAAATCAGATATCTAATGATTTTACCTCAAATCAAAATATATTGACTAACTCTAGAATGCTTTTTAATTGTGATAGATAAATATAGTGTCCTTAAGGAATAAAATTGTTTCTAAAGCATTAGTTATTAGTTGAGTTGACAAGGTTAAGAAGTTTGTTATGGCAATATATTCTTTGATCGGTTTATTTCGCCTTTAATATTGAAATGTGAATGTCATTCGAATCAAGGGTGTTTAATTAAAGTTTCATAAGTTGGAGATGACATAGAATTAAATTTTTTTTTTTTTTGAGATAAAAGATGAGATCAAGCCACTCAAATTTTAACATTTTGTAAAAATCTCACATTTTATTTCGGTTCTGTTTATATATTTTAGATAATGACCCGTGCGTCGTAATTTTACTATTCTTATTCTATGGGACTGAATAACTTAATTTAAAAACTTGGATGTAAAGGTGGGTCTGCCACCGAACTGTTTGCAAATCTGAAATATATATACCAGCTTCTTGTATAGAATTAAATCTGAAATCTGTTGTTAGATTTCAAAGAATATACAAACTCTCATATTAGTCTATACATCCCGCGTACATAACATATGTCAACAAAGAGAAGAGAGTCAAATTTAAATGGAAATACAGAACGGTGGGTCAATTGAATGCATACTAATACGATGGTCGCTTTCGTACAAACCTCCCACAACCACAAAGACTTCCAAAAAAGAAAACAAATAAAAATAATAATGTGCAGATTCAACTATTCAAGTGGTGGGATAATTTAATGGGACTGCAACCAAAAAAGAAGGACCCACCGACAAGCCGGCCTTAACCTAACAAAGTATACACCAATAATATTTATATTGCACAGAGTACCCATGAGACAGTTTAATTTGATGATGAAGGGAAAAAAGTATAAAATTTGTTAAGGCAGGCCAGAATGGAATAATTTGACTGGGCTTGGCACTTGGCACTTGGGCAGAAGGGAGAAGTGGTAACTGGTAAGCGAGAGGAGAGGAGAGGGGGGTTGGTGGGTGGGCCAGCAAGTAAAGTTAGTGGTGGGACCTTTTTCACAATGATAATGAATCAGCCAACAAAACAAACATCACTCACCGTTCGTTCACCTACCGCAGAGGAGGGAGGAGGAGGAAATGCTCAGCCTTTGATCTTCCATACTCCAAATCATACAGCTACAGTGCTACACTCACTCACATACGAAACAAAAGGTCACAAGGAGGAATGAGGGAGGAATTGAGGATCCCTCACACTCACAGAAGGAAGGCAGGCCCAATTGGATTGGAGCGGCTGCCTGAGTCTCACCCACTCCCAAAATGCAAAATGCAATGGAGTTGTGAATGGGCCTACAGCCTACTCTCAAGGTGGCAGTCAAGTCACGCCTACTCTCTCCCTTTCACTTTCCCTCGACCCACCTTCCTTCCAACTGCTCTCTCTTCTCTTCTCTTCTCTACTCCACACATACACTCTCTCCCTGCGGCATTCCTCTACCGGGTCACTGACTTGTGGGCCCCCACTTGGAAGATTAAAATAAAACAGTACAAATTACTACTCGTTCACCAACCGCCCGCAGCATGTTACGCTCAACGGATGTGACATCCAATCTGTCGGTCACTCCTCAGTTCCCCTTTATATTAGCCTGGGCCTGGGCCTTTCGTTTCACCAATTCCCAAGCAACCATCATCGCACTCGCATCCAACACCAGCAGCACAAAGAGAGAGAGAGAGAGAGCAATCCATCAATCCATCACGATTGTAATTGTAAATTGTCACCAGCAGCTCTATTAAGCGAGCAAGCAAGCTTTAGCAATGTCGACCACCACCACCACCACCACCACCGAGACAGCCAAGGTCGACACTTCGACTCAGCCCAAGACCCAGACCAACGGAGGAGGCGAGCAGCAGACCAGGCATTCTGAGGTCGGCCACAAGAGCCTTCTCCGCAGCGATGACCTCTACCAAGTAATTAAGCCATCCCATCCCATCCCATCCCATCACCCCCAATTACAATTAGATCTAAGTCATCAAACTCATCACTCACAATTTTGTCATTTTGGAGTTTTCTATTGGCAATTTCTCTAATGTTTTTTTATATAATTTTCAGTATATTTTGGAGACCAGCGTGTACCCGCGCGAGCCGGAGTCCATGAAGGAGCTCAGAGAGGTCACTGCCAAGCATCCATGGTAATTATTGCTTCTGTAAATTTGATTTGATCTCACCTTTTGCTTCTGGTAATCGTATCGTGTATCGTGTGAATCGTATGTGAATTCGCATTCATGGTGATATTAATTGATCATTGATAGGAACCTCATGACGACATCGGCCGACGAGGGCCAGTTCCTCAACCTGTTGATCAAGCTGATTGGTGCCAAGAAAACAATGGAGATTGGTGTCTACACCGGCTACTCGCTCCTCGCCACCGCACTCGCGATCCCGGAGGATGGCACGGTAGCTTCTGATTCTTGTTTGACTTTTTTTTTTCCCCCGTTATGTTTTGCCAATTAGATCTGAGTTCTGGTCACAGACTCACAATTCGCGTTTACTTTTCAATTTTGTATTGTTTATGAAAGAACGCGTCTTTATCTGGCAAATTCAAAGTTAGTACCAATGCTGGTAGTGTGTCATTTATACCGGGTCTACAATAGATGGAATTATCTGTGACATGTTTGTTTGTTTGATTTTTTCAACTGTTCCCTTCCATTCTGAACCAAAAATATGTACGATTTTTTTTTTTTGTTGTTGTTCTGACCTTTTCAAATGCCTCTTTTCAGTTTTGTATTTTGTTTGTTTTAACTTTTACGCAACACCATCCCACGTCTGGGAAGGCTGCACTAATTAATTTCTCCAAATATACATCTTTCTTTTTTTTCAATAAATATGAATTTACAAACTGGGAAATTTACAAATCACCACATTGAAGTCTATTCTTGAAAGATTTTTTCACAAATATAACTTTGCTAGATATTAATTAGTTTGTTGAAGTTGGGACATTTGAAAGTGACATTAGCAGTTGGCCTATCTAATTTAGTTCATTAATTGTTTGCACAGATCTTGGCCATGGATATCAACCGCGAAAACTATGAGCTCGGTCTACCTGTGATCGAAAAGGCCGGTGTTGCCCACAAGATTGACTTCCGCGAGGGACCGGCTCTACCTGTGCTTGACCAACTGCTCGAAGATGTACATCTCTTAGTACCTCATTTATATATTTTTTTTATTTTCATTTCCGACGCTACTCAATTTGCATGTAAATGCAGAGTCAGAGCTAATTGGCTATGTTTTTCTTAGTTAGGAATGAAATCCACAGCAGTCACCAAATAAGTAACATCAATAAGCCCCATGCATTTTTTATTTTGACAAGTCTCTTTAACTGTTGTCAGTTATACTTTCTTATGAAGCACAGTTTTGAATTGTTCAGAGGGCCACCAGAAAAAAATGAAAACTAAAAATAGGAATATGCAATGTCAATTATAACATAGTGCAAAATTCAATTAACTTATGTTAAATGTTGTCAAATTCCAGCCAGCAAACTTGGGTTCCTATGACTTTATCTTTGTGGACGCCGACAAGGACAACTACCTGAATTACCACAAGAGGTTGATTGAGCTAGTGAAGGTCGGTGGTGTGATCGGGTACGATAACACCTTGTGGAATGGGTCTCTCGTGCTCCCTGCAGATGCACCGATGAGGAAGTACATCCGCTACTACCGTGACTTTGTGCTCGAGCTCAACAAGGCTCTCGCTGCTGATCCTCGCATCGAGATATCCCAACTCCCCGTTGGTGACGGCATCACTATCTGCCGCCGTGTCAAATGAGTTCATAAACTTATATTGTGTATTACATTACAGATCTCCTTTCTTTTTCTCCATACTGGTATTTGGGGTTCATGTGCTTTTTACTATATCAAAAAATTTATACTGATGTGTTGTTAATAACTGAAAGGTGTATTTTGAGGTGGTGGTTGGAATTTTGGGGCAAAATGGGAGGTTTCTCTTCTCTTATTGTAACAATAGTTTATTCATCAAGGAGTGTACTTATTACATACTCTACAATTATTTAAATATTACATTACATTTCTACACTTTCTGAGTAGAGTAAATGCATGCTGTTCCTGGTTCCTGATTCCTGGGATGAAGATTAAAATTTAAAATTTAAAAATGATCGATCGATCCGCGAATGGATGTGGGGCTTGCAGTTTACAGTTGTTTGGAGAAAACAAGCCTTGGGATGCCAATTTATTAGGTCCTTTTCCGGAGCAGCAGCCTGATTATTAAATGCAACAGCATTGATATCGATATGTTAATGTTGGTTCTTAATTTCTGTAGTTGCTTCCCTTCAATTTGACCTCACCTCATATTCATAACAATGATACCTGAGCATGTTCCAGTCCTGGTTTACTTTACCAGCACAGAATTGCCTGCATTGCATCTCTGCAAAAGCAAAACCATTTTCTAAACAGGATACAGAAAATCATGTTATCTTATCTTGGGGCAGCATAATTTCTAAATTTATTTCGTATTGTCAACAGCAACAACTCCACGCTAGTCGGTCGGTCCTTTCCTTTTTTTTTTTATTTGGTGTTTTTCTGAGAAATGTGCTGGCTGATTCTTTGATATATGGAGATGCACATTGTTGGTCCAGCATACATTAATTACTTCCTAGGTCAATAGGTCAATAAGAAGCATCTTGAAAAAAAAAAAAAAAAAAAAAAAAAACAAGAAGAAGAAGAAGTCAAAACTATGGTTTAAGATTCCAAATGCACCGAGCTTCAGAGGGATTAATTGAAAATATTCATCAATCAAATTTAAATAAATTCAAAACAATTCTTAAAATACACTAATAAATAAGATGTATTATTCAATTTATAAATCGTGGGTGTTTTAAATTTGAAAATAACTTTAGATATCGTTGTAGGGCTCGTCGATATTAAATAGCCAATCAAACATATTTAAGTTCCTTAAATTTTGAAAAAAATAAATCAATCTGTAAGCACCACAACCTTTCAAATTTTTTTTGTTTTAATATATATATATAAAAAACTTATTATCATAATTGCCAAGGAATCCTTCCTCTAAATTAAAACTACACGGCCTGTTATCCCATGTGCTCTACAAAAGGGACTTGCTTGGGATGCAATTAGCAACTGGTGTTACGTCAAAATCAATAGCTGGCTAGTTGTGATCGGCACAAGATACTTACTAAGTTAACAACGGACTAATTTGCAATTTTATCTTAGAGAATCATAATTGTGTACTTAGTATAATAATCTTCGTCATATTCACTTCTATCAATCTTTTTTTATTTATTTATTATTTCTTATTATTTCTTATTATCTTTTTTTTTGATGAAGTAGGCTTTGATAAAATTTTATTGAAAGAACAAATACCAACCCCTTGGTCATTTTCACTTCTACCAATCATACACGACAGTGTATATATTAACTATTAAATGAAGCATCATCATTATTCATTTACCTTTTCTATAAAAATGACGCTGTCTTATGAACATTAAGTTTTTCAAGGAGATTTTGTCCATTTCTCACGCGGTCTTCTCCTCTTCTTCTTCGGTATACAGCTCAATATGATCATCATCATATTATTCATTCATGTATATCATATTTGTCAATTGCGTGACGACTTTGCTCTCATAGTTGGTGCCTTGGTGGATGTTTGTTAGATTGCATTCGTAGATGATCGTCACCAAACGTACTTTAGAATTCACATGTATCCTCTATGGTTACTAAATATTGAAAAAGGGGTAGCGGGTTATCAAGACCTCTCAATATTAGTAATATGACTCGCGAATAATTCTTTTTTTCATAAGAGCTGAACGAATTTTGCATAAGGTTATATGATGATA
This sequence comes from Cyperus esculentus, assembly GCA_030179965.1. Classification (NCBI taxonomy): domain Eukaryota; kingdom Viridiplantae; phylum Streptophyta; class Magnoliopsida; order Poales; family Cyperaceae; genus Cyperus; species Cyperus esculentus. Next base: position 2,603,218 of record JASGLE010000005.1, on the reverse strand, counting down.
TATAATGTATTTTTATTCATGATTTGCGAATAAAACGTTTTACACATAAATTATTTACGAATAAAACACATTATATAATATTTTAAAGAAAATTTTATGCTATTTTATCTTGTTTTTAAAAATATTAATACTGTAATATATTTTTCATTATTATATTATAGAAGCCGAACTATTCTTAAATTATATCTCAATAATATTGAATCACAAACTTTTGACAATCGCTCGCGCATGACGAATTCCGAATCAATCATTTGTTACTGCGCTTTCAAGTCTCAAATGCTTCCAAAGTGGTTTAACAGTTAACACACAGAGATGCATATCAGATTTTATCAATTAATCCCTTGAGAGTTCAGATAAACTAGACGAAAGAAGAAGGAATATCCTTTAGGTTTAGGTGGCCCATGTTCCATTTTGGGTTGTTCTTATATGTACAAAAGTCTATTTTAAACGGAAAAAAACCTGAATAGCCTCTGTTTTCTTCCAACAAAAAGGTAAATTGTATGGGCCCATGTGTAGTTAGTATGTGGGTGAACTAAAAAAACCATAGCAGAAGAAGGCGTGAGTTTTACTTTACAATAATATCAAGTGCCAGATAATTTAGTACAAATAATTATTTTTGCATGAGATTGAAAGTCAATTTTACTTATCCCCCTCAAAAACTCTGGCACCGAATTTTAAAAATACATTTCTTTTACGAGAAAAATGATGTCTTGTCCACTAAATTGACGCATTGTTGAACATATGAAATTAAATACAAAAGCAAAATTAAAATAATCACACCAGTCGTTAGAACCTTATTATGGCCACTACGGACTCCAGCTAAAAAATTTATATTATAAGATTAAAATAGAATTTCTATGTACTAATTAACCTTGAGGATAAACAAAGCGATAAGAAGTTTCGCTCACATGGAACTAGCTTGCTAAACGACACCTTTAGAAATTTCTAATACTTTTGCTCCAGAGAGATTTTAATCTTCAGATACTGACTACGTTGTACTTTTTTTTTTATTTAAGAAAAAAAAAGGTTATTGCATCTGACAGGATGGGTTTTTTTTTAATCTGCTGAGATATACAATTAAAATTTCAATTTCAAGCCGTATACCAACAAATTAAATTCTGAAATCAATGAATCATGACATGACATCCGATAATTTTGCAGAATGTAAAGACACATTGCTGTCAATTGGCGGCGTCTCGCCGTGACAGGTGACACTGTCATTTTGATTGACGAACATGTCTAAATGTAAATGGCAACCTAACCTTATCGCTGTCAAATTAATTAATTGACACAGTCTGTATTATAGAAAATTAAACACGCACTTGTTAGCTAGCTTTTCAAATAAAGAAAATGGTTTTTTTTTTTGACTTAAAATAAAGAAAATGGTTGCGCTCCTGACCTGATTGATACCCACTAACCTCAAAAAGGTATCTCACCGACCGCTGCCAACCAAATTACGGATCAACTATTCTTCAAGCACTGATGACTTAATTGATGAGTGCCATGTCCATGTACCACGTGCCAGTCAGTCAATGGTAACTCAACATTGTAAACGGAACAAAATAGGAAGAACCGACCAAAACCACAAATTCTGCTCAGAGCATGCAGGGCATTAATTATTTTTATTAATCGATGGTTGAGATTCATCCAAGTAGATATTTATTTAACCAATCACAACCATTCGATCGGCAAAACCAAGTCAAACATATATATAACAAACAAAAATCAATTCCATATTATCACCACAGCCTAGCAAGTTTTAAGTAACTGAGCCATAACACACAACACAACACAACACAATTCAAATTCCCTGTTACTTGCACAAAGAAGGAAACCTAAAACAAGGAACCGGCCCATAGACTTAGAAGCTTTCAGAAGTCATTATTACATTAATTAATGATAGATTGGTATTCAATTCACCTTATAAAGTTACAATAATATATATAATATTCACAAGTTGTATGTATATTTCACTATTAGCAATCGATCACAGTAACTTCACTATAGATATAATAATAGAGAATAAAAGAACATATATATAATCAATATATAATGTGATTATATATGTGGATTCATCTTTTATTTACAATCAAATAATACCCAACAATGAAATTATATACCTTAATTACACCACAGGGGTGGCAATATTCAAGTGCTGAGAAATGGATTTTATCTGCAGTGCAGGGCTGATTGTGCGCAGACCAGTAAAGCAATGCAGAGGTACCCTCATCCCTCCAACATTGATCGATTCAAGTTTGCGGCATTTATTTACGAGTGCAATCAGCCCACTCTCCGTAACATGGCGACAGCTCCACAAAATTATTGTCTGCATAATAATTATAATAATTATAATAATAATTGTTCAGCTCAATAAAATATTTTCCTCACATGTCATGGAAATGTGCTACAATGGACTGGCGGCTCACGTTGCATTATACTACTTTGATTCCAGATTCCCAGTACGAGGACACATTTTGGGGCTTATAACTGACACAGGAAATTATTTTGAAAGAATTGGGCCTAATTGTAAACTACAAGTGAGCCCACTGAGCCCCTTTTTCTATTAACAATCATAATTTTGTCATCATGAATCAATCCACTTGTAAAGAAAGTTATATCTTAGTGAGCCCGTATATTTACTCTATATCAACTGTATCAAATTAGGGTCTTGTTCATTGCTCAACCCAAAGCAGAAATAATTTTATTTTAGCAAAGATATGAACAGGCAACTGCAACTTCAAGGACTAACTCCAAAAATAAACGTCACCAAATACAAAATACCAATTCTCATCGATGTGAAGAACTTTAGTGATTTTATTTAGAAATTTTATGGACCTGCTGTTATATTGAATGCACAAAACAACATACATTGAGAAGGGAGTAAATGGAACTTACCTTCAAATTTGGGCAGTGGTTCGCGATTGCGTATAATGATTCATCAGTAATAAAGGTTCCACCAATGTTTAGATGTTGCAAAGAATAAGCTTTTGAAACCTAGAGAAACAGACAGACCTATTGTTATAAGATTTCAGCAAAAAGCCCCTCTTAAATTTCTGGTGCTAATTGAATTGGGCTCAATGCCTGTACAGTTATGGATAGTGCCATAAACATGACCATTTATAACTTTGATCTCTTAATTCTTAGCCTTGTCTCTGTCAGCCTAATTGAGCTTAGCAGTTCAAAGATTTTTGAATAAGTATATAGAAAGTATGACAGCTTTCATTATGTAATTTGTACTGACTGTACCTAATCTTTATGCATATGTGACAATATATAATATCATATCATCCAGGACTATTTGCCTTTTTTTTTTTTATCAAGACCATGGCAATCATTAGTACAATTTTCCATTTTTATTTTCAATATTCATCTTTAGGAAGTACCACGTTTCACCACTGTCCAGAACAATAGTAAATAGCACACAGGGAAATTTTGACAGCCAATGAATCTCTTACCAGAATAATAACACCTGAGTCAGTAATTCCAGCCATTCCCCACAGGGAAATAGATGTCAACTTCCCAATGCATTTTGCTGCGGAAATTTTGAATAGTCCTTCGTCAGTAATCTGGCAACCCCAGCAGCTTCGTGAACTTGAAAGACAGTACATTTGAAAGAGTCAACAAACATGAAATTGCATATGCAAATCAATGTCAGATGGTAGCTAGCTTATTTTGTGTTCATTGACATCCATTGTGAGAACTTGATATTATATATATACAATATCCTCAGCATTTCTCTATGACATTCTCAATATACATATTGCAATTAGTTTTATGGAAGACATGCCCATGCAATAAAGTAACTAGTAATGTTAATAATTCAAATATGTAGATGCTACCATACCCACACTCTTAATTACCATGAAACTAAATCCAATCCAAAATTGATACTGGTACATTTACACAAGCGTAACTTTAATTACAGTATGAAAGCTTAAAATGCTTGCAAACTCAGCAGCTCGAAAGTATCTATTTTATTTATACGACATATATACTGCCCGCAATACCAGTATCTTCGGAGAAATGCACTGATAGTGGGTGCCAGCAAGGTAGATTTACTGTCATTCTATTTTACCCCTTTTCTAAACTTTTAATCAAACCAGTGGTCCATTTTCCATTTAGCAAAAACATTAGACTGTGCAGCATAGAGAGGCAAAATATTTGAAATCAGCCAAATTCCAACAAACTTCACTATTACATGATTCCTCCTATGAAGTTATACCTCTCAATTCTCAAATGATTGAACTCTATAACTAAAGTTGGCAATCCCAACGATCTTCTAACTTGGCCCAACAAATCAAACAATGCTCAAATTGAACTTATTCAAGTACATATTGAAGTATCCATATGTTCCCAAAAAGTGAAAATGAGTTGTATTCTTCAAACTGCTGATTTTGCAAATTTCTTTTAGTTTGCAAATTGTATGGTAAATTGCCAAATTAATTTAAGATCTTAAGCATAACTCCTTTTAGATTTCAACCTTGACTGAATGACAATATGACAAATCGATTAAAATTGGCTTGTTTGGGATCTTCCAAATCTTTTTCTTACAGATGTATGCTGAAATTTAAAGCCAAATTCACCTAAAAGACCAATTACTAATTTCAGTACGTACGTGTTTTGAAACTTTCAGATAATCTAACCGGTAAAGATTGGTGGAGATAGCTAGTAATAGTTGCCGAATTAAGTTCTGTTAATGTGTGCAAAACGTAATTAAACGTTACACAGTTAAAGTACAACATGCTTCTGCTTACATGTTGAGCTCTTTAAGGTTATCAGCAGCGCAGACGAGGCGAGCCATGGACTCATCGTCCATGCGCTGATCAGCGAAGCTCAGCCTCTCCCTCGCCGCCAGTGACTCCAGCGCCGCCCTTTTCCACTTCTTACACACCCCGCTGGCCCTTCAATCAACAAAACACATCCAAACTCCAATTCAAAACATGACCTCACTAATTAAAAAGTGTAAAACAGGGAACTTCACGTAACTAGTAGTGTTGCAGTGTTTAAATGAATATCAATTTCTTACTGAGCTAAGTCGCGGAAGGAGGGGAGGAGGAAGAAGGTGTAAGCCAGTAAATCGATCGGCAGCCTCTCGATCTCGGCCTCTGTCTCCGTCTCCGTCGCCATTGAAAGGAGGAAGAAGAAGCTCCACGCTTCTTCGCGAGGGGAATTTAACACACGCTACCGATCGGGCAAGAGAGGGAATCACTGGACGAGTCTTCTCCAGTTCGTTGCCACTGTGTGTGGCGGAGCTTGGCCGCACGAATCTTGATGGGACCGGGTGGGAGTCCGGCTGTTGGATGGCGCTGGAGACGAACTGGAGGAAAATGGGAGAGGTACAAGGGAGAGGATTGGGTTGCTTTGAACTTGAAAAGATTGACAGTTACGGCGGGGTCACGGATAGAGAAATCGTAAGAACGGAGCTCGCCGTTAAGGACGTTGGGACCGTTAGGGCCGTTAATGGTCAATTGTGATCTTCTGCAACGCACGACAAGCTCCTCGCCTTTCACCAGCACTGCTGACCGTCCGATTTGCTCTTTATTCGAGATACGTGGTCTCTGCATTATTATGTTTTAAGTTGTGAAGATGATTTGATGACCCAGAAGAGATTCCGGAATCAGGTACGAGTTTTGAGCGGTTGGTATCAACTAACTGTCGAGCTGCCCCTGCCTGCCATCTAGAATGTTTAGACTTTAGCAAATTAAGATGAATTAAATAAATTCTACGGGCATCCAACGTCATTTCAAGAAATTAAACAAAGTAAGAATATTTTTACCACTTCGTATCGTATTGCACGAAATTAGTACCTTTTCGCGCGAAATAACTTTGAAAATGTTACAACACGTCTTTTCCTTTTTGCCACGCAATTGAATTGACAACATTCATACCGAATTATACTGTATTCATCCATAAAAAATTAAAAATATATTAACGATATAAAAGAAGTAAGATGAAGTGTGGATTTGGAAATATAAAATAATGATATGAATGTCAACGCTATTTTTTTATAGTTTCTTAATTTTTATAATAATAATTTATCATGACAACGTACAATTAAGCAAAGACGTCCTAGCTAGCGTATATGCATGGATTTGTTGGGAGGGATCTTCTTCATTCTTCACAGATATAATTTCACTTAAAATTAAGTTTGTGGGAATGTAAAATAATAAAAAAAAAAGGCAGAATTTCAAGATTAATTTTGGTTTGGTAGGATGTTGCTTTCAGAAGTCTTAATATGTTGTCGATCATAACATCATCGATGATAAAAGCCATATCAGCCTAATCTATTTATTCGGACCTCTTCCATTGATTTCACTATCTAGCTATTTGCCAATAAAACTCGTGGGCCCTCGATCGCTAGATATGAGCTTAGGATGATGAGATGATATCTTCATACTCCTGAGCAGTTAGCAGGACCCTTCAGGATGTAGAGACAATTACTTTACAAGTTAATTAAAACACAATGAATTGAAGATTAGTTGTCAGGAATCAGGATCATGTCCTTCAAACCGATATTTTTAATATTAATCAAAATAAAAACCATAATTAAATAAATAGGCACCCGATGTTGGTATTTTGGGATATAGTCCGGCCTGCGTTTGGTATACCGGCCCCAATCCAATGTGTCACGGGTCTGCATGAAAAAAGAATCTTTTTGGGGTCCGCGCTTGAAATGCCAGCCCCAAGACTGGGGTCCACCTTCACTTTACCGGCCCCAAAATATTTGGGGTCCGCGTTTGAAATGCCGGCCCCAAGACTGGGGCCGACCTTTGGAACGCCGGCCCCAACATATTAAATCCGGCCCGTGATCTTCCTTTTTAAAAACCCTCTCACGTTGCATCCTCACACATTTCAGCAGAGGCAGCAGAGGCTGTAGTGGCCTTGCATCAACCAGGTAAGTATGTTTCATTTATTTAATTCTCGTGTGTCATAGAAATAATGCAAGAGTAAATTATATCTGATTCTGTAGTTGGTAAATTAGTTAATTATCCATGATCAAGTTTTGTAAATTAAATCAAGCCGGTACGCAATTTTAAATTTACATTTTTTGAATAATTTTGGCAGCAGATAATCAAGGTCCGAAATGTCATATGTGCCAGTAAGTGTATATTATGGAGGTGAAATTTGTTACGACAAATTTGGAGCCGAATATAGCATTTGCCCTCGGTTAGTATTTTCTGTTAATGAAGATACTAGCTTTGAAAATTTAGTAAATGAACTGTGTACCGCAATGCAATTTTCAAAGGACCAGTATTCTGTTGAGATTTATGGTAGAGTTAATGCGGGAGTACCAGGATGTTGGTTTTTCAACATACTACTGGTATATGATGAGAGGTCATGGAAATCTTTTCATGATACCGTGACAATTCAAATGAGAATGATTGAATTGTACGTCAATTTGAAACCAATTCAAACTTTTTGGAGTGAGGCACCCCACGCATACAATGTACGTGCGGTTGATAATTTCTCTGATGATACCGAACCTTCGACGACACCGACAACACCGACCCACGTTGATGTGTCGAACGAACAAGATGGAGGTGAGGACAACGAGGAAGAGGATGAGGATGACTCCGATTACCAAATTGAGTCCGATGAGATAACAGATAGTGGATCCTCCGCAGAGGACGACGATGAGGATGATGAAGTGTCTGATGAGGACGAGGGGATCGACCATGATGCAGAGTTACTACATCGCTGGCCTCGGCACAATCCTTTTGTGGGTCGTGGACCACAACACCCGGTTAGAATGTTAAATGATGTATCCGGATTTGAACCAAGCGATGTTGATTTTGATGGGCCTAGTATCCCGGTGGAAGGATCTATAGCGGAGGGCATGACATTTGCCACAAAACGGGCTCTCACTAGTGCTATCAAGAAATTCCATATTGAAAAAAAATAAGTGGATCCATACCAAAGATAGCAGCCAAACTAAATATTGAGTCAAATGTAGAGATGAAAATTGCGAATGGGAGTTGTATGCAGTTCCGATGAGGTCCGATAATGCATGGGTTATTAAAAAATGTCGATTTCTCCACTCATGCAGACGCATAGCGGCGATGGTTGACCATGCTCAGCTGACATCTCAGCTGATTGCGGATATCATCATGCCCAAATTGAAGGAAAACATGGGTATGTCAATAAAAACAGTTGGAGGACTAGTGAGAACAAGGTTCCAGGAGTAAAGCCGACGTACAACAAGTTGTGGAGGTGAAGAGAAACCGCAATGGCCATGTTATTTGGGACATGGTCCGGGGAGGTAGAAGATTATGTAGTCCACGATCTACACAACCCTTTGGATAGATAGATGGCATCCCGTGCTCCCCGAACCAACCTTTGTAGACGGGGTCATCAAAATCGGTAACGGGGCGTCACTCAACAATAAAACGACACCTTGTGCTGGAGGTGGAACTGGGTTGTGATGACTCTAACTCTGACCACATCGCCACCTCATCCTTGTGTTGACTCTCCCAATCCGATGTGGTCTGTGAGCTGTGAACCACTTTATCCAGCCGGTCTAGATAACCCCAATGATGTGGAGGTGGAACCGGAACTTCCTGATATAGGCCAAACTGGCGCATAACCCTCTCTGGGTAGTACCACGAGACAATCCAAAAATGAATCAGCGGCACACGGGCAAGCCAGTATCGTCGATCTCTCTCAACACATGCAGGAAGTGTATGCCAATGATCTCTGTATGGCAACAAACACACCTCAGTATGGCTCATAGTCTCGAACCCATCTCGATAAACCTGGACCGAACACTTAGCTCCTGTGTATTTATAAGTTTTCTGAAAGACCCAGTGCATCACAAAGCAAGGCCTTCTCTCTTGATCATCAACATCGTCACCAACCAGTTCGGCCAAAGGCAATGGCGCGCGAGCTCTAGGTCTACCAACTCTGAAATATGTCCACGACCACTGCTGAAGGAGCAGTAGTGGTCCAGCTATAATCTTAGAACCTACACGTGAGGCCACGGAGAGATTCCGATATAGAGTGGCCAATACAGCTGCACCCCAGTTGTATTTTACTGGATTTTGAAAATCCTTGAAGAACTGCAGCCACATCACATGCACACTATCACCGGATGAATCTAGGAATAGAGCCGACCCAAACAAGTCAAGCAGAAAGGCACGTGTATATCTGTCGATCTCCTCTTCAGTGGGATTTTCTGGCAAGCCTTTGAAATTCTCTCGCAACCAGCTCAAGGAGATTTGAAATTTTGACGGATTTGTCCTGGTGTGCACCTCTCCAGTTTTATCAGTTTTCTTTCTCGTCTTTTGCTTCCATGCTTTCAATGGGACCTCCCCCAATAAGTCTGACACCCATTCTAATGCCCCAAGATCACTGTGTCCAGTCACAGGAGACCCGGATATGGGTAGACCCCACAAACAACTAACATCCTGTAAAGTAACAGTTACCTCGCCGAAAGGGAGATGGAAAGTGTGCGTCTCCGGACGCCATCGCTCGGCGAGAGCTGTGATCAATTTGGGGTCGACCTGCATCTGCGGTATCCGCGATACCTGATATAACCCCGTCGCCATAAGTCTCGACCGACAAAGATGATGATACCGAATGGCGGGCCGGTGCGCTTGTGTGTCCAGTACCGAATTCGCCTACAAAAATTACACATACACATCAGATATGCAACTACAATGGTCTTCAAAAAAATATTAGAAAATCTAACAACTAAAATCATTTGTTCCAATTTAAACTCACATTAGTCTCGATTTTATAAATCCTGCTGTCGCAGTGTGGTTTCCGCAATAGGTCGGTGAGTGGCCGGCGGTCCTCCTCAAGAACCGAATCCGGTGGTGGAGGGGGTATGGACCGAGAACTACTTCCAATTTCTCTCGTCATCATTTCGCTCACTGTGAAATAATTTCAAGCAACATTAAATTTATTTATGATATTTCCAAACAGAATTGCATGTTATGCATGTAAATTTGTAATGCATAGGGCAATCTCAATTAAATTGCATGTTATGTTAACTACCAATTTACTATTATCTGTACTCTACTCGATATGGCCATGTTACGGCTTGTTAACTATCCGGTTTGCATTTTTCGTACAATATGCATCAAATACATATTAATCTAACCATATTCCTGTAATTCTTTTTTTTTAAACCCAACAATCTAGACAACAATCTATATAACAATTTCTTCTTGGTATAGGTTAATTAATTAATTAATGATATCTCATATATAGTTGGTCATGCAGGAGTATCATTCAAAATTTGAAATTATTATGACCCATTATATTTGTAGTCAACTTGAGGCATGTGGCACAACATGCAATGCGGGTACAATACAAATGATGCTGGATTGGGGCAGTGGAGAGCAGTAAGTGGTATATTTATTATGGCCTAATAAAAGAGGCATTAATGGTTCAGACCCTTGGAAGTAAACTCAAACTTATTTTTAATTTTTATTTTCTTAAAAAAAAAGAAGAGTTGGTTCTTATCCTCATTGGTACCATTAGATTATTTTAATAAAGAGGCTATGGTACTGTTAATAGTACAAAATGTCCCGTACTATGGCTCAATATTATCATTTTTAAAGTTTAATTAACCGATTCAAACCGCTCAATATGATCTCCATATATAAATGTCATTGTAGACTAAAATTTAAAATTTTTGGTGCTATTTTACTATTTGTTTAGATAATTAGAAAATGACTTAATGTAAAAGACCATTAAAAAATGTGGTTTTTTTTATATATCAAAATACGTAGTTAAAAAATTCTAAAAAAATATAAAATTTGGTCTAGAACTACAATAACATATGGAGATCATATTAAACGGTTTGGATCGATCAATTGAACTTCAAATACCATAATATGAAGCCGTAGTAGAACCCATTTTGTACTATTAATAGTACCATAGCCTCACTCTTTAATAAATTGAATACTTCAATTATTATCTTGAAAACATGGAATGATGGAAATAATAAAAAGAGTAAAACATATCAGTATATAAGCTATTTTTATGATGAACATGCATGCTTTTAATCGAAAATAAAAATTTGACCGGTTTGTATCGATCGAGATCATAGTAATGCACGATAACCACACCTTTCTGTAGTAATTTGTTATTTGTAAAACTACAAAACTGTACCTTAAAGTAGAAAAAATACAGATTTTTAGAGCTTGTGCCACTGAATGCCCTAATGATGGATTGATGCAGTTTCACACGTAAATTATTTCGCAATAAGAATTGCTAAAAAAAAAAGGTTCGAAATCTGAATAAGTACTTATTATGTGCTAAATTAAAATGGTAAATAATTTCTCACAAGGGACTTGCATCAATTATTCAAAGGATAATGTCTCCACACCCTCCCAATCTTTCCACTTGAGACAAGTTGCCCCCCAATCTTTTTTTATGACAAACACCCCCCAATCTATCTAATTTGTGACAATTACACCCCCATGACTAATTAACCCTCTAATACTCTATTTTAAAGTGTGAAAAGGCCAAAATACCCCTATATATATGGTATAATATTTAATATTTAGAATATTTATGTTTCATAAAAATTTAATTTGTAAAAATGTATCATCTTAAAAAATATTGACGAAAGGTTAACAGTCCACAATACACATATATTTTATTTGATATGTCAAAAAACAATTTTTAATTTCTATTATTATAAGAAATGTATAATTGCTAAAATAATCCAAAGTTAAATATAATTTTGATTATTTCAATATAGATATACAACTTAATCAAAATTAATATCAATAAAAATTAGAATCAATAAAATAGAAGAATCAATAAAATAAATAATCTGTTAATTACTTTATGACCCGGAATTATAAAAATAAAATAAATAAGCAGTATCTAACTATTCTTAATGTATATATTTGTATAAAATATAAAAGGATATATTTAAAATCAAATTAAGAAAATGTTACAGAGCAAATAATGTACGTATTAACAACATTAAATTAGTTGCACACATACTTGTAAATAATAGTCATTTATAAATTAAATTTATTAAAACACAAGTACTTTAAATTCTAAATATGACAAATATATTCAAGGGTATTTTGGTCTTTTCACACTTTCAAATGGAGTATTAGAGGATTAATTAGTCATGGGGGGTGTAATTGTCACAAATTAGATAGATTGGGGGGGTGTTTGTCACAAAAAAAAGATTGGGGGGCAACTTGTCACAAGTAGAAAGATTGGGGGGTGTGGAGACATTATCCCATCATTCAATTTGGCTTCACTATTTTAGACTTGTTTAAACAATTATTTCTCCGTACACCGTATTTAATTTGAGTATATACATTCTTTATAAAAAATATATTTTTTATATATAATATATAAAATATTTTATATTACATCTCTCAGACTTCACAAAATTAAGAACACTAGCATGGACATTACGACAGAATACGTACAAACAACTGAAGCATACATACAACATACTCCTCTCCTCTCATGCCACTAGAAACTTCAGCTGAAGAATTAAGACATATTATAAACTGATCATTCCGGTTTGCATTTTTTGCACAATATGCATCAAATACATATTAATCTAACCATATTCATGTAATTATTATTTTTTTTAAACCCAACAATCTAGACAACAATCTATATAACATTTCCTTCAAAAAATTAAAAAAAAAAATACCTGGTGGGGCCGGTCGGGGCGGGGCGGGGCGGTCGGGGCAGGGGTGGGGCAGGTCGGGGCCGGGGCGGGTGCTGTCGGGGCTGGGGGGGCCTGTCGGGGCTGGGTCTAAGAGGAGAGGACGAGACGAGAGAAGAGGAAGAGAGGAGAGGAAGAGAAGAGAAGGAAGAGAAGAGAGGAGAGGAAGCCGGAAGGAGAAGAGAAGAAGGAAGATCGCGGGCCGGATTTAATATGTTGGGGCCGGCGTTTCAAAGGCCGACCCTAGTCTTGGGGCCGGCATTTCAAACGCGGACCCCAAAAAGATTCTCTTTTTCTGCAGACCCGTGACACGTTGGATTGAGGCCGGTATACCAAACGCAGGCCGGACTATATCCCGAAATACCAATATTGGGAGCATATTTATTTAATTATGATTTTTATTTTGATTAATATTAAAAATATCGGTCCTTAAATATCACTTTCATAAAAAGCTCAAGATTTATAAATGAAAAGATTGTTTAATTATTCAAAAAAAAAAGCAATCACTGTCCACACCAAATATTTAGACTAATGTTATTGGGCTTTGGGCCCTCTCAGTGTTGGAAAATAATAGGCCGGTTATCAAAATGCAGGCCAATTTCAACCTGGGCCATATATAATTGGGCCTCATTATTCATTTCCCATTCTTGCCTTGCTGCTTTCCCTCTCATGTCCCCACTAGCGTCTCACCTCACCTCTCTCTCGGCAATTTCCGGTAATTGGGGATACATACATTTGCCTCCTGAGTCCTGAGTCCTGACACTAAGTTGGGCAATCTAAACCTTTGTTTTTCTTATTTTATTTTATTTATTTTTATCAAAGTAAAATTTAATTTGTTGTTCACTCAATTTTATCAAAATTAGATATGATTCTTAATTAGAACTTGGTAACTTGGCTAGCTAGATGATACAATTTAGATATGATTCCTAGAACATATCACAAGACAAATTACGTCTAGTTCTTGTCTTGTGATCATATGTTTTGAATGAGTATAATTTTTGGCAGAATTAATATATAATTTGTCACTTACAGAAATAGACTATATATATAATGCTGTATGCAAATTGTGTCTGACTCAAATATTAATACTAGAAAGCTGGCATGAGAAGCTAGCCATTCACAAATAATTTAAATTTGCTTTGTTAACTAATAATTGATGGTTATCTGATCGATGTTGCTATTTGTGATGCAGAAAACGCAAAGAAGACACTTATTCCATCATCGCTGTCGCCGGACGCTGGAGCTGGACCCTGTTACAATGACACCCAGCTGCCTTATTGAGCTAGCACCAGATCTGTGAATGAACCGGCCTGCTATTATTGGCAGTAGACCGACCGATGTATGTGCAGTGCAGGTAGGGGCACACCTCTTAACCCACATTAATTATTGTTCAAGTCATGTAATTAATTAATTCGGCTTTGATAGGGTTATGCAGCTAGTGATGTGCCTGTGGCATCACGCCAGATGTACATGCACTTCAAATCAATAATATAATATGAACAGCATCCTCATTGTTCATCCCAGGTAATATGTACTACTGAACTGAAGTTATTTGTTAGAATGTGATCAAGCTAGCTAGTGATGAATGATAAAACAAACCAGAGAAGGTTTTAAGAGGAAGATGATGTTTTGTATTTCATTTGATTAATTGTATTACATTTACAAGAGTTGTATATATAGACTGTATGTAAAGTTAACCTAAGTCTTAACTCTAGTCTCTTTCTTATTTTACTAATGAGGAGGGATCCATTGACAATACTTAATTTGACAATCTTGACAATGGGGATTTTAAAAAAATAGTAAAAATTCACAAAAACTCTTAAAAATGAAAAATTGTTTATGGATGTATTATTTAACATATAGATTGATAGTGTTTCAAATTTCAATCAATTTGAACATCGTTTGATGCCTTATCAAAATTTTGTGTATTTTTTAACGGTTGTAATTTAACGGATCATTAAAGAGCTATCAAATATCGCTCAAATTAAATATAATCAGAAACATAATCAATCTATAAGTTAAATAATACTTCCGTAGGCTTTTTTCTATTTTAAAGATTTTTTATGAATTTTTATAAAATTTTGAAAGATATAATTGTCAATATTGTCAAAAAACCCATTGTCAATGGATCCCTCCTCTTTACTAATATAACCCTGAGTACTCTAAGATAAGATCAAAACGTAAATTTCTGCACATTCTGGTAGAGTGTCTGATGCTTGTCTGGTGTGCTGGCATATTAATTCCTCAACTATATTCACAATTTCGAGTTGTCCATTTGTATCCTTAATAAATGAATATTGAATCCCAGCAGAAAACATAATTAATTGTTGGGAATAATATTATTGTGTGTGGAACTCTTTATATATATATACTTTCAAGGAAAAGATCGATGTAGATGAAATCTGAATGAGTTTTTTCTAATCCTAATTATATTATATATATTAATTAATTTATGACAGGGTCCATATGGCCATCAAACTTGGTTCGAGAAATATGTGAATACTGATGGTAGAATTAAGCTAGCATGCAGCAATCAGCATATATATTCAGCCATTGTATTTGTGTGCTAGTGTACAGTACTGAATTACATTATATATTTCATAACATGTATTTTGTCTGCAATTCTGCATGCCTCATGTGGAGAAGAAATATCTATATCGACGCAATGGTATATATATATATAGCCAAATATATAGTATATCTGGATCAAACTCTTCAAAAATTTAGCTAGCTAGCGTCTCCCAATATTGTTTCTCTAGCTAGTTGATCTCCAAAACATATCTTCCCTTCCCTATACTTAATTACTTATTGCACTTTCATCATCCGGACTGGACAGGACTCGATCGTGCCACTTAACATTACAAATTAAGAAAAGAAATAAATAAAATGCATGCTACGTGTTTTTGTAGGCACCAGACCGGAGGTGGCCGGGTGCTCAGTTGTCCCTTTAATTTGTCTTTAGCAAGTAATTGCTGCATACCATTCTGTCGCTTTTTCTGCTACACTCTATGTAATTGTAATCAATGAGTAGGCAAAAGCAGATTTAAGCCTTTTAATTCTACAAATTAATTGAAAGCCAAAATCTCATACAAATACCAAATACAAAAAAAATAAAAAATAAAAAAATGATACTAAAATTGATACAATTTATTAGTATACATATATATGAAATGAATTGGTATTCTTCTTCTTCTTTTTTTTTTTTTTTTGAAGGAAAACAAATGAATTGGTATATTCAGATTAATGATTTTATTATGTTACTCGTGTGTACAAAATAAGATAGCATACTAAATTATTTAACGTTAATATCAACTTATTTAAACGAAAATAATACTGATTTTGACAGCTTTTCTTATCTATATATCAGCACGCTGATATCAGCTGCAATCCAATTTGGATTGAAGGACCCTCCAATCCTAAATGGATGGCTGAGATTATTTTGAGAACCCCGGCCCTAAGGTCTATAGCCGTGGGATCGGGGATTGGAATTGGAGGGTCCTCTGATCCGATTTGGAGCCGATACAGACTCGTATTAGCTAGCTCTCAACTCAAAAGGCAATACGATATATGGTACTGCATGTCATCTTCCTTGCTACGTACCAATCCTCGCCTTTATTACTTGTGCAATGGATCAATTCACCAATAAAGACATGACAGGAGGAATAATAAATTTTCTACATGACAATTAGAATTTAGAAACAACTTGCCTTGCCATGTTCTTTAAATATGGTCATGAAACTTTATTGTTAATATCCGTCTGATACCGAGCAAATCAACCTGCTCATTTGAAGAACATTGACAACAATATTAATATAACCAATTTTAATTTCATCTTACAAGAAACACTTACTAGATCTAGATCTAGTTGCTATATATATATATACCGTCCCATGCATTATATATCTCCATAACAAAATTTAAAGAATATATAACAACCATCAAAGCATGTCCAGTGACCTGAGTGTCGCAATGAACCGTCGGGTAATGTTATTCCCATTTCCATATCAAGGTCACATCAATCCTATGCTGGAGCTTGCCTCTGTGCTTCACTCGCGCGGCTTCGCAATCACCGTTTTCCACACTCAGTTCAACTCCATTGATTCGACAAAGCATCCATCATATGATTTCATCTCCATAGTTGACGGGATTGCCGCTGATCAGTTTGATCTGGGTAGCATCGTTGACCAGATAATAGCACTCAATGATAAATGCGAAGAGCCTTTTCATGATGTTTTAGAGAAGCTGCTTTCTGAGAACAAAGGATTTGCATGTCTCATTGCCGACATTCACTGGTACAAGATTCATGCTGTGGCAAAGAGGCTTGGAGTTGCATCGCTGGTGCTAAGGACCGGTAGTGCAGCTAGCCTGCGCTGGTTTACTTATTTGCCTGTTCTACTGGCGAAAAGATATTATCCTTTGCAAGGTCAGAGTTCACAAAATGATTGAATTTAGTAATTTACTGAATGGAGCTCAATTTTCTTACACAGTTAATTCAACTTAATTAATTATCATCTTATATATTGAATTTCTTAATTTGTCAGAATCCCAGAAAAATGAACTTGTCGCTGAGCTCCCGCCATATCGGGTGAAGGACCTGATCAGCATATCTATAGATAAGAACAAAGTAGTTGATCTAGCTACGATCATCACGCAAGATTTGGAGGCGGCAAAAAACTCTTCCGGTATCATAATAAACACCTTCACTGCCATTGAGAGTGATAATATCGAAAACATCCACCAAGAGCTGTCTGTTCCTGTATTTGCCATCGGCCCGCTTCACAAGTTTACTTGCCATTCACAAAGCAGCTTGCTTCCTCAGGACCGAAGCTGCTTGGACTGGTTGGATACGCACGCCTCGAATTCGGTTTTGTATGTCAGTTTCGGTAGTTTAGCTTCAATAAAATGTGAAGAATTTGTTGAGATTGCTTGGGGTCTCGCCGATAGCAATCAGCCTTTCTTATGGGTGGTTCGGCCTGGTTCAGTTTGTGGTACCGAGAATATTCTCACTCCTGATGGTTTTGAGGAAGCGGTAAAAGGTAGAGGCAAAGTCTTGGCCTGGGCACCGCAGTTGGAGGTACTGACACATGACGCAGTAGGTGGCTTTTGGACGCATAACGGTTGGAACTCAACGGTTGAGGGGATATGCGAAGGAGTGCCTATGATATGTACGCCTCATTTTGCTGATCAAATGGGGAATGCGAGATATGTAACGCATGTTTGGAAAGTGGGCATTGAGTTGGAGAAGCTAGAGAGGGCGACGATTGCGAAGACTGTTAGAAGCTTGATGAGGGAGGAAGAAGGCGACGCGATACGGGAGCGGATGAGGGAACTGAGTAGAAATGCATCTGATTGCATCAAGGCAGATGGATCTTCGCATTTGGCTGTCAATAAGTTGGTCGACTGCATTTTATCTTTGTAGTTGCGCATATATTTGATCGCAATGGATTCGGATTATACATGTTCTTTTTGTTTGTGTGTGTGTGTGTGTGAAATTGTGTAGGCATTATAATGATCAATAAAATCAGTTTGTCAGAAAAAAAGTAGAAGAATTCTATGGCTAATAAGATTATGTATATTGTTCCGAAAGTGAGCTAGACTGCTTGATAAGAAAGGTTGCTATATGAATTTGGGAGAAATAATTAAGCCGAGTTTGTATAAGTAAAAAGTTTGTTGTGCACTTGTGCTACATATATATATTGTTGCAGAAAAGGTTACTATAAGCGAAATGAACTATATATATGGGTACTGATTATAAATGATATATTAACGAGCTCTTAGCTCTCAAAAGACATCCCCCAATGACATATATATTTCAGGGCTTAATTTGCAATTTAATTTGAGCTTATAATTTTTTTCTGGCAAAAGTCAACCGGTCTATTTCAAGTTTTAAGCAATGAGTAATTGGAAATGAAAATATATTAAAAATTTTTAAATTTAAGATTCTAAAGCAAAGGTCACAGTTCAGAAATTTGTATGTCCTCAACAACATCTTTAAATTAAGGGTTAAATTTCTCAGCTGTCAATTCACACAACAATAAAAAAATATATATTTTATCCTGTCATTTTCTTAGTGATGCTGGCATCCTTTTCAGCAAATTAGAAGATAAATATTGAATGAAACATATGGGAAACGAGTCTTGATATGCTGATAATTCCATGCTCTTGTAAGGAGACCTTTTAATAAAAATATTTTCAGATAGAAAAATGAAAGAATTTTTACCCTCAAAACCATATTAAATTATGAAAATGTATATAAAAAAAAAAATACCCAAATCTATATTGATTACATAATTAAGTATGAAAATATAAAAATGTTAAAAGAAAAACCCCCAAATCCATATTGATCATAATTATTCATATTAATAAATTATTATTCGCAATAGTAATTTTATTGTGCTACTTATTTGGGTGTGTTTGGATCATCCAAGATTAGTACTAGCCTATGAGTAGCTTACTACTCTCAATACTAGTATCATCCAAACACAACATAGAAATTTTAGTTAGTCCATGAGTAGTGCTACTCAACTAATCCATAGAAATGTTGGTTTAGTGAAATTGCTCATGAGTGTGAGTAGCAGCAATATTAATAAAAAAGTACTAAAGTTAGTGTTGGAAAGATGCATTTTGTTGCTTACTTTTGTATGATTGTACAGTGTTTGTATTTACAGAAAAAGGGTTATGTTAGAAACTTATAATATAAAATACTTTTGAGGGTCTCATTGTATATGTACCAAAAACTGAGATATTAATTGATTTGGGGCTGAAGAAAGTGGAGGAAGATAGCCACCATGTTTTGTTCAAGTTTAATCTCCTTTTCTTTCTCTTTGTTCCTCTTAAGTTTGATACATTTAGGTTTGTCTTTCTATCATGGTATCAGAGCCAGTTGGCTTTCGTTGCTGCTACTCAATTAACTTCAACTTCTGTCTAGTCGTTGTTTCCTTTTTCATTGTGCCGCTGTTAAAGGGGTTCTAACTTCCGTTTGGTCATCTAAGAGGAGATTGGAAACTCTTCCGCCATTGCGATCGCTGGTGAAAGTGATTCTATTATTTGAAGAGGAGGCGGTACAGTAACCGCGAGCTACAGTAATTCCGAATTGGAAGAATCAGTGAAGTCACCTCATGCAAGAAGGACATTTCATTAGCTTTTGTGCCTCAGGTGAGGTACTCCGAGGAGAGCTTCAGTGTCTTAGAGCACAATTGGAAGAGACGATGAGTAGAATTAACCTTCTTGAGTCGTCAATCAAGCAAGGTATGCAGAAATATGCTCAATTAGCTTCCTCAAGTGAGGAATGGGTCATAGATACAGGTGCAACCCACCATTACTCTGGAATGAGAGAAAGATTTGCAAATTTCAGACCATGTGAACAACCCAATTTCATGACTATAGCCAATGGCACAAGTGTTCCTATTACTGGTGAAGGATCTGTTCATACTTCACTTACCACACTTAATACCGTGTCTTACGTTCCCGACTTACCTACAAACCTGTTGTCCGTTAGTTCCCTAACCAAGAGACTATCATGTAGTGTTACTTTCTTTTCAGATTATTGTATTTTCCGAGACTTGAAAACTGGAAAAATTCTTGGAACTGGACGAGAACAGAATGGTCTTTACTTTCTTAACTCCTCTAGCTCAAATAACTGTTTGTATGGTTTGGGTGCTTCAAGTGAAAATGATTTAAAACTTCTTCATCGTAGACTGGGACACCTACATCCTACAAAGCTCCATATTCTATTTCCAGATATGCCCCGTTACAGTGGTGATTTCAATTGTACATCTTGTATTAAAGCCAAACAAGTGACTAGTAGTTATCCCACTGTTGAAAATCATAGTAATGTTCCATTTGAAATTGTTCATTCAGATATTTGGGGTCCTGCACCATGTCCCTCTATTTTTGGATACAAATATTATGTGAGCTTTGTCGATGATTGTTCTAGATATACAACTGTTTATTTGATGAGATCTAGGGATGAAGTTACCTCAATATTCCCGGAATATCACAAAATGATTCAAACACAGTTTAATGCAACTATCAAAATATTGAGGTCTGATAATGCAAAAGAGTATCTTTCAAAAGATTTCCAACAATATTTGAAGTTGCATGGTATAAAATCCCAAACCAGTTGTCCTTACACTCCACAACAGAATGGAGTAGCTGAAAGAAAAAACCGGCACATACTTGAGGTAACTCGTTCCTTACTGATTGACATGAATGTACCAAAGTATTTGTGGTCTGAAGCAGTGCTTACTTCTGTATATCTAATCAATAGAATGCCCTCTAAACTCATACAAGGACAAACACCTCTTAAGATTGTGGATCCAAAATCAAATCTTTTTCATATACCGCCTAAGGTTTTTGGGTGTGTTTGCTATGTTCGAATCAAAGGACCCAACAAAGATAAATTGGATCCACGATCTGTTAGGTGTGTATTTACAGGTTATACATCTACTCAAAAGGGGTATAAATGCTTCGACCCAATTACTAAGCGTAGATACGTGTCAATGGATGTTGTGTTTCTAGAGAATGAACCCTTCTTCAACTTAGCTGATGCGTCACGTGATAATTCAGCTAAGAATGTTGAAAAATTGTATCCTTCAACACCATCAGAATTCGTTATAAATGTAGGTAGCCTTCCAGTCCACCATGATACACAAATTCCTAGTGAACTTGAAGCACCAAAGTCCACTGAAATTAAGGTTTATACTAGAGGGGAAAGGGGAGTTGTTTTTCCAAACATTTCTCAGAATCAGCTCCAAGAAAATTTTCCAGTACAAGGATCTGAAAATGTAATGTCTGATAAAGAAAATGACACTGACACTCGTTCTTTCAATGATCTTGAGCTTCCTATTGCCCTCCGAAAAGAAAAAAGAAACTGTAAATATCCAATCCATAAATTTGCCTCATACTCTCATCTATCAAAACCCTTGAAATCCTTCATTGCATCATGTGATTCTGTATCTATACCCAAAACCACTAAGGAGGCATTGAGCTTACCTTGCTGGAGAGATGCTATGATTGAGGAAATGGATGCACTAGAAAAGAATCAAACTTGGGAAGTATGTGAGTTACCCAAAGGGAAGAAAACTGTTGGTTGCAAATGGGTGTATACAGTCAAGTTTCGACCGGATGGCCAAGTAGAGAGATATAAAGCACGGCTGGTTGCTAAGGGATACACCCAAAGACAAGGCATTGATTATGAGGATACATTTGCTCCAGTTGCTAAGTTAAAGTCTATACGCATATTGCTTTCTGTTGCGGCTTGTAAAAACTGGGAACTCCATCAATTGGATGTCAAAAATGCATTTCTGCATGGGTATTTGGAAGAAGAAATCTATATGGACCAACCGCCGGGTTTTACAATCAAGGGGGAGTCTCACAAAGTGTGTCGATTACGGAAATCATTGTATGGTCTTAAACAATCTCCTCGTGCATGGTTTGAAAGATTGAGTAAGACCATGCTCAATTTGGGATACACTCAAACCCACTCTGATCATACCATGTTTGTAAAAAAGGGTGAAAAGATATGCATTCTAATTGTGTATGTTGATGATATAATCGTCACCGGCGATGATCTTGGTGAGATTAGCCGGTTAAAAGAAAACTTAAAGAGAATATTTGAGATTAAAGATCTGGGAAACTTGAGATACTTTCTTGGCATCGAGGTGTCTCGCTCAAAGCAAGGTATTTTTCTTTCTCAAAGAAAATATACACTTGATTTACTAAAAGAGACCGGTATGCTTGGATGCAAAGTAGCATGCAGTCCTATTGAACCAAATCATAAGCTTTGGGACAAGACAGCTAAAGAATTTGAGGACCCGACTAGATACCAACGATTGGTTGGAAAATTGTTATACCTAACAATTACAAGGCCAGACATAGCATACGCTGTTAGTGTTCTTAGTCAGTTTTTGCATAGTCCCTCAAATGATCATATGGAAGCGGCTTATCGGGTGCTTAGATATTTGAAACAAGAACCAGGAAAAGGAATCTTGTATTCAGCCAATCAGGTTTTGTCTCTTGAGATCTACACCGATGCCGATTGGGCGGGTTGTACCACAGATCGAAGGTCAACGTCGGGGTATTGTAGTTTTCTTGGTGGAAATCTAGTTACATGGAAAAGTCAGAAGCAAAGAGTTGTCTCTCGTTCTAGTGCTGAAGCTGAGTATAGAGCCATGGCTAATGGAACATGTGAAGCTGTTTCTATCAAGACCTTTCTTGAGGAGATAGGAATCTGTGTACCACTTCCAATTCCTTTGTACTGTGATAGCCAATCAGCTATTCACATTTCAAGTAACCCGGTTTTTCATGAACGAACAAAACACATCGAGGTTGATTGTCATATTGTTCGAGAGAAATCTGTAAAAGAAAAAGTGATTTGTCCAAGACATGTTCGATCACAAGACCAGTTGGCTGATATATTCACAAAAGGCTTACCAGGCAGAAGGATAAATGAAATTTGTTCCAAGTTGGGCATGATAAATATATATGCTCCAACTTGAGGGGGAGTGTTGGAAAGATGCATTTTGTTGCTTACTTTTGTATGATTGTACAGTGTTTGTATTTACAGAAAAAGGGTTATGTTAGAAACTTATAATATAAAATACTTTTGAGGGTCTCATTGTATATGTACCAAAAACTGAGATATTAATTGATTTGGGGCTGAAGAAAGTGGAGGAAGATAGCCACCATGTTTTGTTCAAGTTTAATCTCCTTTTCTTTCTCTTTGTTCCTCTTAAGTTTGATACATTTAGGTTTGTCTTTCTATCAGTTAGTACAATCCAAACACCATTTAATTTCACTAACCCGAATAGTATAAAGTTAGCACTATTCTCATACTATTCAAGCTAGCACTAATCTAGCACTATTCCCAGTCACTAACCCAAAAAACACTACTCATGTACTAATCTTTGCATCATCCAAACAACTCAATTAAGTATAATATCAATGAAGTGAGAATTTAAAAGTCAAAAAATCAAAACGTCCTTAATGGAATCATGGTATGCATATTTCTCTTTTGTTTCTATATTCATTATATCGTGTCTTGTAAAATATCATTGTCATCCTACCCACTTTATATTTCTAAACGACAAGCTCATGAACTTTAAGAATTCATATGAACTTACTACTATTGTTAGAGTATTCTCAAAAAAAAAAAAAAAAAATACTATTGTTAGAGGAACATTTTGCGCCCATTGAAAAACCGTTCATACATCTATAGATGGTACGTAATGTAACAGATATATTCTGAAATATAACCAATACATTCTGAAATGTAACCTATGAACGCTATGAACGGTTTTTCTGTGGACAGTAGTGTTATATATGAAATGTTGGAATATATATGCAGACAAATTTAGATTCTTGCCATTTTGTGTGTACTGTTTACACGTTAACAGCATCCCCCCACCTACACTAACACGTCTTCCTCAGCTGCCATTGAATTTATAATTACACCATTTTTGAGGTGCACTCGCACAAACTTCATTGCCTTTTCCTCAAGTTTAAATGCACTGTTTTCTGAGCTTCTGCATTGGAAAAATGTAAGTCTGTGTTTGGTATTATTCAGTCGGTGAAATTATATATGATCAGGGAGACCAGTATGGTCGATACTGATCTATATATCTATATATATATATACTGACAAAGAAACAAGTCTGGTTCTCTCAAAATAATAATAGCTGCTGACTACCATTTTATCTATCTACAGGTCTACCGTATATTTAATGAACAAATATCATTTTTCAGTAACTATTTATATCTTTCTGACCAACATATATTATTTTTAGTAAACAAATACATTACGGTTTCTAATAAAAATTTATGCAACTGTAAGTCTGTAACAAGCATATAGGTACATATAGGTGTGTCAGAAAGAGGGTGGATAGGTCAGCATGTTTTCCAAATAACTATGTCCTGACATACTGACAAAATAACAAAAATGCAACACGTATATGTTGCCATTTATATACACCGGTAGCACTGCATTGTGCATCCTGCTAGGGATATTAATTAAGGGATGCAGACATATATATAACTAGAGGAACTGTCGCGCTCCGCTGCGACTTATTGTTGCAATGATTTTAGAAAAATCCAAAAACATAAGAATATAATATATTTTTCATTATTAAACATAACTGCAACAAAAATAACATTACAAAATGATGAAAGCTCAACTATTGTAGAAGTATCATTGAGTCTATAACAAACTTTTAGTCAGCCAACCACAATTAGCTAACTAATTATATGAGTAACAGTACTACTCGTGCAACTTGTGTCATCCTTGTATTCACCTATCTTGATCTCTTTTCGTGGCCTTACGTACTCGTGACTTCTTGCAGAAGGATTAAGGAAACATAAATTCTTAACTCCACATTCGACAGCACCAATTTGCTTGCCCATAAACTGTCATAGAATAAAATTTTCAAATCCATCAGTTATATTATGATTGACTGCTGACATGACTATATAAATCAGTTTATCTTCTTCAATTTATGCTATACATATATAAGAACCAAGCAAGCTTTTAAAAACTTAGTTTTAACTCCATTTAAATCGTTAAACCGTTTTTTGGAATCTCTCAAACCGTTCTTATATATGCTATACATATATAAGAACCAAGTATTGTGAAAAAAAACTGTTATTCGTAGAAAAACCGTTTTTAACAAAGTTAAACCGTTAAAATCCGTGGTTTGATATGATTTTCCCAAAACACAAATATATGCTGCACCAGTTTCAGAAAATTGTCAACTTTGAAATTGCATAAAAGATTAAGAAATGATTCTTTGGACACAAAACTTGTGATTAAGGTGCTCAATATAAAGTTCTCTATCTTACTATTAAATTGTATCAGGGATGTAGTTAACAAAAAAAACTGAGTTATGGAGCAAATACCAGTAAGTGCGTGGTCAGTCCGGAACCAGTCTCAATCTAGAAAACGTCTAACTTCAAAAATGCATAAAGCCTCGATTAAGAACCCTTTGGACACAAAACTTGTGATGGAAATGATGCATTAAAAGTCTTCTACCTGAATATCAAATTGTACCAGGCCTTTGTTGACAAAAAAGTTGAGAAACATGCCAAAAACCAGCAAGTGCGCAGATTTCCCTGGACCAGACTGAAACCAGAAAATGCCTAATTTCAAAAATGCATAAAGCCTTGATTAAAAATGCTTTTAATACAAAATTTGTGATGAAAATGTTCCACTAAAAGTCTTCTACCTGAATCTCAAGTCGTACCAGGGTAGTTCTTGACCAAAAAACTGAGAAACAGGTCAAATACCAGCAAGTGCGCTATCTGTCCAGAATCAGTCTTGAACCAGAAAATGTCCCAACTTAAAAAATACATAAAGTTTCGATTTAAAATCCTTTTGACACAAAATTTGTGACTCAAATGTTCATCTAAAAGTTCTTTACCTGAATGTGATATTGTAATAGGGTAGTTGTTCACAAACAATTGAGAAATGTGGCAAATACCAGCATGTGTGCAATTACAAGTGATCCAACAAATACGAAATTGACTTGGAACCCTTTCACTATACGTAGCTATGATATTTGATTGGCATCATGTGGCTTGTACAGGCTAAGAACTATTAATTAACCATGACATACGGCTACACCATGAGCAATTGATGAATTTATTCATAGTATCAATCTTATTGAATCTAGTTTCTCAATTCAATTAAAAACACAAATCTTGTCAGAAGAAAGCAAATAAATCCGTAATGTGAATCAGTGAAAATCGCATCCAAAATCAGGATGGCCGCAGTGAAAAGGTGAGACTGCTGGAGATAAAGCAAGACGAGAGGGAGAGTGTTGATGGGAGTAAACGAAGAAGAGGGGGCTTTGATGGCAGTACGAGATAGTATGGTGTGGGGTGGTGTTCGGGCGGGGGCTACCAGCAGGAGGACACTAATGCCCTAACCCTCATAGGCTCGCAGATACTTGTTCCATTATATTGAACAAACAAATTAAGTGAATAAACTATTTCATCTTACTACAAAGTATATTTAATGTCCGAACATGATAATATGTCATTCTTTTAATTAGATATATAGTACGTACCAACACAATCAGTTTACAGTAGATCTGCAGTGGTATTAAGTATTTCCGCATCTGATTATTGAAGCATTCATATTCTAACTACTCACCTTGTAATACATATTACACAACATAATTGATATGACTATTCACCTTCTAAATTAATTTGTTGTGAAGAATCCCCAATTTTCCTCCAAACTGAGTTGAAGTAGGCCCAGCTGAGTGTTTAATTTAGTCATTCTGCAAAGCAAATAGATGCAAAAAAGATATAAGGTTAGACACTACATTAAATCAAAATCCTACTTCATTTAAGTTACACTGCAAATTATTAAAATTCAATATATTATAACGAGATTAGGCAAAAAAAAAAATGTTGCAAGCACACTACAAATTAACCCGCCAAATAATGCCTCAGTTATATTTTTGTCCACCTTTTGCAGCCATACAAACTTGTAGTTTGAACTCAGGAAACTTTGTACTTCTTTGATTGCTTTGTTAAAAGAGTTTTTAGTCTTCTCAGTAGAGGAATATTGAAATGTAAGAACACCAAGCAAGCTAGTCAGGAACCCAACTTCTTAGTTGGAAGTCTCCATTAATGCTTCAATAATAACCTAACTAAGAAGTTGACTAAGAACGATTCAGAATTGATCAAAGGGCCACTCACCTTCTTGAAAGCGTTGTGCTTGATGATTGATTGGAAGGCGAAGTCTTCTCTCTCGAGGTCTTGACGATTGAGAAGAAGCCCGCAAGTTCTCCTCTCAAAACCAACCAAGTGAAGGATGGGGCGTCTTTAGAGTGGGGTGTGCGGTTCTGTGTGGTCGCAGCGGCACTGGTAAGATCGAGGGTTTGGGAAACGGGGAGGAGCTTGGGAGAGGCTTCGAGGGAGAGAGAGAGCGTTCGACTGGGAGAGGAGAGGAGGAGGGGAAGCTTTTGGAGTCTAACAATCTCGGAGATGGCTGAGATTTACCCTCTCAGATTGAACGGACGAGATACTGCAGATTACTGTTCTTTTAACAGTACTGTACAGTACTAGTCAACAGCTGGACGATCTAGATCATTAGTCAACAGGATATGCACGGTTCAGATTCATTTCGGTGCTACTGTTTATAACACTGTTAAGGATTTATATATATATATATATAAGGAGTAAATCTATATAAGAATAAATCTGTGGCTACATTGCAGTTTCACAAACTTTTGGTTCGTAAAATTAATATTTCAGTTGATCAAACTTTTGAAACTAAAAAAAGAGGGCCAAGGCCCACTTAGTCTTACTTAATACCAAGCTTGGTCAATCAATAACCTGAGCCTGAGGTCTAATATTGTAACACATTCTTTTTTGACATATAATAAAGTCCACTAACAAGTAACGAGTAATTGTGATTTATGGAACTTTTAGAATTTAGAGAGACACACATTTGGGCCGTGATAACATACCCAATGTCAATGTCACCCACATCTCTCTTTTATTTTTTGAATTGCTAACAGCTCCTCAAATCTCTATTAATAGCAATTATTTGCATTTCTCCAACAGTGATTCATTAAAAAGTCAAATTTGCTAAGCACGTCCCGTCCGGACATTATTAAGAGATTAATAACTATCTGCAAATGATATATAAGATGTTACATGGCCACACCGCATAAAAAAAAAAAAAAAAACTGATTAGCTAAAAGGCTCCTTCATTTATATTACTTGGTTTTTCCAAACATATCAGATTAGCTTCGGTTTCGACTCAAAGGTGAGCTAAATTATTGAATTAATTACTTTCGAAAATTGAGAAGCGACTAAGAAAGTGTCCAGATTAGATATATTATATTATATATATATATATAGAAGCGGAAATTATAAAAGAATAATATATTTATAATTGAGAAGTGTCACAATTAAGTAGTGTTGCAATTGATCGAAGCGTGATGTATGAGAAGTAATTAATTAAGGAGGGTACATTACATATATAATTAATTAATTAGTAGTAAAATAAATAAAATAGCTAGGCGCCGCCCACCGACCCAATTAATCACTCTCTCAATTAAGTCTCCATCTCTCAGTACTCTCTCTTTCATTTTTTATTTTGCGAATGCTCTCTCTTTCATTGTTAGAGGAGAGACAGAGTTGCCAAATTCTCTTCTCTGGCAGTACTGACATAATGACATTGACTCCTCAATCCTCATTCTCTTCTTCTCTGCTAGCTGCTGCTCCTCTCCCTTTCTTTCTTTTTTTTTTTTTTTTGAGGAAAGCTCCTCTCCCTTTCTTAATTTCATTCCTCTCTTCCACTTCCACACCACACGCACATCAATCATCGCGTTATCCCCATTCCATTCCACTCCCCACAGTTCAACTGATTTCTTTCGCACGATTCTCATTTGCTAGCTCAACTACCCCCAAGGCCCCAACCAAATTAATCATAATCATTCATTCTAGCTAAGCTATTTTAATTTTATCAACGTCATTTCATCATTCATCACTACGTACTCATTTCATGTATTTGCGACTATTATATATATAATATATAAATAATTAAGAATCTGTACGTTTAATTGAACAAAAAAACAAAACAAAACACAAAAACAGAACTGAGACATGCATCGAGTGTACAGATACTTAATTTCTGCGTGAATTCTGACTGATATATATATGTGATATTAATATATAGAGCTATATACATATATATCGTATATATTTTGATCCTCAACTCAAGCAAACTTGCAAATTAATTGGGGACACCGTTGGTTCCTATTTGATCGATCCCTAGCTAGCTAGCTAGCTAGCTTATGATTAATTTTACACAGTTTGAACAGACTCTGCGCATGTATGCACCGGCAAATTTACATTGCACCGGTGCAACTTTCACTACTACTACTGCAACACCCAACTATAATAGCTATACCTATAGTCTATAGAGATACAATTCAAAGCAAAATTCAGATTCCAAAACAAAAACAAAAAGGAGTAACAAAACCAAAGCAACTAATTAATTAACTACTACGTACTAGCACTAGTACTAGTACTAGTCTACTACCACCATTAATTATACTCCGGCCGGCAAGGCGACAACGACGATTTTCAATCGACATCAGAGCTATCGGGGCTCGGTGCCTGGTTCAGGTCCGGATTCTTATTAATCCGATGATGTTTCTGATCCTTCTTCTGCGAAATTAGCGCATCGACTCTCGTTCCGACCTCTGCCGCTTTCTTCCTTATGACTGCGGCGGACATCCCCTCTGCACCTGATTCCTCGGCGGTAGAATTGACGACCCCGAGCTCAAGATCATCCGGGAAGTTGAGGCGCGCGGAGCGGCCCCTGAGACAGAACACGGCGGTGTCATAGGCGCGGGCAGCGGCCACGGCGGTGGAGTACGAGCCGAGCCAGATACGGGAGCGCTTGTTGGGCTCCCTTATCTCGGCCACCCACTTGCCCCACTTGCGCATGCGAACCCCTCGGTACTGCTTAGGGGGCTTGCGCTGCTTGTCTAGCTGGTGCTTGATGGTAGCCGTAGGAGGCTTGGAATTGGAGGGGGCCGGAGATGGAGGCATGGTATTGGTACTAGTACCTGCAAGGATGTTCTCTTTGCTTGAAGAAGAATTACATGATCTCTGGCTCTGGGTGTCCATGGTGGCTCGCTTAATTGGTCGGTCCGTCTGAAGTTGAACCGACCTAGAGGGTTTGCTTGTACAATATTTAGCTACTTCCTTTTGTTCTCTTTTGGTTATATACCCTTCAATAACTTTCTTATTTATTTCATGATTTTTCCTATATATATATATATTGATATAGCAATTGGCCCATTTAATTTGTTGTATAAATAGTTATTAGTTATTCCGTTTCATGGCCTGACACTCGGCCGTGTTATGAGCTCGTTGACTTTTTAAGGAGAGAT
Organism: Cyperus esculentus; assembly: GCA_030179965.1. NCBI lineage: Eukaryota > Viridiplantae > Streptophyta > Magnoliopsida > Poales > Cyperaceae > Cyperus > Cyperus esculentus. Next base: position 2,572,648 of record JASGLE010000005.1, on the reverse strand, counting down.
ATATAAGAAGGGCTACTATTAACATTAATTAATTGAGCTCCAATTATTTAACATGCATGAAAGGGAGATTTCATTAATTAAGGCTGCCTAATTTATTGTTCATTTTTAATAAGATTGATTTTGAGTTGTATAGATTGAGAGAGGAGTTTGATAGTAATAGTATACTTAAATTGTAAATCTAGCGTATAGGAGTGATCTTAGGGGCACTCAAAAATCATACTAAACCATCACGAAATTTTGATTTATCATTCTCATTAAATTCTTCGTCTCAAAATCTCCTAAGATACAAAATTTTCCATTTTTTCCGTTTCTTAAGTATATGTTTTGAAATTTTTTAGAATGATCTCAAAATAATAATAAAATAATTGTATAATACTATGTTATAATACTTAAAAAACTCAAAAAATGGAAAAATTTTGTATCCTAGAAGATTATGATATAAATAATTTAATCATGAGAACCATAAAACAAAATTTCGTGATGGTTTAGTATGATTTTTGTGCTAGGAGCACGAGAAGCCTCCGTGCACCGTGCATGCTCTTAGCAGCACGCTAGATTTACTCAAGATATATATATACCTTTGAGTGGTCATGAGAGACTTTTTTGTAGCGTAAAATAAATAAAATCTTAAAAAAGTTGAAGGTAGTAAAGATCAGATTAATTAATTAATCAGCGGATATATCCTGTGTATACATACATATATATTGTCCGAATCTAGGGACTATATATCATTTATGATATGATATATATATACGTGCAAAATTATGGCATATTGATTGGGGCATGGCCCCTAGCTATATTTTATGTCTTAGAAAATAAATTAATAAAAAAGGTGCATTTTAGGGCCGGTGTAACTGTAAGTATTACAAACATTAGGTACTTCATTCTGTGGCTAATTAGCTAGTAATTCTATAGCTAGCTATTTTCCGGTGTAATGCGAAAAATATGGATAATTTTTCTAAATCTAAAACATAATATATATTCCCCCTACTGATGTGAAAAACTATCAGTGGATAATTAAGTGCATGACAGAGGATGAGAGGTTCATATCGATCGTAATATACAAATCTGCAGAGAGAATATATTTTTTTTTTCTTGAGGAAAATACAGAGAAAATATTAATTAGGCGTGTGAATGGAGTCGATTAAGTTTACTTGAGTCGTTATTGCTTTCTTATTATTTAAAATTTGTTAGTTAACAAATGAATAATTGTACTGAACAAATAATAGGATGAACATGAAGTGGACAACAGGGTGGCTGAACATGCGCTAGCTCTGACCCCAAAATATCTTTAAAAAAATGAAATTAAAATTTGAAGGGGCTCATGTGAAAACATTCCAATTTGGAATTTGGAATTTGGAATTTAGATACGTGAGGTGTTAGATGTTATGAGCAGACAGCAGTGCTTAGTTGGGGTTAGGTTCGGTTCTCCTGTGTTGTACATTGTACTTGATTCATGAAAAGGATGTCCATTTCAACTTTCAAGGGTGGCCGAAATTCTCTACCGTGCTTTTATTTTATTTTATTTTATTTTATGTGTGCTAGCTCTATCCCTCCCATTTATTAATTAATTTGGGCTCCCTCCCTCCCTAATCACTCGTCTTTATCGCTTTCAATCATGTATTATCCATCACTTGAAGTGAAACCTTTTTTTTAATCTCGACTTTTGACATCATCACTTTGTTTATTATAAAAGTATGGAGTGAAACGACTTAAAACAAGTCCTCGCACTTTGGTTTGGACTTTGGTGAAATCATTCATAATTAAAGCAACTGGTTATTACTGAGATAACTTGAAGGTGTGTCTTTGTAAAAATATTGAAAAAAGTTGAGCATCGAAAATATCGTTTGGTCCTCAAAGTTTTAAGTTTTTATCAAGTTGATCCCTACATTTAGTATTTTATTCAAAATTATTATTTTTATATATTGTAAATATTTTTTAACATTTCAAATAATGATAATACAATAGTAGAAAATCTATTCTCCTATAAAAAACACGTAAGGACTAGATATGTTCATTTGTTCTAAGTCTACCTCCGAAACAGAGAAAATTTCTGTCTTTTCACTTCTAACACATCTCCCTTCAAACGCACCCCCGCCTCTCCCAGTCCAATTATTCTTCTATTTTCCTCTCATTGTGACCGATGGAAAGAAAAAATATTGCTTTTTCTGTTTTTATTTTTGCTCTTTGCGATTCGGTATAGCTTTTCTCTTTGATCCATTGCCTCATATGAAGAAACGGTCACACTTCGCTCCTAGTCCAGCGTGCTTGACCGACATGCTTCAACCTCGATTCTTTCTAAAATGGAGAATCCGTGACGCTTCACTCAATTTTATAATTCTATCTTTCTATTCATACTGTATATTAAAAAAAAAAATCATTGTTTTGATTTGGTTTAAAAGGCTCATCCAATGGATAAGTTTCTTGCTAGTATAAATAATGTATAGAGATACATATATTTGTTCATGCTATTAAATATTTATTAAATAAATTTTTAGCATCAATGAGCAATGATAGTAGTATAAATAAAAATTATGTTAGTGAAATTTTATGAACATAAATAGTGTATTCGAAACTTTAAGAAGTAAATTGGTAGCAAATCAATAATTTATGGACAAAATTGGTATGTTTGAAATTTTAAAGATCAATTTGACAAAAGAATGATACTTTAGAATTTACTACATATTGTTTTATGCAAATAGATCAACTAAAATTAGAAAGGGTTATCATCTTTTTTAGTTTTGGCAATAAAATAGGGGTCTGATATATCCTCTAAATTGTAAAATATCAATTTTCGTTTAATAGAAATTATTTTTGAAATAAATATTTATCAAAATGAAATTGATATATACAAACCACGAGCTAGATTAATACGAAAACATTTGCATTTCGCTCCAAAATACTAACGGTCCAAATTATATTTTACGACATCCGAAATTTTAATTTGTAGTTCCCATTAAATTTATCATATCAAAATACTTGTGTTAAAATAATGTGTTGACAGCAAAATTTCGGACCGAAATTTTGCAAAGCAGTGCAATATTTCAGACCGAAATAAAGCATTTAGGACCGAAATTTTACGAAACAGAGCCATATTTCGGACCGAAATGTTTTATTTCGGACCGAATTATGGGCAGACTGTTTTTGCAGTAACTTGGACGAAAGGACGCACTGTTTAGTGACCAGTTCGTGTCTCTCTTTAAATAGATGGTATGCCTTTCTTTAGAGGTGAATGAGACATTCTGGAGACTGTCTATAGCCATTAGAGAGAGAGAAACACCGAGTAAGTGAGAATCACGAGTGAAGCACTTAGGTTGTGGAATAGTGTTGCATGCTCGGTTTGATACCGCGGTGTGCTTCCGCCAAGCGATTTGCTTCAGGATTCGAAGGCACGGACTGAGGAGAAGACTTAGGAATCTAACGTGAAAGGAATCGTTGCGATCGATCTGCTTCCGTTGTGGTATATCTATACTTGATCTGAATTTGTCGGTTCTTGTCTTGATTCGAAAAGTAAAATTTCTAACAACTTGGGAATACAGAAATTTTTAACTTTGGAGTTTTTAAGTATTTGTTTTTAGATTTTTCAAAATGACTCTAAAATATTAATAAAATAGTGCTTGTTTGTATATGGATTTTAAAAAATCCGAAATAAATACTTAAAAAACTTAAAAAATGAAAAATTTTTGTATCCCTATTATTTTGATATAATGAATTTAATGGTAACCATAAATTGAAATTTCAAACGTTACAAAATATAATTTGGACTGTTAGCATTTCGGATTGAAATACAGACGTTTTCGTTCTGCTCTACAAAGCACACGGACTATTACTTCCTTTTTCTTTGCAATTGGTATTACTATTACGTAGACCTGTCGGCGGCTAACATCACAATTAATCAAACCAAATCTTCATTAGTAGAACATAACAACAGAGATTTTTTTTTCATTTTTTGTTGTGTGCATAATACAAAACCCCCCACTCAATCAAATTCCACGTCTTTTTTCCTGCACAGTACCAAACAAAACTGCCTGTTAATTAATTTCCATGTCAAATTAGCAGAGTAGCAGACGCAGCTGGTCATGTCACCCTCAGAGCAGGACACGTCGAGGATAGAGCGAGAGAGTGACATGGGCAAAGGCATCCATCGCTCGCCGACACCTGCGAGAGAGCGGCGGTCACGTGGCGCAAAGCAGAGGAGGGAGTGCGGACGTGGACTTCTCCGGCTGGGCTACGCAAGCAAGCCACCACTAAACTAGTTGATCTTTTTCTTTTTTTTTTCTTTTGGATTTCCTGCGTACTGACAAGAAGTCGCTAGCTCGCCCGATTACGACCCCGTTGTTATCCGATTATCGGCTTGCCGAATGGATGAATGAATGAATGGATGAATGAATAAATAGACCGAACTGGACAGAGGTTCATGATAAAAAAAATTATAATTTGGAAAAATGTTATAGGGATATCAGGAGGAGTACCAAAGTTAATACCCACATCGATCGTACCATAGAGGGTTCATAATTTTCTCTTACCCATTCACCTTCTAAATAACCTTTCCTTTTTACTAAAATTATTGGTCGACATTTTCCCGGCCACCTCAGAAAAATACCGACAAAGTTAGTATTCAACTTAAACAATTCCAATAAATTATGTTAATGTACTTAGAAAACTCTAAAAGTAATTTTTTTTTTTGTATTCCCAAATATTTTCATATAAAGAACTTAATGAGCACCATAAATCGTGATTTCGGACACGATAACATAAATTTTAAGGGGTTAGCATTTCGATCCGAATGCTAACGTTAGTACAATAATCTAACTCGAAAATTTAATATGATAAATGAGTTAACATTAATATAATATATGAAGAGATATGTTATTATGCACCACAGTGCAAAACACGTTTTTTGAGAAAAAATAATATAACATAAATACCAATATAGTCGTAATCGAATTTTTGTTATTATTCTTTTGTGTATCTTTTTATCAGTTACCTAAAAATTAAAATTATATAATAAGACTTTAATATCGGTTTGTTTTGGCAGGTAGCCAGGTCCGTCCTTTAGAAACATCTATTTTGATATTCGTCCTCGAAGAGAACCACGCCCAGACGACTCCAAGTTTTCAGTACTAAACGAAATTGATAGTTTTTTACCCGTTAAGTGTTTTGATTTAGAAATTACAAAACACGTCCTGTCAAGTGTCAACAGTGATGCCTAATTAATTATCTAAAAAGATTGCAAAACGGATAACAAATTAACAATGCAAGTTTCAATTGCAACTTTTTTTTTTTTTTTTCACAGGCAACGTACACTCGCTCTTTCTATTGACAGTACGTTCTTCACTGAGCAAAGGACTCGATAGGTTTTTTATATAAGAGTAATACCTAGCGTCCATATAATATATGTCTACAGCATTCATAGATTACAAAATCATATCTATTTGTTACAAAATCGGATGTATTTATTATATTTTGAGTGTATTTATAGACGTATGGATATATTCTCAGTGGACGCAAGATCTTTCTCTTTATATAAGAGGAAATAATAGAACTCAATAAAAATAAAAATTACAATCAGATGCAATTAACTGGATTCCTAACGAAGTTTAATTAAACTGTTAAGGCAATACATACCTCAGAAACAAAATATTATATATTAAAATAATTGATTGGAATATTTTCCGAATACTTAATCTACACTTGGGATATCACCCTTCACGGTGGAGTAATCATATTTTAGCCGAATGTATAAAATAATTTTTATAGCGACTATCTTTTTAGAGAATATTGTTTTTATATAATATTTATATGGCAGTATACAGTGAAACATCTTAATTAATAGAATATAGTAGTAATTAGTATACTTATTAATTTATAGTATATTATAGTGGTAATAATATGAACCACACTCATATATTAATTTTTAGCAATTGAATTATGACTCACTCATTTTATAATAATATCTCTTCTTTGGTTCAATATAAAAAGGAAATTGTATAACAATTTATGTTGTTTATATGTAATGAGTAATATATAAATATACATGTATAGTGACACACAAAGATCTTAAATAATGGACTTAGAATATCATAACAGTGCTTTTTTTTGCAATCAATGTACAAAAAGACAACAAAGCTAATGTACAACTTTTGTTGCATGGCATGAACCAATAGACAAACATACCAGCGTAGGATTAATATCGGATGTCTATAATAATATCTATGTTTAAAATATAAACATAGTAAGATTTATAGAAACTAGTAACGTGAAAACTCTCGTACTATTTTTCAAAATTTAGACAAACAAAATATAATTACTACCATTACATTGCACGCATTTAAAATGTTAATAATAATAGAAAGAATCTTGAGTTGTTATATAAAATTTGGAGCGTTGGATCTACATAGGGGTGTAAGTCCAATCCGTTCAACCTGTGAAACCCGACCGACCCGACCAACCCAACCCGAAAATTTACGGATTTTGTTTATAGTTGGTTAGGTACGGATTAAATTTTGAGCAACCCGATAATTAAATTTTGGTTACGGATTTCATAAAATATGTTGGGTAAAACCCGACTCGACCAACTTGTTTAGATTTATTAAAATAATTTATATTATTCTAAATAAAGTCACTATATCGTTATAGAAATGTAATGAATTTTTGTTATACTTAAAATTTTTAATTAAAATATTTTTTATTTTACTTTTAATTAGTGTATATTGAATTTTTTTTGTTGTATTTTCTTCATCGTAACTTAATTTCACTTATTTTTTTTACAATTAATATCTTAAATTGAAACCCGCGAAACCCGCAAAACCCGACCGCCGAAGTTGAAACCCGAAATTAACGGTTTTTATAATTGTTGGTTAGTTATGGATTGAAATTTGTGCAACCCGACTAAACTAATTTGGATTGTCAATCTATGTGAAACCCGACCAACCCGACCCGTTTACACCCCTAGATCTACACGTTCAATGGCTCTTAGTTCCAAATGAAGGAGAGGGGATACATGTGTACATGCATCAGCAAGGACATGAGACGAAATATATATAGAAATATCAAATATACGTATCCGATTCTTAATCTTCAACACGGTGAACAAGCCCCGACAACTTGTTAATTTTGCACAAAAAAGAGGGGTTAAGTAAAGTAAAACTAAGGGCATGTTCGGTTGTCATGGGATTATGTGGGATGGGATTTAGTGGGTGCGGGAACCCACTTTTCAAAATTCGGGAACCCATACTCATGGGATATATAATGAGAATTATAGAATGACCGTTTCAGTTGCACCATGGGAATAATTGTGGGACATGTTATTTTTATTTTTTGAAATAATTAATATCAACATAAACACTACTATTAATAATAATTATTATTATTATAAAAGGAGAGGGATGGCTTTGCAATGCTTATTTTGACAATCTTAATAATAAGAATTTTGATAAATTTGAAAAAATCACTAAAAAATTCTAAAATTAAAATATTAAAAATAAAAAAGTTTATAGATGTATTATTTAACTTGTTGATCAATAATATTTGAAATTATCAATTTATATATCTTTTGATACTTTATCAAAATTTTATGCATTTAAAAAAAAGTATGCGTTTAAAAGCTAAGTTAACTAAATATCATGCACCATTTTATGTAATTATTATATTTTTATATTTAATGTAATTGTTATTTTTTATATTGTCAAATACTCAAAGGACTCACCAAAAGAGAGAACATGTGTTGCGTCTCTGTGGCCCGTGGGAAAAAATTTATTGGGTCTGAGTTAATTTGTTTTTTCCCATCTAAATGAACGTGAAGTGGGAAGAAAATGGGAAATGTTGCTCAAACCCATCCAATGAAATTGGACTGCCGAACAGCATACCGGAAATTTCACCCGACGAGTTTAAAACCCCATAAATTCCCATCCTTGCCCATACATCCGAACGGGGCCTAAGAGAAGAACATAACTAACTGTACAATTTTTTTAATGAAATGCTTCGTAGTACAACTGTTGGAGTGTTGGGTACAAACAAACAAACAAACAAGCCGCACATTAATGAATGAAGAGTACATTGATAACCAGAAGAAAATTGTTCCTCCTGGAAAATTTATCAAACTTTGCTATTAAGTCTATCCTTTGAAATATATAAGTTTGACTTAATTAATTAGAAAGATAACAACCAAATAATACTATTTTGTTTTGTATCTTGGAAAATTTGTCTACTTAAATTTTATTTTATAATATTATACATACATAAAATGTAGAGCAAAAAATGGGAGATTGACAGATTATTGGACTCTGATAATTTTGGGCCTAATCTGTTGGGTGGGTTATGTAACTTATGCTGTTTAACCTGCCATTTTCTGGATTCCAGTTCCAGGTGTGTGTTTGTGTGTGTGTGTGTGTGTGTGTGTGGTGTGGTCTCTCCTTTGCCGAGCTCTCCTCAATTTCAGGCCCAGAGAATCAGAGGCCTATAGCTCCTCGTTCTGCAATTAATTAGTTTCTTGAGTTGCTTTAAATTGTTCCATTGGGTATGTAATATGTTATGTTACTACTAATTTTGGTATTTTGTTTTTGGTAAACAGTGTACACCACAATCAACAGTACTTGCAACCTCTCTGAAAACCAATTAAAAGAAAGAATGGTACTCAGGACCCCTTTCAGAATATTTGGCTTTGAAGTTTGAAACTCTGAACTCATCAAGAGAACAACATTCATTCATCTTATTTCTATTCTATTAAATTAACTGTAGAACGAAATTCGTTCATTTCATAAATTGTGTTTATTTTACCAGAATTTTAATTTGACCAAGGAACTGAGACATACTCGATATTCAAAGTTGAAGAGAAAAGCATGCAGCTTAATTTGACAAGCTGCTCATTGTCTGGTTTTTCATTACTAGCAACCAATTTAATTTCGTATATTAATAAAGAATCATGATACGGTGCACCAAAAAATAAATGGACGGCCCAAATTTGTTTGATCCAATGGTTGAGATTCAATTAAACATATTACTATTAAAGGAGACTAGGGGTATTTCAATATTTCGTTCTGCACTAGAGGATGCTATAATTAAGGAACATAATAGGTAACACTGATTACAAGATCTTGGCTTGAGAATTGAGAGTCAGCTCATTGAAACCAAGCGGAGAGCAAAAAGGAATTTTGATTAATGAGGAGTGTCTTAATTAATTGGTTCCAAGTTCCTAATATTGTCTACCTATAATCCTATATACTGTCAATTTGGTAACTAGACAATAATGAGACAATTTTAAATCAAATATATGTGAGGGAAATTATTTATATCAATATCTAGGAAATGTCAATCAGCATATTTGGTGTTTGATTAATAGTTATACAGTAATTAAATATGTGCACCCACTACAAGAAAATGATTTAATTGCTAGGGTCGAAAAAACCGTATCCGCTAGGGCTGCATGAGACGCTAGCAAAACGTGTTAAAGACCCTAGCAAATAAACCATTTTCTTGTAGTGACCGAACTCATCAATGCAAGATAAATGGTTACATGCACTAATAAAAAGTCAAATGTGGCAAAAAATTTTTATCGATTTTGATTTTGAGAAAATTTAATTATTGAATGATGGGTCAAATTAACTTCGAACATGATTTATTTCCAGAACTTTAATCAAAATTTTGGCAGCTTTTTAAATAAGCTTGATGATAGAAAATAAAAATTGTTCAAAATCAAAATATGCCATTGAAATGATTCATTTATCTCTAAATGATAAAAAGCTTAATAATGACCACAAACCTAAAAATACTTCAAAGGCTCAAAAGTTGAAACTTTCTATATTTAAAATAATTAATTGAGCAACTCAATTGAGAAATGGCGATAATTACAAATATTATTTAATTAATCTCCTAGAGGCCAATCACTTTTATAGTTTTATTCTAGTCATCAAAATGATTGCCGTGTCATTTTTGTTCATGAAATATTAAGATGATTGTATGTTATTTAGTTGCTTGAGTAATTACTTTATATTGATCATTTAAGTTACGAAACTTAATTATTATATAATTCTAAATTAAATTAATAATTACTTTAGTTAGTCCCAATATTAATAATTAGCAAGGAACACTTACTCTAATTACACCAAAAAATTTTGACAAAATATTCACTTACTCATAAGTTGATTGTGTATTATTTACTTAGTGTCAAAAGCTTTTAATGTAAGTGGATTCCTCCTCCATTAAACATTAGTAAGTTATAAGGTATAACACAATTTTGTATCAATTTCCCAAAAATAAAGTAAAAGGAAAAATAAAAATGAGAATGTTAATACTATATGTCATATACATATGAGAATACATTCATTCTATTAGTACATATAAAATGATAATCATAGAGTAAAATTACGATATTTTTATATTTATGAAGGCCTTTTATGTGCATAATCCTAAAAACATTTCAAATCATGCATGTCTGAATTGATTATATCATATCATAATATATACACCTAAATCACACATGTCATATAAAAATGATAATCATATATAAAGCATAACACAATTGATCAATTCATAAGATACACATGTAAATGATTATCCATGGTCTAGTAATATTAAAAACAAATAAACTTTTTATATGGTAACATAATGTATTGAAATCACACATGTCATATAAAATAATAATCACATAAAAGTATACGTATGACACAATTGATCATACCTGTATAGAGTATTATACACGTAAATGATTGTCCATACTCTATTATATCAACAACATAAATACTTTATTATATGGTATGATCAGGGGCAATGCAATTATAAAATTAGGGGCAATGCTATTATGAAATTAAGCTCACACATCTTCAAATTGATTTATATCTTTCATTAAACTTTATATATCAAATGCAAAAAACTTCCATTTTTTTTTTAGAATTTTGAAATTTCTAGGATACTCTAGTTTTGGGGGTTTTTTTTTTTTGAAAAAAAAAAAAGATACTCTATTTTTGAACACTGTTTTATTATTATTATTATTATGCAGTCTAATATAAAATCATGAAACAAATATTGAAAAAAAATCTAAAAATGAAAATTTTATGTATCGTCTCAGAGTTTGATATAAAGATTTTAATTGTAAACATAATTCAAATTTTAGAGATGTTTAAGTATGTTTTTTGGGTTAAGCTCACCAAATTTTTGAAAAATTTTAGGTACTTCTTTGGATTTTGTAAAAGCGATACATAAAACATTAAATATTTATTAGTGTTACATTGTTACTTTTAAAAAAATAAAAAAAAAATACTTAGAACTATTTAAAAATAAAAAAAAATTGCATTCCATGATTTTTATGGAAATAATATAATGAGTCATATAAACTTAAATTTGGAAGTGATTTGGTATGATTTTGAACTTAAATTCATAGAAAACCCCCGTGAGGTTAAGATTACCGTATATTTACTCATGATATCATATTATATACATTTAAATCATATTATATGCCGAATTGTAAGTCATATATGCAGAAATTTTCTTAAAAGGAAATGTCGAATATGTTATCAGTAATTATTTTGTTAAGAAAATAATGAAACTTCAATCTGCTTTATGGACTAGAATTATTTCCATTTATATATAGGGCAGCCCGGTGCACGTAGCTCCCGCTTGTGCAGGGTCTGGGAAAGGGCCCGACCACTTTGGGTCTTATGTACGCAGTCTTTCCCTGCATTTCTGCAAGAGGCTGTTTCCAGGACTCGAACCTGTGACCTCATGGTCACAAGGCAACAGCTTTACCGCTGCGCCTAGGGTCCCCTTCTTAGAATTATTTCCATTTGAATTTGCAAAATGAGAAAAAGGAAAACACGTGAAATGGAGAAACATAAACATGGAGCAATGGAGAATTTGTGAGGAATTTGATAATTAAATTAACAATTAATAATCACCGGTATTCTTCTGAAAAAGGATCAATCATAGATACGGTAATAAATTAGTTCCAGCTGACATATTTTTAAGTTCCCGAAATGTCCTTTCTATATCGGACAGTTGACATAAGTTTTAACTTTTTCTCAATAAAATTGTGGTGCACTGCATCATGACTCATTAATAAAAATGAAAGAAAAAATTGAAAGAAAAAACTGTCTAATTCTGCACTAGAGAATGCCAACTACTCTAAAGATTTCCCATGTAATGCAAACTAAAAACCAAATGAAGTACGAAATTAAATACTCGATATTCAAAAGCACTGTCAAGTTCTGCAACAAAATAAAGCAATTAAAAAGTTTAACACAAGTTAAGGGAGAAAATAAAAGCACAAAATTCCAAGGTAAGACATGATCAGCCTCTTAGCATTGGGTTTTGTATTGAACAACTCCAAGAATTGTTTTCAATCTGTTATCCTCCAAATGAAGATTTGTGAAGTTGCTGTAGCCGGCATAATCTTCATTGTGACTAAACGGCAATTCTGATCTCCAACTATTCCTCACTTTCTTGTCCTCAGTCAACCACAGCATAGCCTAAATTCCAATTTCCAATTTCCAAGAGAGGAAGTTAGAGAGCATAATGCCAATCAAGAGCACGTTCAAAAAGAATGTAATTGCAAAGAGAACAAGAATATCATCAGTCTAGTTATTACCTGATGAAACAACTTCAAAGATCTCAGAACGGGCGAATTGTTCACGAGACTAACGATATCTTTGCAGTTCAGTTCATGGAAACAAGTCGTGACTTTCAAATACTTGAGATTCGGAAATAGAGGAACATCTTTGCCAAGATCCAACAAAACATGGTATGGCATTTTTTCAATCTGCACCAGTCATACAAAAATTTAAGCAACCAAATTATGTATGATCGGGCAAAATATGTCAAAATGATAGAGTATATATATATTAGAAATGAAAACTACAGCCCATTACTTACACTGTTACACAAGCATCCTTTTGAGATAAGAATAAAATTAAATCGAGTACGGGCATTTATTTTTTCTGGACAGAAATGTAACAGCATAACAGTAAAGATCAAACAAATAAAGTTGTAATATATAGGGGAGGTCCTTACCGGCCAAGACTCAGCCAGTAGCAGATGTAATTCTTCAATGTGCGAGAGACGATGTAGCAGCCCCGTCACAGCACTTACATCCCCCTCATCAAGATTATAAATAGATAAGATACCCTTTTTGAGCAATGGAAGGTTTATTTCAAGCTGTGGTATGGAATTATAGGGCCCTCTGCATTCAAGTTGAAGCAGTTGCAATGCTGGAAGGTTTAAACTTAAACCGACTTTAGATTTAACTTTTAAGTCTCAAATTCTTGATGGTCTGGGAGGATAGGTTAAAAGATCCATCACATCTGTTCATCCCTAGATCCAAGTTTTCGAGAACACTTAGTTTCGAAATCGGTTGGCTAAGTTCAGTATTCTCAATGTAAGTAAAACCCACTGAAAGGCTTCTAAGGTGCGTGTTGAATTTTTAGGTACTGAGAAATGTTTGAAATGAAGAATAGAAAGTTTTCACTATTCTGATTCAATGTGATTTATATGATGACTTTTATATGGCAGTCCCAACGGCTATTCTAATGGCTATTTTAATGTTACAATTTCCAATTTCAGAGATAAGGTTGAGATGCCTTTTTTTCTAAAGTGAACTTCCTATTTCTATAATATGGGCCAATGATGAAACAAGCTCATATGGCTTTGAGGCCCATGATTCCTAATTTACATTTATTTCTCAACACTCTCCCTCAAGCTAGGCGTGTAAATATCGAGCATTCCTAACTTGCCAACATTTTCACTAAATGGTCTTAGGTCGAGACTTTTAGTGAAAACATCGGCTAGTTGATCTTCACTTCTCACAAACGGCGTCTCAATTTCCCTTGATTGAATTTTTTGTCGAATGAAGTGACAATCAACTTCAATATGCTTTGTTCGCTCATGAAACACTGGATTGGAAGCAATGTGTCGTGCGGCTTGATTCTCGCAATACATCTTCATTGGCTTTTGAATTTTAACACCAATGTCCGCGAGAAGTTGCTTGATCCAAACTAGCTCGCTTGTCATTGACGTCATGGCTCGATATTCCGCCTCGGCACTTGATCGAGCCACAACGCTTTGTTTCTTGCTTTTCCATGTGACTGAATTTCCGCCTACAAATGTGCAAAAACCGGTTGTCGATCTTCTATCGAAACTTCTGGCCCAATCTGCATCGGAATAGCCACACACATCATTAGAATTATTTATTTTCATCCAAATACCCTTTCCGAGTGCACCTTTCAAATATTTTAGTATTCTGTTTGTAGCTTCTAAATGTGGTGTTCTAGGTGCATGCATGAATTTGCTAATTTGGCCTACCGAAAAAGCAATGTCTGGTCTTGTCACTGTTAAGTAAATCAATTTTCCTACAAGCCTTTGAAAATGGTTTATGTCTTCTAATGGTTCACCATCCTCAATATTTAGTTTATATTTACTATCGATTGGTGTAGGGGCTGGCTTACATCCCAATTTACCAGTTTCTTTTAACAAATCTAAGACATATTTTCTTTGGGAGATAAAGAGTCCTTTAGGTGAATGAGCTACCTCAATTCCTAAAAAATACTTAAGCAAGCCTAAGTCTTTGATATCAAACTTTTGTTTTAATTGTAATTTCACAATTTCAATTTCTTTTGTATTATTACCGGTAATAATTATGTCATCAACATATACAAGAACTACAATTGTGATATTACCAACAATTTTGCAAAACAAAGAATGATTGGCATCACTAATTTTAAAATTGCAAGAGATTAAAAAAGAGCTTAATTTTCCATATCATGCCCTTAGAGATTGCTTGAGTCCATAAATTGATTTTTTTTAGCCTACAAACTAGATTAGAGTTGTATTATTTTTATGGCCGGGTGGTAATATCATATATACCTCTTCTTCAAGTGTCCCTTGTAAAAAGGCATTTTTGACATCCATTTGGTACAAGGTCCAATTTTGGTTTACCGCTATAGAAAATAAAATTCTAACGGTATTCATTTTGGCTACCGGTGCAAATGTTTCTTAGTAATCTACACCATAAGTTTGGGTATACCCTTTTGCTACTAATCGTGCCTTATATCGTTCTAAGGTACCATCACTATTATATTTAATTTTGTAGACCATTTGCAACCAACGAGTTTTTTTCCTTTTGGTAATTGTGTAATTTCCCAAGTTTCATTTTTTTCTAAGGCCTCTAATTCCTCTTTCATTGCTTTGCACCATACCGGTTGGCTTACGGCTTCATGATAATTGTTTGATTCCGTTTCTTTGGAAATTGATGTCAAATAAGTTTTGTATTCGGGTGCAATATTTTCGTAAGTTAAAAATTTTTGAATAGGATACTTTACTTTGTACATGATAAAATCACGTAACCTAGTTGAGACTTGAGGCGTTCGAGTTGACCTTCGAGGTGGTATTGCTTCAATTTCAACATTGTCCTCAACTTCTTCTTGAGCGATTCCTTGTTCTTCATTCACATCTCCAATTTCATTTTCATTTTCATCCCCAATTTCAGTAAGTGTTCTTTCTCTCTCCGAGACATGAAATTGTGGAAATGTAAACTCATTTGATTTTTCTTGGGTATTAACCTCTTTCTCCAAATTTTTGTAATAAGGCTCATTTCTTGAAATGTAGAATTTTTTGTTAATTGGGTCATAACACTTATAACCCTTTTTTTGTGATGAATATCCCAAGAAAATAGCCTTAATTGATGTATGGTCAAACTTGTTTTCTTTATTTTTGTGTACATAACATGTGCATCCAAATACTCTTAAATGATCAATAACAATTTTCTTTTGGTAAAGGATTTCTAATGGACTATTAAATTTAAGTTGACATTTGGTAATCTATTAATTAAATATGTGGCAGTAAGAATGGCATCCGACCAAAAAATTGTTGGAACATTGTTTTGAAATAAAAATACTCTTGTTACCTCTAGTAAATGACGATTTTTCTTTTCCGAAACACCATTTTGTTGGGGTGTGTAAACACATGAAGTTTGATGCAAAATTCCCTTTTGTTTGAAAAAATTTGAAAAATTTTGGTTTACAAATTCAGTTCCATTATCGCTTCTAAAAATTTTGATTTTTGCATCAAATTGATTTTCTACAAAATTACAAAATTCTTGAAAATGAGAAAATACTTCACTTTTATTTTTTAATAAATATAACCAAGTGGTTCTTGAAAAATCATCTATAAAAATAACAAAATATTTATATAACCATTAAAAGAATCAATTGGAGCGGACCCCAAACATCCGAATGTATTAATTCAAAAGGTTTTTTACTCTTACAATTTGTTGAACTAAAAGGCAATCTTTAATTTGCACACTTCACAACTACTACAATCTAAATTCTAAAACCAAAAATACATTTTAATATTTTGTCGGATGGATGCCCAATTCTTCTATGCCAAAGATCACTTAACTCCTCTCCTTTTCTAGCATTAAAAATCCATTTTTCTTCACCCCAAATATAGAGTCCATTTTCTAAAAATCCTTCACCAATGACTTTCCTCGTTATCGATTCCTGAAAAATCACATTTTTTGATGAAAAAATAATTTTACAATTTAAATCCCGTGTGATTTTATTAATGGATAACAAATTTGAAGAGCAATTTTAGACATACAAAACATTTGATATTTCTTTAGAGAAAAGGTTAATAGACCCACTTCCTATGATTTTCATTTTTTCACCATTGGCAATGGTCACATATTGATTTGAGTTCCATTTTTTATAATTCTTTAGCAATTGTTTATTTCCTGTAATGTGATCCGTTGCACTTGAATCTAAAATCCACTGAATTTTTGAGAATGAATCAGAAAAACAACAGATTATACTGCAATTTTTAGGAGGATTGGAGTTGTTTTGTTGGAGCAACACGGATAGTTGTATGGCCAACTGTTGCACCGGATCCAGAGGGGGATTAGTGTTGCTCCCTTCGGCTGAATTGGGATTGTGGCTCATGCCTTCACTCAGAGCCAAAGTTCTTTTTTCTCCTCTCTTTTCACCCCTTTTCTCATCGCGAAAACCGCCGCCGCCTCTTTGCCGCTCCCCCTTGCTCCGATCTCTCCCTTGCCTCTGGCCGCCGCCGCCGCGCCTAGAGCCTTTTGGTCGAAGATGCGGGTGGAGGAACCAACACTCGTCTCGTGGATGCCCCTCTCTTCTACAATAGTCACATCGAGTGGTTGAGTCTCCTCGCATTTCCGCCTTGGGTTCGAAGCTCGGGTTCTGGACAGAGAAGGCTTTGGCCTCGGGGTTTTCGGGTGGTTGGCTACCCATAACAATCCTTCTTGTCTCTTCCCCCTCTACCATGGCAACTACCTCATCATAAGGAGGTAAATCGGTCATGAGAAGTATTTGAGAGCGCACGGCATCGTAGCTTGAGTCTAGAGAAGCGAGAAACTGGAATATCTCGTCTTGCTGCTCCCTTTTGTGAATTTCTTGCAGATCTGCTGTAGCAGGTCTGTAAAGTTTGAGTTCATCTCGCTTTTTTTGCAGTTGGCTGTTTAATTCTGTGATGGTATGGTTTTGCTGTTTGATTTGTCGAAGTTCTTGTTGGATTTGATAGATATGGTTATAGTTCCTCTTTTTGCTGTACATGCTTTCAGCCTTTTCCCATATCTCGAGTGCGGTGTTTTTAAGTGCCATGTGATCCGCAACATGGGGTTCCATCGAATTCAACAGCCAACTTGCGACTTGGTGATCATCCTTTTCCCACGCTCTCATTTTCTTCTTTTCATCTGCCGTTGGAGCTCCAGCAGTTTTGGGTACTAGTGGTGGCAACTCACTCGTGACATGTTCCAGCATATCTTTACCAGAAAGGGCAAAGGTCATTTGTTTGACCCACGACTGGTAATTTTTGCCATTGAGCAGTACCCCTGTAAGTCTTTCATTGTTCTGTGTCATTTCTTGTACAGTTGCTTACTATTTTTTTGGAGGATTTTGCTTCTGGTGGCTTTGCTGATTTGGAGTTTGTGGGATTTTAGATTGAGCCAGAATTAAACCTGCTCTGATACCATGTTGAATTTTTAGGTATTGAGAAATGTTTGAAATGAAGAATAGAAAGTTTTCACTATTCTGATTCAATGTGATTTACATAATGACTTTTATATGGCAGTCCCAACGGCTATTCTAACGGCTATTTTAACGTTACAATTTCCAATTTCAGAGATAAGGTTGAGATGCCTTTTTTTCTAAAGTGAACTCCCTATTTCTATAATATGGGCCAATGATGAAACAAGCTCATATGGCTTTGAGGCCCATAATTCCTAATTTAGATTTATTTCTCAACAGTGCGGTAAAGTGACCGTAGTAAATGATGCATTGTTGTTGGATATGCCACTAAGAATGGAATTGATAAAGACTCCAAGGAACTGAGGGTAAATATCACGGGGATTAATGGTGAGACCGTGGAGGCCAAGGCAGTTGGCCTTGACTAATGATGAAATAACAGCATGGTTTTCATGAAAGTTGACAACTCCGCAATTGATGTGAAGTTCCAAGAGAGGAATCGAAGGGTCGTGGTTGTTGATGGCATTGAGAAGTATAGGAGTAAACTTGGTGGCGAATTTGGCTGGCATAAGGTCAGACTTGCCTCTTAAGGTGAAACTGATGATGGAGCAGGCCTTCCAGAGGTGGCGGAAACGATGTGAGAGGAGAGAGGTGCGCGCCGCATAACATGTCGGCATCAAAGACAGGATGCTAATTAGAAGATCATCGGTCAAATGTGACAATCGATCGACACCTTCCTCCAATTCTTGCTGCTGTTTCAAAAGATTAAGCTTCCTCTCACCGGCAACCTTATTAGCCATATTTCCTGCAGAGACAACTTTTAAGACAAAATATTAGACTTTTCAGGTGAATATTGTTTCATCCAAGTTTGCAAATTTCGAAAAATGGTTATTTTTCTTAATTTATGTATTTCTCTCATTGACAATGTTTAAGAAATTATAAAAAGTATGAGAAAAGACCATTCATGAAATGATCTACAATATTTAACAAGCTCGCTTCTATCAATTCAAATGAACATCAAAATAAAAAAAAACCATGAAGGAAACACATTATAGTAGTATAAAGCTGTTATATAACCACCTTTAGGCACAAAAAAAAAAAAGGGAGTGCTCAATTTAGATTTTTTCCAAACCAAACAAACCTTTGAAGACAAACGATTATGTCTGTGCTAGAGGAATTGAGGGAGGAGATCCACCGGTTGGAACAAGAGAGTCCTATAAGAAATAATCGGAGGGCTCAATTAGCATTTTTGGAAAAGATGCAACCATAGATAGAAAATTCCATGTATATATATTTTCCAAATTATGAAAACCCAAGTTGTTACCTTAAATTTTAAGTTCAAGTCTTCATGTTATAAGCTCACTGAAGAATTCAATTAGCTGATCATCCTTGAGACTTGAGAGCATTAATTTGACCCCAAAAAAAAACATAATTTAGTTTAGGGTCGAATTTCGTGGTCTTTTAAAAAGTGCGTGTTCTGATTTTGTGGGCACATGCTCTAGATCCATTATTTCCCTCTAGACAACATGATACCTACTTATGGTACTAAGCATGCATTAATTAGAAAACATGTGAATATATACATTTTCCTTCTAACTTCCCTGCGAACAATATTTAGTAGTAGGATATTGGAGGGTATAATGATGCTTATACCGTGTTAAGAGCAGTGCTGCTAATTGCTATGGAGCTGTAACATTGAACTGCAGTACTCCCTCTTAAAGAAAGTACTCTGCTACACAAACACAATGCCCTCGACACACCCATCCAGTAGTAATCCAATTGCATTATTTTAATTAAGTTGAATAAGTAGGCATTGGGATTTAACATCTGTGCTTCTTATAGCTACTTAATTATGCATGGTTGATAGCTCACTCTCACTGGATAGGACACCAAGCATGCACAGGATATATATAGCTCATCAGATCTGATTCCCTCTGTTTTAAGAGAGACATATAAAAGGCTTGTTAATTTGCCATATAAATAATACATGCTACTTCATTGGATTTCCCTCTAGTAGGACACCAAGCATGGCGGTCAACATAATCATAGGCATTGTATTTTGTTGGAAAAGTGGTTAATTCAAACCAACCATTAGCAAGCACCACAAGCTACTTGCTTTTAAGCTTTGGCTCACCAGATTAACAAATTCTTGTGCACTAGCAATCTACAGCATATTCTATCAATATGAATTCGATTAGGGAGATCATAATTAGACATATTTTCCTTATGAACACAATTGTTTCTAGCAACGACTAAAGATATAAGCAGCATATTTGAAATCCAAGTAACAAATGAATTTTGTGATGAATAGAACTTGTGAAATAAATTAAAAAATCGCAGTTACACTCAATTTTGAATAATCTAACAGCGCATCTGTGCCTTTATAAAACTATATAATATAACAGTGCACCTGTGCCTCCTCCAAATGTGGCTTTATCAAACTATTAGGTTCTTTCAAAAATCACTCCTATATAAGGTCAGGTTACATTGTGAAGGGATGAAATGAAGTAAAGATAACATCGGCACAATACCACATGTAGTGTAGAGGCTTCAGAACACTCAACCACTGTAAGCTTTATGGAGATATATATACATACATTCAGCTTACCGCGATCAATCTACATCATTATCCCCAAACAAATCCCCAAAGCTCAACGAGTCGAACATACCCAATTCCCCCTCATCAAAACTTATCTCCACACGAAACTCTCCATAGCTCTCATCATCGTCTGAGAAGCATGATCTCCCTCTCCTCGCGCCCCGTCCTCTTCCCCTCCCTTTCTCCCTCCGCCTTCCCCTTTCAAACGATCTCCCCCCAATAATCTCCTGAACCACATCATCAAAATCATCGCTCTCTTCATCCTCACTCAACAACCATGAACCAACAAAAGGCCCATCTTCGTAATCGTCATCCTCGTCCTCATCGTCATCCTCATCCTCCTCTTCATCGTCTTCCCTAGCAAAGCCCCCGCCATGCATTTTAGACTTCAACATATTGTCAGTAATTTGCCCCTTCTCGACTTGGGCCCACGAGAGCCAAATGTCTGCTATTCGACCCAAAGCCCGTTGCACGTCACCAACCACAACTGTACGTAATTCAGCTGCACGTGCCATTTGGACTGTTTCAATGAAATCAGAGTCGTCTGATACTAAGACCATCCAATCAACCCCACGTGCCAGATTTTCCATGACTCGTGCTTTCAGAGCCGCATCTGCAGCTTGTGGCTTCGATTTCACAGTTTGAACATTTACACCGGCACGTTTCAGCTCAGAGGCCAGACCGTAACCAACCTTTGGAGTTAACAGTTCCCTTGCTGTCTCCTCGTACTTTTGGTTACCACTAATGTACCGTGCCCGAAACCTATCAAACAGAAATATCACCATTGTCAGCTATTTCAGAACAGGAGTATTTTTATCTGACAACTCCTAATTACCCTGATGAGAATCACTTATGATGATAAAGAATAACTACTATACTTGTCTTTCTTCTTGCCCTTGAGAGAATGCATCCGATTGACCTTCTTCATGCGCTCCCTCTCATGCAGCTGCTTGAAATGCCGCTTCAACTCCGGCCGGGTCGTGAACTTCCTCCCGCACATCCCGCACGTATACGGATCGGCTGCCGTCACCAGCCCCTTCCTCTCGAGCATGTCCATGCGGCGCTGGTCCCTGCGCTCGGACCGCACCCACTCCGGCACGTGCGTGAAGGCGTGCCAGTTGGCGTACGCCGAGAACTCCCTGACTTCCCCGAGCAACGCCGAGGTGGTCCTCAGAGCTGCGGCAGCATCGAACGGCTTCCCTCGCGGCGGCTTGTTGTCGAGGTCCCAGAGTATGACGACCGAGGGGAGCCGGGCCGAGAAGACCCCGTCCCGGCCGGGCAGCAGCTCGATCTCGGCCTTGGAGGCAACAGGCGGGTCCGATGGGTGAGAATTGGCAGCCGCCAGCGGGGTGTGCGGGCGATGGGAAGGGGAGAGAGAGAGGGGTTTGAGATGGAGAGCGGGGAAAGAGGGGGAATGAGAGGAGGCGCGGCGGCGGAGAGGGAGAGGGAGGGGGAGGGGGAGGGGGCATGGAGGGGTGGTGGGGAAGACGAGTGGAGGCATCGGAAACGCTTGCTGGAGTGGAGACTCGAGTGAGGGAATTGAAATTGGATAATTTGGACTGGACTGGAGGAGTGTAAGATCAGCGGCTTCATAATCATTAATCAGAGAGAGAGAGAGAGAGAGATATTATTTTCTGATGGGCTGGGCCGGGCCGTCCAAGGAAGCAAGTAAATGCAATTGTATGTATTTTATTTCTTTCTAGACTCTAGAGGGATCATTCAGTTTGGATCTTTGTTTACCATATCCGTCCTTGAAAGTTCTAATTGATTTGCGGAGTTTTTTAAGGACTTGTTATGGGAACCAAGAATATGTTAAACAGGCAAACAACTACTAAAGTCTCACTTTAATTAAGTTAATTAATTAGGTAATGAACTTGTTAACCGCCCCAGATGAAAATGAGCTAGCTTGCCCCCCGCCCCGACAGACTCTGAACAAAAAGAGAAGGCGGTTGCCTCTTGTCTTGCCTTTTTCCCTTTTTTCTCCTCTTTTTCTTAAAATCTGCAACGCAAATTCTACGGTGCCACCAAACTTCACAATATCAGATCTGAACATAACTTTAATTTGCTTGGAAATTAATGATGTTCAAATATACAAAAAAAATAATAATAATAAATAAATAATATTAGCTGCTATCGGCCGTTCCCGGAAAATTTTGTGGGTAGAGAGACACGTGCATGCAGAATCTGCAATGTATTATGTATCATTTGTAATTTTATCTGATGGCATGCACCGGATAATATGCGCATGCGTGCATGGACGCTCCTAAAATTATACGCGGTTTCAATGTACATGTACAAATAAATAAAAATATATGCAGCTAGCTAGCTGTATATATTGATTAAACAATCTTTGTTATTTCTTAATTATATTATATTATGCGTACGTGTCTACAAATACGGTGTTGGTCGCCATGTCTGATTACTGATTCATAATTAATATATATATAGCATCTTATATAGTTGTTCCATCGGCTTATCAGATTTATATATAATAATTAATAAGAACATGAACATCCGTAGGTAACTAATTTGTTCATTTTTAATTAATTTTTTATTTTGATTTTATATACGAGAAATATTATGAACTGCATCAGTAATGATTTCTTCAAGTCAAAATTATTTTTAGTACATTGACCCATAAATAAAGTATTTATTGAAAAAAAAGTTAATTTGAATAATCTGTATTGTTAATTGAATTATAATTTTAGACCAAAATAAATAACATTTTCCCAAACTTGAAAATCATAACCTGATCAATAAAAATTAATTATAGTTTGCATTATACTTAATTTATGGCCATCTTATTGAAGAAGCTAGCATCATTCAATGCATTGAAAACGTTGCCAAGTTCACTGCTCAAAATATTTTTGAGGAAAAAGGCATCACCAAACCCTTTTCCAACTCCAACTTTTATTCCTCCTTTTGCCCAAGTTCCAATGTGAGAATGAGAATCAGGAAGGCACAAACCATGAAAAGCCAAATATAATTAGCAAAACAGAATCAATGCTGCTACAATCCACAACATCAAAGGGCAGCAAGGCACAAACCATGAAAAGCATCAGATCCACTTTCTATTTTAGTGATGCATGTTAACTCCCTGTCTAAGATTAATCAGGAAGGAAAATCCTAGTAATCAAGTGTAAATTAATGTAATGTAATGTAATCCGTGTATAACCAAGCCTAAAGCCTAAAGGTAATTAAATGGGATCAAGTAATTAAGACCTCAAGAAGAGATTAGAGAGGTGCCAAGAAATGAATGAAACTCGTGACATAATAGTGACGTCCATTAATTAATGGGGAAGAGAGACAGGAGGCGCAGCATGCAGATCCTCTTTGTCTGGTGCATATCCTATATATATGTGCCCCAGATCAGAAGCGGTGCAGTGTTTTCAAAGGCAAGGCCTCATTAAATTTAAAAAACACCAAGCTGTTACTTATATATTCAGTACAATATCTTCACTGCGCTGGTAAAAAAGTTTGTGGCCCATAATTGGCTTGAGTTCGATTTGATTTTTTGTCAGCTCAATGTTTTCTTGATTCGATTTGATTCGTAATAGCTCGATATATAGTAATTTGTACATATTTTAAACTATGTTGTCAAAATTGTTTGTAATAATATACCTATTTTATTATTTAATTAACAAAATATACTTATTTTATCGAAGAAGGACAAAACAATATACTTATTTTAGCTCTAATTATTTATGGTAATAAGAAAAATAAATATAAAATTATAATAATTGAGCTCAGAGCTCGATTTGAGCTAGTTCGATTCGGTTTAGCTCGGTTCGATTTTAGCTCAAGTTCAATTTAGTTCCAGCTCGATTAAATTCAAGTTCGATTTAGATCAAGTTAGATTCTATTCGATTGGTTTACAGCCCTATTTCTTGACAAACATTTCTTTGTTTACTTACTTCCCGCCCTTTTGTTATGCAAGGAAAACTACAAACCGACACGAGAGAGATATAAGGGAAACATCAAACATCAAAATCAAAACATGTAGTAAAATATATAATGTATGTACTGGTACCAGTTATTGGGGCGACAATGAGATAAGATCTTGATTAGAGTAAGAGGATTGGTATATTTTAATTTGTCATCATGACGTCAGGACGACGAGAATAATTAATTATATATAGTGTAATGGTGTCATATCGAATTGCCAGAAATGACATAACAATATATATGTGGCGACTCATAACAGTCAGTTTCATTCAAAAAAAAAAAATAGTCATAGCAGTCAGAGTAGCCTAAAAGTAGCACGTTTATAAATTAAAAGGTCCCCTGTTTTGAGGAACTAATTTATGATCTTAAGACTTATGTAGAGGTCAAATATTGAGAATTAAGCAGTGTGATTTTGTAGATTTGTACTTTTTTATCGTCTTTTTTTGTAATTATATACTTAATTCACGCATTGTGGAAGTAGAAATTAATTGCATAATTTTGATTGCTACCTAGCGTTCATACTTCATAGTTGACATCCATAAAATTCATAAATTACGAATTAATTTGATGTAAATGTTACATAATTAATATAACTGTTACAAAATTTGTATGTCAATGAATATATGGACAACTATTTTATAGACGATTGATGTTTCCAAATAGTTTTCGGTATGTTTATATATCGTTTCTCAACATAGTAATATGTTTATCCGTTTTCTCTTTTTATCATTTTTCAAATATAAAATTTAAAATTATTCCCATCGATTGTTGCTAAAGTAATCACTATAAATGGGATCTGATCCGATTTCAATCCGGAAAATGATGAATGACTGATAAAATTATACGAACTCAAAGCTCGGTTGTAGTTTATCGGAAATTGATGCATATAATATAAAATTATGTCGTGTGGCGGTGTGAGTGGTTAGTACTCTTCATAAATGTGTGGTGCCAGATTTGTTTAGTAAAAAAAAGTTCAAAGTTCTTTACAACTTAATTAGTTTCTTCAAAAAATCTAATTACAACTTGCAGAATTAGCAATAAGATAAAACAAAGAGTACTAAGTAGTAGTGTCCATCTTTTAGTAATACTGTCCACCCATCTACCAGATTTCAATTAACATATATTATTTTTCAATTAACATATGTACATATCTTTTCAATTAATACATAATATTTTTTGATAAATAGATACATTATTATTTCTAGTTAACAAATATAAAACTTTATCAATCACATGGTGCATATAAAAAAATATGTTAGGGTGAACAAAAATAGAGATGGACCATATATACGTGTGTCTCCGGATCCGGCATGCTTTAATTGAATTTAAATATAGTAAAGTGTTTGTATGAGTTAGGTTGAGATGCCCAGTCCCAGACAGTCAAAAGACGTACTGAGCGGTGCATGAGCGCTCACCCTATACCACATATAACTACCATACGAAATCTTTTTTAAAAAATTAAATTTCAAATAACTTGGAAAATTGTAAATTGCCTAGTAGCTCAAGTGGTAGCTAACTAGGATGACTTTTAAGAGGTCATAGGTTCAATCCTCCATGGGCACGAATAAAAAGTTTCAATGAAACGGTGGAGTATTCCACTTTCTTCAAAAAAAAAATAATTATAACTTGGAAAATTAAGCTGGTCTTGTTGGGTTGCCTACTTGCCTGGGTCATTAATTAATTAATTAATTAATTAATTATCTAACAATATATGCAGACTCACCTAATTAATAATTAATCTAAATTATTATTTTACGATCAGCATAATTAATTAAACTACTTGCATTCCGTACGTTATGATTGCCTAGCTACTAGCCTAACATGTTTTACAAAGCAAAGCATATATACCATCAGTTATATATTAATTGATTTCACTCTTTGAATATTCTAGGTTTCATTTTTCGGCTTCATTTGGACAAACCCAACCAAACTTAATTTTGTTGTTCTTAAATTGGCAGTGTTACTATGTATGCATATATAGCGCTTAACTTTTAGCCCCTACTTCTGATATTTTTGTTAAATTAAGTTGTATTAAATGAAATAAATTAAGGAGTACAAGAACGTAGATTACAGTTAAATCAAAAGAATTACGAAGCTTCTCCCGAGTACTTTAACTAATCAAAGCTTACGCTAGATGCGCATTTTAATATTACTTATCTAGCAAAATTGGCCAACAAAAACTAATTATTACATATATAATTACTATATATTCTACTACACGTACATTACAGTTAAACAAGAAACACGTAATACGAGAGTAATTTCTTGCTCTACAAATATATATCCATCTAGAAACTGAAGGCCGGCCATGGACATTGGACATTGGACATGACATTTGATGGAGAAGCTAGCTATAAAGAAAGCATCATGTGCCCCTTTTCATAAAGAGGAGGGATCCATTGACAATTCTTAATTTGACAATCTTGACAATTTGATATTTCAAAAAATTGTAAAAAAATCATATAAATTCTCAAAAATAGAAAAAAGTTCCCGGAATTATTTCTTAACTTATAGATTGATTATGTTTCCGATTATATTCAATTTAAGTTATATTTGATAGCCCTTCAAAGATCCGTTAAATTACAACCGTTAAAAAATACACAAAATTTTGATAAGCTATCAAACGATGTTCAAATTGATTGAAATTTGGAACACTATTGATCTACAAGTTAACAAATGCATCCATAAATATTTTTTCAATTTTAAGATTTTTTATGAATTTTTATAATTTTTTAAAATATTCAATTGTTAAGATTGTCAAAGTTAGCATTATCAAGGGATCCCTCCTCTTTCATAAATCATATATATATATATATATATATATATATATATATATATATATATATATATATATATATATATATATATATATAGTTAGACTATTATACTAACGTTAGCATTTCGGACCGAAATGCTAACGCCTCAAAATTAGTGTTGTCGTGTCCAAAATTACGATTTGTAATGCTCAATAAATTCTTCATATGAAAATATTGGGGAATACAAAAATTTTGTCATTTTTAGATTTTTCTAGTTATTTATTTTGTATTTTTGGAAATAGCATGTACAAACAACAATATTTTATTAATATTTATCAGCTCTTTAAAAAAAATGCAAAACAAATACCTAGAAAACTCTAAAAATGAAAAATTTTTGTATTCCCCAATATTTTCATATGAAGAATTTATTGAGCACCATAAATCGTAATTTCGGATACGATAGCACTAATTTTGAGGTGTTAGTATTTCGTTCCGAAATGCTAACGTTAGTATAATAGTCTAACTCTATATATATATATATATATATATATATATATATATATATAATGTCATCTTATAAGATGACAACCTAGGAGAAAAGGCAGTGCAGGATTAGGACCACCTTGACTTTTAGATTGCAGTTGTCGATTGCCTTAATTAATTAATTAATTAAGTAGAGATTATATATGCAATTAGCTAGGTGCCTTTATATTTATTAGGATCTCATTCGTTCACATATATACAGCTAGCTTTGATAGTTTGATTGATCTCTAATTCCAAGGGTTGGGGATTTTAAAGGAAGCACTGCAGTCTGCACTGCCACTGATGTGAATTCCCCCTTGGCCGGCCTGGATAGGGAAATAGCTGGAGAAAACGCACTCACATCATTCATAATTCATATATTTAATGGCCTCTAGATTCCCTGTCACGATCCCTTTTGAGAAGGTCTTATACTCTTATGTCGGGTTTTATGGGTGTGAGTGTGACTGTTTCAAGACCCTTTTTTTAATTTGTATTGTCATTGGGGTTCATACTTTTGACATTTTTATTAGTAGCTTATTTTATTTGTCTAATTATATTAATTATTCAGTTAATGAATATATATATACTACACCATTGGCTACTTTTAAGTTTTAAATGTTAAAGTATTATTGGTTTTCTTCTCTCTGGCTATTTCACTACTAGGAGACTTGATATATAACATCTCCAATAGACTCCCTAAAAATGGATCCCAATATACTTATATTGGGTGTCATGCTAAATTTTTTGGGAGCAGATTTCACCTCAATCTCCAACAATTCCCAAAATATGGATCCCAAGACATTTAAACTGGGCCAAAAGATGGATACCAATACATTTGGACGGTCTGGAATTGACTTTGGTTTTGGGAAGTCATATTGGGAGTGCTAAAAACTGGGCCAAAATAGGGAGATTTGGCTCTGATCTTGGGAGTGCTAAAAATATGGATAGTTGTTTGGGTATCTCTTGGAGACGGTTTTCTCTCCTTAATTCCCAATTTTTGGTTTTAGGAGTATTTTAGAACGACTCTTGGAGATGCTCAACATAATTCTATAATTCTCTACAACATGTTGTTATAATTACTTGACAATATTAATTATGTGCATTCTCAAGTTCCCAACAGTGACAAATATTCATAACACGATTTTACATAGTGTGGCTGGCATTCCCTCAAATTTTATTTCCTGAATAAAATTAAGTAAATATATGTTATTGTTCATTACATGAGAAATTAAAATTAAATTTCCCTTTCTGATACAATATTAGTAAACAAAGCAAATGAAAAGTACAACTAATTAATCAATTAATTACTCCTTGCCAAATTAATTTACTCATTTTTTTTTTGTTTAAAAATGACATTTTTCCCTGCTACGTACGTACTTGTGTCTGATTAATTTCTCAATATATTAAAACGATTTAATAATATTTAATTAATTAATTTGGATTATAAAATAATATATATCTTGATGCATGATGTGCATGCATATGAAGCCAGACATACACTTACTTACTAGCACTAGTGATGATGTGTCCAGTAGAATTGATTAAAGTTGCACGCAACAGATGCAGAAAATGAAGGATATGCAAGTTGAGAAGGCACACATATGAACCCATACGGCCATACAATGCCATAAGATGAGAATCAAAATAGATGAGATGCATGAGTGGACTATGAGAATGAGAACGAGAGGCCATGAAATTGAATTCGCACAAAGTACAGAGTACAGTTGCATATATACATTAAATTAAGTCCTAGCTAGCTAGCTCGCCCACTAAAACTAGAACTAGAAGAAAGAAAGAAGGAAAGAGAGGACAGGGACAGGGACAGGGACAGGGGAAAACCGAGCAAGGGAAAGGGACCGTGTCGGTATGTATGGCGCAACACAATTAATATATGCGAATGCGAATGCGATCGAGAGCAGAGCACTGCATTGCATCGCATTGCATATACACTTGCATTGCATTGCATACTTGCATCTGTTGAATTAATGCAGCAAGCAGCAAGCAAGCTAGCTAGCGGCATCCATCAGACAGCTCGCGCGCTCCCAGGTCCCCTAAAAGCCCTACATTTTGTCCCCCTCCCCTCCCCTCCCCTCCCCTCTCCTCTATTAAACTCGATCTCATTTCATTAATCTCTGACTCTTCCCCCTATATCTCCCTTCCCTTCCCTCCCCTTCCCTTCCCTAATTACTTTATTCAAGTTTATATTTATATGTCTCTCTCTCTCTACATATATATCAACACACACTTGTTATCCAAGCCTCTTCTTCTTCTATGTCATTCCAACAAGTACTTACAACTTACAACTCTTTTTAAAAAAGTTTTCTCTTCTCTTCTCTTCTCTTCTATCTAGTTGCATTTTAATTTGCATGTGTACACACCCAAGGAGAGATCGATCAATTGAAGATAAGATATACATACATACATACATACATACATGGAGTTGGAGCTGGGGCTAGGTCCACCTTGTGCTTCTACGGTTTCGACGACAAAGGCGGCGGTCGGAGCAACATCTTGCTCTAACAGGAAGAGGACATACGAGGAGGCGTTTCAGAAGACCACCTTGCCTCTCTTTGATGGATGCGATGACGACGATCGCAGCGACGACGGAGAGGTCGCTGACTCGTCGTGTAGCCACGATTGCAAGCAAGTGTTTTGTCACTCTCGGTAATTCATTCATTTACTACACATGTATAGAATATAAAGTAGTAGTACTAGAACAACTTCGATTTCATTAACTATATTCATTTTTTGGAAAATTGTCGCCCCAAAACAATCTTAATTAGTTTCTGCATTAAACTATAATAATAAATATTACACTAAAGTTATAATAAAATTACCAAGGAAATTAATATGCTGTGTATATAAATTCATTCTGTCTAATTATACTGACATGTAATTTAATTTTAGGACAAAGGAAGCGGTAGTAGGATGGCCGCCGGTGAAATGCTCATGGACGAAAGGCGATTCCGAGGATACCGAGCAAGGAAGCTACATAAAAGTGACAATGGAAGGGGTGGCAATTGGGAGGAAGGTGGATCTTGCTCTTCACAATTCCTATCAGGAACTCCTCACTACGCTTGGCAGAATGTTCCCTTACCGGAATCCTAATAGTGGTAGGTACATATATACATGTATATATATATTATATGCTTCATGCATCTTACCAAACTAATAATTATACTGATGTAATGTAATTGCTACACTTGCACATGCATATATATGGGATCGATGTTATTTTCTGTAAATATAAAAGGCCCTATTTTATATATATGATTAATTAATTTAATTATTAATTTGTTGATCTCTACTTTTTTTTTACTTTTTTAGCAAATTAATGTACCATTTTGTATATATTAATAATTAGCCAAAAAAAAAAAAAGGAACCTACAATAATGTTATCATTGAATGTTGATATTCGCTAATAAAAGCTGATACAATGCAGATGGAAACATCAGTAATAATTTGGCTTCTAGCAATCATCATCACGATGATCATATGGTGACTTACGAAGATGAAGATGGTGATTGGATGTTGATCGGAGATTTGCCATGGGAGTAAGTGCCCATAACAAAATAGTTAATAAATAAAATATATATATATATATATATATATATATATATATATATTATAAACATAACAACAGCTGTCATAATAATATGAATTAAACCATAAAGCTAATTAAGATGTTCTTAGGATTACTAATCCCCAAATGAAGGCAATTTCCCACAATTCTCTGGTACGTAGAATGGAAGTAAATACTGACAAAGTACTGTACAGCAAGAACTACTCCATTTTATATTCATTTATTATATTTTCTTTGTTAATGAATTGCCTTGTTTCCAGGGCGTTTGTGAAGTCAGTGAAGCGCATCAAGATTGTAGGACTAAGCAAGCAAGAGGAGACAGCTCGTAATTACTAATTAATTAGCATATAATTAAATCTAGATATTTTATATATTAATTCCTCATATATATTCTCATATATGCATGTGCTTAGTTTTGTTTTCTTTTTGTTTTCAATTTTATCAATTGTAAAGGCTATTATAGTTGGGGGTACCATACATATATAGTAGGTTTAATTTTATCTTCAGGTTGGTTGTCATGCATGTACTAGCTAGTG
This sequence comes from Cyperus esculentus, assembly GCA_030179965.1. Lineage (NCBI taxonomy): Eukaryota > Viridiplantae > Streptophyta > Magnoliopsida > Poales > Cyperaceae > Cyperus > Cyperus esculentus. Next base: position 2,540,738 of record JASGLE010000005.1, on the reverse strand, counting down.
ATGACCTATTTTGAGATGTAAAAAATATTAATACGGTCTTTGGTAGGTGTTCTGATTGAGTTGCATGCCTATATATAAATTATAATATATGAGGAGAGTAATTTAGCAATCGATCCATTTAAATTTTCTTTGTTAATATATAGTTTTTGTTTGTTTAAGTTTGGTAATGTTATTAGATAAATTAAGTGGCCAACTACTGGCCATTATCAAGGCATCTGTATTCTATGATTTTTATCATAGTCGTATGACACGTGCATGCCCTGTGCCTCTCGTGAAATTAATTCTAAATGAATGTCAATGTCATAATCAATTAATTAGAATCAAAATTAGTAGGGACTTGGGTAGTATTCAAACTCTGTAAATAAATTTACGTTTCTATGTATATTCTGCCATAGGCGCCTTTTTTTCTTTCTTGCTATGGCTCTCCCATGGCCATCTTACCCTTGTAAACTTTTTGATTTGTTATTAATGAAAAAATAGTAGGCTATCACCTGCTACATCAAAAAAAATTAGTTGTGGATATCGTAAACTAATAACAAGCTTTAATTATAATTACGATCAAGTTCACCTTCACTTGTTCTTAGAGGATAGATAGATATACACACGTCTTTTTTATATATATAAAGTATATGGACATATATATATCAACACCAAAATTATTGTATCATTAAGTATCAAATAAAAATTACTCGCCGATTCAATGAATTGGAAAAGAAAAAGGGTTACAACTTACAAGGTGATTTACATATAAGGTAATTTTCATTAACACATACGAAAAAAGATTCCAACTAAAAATTAATATATAAATCATGCATGCATCAAGATTCAATAAAATTAAATGTCGTGAGAACTGAAATATCTCAGTGCTAAATTCATCTTTTATCATAAAAGAAAAGAAAAGAAAAGAAAAAAAGAAATGAAGCATAGCCAATTGCCATCCTATGATACTTGAACTTGTCGGACACAAAATCTGACATGATCTGAAACTGAATTACTCTAAGACAGCTCAAAATTGTAAAGACCTGGACCCCCAATTGCTATATAAATTAGCAAATTAAGTCTTATACAATAATACAAAACAAAATATACATCATACTAAATAGATAAATATATATATAGATATAAATTTGGGGTTACAGACTTGAGAGACAAGCAGACACCAGTGCATGGAGTCTGAAACCTTTGCTTTGCTTTCTTTAATGATTTCCCTTCCTACGCCAAACAGAACAATCCGGGAATGAACTACACTGCTGCTATTTTAATTTTGCTGTGTACCAGTACCAGCTGCTGCTTTGGGCCTCCTCTCCTCTGGGCCCAGACAGCTCTGATCACAAACCCTTTCAGGAACAACACGGGGGCATGGGCTTTGTAATTACGCTGGGAAAAAAATAGTAGATAGCAGATGAGATGAGAGAAGGAATAAAGGAAGGAACTGCTCCAAAGAAAGAAAAGAAAAGCGTCTGCCAGCCAGCTCACAGAGAATTTGTTTCATAAAGCCGATGTTTTTGAGGAGGGTCCAATGCCTCCATTTTTTGTGTCTCCATCATGCTTCTACTTTTTTAATTCCAAATAACTCAAAATTTAAAACTCATTTTTCAAAACAAAACTTTTAGATCTGATCAATATGATATTCTCTACGTGCACATAACAAATTTTTTCAATTTTTTGTTTTATTTTATATAAATCAATGAGTTATAAAAATCAACGTCTAGAAATTGCTAAAATTAGTACATTTTTTTGAAGCCCTTGATGTCAAACAAAATAATATTCAAATTTGATGATTTTTTACATATACATAAATGAAAGGATATAAATTAAATCTAACGGTTTTGTTTTGAAAAATGAGTTTTAAATTTTGAGTTATTTGAAATTTAAAAAAGTGGAGGCATGATGGAAGTACAAAAAATGGAGGTATTGGAACCCTCCTCGATGTTTTTATGTATTTATTAGGTTGTTGAGACTGAGACTGAGATTGGGATGCAAATGAATGCAATCTGTGTCGGAGTTGTTGTCATTAATTGCTTATTAGTTAATATCATTTGCCTGCACAGTTGTAACCTTTACAAAATTAAAAACCTTTGTGATGGTTACATTACATATTAGTTTACCACTGTACAAAAAAAAATAAAAAAAAATGCCAGCAAAAGATATACTGTGAGGCCTTCCCATAATAATCTAATAAGTATTAATTCTAGCACAAGAAATGTGTCCCATCCCATCTAATTTATTATTATTACTTCTTATAGACGATTTATGGTTGAGGATGCAAATATGCAATCAATATAATATTAATAGAGGAGGGATCAAATGACACACTAGTATTTTGACACAAATGTTACACTAAATCATATAAATTTATAAAAAATCCGAAAAATGGAAAATCTTTTATAAACATATTTATTTACTTATAGATCGATTGTGTTTTCAAATTTTATTCAATTTTAGTGCCATTTGATACTCCATCAAGAATCATTAAATTTAGACCGTTCTAATTATTAGATAAACTTGATGGTCTTTGATAGAGTATTAAATGACACTTAAATTGAATAAAACTTGAAACACAATCGATCTATAAGTAAATGAACATGTTTGTAAAAAATTTTCTATTTTTAAGATTTTTTATAAATTTATATGATTTAGTGTAACATTTATGTCAAAATTTTGAATGTCATTGGATCCCTCCTCATATTAATATAGCACAACACAACAGTACTCTCTTTAATTGGCAATGGGATAAACGGAGGGGAGACATTGCTTTATCCGATATAAAGTCCTGTCTCTGAATTTTTATATGATGTACGTTTGCCATGATTCTGAAGATAGCTAGATACTGTTACATTAAACAAATCAAGAATATATATGAAACAGTGTTTTGAAAAACGTCTGAGTCGGCCGAATATGCGGACGATTAATCGGAAGCGGACCACAAACCGTTCCGAATATATGAAACGGGACACAAATTAACGGAATACACATAATAAGAGTATTGAGCTGCTAGTTGTCATGATTTTGGGCCGAGCTCTATTATAAAATATTTTATTGATACATACTTACTGAAATCTAAAGAGCATTGCACAAAAATATTTATTTTGAATTGTGCAGTGTGTATATTTTTCTACAGTAATGTCTCGTTTTCAATTAAAAAAAATAAAGTGTTTTGCAAAAAAATTTATAGTTTCCAACTTTATCTTAATACTTTGAGAAATAATGGTGTTTTCTTATTCATAAATATAGATAAATAATTAATTTTAATTAAATATAAATATTTATACATATTTTTATAAAAACGCAAAATGATCCGACAAATTCCGATTAATCGTCCGTATAACGATTAATCGCTTAGCGGTAGGCTGACCGTCCGACGAGCGCAAACCGCTTTTTACAACACTAATATGAAACACCATAACTCCTATTAATTGAAAAAAGAAAGGAGATGACGTGCATGTAGGTCTGTCACTGTCAATAATAATACCCTTAATTTTAACTCATTTATCCGACTTGAATTGGATTAAATTTTTTGTCTATCCTTAAAAGAATAACAAATCTTAAAACTATCCCTCTTTTAAAACAAATCTTAAGACTATCCCTATTTTACTACGGTCACGGCCACAGTTCATTCTGGCCGCAGCGGTCAGAAGAGTAAAAACTTATCAAATTTGTAAAAAATTCGCGTCTGGCCGCAGAGTCTGACCGCAGCGGTCAGATATTTTAAGATTTTTATTAATGGCATCATGTAGGTCTCGTCGTTAGCTTTCCATCGATAGGTCATATGCCCAAATCGGAGTTTCCGATCAAAAGTTATGAGTGTTTGAATGTGTATTCTGATATTGTGTTTGTATACAACCCTCGTGATAGAAAATTGTAACATTGTATCGTATTCGATGGGAAGGGGTGGAACCAAGGCCCTGGCCCCCTTGATCCAAAACTATTATGAACGTCTAGACATGTATTTCTGTGTAGCACAAAATCATATTCATATTTGACGTTACTTTTTGTTAATATGATGTGTGAATTAAAGATTAGAGTAATTATATAGTTGTATCAAAAGACAAGAAACTTTACAACTTTAATTTTATATATTATTCAAATATTAATTAATGAGATTTATTTTGTATAAAAATCCATTTGGAAAATTGATATTAATGGTTTTTAGTTTAAATAATAGAACTATTCTTCTAGGAATTTACTGAAAATTGAGAAATGAAAACAAAATCTACGTACACAATTATGGAAAAAGAAATAAATTAGCGCTAGAAATAGCTGAAACCTGAAGAAATGATTGAGAAGTGTACTTTGAATATTGGATGGGGACATTGCAACAAGGACGAAGTTGTCATCAATTGCTTAATAGTTAACATTGTCGGCCGTAAGCCCGTAACAGTTGTAATCCTTAAAGACCTGCTGTACACACTACACAGTACACCACCATTTCAATTGAAAATAAAATATTGAAAAGGGTGAAAAAGCAGTAAACAGCCTGAAGGTCCTAATTCAAAATTGAAAATTGAAAATTCTAAAGCCCACAGGCCACAGCCCACTTAAAAAAGTTCAAACTCCAAAACCAAAAGCGAAAGAAAGTCAAATAAAAACCCACCGAAAGAAAGGCGAAAGCAAGCGATTTCGTGCTGTTCACAATATATCTTCTTTCATCTTCAGTCTTCTCTTCTCTTCTCTCTGAAGAAAACTCAACTGAATCAAAGGACAACCCAGCACGAAAGAGAAAGAAAAGAATCCATCCATCCATCCATCCATGCGTCCGCGTCTCCGTTCCAAGTTGGCGCGGTTCCTCCTATGGCTGGTCCGCTGCGGCAAGGCCTCCGACAGGTGAGTACTGAGTAGTAATACTCTCATCTCTCTCTTGATTGATCGATCGAATTCAAAGTTAGTTATTTAATTAATTGTTTGTAACTGATGTGTTTGAAATTAAGCGCGAGGGGGGAGGAAGGGAGCAATTCGAGCTCCAGCAGATGGATCTTCTCCTTGAAGGAACTGCACTCGGCCACTAACAGTTTTAACTACGACAACAAGATAGGTGAGGGCCCTTTCGGCAGCGTCTACTGGGGCCAGCTCTGGGATGGTACTCAGGTGAGGTCTCTCACTATCACATCATCATTTATGCATTTCTGCAAGTTAATTGTCTCATTCATATCTAATTAGCCTTATTTAGAAAAGAAAATACATTGCTTAATTATGCTAGATTCTGTTAATGGCAAATTCCTAATTAATTGAGCTGTTCCATGAGTAGTCAACCAATTCAGACCTGACCTGATTATAAATAAATGGATACAGTAATACTAACAAGTTGGATTTTTTATCTATTTATTTATATGCAACCTCTCAAACTTAATTCCTGCTGAAAAATTCAGTATCCATTACATGAAAAAACAAATACACCTGAAAATTCTGCGTGAAGGTGAAAATTACTATGATAATTATAAGATTATTATGGAAAGATTCTTACGAAATAATCTGCACTTCCAGATTGTGGTCAAGAGGTTAAAAGTTCTAAGCAACAGATCCGAGGAAGATTTTGCGGCTGATGTCGAGGTTTTGGGAGGTGTAAAGCACAAGAACCTTCTCAGCTTTCGCGGATACTGCTCAGAGGGGCAGGAGCGATTAATAGTGTATGATTACATGCAGAATTTGAGCCTCTTCTCACATCTCCATGGAACCCATGCACCAGAGCGCCTTCTCGATTGGCGAAGAAGGATGGCCATTGCCATTGGTACTGCTCAGGGTATAACGTATGTCATTTCCTTCTTTCTTTTTTGTTTGTTTTGATGATGTAACTAGTGGAATATTACTGTTGATTTAATGATTTCTAAACCAGTCTGGTGATTTCTTCCTCTATTGCAGATATCTCCACTATCATGCAACACCACATATAATCCACACTGACCTAAAAGCGAAGAACATTCTTCTGGATACCAATTTTGAGCCACATGTCGCAGACTTTGGATTCTCACTGTTGATTCCAGATATTGTTACTCACCTAACTAGAGCTGTCAAGAGTGCACCAGGCTATCTTGCGCCAGAATACATCACACAGGAGAAAGCTACTGAGGCGTGCGATGTTTACAGCTTCGGCGTACTCCTTTTAGAGCTTGTTAGTGGGAGAAGACCTGTGGAAGCTGCAAGTGAAACCAAGATTTCAGCAATTCAGGACTGGGCTTTTTTTCTGGCAAGGGAAAGAAGGTTTGATGAGATAGCTGACAAGAATTTAGGTGGCAAGTACACTGAATCTGAGCTTAAGAGGGCAGTGCTTGTTGCACTTACCTGCACACAGCAGGAGGCAGAGAAAAGGCCAAGAATGAATGAGGTTGTAACCATGCTTACAGGAGAATCGAAGGAGATGTTGGCTAAGCTCGAACTAGATCGAATGTACAGACCAGAAGAAAAGATAATCATTCAGATGGGTTCCGCGCGAGATCTTCTTGGCAAAAATTCTGATATCTGAGGATCGCACTTTTCCTTTCTAATTAATTTTCTGTTTTCTTGTGAAATTCTTTTGTTGAGCAAATCGATATTGAATTGGTTGGTCTAGAATTGTAGATATAGTTGGTTTTTGTTTGCTTGAGGTTCACATTTTTCTGCAGTGAAATTTTCCTTTCTTTTTTTCCCCTAAGAATGACCTTTCTCCTCCTTTGATACTCTCTACCACAGATTACGAAAGATCGCCAGATTGGCTGGCATTGCTGATTTACGAGGTGACAGATAATCGTACAGAAGAGACCTATCTGCCGATGCAAATCCGTTTAAGTTGACATATTGTTTGAAGCACAAATAACTTTTACCAATATAGTCAAGAAAACAGGCAAAATAAATAACAGCCTGAGTTTAGATATCTAATATTGCTGCACGATAATAGTCAAGCAGCAGAAAAATCTACAAAATATTACAGCATCCCAAATGTCCTATCAAGCACCTTCTACAGGCTACTAGCAAAATTCAAAAATTAACTCCATTGTAAGTGATGCCTTCTTCAGGCGACTGCAATATACCAAAGTAACTCAAGTACATCAAAATAGCACGTCAAGTCTATATGTACAACAGCTTGTGCTATGCCAGCCAAGGCAGCATATGCAAACTCTAGATGGGATTCCCTATTCTCTTGAAACACGTTCTCAAGTGAAGTTGTCCTCTCTGTCACCATCACCTCCCTCACCTTCCTCCAGGTTGCTGAACTCGAGAAAGTGGGTTGGCCTGTGGTCCTCATGGTAGTACTCACGTGGAGCCCCAAGCTTCATGCCATACTTCATGCTTGCCGTATGCTTCACCCCCATGAAGTTGTAGTTCCATGGGCCATTGTCAGGAACCTGTAATATACATTTGGATGAATATATTTTAGTCACAAACATGGACGATCCAAAACTAAATTAGTGCTTTAATAAAAATAACCAAGACAACTAATGTTCTGCAGTATTACCATGTAGAATCCCAGGAAACGGTCACTGAGAAGCATCTGAACCTTCTCATAGTGAGTCGGAAGATATCCATGCGGATTGCTTCCTGTGTCCTTGTTGAGTCGGCCCCATTCATAACCGCTTGGAGTCAGTTTATATGCTGTTAGTGAGCAAGACCCAGGAGTGAAACTGCAAGTTAGGATGATACACTTCTCACCATCCCACTGCTTGTTGTTTTCGAGTATTTTGGCATGAGACGTCAGATCCTGCAACAGAATATACACTTCAAGTCCTGAACATTGCAACCAAACTAATGAAGTCTTGTCACAGTAAAAGAAAACATTGAAGTACCTGCGGAGAAAGTTGAGGAAGTTCATTTGGTTGTGTATGCATCCATCCAAGAGGCTCCAAATCATTAAGGAACTCGTGTTCTGGAAGAGCTGATGGGAGATGGACTTGCTGATGTGTACCCCACTGAGGCACCATGGCAATGCACCGAATCTCCTTCACTTGCGGGTTATCCTGGGGGCTCAGACCATACAAGTATCCAGCAATCTGGGTCCTCAGATCCGCGATGCAAATGAACTTCTTCAGTATATTCTTTGGCATAATGTACGTGTAGCCAGTTTCCTGAATTGTAATAAAATAAAAGTAAAAAGCAGCAGTTGTCAGAAATCAAATTGGTGGCATAATTACAATTTTGTAGCAAATGAACTTCTTCAGTATATTGCAAACAGCATTAACCTTGATATCATCAGAGTTGACATATATGTGAGAGACACGGAGATGCAAATTGGTGGCAGAAATTGCTCTGACACGCCAATCAGTCTTGGACCCAAATGCTGCTTGCTCATATGGACTGGTAGTGGTCACAATAAGCTCATCGCCATGTACATTTGTTGTCTTTGTTGTCACTGCAGTCAACTGGCTTGCTTCCTTGGCCTGTAAAGCATTAAGTGTGATCATCTCCTACAGATAAATTCAGAAAAAGGGAAAGAAAAGGAGTAATTTAAAAAGAAAACTTACCTGCTTCTCAATTTCAGCAATTTGCTGCCTCTGTTGAGAGGGTGGAGCAATCTCAGCACCAAGGATAATGTCACGAATCTCAGACTGGGTGAGTGCAGACGTGTTCACATTATTCTTCTTAGCATAATCAGAGAGAATGAGATCCCTCAATGCGACCTCAACTTTCATCCATTGTTCATCGGTAAGGGATGGCCAGATGTGGTGAGGCTCAGTGACAATCGTTTTGTCTGGTTTAAGGAGCATCTTGGCCTTTTCATTGTTCACATGCAGAGCTCGTAGAATCAAAATGAGACGAGAGAAGGCAGTGTAAGATGAAATGCTCTTCAGCCAGTCATCGTATATATTAAACAGAACCATCTGAGGTTCAGTTGCCTTTAGAATAAGATCACCAAACTTCTCAATTTTCAGGCAAGCCTGGAAAGGTAACTGAAGCTCACTGCCTTTGATGACAATGTTGGGGAAGTCGAGCAAGTGTACTTCTAGAGGATCCAACATACCCTTACGGGTCACAATGATTTGTTTTGGCTGTTCCTCAACAGGAAGAGACCGGACAAGAGCAGCAACCTCTTCTGCAGTTTTCCACTTCGCCAATTGACCAAGACGCTTCTGCCCAGCCCAGACACTGGTATGGATGACCTGCATACAATAATATCACATATTAGCAAATATATACTTTACAAAGGTCAAAACCTAAACCAAATAGGAGCAAAAAGATAATGTACCTTTAAGAAAAGTTGCCCTGTTCTAGGATTGAAAATGAAAATGGCACCATTGATGGGCTTGGTGGTGAGATTTCCTTCAAAAGTCTTATGGATCGTAACACGGTAGACATTGGTGTCATCCACAAACCAAATGATTTGGTTGCTGAAGATCTCACCATAGTTTTGTGATGACAAATATGGCTCTGTAGGCTCAGATGAATAGAGCTGCAGACCTTTCCTTATTCTTTCCCTCAAGACATACAAGGCTGGATTTGACTGTAAAATAGAAAAAAAAAATAAATAAATAAATAAAATAGTACAAGTCATATTAAGATGATGAAAAAATTTTCGCAACTCCTCCACAGAAGAATATAATAATACTTTGATATATGATGAAATAATATACCTTCATGATCTTGTTCATTGCCTGGGCCAACAGTGGTTTTGATCCAGGAAACCAGTTGCCAAAAGCTGAATGCAAGTTGTATGCCAGATCAAGACCAATCATTACACCTAGAACAAATAAATACGCAATTAGCAACTTACAAATGCAACATTCATAACACAACGTGCATGCAAATTCCACAACATTTACCTGTAGGTGATGGATAGATGGACATGTTATCAGTTGTGTAGTCCATGAATTTTGCTCTTGTGTATCGCTCAATATCATGTGAATCATAGTCACCCCAACGGAGCTGCACATCTATCCAGTACTTGTTACTCGTCTTCTGATCAAAGACATCCTTCGACTCAGCAACAAGACTGGGTTTGGACATGGGCCATTTATGTGCAGCAAAGAGAAGGATATCTGCACAGGAGCTGTTCATCTTGTAACTTTTCCTGGGATGAATTGTTTCTTTTTGTACAGTCTCAATTTCCAGTGCATCCAATTCCTGATCCAGCACTTGACAAAGATCCATAACAACGCTCTCATGGATCTTTTGCCACAGATGGGCACGGAAAATCTGGATCAGAGATATTTTCAGTGTTGGAATCTTGCCATGCATAAAGATTCCAGTGAGATCCAGTTGGACTTGGAAGCCCACATACACGTTTGCACGGTTGATGGTCGGTGACCACCAAAGGGTGAACCTACGATTTGGGATTTGGTTCAAACCAGATCTCTGGGCATTTGTAAGCTTCTTGTACTTCATGGACTCTTCAAAACCAGATGCCTTCTCCCAGAAGAGACCTTCCCAGGTTGGGAAATATGTGCCTTTAAAAAGGGTATGCTCCAAAATACCCTCAACTCCTCCAAGCGCTTGGATCACATCTGTACGGTAATTATTCAAGTTCCATAGCTTGCCGTCATGGCGTTGATGGGTCCACCAGAAAGGATTCTGTTTCAGCACTTGGTACTGCTTGAAGTCTGTTCTTACCCTCCATCCCTTGTCATACGCCAAGGTGTGACGATCTTTCTGGAAGAGGGTATTGATACGAGGAATACCTCTGTCCCACGAATCTTCTAGATCTTCAAGTGTTAAGCGTCTGTTCTGAGATTGAGCTTCCTGCCTCTTCAAAGCATATTCAGCCCAAACACGTTGTGAATCAATGAATTCACTTTCCCATGGCTGGATGTAGCGGTAAAGATTTGGAATCAATTGATCCTCCTCATGGCTCATACCACTCCGGAAGTGGGTCACACCAACATCTGTCTGCTTACTGTACCTCAGATCACTCTGCGGAATTAAAATGTGACCCATAGATAACATACCAAGGCCTCCAATTTCCTTTGGTGTGTAAAATATAACTGGAGGAAATCTGCTAGGCATCTTTGAGTTCAGCCCAATCTTAATACGGGTCTGAATCTTGTTTTCACACTTTACAAGAAGATCAAGCAATTCTTGGGTATGAACAGTTGCTTCACGGAAGTATGTCATGAGGCCAATGAGAGCAGTGTTCCACTTGTTCACAATTTTGGTGAAGGTTGTGGACCCTGAAGACATGAGGATTTGTCTGACACGATTCTCGAAGACCTTCATGTGCTCATCATCAACTCGCAAGAAAGCTATTGCAGTTCTTTCTTTGGTTTGCTCGTTTTGCAGATTCCAGACCCCATCTCTTGTATTGCTGAATGCCTCCTGGGTCATTCTTATCTTTGGGAGAATCCGAACTTCAAACCCACACCTGCAAAAAAGAATTTGCTATTACCAAATAGAACGTTGAATCTAAATCTTAAACCAGAAAGCACTGTTTGTAATAGATAAAGATAGTCACTGTACGAGTTCTAAAATGCAAAAAGGAAAGCTGAAATGCAGCTTACATGCTAAACAGCAGATTAGGATTGTCCTTGCTATAAACAGAAACAAAGCTGTTCTCCCACTCCAGTGTAGTGATACTCCTAGGAAGACGATTCTTCATATCCCAGAAGACACTTCGGCCAAGGTTAACTGCACGGTACAATGCATATTAGTAAAAGAAACTGCAACAGCATAAAATTAAGCCCAACTGAAAGAAAATATGAATTAAGAAAGGCTACCATCATGCTTCATGAGCCTCATTCTTGCATCCCTCGGCCAACATTTCTTGTTATTATAACCCACCATATTCTCATTGTTTGGATCAGGATGTTCCGTAAGATATCGCTGGATGAGATCTCGAGCTTCCTCATGAGTGAACTTGAACAAAATATGCACCTTGTCAATATACCGCGAATATAACCTTATTGGATGCCTTGTCTCGACCCTGGTATCAGAATAAGTGATGAAATCATTCGGCATCTGTGGTGGCCCAGCAATCTCACTTGCCCTGGTCAGACCAAGTAGCAACAGATCCAGCACAAGACCATAGTACTGCACCACAAAAGATGCAAACTGAAGACCCCTAATCAGACCATAAGAGTTTGTGTGGCTCATGTCCTTGTAAGACAAGACCACATTGTTCTTTGCAGTCACATAATCAGCAATGTTATGATCCAGCACCAAACGAAGAAGCCTGAAATTCATTACAAAAAAACGAATATAAGCGACCCCAACCATAGACATCTGAGAAGAACAGCATCAGCTGGAATAAAAACAAATTTTGTATACCTGTTTAACAATGTCAGATCTATCTTGTCAAAGAATTTTTCAAACTTTGTTTGGAGCATCACAACACATTGGCCATCACCAGTGTCCCATATGCCTTGCAAATTATTTATACCCTGGCACCACTTGTACACAAGGAGAGGTGGCGGCTCCGAATCAGCAGGTTTAACCCAATTGGGAAAGAGGTGTCTCTTATCACCTTCATACCACAAGTACTGGTCAAGATATGCATCAGTGATCTTCTCCAAAGGCTCAATTTCATAAACAGGAATCAAGTAGCTGTACAAGTCCATAAACTCTATGCCAACCTAGAGAGGGGAAGAGAGAGAGCAAGAGATGAATTAATTTAATTTCAAAATACTGAAACCAAATAAATGCCAAAAATTAGCGTAATAGGACAGAAAATTACTTCTTTAAAGGCACGTTGAGTAAGAAGATGACGCTTAATTCTTGACAAGGCCTCATGTGGATTATCGTATGCTTGTTCAATCAGGCCAAGTTCCTCCCTCTGTTGTTGATTTAACCTAACTGCAACACTATATGACTCCTTGAGCCTCTCCAGAGCCAGTATAAGAAGCTTGGTGTCATGCTTGTAAGATAGTGGAGGAAACGGAATCGGTGAGAACTTCCTCGACTCCAGCCAGTGGACAGTCGTTGTGTAAATCGCAACTGCTTCTTCTGGAGTAACATATGGACCATCCTTCAAATAATTGTGTTGCCTCTCCTGTAGGAAATAAAATCACATAAGAAGCTCAGATGAGAGCGAAGGGAAGTTCAAAATTACCTTACAAGTACTGAATAAAATTAAGAACATGAAAATAACTGATAAATTTCAACCTGCTCGGCCTTCAGCCATAGACGAGTCAGCCTTCCCAGATTCTTCCGGCAAACAGTCTTGTCAACTGTTGCGCCACGTCTAATACGTTCACGGTTATAGTGAGCAACATTGGTCCACCAATCAGCCTTGGACTTCACATAACGAAGAATCATATTTTCAATTGGTACAGGGAGACCAGGGACCTGAATCAGGATGTTCATCGGGTTAAATAATTATCAAATAGCGAAGTGATAATAAGTAGGTTGCTAATAAATAAGAATTATCTACCTTCCATGGGATGTTAGCTTTCCAACAACGCCATGCTTCACTCAAATGCTGCAAAATTGTTCTTGCCTTGTTTTGCTTGATGCCCTCTAAAAAGGTAAAGCAACAACTATTAGCTCCATAACCAAAATTAAAAAAAAATAAATAAATAATAGTATTGAGTGGTAGTTTCTATATCATCTGCCTATTGCAATACATTTTTTTTTCATCCTGTGAAAGCATGGGCTTTAAGTTTCAAAGTAAATTGTAGAAATAAATAAGCATAATATGCAGCACATATAAATAGATGCTAAGAAATTCATAGTTCTATAATTATTTTGAATAAACAGATTTCATTTTGTGATTAGTTCTCAATTATTCACAAGTAGGATATGGCATGCTATAGTCATCAATAGTAAAAGCAAAATAGGTTGAAATTTGACAGGCATGTTGTAATCAGTGTCTATAATACTAACCTGGCATGGCATCGAGCACATCATGCATGACAGCAGCCCGAAGCTCCAAATCAAAGTGACTCTCCACACGTTGCTTGGTAACAGTTTTGGCAACACCCTTTGAGTGCCTTCCTTCAAACTGCCTAGCTAAGAGATTACCCAACCATCTTTCTAGCAAGGGAACTATTCCCCGAAGGAAAAACAGCCACACTCTCCACATGGGTGCCCAGAATCCACAACCAGGCCCCTTCCCAACAGGACCAGTGTTAAAACGGTAATAAATCAAGTGCTTCAGATCCTTGCACATTCTGATTTGTCTCATCAGTCGATACTTGTAACGATACATACCAGTCAACTGGCCAACATGGGAGAATATGTACTGCAAGCCATCAGCCAACTGAAAGGCATCAACATTGCCAAGCCGGAATTGGATGTTCGCATCAACCACCAGCTTTGTCAGACGTAATATCTCACGGCACAGATGAAAGGCATTTCCAAAACGAGACTTCTTTCTTTCCTTTGTTGTAAGGGTCTTCACAGGTTTCAGATTGAAGTTGTAATCCAAATGAAGGTAGTTCAGGTTCTTTCTGTGTATCAAAAGATTAAGCATGTTGTAACCCTGCTTACAGACTTGAAGTCCAGCCTCAGCCCAATCAAGTTCTGTTGTTTGAAAGAACTTGGTGGCTTGGAGTGAGCGGAACAAATGCTTCTTTTTCTGTGCTTTCGGAGGTCTGTGATGCAACTCATTCAGCACATAGCACTTCAATAGCTTCTGATAACTGACACGAACTTTCACAGGATATGAAGGTGGACTGCAAGTAAAATTTGGAAACAAAAAAACCATTAGGTGTCCCCCAAAATAGTGATGTACTTAATATTTTGTGATGTATGGAAGACCAGGCCAACCAAAGACACCATCCAATAAATATAAGAAGTTGACAATTATATAAAAAAGGAAACTATGAGTACAATGAAAAAACAGATGTGTGATCCTTAGATGTAGGTAGAGGTGAACTTACCAATGCTCCTTGTACCACTCTTTCACAAGGGGAATATCCTCAGCACGCCGCATCCTACCAGATCTCATATTAAAAGGCCGTGGAGCGAATAGCAAGGCAATTCCAGCAGCAGTGGTATCAGTATAAAGCTGAGTTTGCCCAAGTAATGGTTCAACACCTTCTGGTAAGAAAAAATCATCTTCGCCCTCCTCTTCGACCATTCTTCTCTCCTTTTTCCCAGAAGTGATAGGGTTTATCAAGGGATCATAGTAGAATGCTGGCAAATCAGGATCCTCAGTTTTTATGTACATTATCATTGGGGTGTGATAAATCCCCAACTTCACTTTTCTTGGTCTATTGTTGTAGAGATGTGGAAAAGCAATCTTATACTCTGTCCTAAGAGGCTGGCGAATAATTAGCTTGTTGATGTCATTAAATTCATTCCAGTCCTCATCTCCTCTCTCCATGTCCCGGTACAGGGGCTCAAACTTTGGGCCACCTATAAGCAATTTCATTAACATTAGTATCTAACAATTTCATTGTATAAAGAGAATGGAAAAATACAGGAGTATATAATCTACAAGGAAAATTACCTGGTATGCACATGTTAAGGGCTTTAGCAGTGAAAAAAGATTCCATGTCAAATAGGTAGAAGTAGTTGCGGTCAACTAAATCTGAGAGAAGTTGTCCAGCAAGACGATAAAGAGTAGCCATTATGGGAAGTGACAGATGCCACTTCCTATAACTGGGCCCATTAATCAGCTTTGTCTTAACAAGAGGCTTGTGGTCGTAAAACCATGTATAAACAGCAGAATCTTCTTCCTCATCCAGCTCTAGTTGTATGGCCTCCAGTGGCTCCACATCTAGTAAGTTATCAGCATAGTCTAATGGAGGTTCCTCATCATCAAACGGAGGAAATCGCATTCTTTTAAAGTGACGTCTGTCTCTCTTCTCTCTTCGCATCATGATCCACATCGTACCCCACTGCGCTAGATATATGGGCTCAACTACCCAAGGAATTTCATTCACAAATGTAATTGCACCTGTGATGTGATAAAGTACTTTCACATTGCGAACCTGCCAAATACAGAAAGAAAGAATAATTCATAAGACAATAGTATATTTAAACACACGTCTAAGATGATCAGTTATCTGCCTGTAGGTGATGAAAAAATGACATACCTGCTCCCACGGCATAGGCATGTTTTCGAGAAGCTTGTATACTGCATGAGGTACAAACTTCAGTGCGCCAAGGTAGACACGCTTATCGTGACGATATTTCTTCGAGGACATGTCCCCATGGTCCCTATGTGATGAATTTAAAAAACATTAATTACAAAATATTCGTAAAATAAATGGAATTTAAATGAAAATATAATTAACTTGCCTATAGAGTTATGTTAGCCAGTTAGCAGATCGTATTATATCCATCTATATTAGGGAATCATCGTATCAAACCCGCAACAAAACTCCTACTCCAAAGTCAGAGAAAGCCGACATGAAAGGGATATCAACATCCAGAAACAAACACAACTTTTGTATTCATTAACATAAGAATAGGAGAGTAAAGGTATATATCACTGTCTTTGTATAAAGACTAATGGCCCATTGAAATCTAGAAAACACTGAAGCCAGAGACTGGTAGAGAAATTTCAGCTCAATCTAAACTTCCCAGCTTATAACCACTCAACATTTGAGTTCATTTAATAGACCGTACCTAAAGCAAACCCTAAACCCTAGCACAAGCTTAACCACAACCTCCGAACCCAGCTAAATCCATGATTCCCTTAGATTCCAAAAACCCCGAAGACAGACGAACCCCCGACTTGCAGGAACCAGAAATTAATCAACAAAACAGATCTAATACACAGTAGTAAAAAATAAACAAAATATACACCTGATAATCTTGCGGACGTGCTCGGGAGGCATGTCCTCCTTCTGCGCCTCGACGAAGCCGAACTTCCTCTTGTCGCCATAGCGCTTGGAGTTGAGCTGGTGCCACTTGCGCGCCTTCTCGACCAGCTGGGCCTCCTGATCCGCCGGGGAGGTGCCGTAGACAGGCTGCCCGGGCGGAGGCGCAGGCCCCCCGGTCGTCCCCGGCGGCGGTGGCGCCGGCGTCCCCGCGCCGTTCCACATCGCGGCTACTGTTGTTTCACTATCTAGATTCTAGGGTTTAGAGGTTGGACTGTTCTCGAGAGAGAGGAATCGGGTTTTGGTGGTGAGAGGGAAAATGAAATGGAACTACTGACTCTGACTGCGCGAGTGCGGAGTGTGATGAGTTAAGAAATGAACGTATGGCGGTGGATGCGTAAGGTCGGCTCGACCGCACGAGTCGGTATCCGAAAGCTGGGCTGGGTCCGATAGATGAAACTGGTCAAGTGAGAATAGCGTTGGGTTAGGTTAGTGGCTTATTGCTAACTTGAGTAGTAGTGTAGTACTGAATTTGTAATATTAATATTGACTTAGCATAAATAGTGTTTGGGTTATATATTTGAGATCAGGACAGATCTGTGCATAAGCAAGTCTGACAAGTGTTTGAGCTTTATTTTTTGAAGTTACAACATGTATAGTATGTTTTTATAGAATGTCTATTGAATATACTAATGAATATTATGTTGTGCTTTAGCTTGATGAACAATTAGGTATGTATTTCATCTTATTATCCAAATGTGTCATGGTTTGCTCAAGAGCCCGGCTCTGCTCCTGTTTGAGATAGTGTAGTTGCATAGTTGATAAAATAAAGAAAAAAACTACATCTATTGGAAAATATAATAATAAATTTTATGGAAGGTCACTAAACTTTGCTCCAAATCTATAATTGATCACTGAACTTCTGTTTATTCATTTTTTTTGTCACTCAACTTTGATGTTTATCCAAATTTGGTCGTTCCGTTGGCTTTTCCATCCAACTTAACGGAAAAGTTAATATGACATCAATTTTAGAGTTTACACATATTCTTTCAATGTAAAACTTAAAAAGTGAGAATACAATGATACAAATATTTTTTTTGAAATAAAATAAACAAAATTTTAATTTGTTTCTTACATCTCACATATTGTATATATTCTATATGGAAAAAATATATGTCTAAGGCTTAAAATTGAATTCATATTAATTATTCCGTTAAGTTTGATGAAAAAACTAACGGAGTGATCAGATTTGGATAAACATCAAAGTTGAGTAACAAAAAATGAACAAACAGAAGTTCAGTGATTAATTATGGATTGAGATAAAGTTTAGTAACCATCTAAAAAATTTACCTAAAAAAATGAATCCATCAATTTCTTTAGAATTTATCTCTCTTACCTTTTCTTTTCAATATCGCTAATCTCACTACACCAGCTAGAAGATGGTTTAGCAGACTAGCGACTAATCCAGCTACTCTGGATAGCCAATTTTATGTTTGGATTATACACAACTCTAAAATTTCAAAGGGATGAAATCGTGTAATGGAATGGATATATTATGCGATGTGCCAAAAATCCAAGAGCACAAATGACTAAAAGATACTTGTTGTTAAATGGACAGTGGTCAGTGGGTACTCCATGCTGCCATATTCTCATGTATACGAGTGCACACTTGGCGATCTCTTCTCGCGTACCTTTCTCTTCTTTCTTATTCACAAGCCTTTTTTATCCTCTAACGCCACATATTAGAGTCCATGGTAAAAATAGAGACGAGGAAAGTGAGTGCCCGCGGAGTAGCATGGCATTGGCAGGCAGTAGAGGTGGCATATTGTCGAGTCGAGTCAGGTCGGGTCAATTTGATTAATGGAAATGTCAGGTTAGGTATCGGGTTAATGGCTACCGATATTTTTTCAGGTCGGGTTCAGGTCGGGTCTGGTCGGGTATCGGGTTGACGTCTACCGTCAATTTTTTTGGGTCAGGTCGGGTTCGGGTCGGACGGGTTTTCGGGTTTGGTCATATTTTGCACCTCTATTCCCGGGTTATCTCGGGTTTCGGGCCATTCAGTTTGAGTCGGATTCGGGTCAGCTTGAGTTTCCCTGAAACACGGATCGGTTTGGGTTCAGATTGGACAAATTTTTCGGGTCGGGTCAGATTCTGCCACCTCTAGCGGGTGGCGATACTTAGGGTTTGCCCACTTTTTTTTCTCTAGCGGGTGGCGATACTTAGGGTTTGCCCACTTTTTTTTCTCAGGGAAGAGAGAGGACGGGGTTGTTTGTGAGAGAGAGGGAAAGAGAGTAGAAGAGGATAATGTAATAAACCGATAGAGTAAGTCTCGTCCAATGTGGGTTTATCACTAACACTAGGCATGTGATCGCGCTCCGCGCGATTAATCAAATTCTTTACTTTAATTTTATGATCGCACATCAAAATAGATGCAAATATAATTGTTAATCACATATAATACTGTCAACAAATTAAATACTGACCGGCCTAAAAAACTATCCTAATATAGATAAAAAATATATGAAAAAAAAATACAAAGATTAATCAGTCATGGAATCAATGATATCTCTTTTTACAAAGATTAATTAATTAAGTGTGCATCATTTTTACTATCACTTTTATAACTACAATCTCAAAACTATTATTTATATTATTTTGTGCTACCCTACCAAACGCATTAGTACTACACGCCTCTCCAATACTCAAGTTTTGCAGAAATACACATCTGTACCCTCATGAAGTTTAACATAACAACACAAAAAATATATAATTACATTATATTGGACCTCTAATAGTTTATTTCTAATCAAGCGATTCTTTTTTCACAAATCAAGTATCTTTTTTAGTTGTACCTAGAGGGTATATAGAAAATATCCAATTCAGAAAAATGAACGGATTATATTTCTTTTAATCCATAACGAAATCCACATACCTCCATATAAACTATAACCATATTAGATGATGTTACACAAACAAAAAAAAGGCAGAAATGTGAGATAGTAATAGGGAATTTAACTCCCTATTTTTAGTCTAACTCAGTTATATTTCTTATAATTATTACCCACACAAAAAAATCTGGAAAACCACGATACTTCTTATAGACAGTCTTCAAACGGGTCAAGATGCAGTCTAAAAAATACTCCGCACCATATACTTTCACTTAGGCAATACAAAAAAAAAATTCTCAAAAAAAAATAAATCCCAAAAAAAGGAAAAATATATATAAAAAAAAATACTGTTCCGATTCCACAGTGCAAAGGTTTTTCCGCCTTTATCTATGTAGTATAAGGAATTTAACTCCTCTATTTTTAGTCTAACTCAGTTATATTTTTTATAATCATTATCCCCACAGAAAAATCTGGAAAACCACGATACTCCTTATGGACAGTTTTCAAACGGACCAAGATGGAATGTAGGAAATACTCTGTACTATATACTTTCACTTGGGCAATAAAAAAAAATTTACAAAAAAAAAAAAAGAAGGCACTGTCAAAAACCACGACACTCCTTATGGACAGCCTTCAAACAGACTAAGATGCAGTTTAAGAAATACTCCGGACCATATACATGGGCAACCCAAAAAAAAAAAAATTCCCAAAAAAAAAATCCCAAAAAACAGATATCCAAAAAAAAAAAAGGTATGTTGGACCTTTATCTATGTCTTATAAGGCCCATATGTGATATGTCGTTTTATTATTTGAACATTGGGACTGTTTGATATGCAAGAATGAGAATGATTTTAAAATTTTATGGGATTCATGCTTCTTTAGTCCATATTTCTTGTCATCCTATTTTCTCGCTGCATTGTTTGATTAGTAGGAAAAAATATCTGAAAAGATAACAGAATAACAACATATTCTATTATTAATGAGGAGGGATCAAATGACTACAAGTTTTGGTGCCCTATCAATAACCACAAAATTAAATTTTGAATAATTACATTTTAAACTCTTAAATTAAAAATCTAATTGATAGAATGTTTTGTATATACCATCTTTTATACAAAAAATTGTATCATCTTGATTTTGTTTACATGTACATCAAATAATAACAAAAATCAACGGCTGAAATTTTATGATTTTTGTTTTTTATATACCATCTTTTATGTGTATACAAAAAATTGTATCATTTTGATTTTGTTTACATGTACATCAAGCAATAACAAAAATCAACGGCTGAAATTTTATGATTTTTGTTACTCTCTTGATGGCTATCTAAATGAAGTTATATCTTCATCATTTTTTGTGTATATATTATCGAGATGATTTACAATAAATCTAACGGTTTATTTTTATCAATTTATGTATACATAATTCTATCACAGGGTTGTTCGGCAAGATGGTTGGCTTAAATATTTAAGCCTCACTAAGCCACACTTGTTCGGAAAAAGAAAAATGGCTTAAGAAAGCTTAAGTCTTAAGTCATGAGTATTACTTTCTTAGGAATCCGGGCAAGTCAAAAGGAGGCTTAAGGAGAAATTTTTAATCCGTGCTAAGGAGCTTGCGTTCGGAAGGATTAAGAGACTAAGGAAGCTAAAAGAAGCCTAAGGAGGCCTAAGGAGGGATTGCCAAACGGCTCCAGAACGTCTAAGGTTCTACTTGTAATCAAGCACATGAACGAACTAAAGTCAAAAATACTCTCGAAACGCCCTAAGATAGTTAATTTACATTTTCCAAACCAATCTTGTAAAGAAACCCCCAAAATTCTCATTGTCCTCTACAGTAGTACTCCATCCAATCTTCTAAACAAACCCCCGAACATTTCCCAGCTGACGTCACATCGATCGCGATCATCAGCTGGCCAACATTAATTAACAACGAATTAATAATAATAATAATACGAAACGATCTCTGAGTGACTTTCTCCCCGTCCCCGACGACCAATCGACCATGTCTCCGGTCTCCGCGTCGCTTTCGGTCTCCCGTCATTTCCCCCAAAAACAATCTCCCGCTTCTTCTATTTCCCAGCGACGCCCTCCTCCTCTCTGACTGTAACCCTCGCCCTCGCCTCCAGTCATCATCCTCTCCTCTCAGCTGCGCGGAGACTCCTTCTCGGCTCGGTCCAAAGTCAACTCCCGGCATTATTATCTTCAACTAGATAGATAATCCGAGCCGTGTCCTTCCTAGTACGACCTCGGAATGGATTCCTTTATCCTCTCCGTCCTCGCGTTATGCCTCTGTGCTCTAACCCTAGTTGCCGGTGATGACAATGAGATGTCAGTCTCTGGAGAAACTTTTCCAGCAGAAGGTTAAAGATTCTTTCTTTCTTTTTTTCTTTTTTCTTTTTTTTCAGTTCATGTAATGTTGTTTGGAAAGGGAGATAACAGTAACACCTGCTTTTTTTTCTTCACATTTTTTCAGTGGATGCAATTAGAACTATCTATAACAAATGGAGTATTTCAGATTGGGGAGCTATTATAAATAGTGACCCCTGCACTTATAATGGAACCGGTTGGCCTCATGTTAATTGTACGCAGTGTCAGACAGGAACAGCCTCTTGCCACATAACTTCTTTGTATATTTCTCTCTAAATTCATGGCTGTTTTTAAGTTTTCTATATCCTGTTTATTGTTTATTTTTCGTTGAATTTCTTCCATAATGACATCTTCAAGTTTTCTATTTATCTCTGTCACAATTTGTTCAGGAATTTGAGTAGCCAAAGCATAAATGCGAACATTTTGCAGGAACTTTTCAACTTGGAACGGCTGACACATCTGTAAGTTGACTATTATTCTTGCAATTTCTCTTGATTTCTGGTAGACCTGAATTGGTTATACTGTTTTGAGAAACAATTTACACCTGATAGATACAGCTAGGGTTTGTTACAGGGGCGGTGCCAAGATATATGAATCAAAGCAATGCAAAGTTTCTAGGGTGAAGCAAAAATATACTTGCAATTATCTTAACCATAAGCATATTTTTATATATAAATATTTTGTTTTTTGAAAAAAGCACACAAATAGAAGCCTACTTTTGAAACCTTTTTGAGCTAGGGGAAGGCAAATGCCACCCCCCGGCTCCATCACTGTTTGTGTATGAGATGGGAAGATGATATAAGTGCTATCCTCTAGTTAGATACATTGATTGTAATGCTTGTCATTCTTTCGAGATATTCTGACATGCATTCACTCATTTTTTACTAGGGACCTAAGTAATAATAACATCTCAGGGCCAATACCTCCAGCGATCGGCAATTTAAGCAACATGACATACTTGTAACCCTTCACCTTATTCGTCCTTCTGAAACTCACATATTGTGAATTATTATGTTCCCCTTATAAGTTAGATTTCACGTTTCATATATTTCAGAAACTTGAGCATGAACAACTTTAGTGGCAATATTCCAAAGGAGATTGGCAATCTGCCTAGACTGACCTATTTGTAAGCAGGATTTTAATCTTTCGTACTTCATCAATTATGTACAATAAATTATGTCAAGCACGCATGAGCCTCAATATATTTTTGGTTCCAAAAAATAACAAAAACTGAGTAAATTCTGTTTAAAAATTTTAAGCATTATGTATAACAGCATAAAAGATGAATATTTGTAGGCTTTATAAGGAGGAAACAAACAATACAAAAAAGAAACAGTCCTTTCTAAATTTATTTTGCACTTTTATGCAGGGATCTTAGCAAAAACATGTTGTCCGGTTCAGTGCCTCCAAAACTTGGTGATATCATCACCTTGAATCACTTGTGGGCCTCTAATTTTCCTGCTTCTTTTTTTTTTTGGTCTGTTTAACATTTTGCCACTATGTTCATCACACAACCTTATGTCTTAATTAATTTCTCAATATAGGGATTTAAGTGTTAACATGTTATCTGGTAATCTGCCAAGTGAGCTCAGGATGCTTAGGAACCTTTCTCTACTGTGAGCATACATTTCTTCTGTATTTTTTTTTACCTGCATATAGGAAATAAAAGCTATCATATGTGAAACAATCTTGCACAATTGCATTTTCTGAATGAAATCAGGTCAATTAAAATCTGCTAATCAATTCATTGGACACAATACACTTGATGAATTCCACTTGATATCTACTGAACAAAATTCCAGTACTTTTAGTTATTGCATATTCATTTACATGTGAATTGATTTGTACTGAGTTAATTAAACATGATAGTTGAACTTTTAATGAGGGAAACTGGAAAAGCAAGGGTTACAGGCTTATAGCCATTCATCAATGTGCCGAGATTTCTTTATCAAGGATTTGGCATCCCACTTGTATTTCCTCACCAAACTAGTGACTCAAATAGAAAGCTGATCACTGCTTCAGAAAGCTTGGGTCTTGCTTCAATTTTTTTGTGATGACAGAGTATTCATTGGTGGTGTATATGATTTAACATGTGTCGGACAACATTATACTGTGATATTGCTGAAAAACTGGAATTGGCCCCATTGAAGTGCTCATGAGTATTCCTATATTATTAACTTTCCGGTAAATTGCTGATATTCAATTGATGTTTCTTATTTTGGTGTAGTAAATTTAGTACTAACAACTTCAGTGGTCCCCTTCCTCAAAATCTAACAAACTGGACTTCTCTTGAGAATCTGTAAGTACTTGAAGTTTTAATTGTCACTTTGTATGCTGCATATTGGTGTAATTATTGTGCACTAGCTTATTTTCAAATTCTTATTATTTTGTATAAATGTTTTGCACTATAGGTACTTCGACAGTAGTGGAGTGAAAGGATCACTTGATGTGTTAGAACCACTGAAAAAACTCAAGATTCTGTAATTTGCTTGTTTTTAGCTTATATCCACTGAAAAAACTTTTGTTTTTACCTTACACCAAAAACAAATGACACATCTTTTACACCAAATCTAATAAATTCATAAAAATCTTCAAGATGAAAAATCTTTTACAAACACATTTATTTACTTATAGATTGATTGTGCTTCAATTTTCATTCAATTTCAGAGTCATTTGACACTTCATCAAGAATCATTAAATTTAGACCGTGGTAATTACCATACAAACTTGATGGTTGAGTATCAAATGACACTCAAATTAAATGAAATTTGAAACACAATCAATCTATAAGTAAGTGAATATGTTTGTAAAAGATTTCCATTTTAAGATTTTTTTATGAATTTAGTACATTTGGTGTAAAAGATGTGTCATTTTTTTTTTTGGTGTAAGTGGATCCCTCCTCTTATCATATTATATGGCATTGAGTCTAATTGGAAGAAATGAATATAGATGTACTTTATTGATTAATGTCTTCTCTGCAGATGGGCATTTGACAATGACATTGATGGGAATCTCGTAGTTGTTAAGAACTTCACAGAACTTGAAGAACTGTATGGATATGTTATCTCTAAGACATCATGAATATTTCATAGTAATTGTTTTATTCTAATGTTAGTGTATTTTTCTTCCAGACGTATCTATGGGACTCTTATTGGAGGGTCTATTCCACATTTTTCGAACCCAGCATCAATTCAAATATTGTAAGTGGATTCGTAAAACTCAAGGCTATGCCTAGCACATGGCTCATCTGTTTGTTTGCCATCATATTATTGTTTGAAAACCTGATATATTATTTTGACCTGCCTTTTTTTACTTTAACAATAAAGTTATGTCACCTTCAAACCTAGTATTTATCAGCTTCTCTAAATGATCAATGCTTAAACAGGCAACTTGGTGATCTTCATTCTCCCTCTGCCAATTCTGATTTTTCTTTCTTGAAGAATATGGATAACCTGAGAATCCTGTATGTTTAATTATAATTATAATTTCCAAATCTAGCAGAAAAACAATAGGAACTGACATCTTTTTCATGATGTGAAATAGGACTCTGAGGAATTGCTTACTCAAGAGCTCCAATTTTCCTAGTATTCCAGTGCTAAAAAATCTGATTTACCTGTATGTTATCCAATAATCTTTCTTGTCTTCGCTATTGCTATGTTACTTAAATATAATATTCTGTTTAGTTTTCATCTTGAATAAGAAGTGCATGCATGGCCATCAATTGTTTGAGAAAGAATAGAATTTCTGGTAATATACAGGGTTATCGTTAAGTTTGATTATACTTGTGTAAATCTGTCTATCTATTGAAGCTATGAAGTCTATCTATTAATTAGTGTTCAGTTGAGTAAGACTTTAGTACTTCTAAGGTCATTAAGAATATCGACTATAGCGTACCTTGGGAACTAATGTTACATGCATGCTTTCATTATTTCTTAATTTGTACCTACTTCTGACATTTCAACAGAGATTTGAGCTTCAACCAGCTAAATGGAAGAATTCCCTCTATGTATACAGAAACAAATTTCCCTGCATTGACACAATTGTAAGTATTAATTTATCAACTTTTCAATCTACTTGATGTTTGCTCCTGTCTCTGTCTAGGTTTTTGGGGGCCTGTCCGGTTGGTCTTGTTGCATGCATGTCAGTTTTCACTTTTTTTCTTAACAATGGATGCTTATGACAATTTAATACCGTCTCATATGTCAAATGGTGCCATCGAGTGAATTTTAATCACGTCCATTCGTGAGTTCCCTTGCCATGCAGCAAAGGCACCATTGGCGAGGTTGAAAGAGGAATTTGGAATTTATTTTGTAGGCATAATTGTTGACAATTATGGTTGAAAGTGCAATTAATTGAAATTTAACTGCTTACCACATGTAATTAATATCTTTGAGTTTACTGTATGGCTGAAATTTTATCATAGTGCAATCACACTTTTTAGCTTGGATGATTTCTATTGTACTAATCTTCTAGGAGCCCAAGTTTTCTTCTAGGCATTGTAACCTTGTCTTGTATAAATAGTAACCTTGCCTTGAGGAAA
The DNA here is from genome assembly GCA_030179965.1 of Cyperus esculentus. Taxonomy (NCBI): domain Eukaryota; kingdom Viridiplantae; phylum Streptophyta; class Magnoliopsida; order Poales; family Cyperaceae; genus Cyperus; species Cyperus esculentus. Next base: position 2,514,340 of record JASGLE010000005.1, on the reverse strand, counting down.
TTATTGTTTCCTTGAAAAGTTTCAGCTCCAAGTAGCTTTATATATGCATTCATCAAGAAAATAACCTTGTCTTGTTGCAGGTTTATTGGTGGAAATAACTTTGATGGCAGCTTTAATGACATTTTTTCGAGTAACTTGATTGAATTGTAAGTACATATAAGAATTTTATCAAATATTCATGATAGTTCATAATTTTCCTTGAGATTAATGAACTGTGCAGATCTAGAGGTGGTCAACTTTTAAAACTCACATATATTCTATAATTTCATTTCAGTTTTTCTTGGTTAACCAAGCCAAAATTATGGCTGTGCAATTATATTCTCTTGGTCCACTTGTACTTTTTTTTGCATGTTCTCTTGAGTTATTGATCATGAATATTTTCCTGGCATCCCAGAATTTTGCTTACACACAGAATTACCCCCAAGCTTTTATTTACTAATTTTCCTTTTCTTAAGCTGATTATGTACGTTGATTTCCTTCATTTGATTTTTGCAGAGATATCTCATTCAATCCTATCTCGGGAAATCTATCTCCAAAGCCAAAAGCGAACATGTATGTGCATAGTGGTTGTTAGCTATATCCCATATTGCAATTAATAATGGGCAGGAAAATCAATTAATCAGTAGGTAGATCCTGCTTCAACATCCTTCTGTTTGTTATGTTCTGACCTAGTTTTAGTTTTGAACAGCAACTTCTTGGGAACAAAGATCAATGCACCGAATTTTTTCACTGACAGGTCAGCAGATATTATTGGTTAATTTCTTAATTTCTTTATCAGTCTTTTCTTCTTTCTGTTTGTCAAATTAATAAGAGGATGTTTCTTTGGAGAGGAAGAAGCTAATCAATACTGACTTTGTACCTCTGAATAAAAATGATCTCTAGTATGCTTCAAGATTTCAAATATATATATAGAATAGCAATGCTGATTAATTGTCTAGATATCAAATATATACTGCTATGTTGTTACAAACATTCAGTGTCAAAAGCTACTAGTTATTATTGAAAAGTATTTCTTTGATTGATGCAGCGGAAGTTCAGATATTCTAAATTTCATTGGAAATAAGTCACCAGAAAATAATATCAGAAATTTAACCAGTAAGTATGCCTTTATATACTATGAATTTTTATTTTTAACGGTCCCCAGTGCTTTTGTTTTTCTCTTCATATTTGTCCTGCTTGAAATAAATTATAGACTTGCTTTAGACCTGAAATCCTCACTTGAGCAATTGATCTCTGAAGACCATCAGAGGAGTAAGCACTCCAGGAATTAAATATTAGAAACGTGACTTAAATGTACTAACAACTTCACCTCCTTGTATAATTCCTGTGCTAGATCTCACCAGCGAGATTTGCATTTAGTTCTACTTCTAATTAGACAAGAAACTTATCTTTTGAAAATCAAATTACAAAGCTCTGGTCACCATGAACTACCTTGCCTAATCAATTTTGATAATCTTTTTGATGTAGCCGGCGAATTGCCGACTATGTATTGTATTAAAATAAATTAAAAAAGATTTGCAGACAGACCCTATCCCCAACGGTAAAACTTTGCCTCCCTTCTGATCTTGTTGGTAGTAGAGCTTCCATAGATGTCACAGACACAACAGTTGCTTATTTTGCTAATTTGCTTTAAATTTCATCACATCACCACCACATGTAACTGAATTCACCTTTTATGTCTCTTCCATCATCATCATCGTCATCACCATCTTCTTTCATTTTTTTTGTTTTAATTTTGATCATTGCTGTATTGGCAGTAACCAGCGCTCCTTTTGCAATCAAATGCGGTGCAAATGTGGACAACATATCAAATATTTCTTATTACCACAATGACTCCAATCCCCTTGGAGCAGCAAATTTTAACATTGACACTCGTTATCAGTGGGTTGTGAGTAATGTTGATTCATTAAACAACATTACCATTGATTCTATGGTGGAAACCGACCATAGAATATCAAACGGGACAGAGAACCAAGCACTATACCAGACAGCGAGAGTATCAAGGAGTTCTTTAAGGTACTACATTGTTGGTCTACCTGATGGAGATGATTATAAAATTGAGATTGACTTTGCTGAGATAGTAATTCAAGAGAAAAGCTCTTGGAAGGGCCTAGGGAGACGCTATTTTAACATCGTTATTCAGGCAAGTAGTTAAAGTTCTCATACCTACATAATATCAAGATCATGTGTCAGCTTTTCATTGACACCATTTAAGACTAGCTTAAAGTGAATAAAAGATGGCAGTAAAACCAGTCTGGACTGACTGGAATTGTATTATACCTTATTAGGTCAGGTTTTTTAACAGTGTGTGCACTGTGTATGCATCCCAGGAAGAACTGTAGGCACATATAACTGTAGCGTCTCTATCTGTAGACTGTTTGGCATTTGGTATTGCTTCGTCCTATGATTATTTATGTTAGTGTTGTAATGGTTCATGTGTTCCGCTGCAGGATAAAGTGGTAGAGAAAGATTTCAATATTGTTGATGCAGCACATGGCTCCTATGTGGTTATAACTAAAACATATGAGAATCAAAGTATCACAAGTAGGACCCTAGAAATACATTTTCAGTGGACAGGCAGAGGGACCTGCTGCATTCCACATGAATATACTTATGGACCATTAGTGTCCGCAATTCGTGTATCCAGAGGTATATTTTTTCATCTTAATTTTTTGTAGTTATTGTTTCTGATAGGTATTACAATAGTCTAGTGTGCCAGAATGTCAGCCAATTTGCAGGTCATGGCCTAAAAACTTTGCTCAACATGGTTGGTTGGGGCTTTTGCTAGTGTCCCAATCTACTTAATTTAGCTCTACCCAAAAACTTAATCTGATGGGAACAATTGCGATGATATTGTTGGATGAGTGAGGCTATACACCTATAGGACTATTAATAGAACGGAGTGTCCCGTACTACGGCTCTATACTATAATGTTTGAAGTTCAAATGGTCGATCCGAACCATTCAATGTGATCTCCATATGTTAATGTTGTTATAGACCAAATTTTATATTTTTTTAGAAATTGTAAACTATTTTTTTTAGATAAACAAATAACTACATTTTTTAATGGTTCATACTTCATAATGTTTAAATCAAGTCATTTTCTAATTATCTAAAGAAATAGTAAAAATGTACCAAAAAATATAAAATTGTCTCCAATGATATTTGTATACGGAGATCATATTGAACTGTTTGGATTGACCATTTGGGCTTTAAAAACTATAATATGAGAGTAGTAGTATGGCTAATTTGTACAATTAATAGTACCATAGCCTCACTCTTGTTGGATATTTGGATCTACATTGATAGCTTAGACTGAAAAGGTCACTCATGTTTATTACTTCATTTCAACCAGCTCTGGCTAAATTGTTCTTCCATCTTTTAGGTCAGTCTTTCCCTTCCCCTTCCCCTTCCTTGGGAAAGACAGCTCGAGAAAAAGCGGGTATCGCAGTGGGCATCTTGTCTCTTGGTATTGCTAGTTTACTGATTTCCTCGTCCATTGTGTATTTGTGGTGGAAGTGGATCAGACTAAACCATGTGATGAAAGGCTGACTTCCCCCCACACTTTCTTGTTTGCGTTGTTTATATTTGTGTTGTTGTGGTTTATTTTTTATACAAGGGTTCAAATGCCTTCAATTTCAGTGCCTCCACGCCGCCCATTTCTTTTAAACCTTTTTGTATGTTCATAGTTAGCAGTCTAGACCTCAATTAACCAAGCGGACCTATAGATATGGGTTTACAGTTACATTTTAGCGTGCATCAGCTCTATGTACATTACGGTGTCTCTGCAATAGGCTTTTTTTTATTTTTATTTTTGGGTTTATTCTCTTCGACTCCTTTTCTAGTTTTCCATGTATATGCTGTGCCAGTTCAAAATTTTATTGGCTTGTATAGGTACTACCTGTAAAGGTACAGAGTAAAGAAATCCTTGTTCATTTGTAAAGCTTAAAGAAATTGAAAATGTTTTGATTTTATATGTTCCTTATAAGGTAAGTTCAAGAATCAAGGGGACATATCTACCTTATATTACGCTATTGAATAAGATGAGAGATCAAATAATCATGTTCGGCAAATGATCTGTGACCATGGAATTAATTTTTAAATAACTACATTTTAAGTTATTGAATAACAAAACTAGTTGACATGTATAAAAAAATTATACCATCTTGATTTTATTTGTATATGCATTAAAAACACTAATAAAAATCATGATGGCTATCGAAATGATATTAATTTTTCATCAATCTTGATGTATATATGCTAGTGATTATAATATATTTGAGGGTTTATATGTATCAAATTATAGATAAATAATAGAGTAAATTGATTATCATGCCTCTTCGTTGAAAAATACAGAAAGTAAAGTAATATGCTGTTCACGCACTGTACTTGGGTTTGGTTACGATCTTGCTAGTTGCTGGTGTTCTTAGTTAGTGTAGAAAAGCCCTGTTTCCTGTGGTTGCCTCCAGCTCAAGTTCAGGCCAAAACGTTATTCAGGCTCGTGAGTGCCACAGAATTCGTGTCTGTCAGATGCAATGCGAAGTCATCGCTTAATACAGAGAGAGACCCATGCAGTCACTGTGGCACCACTTACGTGGCTCTAATTCTCGAGTTACTGACAAAACGCTGCTGCATATGCATTAACCACCGAGCAAACGGATAAGTGTGCGCATGCTGTTTGTCCCTTCTCTTCTCCTCTGTTGTAAGTTGTAACATTTCAAATGTCACAAAAACATATAATTCCGTATGGTAAAAGTACATTGCAAATCTAGCTGAAGCAGTAAACGATTATTATGTCCGCATATTTTGTGTTATGAACAATTACTTGAACAATGAAATCTAACGCTGCATTTATAGTCAAATTATTTGATAAAACCATTATTTGACAAATCAAGTTATATCTCATGAAATTAACTTCTTGATAAAAAGAACTCATGATCCCATTTTGAAATTAACTCACATTGTATGCCAAAGGCCTCCAGTAAAAAAAAAAAAAAAAAAAAAAAAAAAAAAAGCAGCCAAGTATCATCAACTTCTCACTATAAAAAGACCTGTCATATCCCACATTTGCTCAAGCCTTTCAACCTTGAATCCTTGATCAAGGTAGTACAGTCATGGCAGCAGCCCATCCATTCTCCCTCAATGCACTCTGCATTCTCCTCCTATCCATGTCATTCTTCTCCCAAGCAAGCCACCACCATGACTGCTGCCCCTGCCCACCCAAAAGCCCCAAGTATCCTCCAAAACATCCCCCAAAGGTCAGGCCACCTTACCATCATCCACCAAGGAGTACACCTCCACCAGTGTCCCCCTGGCCACCATCGCCGCCGTCCCCCGTTTACCCTCCTCCTAGAGTCCAGCCTCCGGTACGACCACCTCCGGTAGTTGGACCGAGTCCTAGACACCCACCAAAACATGCCCCTCCTCCTAAATGCTATATATGCCCCCCGCCTTCGCCTAGACCGACACCGAGTCCAACACCAAGACCACCAACACCTAGACCTCCGACACCGCCAAGTCCATATCCAACACCTACACCAGCCCCGCCAAGTCCATATCCAACACCTACACCAACCCCGCCAAGTCCATATCCAACGCCTACTCCGACACCGACACCGACACCACCAGCTCCATACCCAACACCGCCAACTCCAACTCCAAGACCCCCGACACCTCCCGGACCACAATATTGTCCAATAGATGCTTTGAAGCTAAATGCATGTGTCGACCTTCTAGGAGGGTTGATACACATTGGAATTAGCCGACAGGCAAAGGCCAAGTGCTGTCCACTACTGCAAGGAGTCGCCGACCTCGATGCAGCTCTGTGTCTATGCACCACTATAAGAGCTAGGTTGCTTAACATACCCCTTGTGCTGCCCATAGCACTGGAGTTGCTTATAGGCTGCGGGAAGCACCCGCCGCCTGGGTTTCGTTGCCCCCCCAGTTTTAGAGGTTAAATATATTATAATGTATTGTTTATAATATTTCTTTCTTGAGTTTGTGTTTAGTGAATAAATGGCTTTAGGAAGGTTTAAGAGGGGCTTTGTCTATATTACTCGTGCAGTGTTGTACTGGTATTACTATATGTGGGACTTAAAAATGAACATCCAGTTCAAGTATAACAGCAGATTTGGATCAGTTCCATGTTGTACGTTTAATACTCGAAATTCAATTCAGTGTTAGTTCACTGAAATGTCAGCACCATGGCAATATAATAAATTAGTAATTTTATAGTTTCTCAAGTAGCTAGCTATGACTGGTACTAGCTATGGAGACATTAACAAATATAAAAATGAAAAAAATAATAATAATTTCAGATAAAGTTAATTGTCAAAAGTAACAAAGAACACAAACTCATTTAACTCAAAGGGTCTTTTAGAGAGAATTAAGTTTCAGTGGCTCCAGTTCCACCCTCATTTAATCATCTTTATCTTAAATAAATAGATAGATAGATAAAAGAAACAGTAACATGAAGCTGTGAATTTGCATTTTGAATTTACAGATGATACTAAAGAGCAGTCAGGGCTACAGAAGACCTCTAGTGGAGGCAAAAACAGCTAAGACACTCAGCAATTTATCAAATGCAGATATTTGGGAGCAAATATCTACATTGTAATATCTATGAAAATTTCAATCATTTTACAAGCTTTATCATATGTCAAAGACTCAAAAGTATTGACACATGTTCATATTAGAAAAAAAAAAAAAAAACAAAAGAAAATATCAGCGCCTGATTTTTCCTGTAGGAAAAAAAAATCTTAATTATCAAAAGGTTGTCCTCAATAATTAGAGTAGGGATGAGAAGAACAGGCAGTGAGAGCAGCCTATTTTTAGTAAATTTGGATGAAGGCATGAAGTGAAACAAAATCAAAGTGCATTTAGACACTCTTAGGTTGAAAAAATTTAACAAAAGAAATTCAGAACCAAGGAAATCAGAAAACCAAATTTAGGTTGGAAAAGAAGTATTTAAATATTAATATAAGCCTAACCTCTCTGAGCAGATCGCGGCCGAGATGACAGAACTGCCAAGTCCTTAAGCTCTGGCAATGGTGTTAGCAATTTAACAATCTCATCCATTGAAGGACGAGTTTTTGGGTCTCGGCTCAAGCAGCAATGCGCAATTTGAGCAACCTTCTGCACGCCTTTCACAGAATAGTTAAGCTCCAGCCGGGGATCTACAAGCTGGAAGAGCCGCCGGCTGTCACTCAGATATGGTCGGGCCCAGGTGACAAGGTTCTGTTGTCCGCTCGGTCGCTTTTTGTCCACCGACCTTCTGCCAGTCATGATCTCCAGTAATACAACACCGAAGCTGTATACATCGCTCTTTGATGTTAAGTGACCTGTGCATAGTTGAGTTTACTGCTTCAATTTATGATATGAACATGACATAGCATTGGTATTCACCAAAATGATGTCATTATTTTCATTTCTATTTCCTAGTATTTGGCTGAAACAAAAATTTTGAATGTCACTCTAACCTGTCATAACATACTCTGGTGCAGCATAGCCATAGGTACCAAGAACACGAGTTGAAACATGCGTATTATCTCCCTGTGGGCCAGCTTTAGCTAGCCCAAAATCAGAAAGCTTTGCATTATACTCCTGCCAAAGCATACATTGTGAATTACATGAGAAATTCACATAAAGATGAAGCGTCTTCCATCCGTTTAAATACTAAAGGGGGCAAAATAGTCGAGCAACCGAAAATCATTTGAAACATTCTGGATAGATCTAACAAATTCTATAAGGCCTAAAGCACACAATTAGATCCAAGAAGAAATAAACAATCTTATTGGTTTACATGCTAATTTCAGATGCCAAGACTAACTGCATTAGGTATGTCACTACTTACTGCATCAAGAAGAACATTTGATGTTTTGAAGTCTCTATAAATAACTGGCTCGGAGCCGCTATGAAGAAATGCTAGTCCCTTGGCTGCACCAAGTGCGATCTTCATCCTGCTGGGCCATGGCAGGGGAAAAGCCCCTTCATAATTCAAGTAAACTATGTAAGATTATAACATCCCAAAATATGTGAAGCAACCATCGAAAAGAGAGAAGAAGTTTGATTTTGTGGTTCGATGGAGAATTCAAACTGAAGGACATACATCAACAAAAGAAAATTCCCTTAATATCTCTTATTAATGAAACATACCAATTGCAGAAAACATTGATGTGAATCAGACTTAAATTTAATTAAATTTCTATTGAGGCGATAAGGTGGATCAAAACGCAGTAGGAATTAAATAGTTGTAACTGCAATTAACGTCATGGTGGAGGCATTGTTGTCCATACAAACATTTTGATAGTATCTTATGTTGTTGGAGAAAACTCTAAATTAAAGACTTGTACAAGTGTCACTGAGGGCAAAAGCATTTTCCTAAAAGAGAATCACATACTTCGAAAAAGATGGTTTTCAAGACTTCCTCGTGCCATAAATTCATAAACTAGAAGTCTTTCGTCATCTTGAATGCAGTATCCTATGAGCTTAACAAGATTACGATGGTGCAATTGGCCAAGAAAATTGACTTCAGCCTGCACAACAAAAATTTCAAGATTGATTATAGGTACATTTTTCTCTAGTAGAGTATCTTTCATTCAAGAGGAATTGTAAGTATGGCTCTTGATTTCAATTAAATTTTATTTCAAAGTTAAAGATCTGTTGATGGTGTTGGTTCAGAACCTCTAAAAGGTAAATTTCAATAGCAGTGATTCTGTTTGTGAGAGATGTTCGGTTTTTCTGGTTTTGTACATCGATACTTATGATACGAGGTGCAGCCATTATACATTGTGAATGGGATCGCTGTATCCATTTATGCAACTGAACCATGACTTTGGAAATTAAGGTAGAAACCAATGTACTTACAACCCATTCCCTGTGACCCTGAAGTGCATCTGGCTTGAGGCTTTTTACGGCAACTGTAACACCAGTTCCCGGTTTTGCCGGAGAGGTGCTGTTTTCTTCTATCCATCCTTTGAATACATATCCAAATCCACCTTCTCCAAGAATACTGTCAGGTCTGAAGTTACCAGTTGCCAGCTTCAGCTCCTGGAAAGTGAACTGAAGTAGCTTGCGATGTGATTTCTTTTCGCTTTCTGAATCGGGGGCATTTTCGGAATCAGAATTTGCGTCAAGACGACAAGCAAGTTCCCTGTTGCTGGCATTTAGATATCTAGTCTCTGTAGCTGCATCCAGAAAAGTAAAATAATAAGCTAATTCAGCTGAAAAATTACCATAAAACTCATCCTTTTGTTCTGTTGCTTTTTCACATCTTCAAATGCAGGATCTGTTATTGTCAGAATTCAGAACTGAGAATTATAAACGGATAGATTGGGTCAAATCAGAATTCATTCCACAAACAGATAAAAAAGTTCCTCTTTTATCTAAATTTGTAGTAGGAAACAAGGACAGAAATTCAGAGAGAAAATAAGAGCTTTTATAGCAACAAAAAGGATAAGGATTTAATGCTATGAAATGAAATCCATTATAAATTTACCACGAAAATAGATTACAATTATGTTTTTTAATCTTAACAAGTACCATCAACAGCCAAGAACAAATCTTTTCACCCAAATAAATAACGAATCAATTTCACACAAAGAGATAACCGCCGATCGTCCCGACAGTCATGCAGTAATCAAACTATTTCCACAGCAAGAGATCATGAAGACAGAACAATCATCAATTAAAAAGATTAATGACATAAACACATGTATTATTACCTGCATCATAGACCAGACTAGCTTTAGGTAGTGTGTTGGCCGAGTCTCTGGCAAGAGAGGCAGCAGTGGACCTGCAGGCGCCGCGGACACCCTGGGCCAGCGCAGACCAGCAGCCACATCCTTTGTCCATCTACCAACTAACAAAGCAGTGACGATATAATAAAAGCAATAAGCGGCATGAGCATGAGCAATTGAGCAGCGATCATGTACGTAGATGATGAAAAGGAGAGGGAATATTGGTGGGAGGGAGAGTAGTAGAAGAGAAGGCAAAAGAGAGTGAGAAAGGAAAGGAAAGGAAAGGAAAGGAGGATGAGAGTGAGAGTGAGAGTGAGAGTCGTCACTGCCATCATCAAGGTATATGCGCTCTGCTGCTGCTGCTGCGGACTGCGGTAAAGGAAAAAGAAGCTTTTTCATCGTGTTATTGCTTTTTGCTTTTTGTTAGGCTGAAAGCTAAATGGCTGGCTGATGATGATCTCTTTCTTTCTTTGTTTGGGGGGCAACTTGGGTGTGTGTGCCCAAGGCCAACCGGTCACTTCTTCAGCTGAGCTGCTACTGCTAGTGACAGTCTTCTCTTCTCTTCTCCAGTTTGGCACGTTCCATAATTAATAAATAGAAAAATGTTATTGATTTTGATACAAACTATCTCATCTCATTATTTATATTAATTAAATTGATGTGCATTTAAATTAATGATTTTACCATTCTACTTATTTTATATGGTGCACTAAGATACATGATACATTATACAGATTAATTGAATACTTGATGAGTTAATTTGAATATCTACCTATTTATTATTAACTAATACAGTTGGAATCGATTATGGTATCTATGTTATAGTTCCCAAATATATATGACGCGTTTTGTTTGTGTTTTTAATCAATTTTTGGCCATGAAGCACGTTATAATGCTAAAACCATTTAAATTGCATCTCATGCAAGTTAATACATTTCTTTAAACAAGGTAATGAGGTTATGACGTCAATATGACACTAAATAACACTAAAATGTATTAAAAGCACCTTTAAATAGCTACATATGTATTTTAAATAAATTTTTTTGACCCTATTTCAGCACATTACAATGCTAAAACAATTCTAAAATGATATAAACTTCATCTCATGTTAATGTATTTTCCTAAAAAGAAATGAGAAGTGGGACTTTGTCCACTCACTTAGTTCGAAAAAAAAATGCATTTTTAAGCAACATAACGGTGTTAAGACACCGATTACACAAAATATGATGTTAAAGTGTATTCATAAAACCTTTAAGTAGCTCTACTTGTCATTTAAATGAAATTTAACGTCTTTATAACATCTTAATATTAATTTTGGCATATGCATTTAAATAGCTCTTATTAGTATGAAGATTATCAACATAAACATCCTCAATGATCCCTCCACCATTAATTTTGACGTCTTTATAACATCTCTCCAACGCGGATTTTCATAAATGCTTTTTTTAGCAATTTACAACCAAAATTTTAGTCTTTAAAAATCATAATTACAAACTATTAGAGGGGCCACATAGCAAACATAAAATCCCCCGTTCCCCCTCGATTTTTTTAAATAAACCCCAAAAAATATAAATTCATGACTTTATGCCCCGTAACACACATTTTTCATATTTGAGCCGGACGCTAGCGTCCAACCGGGACGCTGCACTACCAAAGCGTCTCTAGCCACGTCACGTCTGATCTGTCACAGACTTGGACGCTACACTACCAAAGCGTCCCAGTGTCAAAGCTGGTCGCCACGCAACGTTAGCGTCCCCCGTAATAGTCTCCTCTTTCCTGTCCTTTCCTTGCTCCTGCCCTCATATAGTTGGCCGCTACGGTACCACAGCGGTCAAGCTGGACGTTCAAGTACCGCGGTGCCCAGCTCTCGCCCCTCTTGCTTTTCTTTCTTCCCTTTCTTTCCTTTCTCATCCGAGCCCCTCTTCCTTTCCTTTCTCTCCTTTCCTTTCTTTCCTTTCTTTCTTCACTCGGCCAGAGCCCACCAGGTACATAACATGATGCTTGGGCCGCTGCGGTACATGAGCGTTCAGGGGGGCCGCTACGGTACCTGTGCGTCCCACTTGGCCGCTACAGTACCATAGCGGCTCACTATGGGAGGGCAAGAAACAGGAGGAAAGAGGACACAAGGGGGACACTACTGTTGCGTGGCGGCCAGCTTTGACACCGGGACGCTTGGGTAGTGCAGCGTCTAGGTCTGTGCCAGATCAGACGTGACGTGGTTAGGGACGCTCAGGTAGTGCAGTGTCCCAGTTATGCTGAAGGACGCTGCGATACCGTAGCGTCCCGGTTGGACGCTAGCGTTCGGCTCAAATGTGAAAAATATGTGCTACGGGGCTTAAAGTCGTGAATTCGTATTTTTCGGGGCTTATTAAAAAAAATTGAGGCTCAATTCATATGCGTGCTGTACTGCATCGCGCAGCTCGAAACCGTTAGATTGTCTCAACATTCGTGCCATCACTCATCTCAAACAATCCAACGGCTGGCTGACGTTGCGAAGTGCACAGTACAAGTTGTCGACACGATCCAAGCGATGATAAGTAATCAAGTACTGCCCCCTCCGTCCAAAATGGCCTCCCCCAATCCAATCCAAGTTCTCGAACACAACAGAGTTTATTACAAACAATACAAAACAAACTAAATAAACAAATAAACAAGGCAAGTGAAGAAAACAGCTGAAAAGAAAAAGAAAAAGAAAAAAAAAAAAAGAAAAAGGGATAAAAGAAAAAGGAAAGGCGAAAATGGCGCTCGCGCTATCATCCATCTCATTCGTGCCTTCTTCGCAGTCCATTTCCCGGCGCGCCTTCCTCTCCCCCGCCGCCTCCGACTTCTGCGCCACCACTTCAGTCCACTTCGCCTCGCCTTCCTTCCTCACCGACCACTCCCTCACTCTCCGCTGCTACTCAAACAAGAGGAGGAGGAGCCGCCGACGCCGCAGCCTCGCCCTGCGCGTGTCGGCCGACTACTACTCCACTCTAGGCGTGCCTCGGTCCGCCAGCGTCAAGGAGATCAAGGCTGCGTATAGGAAATTGGCGCGCCAGGTTCGTTCTTCATTTCGGATAAGTGTTTCATGAACTGTTTGCTTCAGGTGCTTTTTTATGGTGGTAATGATATACTGTGAATTTAGATAATTGATTGGTTATTGATGCTTGCATCTGTGTGTAAAATAATCATTGTCAAAGTCTGAAAGTCATCCTACCCCTAATTTCATTTTAGCAAATTGTGGATTTTAGCTAGGAAGGACCCATTTCACTCTATATTGAGTGAAATAAACTTTGAACAAACTTCATTTGGAATTCAAATGCTGGAATTTCTCCCATTTAAGTATTGGAACTTCATGTCCCATTCTGTATGATCTAGATAGGGGAGTCTTTAATAAATTTCCTATTTCCGTTTACCATACCAATGCACTTGCAAGACAGCAATGGCTCACTAATACAGATTAGGTGTCAAAATCCTTTATCAATGTCTGTTGTTTGATATGGTGGTTGGATGGGGCTGAAGACAATAACCTAAGTGATTCTTTTTAGACATACAAGGAACCAAATTTGCTAAAATGCTTGCATTTGTATTTATGTTCAGGGTCATCAATTTGTTTAGTACTATTTAGTCCTTTAATGTGCTTTCCCCTAATGATACTGTGCAGTACCACCCTGATGTAAATAAGCAGCCTGGAGCAACTGAAAAGTTCAAAGAGATAAGCGCTGCATACGAGGTATCTGTCTTGTGAACCCTAATTAAAAATGCTTTTCAAGAAGTCAAAAGTTAGCAGGTAACTTTATTTTGGAGAAGGGATATCAAGGACATTGAATGAAAAAAAAAAAAAAAACAAGACAAATAGAACATTCAAGGTCAAAATGTAAAACATCTAATATTTGAGGCAATTTAATTGATTGGATAGTTCTATGAATCTGTCAAAGTGTTCAACTAATTGCTGTACTAATGTTAAGTATCCATGAACAGCCATTGCGTATGGTCTGCTCTATTCAGTGTCTGAAAATGAAAAATTTCTTTTACCCTTGTCTGTAGACTTGATCTTTTCTAAAACATCAAGGATTCTAAAAGATTAAATCTTTGTTGCCAGGTGTTGTCAGATGAGAAAAAGAGGGCTCTGTATGATCAGTATGGTGAAGCTGGTGTCAAAAGTGCAGTTGGTGGGGGGGCTGGAGCTTATACGGCAGTAAGATCGGACATCCTCTATTACATTTTCTCTTTTGATTTTATTTTATATTTTTCCAATTACTTCATACAACTCTTCAATGAGTTTACAAACAATATTTGGTCCTTAGCGGTAGAACCATAGAACCTGTTTGTGCCTATTTGTAATACATAACATGGATAGCCAAGAAATTTTTAACATAAAGGATATAAGACCAAACTGAAGTTGGATATCTGCAAGTTCTGTGCACATATTTTACCACTACCAACCCTACTGCACTAGTGCACTGTACTACTGTGCTGTCTTGATTCTTGAGAAGTGATATTCAGTGTTTAATCTGTGTAATCATATTAAATTTTAACCTAGCTAGTGATATATCTGTTAATTATATAACAGTTGGTAAAACTGAGCCTCTGTATATGTTTCAGACTAATCCATTTGATTTATTCGAGACATTTTTTGGCGCAAGCATGGGGGGATTTTCAGGGATGGATCAGGGCTCATTTAGAACACGCAGGAGAACTGCTATGAGAGGGGAAGACATCAGGTTAGTTTTGACAGTATTCTGTTCTTGGAGAATTGAGTTTTACACTTCGAAAGATATTTAAGTGCCCAATCATTTAACATTGAATTCTGTTCCTCAGATACGATATGGTGCTAGAGTTTTCAGAATCTATATTTGGAGCAGAAAAGGAAATTGTATTATCCCATTTGGAAACATGTGATGCTTGTACTGGTACCGGATCAAAGATTGGGTCCAAGATGAGAATATGCGGGACTTGTGGTGGAAGAGGTCAAGTGATGAGGACTGAGCAAACACCTTTTGGCTTATTCTCACAAGTATGAAGCAATAGTTTTTAATGATCTTGACATTATAACCAGATAATCCTCAATAAAAAAAAGCTAAATCCTGAATATATGAACATTTGGCACTCAGTTTCTTGACTATGTTTGATTTCATATATTTATTTGATGTCATGAAAGGTATCAATTTGTCCAACATGCGGAGGTGAAGGCGAGGTAATATCCGAATATTGCCGCAAGTGTGCTGGGGAAGGGCGTGTACGTGTTAGAAAGGACATCAAGGTTAAAATACCTCCTGGCGTAAGTAAGGGGAGTACACTTCGCGTACGTGGTGAAGGTGACGCAGGTCCAAAAGGGTATGTTTTTGTTTTTCGTTGATTGAACAGGTATTATTACTGCTCCCTTATAGGTGTACTGTTTTACCTTTAACCTTTGTTTTGTACAATAGGGGCCCTCCTGGAGATTTGTATGTAATGCTTGATGTGGAAGAGTTACCAGATATAAAAAGAGATGGCATTGATTTATATTCAACTATAGCAATTAACTATGTTGAAGCAATCTTAGGAACTACAGTAAAGGTAAATAGAAAAAAATAATAATAATAAATTAATAATAGAAAACTTGTGCTTTCTCCGGACTCCTTTTCTTCCTTTGCGATTTCTTTTGTGGACTTTTTTTTTGAAGTGGCAAAATGCCAATAATTTTCATTAGACAAAGAAAAAGAGTTACATGATCGTAATACAAACATAGGCCAAATAGTCATAAAGGAATCAAATAAAAATAAAATAAACGCCCATAGCTTGACCCGATGGTGAGACACTGCTCTTGATGAGACAAGAGAGCCGAAACTTCTGAACGATTCAAAGAGAGGTGTGACCACAGGGGGATATCAAGGATATGGTTTCCCTCCTTTCTTTTTGTAATGTTACAGCTGTTATGTGAAGAAGAATACATATAAAGAGAGTTGTACTCTCAATGTTGGTGTTTTCTTTTTGAACAGGTCAAGACAGTTGATGGGTTGACAGAACTTAAAGTACCACCTGGTACTCAACCCGGTGATGTTTTGGTTTTAGCAAAGAAAGGTGTTCCTCAGTTGAATAAGCCATCCATCCGCGGAGATCATCTCTTCAATATTAATGTTACAATACCAAAGAGGATCAGGTACACTGACATTTTTAATCATAAGCTTGTTAGGATGCACTAATTAGCTGCAGTATATACTGTTACTTCTCTTTTTGTTTGCTTAATTGTTGCTGATGTCAGCTTGTAACCACAGTTAACGTATCATGTTGGCCATGGAAATAATAAATGCAAAACCTTACTTCATAACAAGGTTTTTTATTTATTTTGCAGCGCCCGCGAAAGAGAGCTACTTGAGGAACTGGCATCTTTGACTAAAACCCCTACAAATCGTACCCGTCCAGTGCAGCAAAGTCAGTTATTGAATTTAATTGCTTTATATTCCTTTTAAGAATATGAGCTTTCTTTTGGAAATTCTTTGTAGGGTTTGCTTAATCAGAATCATTTGTCAGTCAAGCAACCAATTTAACCAATTGGTCATTACTTAGTCCCAACTAGTGCAATTGTATCTCAATGGTGTCATTTTATGCTTCTGTTTAAGTGTTCACTTGGTGCTGGAAG
Source organism: Cyperus esculentus (assembly GCA_030179965.1). NCBI lineage: Eukaryota > Viridiplantae > Streptophyta > Magnoliopsida > Poales > Cyperaceae > Cyperus > Cyperus esculentus. Next base: position 2,498,002 of record JASGLE010000005.1, on the reverse strand, counting down.
TATGCTGTAATTGTTCTACTACTTCGCTATATTTGACCCTATTATAGTGACTTTGACTCTGGTTATCTTGTTATCTTCTTCCTTCTTCTTTTAGCAGCAACAGAAAAAACTGACGGTCCAAAACGTGCGGAACCCGAAAAGTCTGACAAACCAAAAGGCGCTGAACAAACTGATGTATGGGAGCAAGTAAAGGGATTTGCAGGGTATCTACAAAATATTTCTCTGGCTTGTTATTCAATATGCCATCTTAATATTTTTTAAAACACACCCATCACAATATAATTACAGTCTACTCGCAAATGTTATTGTATTTGTAGCCTCAATATCAGGCCCTTGTGCGTGGTATGACTAATATTTTTTATGGGTCTTATTCTTGTGGCTGGTAATTTTTCCTAATTTGGAGATTTTAAAATTGCAGGTCCATTGCAAATGGGGCACTCAAGTGGCTAAAAGATAATCTTTAAATTCATTGTTGACCATACCTCATTGGTCATATAATTTTATTTTTTGGAGTTGATTTTTTCAACTTTCTAGTGTTGTACATGCCTGGTGGTAAGTTACCAGAAAAGCAAAATGAAGAATTGAGGCTAGCAACATATTCTTTCATATCGTTGCAATTTATTGTTGTTGTAACGTTGAGGCATAATGTAAAGTTTTGCTTAGTTTAAAACATTAGCAAAGCATCATGACTCTCCTTAATCTGCCAAAAAGCTCCCTTATGAAAATTTATTATCTCCCTAGCCAAAGGGTTTGGTACTATTAACAAAATAAAAACCCTATCATAGGCTTGCAGCATGCTGACCTTGTACTCATTAGGTGGTTATGCATAATTGAAGTTCATGGGGTGAAAATACCTGGTCCCCTTAGTGGCGTCGAACATTGACTTTGATTGCTGAACTTGTATAACCAAACTGGCCTCTGGAGGTTTGTTGGAGACCAGATCAATTCTTAGCTTCTAGGCGAATCGCATTCTGCCCTGGCAGTTAGGCAATAGGCCCAACAAAATAATGTCTTATATTATCGTAAAGGGCCCACTTAATAACTCGAAGAAGAATATGAGAATATCATTTGAAAAAAATAAATTGTGGAGTATGACCATTTACATCTTTTTCCTCAAAGAGTACAGTCCTTTTACTGAAACATATAATCATCTAAAGCAACGGTTATCATTACTCATTAGTCATGAAATGATTAACAAAATAGCCTATTGCCTTTGTTCTGAGCCGTACAGTGCAATCCAGCACTGCTGTAAAAGAAGGGTAACCCTTACTCTAAGAATATTTTAAAGCAAGAAGATGGGTATTGTGTTCTTTGCTTAACATCTCCAAATTCCAATTGGTGATGACTGATGAGGCTTTTAGAGACAGCTGTCAGTAGTTGAAGCAATAATTTAGGAATCAGCACTTATTAGCACTGATGCCATCATCAAGATGTAGAAACTTACTGAGAGTCAATTAACAAGAAAATATAGTGTGCTACTCTATTCCCAAGGTGTAGAAAAAGAAAAATATTATTATCCTATATCAGTACTACATGTTACTTCTAGATTTCACTTGTATTGTTTATTTTGCTTTAGGATTCTCAAGTTTGACTTTATACTATGTTTCCGAAAACTTGGATCCATCATCATTCATCAACAAAAGGAGTTCATATCTAGAACCTAGCAGCAGTTGTTCACATCAGTCAAACAAAAGAACTGTCTGCTTGATTGATGAAGTACAAGAAAGAAATAAGCAAAACAAGTTACAGCAATTCTGATCCCTAGAGATCTGCCTTCCTGATTGATTGATACACTAAAAACCAAATATTTACATCAGTAAAACTACCTAAGTCAAATTAAGATGCAAAAGAAATGGAGTCCATAGCTCCAATTAATAGTACAGAGAAATTAACTTGTTAAAAATAAGCCAGTTACATTACTTGAATCATTTTTGCCACCCTTGAATGCCATCATCGTCTTGAATTCCTCAAAACTGACCATGCCATCTCCATTCATGTCCACCTTGTTTATCATATCTGTGCAGTCCTCGATCCGCTCGCCTTTCTTCAGCCCGAGCGCCGTCAGTATCACTTGCAACTCCTCGGCACTTATCATGCCGTCCCCATTCTTGTCAAATATGCTAAAAGCCCCCTTCAGTTCCCTCTCTTCATCATCATCTTCATCTTCCTCTGTATATTCCTCGTCAATCAAGATGTCCCGTGTTTCATGGCAACCGTCGCCAAGTACCAAGTGATAGAGTTTGCGGAACTCCTCGAGATCTATAAGGCCATCGTTGTTCATGTCCACCTTGTGGATCTCACTTAGCACCTCCTTGGTGTTTGCAAAGAGCCCAAGTTTGTTAAAGGACTCTTCAAGTTCTTTCGAAGTGATGTATCCGTCTCCATCCCGATCGAAAACCGAAAACAGCGTCTCGGGATCAAGATTACTCTCTGATTTTGCTTTAGTAGCCTGTTCCATGTTGGGTATTTTCTGTGCTGCTTCCTTTGGTCTGAAGGCGTGATGAATCAGTGAACTGAGCCATGCCAAGTTCTTCTCAGAGGAGAAGAAGTAGAAGAACAAGTAGGTGTTGATGACACCACATATGAAAACAAGCACAAACCAAAGTGAAGCTTCCATGAAAGAGTGGCTAGAAAACTGAAAACCAACTAAAATTCCGTCTATGGAAAGAAAAGAAAAGACAAGAAAAATCTAAGACTATTGGTTGGTGTACAGAAAATAGAAGAAAAGAAGTGAAGAGTTGAGAAAGGTTGCTGTGTTTGTACTTGTGTCCTGAAAAAACCGAAGGATGTTAATAATAATTGGAAGTTATGCAAATTTAATTATAGAAAAGGGACAAAGCGCGTTGCCAAAAAGCCAACCGCAACCGCGTCTTTAACGGTTAAACCCGAAATGTCGAAACCCGGAATCCAATCAAAACCCGCATAACGGATCGGGTTCGGATGGGACCCAAACCACCAAGAACCCTGTATAAATTAATTACAATTAATTGATTAATCGATTGGAGTTTTCGAGGTCAAATATCTTTATCATTTATTTATTTATTTTTTTAAGCATACGCTAATGCTAGGTAAGAAACTGGCCAGAAAGGGTCGAGATTGGAATTTAAATTTTCCAATGGTTGTTTCATTGTTTGGCCTTTTTTTAGGTGGAATCCTTGAAAGGGTCGGATTTTGGCTCCACTTCCAGTTTGAACCAAAAAAGAGGCAATTTGGTACCAAAATAAAGCTAGTTTCTATATATTAAAACCAAGAAAAAGTTATTGCATGAGTCCAGATGGGTAGGTTGTAGGTATATAATGTAGACGCTCACTGGCTCACATATGAATTTATGATCCGTTAACAACTACTAATTCAAGAATCATATTCAACCAAAATTATACATGGAGTCTTAATTAATTAATTAATCCTTTCTAAATTCTAATTCCTAACCTAAACCCTGCTACCTAGTCCATAATAATAACTACTGTGGGATCTGCTGTTCCCTCTCAGTCAAGCAAACAAAACCGGGGATGCTTGCTGGAAACCTGGCACAGTTGGCTTGTTGCTAAGAGCAACAGATCTTGGTGAGCCAATTGTAGAAACCCTGCTTAATTCAAACTTAACAATTGAACTGCTACTTGTTTACCTCCCTCCTATCCAGTACAATCTGACTAATTAGACAATCTATCAGATCCTAGCATGGAAACTTACATAAATTCTTACAAATTAACCTTATGATTATATGAAATGTAGACTCAAAATCGGTATATCAACAAGAAATATATTCTTACAATATCATTCCCAGCCGGCAACAGAGGTTCCAATACAAAACCAACTGATAGGCATGTTTATAGGAGATGCTGATGAATAACTAGATAGAAACATCTGCTAAAAGCTCCTAACCGAGCTCAGATATAAGATCACTCACTGAGCAATCCTTGTTCCAGATAGAAATCTTATCAAGTCAGCAGTACAAAGAAAAGAAATAAGATCTGGTGAGTTGATGGGAGTTGAAAAGCAGATTTAGAAACAAAAAACATCAAACATAAGAACCATAAGAACCAGTGTTCAAATGGAGAGAACATATGACAAAAAATGAAGTAATAGAAGCTAGACATTATCATTTTTACATTTTCACACGGAATTTAATCCTCATCTCGGCTACCCAAAAAACTTTCTTTGAGCAAGATGAGAACAGCCACTGCCACCGGAAGTGATACCATTAACAGACCTTGAACTATGTTTGGCCTCGTTACATCAGGAAAAAGAACGCTTCCGTATTTTATGGCTGTTGCACCACCGACAGAGCCAGCAGCCGCTTTCAACAAATAATTGGAATCATTCTGTCCAATAAATGTAAAAAAGAGAGTGACCAAGTTGCTTTCAATAAATATACATGTTCAGTTCATAACTCGTAGTCTTAGAAGCTAAGAGTCTACATATGTATAAATGATTCCCGTAATAGCATGTTTTATTCATTACTTTTCGATTATTTTTCTTCCAAGAGCACCACATGATCCACTTGGCTTAACAACATACGCTTCTTAGTGTTAAATTTTAATATCCTTTTAGTGCCAATTTTTCCCATAATATACCAATTATACTTTATTAAGTCTTCCCCCAGTCTTTATTATTATTATAACATTATTATTATTATTTAATAAAATTTGCAAACTTGTCAGCTAGCAGTAAATTTTGGAAGGTAGTTCATACAACAGCAAATAAAATTGAACAAAATTACATAACAATTAGCTGATCTGATCAAACAAAATTTCGCCAGTATGGAACTTCAACTGGATGTCCAATTCCTAAATTATTAGGGACTATTTTGGGAGACTTCAGAAACCTTAAACCGAAACTGCACTGGTAACTGAAACCAGACAAAGAAAAGTACTTTCACAGAAGAGAGGAGGGCATCAGTGAGGGACTCCTCGTCCTCCTCTTTCCCTTCACCCCCATCTCGGGCTCTAACACTGAAGCGCACGGCTGCTGGATTCGCACTCCATTGGCGGCCCCTACCGAGGTAGGGTAATTTAAGAAAGCCAGAACCACAAGCTGCTCCTGTCGGTGGGGTCCTCAGCGGAATGGCAGCACGGGCAACGGTACAAGTAGAAGTAGCGGTGGCGGAGCAGTGCGGGAGTGACGCCGCAGCGCCGCAGCAGAGAGAAGCCATAAATAAATAAATTAATTAATAAATAAATAGATGCGCCGCGCGAGTGGAGTGACTGTCTCTGAGACTGAGACTGAGACTGAGACTGAGCTCGCTCTCGTGTTTGTTTATGGATTCGGTTCGGTTGGTGTTTTGGGCCTAAGCCGTTTTGGGCCGGAAAGGGCCTATTTTAATGGTATAACAGCATGTTACTATTCTGGTTGGCCTAATTAATGAATATATTTTCTCATAAATAATAAACAATATATAATGCTGGAAGATCTTCACATGAGATGAGAGCTTGTCAGTCAACTGCTAGCTAATCATACTTCAATTATACAATACATGAATTATTCCCAGTTAAATGCAAATTGTGCATACAGAACAGAGGGCATCCATTGGGTTCAATATGTATAATAATATTACATGTTTTTTGTGTGTCAAAAGTACTTGGATTGGATTAGGTTCTAGTTCTACTGATCTGCCGAACAAAAGATATCGTCACAAACTTACCAGTCGTAATTGTACCCACCAAGATTCAGTCAGACCCACCTTTGATGAACACCTTTTGGTTTCGGCCTTTGGGGGATAGATTCAGACCTGAAAAGGCCTTCGCCCCAATTATGATATGGTTCATACTTTATTATAGTATGAATATCAGGTTCTCTGTATGGGACACACCCCAACAATGACGCTGCATAATTAGGGTCGGTGCAAGGCTGTCCAGTGTTCACGTGACAACCTTGTAAATTATGAATTTATCATGTCCATTAATCTTTGGTCAGATATACTCAAATGAATAGCATAGTCAACAGTTATACACTTGTAATACACCATTTGCAAATAAACAACCCTTATGATATGTAACACATTAATTCTCTGATCGGAATGAATTGCTGAAGACGGAAATGAGAAATGGAATTGGAAACGAAATCGTATTCGTGATCGGAACCAGCGATGACGATGAGAAGAAATGGAATCGACGCGATTTTGGAAGGCTTAAATCGCGTACGGAAATCATCGTTGATAGGGTGTCATTTGGCGAGATTTCATTCTTCGCCCTTGTTTAGACAATTGTGTCCTCTTCCTCTTCGTTTTCATCAGTGGTGAAGCGAGTGCGGAAATCCAACACCGGCCACCAGTAACAACACCGACAAATTAATTTATATATTGTACACTTCGTTCTGAACTGCTTTCCGCAGTCATAGGTTGAAATAGCCATTTTTGGTGCATCTTCGATAAACCCTAGACAAAATTCAGAGTGGCAGTTTATGTAAATAAGAAGAACTGTAAGGTTATTTCTTCATATTCTAAGAATGAATTCTTGTTGCTATAGATTGCATTCCGATCACGGAAATTCACTTCCAAATCTAATCCATTCGATTCTATTCTATTGAATTGAAATCAATTCTCACTAGTTTTGGTTCCGATCAGAATACAACTGATCTACAAGACTACAACCAACATAGTTTGTACAAATATAGCTTGATAATGCTTGGCATAATGAATGAAACTCAAATTTTTGGAAAATATAAGTTATGATAAGAACACATTCTCAAAGCACATATAAAGGGAGTTGTCATTAGCAAATTACAAAGACAAGTAAACAAAACTTAGGCTGGGGAATATCCCATCTTAAATAGCCAGTACAACAACTGCAGGTCAGAAGTATGCTTTTCGTTTCCGACCTGTGTACTTAGAATCCAGAGGCACATCCATCCTTTTAGTTCGCCTCAGTTCTTTCTTTCTCAAGATCCATTGCTTCCCTTTAGTTTTTCCTTTCTTGTTCACCTTCAACTTCTTCCTCGGCCGATTCCGCTCATAGACACCAACCTTAAATAATGTAATTTTTGCCAAAAGTGGTAAGAAATAATAATTATACATTATAAGCTACCATTTCAAAACACAAGAGCCAAGCAAATTCAAATGTTAAAAAAAAATCTATAACATTCTTTTGGTGATATTTATGCACCAAGCGCGAGTCCATGTGCTATTACAAAATTTCAGATTATAATTATTGGTCAACTGAACTTTTTGTTTATAAATTTCTCAAGTTGTAATCAATTGAATGGAGTAATGAACAATTGAGGTACTTGTAGTTTGGAGAGGGAGGACTAACAAAGCTAATATAAAACAAAATAGTGGAATATAAATGCGAGAGCTTACCGTGGAAGTTTCATCGCCATCATCACTATCATCACTATCATCTTCATCACTGCACATCTCACCATTTTCACCCTTGCCCTTTGGAAGTGATGTTTGCAGGGAAGCAGGACCACATGTCAGAACAAGGTATGCCTTCCTTGCTTTTGAACTATTAATTAACATTAACAGTATGCTATAAGTACAACTTATCACAAAGCAGAAAGGAAACATGATAAAGCAGCGCATGAAGAAAACATAAACTAGTGTTTTGGAAAAAAGAATGATTATGATACATACCTGTGGGGCCAGTCGACTACCACACCACCAGAAAACCCAGCACGCATTGCATATGTCATTATCATCTCACTCTGGTCCATATTTTCAGCATAGATCTGCAAAACTGCTCTTGCCCCTCTAGCTAAGCATTTATATAATGATCCAAAGAAAGCCCTAAAGAAAATAAAATACAGACATAATAGAAAGGATTAAGAAGGCTAGAAAGGCATTTTTCTAAATGGAATACGATCTAAAATGAAACCAAGTGCATACTTTAATCTCATCCTTGGTTCATGAGAGGACTTGTCAGCATAGCACAACCACTGCAAGAGAATAAAACACCAAAATAAGGACCATTAATATAACAAAAAAACCAAGGATACGGTTACCAGGTCAAGTATTAAATCTAGCAACAGCAAATTGTAGAGATTCTCTTAGTGAGAATTTCTAACAAGGATACTGAGCACTCCATTATGGGAACACTTTGTTCCAAAGTACAAACAAGTGGAGCTCAATTTTTCCTTTGAAAACATAAAATGATTAGAAAAATAGCTAACCTGAACAGCAGAAATGCTAATTGCACCGTCAAACACTCCTGGTCGCAAACCTAAACCCTAAAATACAAGATGACAGCAACATTAACTTAACAACAGGACTGTAGGTCATATAAACAAAATATAAATGGAAGTCGATGCATCCCAACAAAAGATGAACAGTCAAAAAGATGTAGCACTTCAAACCTGGCCCATATCACCAAGTAGAAGATCGCCTTCTGCCTCCCTTTCCAATGCGATATCTATTTTTGTTTATAAAATGATATTAGAAAGGCATGTAGAAGGTAGAAGCTTAATTAATGAATATCAATTAGTACAAGGTAAATAGATAATTACTTTACTCACCAAGCATAGATGGTGAAATGTCATAGCCAACCCAGTGATGCCCATTTTCAGACAATGTTTCACCACTAAGGCCAGACCCACAACCTGTCCCGATTAAAAAAAAATCAGGAAACAACACAACATGTGGAACACAATTTCACAGAATTTCACTTGACCAGTACTCCAGGACATGAGAAGGAGCAGGGAAAGGGGTGAGGCTAGGTCAGTTGGGAAAAGGAGGGGAGGCCAGGCCACACTTCATATCCCGGGGCAGAGCTTTGAAGATAATTCATATCCATTTATGTCATGGTTCTTTTCCCCTCCACCTGGCTTCCCTTCAGATTTTATTGCAGCGAAGTACCAAATGACCCAAACATGGTGTAGGCAACCTATTCACCCCCTCCACTATCTTACTTGTCATATTTCTGAAACATACCCTAAAGTAAACTATTCAATTTTGTGCTTTATTAATTTCATCATGACTTCTCCAGTTGATACGGATCATATTTGTCACAATATTCAAATACATTACTACCAGTTTAAACTATTCAATAAAAAAAAAGCTAAATTGAACAAATTTGAGCAATTAAACAAGAACATATTAATCAAACCTATGTCAAGCAAAAGCCTGGGAACACCATCATCAGGGAGATTAAGCAGCTCAAGCGCTCTCTCGGAGATCCTAGCCTGGACCAACAAACCACCAAACATCCATCAAACAACCTTACCAAAACTAAAAATTCCCTTAATAAGAAACATACAATTGCGCAAAAAGATTACCTGAATCTCGATTATCCGAGAGGAGGTGGTGTACTTGCGCGCCTCCGAGTCGTTGTAGAATATCTCGGGCGGCGCCTGAAGCTCCGGCCGCGGCATCCTCTTCGCTCCCCTCCCTTCCCCTCTCTCTGGCGCTCTCTCTCCGGTCAATTTGCGCGCGGCGGCGAGAGAAGTACGAAAACAAGCTGCCGGAGGGTTTTGATGCTTTCCTGGGGTTTTTAGATGTTTTAAGTTTGGATTTCATATATATTAGTGCAATTTGCAGTTCATATTGTAAGCCGTTGGATTTTCTTAAGATCCGGATCTGCACGAATCTTGAGACAATCCAACGGTTCATCTTTGGGGCTTGGGTCTATAGTTAGGGCTTTCTGCAAGTCTGAGATAGAGGATTACAAGTACACCCGCTTTAGCTCCCGTCTTCTGGAAGACGGTTTGTTAAGGCCCGTTTTGGTTTAAGTTTTGTTGGTTGGGCTGATTGAGAGCTGTAAAGAAACCAAGATGTGAGCCTGTGGAAAACCTGGATGAGGCAGATGATTGATGTGTTGGTGGATTGGTTTCTTAACGAGCTTGAAAATGTTTCGGACTTAACTAAGCCCAAAAGTCCAACAATGAACGCCTCGATTAAGGCTTTTTTATTATCCTGCGCTAAATTCTTTTTTACTATTTTTCATGTAACATCGAAAAATGTAAGCCCACGACTTCAAACAGCGGAGGCACTCTAGAGCCTGTTCGGTAAGATAGGATCAAGGCAACTTAAGGCTTTAATCTTACCGAACACTACTTCCTCAATGAGAACCAAGGTGACCCTTCTTTAGTTTTGATCCTGCCTGGAATTTGATCCTGTCATATTTCTTAAGGAATCTTAATCCAAATGAACACCGCATCCTCAGTAGGGATTAAAGCTTAATCCCTTATGTGTTTGTTGAACAGCCCCCAATGAACAAAGGAACCAGATCTCCAGCCCCATGTTAGGCAGGAATTTCCAACCAACTATTGCATAAGGTTGACACACGGCAGTACACTTTATATCTAACTATATTACAAAGCACGTAAAAAGTGGCGATTAATATACAAAATTCAAAGGCTGAGATTGTGTCAAGTTAATCAATTTCTTCTCCGATTCTTATTTTTTTGCACAAAGTGCTATCCTAACTTGTTGGCGCTCTTACTTTCTCTCAGATGTACAAAACCTAAGACCCTAGGGTAGGACAGCACTCTCGCTTCCCATCCCCCTCTCCGCCGATTTCTTCAACATCGCGACCAAGGTGCAACGTCGATTTGCTCTATGTGTATCACATGCCTTTCATTCTAAAATACTGTAGAGGCACAACATTGCTTGCCATTGATATTAGAGAAGGGATCCAATAACCACAAAATTTTGTATCCTTAATGACCACATCATTATCTATGCATAAATTAATAAATTTCAAAACCATTAGATGTATTATAAATCATCCCAATAAGATATGTATAAAAAATGATGAAAATTTAACATTGTTTTGATAGCCATCAAGAGAGAAGAAAAAATCATAAAATTTGAACCGTTGATTTTTGTTAATGCTTAATTCACATGTAAATAAAATCAAAATGATATAATTTTTTGGTACACATAAAATATGATATATACAAAACATTCCATCAATTGGTTTTGTTATTTAACCATTAAAAATGTAATTATTTGAGATTTAATTTTGTGGGTAGGATACCAATAGCTGTAGTCATTTGATCCCTCCTCTTGATATTATCCTTGGCGGCCTTTTTGAAACCCAAGGTTAACACTCCATTTCCATTTTCATATATAAATTTTTGAATATTTTCTATACAACTTTCAAAAATAAAAAAAAAAGTTATAAATTCTAAAATTGAAAAATTTGGCATGCAACTAATTTTCAATATTATAGATTACGGTGAGCAACTTGAATCGGTCATTCGAGCAACGACTTAAGAGATATTACACTGAACCATAGTAGTAATTGCGCTTTGTAGAGCACAATATATAGCCTCACTCTTGTATATATTTTACATAGATCAGGTCATCTTATAATGCTTATGCTTTGGCACTATCAACAATGGATGTTTAAAAAGGATTTTAATAAAATTAAAAGATTAAAATACAATGACATATAATACTACATATGAAACTCTGTGCATTTTTTTTTTGTTTTAAACTCTGTGCAGTTTTAGTGTTGCTTGATAATTATTAAGAAGCATTGATTCCATGCCGTTAATATTTTTAAAGAAAGGTCATTGAACAATAAAATTTGAAAAATATATCATTAGTTTCAATAAATATAATGCATATACAATATGAATACTGTTCATAATACTGAATTTGAAGATTAAATTTAAATTATTAAGGTTCTGAAGTGAATAATTCTTATAATGTACTCTTTCACAATGTCGTTTCTAATTAACTAGTATTAAGTGAAGCAACCCTTTCTAATGGCAGATTGTCGGGTTGGATTCGGGTCGGGTCAGTTTGACCAAATAGAAATGTTGGGTTCGGGTCGGGTATCGAATTGACGAATGCCGACATTTTTTCAGGTCGGGTTGACGTCTGCTGGCATTTTTCCGTTCGGGTCGGGTTGGGTGGGTTTTTCGGATCTGGTCAGATTTTGCACCTCTATTCCCGGGTTGGGTCGGAGTCGGGTAGGGTCAGGCAGGTTTTTTGGATCTGATCAAATTTTGCACCTCTATTCCTGGGTTGGGTCAGGGTCAGATTGGGTTCGGGTCAGTCTGACTTTTCTCTGAAACACGGGTCGGGTCGGGTTCGAGTTAGTCTGACTTTTCCTAGAACACGGGTCGGGTCAGGTGGGGTTCGGGTCAATCTGACTTTCCTTAGAACACGGATCGGATCCGGTTGGGTCAAATATTGCCACCTCTAATTCTACTTTGTTAATGTGCAGATAATAAAACTGGGATGGATATTTCCGCAGAAGTTGTGTCGGAGACGGAGATAATCAGTCAGTCTGTCTTTGTGCTGGAAATAATCCCCGAATGACGGAAGCGAATTTAATAATACTGGGATGTCAGAGGTAGTGCTTCCCAGGCTGCCCACAGCACAGCGTCTGATCCGGGCATCGGAGGGAGATCGATCGCGACCGTCGAAGCCCACCCGATTCAACGGACCCCTCTCCCTCTCCCTGGGCCTCGCGTCGCGCTGCCATTCCGCGTTTCCGAGGCCGCCCGCTCTCCCGCTCTCCCTCCCGCCCGCCCGCGCGCTCGCTGCAGCGTTCTGACAGCGTTCTGCCAACGCCGCTTTCAGCTTTCCCGATGGCAGTCCGCTCTGAAATTCGTGCTCAAAGGCCAAGGAGATGATGCATTGGACGGACCTGCGAGGTTGTCCTTTACTTTAGCAAGAAAGAAACATCTCCTAAACTAAATGTATTCTCTTTTTCTTTCGTTATTCAACGTTCGTCCCGTCCCGTCCCGTCCCGTCTGATTCGGATTACACAGCCCTAGGCCGCTAGCAATTAGCAAATAAATGTGTTTGCTAATTTCTCTAATTTAATTTGGTGCAAGCATTTCTGTTTTACTAGCTAGGCATTATATAGTAATTTACTAATCTACTAATTAATTAATTTACTACCAGCGAGTACAATTTAAAGATTTTCCTGATCATATTTTTTACCGATTATATTTTTTGCTTAATAAAGGTACTTAAGAAGTGCTTATGATATGTTTTTTTATGACAAAGATAATAGATATACTCCGGATTGGTGATAACATTTTAGTGGATTAAATAAAATGCAATGGAGTGCAGCGAACCCAATACCCATGAAGAGGCAACAGGTGTACGTGTAAAGACAAGTTGACAACGTCCGGTGGATAAAACAGATCTTACGTACAAAGCAACAGTTGTATAGACAATAGACAAGTGTAGTGTTGAGAACCTCCGATGAATGAATAGTGGATGGACGGATTGTATGAAGTCACATATATTGTCACAACTTTATTCTTTCCTTTCCTTACCTTTTCTTTCAATGGTGATGGTACAGAAATACGGCCTATAACGGTTTTGTAGAAATTAATTTTCTAAAACGTAAAATAAAAAAAAAGAATTTAAAACACAAATTAAACCTCCAAATAAATGAAATTATATAATATTTTTGTCCTTATAGCTTCCAAGATATTAGATATATCATGACAAAAAACACAGATAAAAGAGTGAGGCTAGCTATACGGTAGTACATATTAATTAGCTGGTAATACGACTTCATATTTTAGATTTTAAAGTTTAAATAATTGATCCGAACTGCTCAACGTGATGTATGAATTAAGATGATTCTAGTCTCATGAATCCAGCAGCAATGGTTGTTTAAATTTGCGACCACTTGAAGTGAATTCCGGTAACAAACACCAATTAAGTTGTGTATGAGGAGTACGTATCCTCTCAGTTAATCCAACATATGCGGTAACTGAGAGATAATCTATACCATTGGTTTTAGAAAACGGTCAAGGGCAGTTTAAATGGTTTGTATTAGAATTCGCTGGGCAGTTTATATAAAGAGGAGTCCAGATAAACCCAAATATTGAGTTAACTGAGAGGATCTAAATTCATGTATGAGTGGCACACGAGGACACGGGTGGTTTTGTTAATTTGTTAGTGTGGCCCTGGCCTGTCAACCACCTACTGGCTACTGCTACTGGACTAGCAACTAGCAAGCAAGCTCCTCCACCTTAATCATTTATTAATCCCAACTAATTTCACATCAACGCAATTTAATAAGGCTCCTGTCCCCCTCCGGTTTCCAAAAGTCAGGCTTCCTCAGCCTAAAGTCTTCCTCACTTTTTTAAAGCAAATTAAAGCTACTTCAAACTAAATTTATTTAATTTGGCCACTCCAACACGTACATTGAGCTTGTACATTAAGTATTTGCATTGCAGCTTAATTGGTCATGTTTGGGTTTTGGGATTTTTAATTCATTGGTTTGCAGATTTCTGGGAATTGTTGAATTCGGTCTTAGATATGTTTCGGATTTCCCGCTAGAATCGTGCAATAGAATATATAGTTTTTTTTTTTTTTGGGGGGGGGGGGGGGGGGGGGGTGTAAATATAGATAGGAAGGTAAAATAAAATTGAAGGTTTTACCATATATAATTGAAATATAGATAGGATTTTTATAACCATATATATTTTTTAAATGAAAAACTCCAGCTAGATATCTAATGCATAAGTAAATGAAATAAGAAGGAAAAAGAAGCCAAAAAAGGGTAGTGCTAATGGTATCCGGGCTCCCGTACCCCAAGCAAATCATGCTTTATCTGAGGCGCTGTCACAAAAAATAGAAAATGCCATGTCATCGTTAACTGAGGCGCTGTCACAAAAAATAGGAGAGGTATGTTTGTCCAAGTCCAATGCCTAGTACCAGGGTCCAGGTATCATTAATACACATTATTGATTACATTTTTTTTATGTTTTATGTGTTATTACAGACACATTGATTTGATTTGTTTTTACTTTGCTGCAAAATAATCATATTTGTCAATAACTTCATATTTTGCAAAATCATTATGTACATATACAAGTAGGTGTTTATATCTTTGTACTGTTATATTTTTATAACCGGTGTTTATATTGTTATAACACGTCTTTATATTTTATAACTGGTGTTTATATTCTTATAGTAGGTGTTTATATTTTTTATAACCCGTGTTTGTATTTTTATAACTGGTGTTTATATTTTTACAGTAGGTGTTTATATTTTTATAACCGGTGTTTATATTTTTGTATTAAGTGTTTATATTGTTATAACCGGTGTTTTTATTTTTGCAGTAGGTGTTTATGTTTTCGCATTAGGTGTTTATATTTTCGCATTAGGTGTTTATTATTTTATAACTGGTGTTTAATTTTTAGGGTTAAGCTAATTGAACACCAGAGTTTGTACTAAAAATTCAATCAATGCATTATTTTGCCACGGAATAGACTATGCACATATGTGTTTATATTTTGATTTTTTGATGTATGTAATTTCTATGACTTGTGTGTCCTTAATTTCATAGCAGTATTCATAATTTCTATGATTTATGTGTTTATAATACATCTCCAAACCGTATTAGTTATATAAAATGGTAGCATAGTATGGTGCTTTCTATGTAAAAAAAAAAAAAAATTAAAATTACAGCTCAACTTATTTGATAAGAGTTACTGAAAAAAAATGCAAGTAAATATATTAAAAAAGAGAGAGTGATAAAAAATAAAATGGAGAAGATGTATCATCTATATCACGCATCATATTGATTGGTTTTGAGCGGGGTACAAATAACCGGGTATGTAGAGATTTCCTCAAAAAAAAAAAAGATTAACCAGCTAGTGAACTAATAAATTATGATTAGCAATTTTCATATCGCCTAAAATTAATTAAGTACTTTTTTCCTTGTAGTTGTAACATTTCACTATTTAGACATAATCCAATAATCCCTAAAGTTATTGAATCATATGATTAGCTTAAATTTGTTCAGCTTGCATGATTTAATTAATTTATTGAGAATTACATGTTTACAAAACATGCAGTTATCTTATATTAATAAGCCAATTTATGAATGTAATGCTGCCAATTCAGATCGAGGGAAGGAAAGCCAGGAAATGAGTCTACATATATATATACATCAAATTAATTATTAATGAATGCAATAATGTATAGAGGAGGGATCCATTGACAATGTCTATCTTGACAATGCCAACTTTCAAAAATTTGAATAAAATAATTAGAAATTCTTAAAAATAGAAAAAAGTTTACGGAACTATTGTTTAAGTTATAGATTGATTATGTTTCCGATTATATTTAATTTAAGTGACATTTCATAGCTTTTCAAAGATCCGTTAAATTACAACCGTTAAAAAATGTATGAAATTTTGATAAGCCATCAAACAATGTCTGAATTGATTGAAATTTGAAAAACTATCAATCTATTAGTTAAATAATGCATCCATCAACTTTTTTTCATTTTTAAAAATTTATATGATTTTATTCAAATTTTTGAAAGTTGACATTGTCAAGATTGTCAAGATAGACATTGTCAATGGAACTCTCCCCATATGTATATATGGTGAGCCAGTTCATCAAGAAGAACACAAAGACAAGTGACTGGTCGCTGCTAGCGTTACTGAGGAAGGTGGAGCCGAGGAGGAAGATGGAAGAAAGAAAGAAAGAAAGAAAGAAGAAAAGGGTTTGATTTCTTCTGTTCAGGCCTATATTCTTCTCGGGATTGGGTCCTTAACATTACTCTTTAACCTTTTAACCCCATCCATCCATCCGTCCATCCATCCTCTCTCACTCTATAAATACCACTTCCAGCCTATCCCCTTCCTCCACCCAAAAGGCCAAAACCAAAACCCCCCCAACTTCCATCTTTTCTACCTTCCATCCTTACTTACACATCACTAAACTCATTCTCCCTCCCTCTCTTTCTGTCATTGTCTCTTCCCCCCGGCCGGCTGCTTAATTTCTGTGTACAAATCATATATGAAGCTAGCTCTACAATACATACATGTATAGTATATATGGTCCTCTTTGTAGTCTTCCACAGCTTTCTTGAACTGCATGCGCCCAAAACCTATATATATATATAGGCTTAACTATATTATCTGCAGTTCAATAAAGCTGTGGGAAATTGCAGACAGAGACCAAATTATTTAAGGTGCTTTAGTTTAATTGGCCGTCAAGCTTTGGTAATTTACTAAATTCTTAATTAATACGATTAATTGATCTTCCTAGCTATTAATCCCAATTTTAGCTTAAAACCCAATTCATATATCTTATTGCCGAGAAATGCTGTAAAGATTTATTATTATTTTTATATGATTTATATGACTGATGATGAGGTTGAATTATATATATATGGAATTGTGGAATTTTGTTGATTTGGTAGGAGTAGGACAACAAAGGCTGGGAGGTGCATGATGGGCGAACATTTTCTTTTTTTCCTTTTGTCGCTTTCATCATTCTTCTTTGCATTTTTATTTTCTTACTTGCTAGGCTCTGAGTATATATATATGCGACAAAGACAAACCATTGATTGTAGTGCTAATCCGTGAACAGTAAAACTTAGGCTGATCAGGGTCGTGTTGTTCCTTCAATTCTAGGGTTTGTGCCTGCCTGCTCATGAAATTAAACCTAACAAGGTACAGTTTTTTTTTTTTTTTTTTTCTATCCTTTAGTTATTTCAATTACTTAGAAATTGATTTAATATAGTTTATTATGTGCAGTGCTGATTTGTTACGTTGTTGTTGCAATTAATAAATAGTTTGTTGAGAAGCAAGTAAGATTTTAATTTTTTCAAAGGTATGAAGAGCTGATAATTGTACTTAATTGGGTTCCTAATAATATTTAAGTGGACATGCATCGATCCTATTATATCATGCTGTAACGTTGGATACCCTTCTCTCTAGCTCATGTCAAAAAAACAAAAACAAAGAAAAACTTTAAAAAGAACCCTTTTTCTCTAATTTTTGTCTTAAAAAGTCAAAACAAATAGCATGACGTTCTTGTAATGCTGCTTTCTACCTAAAATTTACAACATAATAATTAAAAAGTAAAAATGATTATATATATATATAGGTTTTGGCGAATTATATATAGTAGAAATAAATTAGCCCAATTAAGTTGAGCCAAGAACAAACGTTGATCACTGCTTAATTTAAGTAACTACTCTTTTCCTGAATCTGATATATACTAGCAAGTAGCAACAATGAAATGAAATTGGGAGCTAGCCTTTTCTGAGTAACTTTTGCTGCCAAACATTTAAATTTCATGATGAAAGAGGGAGAGAAGTCATGGTGGATGGTAGTGTAATTTCAAATCGTGCTTTCCTATCATATCAGCTACCTTTTGCCCGTATCCTTATAAACCACTTTACACTATGTGTTGTGTTCCATTCCATGCCCCACCCCCACCCCCACGGTCAGATGAAAGCATGCACGCAGCAGGAATTATTCCTGAATTACATGGGCCTTCCCTTCAGCCTTCTTTTGTGAGCTCTCACTTCATGACTGGGACTGGCTACCTGAGGCTGAGGGGCCATCAGATAGAGCTTACCAAAAATAGTCATGCAATACATGATCGATCCATCCATCCATCTTGTGCATGCACACACACACATGTACAGTAGTACAGAACAACATATATATATATATAATCACTCAATCAGTGAATTTTCTTTTCAACCCTTCTAGCTGTTCTGTTCCTAGCTAGCTTTTAATTAGCTTTGTGTGTGCTTCTGGGCAATCCATCGATGCATCAAAGCCAGAGGGCTGGCTGATGGCTGTACATGCACTAGTGGCTGACATTGATTCCTACCTCCAAACAGTTCTCAGCTCAGACTACCAGTGATCACACACCGTCCGTCTGCATGTCTGTCTGCTTCTAATCTAATCAAATCAAATCACCTCATATCATGTCCATCGCTCTAGCTACCTACCTAGCTAGTTACCTCTGACTGCAGATTAACAAATCCATCCATGTAATATATATGTAAATAGCGTTTTTTGGTGCTCATGTTATGTATGTATCAGGGTTTGGTGACTAGTGAGCTAGTGAGACCTGAATAGCTAGCTGATCACTGTTAATTGATTGATCCTTCCTGCATGCCAGTCAAACACCACCTGAGTTTGGTCAATTATTTGAATTATCAGTAACTAATTACAAAACAAAATTAAGCTCCAATTTCTAGCAAATTAAACTGTAGTTTATTCTGGTAAGTACTAGCTAGCTACGAGGTCGACCGGCTTAATTGCTCGGATTTTATTTATATCTACTAGTTCATCATTTTTTTTAAAAAAAAAATTGGTTTGTTCTTTTGGATGGGGATTAATTATTAATTTGAGAACCAGTGAACCAACCATTTGACCACCTCAACGATGGATTTTAAAATAAATATAAAAAAACAAAAAAAATAAAAAAAAAAGAATTTGAAAAAAATATATATTTTATAAATCGTAAACTTATAGATTATTTGTATATATATTTCAAAATTTTATATTTACTGTCAATTAAGATCATCAAACTTGATGGCTGTTATAATTAATTAATATGATTCCCATCCTAGCTAGTCTTAATTACTGCAAATCTACAAATTGCTAATTTTTTTATAGTTTAATGTGTATATATATATTTATATGCTAATAAAGGGTACGTACGTAGTGCATGGTCCCATATGTATGTATTACCTCGTATATATCTGCCTTTTTTTTGGTAATTTCTACAGTATATAGCTAATTTAGCAACAAAACTCACATATTAATTGTGTTAATGTGATTTTGACTAGCTATTATGTAAACCGATCATAAAGTTATAGCTATTATGTAAACCAGCTAATATTTGGTTTACATTAAAAAAAAAAACTCTTCATATAAAATATATATTAGGAATACAACTTTTATCAATTTTTTTGGAGACTCTTAAGTCATCGTTTTGAATTTTTTAAAATGGCATTATTGTGCTGACATTCAATAATAATAATAATTATTAAATTATTGCAGTATCATCTTAATTAAGAAAAAACTTCAAGATATGTACTTAATTAAGTGCTCCAAAAATAGAACTTTTTGGTAGCTCCGGTACTTTTGTATGAAGAATATATTTAAGAAAATAAATAAACCAAACGGTTCATAATTAAATATTAAATATATATGTCAATAACTAATTAAGTTGCGTTTCAATATCCGGTTCAACTAATTCCTTAACTACCATGTTTTTATTTATGCACGCTATATATATATATATATAGCCTTTTGTGCATATATACTAATTATTAAAAGCTTGTTATATATGCAGACTAATGCATTTTATATGCAGCTAGCGCATGTAGTACTAATTAGTAAAATATATATGTTAATAACTAAGTCGCGTTTCATATGCATTTCATACACAAATTAATTTATCTTTCATCCTCAGGTAATGTCTATTCTCTGTGGATTCGTACCAAGAAAAATACACCCTACTTATAATTTGAATATAGTAATTAATTAAGTTCATGAATATGTAAGCCAAAGTCAGTAGGATCAATATATCCACTTAATTTATATATAGGCCCTGAAGTGCCTATCTAGCTCTCAATCAGTAAAATTGAAATGTCTTGCTACATATGTAATAATATTGTCAAGAAAAGTAATAAAGAAATATCCATTGGTATGGGGACGGGGATATATATATATATATGCCAGTTTTAATGGAACATGTCCAATATATGGCCTACAATGTGGGACGTTGATTGCTAGCTGCAGCCATTTATATTGAACTCCAATTAATTGAAATTTTATGAAGCCAAGATATACTTAATTTGTTAGATCATTTATAACATTTTTAAAGGGAAGTGAGATGCATGGGTGCACAATTTCTGTATATATACTCCAAAATTAATATAAAGTTGCTCCTATTTACATACGGGTAAATTAAACATGCAGAATTAATACCCATACATAATATTAATTAATTAATTAGAGATAAAGAAATTAAAGTCTCGAATATATACATGTATTGATTAAAATGATTTGTCATCTGGCATTGGCATATATATATATGTAGGATAGGCGCATTAGGTAAGGTACGTAGAAAATCAAGAAATATTAATTGAATTGAATGAATTGTATCTCATCAGTTTGAATTGGTCTCAACTCTCAAGTAAAAGTAAAAGCCATGCGAGAACAAGCCGGCATATATACTTACTAGGTAGACCTAAACCTAGTTCGTCCTGCAGCCCAAGTTCCATCACCATTCACCACTCACCACTCACCACTCACCAGCTGGGCCTGCCTTTTCATCTTTTACTGGATTCTCTCTTGTTTGTTTCCTCTTCCTCTGTAATTAATTTCTGTTTCATCATAATGTTATTATCACTTTTACTGGATTTAGTTTAATTGTAATTAAGCCCACGTACATGTACACTTGTGTATGAGCTTTCTTTTTTCATTTTTAAAGATTTTTTATAATTTTATTCAATTTTTTTAGATTTTTGTTTTTACTGTCAAAATTATGAAGATAGGTATTGTTAATAGTCAAATGGATCCCTGATCTTAAGAAAAATTGAAAATGAATAGGCAATTAATAGAGAAGAAATTAAGCTGCAACTGCAAATGATTAATAAGTAAGAATAAAAAGAAGGTGGGGGATGATTGGAGGGATATTATATAGTGGGGGATGGGTGAAAACTGAAAAGAGAAGAAGTGACAGGATATGGAAGAGGCCAATCCATCCGCAGCCTGAGCGCGCTTCTGCCCGTGCTTCCAGCTTACCTTACCTTCAATGGTAAGTTGGTAACGCAGCCAGTCCAGACTCCAGGCTCAGAAATCAGAATGAACACTCCATGCATGCATCTCCGGTCCATGGCAGCTGCAGGGTGACTGCATGCTACATTCATATCAACTGCTCATGGCCAAGTGCATGCCAATTGACACGCTCAGACGGTATAGGCTTTTAATACCCAAAATTTGTCCTCGATCGCAAGCGTACGATCTAATGCAGTACAGTCGGGGTCGAATCCACAGGGACGGAAATTAATTCTAAACTAGACTTTAAACTCAATTCTAAATCCTAAAGAATGTATTTTTGGTGTTTTTGTATAAAGGGGGGGTTTTGGCAAAGATTGGTTTCCTAACAATTAACAGATGCCAAAAAGTAAATAACAGTAAATGAAGACTTAAAACTTATACTAAACAAGCATTCCCAGGGTTTTCAGAATCAATTTGATGTCTGGATTAACTGCTTGCTGCCCGCAAGATGTCTCTTGTGGGTCGCAAGGGGTACAAAGGTTAGGGGTTCAACACTGCTTGCTAGCCGCAAGACGTCTCCGGTGTCACAATCAACGCTGCACCTCTATTTTCCTTACCAACTACAAGTGCTTGCGGGTCGCAAGGCACTAACAGACGGCGGTTATGTTATGATTTCGTTGTTTGAACTCAAGTTATCAATTCCTAATCAAACCAAAGCAATTACAAGTCCCTCAACTCTCGTGTGTTGGTACTTTTAACACTTTTAGTTTAATAGAAATTTATAGGATTATCTCTAAACCTAAATTCAATTCACTTTTGTTCTAGGGTACGATTCAACTCTCGCCAAATCGCAATTTCTCCTCTTGGGTACTCTAGGACAACAAGTTATCTACCCAATTAGTACAGATATCAATTATTGGTCAGATGATATTTTTAACCACACTAGATTTGGTCTAATCCACGGGTTTACCAAATAAGCAAGAAACAATATAAGCACAGTTTTAATGAAAGCGCAAAGTAAATTGAAAATAACGTAAGTCTAAACAAGTATGCAATCAATCCATACAAACAAACATCATCCTAAACCCTAAGAACAAAGAAAACTACTCAGACATGACTAAAGTAAACAACAACAAGTAAAAGAAAAAGTTCATAAAGAAGAAAACACCGATGAAGATTAAGAAGGCGAGCGTAACCGTCTTCTTGACTCGATCGATCCCTTGATCTCTTGACTTCTCCTTGAACTTGACTCATCTAACACAACTTAACACAACTTGATACAACTTCATCTCTAGAACCCTTAAAGATGATGCTTATATAGGCGATGACGTTCTCAGAAATAAACAACCGACTTCTGATCTCTGGAGGCGAAATTAGGTAGAGATCCCAAAAGAGATTGCCTAAAATAAGCAACTGCGCCAAAAAATAAAAGTTCCAGTCGGTTTTGACCTGCTTGCGGCACGCAAATAGGGTCTTGCGGGTCGCAAGCCCTTGAAATAGTATGTCGGTCGCTTGAAATAGCACTTTAGCGATTGCTTGAGTCAGTTGCGAGCCGGCAAGAAATAGAAATGGCGGTTGCGTCGTGGTTGCGGCCCGCAAGTAATGCATACCGTTGCCTATTTTTGCTCCCTGCTCCAAATTTAGTCCATATAGCTCCAAAAGCTCCATTTACCTGAAAATTGGATCAAATCAAAGCAGTAACTAGATTCTAGACAATTAACTACCTAAATGCATATGAACTTAGGAATTTTTGGTCAAAATAAAGGTGCAGGTCTGGTAAAAATGCAGATATAAATGTGGTGCATCACCAATATCATGATTCATGAGGACAGTCAATTTGTTTTCATTTTGTTTGTTTATTACAAAACTTTTACATTTATTTAACTGATGATTGCTGTTTTCGACAGTCTGAACTCCATCAAAGATTACTAAACAGTAATACCTAGTGTCCTTAGCGTCCATTCATATGTTATATTTTTCAAGATGTATCTGTTACATTCTTTATATTTCTGTAGACGTATGAACGGCGCTTTAATGGATGTAAAATGTTTCTCATTACTAAATTAGAGTTGTCCGTTGTAAATTGTACAAGTTTTTGATGCATGGCTTACAATTACATCTCACGCATACATATAGGAATAGGATGACTGCTAAATGCTAATGCTCAGAGTTTACTTTTCACTTTTTAGCTACTGAAAATCCGTACCCGGTAGGTAGTGATTGACCCGTTGCGCTTGGAAGTACCTTCTCCTTTTGGCTTGTCCTCAGTTTGAAATATATAACAGCTTTGTCCCTTGCTCTATATCTCCTGCAGATCTATGCCTATTATTTTGTAGTCGATTCACTTGTGACTCACGAGTCTCAAGTTACGAGCTTTGCGTAAGCAGGGTCACATCACATATATCTGAAAGAAGTTATTTGAAGGGTTCTGTTCACATTAAATTGTAAACAAGTAAACAATATTGTCTTTCTTTGTCATGTGATGTCTAAGGGGCAAGGGCTGAGGCTTTTAAAGAAGGACATGTTTATTACATTCTTACTTCTACTAAAAAGAGATTAGATAAAATTCTATCTTCCTAAAGGAATAAACCTCAATCGTTAATTGTTTACTAATATTGATCACCATATTGACGCACGTTAATGTCTCGGTCCATTAAAATTTAAGACCTATATCAGTTTTCTCATAAAAGATGAACTCTCAGCCCATTACCTACACGCAATATGTCAATAATTAAATTTATTTTAAGAAATAATAATTTTAGCTCAAAACAAGAGGTACACTCTTTATTAGTTTTTATGAAATGAGAGTAGACAAAAAAAGTTTGCGTTTGCTCATCCGTATTTGCCCATGACGCAGTGATGATTGATGAAAACTGACTTAATTAGGAGCTGCACGTGGAGACCTGAGAGGTGATGATATTGATAGGCTTCTCATTGTATAATTTGTATTTGACATCTGATATGATATGATAGTTTGCTTAAGTGACCATGAGTTGGTTCTACTTGATTGATTGTACTTTTGGTTAATTTTGGTAAATTAATGAATTGTTGGGCTCTTGCCTTTTATTCAAAAAATATGATAGCCTATTGTAGTTGTAACCCAAAAGAAAATAATTTTCTTGACAAATGTGGTATAACTTTTCGCTACGTTTTTTTTTTTTTTTTTTTTTTTATGCCGGGTAAGAAATAATATACAAAAATTACTAACTATTTCTCTGTTTTTGTACCATGTTGCTATATGCAATTAAACTGTTTAAATATCAATTATCTAACTAATTCTGAACAGGCTTACACATTTGCGGTTGTCAATAATAATAAAAACAACAAACAAAAAACAGACATTCACTCTGCTAGTAATTGGGTCCATAACATGTTAATTAATAAGCCTAACAGCTAGCAGCTGTTACACTGATCCACATTCAATTAGTAATTCATTACTGTGAAGTGTGAACCTTTTGCTAATTTATTAATTATGAGTGACTTCAAAAAAAAAAATTCTACACTTCAAAATTTAATGCATTGTCACAACGTCACATTCCCTAGCTACATGGACCAGTGATCATATTTATGCAAATCCTTTACTATGGCTAGCAAGGTAGCACTTAATGGGTTTCTTCGTAAAAATTTCAAGAAACATGTAGATTTCCTATTCTGGTATCCTTGCTGGTATACTGATAAAGTGCTACATTACTACTTCACTGTATGCTAGTGAGTAGTCTGTAGCAGAAGGAAATTGAAAAAGAGAGAAATTTGTGTTCAACTATGGAAGATGCACAGCCTTTCGTACCAGTAAACTCATCCTGCTGATATGTGCTTTTGAAATGTTCTCAAATTACCAGGATTTTGCTCCCTGTTTCTTAATTGCCAGACAAAGCTGATCAGACTATCAGAACACAGTATTGCAAATTTCCGTTGATGACTTCAGGAATCACTATATATCTTGGCAATTTCAAAATCTGGGAGAATCATGTTTGATTAATCATCATATAGTTAAACAACGATAGATAAAGTAGTCATGGAAATTTTGTCGAGCATAACTGCATAACTAAGCACACTGGTAATTTTTACCCTGACAATCAAAAAGAAGGGAAAAAAAGATTCAACGATGAGGATATCAAGTCATCAAACCTTTTCGCACATGCCAGAATTATCCGACTCCATATACATCAGCCTTTCATGCAATATCTTCCCACAGCTTTCTTGATCTTGAGTCAATTGCAGTTCTTCCTTCCATCCAATTATCTCAGGAGAAAATTACATGGAAAGACCAAGAGAAGTTCAAGAAAGCTGTGGAAAGGAATGGCATGGACTTCAATTCGAGATCGATCGATCAAGGTCGGCACTTGGCACATTGTGTCTTTAATTAATTTTCTAAGGAAGAAACAAGAAAGTGTGTTTTGAGTAGAGACTCAGCAGGCAAGCCAGTGCACTTAAATTGAGCATGGAGATCGAGTTAATGATGGATCAGTGGTATTTATTATAAAGGCATTGGAGATCTAAAATGAGTTGCACAATGATAAGGTTATGTGGTGCTAACTGGTAAGCCAGAGTAGCAGTAGGGGCAAATGCAGTGCAGTGGTGCCATGCATTATCTCTGATTCCTTACCAAACTATCCATCCATCTCTTGGACCACAATTCTTCCTTGCATTGCATGCTTTGCTAATCACTACTGTGCTATGCCTTTCTGCTCTAACTGTCCTTTGCACGCTTTGACAGAAAGAAAGGTCTGAGAGAGGGAGACCCACCAAGGTGTGATTTATGAGTTGTGACAAGTGAACTGAGCTGGTAATTAGATAGATGGATGGACAGATGCATGGAATGGAAGGAGCCAGTTGATTTGCAGACAATGGGAATAGGAAGCAAGTACTGAAGTGAAAATTGTAAATTGCATAGTTATATATATGGGAAGTAGAAGTAGATCTAGGTTACATAAATATGTCTTATTTTCATGCAACCATATATAATTACTGCTCAGTTATTTTGCTATCCTTTTTACACCATATTACCTGTGCGCAATATATATGCCTACTGATTAATACTTAATTATCCTCCTGATAAAAAAAAAATTAACCAAGTATGAATCAGAATCACAATTTATTTTCTTTTTTCTTTCTGTTCATTAGCTGTGTATTTTCCTTTTGGGTAATTTAATTTCTTGACTAAATTTTGTTCAGATAAAAAATTACTTAATGAAAATACAGATTTGGATCTACTGTCATAAAAAATACCATGGCATGGTCCTACAATATGTCCCTTATATATAGGTGGGACTCATAATAAGTTAGGGACCCCTATATATAATGTCAAAATTTGGGCAGTTCAACAAGTTATTTTTACTATTATACCTACCAAACATAGATTTTTATGGCAGCAAATACGGACTTTCAAGATATATACTTGATCTGATCTGATCTCTTGCACCCAGCATTATTTCCACTGGCACAATACTTTCAAGTGTACGTGTACCTCAGTTGTCTGAACAAAGACAGTACTCCACACTCTGCTTATTGATTTTTACTATTATTTTGGCTTAATTGCACGTGTAGTTCGGCCTATTATATAATAAAAAACTGAATTTTACAACCCCAAAATAGTACTGAAGTTTTATTTCAATCTCTTGCCAACTCATATATTCTGGAAGCATCAAGCCAGAGCTATACACACTGATATGTTCAGAAGAAGCATATCATGTGTTCAGAAAAAGGAGAACTGTAATCTACATATTTTTGGAAGCTTATCTTCTGCTAATTGATTTGATTTTATACTGGCATTCATTTGATCTACAACGATGAAATAATTAAACCCAAATCTCTTGACAAACCAAATTGGGTCCATTAGTACGATTATGAATTTGATTGCATAATTAAGAATCATGAAAAAGTTAAACATAGCTGAAGGGTACAAAAAGACTGTAAGTTGCCTTGCAAGGTGAGAACTTGTCAGAAAATTGTTTTCATGCTTTATGCGTACCAGCATGCAGGAGCTTACAAACAGAGCAACAGTGGAGATGAGCTGGTAATAGGTCCTTACTCCTAGCAGTATATTCCAAAGTTGCAGCTTTTTTTCCTTTAAATTATATATATGTTCCAATTACAAACAATCATACTCCTTAATTATAACTTAGTCCTATTTAACACCTATACTTTGTGAAAATTGTATAAAATTGTCCAGCTAGCAATGTTTTTCTGAAGTCCTGAACACCTAAAATCAAGTAATATGTCACTTGGCAACACCAGAGAAGGCTGCAGCATGGCATCGTACCAGTAAAATAAATACTAAAATGTATTCCTTGGTGTTTTCTAAGTCTGCCCTCAAAAAAAAAAAGGGAGATGTAACAAGTAACATATAACATGAATGACACTTGCATCATAACATAAGCAATTGATGGACATTTGATGTGTACCAACTACTACCAAGTAAATAGTTAAATGTTCCTCCTACACAACAAACCAGATTTGTTATGAGTTGGATCAGATCAGATTCAGATTCAGCTAGTGTACGGCCGCCTGCATTCCTTCATTCATGGTGCACCTAAAAAGTTGGAAGGAAGAGTGTTGAAATGAGCTGGCAGAGGAATGTTGCAGGCTCACAGGTCACAGCAGCCTTGCTGGCACATGCATATATATGCATGCCATGTGAAGAAAATCAGGCTTCATTCACTCATTGGTAGGTTCTAAAGCTGATTTTTTATCAAGAAATTTCTTAAAAAAAAAAAAAAAAAAAGATGAAAGTTGTAATGCTGATTGGCAGGGCGGCTATTGGTCCCCAATTTGTCCAAGAGAGAGGGACAAACAAAATAAAAGTTTTGCACAGTGCACCAATTTTTATTTGGGATAAAAATGTTGTAACCTTCTATCATATGATCAATGAAAGAGTGAGTGGTATAGATAGAATAGAATTGTTTTAATTGTATGATTTTTTTTGTAAGAAATTAGTGCTAAATTCTATAAATGAGCATATATATTTTTTAATTATTTTCATTATAATTCATACAATTTATAATGTTGTAATTTCTTACCAAACAAAATGGGTGTACCAAGCAAAACTCATAAATATATATGGAGAATTGGGCCAAATATATGGGCCCTGATACAGTTCATGAACCGTCCACTTCAATATGCTCCGATCCGATCGTGTGGACCGCTAGCTTGTAAAATGTAACTCACTAGCAAAAGTGCCCGCTCCGCCGCGCTTAACTGAATATTTTTTGTCACCGCTGGTTTATTAATATTAACTCATATGAAAATATTGATTCGAATATATAACATGAAAAAGTTAGATTTGTAGTAAATATCCTTGTGTTTAAAATATCAAGACCACCCAATGTATTAGCTCATGACATGAAGACTACCAACTCTAAATGAGCAAGATACAAAAAGTCAGACACAACCCCATAATATATTTTTTTTCTTGTGTCAGCAAATTAAGAAAAAAAGAAAAGTACTCAATTAAAAAAATACTTAATCTAATCCACAATTGCTCTAATCCTATGCCGTTGCCACTACTGCGCTACAGTATCTGTCTTGTCGGATATACAGTGTTTTTTTTTTTTGGACTTTTTTTATTTTTAATTTTTTTCGCTTTTTCTCATTTTTTTCAAATTTTTTTAATTTTCTTAATTTTTTTATTTCATTTTACGTTTTTTTCCACGTTTCGTTTCTTCCCTTTTCTTTAAATTTTTTTCCAAAATTTTCTTTTTCCCAACAAAGTGTTTTTTTGCCAAAAAAGTTTTTTTTAAAAAAATTTAATTCTTTTTTATTTTTTTATAAAATTTTTTTCGTTTTTTACTATGTTTTTTCCTTTTTTTTTCCCCAATAATTGTTTTTTCCTACATTTTTTTTCCTTTCTTTTTTACAAACCTTCTTTTCCCCAAAATTTTTTTAACTTTTTGTTTCTTTCTTTTTTACGTTTTTTTCCAAAAAATTTTTTCTTTCAACAAAATATTTTTTTAGAACCTTTATTTTCTTACAAAATTTTTTTTTTCAAAAAATTTTTTTTCAAGAAGTTTTTTTAAACCTTTTTTTTTGGTACACTAACTGTCAAATCAGCTACTGTAAAATTTGTTTCCATTTTTTAAAAAAAATGGTTATTGGCTTTTTTTCATATTTTTTCTTTTTTTATGTCATGTTGTAATAAATAAATTGGGTGGTCTTGATATTCCAAACATAAGGATATATATATTTTTTTTACAAATATTTTTTTTTACCAAAATATTTTTTTTGGAATTCTTTTTTTCCTTTTTTTTATATAGGCCAAATCATCTACATTAATTTTTTTCCTTTTTTTTTAGAAAAATGGTTATTGCCTTTTTCTTTAAAAAATTTCATAATTAAAAAAAATCTTCTCGAGTTGTCTAATTCTGTGTCTTACTCATTTAAATTGGGTAGTCTTGATGTCATAACCTAATACATTGGGTGGTCTTAATATTCTAAACATAAGGATATAAACTACATATCTAAATTTTTAACATTATATATCCCAATCAACATTTCCATATGAGTCAATATTAATAGACCAGTAATGACAAAAAATATTCAATTAAGCGCGGCGGAGCGCGCATACCGGCTAGTAATAAGAAAGCTTTAGAAAAAATAAAAAAATCAAAAACAAAGACTAACTATTTTTTTTAAAAAAATGTACTGTAGCTGATTGGACCAGAACTGTATAAAAAAATAAAAAAATGGAAAAATAATAAAAAAATTTAGAAAACATAAAAAATAATTAAAAAATCCAACAAAATTTTGAAAAAAAAAATAAGAAAGTTTAAAAAAATAAATAAATCGAAAAAAATAATAAAGAAGTTTTAAAAAAAAAAATTTTTAAATTAAAAAATAAGAATAAAAAAGAATTTTTTTAAAAAATAAAAAAATATAAAATATAAAAAAACGCTGTAGCTGATTTGACTAATACTGTCGCGCTCCTGTAAAAAAACCCCAAGGATTAAAAATTTAAAAAATTAAAAAATAATAAAGAAAAATTAAAAAATAATAAAGAAAAATTAAAAAATAAAAAACACTGTAGCTGATTTGACTAATCCTATAGCGCAATATTAAAAGTCCCAAGGATTAGAAGCACTAGCTATTATACGCGCTCTGCTGCGCTTAATTAAATATTTTTTTGATGTTATGGATTAACTAATATTAATGATAAAATATGTCTAAACTTTTAAAATGCACAATATCAAAATATAAAATTATTTCAACAAATGTCTTTCATATTATGCTGAACATGAAATTACATTTACCTTTTTTTTTTTTTTGCCAATTCTTAGAATGTGTCTAAGAAATGGAAATCATATATGGAGTTCTCTTCATGTGATTATCGGATATTTATATTGAAAAAAATAGATAGAAAAATAGAATTTTTATATGCATGCTAATTTTTGGACATACAATTCATATACCAATTGTTGTCCCTAGTGGTGCCTAGAGGGGGGTGAATACGGTGCCTTAAACAATTTTAGCAATTTTTGCCCAATTAACAATTTTGGCCAAATCCTAAATCAACTCAATTCTATGGCCGAACAAGTTTGCAATAAAGTAAATATGGATGAGTAAGAGAAAATGCAAACAATGAGCGGAGACACGCGATTTTTAACGAGGTTCGGCGAATCGGCCTACGTCCCCGGGATAACGCTACCAACTCGGTGGTGCGCCTTTCCTATTACCCGCAAAGAAAGGAAGTACACAACTCGGTGATCCCTTACACAACAAACGGGCCGTCACCGAGGTTGGAGAAGAGGCGAAACTCAAGCTCCGGAAAAGAAAACTAGCTCTCGAACTAACCCTCTTACAAGATCTACGATCTATGGTGTAGTTGAGGCTTGAATCACAATGATTTGGCTATGAAAAGCTCACTCAACAATGGAGTTTAGTTCTAGGGTTTTGTTCTTACTTAGCAGCTTTTGAGACAGGTCGAAATCTAATTTGATTTGGGAGAGAAAGATATTTATAGTGCTCCCGAGACAGTCAGCCTTGTGGCCCAACTCCTCGTTCCGTTATAACGGAAACTGGAGTTGGGCTACTTTTATAAAGTCAGAACCCTTCCGTTATAACGGAATTTATCATTCCGTTATAATGGAATTTCTGTCAGTTTTAACGGTACTTTGGATGGTCAATGGTACAATATGACCGTTTGATATTTTGTATAATTTTACCGTTAGAATGTTCCGTTATAACAGAACAGTTATTCCGTTATAATAGAATCTGGGGCTAGTTCTATTGTTTGAGCTTTTCAATGCTATCAATAGTGAATGTTTGAAATAAGTAAATCTACCTAAATTCACTATTATATTTAACCCATAAAATCAATGATACACTAATCAAAATCTTGAGTTATTGTCATCATCTTTAGCTTATCTTGTCTTTTAACGCCGTTGCTTGCATGCTTTGAGTTTTTGATAATTTGCTCAAATAATTTCTTACACGAACAACATTCTCAAAGAAATCGTTAGCAACATAATTTGATATTGTTTTAAAAATCGTCAAATAAGAAAGATTATTTGGAGCAACACCAATGTATATTGTTTATTTTGCTACACAATTGATATAAAAATTGTGCGTAGTGGAATTTATTTATTTCAAAGATAGATGAAAAGATTGACTACGATTATTGATAAAAAATATATGACAAATAATATACAATCACACACATCCGGAAAGTTTGGAATTTATTAATTAGAATTTCTCAATCAATATATAAAGGGACATTTTTGCAAACATAAAATCTTTACTGAAATCCCTAAATTTACATACTATCTGTACCAATGATATGAAAGAAATTGAAATGATTTCTTTTAATTACCCAGAGTTTGCAAACATTAACATTTTGGACCGAAATGCTAACAACACAAAACTTATGCTATCATATCCTAAATCACTATTTATAGTGCTCAATATATTTTTCATATAAAAATATTGGCGAAAACAAAAATTTTCTATTTTTAGAATTTTTTAAGTACTTGTTTTGTATTTTTTTAAAAGAGTAGGGATCCCTTTACAATGCTTGTTGTGACAATTATGACAACGAATCAATTAATAACTTTGAAAAAAATAGTTAAAAAAATCTTAAAAATGAAAAAAGTTTATATACGTGTTGTCAGACTTGTAGATTGACTATATTCTTAACAACATTCAATTTAAGTGTTGTATAATAGTTTATCAAATTCTTTTTAAATTACAATAGTTAAAAAGAGTATAAAATTTTGATGAGCTATCAAACAATACTCAAATTGATTGAAATTTAAAACACTATCAAATATCAATCCATATTCTTAATAATACATCTATAAACTTTTTTTTTTTTCATTTGTAAGATTTTTTAAATATTTTTTGTCAAATTTACTAAGTGACCCATTGTCATGATTGTCAAAATAAGTATTATCAAGGGATCTCTCCTCTTTTTAAAATTGTACGTACAAACATCAATATTTTATTAATATTTATGAGCTCTTTTCGAAAATTCAAAATAAATACTTAGAAAACTCTAAAAATGAAAAATTTTTGTAATCTCCAATATTTTTGTTGAACAATTTATTGAGCACCATAAATTGTGTTCAGATAAATTTTGAGTCATTAGCATTTTAGTTCGAAATGCTGACGTTTGCATAATAGTCTAACTCCAATTACCAATTATATACAATTACAATTTTGATTTCCTTCAACAAAGTAGAGCTTTTGTTTGT
Organism: Cyperus esculentus; assembly: GCA_030179965.1. Classification (NCBI taxonomy): domain Eukaryota; kingdom Viridiplantae; phylum Streptophyta; class Magnoliopsida; order Poales; family Cyperaceae; genus Cyperus; species Cyperus esculentus. The sequence continues at coordinate 2,464,907 of JASGLE010000005.1, read as the reverse complement.
CAAGGACTCGAGGTTTGCAGAGAAAAGAGGGGTAAATGTGTCAATTCCTTTATAGATTGGCATAACCAATGGCCAAGCGACACCTTTAGGTGTCATCATTCTTAAGTCTTAACAGAGGCACGTGATGGGCCCTTTATATAAAATATTTTATACGAATTTGGTCTCTGTAATTCACTTTAAATCCAAGATATCAATTTTTGGTGGGACATTATATCCATATGGTTCTGTTAGAGGCAAACATTAACTATAAACCGTGTTTATTGATTTGGTCAAAAGCCTCAAGAGCTGTTTACTGAGCTCTTATGCGAAATCATAATGCGAAAGAGATCCTATGGTCAAGAATGATTGAACAACATAGACCGTCGGATAGACTGTAGATAGATGCCTTAAGAATTAGCAGGATTATGGATTATAGATAAATTCAGTTAAAAACTGCAATTCATCATCTAAAACATAGCAAGTAAGATTTTTTAAGGTAGCAAATACTTTTTTTATTCTTTTAGGAAGGTAATTACAAGGCTCAGAGATGATGTTGTCATGTTGATAGAAATTCGATTTATTTTTCTGAGATGAATATGATAGAACCAAATTGAAATATTCTTTGAACAGTAATAAGTAAAAAAGGTAAGAAAATGACAATTTCTTATTAATTAATTAAGCTTATAGGATTTACAGGATTATTAACTATTAAGTGGTAGATTTAGATCTCAATTTCCTTGTAACTACTGTCAGATGCTATGAAATTAAAACTAGCTTGAGAATTCCATCATTCCATGCATTGCCATTTGCCCAGCTAATTTTACTGTGGCAACTGTGTGTATATATATCAGTATATGAAATTGACAGAGCATCCAAATCTGTTGTTATCCTCTCCAGGAAATGCAGCAGCCACTGCATTAGATGTAACCGTCCAAAATTAAATCATTAATTCTGATCACAGCACATGATTCTCTTTGGATCTCAAACTTGACAGGGACCATGTATACTATATGTCTACATTAATTTATGTACTGTATTTATTTGCATGGAATACCTCAAGTTCTGATCAAGTTTCACCCACTGGTTTTTATTTGATTTAACAAAATATTCATTTAACAGTAACACTCAAAGTGAACATCACTGGCAGAAGATATATGCATCTTCACTCTCTTTTATCTGATATAATTATCTATTAGTATTTTTAAGTTTCCTTATGTTTATTGGGACATAAATCTGCTGCTGCTTTTTTCACCGCAATGTTCAAAAACCCATTTGGGAAGCTTATTCGGGTGAGATAGGGAAAAGCCAGGATCTGCTTCCCTAAGAAGAGCAGCCAGCAGCTTTCATTCTCGAGTTTCGCTTGGCAATTGAGGCAAACGAGCAACAATTAGACCTGAAAAAGATGAATTTAAGTACTAATTAATATTAGGAATATTGTCCTAATTTCACACTGATAGTTGAAGCTTAGAGTAGTTTTCACTAGCTTTTTGACAGTTGAAGGTGTTGTACATAGTACATTTACCAGTACCAAATTAGCCAACCAGGGCAATTTACATGTACATTTTTTTTGGGTCCAAACAGTCAATTTTCTTTGTATACATTCCCCGGTGGGCGGTACGCCGGTAGGTATAAATGCAAACTACAATTTATTGCCAGAAAGAGGCATAGCTGAATTTACCAGCAAACATTCACCTCAGCCAGTCTGTCCATCACTGCCCTGAAAGAGTAAACACACATTATATCACCGTGACAGAGATTCTCATATATACGAAAGTTGCAAGAAGTTTGTTTATACGAACAAATTAAGTACACAGGGACAAAAGTCAGAAAGGAGAAATCTATGTACAGAAAGAAAGGAAAAAAAAATGAGTAAAAGGGAAATCAGACAAGACCCAGAAGAACCAAAAAAAAAAGGAAAAACAATAATGCTTTTAAACAGCACGTATGTGTAAGTATATAGTAATTTCTACCATGGAGCCACCTAGAACAAAACAATTAAATCGTATGTGAATTTGTATATATAGAAGCAGCAGTCGTTGTCAAAGTGATCATGTGAGATCTACAATTCTGTCCATGCATGATCGATTAGTTCTCTTTTGTAATTATTATCAATTGAGAGCAACAGTGGCAGGCAAGGGATATGTCGACTTCTATCAAAATATATACTATGTTGTGATATATATATACGACTTGCATCTGATTTTTTTTTTTCTGAATTCTGTGAGAATTAATTTGTGTATTTTCGGATGGAATTTGTGAAATTTTGGAAATTTCGTGGATGATTCGGTGGAATTCAGTTGGAATTTATGAAAGTGAAATTTAATTAAAAAAATCATATTGAATTACAGCAATTAACGGTTATTATTTTAATTATGGTGGTACAATCCTGCTGCCAAATTATCTGGTGATCTACTTTTTCACAGTTTCAGACAATCTCATTTACATCTGTAAGATTTTATGAATTGCACGGTTCAAGAATGAAGAGTATCCCAAAGTTCTTCATATTTTGATTCTTTTTCTGCCCTCCTTATTTTCGAATTCTGTCAGTTCTCTTCTCGCATATAAAGTATAAAATTCAACCTTCAGTACAAAGATGTTGGCATTTACTGGTTAAAAAATGATTAACCCTTGCAAGTTTTGTTACTGGCTTTGGGTTGGCCAGAATTAAAGAATTTCCAAATAAATGGAGGCATAGGAAAGTGGCTGCAAACTTTTTCATTTTTGTATTATACTTTCTGTTGAGTATGGAGGCACTAGCTATAACAATATTTTCTATTATAACTCAAAATATTGTTACAACTACTACTTAAATACTAAACCTCCATATACCCCTAGCTTCTTACTACAACCTAACCTCCAATTCACTACTATCTCTTGCTTGGTTTTCTTCATCCAACTCCACACCCCTATTTATACTAGTTCTATAGAGAATTCTAGAACCTAGATATTTTTCCATAGATATTTTTATAGATAATTCTAGACCTAAGATATTTTTCTTATATCCATAATGTTCTAGATTATTCCTAAGAAATATCTAAACACCACATTACTCTAGATAATTCTTGATCTTGAGCTTGATGGGCTTGGGCCTCAGCGTTGATTCTCAACACTCCCCCTCAACGCTGACTTTGTACTATTCCGATTTTGGTACTCCGCGTCCATCCGGATCATCATACTTGCAACCTCGCCTTTGTGCTCGTTGAGCTTGGCACTCCTCAGTTATTTGCGATCGAACTTCCCGATGGACTTCTTGAACCCGCTTTACTAGTGGTCCCGGCACTAGTCTTCGTCGAGGTCCGACTTCTCGACGGATCACCGGACGGGCTGTAACTCCTTGCACCAACTCACGTCCTTCAGCTATAGTGACACTTCTATATGTCATCCTGACAGCATCACCCTCCTTGGTGATGACTTCCACCTTGGCGCTCTCTTGTGGCTTCTCTTCATCAGCCACGATGCAGCTTATAATTTCGGCCTCTTTTACGACTTTGGTCTCCTCATCGACCAATTCTTTAATTGGTTCTTTAAAAAACAATGACTCAAAGTCAGTTCTATTTTCATACTTACTTACCTCTTTGACATCTTTGATGTCTTCCATGAACGATGACTCGGAACTGATCTCTTCCTCCTCGAGATCACTGGCCTCCTCGACATCTATGCCATTGATGAAGGACCGCGATTCGACGTCTTCTTCCTCAAGCTCATCAACTTCTACAATGTCTCGTATATTGTCGATGGGCCAAGCCTCGATGTCGATCTCTTCTTCATCTTCTATGGCATCTTCTTCATCTTTGATCGGCCACGACTCCATGTCGAACTCCTCTTCCTCTGGCTCATCAACCTCAGCAACCTCTATGCCAACTACCGACTGTATTCCAACAGTCGCCACCGCGTCCCAATCTTCTTCATATGGGACCTCCTCCGGCACCATCTCCACTGTGGTCACCGCGAGGCTTTCTTCATCTTCCATGATTGCAGCAGTGAGTGCTACTTCTGCATCCCACTCTTCTTCCCAACCACTGCTCTCATGGACAATGTCTTGGCTTCTTGAGGTCGCCACATTACCATGGCCTTTCTTCTTCTTCCGCCAGCAATCTCGTGCATAATGCCCTCTTTTGCCACAATTATAACATCGATCGTCATCGTCTTCATTGTCATCGGATGAGTCTCGAGCTCCCCCTGAAGAATTAGTCTTCTCTTTAGGCCTTCGTTGCTGGCTAGACCTTCCTTCGGGTCTACCTCTTGACTTTCGGTCAGGTCGACCCGTCTTTCGGTTGCTGAACAAGGCCTCTTCTTCTTGCTTCAACGAGACTCCGGCCATTTGCTTCACTAGAGCCTCCTGGTTTGCGAGCATATTCTCCAGCTCCAATAGTGTTGGCTGCGTTGGCCAACCTTGGACGGCTGCTATGAACCCGCTGTACTCGGGTCTTAGCCCATTGATGAGAATCCTTCTCATCCTTTGCTCGCTGATCTTTTCTTCAGGGTCTATTTGAGCAATCTCACTACAAAGAGATTTTACTTTTGTAAAGTAATGGTTAATCATCATCTTACCTTGTGAGATTGTCATGAGCTCCTTCTCAAGTAGTTGGAGGCGCGCGTCGTTCTTCTTTGAGAAGAGTGTTGCTAGGGTATCCCAGGCTACCTTCGGCGTGGGCGCTTCTCTGATGTACTCCAGTAGCTCGTCTTCAACGGCTGTCCTGAGTACAAACATTGCCTTCCCAGCCTTGATTCGCCATTTCCGCAGAGTTTCGGCTTGCTTCTCCACGGACAGAGTTTCGGCTGGCTTCTCTGAAGCCTTCTTCTTTTTCGTTTTGGGGTCAGCAACCTGTTCCGATACCGTCTCTTCTACGGTATCAACTTTCGGCGGGGTCGTCTCAGACCCGCCTACTACCTCCCATAGGTCCTGCCCTTGGAGGTAGGACTCTATGCATGCCTTCCAATATATATAATTACTAGAATTCAATTTCTTCATTCCACCAATCGTACCTGAGAAATCCATGGCTTCAACTAGGACGGCCGACGTCTAGTAAGCCTTCTTGAAGATTTCTCCTCCACCGCACTTCGCAGTCCCGGACTGTCGTCAAGCTGCGGCTCCTTCGACAACTTGTCGATACCACTATATTGACTGGCGGAACACCGGCAGAATTCCGGCTCTATGCTTGACCCCTACCACCGACTCTGAACAAGCTCCGACAACTCCGGCTCTGATACCAGATTGTTGAGTATGGAGGCACTAGCTATAACAATATTTTCTATTATAACTCAAAATATTGTTACAACTACTACTTAAATACTAAACCTCCATATACCCCTAGCTTCTTACTACAACCTAACCTCCAATTCACTACTATCTCTTGCTTGGTTTTCTTCATCCAACTCCACACCCCTATTTATACTAGTTCTATGGAGAATTCTAGAACCTAGATATTTTTCCATAGATATTTTTATAGATAATTCTAGACCTAAGATATTTTTCTTATATCCATAATGTTCTAGATTATTCCTAAGAAATATCTAAACACCACATTACTCTAGATAATTCTTGATCTTGAGCTTGATGGGCTTGGGCCTCAGCGTTGATTCTCAACACTTTCTGAAAATATGCATGAAGCTTGTCCTCAAACCTGCTGGCGTACTGATATGAAATTGATAAGCAATGAAGTTTGCTCTCAAGCTGGTTTTTGATAAACAACAACATCTGATATAAAGTTGAAAAAAAAAAAAAAATTGAAAGACTAACCACAATTAAAATTTTGCCAAATTAATGTGCATTCTGTTAGATTTGGACATGCTCAAGTTGTGTCTCCTTCTCATCTGAACTGACCTGACAACTACAACAGATTATGAACATTACTCTAAATTGGCCTCAGCATGAGCCAATGGTGGCTGCACTGCATCAATATCTGCATTGCAATTTTGGGCATATGTAATGATTTATCTGAAAGATGATCACTTGATAGGTTTGAGCAAAATTGGGGGATAGCTCAGTCTAGAATCTGTATGGAGGAGATCAATATACTATACATAATTTTTCTGTCTTTGAAATTTAGTCAGGGAACCATATTTAGATTGTTGAAGAAGTTCTTTGTTAATAGTTTGTCAATAATCTGTAGTCAAAAGAGTAGGAAAATTTTGGCCAGAAAAAAATATGTATTATGTTGAATCTGGACTTGTGGATATATCATAACATATGAAACGAGAAGGGAAAGACGGCGGTATTGAACTCTTTAATGAATATATAATAGGCAATACTTTGGATTTCTCCGGTTTATATATCTGAAATTAATTGAGCACTTGTTGGAAATCTGATATTCTAGAATGTTTACCATTATCAATTTCCAGGCTTGCATTCTATGTATATATTGCGGCACCAGAATTCTGTGAAAATTCTTAGACCACTAAATGCTGAAAGAAAATGGCAGTGTTTGAAAGCATAGAAAAGTATGAGAAAAGAAAATAAATTTGTTTATTTATCAAAATCTTAAGATTAAAATAAGATTATACAGAGAGCTTGCAAACATTTAATTTGCACTTTGCAATTGACATCAATGAAAATTGAGATTTGAGAGCGAGAGATTGCACCCTCATACGTACGGTCATACCTTTCGTGTTAATTGGTTTACAAACCGCAATATCAAGCAGAGCCCGGACATGCATTCCCACAGCTACCTTGAACTCAAACTAGTCTCCTTAATTTGTCGACACGAGGCACAGTTCAAGAAAGCTGTGGAAAGGAATGAGCAGGCTCACTATACAAGTAGTCTCTTACAAATTCAGTCCCTCTCTTTCAAATGGTAATTGGTTCCGTGAGAGAGGAGCGCTTCTTCTTTTATAGCAAGTACTAGCTACCATTTTACCAGCTTTCTGGTTCTTCAGGTAATTAATCAGGCATCTGCATATATAGTGGTCAAACACTGATGAATTATAGACCTATAATGAGACAGAATACATGATACTTTTCATGCAAATAGTATGTTAAATTGTTAATCATATTTATGTGCACCAAGACAAATTGACAGAGACAGCATTAATTAGTATGTGATAATTTGGAAGGTAGTTTTAACTTTTAAGTTACCTGCATAAAATAGAATAAATACTTTTACCAGAATTCTAACAGATTTCAGGGCACAGTTCAGCCATGTAGCTCCAGCAATTCTGATCACTATCAGATCCGGGTACAGTTTGCACCATTTGTATATACAGAGATACAAGAACAGTTGTCAGTTTCATCGTGCATATCTGGTTATAATATTTTCTGCCAGTACTCAACAAATTGCAGGACTCATGCACAAGCAGTACCACCAGGTAGATGTATATATAATTATATATATAATTCACCTACAAATCAGAATTTCACAAGTTCTGACTCCATCCATGCAATTAAGTAAATTTGAGGTATCAACTAATTCTGAGGGTCTTCACGTTCTTGTCTGGGAAACAATCTACAAAGATACCTACTTTAATAGTTTAATTCTTTGATTTATACTCCAAAATTGTAATTACAATGCATGTCAGCCTGGCCCTGCATTTTAACAGGATAATGTTTATTAATTGTTGGTGCTAAGTAATTTATCTGTGGCTGTGTGAAGGATGAGATCAACCAACAGGAAAGGAATTTACTTTATGGGGAACTATCCAACAAAAATTAAAAACAGATGGATCTGGATTTATTTAGATGTGATTAACTACCTAAGAACATGTGAAATTTAACAATGACTTGTAAAGCAAAAACTATATCATGTATTAGAATTTTTTTATTGGTTTTTAAGCCATGATGTTACAATTCAATCCAAATTAATATGCAGTTAAGTTTCACATGAACTGATCATTCTGCAATGATATAATTACTTTCACCTAAAATGATCTGCATCATCATCCAGCAAATTAATTACTAGATATTTCATACAAGGAAACAGCCAGACTTACCACACATGTCAAACATTACTTTGCCAGAAAAAGTTGCTGGATCCATGCACCTAAGGAGCTTAGATTAATCTAGTCTTTATTAAAATAATTAATCAGCTGATTGTAGGCCAATAGTGTGCCTAGCTAAATTTCCATCAAGCAATGTCCTTTACTGTATTTACCTTCACATGAACTCTGTTCTTTCAGGCAGCAAAACACTATTCACCTTTAAAGAATTCCACATGACACAGCTATCTCCATTGTAGATCTTGGGGCCCTTCTCTTGTTCTTTCTGCTGCGTCCCCTTGTAACCTGACGAACAAATGAAACCGGGCATTTATCAGTATATATATGTGCATATGTGTGTCAGGCACAAATGACATCTTTTGCTATTCAGCTTATTTGCTCCTGATCGTCGTTATCATATACTGTGTCGATTTCATGTGGCTCTTAGTCATGGAATGGTCTTGGTACTGCACTGATAAACGCAAGTCATGGCATATCGGTGATTTACAGCAAGTCAGCAACTATGTTTACTTAGTTACTTTGCATCTATGTTACTGAGTTTGACAGAGACAACCTTTAAGTTACTGACTATAGAGGATCAGTTATTGTGATCTCGTATGGTAATTAGTGCAAATATCTGTTAACTTTTATGCATATTTTCAGTACTTTTTGTGCCTTTTTAGTTTGATTATTTGTATACAAGGTTAAATTAGAACATGAAGCTCATCATTCGGCAACATGGTAACATTCCTAAGTTTATTATTAGGAAGCTGCTATTCACACCAAAATTCTTACTCCTCATACTGAACATGAATTTTTCTTGGACAATTATACCCCCTCCAAATTAAATCCGGAGCCATTAGGTGATAACTTTTCATACATCTTTTTGTGTAATATTGAAATAATTGTACATGAGAATAAACAATTGCCTAATCAGTCCATGCAGAATATGCTGAAAGCTGGATGTCTGTGATTGACATTATACTGCCTATTTTCAGTTTCATCCCTATTAATGACCAATATTGCAAACTTATGAACACAGAATACTAGCATGATGTTCCAGTACAACTTCATCCCATCAAATCTTACTCTGCATCAAATCAAATTATATTGAGTAGTGAACACATGACTATATGTCAAGATAATACTCAAATCAATTCATATTATCTGCTTGAAACTCCAGAATTATGGCTACGGAGGCACTGCCATCACTTAAGGCAGATAAGTCTACAACAGTAATTATTTTTCAAGAATATAGCATACAATTTTAGATTCATTTTTGGAACTTCCATCCACAGTAAATTAAATATTCCATTAGGTGATTCAGTGTCATTCTAAAACAAGATAGTTTTCCTTAACACTTTTTTCAATTAAAGTAGGTCATCCATTTAGCTGTTTTTCTATGCTCTTAGAGAAGTGTGTTTTTTTTCTCTTACAGAATTGAAAATCACAAAATCAAACAGTTCTGCGTTTGTATTGTAATGATAAGGGATGCGAGCCTGCGAGCTACGTACCAGAAATTGGTCGGCACAATCAACCAAATCATGAAATTTTGCTCCGGCAAAAAAGTAGCGAACAGTGTGACACACAGCGCTGGAAGGGAGGGAGGGAGGGACAGATCAAGTTATGTCAAAATTACACTTCTTTTAGTTTTTCATGTAATTATTTGCCAAAGTGAGATCACCATGTTGCATCTTTTCTGTTTATGCACAATATATTGGTATCTTGACGCTTCTCTGCTATATATGTACAACATATGTATAGAATGGATCAATGGAATGTAATTTGTTATGCTGTGCAATTGTATTTATTGGGTTATAGAATGAAAATTTACCTCTTGTAAGTTCATTGAAGTCCTGTTCTCAAAACAAATTTTATTGGGTTATAAAGCAATGGGTAATTTCCCATAATACATCTTATAATATTTTTGTTTTTGTTTCATATGATTTTCTTCGGGCAGAAGTATATAAGAAAGAATGAAAAAACTTGGGTTTGTTATGTCGGCCCATAAAGAGCTGCAGCCCATTAAAGCTCGCACCTTCATACTTCAGCATCATATACTTTTCTGGTTTTTTTTTTTGATGGAATTATTTTCTGGATTTTAACAAAGGATGAGCAACTTACATGTGTAAAAAAAGGCACGAAGCATAGAAAAATGGGAGAAGAAAAAACAGTGGAGCACCAAGCATAAAAGATAATAAATCTATATTAATTTAATGATAATTAGTTCCACTGATTACTGCATCTGAGTACAGCTTAAGACATGACATCAGATGACATTCTCTAATTTAATCTAATATTTCTGTTGAATGATGTAATAATCCAATATATTGAGCCTGTAAATACCACCCGACCAATATCATGCCAATAACCTAAATGACATGTATACCAGCCACCCCTAATGAATGCAATACCATATCTGGCAAAGAATTGGAAAAAAGAATCAAATCTCAATGACTATTTTGTGAACTCTCTCCTTTGGCATATCCTCCAATTGTAGAATTAGCAACCCATTTGATGAATCATAAGTGAACTCGACCTCACTCGAACCCACGAGGCACTTCCTCGGCTTAACAGAAGAGTATGAGCCGAATCTGCCACAACCCTTCACCTCTATACAAACCATGCCAACTGCTTCGGTTCCTGCATTTTCTGTCACTGCAAGTGAAGATCCGTCTTCCCTTGCAACAGAACTTGAATCAAGTTCGATCAATCTGACACCATCGAGACGATGGTATGTGAGGCCTTCAACTGCTCCTCCCCCATTATACATGTCTATCAAACCCACAGGGGCAAATCTATAACCAGGACCAAAATCCTGCAAGACCATAATCGAAGACATACAGTTATTTAATTGCCCAAACAAAAAAATAATAAAATAAAATAAATAAAATTGTGCAAGAATACAAATTCAGTTGAGTGATTTTTCAACAAACCTTAACGGGGGCAACAGTAAAGATATCATGCTCCAACACCTTTAGAGAAACAGGAATCGCCGCCTTCTTTGAAAGAACAACCAAGTCGCCATTGCTGTACCGGTACACAACACAGTCTCCATTCCAATCAGCATCAGTTGAGGCCTCCGTTATGAGATGGACATCACTGCCCTTAATTTCGCAAAAGAGTTCCTCGGTTCCTGTCTGGTGAAACACATTTTTCTTCTCAACTTCACTCCATGCAGCACCTTGGCAATTGTATACTCCGATCACGCCAGTATATTTGTTCATGTTCCATATCTTCAGCAAACTACAATACCATAGTGAATGAATTGTTAGTACCATCAGGGGAGTGATCATTGAAGTTAATTACATGAACCAAGTCTTTACAACTTGATGCGTACCTCACACCATCACGAGCTGGGTCAGTAAAGAGACAGTCTTTGGTTGGTCTACCAGGCAATCGAGCACGAAGGATGGATCCATCAGGTAGTACTATTTTCTTCAAGAACTCAAAGTTGTGCTTGCCAGGAGCATCACTGAAAAGATGAAATCAACAAATCAATGCTTGATGATAACCAAAGCTCAACAAAATAATATAATTCAAGTGATTATATTTAAGCAATTACCTCACATAGATGGGCCCACCACTGATGGCACGAGCAGATCCATGATATTCCGCCGCCGGATGGAGAGAGTGAAACATATCCCAATCTGGAAGCATGAACTCTCCAAGAAACACACTGTTATATGCCACTGAGGCTATATGGATTGTATGAGAAACTGGATCCCGTGGATAGAAATCATCCGATGCCCTCACCACTGCTGTTTGTTTCGAACTGTAATTAAGATAAAATTAATGTTAATATGCAAGTGGGGAATGCACAATTTTTGAAAGGGAAGTAGGACTAAATGAAAAGGATATATACCAGTAGAGGGCATCTGTATTGTGGCTCATGCAAGCTATGATCCCATTATCGGGAAAATTTTTTGCAACGGAGGCATCTAATGCTTGGTGGTACTGTCTAGTAAGCCGCACCCGACCTCCAAGACCAGCTCCAAGAGTTTCTAATATGCATTGCACATCCACCTTCACCCCATCCACACCCGATTTAGCCAAATACGCATGCAATTCATTGTAGAATTTGTAGACGCTCTTTGGATTGACCAACCCAAGACCTTGCAAGGTAAGCATGTCAGTTTCCATACCCGTATCATTTTCAACTATACCTGGTGAGATTTTTGGGTACTGCATCCGAGACCCATAAGATTCCATCTCCTCTACACCAGGCCTCACACCACCCCAGTACCCGGTAATAGCATGCCATACATACACATACTTCAATCCATATTTTTCCTTAGCCGTCTTCACAATGTTCTCAATACCGACATTTTGATCACCCTTGATTTGAAACTTGTTGTTCTCTTTTATTCCAGTAAGTCGCTGTACTGGGTTTTTCTCAGCCTCCTCTGGGTCAGGTGCAGTCAGTTGCCACCCATCATCTATAATGACAAACCTCGGTGGGGTCCCACCATCAGACAGGGATTTCAACCCAGCCTCAACACCCTCCTGTGTCACATCTTGGTAAAATGCATCCCAAGTGCACCAACCAAAGTAATCTACAATACCAGGTAGTTTCTTCTCCGCTCTGGTGCGGAAGGTTTTAAGGTGTGATTTAACCGCTGCAACAGCACCTGAGATTGCCTCGAAAGGGTCAGACTTTTTGGCTGTGCCGATGAACAATGCATGAGAAAATGAGGACGAAAGGGTATCCGCATCTCCACTTTCAATGCAAAGTTCAAGGTCATTGTTCGTGTTGCCTTGGAGAGAGGCACGGAATGGGCCCTCTACAAGGGGTAGAAAGACGGTGTAAAGCTCCTCGTCTTGGTCAGAGGTTGGTTTGGATTCAAGTAAAAGGAATTGGGTCTCATGTGGTATTTCACTCCCCTTTGATCCCATCTTTTGCGCCATCCACCATAGCTTGAACCGGAAACATGCGACGAATCTCACATCTCTGTACGAAATAAACAGAAAGGAACAGGTTAATAAAGAATGCAAAGGAAACGTGCTTACGAAAATAGGTACAATTTCCCCTAGTTATCTAAAATCAAATAAAAAATCATCCATCAACTGAATTTCTTAACTAAGGACTTCAATCAAGGTAATGCCAGATCTGAGATTTCTGGAGCAATTTTAAACAAAACTTTGATAGTATCATTACTTTAAATCTTAAATGCATGTCCTGTGTGATAATATGGCCAGTCTACCCTTTCTCCTTTTCAACCAAGTTTGGTATATAATAAAATAGAGCTCAAATTCATGAGAAAATCGAACACACACTCAGTCAAGCGAATTAATTCAATACTGATGCAAACCAAACCATTTGCAACTTATTGTTATGCCTTTCATGTTAGTTCTCCATTTAAGAATCTTTTCTATTAACTTTATTTCCCTCCTTAATTCCAACTCATCACAATACTGTTTGCATCAGTACAATAAGTCTTTACTGTAGTATAGCATTTTGCAGTAGTCAGGTCTATGTGTTATCAGATTTAATCATTGTACTTCATAATCATACCTATAGATATATTTCAGAATTATCTAATACCAATCCAGAAACACATGTTGCTCAGTATGATATTTATCAGAAAAACAAACTATGTACTCCCTCTAGTTATTGTCATGTGAATTTGTATTTCAGAACACTGTCATGTTTCCTACCAGGAAGCCCCAAATTGGCAAAGAAATTTAAACATCATCTCGTCGAATTTAAATTTGAATGAAATATAAATTTCTCCGAATTTGGGTTCTTACGTGAGGTTCCCAAGGGGAACGACATGGCGGCAGCTGGGCTCTTTGAAGTCAGCACCGACAAAAACACCGTCGATCGGACCCGAGGTCACGGCTGAGCTGCAGTACACAGAATTGGGCACGCCGGAGAGCAGGGTCCGGCCCTTGACCTGGAGCTTCTTCTCAGCAATCTTAATGGCGCTGGTGATCGTCATCTCGTCTTCGACTCTCCCGAGCCCTCTTGCTCTATCCTCTTTCGGCTCGTTCGGCTTCTCTAATACCCCGAAATTCTACACGATCACAGCGAATTATCAAATTTCTGAATTACAAAATCGATCCAACAACTTCATTTTCATCAATTTGTTCATATAGAACATGGATAAACAAATTAACTCCCGATCTTGCGATTGATTAATTACCTTGCTGGCAGAAACAACGGGAAGGCGGCGGTTGATCCGAGGAGGAGCCGAGGGGGTGCTGGATCACAAGATGAGAAAGAAGAAGAAGAATGAGTACTCTTTATTGTAGACAAGTTACCTAGCTAAGACTCTAACAGAATAAAAGGAATATGAATATGAACTATAAATAAATAAATTGATACCGGGAGAGATATCTATATCTATATCTATTACAATTGCTCCTGCTATGAAACAAAGCAAGTGAAGAAGAAGAACGGGGGAGGCGTCGAGAGGAGGAAGATAATAAGAGGAAGGATGAATGATGGGATGAGAAGAGGAGGGAGCAGCAGCTATTTATACATCTCATGGCTGGCGGTACCAGTACATACAATGAACCAATGTTACAAACTTTTACAATGTACCGGTACTGGTACCACTCTCTTTCCTATGAACGAATGAATGATTCCCTCTGTATGTCTGTTTGTTTGTTTCTCTCTTTTTTTAACCTTGCTCAGTGTGTGCTTATGTGGATTTGTCCCCTTGTCATTATCTTATTATCTAATTCCCACAGAGATCTTCTTAACGAAGATAGGCAGAACTAGAAGAAGAGTCAATTGGGAATTGGTGAACGGGTTACTGACAAGATATATTTGATGATCTGTTACACCTGTATGGTTCGGTGCTCGCCACGAAGGAATATTCTTAAGCTCTGTGTTTTAGTGGAGAATATGAATTGAATTATTTGAATATGAATATCATTTGGGAATTAGGAGTAGTTTTTGTCGTCAAGAATTCCAAAAAATAGGAGGTGACGGATGAGGTTAACACGTTGGATTTGCACAAAGGACGGACGGAACGGAGGCCGTGTCAAAAACGAAAGCGCTAACATTTCTTCCTTCTTTTTTTAAGTAAATGCACTTCCTATATTGTATAATTTGTGTTATTCTTTTTTTCGAAAAGTTGGTAGCAGCTACCAACGGAGTATATTTTGTGTTATTCTAAGATGACAATTTTGGATTTGCCTCGATTGTGACCCGAAGCTAATTGGGAATTTTTTTTTTTTTTTTGAGATGAAAATACGTGAGTTACGCCACTCAAATTTAAATCTCTATAAAAGACTTCATATTCAGATTTCGAAACCGCGACTTCCCGTAGGGAGAGTTTTCACCTTAGCCACTAGATCAAAGACTGATTCTTAAAGTAAATTGGAAACTGTAACACCTGAATGTGATTACGGTTTATGTTAATTATGTGTTAGAAAAAAAAAACTCAAAATAAAACAAAATAACTAATTATTTGGATATGAGCTATATATATTATATCGCATATATATAGCATTGAACATGACATGCAATTAACATAAAGAATTGGTTATGAATTAATTAAGGCATGTAACCATTGATTTCTTTAATTATTGATATTAGATGTAATGACCACCATTTTCCACAAATTAATAACGTTCCGTTACTACTTACTAGCTATGAGTAACACGTGTACAAATATTATATAATCCAAGCACCAGAAATAGATGTATTCAATTTCCAATAAATAAAAATATCATTTCTCTGTTGTTCCGTTGCTCTACAGTGCGTATAGTTCTTATCCATATAATCAGCTAGATTTGCAGATCAATTATTATTTTTAATTGTGTCTAAGAATATATATCATGATCATCTAATGTTGAGAAATGAATGGTTTTTTTTTTTATATATATAAATCCATAGTCAGAATACACCTTTTTTTTATTGTTCAGGAATTCTTTCTTTTGATTTATTGAATAAATTTGTGTGTTACACCTTATAATTTTTAGAAAAAAAAAAATCTTGTTATATAAATTAAGTACACAGGTGTCAATAGATCAATAAATAAAATCAATCAATTACTTAGTCAGATAAACTCTGCCAAACAAATCCCTCACAATATGTGATGGAGAAAGTCCCAGTAACCCAAAAATTTCTCACAATAGTGGGCAAATCCGAACAATATAGACAATGAAAAGAAAATTTTGGAATTTCATATGACAAAACGAATACTATTATTGGATTCTCTTGCAATTTGCTTAATAAAAAATGAGCTGGGCCAGGCTCAGTCTTGATCATGACGCAAATACGATAGTTTAATGAATCAATCCATCCATATATGTTATCAATTTCGGAGATTTCAATTAGAAATTTTGCAACGGATCGAATAATCACAATCAAAAGAAAACATTGCAATATAATAAATCTAATTACTTCAAACAACATAGTAATTTTAAAGAGAATACCACACACCGTTTATACCGCTAACTCTTTGTCCGTCGCTTCGATTTGTGTCGTTTTGATCGTGTGAGCAATCCTTCCTCTGCACTTACGCCGACTTCGATCTCTCCCTTTCTTTTCTCTGTTTCTGTTGCGGTTGCGTACGGGGAATGGCGAATATATAGGGTACTGAGATTTACGTGCATACGTATAAAAGTTTTTGGTTATTTGTATATTTGGACTGGGGTTTCAGTTATTATACATAAGTAATATAATTAGTACGTCAGTTTGAGTTTATAACTAGTTTTAATTGAAGCACTGGTGGTTGGTAATTATTTTAAGATAAAAATTTGCTACTAGCTATTACGTACGAAAGGGTGAAAACTTGCTAATTATAGTATCAACATTATTTTTAGATAATTAATTCTAGGATTAGCTTCTTTTCTCCGTTTTTTTTAGATGATTAATTATGGTATTAATATTTTCAGATATACCGTATTATATATACGTTGTAAAAATACAAACTAGATATTATTTTTTTTTTTGATAAAATGGACTATATCCATGTTATCAAACTAGATATAATCAATCTTAATTATTAGTTATAATCAATCTTAATTATCCTCCGAAAAGAAATGGGGGATGGTGAATAAAAATTCGATTTTTCTAAAAAAAAGTTATAACGTTATTTCTAAATATAGTATTTGATTTTTTTTATACAGTAATTATAGTTTGATCTATTTATATCAAATATATATGTAGTCATGTATATACTATACAAACTTAATTGATTGTTTTCGTAATTAAATTCGTTTATGGTATTCAATTAATAATTTGATAAAACATAATTATACAAAAGAAAATAACACAATTTCACTCAAATAATTTAATTAAACACTCAATTAAAATAAATAAATAAAACTGATGTATGTCACATCATTTCAATTGAATTTCAGTTAAAAAAAAGAAAGAAACAGATTTGAACCGGTTGGCAGAATTAGGAACTGATCATCACATTGCATGGTGTATTGTAAATCAAAAACCACAAATTCACAATCGAGAACGACATGTTGACATCCTCCATTATTATATACACAATTTGTTCTCATGTGTTTGACATATTGCACGAGTTTTATCTCATAACTTAATTTGTAGCATAATTTTTTTATTCATTTGTGCTTCGTTTTATTGATGCAATTTTTTACCCGTCACCATCGATAAATACAAGTCCGGTAATTTTCTATTTTTCTTGCACATTTTTTTTTGTTGGTGTTGCATATTTTGCATAACCACTAATTAATCTGTTATTTCATTTGATTAATATAAAACATTTTTTCCGTCACTATTTAATTGATAAGCGCGAGTGCAGTATCTGACAACAACAAATTATATTTGCAGGATGATGACAATTTAAAGAGTGGGCTTATATATATACTATAATGTAACAGAATTTCCGCGTAACATGTTGCACTATGATAAAAAAAAAAAAAAAAAAAAAAAAAAAAAAAAAAAAAATCTCCAATGTTGTGTAACCAAAATACCAATTTTTTTTTTTTTTTTTGAGGTGAAACCCGTAGGCCAAAATACCAAATTGCAGAAAGATCTTATGATCGGTACAATCCATCAAATCATGCATGGCGCATAAAATAAAATAAAAGAAAATCAAAGAAAATGAGAAAGCATGCAGTGATGCAATTAAAAATGGTGCTGGATCCGAGTCAGTCAGTTGGGTGCATGAGTCCTGTCCATGTGAAGAACTGAAAACTCATTGGCAAAGCGCCAAAGCGACGACACTCCGTGATGGGTTGGGTGGCCAGAGAAAAAAGAACGCTGTCTGCTTTGTCTGTTCATGCAGTCGGCCGGAGAAAGAACTGCATCGATTATTGAAAAATGAAAACTACCTTTTCTTTTATCCGTGTGTGATTGATTGAAATTTGGAAAGGTTCAAAAGTGAAAACGGAAGGGACGGACCCATCACCCATATTATATATTCAAGATATTTTTCTGATGGCGAGCAAATATTTAATGGACGTATGGATCTTTTGTAATGGCTGCCTGCAGTGTTTAGATTTTGCAAGAATGAAAATCATTTTTTTTACAGAGAGTTTAGCTCCTTAAATTTTATTTTGTGTTTATGAGAGTTTGAACTTATGA
The DNA here is from genome assembly GCA_030179965.1 of Cyperus esculentus. NCBI lineage: Eukaryota > Viridiplantae > Streptophyta > Magnoliopsida > Poales > Cyperaceae > Cyperus > Cyperus esculentus. The sequence continues at coordinate 2,446,498 of JASGLE010000005.1, read as the reverse complement.
TATTTAAAAGTTATCATAGTTAGCTACCACTTGAGCTACTAAACTATTTGCAGAATGAAAATCATTTTATATCATGTTTTTACCGGATCCAGTAAAAGTAAAACAAATGAAATTCAATTCGCTTGGAGCATTGGACCATCCCAACTTGTGTTGTGTCTTGTGAGCTTCCTGCACCAGCATCGTTGATCTACGCAGGCTTAATTGGTCCCACTCCCACTGGCGCAACTAGACGGCTAGTTAATTAATTTCTTTATTATCAGCAAACGCCTAACCCACACCGGATTGCATACCAATCGAATTTGAGCTAAACCAAACTTAAAACTTAATGTAATTGAATTTGAGCTAAACCGAACTAACTAGAACTCAAATCAAGCTCTAAGATCCTGAAGAGCTCAATTATTATAATTTCAATATTTATATTTTATATTATGTAAAATAATTGAAGCTAAATTAGTATTTTTTTTCTTTCTTTTTGATATCACAGATTAATTATCTATATTTTATTGATTTAATGATAAATATGGTTAAACAATTTTGATACTTTATTAATTGAACAATATAGTAAGCGTGTTTTATTAAATAAATAAATAATAAAATAAGTATATTGTTATAAACAATTTTGACAATATAGTTCGAAATATGAACAAATAACCATATATTGAGATATGACGAATTGAGCCTGAATAAAGAAAAAAGAAAAAAAAAATTAGAATTCTGAGTCTAGACTGAATCGAATACAAGCGAGTTACAAGATGCAAATTGTTTTTGCAGCTATAGCCCACAGCCACAAACAGAATTACCACAATAATTTTAGTCCACATATGTAATTGTAAGTGACCCCGCATACATAAGGATACATACTCTTGTTTCATCGCAGAAGGTTAATCAACATAGATACTACTAGTAAACAAATGCTGATCGATCCGCTATCAGGAGCTAGCAATCTGGCTGCTAATTGGGAGCCGCCGACTGGGAAGGGCTCCTTTTTGACGCCCCCAGGGGCAACGATTCATTAATACGGACGGTCGAATGTGTTAGTTAATGAATGAACAGAAACAACAACGTACCTTTTCAAGTTTCAACGGGATAAGATCTGATCTGATCATAAGAGAATTTATGACATCATACCAAGCCAAGGAATTCGACTGATGATGAATTTGACGGTGGAGCGAGCGGAGTGATCGACTCTCGTATTGCAGACGGAACAGCTAGCACTCATTGCATCCGGCCGGTTCTTTGATCTTATCCCCTGTTGCCAGTGGCAGGCAGAATGACTGAACTGAACAGTCTTATTAGTTTTCACTTACTTTTCAACAGTCCCTCCTTATTATTAGGACTTAATTATATATGAGACATCGGTCTCTTCCCTAAATAAAATGAAGGTTTGGTCGCTTGATTATAAGAACACAGTTAATTTCTTTTAGATTTTTAGTGCAATATATGTCCAGTTCAGTAAATTACATAATTTCATGTACGTTATTTTTTTATACGTTACTAAAATTCAGGTATATGTTTTTAGAGTGGAAAACGAATAGCTAGCCTTCCCTAAAATTTTATGAAGTTTTATTTCTTAAAAAAAAATTATGAATTTCTAAGGAGATAATTATGCTACAATACTACATCCCATAACTCTCATAAAACATATATTTTAAATATAAATACAATCATTGTATTTTCTTAAAAAAAAATCATTGTAAATTTAAATATTTACACCACCTGTGTTAACCCGATAAATAAATATTGAAATATTGAAGATATAACCTCATCTTTCCTAAAAATAGAAATTGTTAGCTGACCTTACATAAACAACTTAACCAATAGGAAAGTAATTATGGTTCACAATTATTACAAAAGTGATGGTTTCCAGTGGTCGTCCATGGCTTGTTTCTGATGTATACATGAAGTCCGAATAATTGAGTTCACATTTATTAGAACAACTTTATCAAATAACGGAGTGAATATTACTGTTCATAAATGTAGAGATGGATAAAGAAGAGAAGAGAGGTGAATTATAGCAGCTTACTCAATATGAAGCTGTGGACAAATAATTGAGCTTTAAAATTTACAGGTCCTTGTCAAATAATGGAAGAGAAGCATTTTTCGTTGAAGAAATTCAGAATAATGATTGAAAATTACACAAGTTTACTTTCTATTCTTATACATAATTTTACATTAATATTTTTGGTTACTTGGGTGATTTTGTCAGAAGGAAATAAGTCGACAATCCATTTTAAAAAGCAATGTTTTTTTTTTTTTTTGAGATAAAGATGAGGGTCAAGCCACTCAATTTTAAATGTCTATAAAAGACCATCCATCCGGGTTTCGAACCCGCGACTTCCCATACGGGGAGCGTTGCCCTTAGCCACTAGACCAAAGACTGATTCTTAAAGCAATGATTTTTTATGTGATGTTGCATGTTGGACATCTATTTAGAAAATCTTCAGAAGAATAAGTAAGAGATTTTTTCTTTCTTTTATCTCTGAGAGAGAGAGAGAGAATGTTGAGCCTTGTAACATGTAAGAATTAGATTAGAGGTAGGTAACTTGTAAGCATGGTCATCTGTAAATAGTCTTCTCTTCGCAATGTCCTGCTGAACATCTCCAATTACATAAAACAACTAAGGCCCTGTTCGGTGTGCGTAGGGAACAGGGAACGGGAATTATGTGGAAATGGGTATCATCATGTCTAATATCTCGATTCCCAGCTGGATGGGTTGGCTCGTGGGAAAAATAAAATTGGGTCTGACTCAATTTTTGTTTTCCCTTGAATTTAAGTATGAATGATGGGTTTCGGTGGGTGAAGTTGCCCAATACCATTCCAATGACAAGGATACCGAACGGTGTGTGGAAAAATTACTCCATCCGGTTGATATTTCCTAGATCTCCCATTCTTACCCGGGCCACCGAACAGGCCCTAATAGTAAGAAGGGAATGGCTAAAAACAGAGAGAAACAAAATTTGAAGGGTTTATTTGCAAAAAGTTAGATGTATCAATGTATCATGTATGATAGAACGTGAAAGATTTCGTGCATCTCATTCTCTGCTGTCACTCGTGCAGCAACTCATAATAATAACACAACTAAAACATACTGAATAAAATAAAAATGAATCAATCAGGTCGGCAATACATTGTTCTGTTCGCCGCACAAAAGCCTTCACAAGATAAAATCAGAGAAAAAGTATCAGAGTTGTTTCATAAGCGCAGTAAGTTAAAGCAAAGTAAAATACTAAATCACTGTAAATAAGTAATATTTAATAGTAAAGAAGTAAATAGATGAAGTAAAATGGATAGAATGTGTAAAAGATGTGAAAAAGCAGATGATCTATGTAGCTGGATTAACTTAAAAGTGTTCCTCAAATGAAAAAAAAAAAGTTTCTAAAAAGTCCCGCGCTTTGTAAGAATTCTGGCGCGAAACGACTGCGCAGTCTCTCACTCTCTCCTCTCCTCACCTCTTCCGTTCGTCACCAAAACCCTAGCGAGCTACCCGCAAGCACCAATGGCGGAGCCGGAGGCCGTGCGCTTGCAGATGGAAGAGATCAAGACCATGGCGGATCGGTCCGATGCGTGCGCTCTCCTCCTCCGTCTCCAGCGCGAATCAGCTCACGAAGCGTCAGCCATGGAGTCGCTTGCGCTTTTCTCTGCTCCGATCCTTCCTTCACTCCTCCGTGACACTCATAGCCCTGATGAGGAGATGTAATCACTTAACCTTCTCTCATCGCATGCTGCAAATTCATGAATTGATTTAGTTATTTAGTAGTTTATTTTTTGTGCAGTGCGGCGCTGGCTCTGAAGTGCCTGGGCTTCAATCTGTACCACCCTTCACTTGTTGCCAGTCTCTCTGGTACCACATCTATTTCCATTTCATGTACATTGTCTGGTATTATTGTTGATCATTCAGGCCTAGTTAGTTTATAATGATTGCTATGTTGCAGAAGAAGTGGCTCAATCGGTGCTGGATTCTCTTGTGAATTTGGTTTTAGCCACTCGGATGAAGGTTAACTACCAAGTATAGTAATATTTTGTTTTCTCTAATTCGGTTGGGGTTTGGTCATTGAATTGTGGCCATTTATATTTCTTTTTCATTGATTTTTGGCTTCCAGGCAATTTGCAATTTAGGAGTGTGGTGTCTAGCAGTCCAGCAATTAAAAGCATCGATCTTGGAACCGAGAGCAAAACCTCTGGTTCGTGCGATTGCATATGCACTTGACAATCCATTTGGGTCTTTATCCGTAACACTTGAGGCAACACAGGTTATATACTTATATGATTAGATTAACTAATTATCATACACGTGATCTTTATGCACCAGGCAAAACAGTACATTATTGATTCTGAAAGTATTGATGTAGGCTGTGATAAAGCTGGCAGATCAAATTCCCGATTGCATCAAAGACATGTCAGATATGTGGGCCCCGCACATATACAGGAGGCTTCTAAGCACTGACAAGACAGAATGCGACATGGCCGAGAGATGCCTCCTGAAGCTTTCTTCTGTTATTTCTCCTCCCCATATTTCTCTTTCCAAGGTAACTTATTATTATGATACAAAGTTTGTTCTTGGAATTCCTGTTTGAATTTACCAATTTAAACCTTTTTTTTTAGGTGGTGGCATCTGATCTCAATCAAAACCTGGTTATTAGCATGAGGGACATGATACATGATAATCAAAAGAAGATTCAAGCAATAAAAGCGTGGGGCTGGTTCATATACCTGCTCAGCTTAGATGCTCCTAAAAATACTTGTTTAATCAACAAAATGCTGAAAATTCCAGAAAGTACATTTACTGATTCTGATCCACAAGTCCAGATTGCCACCCTGGTAAGTATTTTATGTACTCCTCTTTCTATAGGGGCTATATGGTAAACATGAATTAGTCAATCTACAAATACATCAAATATAGTTAATTTGGCTGCTGCTTATAGGTTACCTGCCCATGGTTGTCAGTATTGTCAATTATTTTCTTTTCTTAAGCAAGCCCCTTAAACTTCCATCAAGCCAACTTCAGATTTTATTGTGCAGTTGAAATCTACCCATATTCCCCATCAAGGTTCAATTTAGCCATATATTAAACCTCCATTCTTTGATCAGAAATATATACTTCACTTCCACAGGTATCGTGGGGACATTTGATCAATGCTCTTCAGCCTCTGATAACAAATTTTATTAACACAAAGACCTCAGATATCATGCTGCAGTCTTTACTGAAAAAGATTAAGCTGGTTTTGATCCCCTTAAAAGGCATTGTATCAAATAAATGCAACTTAGCAGTTCAATCTTGCTGTCTACGGACATGGCTCCACCTTATACACAAGCTCGTTCCTTTGCTGAATAGACCTTTAATTTTAGAGCTTGCATTCGGATCTTTTATAGAAATCATTTTCTCAATTGGTCCTGACATGCCTTTATGGGTTTCTTGTGTAGACCTCTTTCATGGGTTTGTTCTGTCAAAGATTGAACAAAAAGTGTCAAATATTGATGGTTGTATCATAGTTTGGGTGCCTTGGGATGTTAGTCTCTTAAATTTTCACCTAAAGATGATTGGTTTACTCTTTAGTGTACAAAATCTAAAGAGTAAAGAGGCTGGCTTAAAGATTTTCAGAACACTGATGCAGGGGATCAAGATTGAATTAAAAACTTCATGTTGTTATGTTAAGACTATTTTTAAATTCTTCGGAGAGGTATGTGAAGGAAAACTATGTGATTTCTCATCACTACATCGAGAATTCGTGAGGTGCCTAAAGGGCAATCCAAATGATAGTATAGAAATTAGTTTCCTTGAAGATCTTTGTGAATCTTTGTTAGAAGATATTGATGGCACCAATGGATATTTTATTAAAAATATCTCTTTTCTCGGTGAAATAATTACTGTTATCATTGAAAGTAGTCGGGGGCTGTTCAGTATAAGAAATAGCTTGGAGCTGGTAAGCAGGTATAATGTCAGATCACCTAGCTAAAAGCTTCCATAAACTTGTAATTTCAGAATTTTATAACATTTTTTTTTTCAATCTCTATGTTATAAGGTTCTTGAGGTTATCTATTGCATCTATGAATTTAGACCAACAATCTGTACTTGGAACCATCAACAGGTATTCTATTTTTTATTTTTAAACAAATCATTACTCATGTTCATGTTGCTGTCATTGTTAACATGCTCCTACTCGATTTGTGAATGTCAGGGTTATTGCATCAGTTGCTAAATTCATTGGGGAACTTTCATCTATGCAGGACTTCAATCTTCTATTCGAGGTTTGTAATAAGAAAGGTGTTCTTTAAATTAAGAAACAAGTTGTCGCTGCGTGACTATTTGCCAGTTTTCATTGTTTGTGAATTAAGAAGTATTTCACTTTTGTGATTAGGCGGTTGCTGATCCTCTGAACCAATTAATGTCATTACGTTCTCCACTGAATAATGAGGTGCATAATGATTTCATCCAACAGCTACAAACCTTTTGGTCACTGATATTAGACTGCCTTGACAGAAGCCAGTCACCAATTTTCACCAAATCTTTCTCTCTCAAAACCAATTCTTCATTACTTAAAAATGCCCTTGAACATCCACATTCCCCCATATCAGAGGCAACCGCTGAGTTTTTAAAAACCGAATCGAGATTGGATAAGATTCCCGAGGATGATGCATTTGAAATGTTTGAAGGCTTTTCTAAAAGGTTTGGGGTTTCTGTGTTGAATGAAAATGCATTCAAGAACGATACTGCGGGACCAAAGAGGAAAAAACTCAAAACGTTGAAGTATGTGGAGATGGCCAACATGCATGATGCATGCAAGAATTATGGACACATCTTTGGTTCTTGTTCTAAGACTCAAGTTGCTTCAGATAATGGAAAGGACAGGAGGGAAGTGCGAAGGCCAGAGGTAATCTTGGAAATGGTTAAGAGGAAAAGATAGATTGATTTTAGTCATCATTTGTTAACTTTGTTTCTAAATTAAATGTAGATACATGAGTATAGGCTGCTTGTGGCGTGTAAGAAAAATCAAATAGAAAAGTGACATCATATGATGCTTTAACCGATTGCATTTGTTAACTTTTGTGCTTAGGCGTTTGCTGCAGTATGCATTCAAAATGCGGATAAGAAGAAAATTGAATCATCGCCATAGGGCATTATGTGACAATAAAATTAATTTCCCCATCATATAGATAAGCCCTGATAACTACAATTCTCTCTGGACATGCTAATCTAATTTTGCTTTTAACAATGTCTTATCTACTTATCTCAAAAAAAAAAAAAAAAAAAAATCACCTATCCATCAGAAAAGCAGAAAAACAGCAATACGAGGAATTCTAAAATTATCAACCCAAAAAGAAAAAAAAATTCAAAAATTCCAATATTTCATGAAGTAACACTATATTTTTCTGCATTTTCCTTTCATGTTTGTTCATGCTATCTTCGAAATTTTCCTTTGTAACCGGTTTACTGGTTCTCCTGAGAGCACATTAATGTCAGCAAGTTCCTTGAGTATCTCGGCAGCCTCCAGTACGTACCCCATATGTGCTAAACCTACTAAGATAACAGTATAAGTCTTCTCATTAGGCTCCAAACCCTTATTCAACATTTCTTCAAACAGATCAATCGCCTCGGCTATTCTCCGCATCTTGGCAAGCCCTTGCAAGAGCCAGTTATATATAGCCGTTGTGGGAGGGATGCCGGTTTCTTCCATCAGTCTCTTAGCCTCAATTGCCTCATCTACCAACCCTTCTTTACAGAACCCTGTAATGAGACCCGAGTAAATTGCTTCATCTGGCTTCAAGCCCTTCTTCAACATTTGTGATAGCAAATCTGCGGCCTTGGCAAGGTCTCCAAGAGTCCAAAGACCTTTGGCGACTTGGTAGTACGAAGCTGTGTTAGGCTGGAAACCCAGGGTCTCCATCTGATCTATGATCTGCATGGCTTGCTGCACCAAGCCCTGTTTGCACAGGCCAGAAAGGATCTCATTGTATGTTGAAATGTCGGGTGCACAACCCATGGAGGTCATGTGCTCGATGAAGTCGGATGCCAGGTCCATTCGACCCAATTTAATATATGCATATATTACCTACAAAAGAACTAATTTAGTCTCACTTTGAAATATCAAACAATTATAATAGTTAAAATGCCAGATATGTACAGTCTATAATCATAAAGGTTTATGGTTGAACTTAATTGCAGTTGAGTTGTCAAGCAAAAGACTACACAAGTTTGAATTTTATTCAGTACCAGTATCACCCTGTTAATGATTAAGGCAGTAACGAATCTAATTAAAGGGGAGCTAATGAATTCTTTTTAAATTGTATCAACAATTTAGAAGGGGGCCAGTTCCATAACCAAACAAAATTTTACTTAGAAAATGAATACTATACACATCTGTTTCTGCATTCATGCCTGTTTGTGAGTGTGTGTTTGCACGTGTGTGTGCGTTTGTTGGGGATGGTACCGATAACCAGCGGCAATGACAGCCAGATACTCAACTAAACTGCCCTAAGTTATCTGGGATAATTTGCTTCTTTAAGAAAAAAAAAAGAGGTAACATATATTTCTCATATCAATATGATACCATATTCCGGCACTTTGTATCAGGCTTCAACTTCCATTTCTTCTCTGTCCGATCAATTAACAACCATGCTTTATCGACCATCCCTTTCTGGCATAGCATGTTGACCATTTCCGAAAGATGGACATATCTAGGCTCGCAAACTCTCTCAAAGAATTCGTCAAGAAGCCTGTCTACATCAGTCCACCTCTCACTTTCAAGCAGAGCTTGCAACAACGCAGAATAGGATATGACACGTGGTTTAAATCCTCTGGCAGGGAGACGAGCCAAGAACCGCCAGGCCTCATCAACCCGACCAGCCTTACACATACCTTGCACAACCGCATTATAGGTACCATAGTCCGGAATTATTCCTTTAGCAGCCATTTCATCCAACAGTTTCAACGCCTCCCTGGTGCCTTTTTCGATAACGGTACCCTCCACAAGCATATTATAAGTGATCAAATTGGGTTTGCAACCATATTGCTGCTCCAAGTAATCGACGGTCTGAAAAGCCAGATCGAGCATGCCACTTCGGCACATACTGCCCACAAGTATATTCCCCATCAGAATATTGGGTCGGCACCCGTGTAACCGCATCCGACCAAGAGTTTCCAACGCCATTATGACCCGGTTGTTGTTACACAAACCCGTTATAAACACATTGTACAAGAAATTGTTGGGTTGCGAATGGAACTCAATTAGCTCCATGACACGGTCAGCGAGGTCAATCCTGCCCGAGCCGGAGAAGGACTCAATAAGATCAGAACACAAGATAATGTTCAGCTTATAACTATAGCTCGCCATGGATTCGACCAGCGAAAGGGACTCGTCATAGTTGCGGGCTCGCAGGGAGCGGCGGAGGCGGTTCTCCAGGTGAGCCGGGTCAGGGGCAGATTTGGGAACTGGCAATTGGGATGAGGAGGGTTTATGGGTACTGGAGGACAAGGTTGCATAGAAGTTGGAATTAGGTTTGGTGGAGAGGCAAAGGAAGATTGTTGGTGGTGGGCAGTTGAAGGAAGGAGGCCGGAGAAAGAGAGTATTGGGGGAGAATTCGGATAAGGAGATGGCCATGGATGGGCAGCATGAGCATCAGCTGTGCTCCAGATAAAAGAGAAAGGGAGGATAACTCCAGCCATCACATATTCGGATTTCATTTCACAGGCCATTCATCAGCCCATCAGGAGATGCTTCCCTTCTTATTAGTTATTGCTTTCAGGAGCATCCGGAACTTACTTAACAGTACACAGACAATTTTACAACATGGTCCTCTTGCTTTTTATTTGGGAGCATAAAATATGTGTAGTGGCTAAGGGTAGGGCTGGCAAAAAAACTCGAAGCGTGTGGCTCGCTCGGGATCGGATCAAATTAGACTCGTTTGTTAAGTTCGTTAAGCTATGAGTCAAGCTTCCGCTTAGAATGGCTCGGCTCGTTAAACTTATTTGGCTCGATAAATTATTATTAATTGCAATTTGTACTGCTCTTATCGTAGATTATTAATATCTTATACAACATATGGTCTAATATATATAAATTGTTATGTAAAATGTGTATGAACATATTTTTGTTAATCATTTTATTGATTTTTATATAAATTTTGATATAACATACTTAAAATTTTATTATTAAAAAATAAACGAGCTTAAACGAGTCAACTCGGTCAGCTCATTTTAAACAAACCGATCTTGAGCTTGTGTTTTTTGCTCGTTAACTTAATGAGCCGAGTTTGAGCTTAGCCTAGCTCGGCTCGGCTCATTTACACCCCTAGCTAAGGGCAACACTCTCCGGTGTAGGTCGCAGGTTCAAAACCCGGATGAGAAGTTTTTTATAGACATTTAAATTTGATTAGCTTCACCCTTATCTTTTATCTCAAAAAAAAAAAAATTTCGAACCCACGTACACCCCACTACTAATGTAGAGGCTAGAGAGCATCATCCTAGATAATGCGTTTTTTTCCTATTTTATACGAATTGTACACCTTGTGCTTAGAAAATTTTTAAAATTTCAATAAAAAAAAAGAGAGAAGATTACATAAGAGTACAGCCAGAGAAATTTTAAGAGCTAAGAAACATTAGCCATGAAAGACTGACATTAGATATAAATTATTTACTAAATCACACAAAATCTGGCACAGGTAAGTCACTATTATTGTACATTGCCACGCAAGACTTCAGCACGAGACATTTGCTGAAGTAGCCTAATTGGAATCCAGCACTTCCATTCAATATGATAGCAAAAGCACTCTCTTACCGAAGCAAAAGCTCATCACAAGTATTAAATCCTCAAGAAACAATCTCCCAATTACAGAACTGCCTTGTTGAAACATAAACAAATAAAAGAAATATACATCGGTTGAAAGAGGCCACGTTCAACCGTTAAACAATGAAATGGTGTACATTACACTGCCGGGAGAGGGAGAAACACAAGGAATACAGGCCACATTTACCTAATGCAGGATGGGAGTGTAAATCCATGGCATATAAATACAAGCACGATGTAAATTATCACCAAGAGAAGGAAAATCAGTGCAACCCTGTAAGGCAAGCAGTTTTCCCAAGTCAGTTCATAGCAACCAAAAAATGGATGTGAAATGTTACTAAATTATGAAATTGTATAATAGGCAGTCATCAAGATGACTCAAAACACTACAGGTAATCCAAATTTATATTATACAACAACAACAACAAAGACTTTAGTCCAAACAAGTTGGGGGAGGGAAGAAATGAAACCAAGTAGAGCCGCAATCCAAATTATACAGGAATGGTTTGATCTAAACTTCAAATTATAATTGTTTATAATATTAATCCAAATGAATATTATAAAACAATTATAATTGAAAGCTCAGATCAAACCTTTCCTATATACTTAAATAAATCTGATTAAATGTATCTGACCCCATATAAACGATAAATTGTACTCAGGTTTATAATTTCTGGATCAGTGCAACTTCCACAGAACAAAATCTTAAACAAGACTAATAGGCTTTTAATTTCAACTAAGGTTATGTGTTGCAGTCAAAACCAGAAAGATCATGTTTGTACTTTATATAACTCAAGATAAGGAAACCTACGTGAGCTTAACATTTCTCCACCAAACAGTGTTCCTGAACCGACGAGCTTGTCTTTTAAATCGCATCGTGGTTCCTTGCATGTTTGCCGTTCTGTCGGCAAGCAACTCCAGCCTCTCACCCCTTTCCAAAACTTTGTCAATATTCTCAATCATCACGTTGCGAACCTACAATTTTATAGAATAACTACAGTCAAGTTCAATTTTTTAGCTCTAAATACACATCACAGATTCACAAGTAATAAATAAATACTTAAACAGTTACCTGACTCATTTCACCTTTGATGCGGTTCATTCTATCTGCACTGGGGTCATTCGAGAAGTAGTCCATCTGTTGGCTTAAAACCCTAGAAAATTCATCATTCATCCCATACGCAAGAGCTGTGTGACATGCACGGCCATATGTTTTCACAAATCTGCTGTGAATTTCTTCTAGAAAAGCAAAAGGAATGCGTCCTGCAAATAGAGATTACAAAATTAGCTTGTATCAAGTATGGTCAGGTTGACATGCCCTATGTTTCCTGCAAATCGATGAAGCCACTAGTAATACTAATAAGCCAATCGATAAAACCATGCTTGTATGCATACAATATGGTCAGCATTTAAGGTACATACTCATTAATAGAACATCAAACTCTTCGTTTTTTTCTTACAGATCCATTCATTAAAATCTACAGCAAAGTTGGACCCATTTGGACTCAACCTTCACGATTTATATTAGAGTTAATCTCATATATTACTCCTGATTGTGAATTTGAAACAGTACTGGCATTTAGTGAATTACAAAAATACTTCTGAGATTGCATGATCACACGCCCTCATCAGCTTCAATTATATGAAATTCTTCAAAATCAAAACCCCAACCGGCAATGTAATCCTTGATTTGACTCAAATTGTAAGCTATAATTCTAAAAGGATCAGCAACAGAGATATAATAAAAAAGTTCGTACTTCCGGCGCTGTCATCGGCCATGCAGAGGACGGTGATGCCGTCGGTGCGCTTGGCGTGGAAGACGTAGCGGTCCTGGGAGTAGGAGAGGTGGCTGTCGCCGTCGGCGGAGGCCTGGCTGGCGATCTTCTCGAGGACCTTGCGGGCGATGGCCCCCGCGTTCCCCTGCGTCGAATTGTACTCCGCCAGCACCACCGTCCCCCGCGCCACCACCGCGTACAGTATCGCCATCGATCGGTCGATCGGAGTTTGATTGATTGATTTGTTGGGTTTTCGGAGTTGTTCGGACGGAGAATTTTGAGGAAGGAGAAAAAGGAGGAATTATGTTATTTTATGTTTTGTTATGTCAGCGCTGCTGCTTTTGGTCTTCTTTTTTCTTTCTTTTATTTATTTTTTTTCTTTTATTATTTTGTTTTTCTGATTGTTAGGCTGGCTGGAGGTGTGAGACAATTTATTGCCTGCACGCGGTGTGTTAGACTTAAAAAAAAAAAATGTAGCCTACGGGCAAATTGTCTCAAATAAAATAAAATAAAAATGTGTGTGTTTTTTTTAATCGGTCCAGATATATATATACCGGTTACAATATATTAAAATTAAAACATTAATAAGTTATTTTGAAATAAATAAAGTATTAACTTGAAACATTTTAGTATTAAGTTGAATAGTGCAAATCGTAAATTAAATCATCTACTTGAATCACTATTAAATTCTTAAAGTTGCTAAGAGAACATGTATGTGGAAGCAAGATGAAGTGAAAAAGCAACAAAAAAATTAATATAATTTGTGTTTCATTTTAATCTTATTAAGTTTCAAATTAATTTTACAGATGTTTTCATTTTAATTGCAGCATGTTTCATATTAACGTTAGATTAACTTTATATGTGGTATATATTTTGGTATCGATTGTGGTATCTCCTAAACATTTTTCTTTTTTTTTTTTTAATGAAAATTAAAAATGTGTTCTTGATCTATATTTGTTTGATGGCAAGGAGGACACATGGGCATATGGCCCCAGCTGGCTGCCGTTTCCTTTTTTCTATAGAGGTGCTGCCGTTCTGATCTGTCTGTTTAATTTAGTGTACAGATCCATTATTAATGGATTAACTTAAAACAGTTTTGGCAATCATAATCATGATAGTCTTTTATTTTTAAGCTGGGGCATTTGAAACGTGGTTTATAAATGTATGAAGTTGTATATAGACATCACAAATGTGACGGAATTTTATGCATTATATATTGACCAAAACACTAAAAAAAAATACAACAATTAAGGGGGACAATTTGAGAACTACTATTAAGAGGGATATATTTGGACTGCTGTATTTTGATACGCTATTTATTGATAAATTCATGAATAATGGATTTCCTACAGCATCTTTAAAAATTAATTTAAGATTGCTGTAAAAATTGAAAACTTAATTCGTTGTTAATTTATTCGAACTTTCTCAAACATTTTATAAAAACTTGATTTCTCATACTTGCAGCACTTCTAAAAATATTTTTATGACCCGAGTACAATTGTATTCTTTTCCACCGTAGTGAAGAGCAGCATTCCGAAGGTGCAAGTAATTGCACGACGAAAAGCAATGGAGATTGTTTTAATATAATCGAAATCATGATCCAAAGAAAAAAGCATTTAATGAGAATATTGTTTTTTTCAATTACTATGTTTCTCTTTCATGCCCAACTAACCAGCCACGTACTTCCCACCTTCTAAAACAAAAATGCCAGCTAAACACCTTCAAACCCACTACAAATTAAATCACTCAGCCTCACTCTAGACATTGCTGTCTACTCGCATAACAAATTTAAGTAAAAAATTAAGGCAAAAAACAAAAAGAAAAATGTTGGTATTTAGAAGAACGCATAATAACATGTATAAGCGCATGAGTTGAGAACCAGCTTTTATTCTAATAGAAGATCTTTTATAGACATTTAATTTTAAGTGGCTTAACTCTCATCTTTATCTAAAAAAAAAATAAATGCATGAGTTACAAATTCAACCAAACCATTCTAATAGAATTTTCACCAGTGTGTTAGCCGCATTGCAAAATCATGATCGAGGGCTCTCCATGCATTTGGATTTGGACTGTAAAGAACGAACTATTATATATCTCCCTCTAAAGAGGGGGAGAAATGAAGCCCCCTCGTCAATTTGAACTTCTGGGCTGTTGGATGTCGCGATCTGACGGTTAAAAAAAGTTTGTGCTATGTCCATTTTTTTTTTAAAATGGAGAGGTGTCCAATGAGTGAAAAGAAAGGGAGAGAGAAAAGAGATTTTGTATGATAGTGATTTTGGGGAGAGTTTTGTACAATTTTTATGTAGATTTCTAAGAATTATGTTTAAATGAGAATGAAGTTCAAGTTTGTGTGTTTACATGTTTTATTTTGTTAGTTTGAATTCTTATCGAGTCAAAATGGTGTTAAATCTGTCCTTTTCATGGGAAAATCGAAAACCCCACCTAGGCAGTGCCAAAAAGGCTCAGATTTTGAGAAAATGTGTCTCTGTTATGTAGTTAGCAAATTTTGAGAGATTTGATGTATTTGATTATGACACATAAATTTGAAATTTGAAATATGCTTTAAAAATGTAAAAAAATGAACTTCAGATTGTGTATAGTTATTTGTGTGATTTTTGTTGTGGATAGTTGAGACCGCCGAGCGAGGTTTTTTTTATGTAGCTTCTCAATAGTAGTGTTGTTACTAATTACTGTTGTTTATGATTAGCTGTCATCATGCACCCCCAATAGTCGTACGCTATGTTTAAACACTTGTTAGGTACCGAAGTTTGCTATAAACTTGTATGCTTATTAACTATTTTGTTGCTCAGTTGGCAGTGCGTTACACCAACACTGATGTCATTCCTCTTCTAGATATGCTTATTTCTATCATTGTTGTTTTTCGTAATTGTATTTTGGTGATAATAATTGTTTCGTCTAAAAGTTATTTAAATGTATCATGCTGATAATGTTTTTTCTATTATTTAACTAATTAATGTAATTACAATACATCTATGTAGTACGGACACTTCTAAAAGAGAGCTAGGCGTGTCGGTGTCTGACACGGACACTGATGCGCCACTCCAGGACACGCGTGTCAAACGGTCAACTGATATTGCGGACACAGTCAAGGTGAGGACACGAAGTGTCCATATATGGACACGCACTGGACACGCACTGGACACTGTTGGACAGTTGCTCATTTTCGTCTTTGATACTCGGACCAACATGACTTTTGCATTTGATAAAAGATAGAAGCTGCATAGCTTTAATTGACCAACATGCCTTGGTTGTTATTTATATACCGTACGTGACTACAAAATTACCACAAGGATCAAATGATTTTTCTTTTAAAGGTGAACACATATATTAAATATGTAAGTTGGTAATTACAAAACCTAAACTATAATACATGCCGTGTCTATCGCCGTATTGTGTCTTCGGTTTTTAGAAAATACTGTGTCGTATCGTGTCGTGTCGGACACTCGTGTCTGTATCCATGTTACATGGCAATACATCTTCTTGCCCCGCCGTGAAGCGCAGGGGGTTTCACTAGTTTAGTTAATTCTCAGACAGATTCATGTACAGCTAGGATTTAGCGACTGCGTACACACAAAAATAAAACAAACGAAAGATTTAAAATGCGTATTTATAAACTTTTAACCCCTTTGTTCTTCATTCTTGCACCACAGAACAGTACAACTGATCATACATGTTTATTCAAACCAATAATCAGCAGGGAAGTACCAGGTCAATATTTCTGAATGAAACCAAATAAGATAAGGCAGTTATAAACCATCTTGAAAAACAAAAAAACCATTACCCGGATCACGCTCTAAATAGTGTGAAACTCCAGTGTTCTCTTTACTAATTCAAACGTAAAATGTTAAAGAGGTTCCCACCAGGCCACCATCATCCACAGAGGAAAATTCTCTATTAAAGAGGCAACTTTAAGCTAACAATTTTCCGTACTATGTTGCACTGAAGTCAATTTCCTGCAATATCAATGGCACTTCATCTCCGTGATAGTGAATGCAGTTCATGGCTGGGTTGGGACTAGAGGTGGCAAATTGGGCGGGCGAGTCGGGTTCGGGTCGGATCAGTTTGACCTTCTAGAATATCTCGGATCGGGTTATGGGTGGGTCGAGGCAGGTCAATTTTAATATCTACTTTTTTGGATCGTACGTTGATTTGAGTTGAATTGGATGTTATTCAATCTTGGATCGGGTCGGGTCGGGTCGGGTTCGGGTCGGATTCGGGTCGGGTCAGGTCAGGTCAGTTTGACTTTCTGGAAAATTCTGGGTCGAGTTTGATTCGGGTCGGGTTCTGCCACCTCTAGTTGGAACTTTATCCAATCTATACTAACTTTGTCAGACAGCATCTCATTTGAAGAAACAAATATAGAACGCTGAAACCATCATTGATCTTGTCTGAGAAGCTGATAGAATTGTTACCTTCAATGGCAGTTGAGTGCCTAAGATTTGGAGGTGCAAAACAAGAGAACTATTCATGACACCAAGAGTTCCTCTCAGAATCAGAATAGTCTCTTTTACAATATGAAATTATGAATTGTGCTGTTAAATTTGCTTCCACCCTATAATATTTCCTAAACTCCAAATCTGGTTCTAAAAAGGCCCAGTTGAATTTGAGACTAATTTAAACTGAGTAATTACCAGCTAAACGGATTTAACCATTCTATTATCTCCTAGAAATTCCGATTTTCATATATTCACTGACAGAAAACTGACAAACACAATCTCAAGCCTCTTCATCATCTTCGTCGTCTTCATCCTCTTCTCCATCCGAAATGTCAATTTCACAATTCTCAACATCATCATCATCATCACCGCAGCTGTTATCATAATGGGCATGCACGTCGTCCTCATCTAATACCAGTTTTGACAAACCCTTGTCCCGGTACAGCTTACCAGTGCGCATCACATAATTCACCTTATCCCTCAGACTCGCCAACGGATGCGGCTCAACCAATTTCCCCCTCTCGTATCCCTCCCTCAACACAACTGTAGTCGTCTTGCATTTGAGCGACAGGTAAAAGATACCGGGATACCTTGTAAAGATCCTGGTGAATTTATGCGGCAGCAGAAGCTCTTCCCTGAGCTTCCGCAAGTAATTCCTCTTGGTTTTCTTATGGATTGTGAGGTTGAGCAACTCGTGGAGCACACCTACGACTCTTTTCTCCATCAGATCGCTCGCCGGATCAATTCCAGTTGGATCGGAATAAGGAGATATGTAAGGCAATCGGTGAAACTCATCCATCCATGCCTTGACTTTGTTCATGCTTCCATACCCACGCGGAAACCGCATAGGGAACGCAAGCGGGGCACCCAGAGAAGACGGCGGCTTCTTCAGATCGCCGTACGAAGGCGACTCCCAATGCCTTCTCTGAAGAGCTGAAATGGCAAGATCCATGGGGTAATTTTTCAAAGACATGACAGGATCACCAGTATGCTCTCTGCGGGTAACATTGAACATGTTCGGGTGGAGGGAAGGGAAGCTGGACGCAAAATCTTGCGGCAATCCAAGATCATAACGGAGCGAAAAGAGCGCCGAAAGGGGCAGGGACTTCGATTGCGACATCATCAGCAGCCGGGCGAGCCGGAGGTGCGAATCGCACGAGGCAGCCGTGGAGGAAAGCCGGGAGAGCACGAGCGAACCGGGCTCCGAGAGCGAGATGCAGTTGAGGGAAGGATACTTGGGATGAGGCGACTCCAGGAACAGATTGGGGTAGCGGCGGAGGAACCGGAGGACGGGGATAGTAAGCCCGAGGTACTTCTGGAAGTCCGCGAGATGGCGGACGGGAATCGGGGCGGAGGTGGAGGTGCCGGTGGTGTGGCGGCCGATGTACTCCAGGAGCTGGCAGCAGGCCTTGGTGTCGGTGTCGCGGTCGATTATGTGGTCGAGGCTCTTGTTCTTGACCCACTTCAGCCGGACCTTCTTCATCTTTCGCGGTGGGGTGGGTGGCGGTGGCCGTGCCCGAGAGGTGTTTGTGGAAATGCCTCAGTCAGGGGTTTGTTCCTCCCTCGACTTTGTTTTAATTTTTGAATCGTCGGGCTCTGTAAGTAAGTTAGATGATTACGCGCTTCAGGCCTCCTTTTGCTATGGGCGCTTCTTTTTTTTTTTTCCAATGGGCTTTTGCCTATATTATTTGAGGGCGAGTCCAACCAATACATACATGGTCCAATGCATGATCTTATTGATAAAGAGAATCAGATTATCGGATACTAATAATGGGTGATCAGATTATATTTAGTTTTAGTTTACGAATTACCAAAATGTCTCAAGTGGCATGATTCCTATTCACTAAAAATTGAATTGTTCAGCAAGAATAACAATAGATAAGAGATATTTTAGTACCCTTTTATATAGAGCAATGAATAATGAATAAATAACATAAACATTTTATCAAGTAGGTCTTCGATGCATTTTATCAAGGGACTGACGTCAGAGACTTGGAATTGTGATATGGAAAGTTTAACAGGTGCTGGATAATGTTGAGTCTCTGAAAGTTTTTTTATGTAACGGACCTATATATTCACAGAAGCCATATAGATAAACATTACTATGATTTATTGACAAAGTTTATTCTTCTTAAATAATAGAATGGGGATAACTTACAAAATTTTTTTGTTAGCAAAATGTTATCTTGACTTGGTTCATTAATAATGTGAACGTCATGTGTTATCGCTATTCGATAAGAAGTACCACATAGTTTTCTTTTCCAAAGTATTTCATGATTTTTTAACTCTAAATTTCACAAGTACAAGTTAATTTAGACAATAACCAAGTCTATCGGAGTTCAAACAAATTTTAATCAACAACAAATCAACATATACAAGTTTAGCCGGGATCAACTATCTGTCCGGAGTCCGGCAGGTAGACAATTCCACCACAGGCTAAACCCTGATACAGTCATACCTCGTCTCTTAATACAGAATTTACAGAAAACACTGCACTTCATTTTAATTATTATTATACATCACTTTTCTTGCATAATATATATATAATAGGTCCGTCATAATTCTAGCCGACGCACTGCACCATGAGACTATTAATTTACAGGTAATTAACAACATAGGGGGGCATGAACAAACGAAACAACAAAGAAAAGAAAGAAAAAGGGGAACTGAACAAAGTGGACTACTAATATTATGTCGATCTCACACATCGATCAGCTATCAACCACTTCGAACTCAGATTCTTCACTAGATTTCCAATCAAGTGAAGGAGCATTTTTTCTTCTTGTGTGATCACGCCTAACCGAAGAACTCATAGAGACAGTATTTCTTCCATCTGACAACAATGAGTCCATGTATTGATCCATAAGCAATACATTGCTCACATGGCCCCTCTCAACATCACTCGAAGACAGGTCATCAGTGTTAGCTCGATCGTACCTCCTGCTACTTCCTTCACGGGTATTAGTATAATAATCCACATCAGATGGGACCTCAGACCACTGGTCGATGCTCTGCTCAGATTGAGTCTTGGTAATGGTCCAATGGTTTTCTATACTCTGGTCTGATCTTATTTTGGTAAAGCTATGTACCATCGAAGATTGGCTGCTATTTTCACGGTGAATACTCTGCTCAGTTTCATTTCTTACTGGTGTGGTTTCCTTCTCGGATGAATCTGAAGAGTTCGATCTGATCTCGGAAACCCTCAGCATGGCTCGCATAGAGTTTACAATCTGTCAGAAAAACAGAACCTTGCTTCAGTAACTTCTCCAACCAATTTAAAACTCGGTGAACAATCACAACCAAAGGCGGCAAAAAACCATAAAATTACCTGTTGAGTTGATAGTAACTCCGAATCATGTTCGTTCAGCTTCGGATGCAACAACGCAAAGTAGATCTTATAGAACGAATCTTCTGTCATCGAATCAGGACAAAGTCTGTCCCGTAGACGAGCCAATTCTGGAGCAAGTCTTTCCATGGATGCCAAATGGTCTTTCTGGGCATTAGTCATATTGAAACCTGTAAAATCAGTAATTCAAACAAATTCCGATTCAACGTCACAGTTTATATTCAACCATAGAGGTTTATGCTTCCCAAAAAGCCCCTAAACAAAGATGTCAATAGTAAAATTCTGAATGATCAAATTCTCGTGTCTGACAATCACATATAAGCACATCCCGTGATTACATTTAATCATTACATTCCAACTGTCCAGCTCTCTACTACTCTTTGCCATGAGACAACAGCAAAGGGGGTTATATTGTTCATGTAATCAATCTATGAAAACAGAAAATTAAAATTAAACAAGACCAATTGTAATTTATACGAAATAATAAAACAGGTACTGAAATATGAATTAATATGGTCCATTACTACTAAATCCCCCCTTGATCAGGCCAAATCATGTAACAATTAAGCAATGAAACAGCAACCACTTTCTCAGTCAGAAAGGTACATCACTACATCCTCAAAATTACTGCATAATTCAGAAATATACACTAAGAAATTAACTAAAATAGAGCATTAAAATACCATCGCCAGTAGGAACAGGGAATTCAACCCAGGAATCAGGGCAACCTGCCAGTATGCTCACAAACTCCACGAGATCATCCGACACACCAACAGCGTCCCTGATCGGCGAGAGTGGCTGAGTACTGGTCAGACTGAGGATTGCCGCGGTCTCAGTGGGGCTGTCAGGCAAAGCCCTGAGCGAAACAGAGAGCCGCGAGAGTCCGCCTCTGAGAGCGCCGCCAATCTCGGCGAGGTCGGAGAGGATGCCGGAGAAGATAGGCGGGGAGGAGGGGAGCGGCGAGGGCGAGCGGCGGCGGGCCGCGCGGGTGATGGAGAGGCGCGGCGTGTGGGGAGGCGAGTCTGTGTGGGTGGGGGAGAGGATAGGGATGAAGCAGGCGATGTCGAGCAGGTGGCGGCCGAGTTCGGAGAGATCGTCGCGCACGCCGCGAAGACCTCTAGCCGCCATGGATGGATGGCGCTCGTCGGGAGCGAGCTCGCTTGCTAGGGTTTGGGTTTGGATTGGAAGGAAAAGAAAAGAAAAGGAAGGAAAAGGAAAGAAGGAAAAGGAAAGGAAAAGGAAGGAAAGATAGAAGAGAAGGGAGAGTTGTTTGCTTGTTTTGTGTTGTTGTTTGTTTGTCTGAGTTCTTCTTGCTTCAGTGGGGGAATGAATGAATGAATATTTTCTGTGCCTTTGGATGTGTAGAAGTAGCTAAATAACAATTTTAGCCTTGAATAATTATGCAAATTTTAAAAAATTATTTGATTTTTGTATTTGGTATGTTTAGTACAAATAATAATAATAACTTTGATTTTGAATAATATTGGGATTGGGAAACATCTTATGGAAATAATGTTTCTCAAAATTATTGCCAATTTTTAGTCTTGGGCAATGTTGGTATGGAGAGCTACTTTAGGCACCCTCAAAGTTGCTTCAACACCTCTCAAATAACAATTTTACTCTTATTAATTATTTAAAGCTTAAAATTTATTTGATATTTTTATTTGGTATGTTTAATAGAAATAATATTTGTTTAATTTGATTTTATTTGAAAAAAATTTCACAAAAATATAAATATATACTTATAATTAGGGACAAACTTGTCTAAAATGACAAAATATGTGTCCCATAATCATTTTGAGGGTATCCAAATTAGCTCTCGTTAGTATATTATGATGCAACCGGATATAGCATGAGGAGATTGGTTTTGTAAATACCGAGGGGATTCCGAAATTGTTAGTCCAAAAATAGAAAATGGGAAACGGCGGTTTGGATTAAGAATGACTTGATAATATGAAAGTATAGAAATGTTGCACGAATCATTTATATTATACAAAAACATTATATTAATGAACAAAAAATAGTTTTGGCGAAACAATTATTTAACATTAACACTCGATATATGGTTCATACAAATAAACTTAGTTATTATATAATTAGTTTTCTATTGCATATATCATTCAGAAGCTCTTAGTCTTCGAAGGAATTGTACTTTGTTCGTGTACTCACTACATTTATGGCTACACTGATGAAGGAACAGAACAGAGAGCCGAAAAGTGAACTCGCACTTGAGAAGGGATGGACGGGGATTCGTGAGAGTGACACATAATTTGGTCTCCCTTCTGATTTCGGATTTCCTATCAATTGAAGCCTCCATTAATCATTTTATTTACTCACAGGTCGCCTTCGGGGTAGAAAACGATAGGATCGGATCGGATTGGATTGGGATTTGGGGGCAGTCTCAGACTCTCAGTACAGTCCAAGCTGCAATCTGCTGCAGCAGCCCAAACAGTTCGTTCCCACCAACATCACAACAGCAGATGTGCTAATGCTAATGTTCTCTCTTCAGTCTTCAGATGGTACTACTGACTTTCTGAACCATTGTTTCAAGTGTGGCCCAAAGCGAAGATGCAGCCCATACTCTTGAGCTATTGTGTATGGTTGTATACAGTATTTGCAACTCGCCGTAAAGTGATCACAATCCATCTGTGAGTTTCACGATATGTTTATTTAAGGATCCGTTATCGCAGTTATCAATAAATTAGTAAGGATCCGTTATCGCAGTTATCAATAAATTGATTGTCAACCGATCCTCACCTTTAACAAAAGGCATGTTATTATCTTGCTAGATGTTAATTTTCAGATAGTATTTGGTAAAATACAGAGTTTTGTGTTTTTCTAATTTGAGTTGATTTGATGCGATAGATGACCAAAAAAACATGTGAATAACATAGATAATAACAGGCACCAAGTACCCAAAATGAAAAGAAAAAAAAAGTATGTTGACCTATCAATCAATCACCCAATGCACAATGCTTCTTTTAATTGACACCGTTACATAATAATCTGTTTTTTTTTTTTTGTTAGTGTAACACTTTCTATCTACCTCTGGTCGGCCACAATCTTATAAGAAATTTAGTAAATATACACATCAATATACATCACAAAATGGAATGGAAAAAAAAAAAAGAAAGAATATGAAAGTGGCATTCTTATTGATTATGTTCAGAAAAGAATAATCAAATCTCACCAAGACTCAACCTTGCTTCAACAACAATTGAACTGCACAATACACACACCAATATGATACAACAAGGAAACTAATGATACAAAAACACAACAGTATGTATGTATCCCTTCTACACTATTAGGCCTTACCTGACCATGTACTATATATTCCAAATGTTCGTCACACTTGCACATTTCAACGTGTTCCAGTGCCGACTTGGCGCACGGTGTGCCTCGAGAAAAGGCACAGCAAAAAATCAAGATCCCTAATATCTCACTAGAAACAATTCTTATCGACATCTATATCAGACCTGTGTACCCTGCACCCGAATGGACAGGCATTCCATAAGGATTCACCGGGGCAGCTGTGTATGGGTTTCCAAATGGGTTCATGCCAACTTGTTGCTGCGGTGCTGCCATCATCATCTGTTGTTGCAGCATGAAAGCTTGTTGCTGCTGGGCCATGGATGCCATTTGGACATTATGAGGGGCTGCAATTGTGTTGGATGCATAAAAGGGATCATGGGTATATTGAGGTTGCATCATGTTACCCATGTTACCCGCCACGGGACCCATTTCCCAGGGGTTGTAGCTCGTTGTCTGGTTTGCACGTCTGTGTGCCTCGTCATATAGACTGTCTAGGGTTAGCAAGTCCAAACCACCAGCCTGGGTTGAATTTAAATTTGAAATCATTATAATGTGATAGATATGAGGTGAGCAATACTCTCTGTCATGTGATAAATTGTATGAGAAAACCATACCAATTTACTTGAAGCCACAGCACTTTCATTAGAACTAGGTGCCGTAACCAGTGCCAACTCCCAGCCAGTTGTTCCATCTGAAGAAAACCCACCAGCTGGAGCAGCAGCAGATGTGTCTGCAGTTTTTACCAATGAAATGAACTTCAATTTTTTTTTTTTTTCTCAAATGGAATTGTAGATTAATATGTCCCATAAACTTACCAACAGGAACAATAGCAAGTGCAAGAGCATTTCTGTTCTCCAGTTCAGTTGCAGCAGGACTGGGTTCATTCAAGCCCTGATAGAAAAAAGATAAAGGTCAGTTTAAGCTAATAGCACCGGTTTCTACATGATTCCATAATGAAACTATCAGCATCAGTCATCCAAATTGCATCATTAACCCTATATTGAGCACCTATACCTCAAATCGGTTGGGCTGCCAAAATCCATAGCAGAAAATCAAATATACAATTAAACTCCATTGAATTCAAGGATTATAAATTATAATTTTTCCTAGGTCTCAATGCAAGATATTGAGAAACTTATTTTATCGCCGATATAACATTTGAAGGGTGGTGACAGTACCAGTAAATCTGTAGGTTCCTCTTTAGGAGGTTCTTCTTTGACTGGTTCAGGTTCAGGCTCAGGCTCAGGCTCTGGTTCAGGCTCGGGTTGCGGTTCAGGTTCCACAACTGGAGGTGATGACTGCTCCGCGACCTTCTCTTGAACATCAGAATCTGATTTCTTGTACTCTATAGCAAGTATAGTTTTCTCGCCACTTCCCTAGGAAGTGAATAATTTGTCAATTATTTCTCAACAAATGAAACTAACAAATGCTAAAATACCACAGAAGGTAAATTATTGTTTTCATTACCAGACTGCGAACAGTTGGTGCGTCTTTCACGTACTCCTCCATTGTTTGCAGAAATGATGCGGGAGGCTGTCAGATTTTTTAAATCAGTACCAAGTTTACCATGCAAGACTGAAAAAAGTTGTGAAAGTAAACAATAAGAGAACAGCGATAATATTGAAATAACCTGCTCAATTTTCAGGTAATTTTCCCTTCGACCAATATGAACACTTTTGCACACTTCATAAAATTCAGAAAGCCTCTCTGCCTGTAATGCAAGAAAAGGAAATAAAGATAATATTATCAGTAAACCCATATATAAATAGCAACATTTTCAAGCAGCTAATAACTGCTAAAAATAATGAGTACCTGTTGATTGGCTCTTCTATAAATATCAAGTGCCCTAATTGCGTCATTCCGTTGCATCTCAAAAAACTGTGTTAATGCAAAAGGAAATCATTAGCAAATTAAATCTGCTTTACAGTTGGAGAATGTTTGAAGCTACTCAGAATGTCAATAAGAAGAGCACCTTGTCGACCAAATTAATTGTGCCATCACTAATTGCAGTGTATATCTTCACACTTTCAAGAGCAACCTGTCAAAACAAACATCAAATTGAAATTAGAAAAAACGTTTTTAGGTTAAACAAATATACTTCATGAAAACTAATGAAACTAAGAAAATAATTCGACAAATAATTTCTTCAAAAAAAAAACTTACCATTGTGAGTGCGTTCTGAATTAAATGATTGTACGACGCTGCTCCTTGTGGCTATATATAAAAGAAACAGCAATGTTTATTTTAGAGTATAGTTCTCAGGGAATTTTCCAAAAATATAGTCAATTAATAGCCATTTACCATGCAATTGAGCAAGCGATGTAAAAGTTGTTGTAGGGCTGGCAGTTGATTAAGTAGATCCACTGTGTCAAGCTCCTTTGTTCTCTGCGAAACAAACAAAAAAAGTATACATAATCTGTTCACGATGCATTGATAGGTAGGGTACCAAAATAAAATAGAATAGAATAAATTAAAACTGAGAGATAATTTAGAAACATACCGGTGGGTCAGTCTCCACGTCATACTTAATAACACGGAAACATTCAAGTCTCTCCTCTAAGAACAATGCATAGCACCTGAGCCATGCTGAATAATCCCAAGCTGAATTAACATATAGAAAGAACCAAGATTAGTTCGTTACAAGAGTTGGCATTGTGCAGGGGCTAGGAGTATGATGCCTAAAAATCCATAACTGATTGTTCATAAGCTAAAAAAAAGAGTACTTGATTTTTGTAATGTTAGTACAGTTACCTTCTGCACTTGAGTCGTCCTTGAAATGGGACATGTTGAGCATTTGACTCTGAGATCTGCCATAATTGAGGAGCTCTTCATGAAAAGTATGATCCACCTCCCTTAGAGCACGGTGAATCACAATCAAGGTCTTCAGCGCTACCTGAAATAGTCAAATATTGTCAAATCATTTGAATGTGCAGTGTTTACCAGTATAAAAGTTCCAAAGGCCCAATGGAATTATATGTCAGTAACCATATTGCTGAATCAGCCTTGCATTTATTATTAGCTTTAACATTATCATAACAGAAGACAAATAAACATCTGAATTTTAAGAATGTTCATTAATGAAATTTCAGATCATATCATCACTCTTAAAAGAGAAACTTTTAATGAGTCATGTGCGTATATTTTATCCACAATATGAATATAACTTAATACTGGTCAAAATTTAATGCAGCAAAGAGTTTAAAAACACCAGAATATATTTCTCTATTTGCTTATTATATGAAGTAAAAGAGAACTGTACCGCCCAGTTGCGAGTTTTGGCAAGACGCCTAGCTAGAGCATGGATACAGTAAGCAACATCAGCCCTGGGTCTTGCAGCTGAGATTGCATCAAATATAGCTGGATAAAGGGAATAAAATGAAAAAAATGTCAAATTTGTCGTCTATGCAATGGGCACAACCCACCAGTATTGTACTCCATCTAACTGAAGCTCAATCAACTCCAATTAAACAAAACCGAGATCACCAAAAATACAAGGAAATGAATTGAAGTAACATTTATAGGTTACTATTTGGTACTATCTGGCAGATGGAACCCACCTCTGATGTACTTCTCTCTTGCAGGACGCGGCTTGTGGTTTGTGGCCTTTACAACTGCAATGTCCAATTCCTGAAAATAGATAGACATTGATGTTTTGCTTCAAAGTGAAACTTAGAACAATATAAAAAAAAGTAAAGAACTGATATCGCAGAAAACCATGTATTATATCCCTTAGAAAATTAGGAAAAATCGCATGCCTTGTCAGAACCAACAAGTATTTAAAAAAAAAATCTGCCTCTCCTATAACAGAAAAAAGAAGCCTAAAAGCAA
This sequence comes from Cyperus esculentus, assembly GCA_030179965.1. Taxonomy (NCBI): domain Eukaryota; kingdom Viridiplantae; phylum Streptophyta; class Magnoliopsida; order Poales; family Cyperaceae; genus Cyperus; species Cyperus esculentus. Next base: position 2,418,996 of record JASGLE010000005.1, on the reverse strand, counting down.
GGATAGGAATATGGTTTTTATTTGTCTTCCAAGGGCCTGCAAAATGCTTCTCAATTCCCAGAGTATGACAACGTTTGACACTTTTAACGGCCAAACAATTCAATATGTGGCGCAATAAGCTAACAAACAATTTACCTTGTAATCACTGTTAACTTTTGCCAAAGTAACTGTTGTTGAATCCTTCAGAGCCCCGAGGTACTTCCTCAAAGCCGGCTCAGAGTTGCCCCCATTCATTTTCTTACTTAACTGTATCAAAAGATGATTCAAGAAGACAGTTAGACTATTTAGCAATCGTGATATAAAACTACATCTTCTTTTCTTTGAAGAAAATATAAACGTTACATCAATAACATGAACAAATTAGAAAAATACAGCCATATAAATCTACGTATTTATAACATTAGCAAATAACTACTAATATCATTTTTCATATTTCTCTGAAGAATTCATTTATGTAAATCTCGAATTCGACCCTTTCCAGCTCAATTCTGAAACCAAGCCAGATCTAACTAATATCAGTTAACCTAGCTAATTAAATTCACACAAATTCATGAAAGAATTGATACCTAAAGTAGATGTAACTAACAATCCTAATTAAACTAACTATTCTAATAGACCAAGTCAACCCAAATCCAGAAATTCCATAAAGAACAGAGAGCAAGAACAACAACAAAACAGCATACCCAACTCGGGAAATCAATAACTCTGAAGCTCAAGAACTCACCAGGAACAAAGCAATTAAAGCCATACCCAACCCAAGCTCAAGAACTCACCAGGACAGAGCAATCAAAGCCAGAGAGGAAAAAAAACCCAAGAACCCAACAGCAGAATTCAACCAGCAGTAGTACTACCCAATAAAATAAAACAACCAAAAAGAATCTAGAACAAAGAGAGAAGATTGAATTACCAGCTGATCAAGATGAATTTCAACAAAAGACAGCAGAGCAGAGAAGCAGCTGGTTCTTCTTATTCTCCCCCCAGAGTCGCTGTCAGTGACCAACCGGGCCAATGGAGAGGACAGCGACAAAGGAACTAGAAGGAGGAAGGAGGAGGAGGAGGGATTGGAGCTGGAGGAACTTAGGAAAGGAAAGGTGGAACAGAAGAATTATTGGGGTGGAGGAATGAAGGAAAGGAAGAAAAAGCATGTGGAATAATTGAGCGCCTCTTTATTTATTTATTCCAAATTTTCTGAGTGATAGTTAGCGTCCACCATTTTATTTATGCACCGATCCACCGTATTTTTTAATGAATATACATTATTTTTTACTGAACATTTATATATTTTCAATTAATAAATATCATTAATAGATATCATTTTATAGTGATGAGATATATTATGATTTTCAGTAAATATTTATATAACTGTGATGCACGTGAATATGTTAGACTGTGAGAAAAATGGATAGGTAAGCTGATTTATAAGATGGACTCAGCATGTTTTTCAAATTTTTTTATTTCACTACGCAACCCGTCGGTGACCGGAATAGCACTTGTTTTGTTGAAAGAAAATAAATTGGTTATTATATATGATTGTTGTTTATTTATTAGAGAGGGAAGACTAAGACTTTTCAATCTGGTTTTTTTAAAACTTCCCCCCATGTTTGACATTTTCTTCTTTTTGGCTTCTAATAATCTTGAATTTATTTTATTTTTCCTTTCTAGCGTATAGCCGTATACTTTGAAATTTCTTCAATTATAGTCAAATATGACTTTGCTATTTCTAATAGTATAAGTGACCATCTAGATTAAAGAATTCCTTTTCAATTTATTATTTTATGATATATATCATAAAATTTGAACAGTTTTGAACAATTTGAGAAAACTAAAAATTTGAAGGACCCAAGAGAAAATTGCACCCCACAATGAAGACAACAATTATTTAATTATTTACACTCCAACTGCTGCATGGAAGAGAAGAGATACATAGCTGTCAGAGGTCTTCTTCATTTCAAAATTTTCAATTATTATCGTGACACACTGACATTTCCGAGACAGACACTGAGTTTAAGTTTAGTGAGCTCGTTTAATTGTGTTTAGTGTTTAGTTAAATTAAATATGAAGAAATTGTTTGATGCAAGAGAAAGGATTAGGATTAGGAAGGTGCTTGGAAGAAGGCAGGAGTCAACGCCTGAGAATTGCATGCATGTTATTTTTTTGCAAGTGCAACTTTCTTTTTCTTTTTACGGAAGTTCGTTACAAACAGATACGGTTTATTGAACTTTATTCACAATTTTTGCAACAAGTGAGAATTGCATGTTCTCAATACAAATTTTACGGAACTAAAATAATAAATCTTCATCATATGATTAGTAAACAAATTAACGAGATAATCATAACTTAATTACACTAGAAGCGTACCCGCGCATCGCGGCGGGGAGATTTTAATTTTTATTCAAGCTAATAATACAATGGTCCAAAAAAGTTCATATCATACAAAAAATGTGGATGGGTCGGAAAATGAGCAAAATAAAATTATCTTGCCCTTGAGATTTAAATATTCATCTTATCTGGAAAACCGTAGTGTAAGCTTTAATGTAGATATATTGATCTAGCACTTAGCAAGGCAACAGTCCGAAGCAGTGGCTATTCAAGTTGTTCAAAGCAGTGGCTATTCGATCATGAGAGCGTGTAATTCAAAGCAGTTACTATTCAAGTACTGAGAGGAAATTCTTCTCCATTTGTGAATTATACTGTGACCAAATGGATAGATCCGGTCCTTACGTGCTTTTTATAATAGTATAGATTTGTAGCAAACAAATTTCAATGACCTTCAGAGTTTCGAAACAACATTTTAGTAGCTTCAAAGCAAATTTGTTTTTAAACTTATAGATTGATTATGTTTCCGATTATATTCAATTTAAACGACATTTGTTAGCTCTTTAAAGATCTGCTAAATAATAACCGTTAAAAAGTGCACGAAAATTTGATGAGTCATTAAATGATGTTCAAATTAATTGAAATTTGAAACACTATCAATCTATAAGTTAATAATACATCCGTGAACCATTTTTCATTTTTAAGATTTTTTATGAATTTATATAAATTTTTAAAAAGCTCCATTGTCAAAATAAGCATTGTTAATGGATCCCTCCCTCATCTTTATCATGTAAGCTTTATATAAAATTAATAATGTTTGGTCCACTGAAAATCAAAAGATCCTAAGGACCGCTGAATTTCCCATGAATTGTTTTTTCAATATCTGAAGAATAAATTAATGCTCTTTCGTATGTGCACAGACTTTAACGTAAGCATAAGCTGAAGCATTATCGGTTCAATCGTGAGAGTGTGTAATTTCAAAGCAGTGGCTATTCGAGTACTGACCGGAAAAATTTTTCTCCATCTGATGAAAACCATGACCAAATGGACGGGTTCATTCTTTACGTGCTATTTATTGTATAGATATGTAGTTAACTTCTTGATTTTGTTTTGATCCCTTTCCGTTAAAATATATTCTTATAATTTTGATTAAAAAAAAGTCACAACACTATCTGAAAAGGTTTAACTAATTGTTAATGAATGCAACATGGTTGTGTTGCGTTGCATGACGACATTGAGATGGTGATAGAATTGGCCAATTTATTTACACAGGAATAAAAAGGAGATAACTCCAATGACTATTTTCTTCTTCTTCCCTGCCGCCCCAATCAATATGGCCTATGATGGCCAGACAAAAATGATTAACTATTGACCACTCCAATCACAAAATACAAAATACGATCCAATCACACACAGCCGCACAATTAAAAAGGGGGAGTGTTCTATTCCACATCAAAATTATTGTTTTTACTCTCCACATCAAACTTAATTTTTTTAATTGTTATATTCCTTTTAATTAAATTTAAAAGTATTGATAATTTTGAAATATCGCTCTCCTTCTTGGTGACATATTTTGGTGCAATTAGATCAACTAATTTGAAGGAAAGTATGTATTTAAAAAAAAAAAAGTAAAATTTGGTAGGCGAAGCGAATTTTTGTGTAGATAGTACTTGTCAATTAAAAAACGAGACGATCTTATTATCTTCTTTTACCGATATAATTTATAAATCAACTTCTGGTACGGTGAGTTTATATATATTGCATGTTGTGGATTTAAAATTCAAATAAGATATTTTTTTTTTATAAACATTTCAGTTTGAGTGGTGTGATCCCCATCTGTATCTAACAATGACGATATCAGATTATTAGTCACTCAAAAATTCATTTTTAATATATATGACATCACAGAAAACCTGATCAGCTCAGAGAATTCATATTTGACAACATGAATTTTTCAGCAACAAGATATATAAATTATTAGTCTCTGCCACGACCAACAGATGTAAAATTGTTGATAGAAACTTCAATTACAATAACTTGTGCCCTTTTTTCAGGATAAATTATGAAATCTCCATCCAAATCCATTATCCACTGCTCTGGATTACATTCCCTTTCCTTTCCTGGTCACATGCAGGTCAACGCACCGGTGCTGATGCAGTGATGCGTGAAAAATGAATGAATAAATATCACTCGTTACTTGACAGAATAGAAAACCAATGAGAGGTATATATAAAAATCACATTCATAATAGGACCCCCCACCACCAGCACAAACAAACCGACAGATTGCAAACCTACTCCGTTTGGTGCGGTCGGTCATTTCATTTCCATTTCATTCTTTATACTTTGGTGATCCATGAATCAAATGATGGTGTGCTTGCTTGCTGTGCTTCAACTTTAATTCCATTCCCATTCCGTAGTTGAGTTACTTCAGTGGAATGTAATGAATGAATCCGTTCATCGGATTTTCCTTTCCGTTTGTCTATCGCCTACTTGGTCACGATGAATCAAAAAGGAGGCAAGGAAAGGAAAGGACTTTATAAGTACCAAGTGCGAGTACTTTTAATAGCGTGCATAACTTTACAATAAAATTGAAGGACTTTGTAATAAGTACCAAGTCACCATGAATCATAAAAAATGGATGAAAATCTGCTGCTCTTAAAAACCGAGAGTAAGGCCCTGCTCTTGTAATCAGACGTTCGGTATCAACCGAACTTTAAGAGCACCGAATCTCAGGTTGATCACTACCGTCCAATCGTAAGAGCAGGGCACTGCTCTCGGGTTTTAAGAGCACCGGATCTCATCCCCCAAATCATAACTTAATTAACAGTATATTGTTATTATCTGTATTCCTTTTTAAAGAAGCTAAAAAATAGATCCTCCATTAATGGTTGTAATCTAACTTTTATCTTAATCTCCATCTATCAAATAATGAAAGACTCGCATCGCATCAATTTCATATTGTATTCCTCTCCATTTCTGCCTCAGTACAAAATCAAAGTGGCGAATTATCCGACTGACCTTTTAAAGCATTGACAGCTAAAATTACAAACTCATTTATTCTCTTCTCTTCGATTCTTTCACCCTATTTAGCTTGAATAAAATTTAAAATTGCCGGCAGCAGCATGCAGACACGGTTCTATAGTAGAAAAAAAGGAAGAGCACCCTGGTGCCAGCTGTTGGCAGAATACAAATTAGGTGATTAGCACAATACAAATTAGGTGATTAGGTGACAATGAATTCACACCTGACTTTATTTATAATAACAACATACTCATACTCATATGATATATCTCTGTCATCAATTGTTCAGTATGAATGTGTAATATATGATTAGGCTGAGATTAAGGACCGGAATTTATTTATTCACAAATAACATAAAAGATATGATCCCGGAAGTTCAGAACTTCTTCATAAAGAATAAAGAACTTTGTATGAAATTTGAAAATTTCAGTTAAACCATAGTATAATGTATAAGTTATTTTTTTATTAAAGGTCAAAATAATGTATCACGGTTTTTTTTTTTTATCGCAATAATAATTATGGATATAGACTGGTCACCGGTGACAATGGCTTCTTTAATTTCCAACGAACTTATTTTATCTCCGAATCTCTGTTATAAAGAATGGAAAGTGTTGTTGATATACCAAAATTGATACCGACTATGTTAGTATTTATATTAAGGATTAGAATTTGGTTCAAAGTCATTTGGACGGTCTCCGTCCAAAGCCATGACTAAACCGTTCGATTCAATTTATATGTTTATCAACGGTGATAGCATATGACCCCATCATTCTAAATATAACTGGCATGCAATTTTTAGCACCTACATGATTAAATCACGGTTGATCAATTACTAACAATTAGATCGTACGGCTCTAAAATCCTTTGGTCCGTCCAAATGGCTTTGGACAATATCCGATCCCTTATATTAAATGAGTAAACTATTCGAACTATTGACTTTACTATGCAATTTATTTTGTACAGCGCATTTAATTTGTATTATACAAATAATTTAAATCTATGGTGCTCCTAAGAGTACGTCAGTACGGAGACCTCTCGTACTCCTAACTTAAAATTTATACTTAACCATTTCGAAATTTTGATTTACGGTTCTTATTAAATTTTTTAGATCAAAATCTTTTCATATTTTGAGTTTATGTTTTTGAATTTTTTAGAATAACCTCAAAATAATAATAAAATAATGTATAAAACTATGTCATCATTAAAAATTCAAAACAAATACTTAAAAAGTTCAATAAATCAAAATTTTGAGATGATTAAATATGATTTTTGAGTAAGGAAATTTACTCTAAATACTATACTCATATACATGAATACTAACATAATTATTATCGATTTAAAAATCATTTTTGGTATCTATGTATCAGTTTCTATAAACTATTGATTTCCTAGTTTCTGTTGACCAAGACTGGTTCTCATAACTTTCAGTACAAATTTTGGTAAACAATATTAGATTGCTCTATCGCCATTCGCCAATACTCAATACGTGTACTAGTATGAGCCATGCAGTTGTGCAATTTTTTTACACTCGAAGTTCGAACAATATATGTTGTACGTACCAAAAATGAAGGGAACTACCTTGCATGTCTTCCTGTCTTGTTAAATTTAAAAACAAGATTCAGGAACTGATACATAAATATAAAAAATATCAAAATTGATATTGATTGTGTTAGCATTTATGTTAAATATGTTAATATTCAGGTTACTTATTAAAATATTTAACTTATTTGTAACCTATACTGCAACAAAGTAAGTTGCACAGTGTAACTAATAATCTGAATACATACCTATATTTTATATTTAATATGAACATTAATACGTTATCGATTTTATTATTACATTCGGTATCTCTTTAACATTTTTCTTTTGTATTTTTCTTTATTAATATATGATACAATTTGGCATTCTGACTGTTTGACGATTTACGTTTACGTAGGAATTTTGCTACTGCGTTGAGATTAGAATTAAGATTGAGCTTTCCTCGATGGGTTGAGTTTGGGCTTTTCTGAGCTGAAGTTAGACAAGGGCTCTGAGCTGGGTACAGGTAAAAACCTGCAGCCGGTACCATTGGAAAATTATCCCAATCCCCAAATAATCCCACAGTAGCTTAATAGGCCTTCATTAAAGATTCAGAGGATACAAAGAAAATGTACAATTCCTATGTTGTTCCAAAACCATATCAGTTTCTAAACTTCAGCATGTTTCTAATAATAAAATTCAAACCTTGCGTTTCGTAGCCATAGTAAAATTGATTTAAGCTCTTAAATCAATTTTAAGTCACCAAACGGAAGTGATTTAAAGTGTAGTAAGTTAACGCAACTATATAGGTGTAGTAAACTAAATCACCAACATTTTATATATTTTACACATAACATCAATTTTACTTCTTCTATTTACCTCACTACCAAAAAATACTTAAGGTGATTTAACGTTTTACTCCACTTTAACTTACTACACTTGCCAAACGGAGAGAAAAGCTGCAAAGCACTCAGCTTCAGTGGGTCGACGATCGAGTTAGAAGACTAACAAGCAATTGAGCGGGTTAAAATGGACAGATTAATGAGTTTTAGTACATTCTAACAGTTTTGACTCTCAAAACAAATCTTCCATATACTTCTTGTAAAACAAAATTGCCAGTATGCCACTGTGCGCAAAGGAAAATAGATATGATACAACAAAACCTGCTGATGAACTGACGCTTTCTTGAAAATATACTAAAACTAAAAATAATAACCATAAACACCTTTGTAAATAAAATAAGAAGCCTAAAAATCAAGAGTGATATTTCTTAGCAGTGAGCTTTCTCCTCTTCGACGATTTCTCCTTTTTATCTTGTAGTTTTCTTTTCTTTGATTGAACTCTTCCAACCAACGAAGGTTGTTCCTTTAAACCAAAGCTTCTCGCCACATGTCCCAAATGAAGCTTCCTCACCACAAAAATCTTCTTCAATTCTCCTCGATGTGCATTGTATGCACCCACCCATGAACAAAAAGCATCCCTTGCGAGCTTCTTCATATGAGGCTAGAAGTTTTAACGAAGTACAAAAGGTTAATTGATATTTTGCACTATAAAAGGGAGAAGGCACAGAAAAGAAACATATGAAACATTAAACATGACATGTGGTGCACCTGTGAGGAAACAAAACTTTCAAGAGCTCGTTGGAGAAACATAATCCAAGGGTGCATTTCTAAAGACAAGGGCTTCTTTTTATAAGGATTCTTCATGCCTAGCTGCAGCAAAGGAATACTATCCAAAACTTTGTCAAGGGGGTATTCCTTTAGAGAGACTCCATGCGATTCCAAATCCCTTAAGTAATCAGACTCAATAGGCTGGAGGAACAGTATGGCCTCTCCTCGCTCACCGAGCCGAGCTGTTCTTCCAACCCTGCAAGTAGGAAAGGGAAAAAAAAAATTGCTTAATTTGAAAAGGTCAGAAAGGTATGGCATGCAATCTTAAAAAAATTTGGTAAAGCAATCTACCTATCATTTGCCAAAAGAAGTATTATCTATTTTTTAAGCTATTAAATGATCATCAGCATTACTTCACATATTCACTATGTAATGAACTAATAAGACTGCCTCTACTGCTACTTCAATAAAAAATAACTGAATGGAAATAATACTTAGCTTTATATTATAATTTTCAATTGAAAAAGTTATCCCTGACTAATTTTCAATAGACCTGATGGAGTAGTATGTATATAAATATAGAAAAAAATTGTTATGATAAAATTAGAATGAGAAGTTCTGCATTATAAGAATGCCTCTACCGCAACTAATAAACTGAAAGGAATCTGTACCTGTGCACATACTCCGAGGCTTCACCTGGAGAATCATACTGTACAATACACCTCACTCTTGGAAAGTCAAGACCTCGGGCTGCCACATCAGTAGACAGAAGCAGAGCTGATTTCTCAGATTTAAACCCTTGAAATGCCTTAGCACGGTCCTCCTGCTTCATATTCCCATGGAGCCGTAGAACTGTGCAATTGAGAAACCTCGTAATTTCGTTGGTTTCTGGTTGCAATTCAAACTCAGTTAGGAGTGAATAATGGAAATCAACTCCATCGCAAGTCGAGAGAAAAACCACAATCTGTAAAGTATGTGATTGTTAAACAAAAGTATTGAATCTAGATGCATATGTTAACTAAGACATGCCAGTAGACCCACAGTTTCTAACACCAAAAAAGAACACATTCACATCATCTTGACAGAATGAAGTTGGTTCCATTAAAAACTGTTACCCTGAGTTATGTTCAATTATATTTCTAGAACGAATCAAAGATATGCTGCTAACAAAATAATATACAACTAAAAATTACAAACTTACCTTTTGGGAGACTTCTCTCTCAAACAATGCTTTCAGAATAGAAAGAAGAACAGAAAGTCTTGAACCACATGGCACTTCAAATTAAATTTAAAAAAATCATAATTTGATCAGCAGAACAATAAAAGGCCATGATAAATTTTAAAACAAGAAACAGTCTATTCAAAACACCCAAGCTTACCTTTAACATATCTCTGAATCAATTGCTCAGGTAGGTTATAATTGTCAACTGACTCTTTAAGTAACAGCTCTTCATTATCTGATGAAATTGTATTTTCATCTAATCCTACTCTAACTGGGTTATCCAGACTTATATTGGCGAGCCGGTTGACCTTCTCATTGAGTGTTGCTGACAAAAGTAAGTTCTGCCTGGAACCCTTTTTAAGGTCAACCTTTTTATTCCCAGTCTGATCTGAAGCAGCAGCTCTTGAACCCAAAAATTCAAGTATTTCTTCTAATGCTTTTCCAAATCCCAGTTCTAGAATCATGTCTGCTTCATCAAACACAATCCACCCCAGATTTGAATAATTAAAAGACGTGGTGTTTTTTAAGTGGTCCAGAAGACGTCCAGGAGTTGCAATTAGAATAGATATTCCTGAAATATATTAATGTTCAACACATTAATGCTTTCACTGGTAGTTATTAATGACACACTTGTTTATCAACACAAGGGAGATAACATCACGTGTCTGATTCAAAATTTGGAAAAACCATGTGCAACCTTACTATAATGAAAAAATACATTTGTTTGCATTATTATAACAACTAACCGTTATTTAAAATTAAACCTTACTATATAAACTAATTTTGTAGGTCAAATATTAAGAGATATTGGTCAAATAGCAGCTCTTGAAATGACAAATCCGGAGCTATAGATGGTTATATGTGATATCCTATGACATTGGTGTTTAAGAAAAATACCTTTGCGCAGCCTAGCTTTCTCCTTGGCTCTGTTCTCTCCACCCATAATGTATCCAGGGACAATCCAATGGAACCGATGCACCAACTTTTGAGCTATACCATACACTTGCATGCATAATTCTCTTGTCGGCACAAGAACCAGTGCTACATCAAAACTAAACAGTCAATTCCAGGCTGTAACTAAAAAGAGAATGCGCAAAAAAACATGTGGCAACAAAAGCTGAGCAGTGAAGTGGCTTACCAAAAGTTCCATCAGACCGATCAATCCGAGGCTCTCTCATTTGCAAGAGATGAATAATCGGCGCAAGGTACACTAATGTCTTTCCAGTACCAGTAGCAGCCTTTACAAGCCTTCACCAGTTTCTCAAGTTAAGGACTTACAAATTGACAAACTTGAAACATACAATCACAATTGATGCGCAGTAGGAAAAAAAAGAAAAATGTTATAGAGATACTAAAAGTGATATAGAAATTCCAGAATTAATACCGACTGTATTAGCATTCAAACTAAATGAGTAAAATATTCAAACTAATGGCTTCAGTATGCTACTTACTTTATATAATGTATTGTATACTAATTGAGTTAATATGTATATCGACTCATTCAACATGAATACTAACACGGTATTGACTTTGGTACTTTTTTTTTCCAGGTATCTACATATCAATTACCAAACAAAAAAAAGATCTTTACATAAGGATACGCATGGCGACCGGAGATAACCACCGGAATTGCTTCAGCCTGGATCTTCGTAGGCTTCTGGAACCCCATTTTATCTATAATCCAATTGAACAACACAACACAACACAATACAATCAGTCTCCCAGCTGATTCCAACTGAACACAAACAAAATAACCACTGCATCAAATCGAATTGATTGAAAAAAGAAACCTTGTAGATGTTCGCAGAGCGTGCCGTGGAGGCCGAGGTCGGAGAAGGAGCAGGAGGCGAAGAGCCCGCTGGCGTCCTCTTCCTTTTTGCCCGATTTGGTCTCCGTGTCGCCCTTCTTCTCCCGCTTGGTCGCTCTCTTCATGGCTCCGTTTGGCGCCTCTCCTTCAGCCACTCGAGTGTTGTTAGGGTTTAATGTTTTTAAGAGGTTTTTACTTTTCAGGTTCGGCTCTTCTCTGCGTCTCAACGCCCAAAAGAAAGAAGCTTGGCTTTGTGTTTAGTACTTTAGTGTCGATGAATTTTCTTTACCGTCCGATCAAATCAGACGGCTGGTAAGCTTTGATGTATATATACACACTTTTACGTGAAACTAAATTTATAATAAAAATAGTATTTTTACTATGAATTGATCCATTGTCTTGACAATTTTATCTCAATAATTTGACAATGAGCTTTCAAAAAATAAGGGGGATGGATCCTGACAATCCTGGTAATTGAAATTCAAGGAAACTAATATTATCTTTAAAATAAATTACGTTTATAATTGTACTAGTAAAGAGCTCACGTCTTGCTTTGGGCTGAAATTATTATTTCTTATAATAAAGGGCCGATAGCTCATCCTTTGTGAGGAAAATTGATATGAGCCTTAAATTTTAATGTGCCGAGACATTAATGTACGTCAACGGTGGTGATCAATCTAAGTAAACAATCAGTGGCGGAGATTCTTTCTTTGAAGAAGATAGAACTTTCATGTCAAAAAATTCAATCTCCTTATATTAGTAGTAAGGATTATTGGATGTATAGATTCAGAGTGTTTTCAGTTTCAAACAATTTGAATATTGATTGATAGCTCATCCAAAATTGTATTAGTTTTAACAATTCAATTTTTTGGTCTTTGATTGTCCTTCATGCATACTTAATTTGCTTCAAATTTGAAAACATATTCAATCCATAAGCTCCATAACATTTTTATAAAGCTCTTAAAATTTTATTATTTTGTAAAGATTTTTCAATTTTTTAGAAATTCCATTGTCAAGGAATCTCTCCTCATAAAAGAATAAAATATATTTTAAAAACCATATGAAAACGAAAAAAGTTAGGCTATACATGTCGTGGAACTTATAGATTAATTATGTTTTAAATTTCAAGTGGTTTGTATCATATTTGATAGCCCATCAAAGATTGTTCAAATTAGAATGGTTGAAATTCGCATAAAATGTAGATGAGCTACCAAACAATATCCAAATTGAATAAAATTTGAAGTGTAAGTTGAAGAATGCATCTGTAACCTTTTTTTTATTAATTATTTGAATTTTCATTATCAAGATAACCATTGTTGTCATCTAACCCCTCCCCTTTGTATTGTGTGCAAAGCATTTCTATGTATGCATGCGCGATTGCAAGCCAACAGCACGAAAACCTGCAACTGAAATGTCATTTAGACATTTACAAACTAGCTAAATCATGCGTATACGAAAACAAAATTCATACAAATTGTGCAATCTGTAAATCCGTTGCGCGTACTGCACACAATTTTGAAAAATAAAACAAAATAAAAATTGAATGATGACCGAATTTGCAACCAATGTAAGATACTTTAACATCTAAAATAAACCATGACATGCAAACACAAAAGTTTCAAATGTTTCGATGAAAAACAGGGGAACAAATGGGAAATGGCTAATAGGACATCGGACGGCAACATAGTTTACACTTTTAATACAAGACCCCTATACATGAAGGAGAGAAAAAAAAAACCCAATTGTGTCCGATTTTCTATACAAGAAAACCACAAATAAGTTAATTCTGCTCGTAGAATTTTAAGTTACATTTACAAATAATTCAATTGTACCTAAAACAAAATTTGCTCATGTAACTAAAAAAAATTTAAAAAATAAATTATCAACTAGAATACAAGTACAACAACACAGGATAAATATAGATCTAGGGAATCTAGCTGAAATTCAGGTCCTACCATTAAAACAAAACTTCTATTCCTATCCCTATTTGGAACCTATAAATCATAACCGTTTGACCACCACGACAGCAAAATGTGGGTGGTGAGTCAACTCAAGTGAAACTCTAAGAGACGGGTCACTGGCCCCAAGTTGATTAATTACATTTAGGGCTATCCTGTTGCGTTCAGCCACTTGTTCTATCTGGCGTATTTCAGACAACTTCTCAGGTACATCAGCAAAACTACCTTTAAGAGACGTAGTGATCCTTTGAATCTCCTTGAAATAATCACACTTCACTACATCCTGAAATAATATCTTCGTTAAATTGTTTCAAAAGAGAGAGCATGGAATGATTTTGGGTCATGTTTTTTAGCCACCATATGCACATGTTATTGCCGAGTTGGAGAACTTAACATGAAAGGTTAGTCCAAAATTTTGATAAGGATCCTACCAGTTGACGACATCTATAGAATTTACTGGATGCTGACAATTAGTTCAGGTTGTAACATATACCCTCTGAATCCAAAATTCTTTTTCTTTATTAGCCACATTAGGAAATGCGATCTACACACAATATTTCTTGTTTAGCATGATTTACAGAAGATTATTTCAGTCACTATGAGCAGATAAAGTAAACTACCAAGAAAGTAAAACTCTGTAGCTATTTACTTTATACATTCTTTCAGCAAGCACTGTTCTTTTAATAAATTACCCGGCAGCTATTTGTATAACCAGGAGCTATATACTCTATAGCTATTTAATTGTATAAACATTTATAATCGTTGTAGCTAATCTTTAAGTACTTACAGAAACTTGTGCCTGTTGTGTTGATTCATGGAAACTAGAGAATGATATTTGCTCGGGAACATGTGCTCTTAGGAGGAGCTCAAAATGCTGTATAAATCTCTGTGAAGGAATAGCAACCATGACAATTATATAATATGAACAAATTTGCTTCATTTGGGTTTCATTTGGGTTTCCTTACGGCCCCTAATCTAATTGTCTGTTCGAAAGAAATTATGCCCTATTGCAGTCCTAAAGTTCTAATGAAGCTGAGGAACAACAACAACAACCAAGCCTTTAGTCCCAAACAAGTTGGGGTAGGCTAGAAATGAAACCAAGTAGTGATAGCGGTGGCAAAAAAGATGACCTTAAAAATAATAGTATTCCGATAGTGAAAATAATAGTATAGTAAAATAATAATAATGATGATGATAATGATGATGATGATGATGATGATGATGATGATGATGATGATGATAATAGTAGTAATAATGATAGTAATAGTAATGAGAATGATACTACATAATAATACTACCAATGATGATGATGCTAAGAAAGATAAGATAAATAAATAAAGAAAGAACAACAATAATTTCTAAGATAATAATAATGATGAAGTTGAGGAAACTAAAAAAGAAAACATTAGCTTTCAATGTAGTTATTATAATTTCCCTCAAAAGACGAGAAAAATAGTATATAACAACCTCATGCTCACTGTTGAAAGTATTTGGCATTTTGAACAAATTCCCTTCATTGCGTAGAGAGGCTAGGACCTACAAAGGTAAACAAGAAGATAGTATTTATGATTTTTTTATCTGAGATTCATTCCAGAGGAAGCATTAAAAAACCTTTATGTGCAAGAGCTAAAGAATACCATTGCCAATCCTTCACAAAGATAAACATAGCACTGGAGTAACAAACAAGAAGGAGAAAAAATGGCATCCCTTGAATGGTCCTTCACATGATTATCCCTTTTCTTTTTCCCTTTATGACGTGCTTGAAAAAAGTAGCAAAAAGTGTCAAGTATTGCATTAGAAGATCTATGAATAAAAGTATAAAAACTAAATTACAGCACTGATGTAGGATCAACTAGATTATTTGAATTATATGCTATGTCTTAGAAACCTTTTTGTCATCAGAATTGCAGAATTCAATAGAGGCAGTCGATAATTACTCAAGAAATGAATTGAAATAGAGTAAGGCAGATTTGCAGATCTAGTTCCAATTTATTTATCTAGTTAATTAGTTTCTTAAATTTGCATGAGAACTAGGGGACAATGGTGGACATTTTATTTTATTGTATATTGGTTTTTGATTGCAACAACTTGGTTGTGTAGTTGTATTTGCAATTAATCAAAATTATTGGAGGAGGCAACTAGGAAAGAACTAAAGAAAAAGTTGACAGGAAAGAGATGAGCTTATAGATAGATAGATTAATACTTGTGTCAATATTTGCAATAAAGCGCAGCTGGATCTTTTCCAAGAGATGGACGTAGATAACAGACATATACCAGTACACCATGCAATACTCGGTAGGTGAATACAGCTCCAGTTCAAACCCCAACAGGAGAAAACGAGATGCAATCCAGTAAGTCTGCTCCTGAGCCCACAAAAAAAGACGCTTTGACACTTTTGCATCAAGACCCTGAAAAATAGATATCATTTGAGGTGTTAACAAATATACATATTTGAAGAAAATAAATAATGCCATATGACTGTTACCTCTTCTGTTGAAGAATTTAATACTTGTCCAAAGTCCCTGTTGTATGCCAGCTCTAACTGTGACAACAAGGATGAGTCAAGCAAGTATCAGTATAAGAAACATATGAGGATACATAAAAGTATGGTCTAAGGTCACAAATTGAGCACTGTAAACTTAACTTCAAAATCTGTCTGGTCGGTTTTAAATGGCGAACGCAAACTATGGATCTTGGTTTACTTGACTACCTAAGGCTTCACAATTTATTTTTATTTTTAAGGTTTATTTTCGATAAGATCTAAGATGTAGAAAGATAACTCATTGCGTATGTGCATTTCTCAACAGGGTTCATCATGTTGGATCTTACACAAACCATTATTTGATGCTGATTTACTATCTTCACTAAGGATAAAAAGGTAATGATATAGTAGCCAAAATTCCGCGAACCTGTATAGAAACAACACTCCAATCCTGCAAAGTTTTTCCAAGCTTGCGCCGTTGCCATGCAGAATTTGTACATAGTATTTTAAGCAATACAATCAAAAGCTGCATGTGAAGATTTACAACAATTTGTCAAGGAAAAAGAAACACAATGTTTCCTCCAAATAAAAAATATTTAGACCTAGCAGTACAATCAAAAGCTGTTATATAAAAATATTTTTTATGTAACAAAATTCTTACTTGACCTAGCTGCACAACTAACTCATTTTGATGAAATGCCTTGTCTTTAGCAACATCTGGTAATAACAAAACTCTTGCGATAACTTCATGAAAATATTCTCGTCCATAAAGCTTTCCATATTGAATTAAGAGAAGCTGGTACAAAGAAATGTTTTTGAGTTAAAAATCAGAGGAATTTGACGAGGGTAACCCAGATTAGAGAGAAACATTTCTCAGTTATGCAACTGTGGTAAGCTTCCTAGTATTGGACCAATGGCACCAAGAAATCAGTAGAGTGACAGACATGCATTTTCAGTTAACAATAACAGTTTGACTTCTGAAGCCATTTATTTTCCTATCACTATTAAATTCTTGAGTCGAGACAATTTAAATACTAGACCCTGAGTTAATTTGACATTCAACCTGTTATAAAACAAGTCATCTGAATGTTTACATATTCAGGAAAATTTTAATTTTCTAATTAACTCGGCTGCTGTCTTTTTAGAATATGTGTTATGTGAACATAACTCCAAACCCTCTGTATTAGCTGCAAATCTAGTAAAAGTTCATCAACATTGGATGGTACAGAAATTATAATGACAAAATGGAGGACGGATCAAATGCCCATGGTTTTTGGTGACCCATTGGTGACCATATAACTAAATCTCAAATTGCTACATTTTAAACTCTTAAATAAGAAAACTAATTGATGGAATATGTTGTATATATCATGTTTCATGCGTACACAAAGTCATATCATTTTGATTTTATTACAAGTGCACCAAGCATTTACAAAAACCCAATGGTTTAAATTTTATGATTTATTTTCCTCTCTTGATGGCTATTGAAACAAGGTTGAATTTTCATCATTTTTTTATGTATATGCTATTGAGATGATGCATAATACATCTAACATTTTACATTTGTCAATTTATATATAAATAACAAAATAATCACCACCGGTGCCAATGCCCATGGTCATTGGATCCCTCCTCAAAATGAAGTATATGTCAGGATACCTGGAGATAAGCTCGAGCAACTAGATCAGGTTTTGATTTCTGGAACTGTACAACAAATTGAAGAATGTTTTCAAGCATGGGGTCAAAAGAAAAGGAACATAAAATCTTGAAATCATCTAAGAGCTTCTCAAAGTACGCCAGAGCCTAACAGAAAAAAAAAAGAAATATTTCAGTATCGCATAGAGGTGAAACAACAACTTGACTTAATGTACCAGGAATATCTACTACACTTTCCCCAAATACAGAAAAAAAAAAGGAAATATTTCAGTAATGCATAGAATTTATACTAATCTGTGCTTACATCATGCCAGCTCACAATTTTAGCAGCACGTGGAGGGGCCGGACTAAGTGATTTAGCATTTAAGGTTGCATCAAATCCAATTGCTTTGCATCCTGACGCAGTTGTGCTAGTTTCAAGGCCTTTTTGGGAAGAGATGTGCGGTTGAGATTTAAGGAATTTCTCATTTTTGCGCATGTTTTCCAGTTCAGCTAAGCATGTAAGGATGTACTTGTGGGCCATGCTGTGTCCTTTTCCTTGCCAGTTCTTAGTTTGTCCCAAGAGGAGGTCAAAATACTGAAAGTAAAATTATTAGTATGTTTCTGGGAGCAAAATGGATTATACAAAAGAATGAGATAACAATGACTTGCAAGATTAACTGAATAGAAATAATAAATATTAGACCAGCACAAGTATGGCAAGCGGCTAAGATGTTTCTTCATTAAAGTTCTCCATAATAGAGTTTTAGCATCAAACTGAGGCATTTTTTAGATACTGCAAGTGAATTAAAGTTTATAAATAATTATATGATCAGGGTTAAGACCTTACGAAAGCGTAATCGGCACAAAAGAGCACGGCAATATCCCTCTTCCAGCTCAGGATTAGTCTGAAGGGGTTCAACATCTGCAAATGGAGAAAATGAGTATAGTTGTCATTGCAAAAAAAAAAAAAAAAAAAAAATCACAGACTGAACAATTGGAATTGTCAAAATATTTGTAGGACTCAAAACAACTAAGTTATACAAATGTTAATACGAAAATATAAATCTTGAGCACTAGCATGATCATCTATATTATCTGTACATTGAAAGAAAAATGTTAAAGCAATGGACTACAGCATTAACCATTCTTTTACAGCCACTGTTAGTTCTTTTCCCCACAAATAGCTTCTTCTTTATAACTACATGGTATCAATCTGAACTCCAAAGCATCGCTGTGACATTCTTGTAAAATTGTACAAGAGTACTTTTCATGAAAAGACCTAAAATTTTCATAAGTTTTTGATATAGGCATTCCTGTTCAGAACAGTTAATAATATGCTTTACCTACAGAAAACCTACAAAATATATCTCGTATGCTTTGCCACAGGAAGCATGAAAATTATATTCTTACCTCTCCTTTTGAAATGATAAAGTACCAAATACTCTTTCTTCCTACACGTGTCTATCCTATCTATAAATAATTTATAGGTAAAAGAGCACCAAACTGGGTATCATGAAGAAAATAGAAAAGTAATGATGTTGGTACAAGGATAATGGATTTGCCATATTGCAGCTAATTGAGTGAGTTTTTGCTCTCAGTTCATACCTTCAAGTAGCTTCTTCTTGGAAGGAGGTTGGGCCTTGCAAGCACGCAACTTACGAGAAAGTGTTTCCTCTATCGAGTGCAAATATGCATGCAACTTCTCACTGTCTTCATGTTTCAAAGGTAGTCCATAGGCCATTACAAAGAGATCCTCTTCCTATAATGCATGAGATGTTTTTACCCTGTCTTTTTAATAATTAATTTTAACTTATATTCCTTTGGAAAATAAACAATCATAATATAATTGGTAAGACAACTATTCTGCGATGAATACTACCTCGTGAGTCCGGGCAGTAGATACAGACTTAATTACTTCATTACATGTAGCATGCATAATTCTACAATATGCATTAAGTATAGCATGCGATGAAGTTCTCTCTGGCCTTAAAAGATAGATACATGAAAATACTGTTTGTGCCAGAATAGAGCCCTTGTGCCATGTTGCCTGCAACATCAACTTTTAAAATTAGAAGAACATAAATATAAACAATTAAACACCCATATTGAATTTACAGTTCACATACACCCAAAGACCTCATCTAGTCCAAAAAATTTTGCACAGTCTGATTGTACTGGTACAACTACAAGTTTCTAAGGGTTGAGATCCTAAAGATAATTTTTATATCTTCACAATTAAAGAGCTTGATTGACCTAATATATCATCTCAACAAATTTTAGTGCCATGGAGTGAGAAAAAAAAAGAAAAAAAAAAGAAAGAGTTTAGAAGCACATGGAACAATAATATTAATATATTGCATGAAACATACTTCACATGAAAAAAGGTGATCCATGACATCAATTGTGCGTTGTACATCAACTGTTCGATCGTAACTAAGAGGTACAGGAGCTGCACCTGCATCAATGGCCTCTTCAACGGTACAGTAACCGTTCTCAATCCCAGAATCCATTTTTGGATCCATTATCTAAAATAAGAATAAAAAAAACGTAACAAGTATAAGCAAAAGAGTGCAGTGCTTGGAACATAAGGTTTTCCTATTTTATTAATGCATTCTATAAAGTGAGAAAAAAGGCACAGGAGTTATAGGATAAAGATGTGACCATAAGTAGTGTTGAAAGAATTTGTTCTCATTTGACGCCACGAGCGGAGCCAGTAAGTTGTGGAATGAGATTCACACACAGTGTCGGTCACTAATATGGATACTATTATCTCATAAGATTTATTAATTATATAGTTATTGGGGTTATCCAATAAACATTTTATATTTATGGTGTTCAGATGTAGCTTTGTTGTGAAAAATACAAACAAAACACTAACAATACTATATAAAATGTATAGGTTAAAAAAAAAAGAAGGGGGGAATTGCTCCCCATTGGCTCTTACTAAATCCACCAATGTTTGACACAGCAGAATCTACAGAAAAGGTACTGCATGCATACCTCAAGAGCAGACATGGCAGCAAAAAGACTGAAGCTTTCTCCATGTACAAGCTCCCCATCCTGGAGGTCTAGAGCCATATAATAATAAAATAAAAAAAGAAAGCACACAGATGAGATTACGAGCAATTGAAAATAAGTACGGCAGTATGCAACAGGTACTATGAAAGGTAGACACTCAAAGTGAAACGCTCTCATTGTTCAACTGCCATTATTGCTTCTTGAGCTCAGTTATCATAGTTCATACGCAGCTAGATTATTTTCTGATTGTTTCACAGTATTAGTACCCAGAACTAAGATCGGTGAGTAGTACTGATAATTTATTTATTTTACCATCACAAGCGGCGGCAATGAGGGGGGACACATCGGCCCAGACGCACCCGTCTCCGGCCGGGACGAACGGCGGGGGCGGCGCGGGAGAAGCAGAAGAACAAGAAGCGGCGGCGTGGCTCGTCGCCATAAGAGGAGATCGTGGACGAGAGAGATCTATCTATCTGATCTTGTACTGGATCGCGGCGCTTCCTTTGTTTGTGAAAACAAGGCCCAGCGATGAGCGATGAGCAAGTTAGCAACCAGGGTTAGGACTTGGGACTTTGGGACTTGGGAAGGAGTTAAGAACGGTGCTGTGCGCCTGTGCGTGCGTACGCTCAGGACTTCGGGTGATATTTTTGTCTCCCTTGTTCTAACTTGTGAGTTTTATTTCGTTGTTGTATGTTGTATTGTTTTTCTTTTTCTTTGACGCAATTACTGATCCATTTACTATTTACCTATTAAAAAAAACTCGCGCTTGTTTTGGAATGAAACTATTAAGATAATGTGTAATGGATCTTAAATTGAGATAATTTATATGGGCATTTAATTAAAATGAGCTGAGAACGTCAACAGACATTAAAGTACATCAACGGTTTTGATCTATCTAAGAAAATGTTTAACGGCTCAGGTTTCTTATTTGAGGCAGATAGCACTTCCATGTTATTTTTTCCAATATGTTTTTGTATATAGCAAGGATTTAAGGTGAATTCTTCTTCTATGGATTAGAAGTATTATGGACCGTTTATTTGTCTGAATCAGATAGTTGTGATATATCTTTGAAGCACAAGCAAAGAGAGATATTTGATCTGTAAAATCTCTATCGCTCGATTAAAAATGGACGGTCGTCTATTGACTGATATGCCGGAGTCTTTGTGCTACACTAGAATTAGTTAGTTCTCGAACTTTTGAAGTATTCATAAATATAAGGTTAATTTTTAGGTCGTCATAATTTTGCAAAAGAAATTTTACATGCAAAATTGCTGAATTATGTCAGTATATGTAATAAAAAATAAAAAATATTAAGATAACTGACTTTCACCAATAGTCCATACCGATTGAATATGAGATCTTTTTTGTTAACTCAAAAATTGAGTTTACATGTATAATAATTTTATAAAAGGGCCCCGTGAATATAAAATACTGACCATCTTGACTGTTCTGACTGAGATACGAAACCTATGCCCTAAATCTATTCAGAGTTTTTTTTTTTTTTTTTTGTTTGAAAGTAAGGCATGATATGCCCGTTTTCATTAAATGAAAACACAACTTACACAGTCATATATACAAGTTCCAGCTAGCCATCCTTCAACCATTTCTACACCTTCTATCATTAGTTAGACTAAAATCTTTTAACTAACTATTTAACTATGCATAACAAGAAATAATCACAATATCACAATCTAGAGCACCAAAACTATTGATAAGAATCAATTTATTTTCTGCTATCTATGAAGTCTGGATTTTTGTTTGAAGCCTCAATTTCTCTGCATGTCTCTCTTTTTGCATCTTAGCCCCTGAGTCATGGCAGATCCTCCATTGCATCATCATCAAGAGGAGCGGGCAGTACTGCTAGTGGCGGCAATGCCTAAAGTGGGATCATGTCATACGACTCTGGCATCCATCTCTTGGTCATCTGTTTCACATCATGTTTTGCCAACCCTGACCAATAACGAACAAACGACACAATTAGCAAAATAACATTTCTAATAGTGGGAAGTTGTGCATTTTGGAAGATTATATTATTTCTTATTCTCCAAACAGCCCAACAAACTGCAGTTAGAACCACCAAGAACCCTTTTTTTCAGACACATGTAAATTTGTGGCATAATCAAAGATATTGTCAATTTTTCTCCAAAACATGCTTAAGTTCTGACATGCCCCATCCAAAACCAAACCTGCCTAGTAAATCTACAATTCACAAAAAGATGGTCAACTGATTCCTCCTCCCCGCAAAAACAACAACCTTGTGTACCTGACCATCCTCGTTTTAACAAATTATCTTTAGTAAGGATTCTTTTTTTATCAACTAGCCACATGAAGATCTTTATTTTAATTGGAATGGGAAGTTGCCACCACATATCAGTATGGTCTAGTATTATACCCCTAAAAGTTAACCAATTATAAAGAGAATGAGTTGAGAATATTCCAGAAGATTCCCATCGCCAAACACATCCTCCTTGTCAGACAATGTAACATGTTGAAATGAACACATCAAATTATTGAGATCTAACAGCAACATTCCATTAATCTGTCTCCTAAACTTTAAAACTGTACCCCTAGAATGAATGACCTCAAAAACTGTAACATCAAGTGTTGAGCAGATTTCAAATAACTGAGGATAAACACTACTTAGAGAGCATTCCCCTATCCATCTATGTTTCCAAAATTTAGTTCCTTTACCATTCCCTAAACAGATATTGCTACTAGTCTCTCCTATATAAAATAACTTGGTAATATATTTCCATATGGAAGAAATGTGATGTTCTGATGTATAATCATTGTATTTAGCAAGGATCAGTCTTTTCCAAATATTGTCATAATGCGGGTTTTTGAGTTTTCACCACCACTTAACCAATAAAGTTATATTCATACTATACAAGTCAAGCACACCTAAACCTCCTATCTCTTTTGGTAAACAAATATTTTTCCAGTTTACAAGGGCATATTTCTTTTTATTGCTAGTCCCCTGCCATAAAAATCTACATCTTATTTTTTCTATTTTCTTCCTTATACTTGCTGGAATTTTATATAATGATAGCATATACAGAGGAACCGAAGAGATAACTGAATTCAGCAAAGTTGTCCTACCCCCTATACTAAGCATAGACCTTTCCAATTTTGCTATGATTTTTTCTATCAACTTATTCCAATCTGCTACACTTAGTCTCTTGTTATGAAGTGGAATCCCTAGATAGTTTATCGGTAGAGAGGTACTCACACATCCTAGAATATCTATCATGCACCGTACTTCTTCCTGTGATATATTTAGAGAAACTAATTCAGTCTTACTATTATTGATTATAATACCTGACAGTTGTTCAAATGCTACCAATGCCCAATAAACATATTCTATATTTCTAGGGTCAGCCTTTAAAAAGAATAAAGTGTCATATGCATACAAGAAGTGTGTAATTTTATGGCCATCATTTAAAGTAGGACCTAACCCATGAATCGTGTGATTATCCTTCCCTCTGCCTATCATTTGACACAAAGCATCAGTTACCAAATCAAATAAGAAGGGGGAGAGAGAGTCCCCTTGTCTAAGACCTCTTTTGCAATTAAAATA
Source organism: Cyperus esculentus (assembly GCA_030179965.1). Classification (NCBI taxonomy): domain Eukaryota; kingdom Viridiplantae; phylum Streptophyta; class Magnoliopsida; order Poales; family Cyperaceae; genus Cyperus; species Cyperus esculentus. The sequence goes on along the minus strand of JASGLE010000005.1, from coordinate 2,394,827 downwards.
AGGGGTGGAGGTACTATTTACATTAATCCAAGTATGTGCACTTTTGAGAAGACTAATTACCCAATTTGCCCATGTTGTCCCAAAACCCCTTGTAATTAAAATTTCTTGAACAAAATCCCAACTAACCATGTCATATCCTTTTTCAAAGTCAATTTTTTTAAGAGAACTCCCTTTTCTTTATTTTTAGTTACAGAATGCAAGATCTCATGGGCAGCTAGGACATTATCTAGAATGTACCTCCCTTTGATAAATGCTGATTGTGTGTGATCTACTAGCTTGTTCATTAAAGGAATCAACCTATTAGTTAATATTTTAGAAATGATCTTGAAACTACAATCAACAAGACTAATAGGCCTGAATTTCTTAATTGTCAATGCATCTTTTTCTTTGGGGATGAGGCATACCGTGGCATGATTAAGCTTTGCAACATTCAAATTGTGTGAGTGAAAATGGTTCAACAGTGTAATCAGATCATATTTTACTAAATCAAAGAAGTGCTGATAAAAAAAGAAACTAAACCCATCCTGGCTAGGGGCCCCTTGGGCATCAGAACAAAACACAACCTCCCTAATTTCCTGTTCAGTAAATGGCATTTCTAGTTTAACTCTATCCTGATAAGACAAACAATATTTCCTATCCAGGAAACTCAAATTTTGAGTTAACTTAGAGGATACAGACTCATAGGGATTCCAGTATCCGTATTTAGGGGTGTACAAAAAATCCGTCAACCCGTCCAACCCGTTTGACCCACCCGACCCGACCCAATTTTTACCGGGTTGAGGCCTTATTGGGTCGGGTCCGGGTTTAAATATTAACTAACCCGTTACTCTGGGTCGGATCTTAAATTTGATGTTAACTAACCCGTTTCTACCCAACCCACAAAATTTTGTGTGTTCCACTAAATTTTTGTATTTACTCCCACTCCAGTCCTGCATTCATGTTGCTATTAACTCTGCTTTAGCAGATGCTTCTTCCCCATGCAAAGCTTCAATATTTTCACTTTGCTAACGCCCTGGAAGATGGTTTGAAACCGTCTTTATTCTGCCTCAAACTTAAGACTTAATGCCACAATTTAATTCTATCTTCCATTATAGATAGTTAAATACTTGATGCATATGCCCCGATTTGTCTCTGTCTATCTCAAGAGACAATTTTATTCTTTAATCATTTTTTATTCTTTATTTAATTGCAATTACAACCCGTTCAACCCGCATAACCCGTAAAAACCCGTATATAGAAAAACAAATGGGTTGGGTTGGGTTACGGGTGGATCACCTTAAAAATATTTTCAACCCGGTATAACCGGGTTGGATTCAAATTTTGATAAAAAAATCATTAACCCGCCCGTTGTACACCCCTATCCGTATTCATCATTCACGAACCTCGAAAAAAGAAAAGAAAAAAAAAATTGAAGACATATTTTGTGGCCTTGTGGGCTGATATTGGGCCACGGAAATTAGACTATTTAGTTGGGCCACAAATCTTCCCTAATAAAATACCGGCCCAAATAGGCCCAATACGGCCCAAAACTCTCTTCCTCCATCCTTCTCCTACTCCCCGCTGCTACCCTTTCTCCAAGCAAGGTATCACAAGCTTATTATACCATCCCCCACTTCTTCCTCCCTCACAAGCCGACTCCAAACCCTCTCCCCGCTCGATCTCACTAAGGTTCTCCTCTCCGTCACTCCCTTCCTACGCTCTCGTAAGCACTGTAAGTACTGAATTCTGATTCCGTTTTGCTATTTGAACTGTTCCAGATCGCATCGATTTCGCAACAATGTCGCGGCGCTACGACAGCAGGACCACCATCTTCTCCCCCGAGGGCAGGCTCTACCAGGTGGAGTACGCCATGGAGGCCATCGGCAACGCCGGATCCGCCATCGGTATTCTCTCAACCGACGGCGTGGTGCTCGTGGGAGAGAAGAAGGTGACTTCCAAGCTGCTCCAGACCTCTAAATCGACTGAGAAGATGTACAAGATCGACGACCATGTGTCGTGTGCCGTCGCCGGTATCATGTCCGATGCTAACATTCTGATCAACACCGCTCGCCTCCAGGCCCAGCGCTATGCTTATGCATACCAGGTATATGATTTTGTTTATTTAATTGGTTATAGTCTATAGAAATGGTAGGAAAGTGAAATGGTAGGGAAGTTTAATAGGCCCGTCGAAGAATCTGGTGGTATAATATATTTTCAAAATAGATTGATACTTAGCTAAATGGAAATTGCCTATGCTACCAATGTTCCATTTACACCTACTGCACCAACTGAAGCTTTTACCATCCAGGCTAAACCCTTGCGTCTTTACATAAATTATCTTTCATTTCACCTAGACTTTGTTTGAATCAAACAATGGCACACAAAGGTCCTTTATTCTATTGACGAGGTCTAATTAGATCTTACATTGAACATTTTGAACTGCTGGACCTCATCATATGTATGAAATTAAAATTACTGATTTGGAGAAAAAATATGGCCCAGATGTTAAGTCAATCAAATAGTAATTATTCACAACAGATTTAGAACTGTCCTAATTATTTACTATTTTTTTTAAAGAAAAGATACTATAAGATAGAAGTATCAGCACATGGATAAAAACTACATTATTAGAAGTATCAAGTATTGCTAGTGTTTGCTTGACACATTAATTTAAAACTATTAGTGTGATTTAAGGTCAAGTATCTGGCTTTATGTAACAAGCTAAGAGTAATTGCATGATTTGCATCTGTCTTAGGTACTGTGTCTTTAGTGAACGCACTAGATTTCCGATTTATAGAAGTGATCAAACTGTTTGTATTTCCAAAAAGAGGGCATCGAATTATTTATCTTATAATTTTGCTGAAAATGATGGGTTATGCTGACAACTGTGAGGACTGACAAATCAGCCAACAAGATGATTGAGGTGACATTATACGTATATGCTTTCTATAGAGGTTGTGTAACTTTGGTGCAACTTGAAAATCGGTTAGTTATACACTCGGGCCTCAACAATTTAGAATTAATGCTTTAAGATTTATCAGTGCTTGAAGATTAGTTTTAGAATTTTATCAAGTTTGATGCTCAACATTTCAAAATATGGAGAACATGCTGATGTTTTTTACTGTTTTGCTTTAATAACCGTTCTGTTGGTAGTCGTGGTTGTCACTCGTCATTGTGAATTTGACTGTCAGTATATTACTTCACGGAGAAGAACAAATAGACTCCTTAAGAAGTTGTTGTCTGTCTAATTATTTAATCTGTATCCATGCATTTAGGTTTTTATAGTTTATTTTAGGTTTAGCAATACTAATTGTGTACATATTGAATTTCTGGCATTTCTGACAATAAAAGCATGAAAGTCTGTGACTCTAGGTAGCTACTGCTTCATAGGGTATCTCGATGTCCTAGCTTGGTGAACAATATGCTAATCCAATTTCATTAGGATAAGAAAGGAGTTCTGGATACTAAAATCCAGTTATTATATTTTACACAGGATTAGGGTAAATTAATCAATTGTTCTTATTTTTAGCGAATCATTATGTCTATCATTGCAATTTGGTCTCTTCAAAGTCAAATTTTATCTAGATTCTGATTTGTTTGCATTTGTACATACGGTTCTTATGATTTTACACATTAATGATGCGAGCAGTAATATTACGGAAGAAACATCTCATTGTTGTGCACCATGTGCTCATTTACTTTATAAATCCTCAGGAGCCAATCCCAGTTGAGCAGCTCGTGCAGTCATTGTGCGACACTAAGCAAGGTTACACGCAATTTGGTGGGCTCCGCCCGTTCGGTGTGTCCTTCATCTTTGCAGGGTGGGACCGCAACTATGGGTTCCAACTCTATGTCAGTGATCCCAGCGGCAACTACAGTGGATGGAAGGCAGCCGCTATCGGGGCCAACAACCAGGCTGCACAATCAATGCTAAAGCAAGACTACAAGGAGGACATCACTCGGGAGGAGGCCGTGAAGCTCGCTCTAAAGGTTCTAAGTAAGACTATGGATAGCACCAGCTTGACTGCTGAGAAGCTCGAGCTGGCTGAGATCTACTTGGCTCCGGCTGGGGAGGTGAAATATCAGGTGTGTACACCTGAGGCTCTTGGTAAACTTCTTGTCCAGGCTGGAGTTACCCAGCCAGCTCCCGAGGCATAAGTTACTGATTTGGTTTGCTGGAGTACGATCTTCTGATTGTTTATTAGTTCTAGTCGGGTATCAAGTGCTTGTAGAATGTGGATCCTTTTAAGTTCTTTTTAGTGCTGATGGGCACGGATGGTTTAATATTAAAAAGAACAACTTTCTTGGGTGTTATTATTACAATTGTCTTTACTAAGTGATTGTGACTTATTTAGTACTGGTTACACATGTTTTAGTACGATAATATTTGGGATGGTTTTATTTTTGCTTAGGATAGAGTTCCACATCACAGATTCACAGCATGCTTATATAGTTCTCGATGGCTGATGAGATCAAAACGATGGAAATAACGTCAAACATTGTAAGCGTTGAATACTTGTGGCCGTGGGAATATGGTTCATGTGTTCTTATTATTATTATACAACTAAAAGGTACTTATTAGGCAGCATCGCAGCAACCATTATTGATGTACAGCTGTGTGTAGTGAGTGCGTAGTAAGTAGTAACCTCTTCTATGTCAATCCCTCCCTCCTGTCAAGCATCTTCTATGTCAATCCCTCCTGTCAATCATTTACAGGCCTCTCAGTCGGCTTCTCTAGCTCCGTCAGCAATTGACGGTTATTCTGTTACTATTAGCTGAGATCAGTGAGATGTAATACATATTCGATAAGCAAAAAATGACGGAAAATAATGCAAAAGTAGCCAAGTATATCTATTTATTATATGGAACTACTCTGAAGGGATAGATCATGGAACATGTCGTTTGAGACCCAAATTATTGGATTTCACATTGGGGTCAACCGACAGAACTGAAAGCAGAACATGGATGATGGATCATGGGTTATATTCATAGGTCACCTGGCTGCAAGAGAGTTTTTTTTGATCTTCGGCTGCAAGAGAGTTACTCGTGCATCTCTGACTGAGATATGTCACCTTATGTCACCGTGACGGGAGCGGAGTGGTACTAAATACTACCTCCGTCCCAAAATAGATGGATTTTTTGTAGTTCATTTGAACTATAAAAAATCCATCTAAAATGGGACAGAGGTAGTAAATCCCAATTCCTTCACTTTAGAAAATTGTTTTATTCGTTACTCGCTGGAAATTCTAATAGTTCCAAACGGTGACGGAAGAAACTAAATCGACTCGCTCTGTTACGTCTTGTATTCTTTTGTCTGGATCTATGTTGCATGGATACGGGTGCGGGTATCGTATCCGATACGGTGCGGGTGCGGGTGCGGCGATACGATAATTTTTAAAAATCTCGGATACGGGTGCGGCTATATATGTATAAAAAAATATATATATTTAATATTTTGATAAAAGATAAATATATTTTAAATTTGATAATATTGCTAAAAGCTTGTATATGGAAAATTGGGACACATGTATACACATTGAATTGGAATATCCGTTTTTTCGTTGGAGGATGTGGTCTGAGCCATCAATAATTGCCTCTCCATTTCAAAGTATGGACAGGTGAAAGTCTAAACCCAACCATGCCTACGTGTCCCACACACCCTCAGCTCAGATAAACAAAATTATAAAAAATAAGGCTCTTCTGAGATCCAACTCGAAGATTTAACTTTTGTTGGAGCGTTGAAGTGACTATATAAGGAGCCATCCTCAATTGAGCGAGTTCAAATGCCCAGCAACAAAGGTATGGCGTGAGCGGCCGACTCGTTGGTAGCCCATCGCAGACGAGGATACGCGTGTCCTGCCGAACTGTTGACCGTATCGGTTAGTCAACTTAATATAATTTAATTGGTGCGTCAGGTAACGTATCTGGTACGCACTGCCTTTTGTATCGTACGCGAATCCGTATCGGATACGCACTGGATATGGGAGCGGCAGGTTTTTTTCTGAATCCGGGTAACACAGTTCTGGATCCAAGTTCACAACAAAATAACTGAAGAGGCGAAGAATGAAATAAACTCTTTTCTTTTTAGTAAAAGGGACCACTTAAATTACTCCAAATAAATTTCATCAAAATTTCAAAATGGAAATATCTTACAAAGAGGTTATTATACTTAAAAATTGATTGTATTTCAAATTTTATTCATTTTGATTTTTTTAGTGTCGTTTGATACTCTGATGAGAGTTATTAAATTTAGACTGTTGTAATTATTATATAATTTTATGGTTTTCGATGGAGAATTAAATGATATTCAAATGGAATAAAACTTGAGTCACAATTAATATATAAATTAAAAAACATGTACGTAAAATATTTTCTGTTTTTTAGGATTGTTTAATTTATTTGAGAATGGTGTTAAGATTCGCAAATACTACGTTGTGATGTTAATAATTAGGTAAACTTTATTATTTGTGTCTGACTACAAAAAGGCATATTTACATGTGTATTTCGAACTCTGGTGTTCGAAGCATGATTTTCACAAAAAATTATAAGTCCGGGTTTACAAAAAGGGAAAATACTACTCTGGAGTTTACACGTGTATTTCGAACTCTGGCATTCGGAGTAGGCATAGCTATCAAATTTGTTTGTTTGTAAGGCATAGACAAAAAAAAAAAAAAAAAATCATATTTGCTGTGTGCAGAGAAAGAATCGGGTTTGATATCCAGTTCCTGCGTATGTGAAATTGGGTGTAAAAAAATTGGAACTTTTTTAAGATCTTAACTATATAAATTAAATCTAATGGTTGATCTCAGTAGGAGTAGCAAAATATTGTATCACAGTAGCAGCAGCAACAAAAAACTTTACAAAACGCGTTTTCTAGATTCCGTTCCGCAATTTTTACTATTCTATCAAAGTAGAAAGCCAAAAATTGTATAGATTGCATGAAGGTGAAATCCCAACAATAACAGATGAAGTTTCTTTGATACATGAGAGGCAACTCTCCATTTTAAAAATAAATGGACACAACTCAAACTTCCCTGAATCGTCGGATCGCAATATCCAACGGTCCAAAAACCCAAATCAACCACATTCTACTATTCCACTGTTCATCCCCCCTCTTTAGAGGGGGATATATAGGGATCGGGATCACTTGCTTTTCTTGATCCGACGGTTGAGAAGCACCGAAATACTTTGAGATAGGTGCAACAAATACCGAAGTACTTTGAGATCGGTGCGGAAACAGATTCCGACCGTCTGATCGGAAAAGCAGCAGATTTTTATCCGATATATATAGTTATCATGGGTTTCTTACGGACACTGAGTTGTCAAGTTTCCTTGCAATTCGGGGCATTACATTACAGAGGAATTGATGTGAAATTTAATTGCTACTTTGAGAAATTTCACCATCAGATAGAAGAAAGACATGTATCTTTACTTCTTTTTTGGAATTTTCCAAGCATCCACGTTTTAACTATCTACATATCACACATATACAAAATTTATAACTCTTATATCAAATTGTACAATATTTAACTGAAAATTTGTAACAAAGTGAATACTAATTTTGTTGGACATATCTAAATCTTGTAACAAAGTGATTACTAATTTTGTTGGACACTTGACCCTCTTTTTTTACTCCTCCCCATTTTGTAAGGCAAGATTATTCTCTTGTGGACTTCTTTTGCTATTGACTTGAGTCAACTGAACTGAAGATTTTATCCTTTTACAAATTTTAAGAATTACCTAGATTGGTCCGGTCAGGCCTCCATTATTATCTTTCCAGTCCCCACGGTTGGCACAAAGCTTGAGCCTTTTTAATGCCAGATTTGGGAGAAGAAACATTTATGAAGATGGATCATAATTGTACTACTTTAAAGTACAGTCCTTAAATTAATTTATTTAATGAGATAGGTCCCGCATATTTATGAAGATGCATCAATTGAAAATTTTCCAACCGTAAAATCATGTTTAACAAAAGATTTCATGATTGACTTAACTATTGAAAAACTTTGACTTAGACTAACTTTCCATCTTAACGATAGATGAATGATGCATCGTTGTATCCTGCCAAATTAGTCATAAGACTCAAGTTTTGTGACCGAAGGTACAGTACAACATGCTATTTATAATTTTATATATAATATTAGTCATAAGTTTCAAGTACTATAACCATAAAATTATGTTGTCCTTAAGTTTGAACTCAGTACCAAAATTCATACGAATATACGATGGGGTGGTCTATTTTAGCTGTCAGCAGTCAGCAGCTAAATAATTGTATGATTATTTTTTGACGGTTGAGTATAAACATTCATAAACTATGGAAATAATTTTCCTTTCTGGATTTAAAAAAGAGTACGACCTTCCACTCGAAATACCCAAGAAAGTCCTTTTTGACAACTTTCTTACAAAAAAGTCCCTTCCCAGGAGTCGGCCATTGGTCTATGTATAACAACTACATTCTTCTAACTTCATATACAATGTAAAACGGATCTAAAAATAAAGGGTAAATTTTCTGGATGGTCACTAAACTTTACTCTCAATCCATAATTAGTTACTGAACTTCTATTTATTCATTTTTGGTCACTCAAATTTGATGTTTATCCAAATTTGGTCACTCCATTAGTTTTTCCATCCAACTTAACGGAATAATTAATATGAATTCAATTTTAAGTCTTAGACATATATTTTCATATAGAATATATACAATATGTGAGATGTAAGAAACAAATTAAAATTTTGTTTATTTTATTTCAAAAAAAACTATTTTTTCAAAATCATTTTAATTAATATTCTCATGTAAATTTAATTTTTAACATTTCTAAAAGTATGAAATATTTTATTGCAATACAAAAAAAATAATTTGTATCATTATATACTCACTTTTTAAGTTTTACATTGAAAAAATATATGTGTAAACTCTAAAATTGATGTCATGTTAATTTTTTCGTTAAGTTGGATGGAAAAACTAACGGAGTGACCAAATTTGGATAAACATCAAAGTTTAGTGACAAAAAATGAATAAATATAAATTCGGCGACCAATTATGGATATGGAGCAAACTTCAGTGACCTCCTAAAAAATTTACCCAAAAATAAACAACTAATTTGTACAACTAACCTATTTTTTTTTTTTTTTAATATCTCATATTACAATGTTCATGAGGTGTAATAAAGAATTCATAGATATGAATCATATGACAGAGAAATGAATGTTTCCGCATATACAATGTAAAACGGATCTTAAGCAAATAAATAACTAATTTCTGCAAAGTACATCATTTTGTAAACGTCTCTTAAGTCTTAATACAATGTCCGTGATGTACAATTAATAAAGAATGAATGAGGTTAGAGTACAATTAATAGTTAAGGTAGTCCGTACTATGGCTCTATATTATCATTTTTAAAGTTCAATTGATCGATTCAAACTGCTTAATGTGATCTCTATATATAAATACTATTGTAGACCAAATTTTATAACTTATCATTTTTTTTATTTTTTTTAGATAATTAGAAAATGACTTAACGTAAATGTTAAATATTTTTTTTTCATATATCAAAAATAAAAAATATATAGTAACTAATATGACAGAGAAATAAATGGATGTCTCCAGTGAATAACATGACGCAAAGAAACTGTAGAGCACCAATTGTTTCAAGGCGTTGACCAGCCAAGCCTGCCACTGGTCCACTACCAGCCCCAGGTCAGAATCAGATCAGATGACTGATGAGTCCCCTTCAAAAATAAACTCTCCATGATGACTCCATTACCATTAGCCACAAAAAATGTTTCTGAATGGGAGCCCCACCCGATGGCCGGCCCGGCCCCACCAATCAGTCTCTTCACACCGCACCAAACCATTCCACTATAAATACAATATTCAATACAAGTATAGAACACCCGCCCTCCCCATCCCACTTTATTACCCCTCTCTCGGTCTCTCCTTTCTCCAGTCTCCACCAACCTGCCGCTGCTGGCCGCTCCTTATGGCTCGCCCTCGCCCTCGCCCTCGCCCTCGCCCTCCTCTCTACCTCTTAACCCTTCTATCATTATCACTATTACTATCATCGTCGCTGCTTCCTCCGTCCCTCGCACTCTCCTTCTCATACCCTACCTTCACCCAATCCTCCTCCGACGGCATCCAGTACCAGGGCCAGGCGGGGTTCTCCAACGCCAGCATCCATCTCACCTCCTCTGATCCATCCTCCTTCGGCCGGGCCGTCTACTCCCAGGCCGTGCCCATCTGGGACTCCCTCACCACCGCTGTCGCCGACTTCACCACCGAGTTCACCTTTGTTGTCAGTGACGACGGATTCGACGCGGCGGACCACGGGCTCGCGTTCTTCCTCGCGCCGTACCCGTCCGTGGCCCCCGCGACGGCCGACGGCACGTACCTGGCGCTGTTCAACGGATCCGTGGTCGACACGATCCAGCCGAGCCAGATCATGGCCGTGGAGTTCGATTCCTTTGGAGTCCCGCCGCAGTCGAACGGTGGACTGAAGGCAGATACCGAGATCAATAACTCGTCCGTCACGACGGTTTCGCTCAATGCCAGTGTCAGTCAGGGGGTTACAGCGTTGGCCGTGGTGGAGTACAGATACAGCAGTAAGAACTTCACTGTGAGTCTCAGTTTCCCTTCTGGTACCGTCGGTCGCCGGAATTGGTCGGTTTCACATATATGTGACTTGAAGGAAACCCTGCCGTCCGAGGTAGCCGTCGGTTTCTCGTCTTCTATGAGTAGTAACGGTTCGCAACCTCATAGGATTCTGTCCTGGAATTTCACCTCAACTCTGGAGAAATCAGTAGCTAGCAGTGGAAAAACGAAGACGAGCAGTCGTTCATTAGGTGTCGGTTTAGGTGCCGGATTTGCTGTGTTTGTATTCGTACTAGGGTTAGCAGGGTTTGTTGTATTCTGGCGAAGAAAGGTTCGAGAAAGGGTGAAATTAGGACAGCACTCCATGGTTATTGATCAGTCAATCGATCAAGCTTTTGACATCGGTGCTGGTCCAAGGAGATTTACTTATGCGCAGCTCGTCCATGCCACAAAAAACTTCTCCGAAGATAGGAAACTTGGCAGTGGTGGATCCGGCGAGGTTTACAGAGGCAACTTGACAGAGCCGAGCAGTATAGTGGCTGTTAAGAGGATATCGAGCTCTGAAAAGGGGAAGAAGGAATACATTTCGGAAGTTACGATAATTAGCAGAATCCGGCACCGGAATTTGGTTCAGCTTATTGGGTTTTGCCATGAGAACAATGATCTGTTGTTGGTGTATGAGTTCATGTCTAATGGTAGCCTCGACACTCACCTGTACAGCCAGGATCATATTCTTACATGGCCTGATAGGTACAAAATTGTTATTGGTGTGGCCTCGGCATTGCTTTATTTGCATGAAGAGTGTGAGCAGTGTGTGGTGCATAGAGATATTAAGCCAAGTAATGTCATGCTCGATTCAGATTTCAATCCGAAATTGGGGGATTTTGGGCTGGCTCGATTGATGGATCATGATCACGGATCACTGACGACCCGCCTGGCTGGGACGTTTGGTTATATTGCTCCCGAGTTTGGAGCTTCAGGTAACCATTTTCAAATTTAAAGTCTTTTTTTAACACTGGCTTTATGTAAGATTTCTCTTCTGTTAGATTGTGACGCATTTAACTTTTATGTGCCCGGCTGCTATAAATTTGATTTCAGCTGATTTGACCATAATTGAACAAGTTAGAGCAAACTTAAAAACAACAACAAAGCCTTTAATTCCCAGCAAGTTGGGGTAGGCTAGAAATGAAATGAAACCCAAGTAGAGCCACATTAAAGCTATATTGTTGTTAGTATTCTGTTTATTTTGTTTTCTGTTCCTGTTATAACACTTATGCATGGCTAACATCGACCATGTCTTTTGACTAGAAATTAAAGGATAGCTAGATTTTAGCCATGCGGCTTACTATAGATATGTCAAGCCACTTTAATGAGTCCATAATTTATGAGGTGTTAAACTTGCATTTGCTATAATTAAAAATTGAAATATATACTAAATATAGCATCACTGTTTTGAGTAATTGGTCAAGGCATTTTTCCTCTTTGATTTCTAGGTCAAATTGTCAAAGTAATAATAAGCAGACATCCATTGAGCTGACTGGTGGACCACTAAGCTGTCACCCTATAACTTTGAGCCTTTCATTCTTTTGTTGATATTTTTACTTCCAAACAAATTTGAACTTTTTTTTCCGGTAAACAGGAAAGCCATCAAGGGAGACTGACATTTTCAGCTTCGGTGTGGTCACATTGGAGATACTTTGCGGGAGGAAGCCGATAAAGCGAACTGAAGAAGAAGATGCCGATTTGGTACCATGGGTTTGGGGGAACTACGGGAGAGGTGCAACATTGAGCGTGATTGATCAAAGATTACAAATGGATTTTGATGCAAATCGTGTGGAGAGGATGATTGCTGTTGGGTTGTGGTGTGCACACCCAGATTACACGCAAAGGCCGACAATCAGGCAAGTGATCAATGCCATCTACTTTGATGGACCTGTGCCTGAATTGCCCCCGCAGATGCCGGTTCCTATGTATCGGGCTCCCTACATTTCTGATGAGTCAAGCTCATCTCAGAACCGCAACACTGCTGATATATATAGCTTCTCATCTGTCACAAATTCAGCCGTGCTCGGTCGATGAGTTTTACCTTGATCGTTCTCTTGGGCCTGATCTTCCTGGAGTATATATATTTAGGTGACATTTATTTCATGATTTGTAGTGTGTATATATCATATTTTTAGAACTGCAACTTTGCAAAAGTCACTACTTCGGTGCTTTTGAAATCAATGATCGCTCATGTACTGGCAAAAAAGTAAGATAAACCCTGCGCATGAACTTCGTGAAAAAATGTAGGTGAAAACGAAATTAAATCTTTCAAAAAATTGAATTACAAAAACCATTCTTAAATGGATATAAAACTTCAGAATTTAAAGTTGGTTCTTGATTTGTGCGATTGAATGGCGGATATGGATTCTGAACCAAGAAGTTGCAACTCTGAAATGGATTATGAACTAGTTTCATTGTTTCACAAGGCTAGACTGGTTCGGTTTCAAATGCCACTGTTTTATTTCCCAGTATATGTCCTTATGATTGGTTTTTTGTGCTTGGTGCTCCTTATGCCACTAATGATTTAAAACATCTGCATTTTTATCATCCCATAAATTTTCTGGGGTCCAGATCGCCATTCATTAAGTGTTATTTGGTAAGAGTTTGACTTCTCATTTTTTTAATTTTGGTGGGATGGAGAAGGCTTAACCTGTTGGCCGTCAGGCGTCAGCTCTTCAATGGGTCAGAATGTGAACATTAAGGGTGTGCTCCAGTATGAGGTGGGGAGAGGGAGGAGAGGGGAAGGGATGGAATGGGAGAAATATGGGGAGGTGAAATCTTACACCCCAATTTGAAGGGTAACAAAATGGTGGGTTTTTTATAGAGTACTTCTCTTCCTCTCCCCTCCCAATTTTATTGTATTGGAGAAGTAAACAAACTTGGGCAGTTTGGTCATCCCTCCCCTCCTTTCCCTTCCCTTCCTCTACCCTCCACTGGAGCAAAGTGTAAAGATAGATTGCATTTAGATGTTTTTTTTTTTTGAGTAAAAGATGGGAGTCAAGCCCCCAAATTTCAGGAGTCAAGCCCCCAAATTTCAGATTGCATTTAGATGTTAACTTCATATTTTTTTTATGAAAGATTGCATATAGCTAATATGATTTGAATTTGCCAATATGAGCAGTCAAGATTAAGTGATTAACTGAGCTCTCCCTCTTAACTATTTGCTCGCGCGATACACGATTTCACTACCGCGTCATGGGTCGTAGAATCTGATAATAGAATTATGGAACCCATTAGCTCGATGTGAGATTTCAGAGGCCCATTCACTATAACCACAAAGGTTGGCTACCGTATTAGCATACGGGCCGATATACAAATACCTCAAAATATATTTTTCTAATCCGGAATTTCGATTTTGGTGTGATTTCTTTATATCAAAATCTTTCGGAATACAGAAATTATTTTTTAGATTTATGTAGATATTTTTCACCATTTCCCATTTCTTTTTAGAAGATATTTGTGCCTATAGAGGATTGAACCCATAATCTCTTGAAAGTCATCCTAATTACTTACAACTTGAGCTACTAGGTCATTTGCGGAATAGAAAAATTATTCATTTTTAAGATTCTTTAAGCTACCTTTTTATATTTTTCAAGCATGAGCCAATAAAATAAAATAAAATATAAAAATTTGCACTTAAAAAGACAGTTTGAAAAGTCTAAAAGAATAGCTAAATAAATTTTAAAAATAAAAAAAATGTATTCTAAAAGATAATGATATTAACAATTTATGTAGACACCTAAATCGAAATTCTAAATAAGGAAATAAATATTTTGAGGTACTTATTCATCGCCGATATACTAACCAGTCTTATTTATTCAAGTTATAAGGATAAATATGAAATATACTTTCCTTAAGGTTTTTTCGTGGAGACTTCTTTTTATTTATTTTTTTTGATAAAATTCGTGGAGACTTCTGTACTAATATAAAAATATAGGAATCATCGAGAGCCAACACGTTGCTGCTGACTGATTAAAAAAAACTCGATTTTTTTTTAATGTTACGTATATGTATCGTAATAATGTATGATGTAACATCAATATCTATAATAAAATCAAATGATGCAATTCGATATTTAACGTCCCAAATCATAAGCTGTTGAGCACCTGTTAAGTTGCATTTTTAATTATTTGAAAAATATTCTTATGAGAGGTCGTGTTACTCGATGGGGTCCCCAACTCCGATTTTTTTAATATTAATTAAAATCAAAATCAAAATTAAATAAATAGGTTTTGGGGAAATGGATTTCTGGAAATAGGTCAGCCGGCGTTCAAAGCACCATCCCAGATCACTGGGGCCTACCAAAATTACGGGTGTAAAAAAAAAAAGAATCTGAGGAGTGGGTCGGCTCTGGTAATGCTGACTCAGACGAGGTGGGATGGCCTTCACTTCACCGTACCAGCAAAGGTGCTGGTACGGTGAAGGGACTGCCGTCCACAATATTTTGATTTCTTTTAAATATATATGCCTTGTGTAATGAACCAAGGCCCAATTTTTTTTTTACTGAAACAATACTGTAGATTAATTTTTGGTGACCCACATTTTGTCTCATATATATGGTCTTGATTATGTCAAATTATTACAGTACTATTCATGAATAGCCTTTACTTTAAATTCATTCGTTCCTGTACAGAGATTCTATGCAGCTCTGGGAATTGCACCAGGCATATATAAAAGAAATCAAAATATTGTGGACGGCAGTTCCTTCACCGTACCAGCACCTTTGCTGGTACGGTGAAGTGAAGGCCGTCCCACCTCGTCTGGGTCGGCATTACCGGAGCCGTCCCACTCCCGAGATCCTTTTTTTTTACACCCGTAATTTTGGTGGGCCCCAGTGATCTGGGACGGTGCTTTGAACGCCGGCTAACCTATTTTCAGAAATCCATTTCCCCAAAACTTATTTATTTAATTTTTATTTTTATTTTAATTAATATTAAAAAAATCGGTCCCCAACTCGTACAATATTTATTTGCCTCTATTTCTTATTGAAAAACAATAATATTTCCTAAAAAAAAAAATCACAATTTAAAATTTCAGATAATGTATTTGTTACATTATTTTTCCTTGAAGAATAGACAACGTACTTGTTTCTTGAAAGCTATTCCAAGCCCTCCTTTTTTGTTAACTGACCAGGCACTGGTCCTTTTATTTTTTTTTGTTTGCAAAAGGGTAAGAGCTACTGTTCAATTGGTAGACTGTTTATATAAGTAACAAATAGATTCTATATGGATGCAAATGTAACAATTACACTTACAATGTAACTTCTACACTGTCTATCAATGGATGTATGATGTTTCCGTTTTCAAAATTGGCTGCAACTATGGAGAGGTGGCATAGCCGCATAGATAGGTGCTATGCTCGTTCGGCAAATGGAATAGAGGAAAATCTCATGCATTTGGATTGTGTAAAAAATAGTATAAGATTAGTTAAATAGAGAATAACAAGTGAGATTAGTGAAAAATAGTAATTTTATGATTCGCTTGATCGTAGTAGAAATATGGTGCAATTCGTAAAAATATTGTTTATATGACACATTTAGGACAGTAATAGATGCTTAAAAATAATAGTTGCTAATTCATATTGAGAAAAGTTCTTTCTCCCCGGTCTTCTGTCCCCGCTAAAATCCCCCAGACTTCTAACTCGTGTCTTTGTCTTCTAACCCAAACTTTTGGCACGCAGCCACATTTAGCCCATATATAAATCCACATTTTTGCAGATAATTCGCTTTCCCCGTTTACTCTCTTTCCAATTCAAATTTTCCTCTCTCCCCTCCGATGCGATCCCTCTAACGCCTCCGGCAGTCGGGATCCCTCCCTCTCTTCCGATGGTCGCGATCCTTCCGACGCCTCCGATGGTCGGGATCTCTCCCTCTTCTCCGACGTCGTGATCCCTCTGTCGCCTCCGACGATCGCGATCCCTCCCTCGCCTCCGACGATCGCGATCCCTCCCTCGCCTCCGACGATCGCGATCCCTCCCTCGCCTTCGACGGTCGCATTTTAATGGTTTTTATGTTGTTTTTGAAGTTTGTTTTGTATTTTGTTGTTAAAGATTGTACATTTAAGCGATAGTTTGAATGAATCTGCTTACTAAATCTCCATTGATTTTATATAGACACTTATAATGGTTGTATGAACACTTTTCAATACTACATGAACACTTTTCAATACTACATAAACACTTTTCAAAACTACATAAACAATTTTCAATTCCACATAAACACTTTTCATTTCCACACAACGCTTTTCATTTCCACATAAACACTTTTCATTTTCACATAAACACTTTTCATTCCAGATAAACACGTTTCATTTCCAGATAAACACTTTTAATTTCCACATAAACACTTTTCATTTCCATATAAAACACTTTTCATTCCAGATAAACACTTTTCATTTCCAGATAAACACTTTCATTTCCACATAAACACTTTTCATTTCCAGATAAACACTTTTCATTTCCGCATAAACACTTTTCATTTCCACATAAACACTTTTCAACTTGCTGCTGGGAGCCTGCCATGGCTGAAGGTTGCGTGTCTGGATGTAAGTGGGTTGGGTGCTAGTTGGCAGACTAGCAAGATGTGTTTTCCATTTTTGGCAACTTTGGGCCAAGCGCTCAATGCGTCTTTTAGCTGAAAATGGAAAGACTGTTATGGGGGATTTAATTAGGGGGGTTGTTAGTCGATTCCATTCATATTTTACACAGAATAACAGAAAAACCGCTAATCTCACTATCTGGATTAGTGATTATTATATGTTTAAATCACTCATAAAATATTGAATTAGGTTTCTCGGATATTGAATTAGGTTACTAATCCGAGAATAACTCGAATTCTTTGGCGGGAATAGTGCGGAAAATGGTCGATCATAGCCTAGCGATCCATCGTACGTAACACGAACGAACCGAAGATTCTGATCGGACGGCCACAATTCAGAAGAGAAAAAAGACGAAGGCCACTTGTTCCCTTTTCTTTTTTTCCTTTTTTTTTTTTTTTTCTGTACGAGGAAGGCCACTTGTAAGCAGTGTGAGTGATGAGTGGGAATGGCGCGGTGGTGTGCGTGACCGGCGCCTCGGGCTTCATCGCCTCATGGATCGTCAAGCTCCTTCTCCACCGCCGCTACACCGTCCGCGCCATCCTTCGCGACCCCTGTACGTCCAGTACTCACTCTTCAATTGATTCTGATCACGAAAGCTGCCCCCTTTTTGATCAAGCCCTCAATTGTAATTTGAAAATTTGGAAACTTTTACTATACTTATTAGCTCAAATTTTAATCTTGATTGTTAATTTAGCTGATTTAAAGAAAACTGCGCACTTGCTTGCGCTCGACGGGGCTGCTGAGAGGCTGCACTTGTTCAAGGCAGACCTGTTGGATAGAGGCTCCTTTGACAGTGCAATTGATGGCTCCTTCCTCCTCGGCCGGCGTCACTGATCCGCAGGTCCCGTCTGCTTCATGTGTTTCAACTCATGAAATTCTGTACAAATTAAGTTATACAGTGTGATTTGTGTAGGCCCAGTTGATTGACCCGGCTGTTAAGGGCACGCTGAATGTGCTCGAATCTCGCAGAAAAGCTTCCTCTTTGAAAAGGGTTGTACTGACATCATCGATGGGGGCTGTAGAACATAATGGAAAACCTAAGAATTTGGATGTGGTAGTTGATGAGACCTGGTTTTCGAACCCTGAATTATGTGAGAAAGAAAAGGTAATTCGGCAGTAAGTTTTTCTTCCGTCATTCATTTTTTATACTGAATACTGATTGCTGGCTTGCTGCAAGTAATCACACAGTTTGTGTTCTACTGGATCGTTCAATTATTGGGCGTTTATATATTTGTTGGGAGCTTGTGTATATTTTGCTTTTTAAATCACATGTGCAATGTAATGAAAACTTCTAATGTTTGCAGCCGGCACCCAGATAAATTGTTTGGTGCATAACCTTTGTGTTAGATTATTCATATAGAACATCTGCTTAAGAACATCTGCTTAAATGCAAAAAAGTTTCTTTTTAACTTGATGATTATATGAACATGACATTTAAACTGTAAGTTGATAATTTGTTATGTTGATTTTGGTAGAGTTTGGTTGCAGCTTCAAGTACTTGAAGTGTAGAAATAATCATTTGTACACAGGCAGAATTCTGGTTGTACTTGAAGATCCTTTAGTTGCGACATGCTGATACACTGTGGGTTTACCTTGAGTAACTAATGACTTCTGCATGTTACCAGCGATGGCAAATACTTTCAAAAACCCTAGCCGAGGAAGCTGCTTGGAAATTTTCCAAGGAAAAGGAAAATGGAATAGACATCGTTACAATAAACCCAGGACTGGTCATTGGGCCCCTTCTCCAGCCTATGCTCAGTGCGAGTTGTGCTAAAATCCTTAACCTGATTAACGGTACAATCCTAATTTATTTGGCATCCGCTGAGCTTCAAATTTTATTCTTTTTCTTATGTACTTGTTCATAAATTGGTGATCTTTTCTGATCTTTGATGTATTGGCCAGAGCATTTGCTTGGTGGGTTGACATTTCAAATTTATCAATTTTATCAATCTGTAGGATCAAAAACATTTCCAAATTCTAGTGTTCGTTGGGTTAATGTGAAAGATGTAGCATTGGCACATGTTCTGGCTTATGAGGATCCGTCTGCATGCTGGAGGTACTGTTTGGTGGAAAGAGTCGCTCACTTTTCAGAGGTCGTTGAGATCATTCGCAGCCTCTATCCATCAATCTCACTCCCTGAGAAGTAAGCATCTTTGGTTCCCGCTTGTCTATATAAATTTAAAATACCAGTTATACTTCTTCAAAGAGGTTTTGCAAAGCATGTAAAACAGAACTTACTGTCATATATGGGAATGCAAGTAATTTCTGCTTTGTCAAGTTGTGCATACAAAATTGTAATTTCTGAATCTTGTTCCCTTACCGATTCTTCGTACTTTCAGGTGTGTGGATGACAAGCCCTACGCACCAAATTACCAGGTCTCAAAGGAAAGAGCAGAAAGTTTAGGGGTCAACTTCACTCCTTTAGAGATGAACATCAAGGAGACTATAGAGAGCCTCAGAGAGAGGGGTTTTGTTTCCTTTTGATTTCTGAATAGGTCAGGATTCTCTTGAATAAGGAGGTTGACACTTAAAACTAGCTCCTCATTTTAGTTAATAAAAATGTGATATAGTGTTTAGACTTTAGACAGTACATATACATACCTTCAGATCTAATTAGTGGTCTTTTAACCTCCATACTTTGAACAATTAATATAGACTCAGTTGTTTTGTCTGTCCGGGATTGTCGAATTGATGATCCGGTCTAAGAGAAAACAAAAAAAAAAAATTATTTTGTTTTTCAAATAAGTGCTTTTATTTTTTTTTTCTTTTCTGGGGAAAATAAACTAATTTTATTTCAAATATGATGTTATAAATAATTTATGTCAGAAATTAGAACTATGTCAGAATTTTATTCGGATTCCGTCAAAAACATAATTAAATTTTCTTCTAGCTTAAAAAAAAGGACATGATATATATTTTTTTTAATTGTAATGTCTTTCCATTAGCCATCAGTTATGTACTTGTAATTCCTAAACTACTATTTCCAGGCATTATAAATCACAAAACTGAATGCTTAATGTAATATTTTATCCTTACTATATATATAAAAGCATAATAATAAAAGCATATTGGAAAAAATGATATGAAAGTGCTTCCTCACATCTGAGCCGTTGATCATTTTCTTCGATAGATCAAAACCATTGATGTACGTTAATGCCCGTTGATGTTCTCAGCCCATTAAAATTAAGGCCCATATAAATTATCTCAAATTAAGGCCCATTACATGTTATTTAAAAAATTTATTATAAGAAATAATAATTTCAGCCCAAAGCAAGGAGTGGGCTTTTTACTAGTATATATAAAAACATATTGTAAAAAATGACAAAAGGGCTATTTTCTGCAAATAAAAAACCTGAGCCGTTGAGAAACACCGAGGTATGTTAAGATCCGTGCCAAATATACCGAAGTACTTTGAGATCTGTGCGGAAACCGATCCTGACTGTCCGATCGGAAAAGCAGATTCTGCTCTTCCGAAGCCGATTCTTATCCAGATTGATCACCACCATTGATGTACGTTAATGCCCGTTGACGTTCTCAGCCCATTAAAATTAAAAGGCCTATATAAATTATCTCAATTTAAGGCCCATTACATGTTATCTTAAAAATTTATTATAAGAAATAACAATTTCAGCTCAAAGCAAGGGCTTTTTACTAGTAAGAGAAAACGCAGAGTTCACTAATAACGAATTGATGAGACTTGGTTTGACTTTAACAAATTATTAAATTGAACTTTTTTTTTTTTTACAAATTAGATCACTTCGCTGGACACATGCAATGTTGACTATTTATGGATCGGATAACTCATAACTTCTCATCAACAGGAGGACAGCATTGACAAAAATTTTCGGGCAAATTTATAAAATACCTCCTTTTAAAATACATCAAACAAAATACCCTTCATTTAAAATTTTTGTCCAATTGCCTTTGGGAGACCCAACTAAATACTCTCTCTCCTTCTCTTTCTCCTTACCTGCCTTCCCCTTGCTTTCCCTCCCAACAAACTATACTATTCTTTTGGGTCCGTTTGGATTGTGCAAGGATTAGTAAAAGAATAGGGGTGCGTTTGGATTGCTTTGGAATAACACTTTAATTGGATTAGCAAGCTATTCCTAACTTTTATGTGATCCAAACACATACATGCTAATCCGGATTAGTCCGAATAGTGGCTAATCCGCTATTCCTTGTAAAACATGGATTAGCTACTATTCTTTTCTACCATCCATCGCTATTCTAAACAAACAATCCAAACAACATTTTTACTATCCCGAGTAGCATCATATTTCTACTATTCTTTAGCTAATCCAAAAATCACTATTTTCTTACTAATCTCATCTACTATTCTCTATTGCTTTTTAAATCATTAGTGAATTTAATTAGATTATCATACATTAAATAAAGTTTCATTTGTGAATCTGCTAAATATATACTACTAATTTCCCTTCTAATTATATGAATAACAAATGTGCAAATTATCAAGAAAATAATGTAAATATATATAATTATATTACTGTAGGAGATAAAATAATGAGAGTATTTTAAAATTTTTATGATTAATATAATTTGTAGTGCAAATTATATTTTCATTGTTGAGGTAAATAGATATTAATTTGACATTTATATGGTAAAGACAACTAATTAAAAATCTTTCAATATACATAAAATATTTCAAGTTGACTATATAAGTTCAATATAACTAATATGCCTGAAATGACAACATTCCCATTCAAAAAAATCGATCAATATTAATGTATGGAATATTTACCCCCTCTTGAGAAGTAATTGAGAGGGAAGGGTAATGAGAGTAGAAGAGGTATGAAGTTGGGTCCCACAAAAGCAATTTGACAAAGATGTTATAGGAGGGATATTTTGTTCTATGTTTTCTAAAAGAAGGACATATTGTAAAATTGTCCAAAATTTTCACAGATGTCTACTCTCCACTACGACTACATTGGAAAATATTATTCAGTTGAAATAATCATAAACCTGTCAAATAACAAAATAACAAAATCGTGCGCACAAAGCACATGTGCACAACAACTAGAAGTCGGATTTTATCGATTCGGAATTCGGATCTATTTCTTATCTAAAAAATTATCCGTAAAAATATAACCCGTATTGGATTATTAATTATCCGTATACAGATATGTATACGTATTTGTAAATACTAATGTGGACACGAATAAGATTAATTGTTTAAATTGTATAATTGGGCGAGTATCCGAACTATCTATATCCGAAATATTCGAACTATCTATATCCGAAATATTGGCGGATATAACTGATATGTTTCTCATAAAATAGGGTTGGTTGTCAAAAGTTGTATATGCATATAATGTATTTTAACAAATATTAACCAATTCGTATGTTTCAATATTTATTATTACTTTAAATACTTATTTTTATTGTACATATGCATTCATAGGTAGTTATATTAATTTTTATTTTATATCTGTAATTGAATTCACATCCGAATCTATATTCTTCAAATATCTATTTCGTATTTGTATTCGTTTAAGATGGATTTAATTTGAAATTTGACATCCGTTTAATATCCATTATATCCGCATTCAAATCCGCCAAATAAAAAGGGAATACGGATATAATTTTAGCATAACAACAACTCACTCGCACAAATCTCCGTAAATATCAAAGTCAAACACAAAGTCAACTCCCTCCCCACTCCACAAAGTTTTAATCTTTCCAATAAACATTTGCCTTGCCTTTCATAAGAATCTAAGATAACTAGATAAGATAAACCTCCCAAGTCCCAAGTCCCAACAAATCAACAACTAATTAATTAATTAATAATAATCACCTCACCACACCGACGCTGTAAAATGTAAATGGTCCGTCCAATGATTCAACGTTTCAACTTATTCAACGCAAGAAATGAAGAAATCCATTCACTCTATCCAATAATAATCCAAATCACAAGTCATAAAAAGTTCGTCACTTTTGATGCACTGTTGCACTGCTGTTGCACAACCTAACCGGCAGAAGAGAAGACGACCGTTGGGTCAACGAAAGAAACCTACTTTATACTCTGACCCCACTCAATTTCGGGACCCATCCGTCAGTGAGACTGACAGTCCACTCCGACCTTGCCTTTGCAAAGTTGCTTTCAACGCGGGTAGGTTTTGTCTAACATTAATTTCCTTGTTTCCACACTATCCAGATTTTAAAATCTTTTCTTTTCTTGTTCCCTTTCCCTTTTCATCTTTTTGTAGCTAGTCAAGGAAGAACTCCCGCAAAGACTTCCCGATCAAATCGAATTTCCTGTTTCTAGCTTGCTTACTTTTTTGGGTCTTGGAGGGGGATGTACTGAAAGTTGGGTTCTTGGTTCCAGCTTCATTTGGAGCATGAATTCAAAGGTGGGAGTTTTGAGCAGCGAATTGAGACGTGCTTAATTTGGGTTTCGACATGACTACTTAAATGGTAATTTCCTCAATTAGGCAATATGCAAAAATCTAATCTAGTTTTGGTCTTTCTTTTACTATTGAGAGGAATTTCTTCTCCTTCTAGGTCCTTCGCTTTAATTGATGATTATGTTTTCAACGGTCTCAATTAGCATGCTGCTTCTGTATGAAATTATTTTGGGGGTTCTGAATTAACCCCTTTGTCATTAAGTATTGCCAGAATATCACAATTAAGAAGTTCAATTGCAAGCTTACATTACCCAAAGTGTAATTAAGTAAGCTTCTCTAGGATTTTTTGTTTTTTTTTTGTTTTTGTCATTTTTTATTATATTATATGCTGTTTCATGTGGCTGCATGAACAGCAATTCAGAACTGGTGGTTGAAAACTTGAAATTATGCATAAAGAATTAAAGATCAGTCAGATATGATAGTACCCGTATGTAGATAAAGTGCGCGTTGAATGCTTTTGAGTTTTAAATGAAAGAAAGCTGCTTTCTCAAGAATAAAAAAATTTGTTTTGCTAACTTCTATCATGTGATCTTATATTTTTAGTATCAATTAGCTTTCAGTTGTGTGCATATTGTATCTATGAACGATTAAATTTGACTCTCCTTTTCAGTTTTGCAGCTCTGACAAGACCATGGAGAAATAGTCGGCCTGTACTTTCTGGGTATTCTGTTCAGTCAATTAAGCCACATTATAAAATGGAAGAGAAGCAAATCAAGAATATAGGTTCGGAGTCGGGTCATTTTTTCATGGCTGTTCCGGATACGGTTACCATGTTTTATAGTTACATTTTCCCTTGCTTGGATTCGAAAAGAAGAAAAGAACCTGGAGATTCTGTTTGGAGTGGAGGATCAAGTTCAGGTACACAATCTCCCTCTTTCTCACTACCCAAACGTAAATTACTCTCTGTTACTGACCAAAGGGCTTGGATTCTTCTGAGTTGATTTTTACCTAATTGCCTCTGTTAGTGATTTGAATTGGGTCATTTTTAGACATGCAAGTTTGATATGAAGTTGTATAATTGTGGGATTTTAGGAGTAATTGTAGCTGGATTTGCTGCTGTACGATTACCTAGTTTCTTTTAGTTAGTCGATGATTCAAACATCGTTGCGTGTAGGGCATTGGCCTTCCAGTCCAGGATCTGGTAGATTTCTCGACAGCCCCCTAAGAGTGCCACCAAGCCCGCAAAGAGCACCGCTGAGCCCTTATAGATTCAACTTATCTCCACAACATAGTAGGAGAGAGTCTTTGAATCTCACTCTTTCTCAGATATACAAGATAACTCAAAACTTCTCCAAGGAACATAAAGTCGGCGAAGGCGGTTTTGGATTTGTCTACAAGGCAGAGTTACCTAATGGTCAGACTGTCGCTATAAAGAGAGCAAAAAAGGTATTCTTGTAAATTTATATTTTTGATTTATTATTTTTGGGTATTTCGATGCTATTTGAAATAAATAATGGGATTAGCACATTTTAGGGGGGCAGATTATTTCATTTATGTTGACAAAATTAACATTTTTATTTGCTATTTAATTTGGAAGGAAAATTTTGGGGTTCTACAAGCAGAGTTTCGAAATGAAGTTGCTTTGCTGACTCACATTGATCACAAGAATCTTGTCCAGTTTATGGGTTACATCGATGATGCAAACGAGAAGCTAATAGTTACTGAATATGTTCCAAATGGAACCCTAAGAGAGCATCTGGATGGTAAAAGCCATATTGTCTACTTCATTCATTACATGGTCAATTTGTATAAACATTGAACTTAACAAATTAATTTGGCAGGAGCTCGAGGGAGTGTGCTAAAGTTCAGTCAGCGACTGGGAATTGCAATTGATATCGCCCATGGTTTAACATATCTCCATAACTATGCAGGTTAGGCTTCTAATTAGAAGATCATTTTTGTTTTTACTAGCTTTTATTTCGAGTATTTAATCGAATGGTAACTTCATTAAGTAATACATGACTGCATACTTGTAATATCTTGACCTACATCCTTGCTTTCTATTGTGGCCATAATTTTTTTTTTCCCTCCTGTACACTCTGATATTGATGCTTATCATTTAAATGTTACTAATTCAGAAAAGCCTATAATCCATCGGGATGTCAAGTCGTCAAACATCATGTTGACCAATGCACTTGGAGCCAAAGTAGCCGACTTTGGCTTTGCTAGGACAGGCTCCACTAAAGAAGGGCAGAGTCATGTCAGCACAAACATTAAGGGCACTGCTGGTTATGTCGACCCGGACTATCTCAGGACGTTTCATCTCTCGCCGAAAAGTGATGTATTCTCCTTTGGGGTTTTACTTCTGGAGATCTTATCAGGTCGCCGTCCAGTAGAGATAACAAGGAGTAAAGAAGAGAAAATTACTGTCAGATGGGTAAGAATCTGAGAACAACTGCATGGTTGGCCTCCGTAAAACCTATCTTTTTTCTGTGCATTTGATAAAAAAGCAAACGGGAGATGAAATTAAAAATCTTGTGTTTTTGAGAAATTGTTGAAAAATAAAAATATTCTCCGCAAGCATCATAAAGTAATCCAGATTAAGCGGCAAAAATTGT
The DNA here is from genome assembly GCA_030179965.1 of Cyperus esculentus. Lineage (NCBI taxonomy): Eukaryota > Viridiplantae > Streptophyta > Magnoliopsida > Poales > Cyperaceae > Cyperus > Cyperus esculentus. The sequence goes on along the minus strand of JASGLE010000005.1, from coordinate 2,368,636 downwards.
TGCATTTACAATATATTCTTCTAATTCACTTCATCCATTCTCCAATATTGAGCCTCAAGTGAAGAAATAAGCAGCCTTTACATGGTACAATTCAATCCTTTTAGCAGCTAGTTACGTGATTTTCATATCCATGTAGGCATTCTCCAAGTATGAACAGGGTCGCACCAGGGAAATATTGGACCCATCGATGCAGGACGAAGTTCCTGACAGGGTGCTAAGGCGGATTCTCAGCTTGGCATTCCAGTGCGCCGCTCCTTACCGGCGCGACAGACCCGAGATGAGAGAAGTCTGTGAGCAGCTATGGAAGATAAGGAAAGAGTACAATGCATGATGCAGCTGAATGGTGTACAATAATGTAACTAAGGATTTGTTCAAAATCTTCAAATTTAAACCCTTAAATTATCCATACCAGCACAGTGATACTTCTGTAACTTCTTTTTTTTTATGTATCCTTGAAGTAGGCACTTTCTGTCTGTTTAGTAGAAATTCTAGTTTCCAACCCAACCCATACATAACGTTTTAATTTAGAATGAATCATCTAAAGATGGTCCTTTCAACAAAATTTAGGCTGAACTGTTCAAGGGTTGGAACTTGGAACCCTTGTATATATGAACTAAGGTTGATTAGAGCAAAAAGGAGTGTTCTTTGGTTGTGCCGGGTACATGCTATTATTATGCCTTGTTTTTTCCATGTAAATCGTATAAACCTAATTAATGATTGGAAAACTAGAAAAAATAAAAGTTTTTCTAGAACCTCATTTTTGGTTTTGTTGGGTGTTCAATATAACTGAATATGTTCATGTTTATATCAGAATCTGATATGTATTCCGTAAGAAATTAAGTTAAATCCATCAGTTTTACCTCTCAGCTTATGTCCATCCACGGTATTGGTTTAGAGGTTTCATATTTGATTCATGTATTAATTAATGGTTAGGTGGTAGAAAATCATTGGGATATTTATGTGAGTTTTGAGATGTGACGGATTATATTGAGTTTGTTATAGTTCATAAACAATAAGAAAACATCTTTTATTTATTTTGAATGAATAACTGTTGCATATAATAAGAACTCGGAGAAGAGGAAATAGATGAATTGTATTATTTGTATTGCCATATGATCTTTTGTACACAAGCGGTACACATACTTTTATAATTACTAACGGTACAGTAGCTGTTATATTATTACCAATTGGGCCTAAGATTGAAATGGCTTTATTGTTTGCTTCTTACTCCTAATTAATATGGGCCAATGATATAATTGCTACAAGCTTTAAGCCCATAAACCTCATTTATTCTAATTACATTCTCTACAATAACAATGATATCACAATCTCAGACAACTCTTTTTTCTATTTTTTTTTCTATTTTTTTCTCTCATTTTGGGTCTTGAATACGGTAATTTACAATGATATAATTAAGTCAAAGCATCGTTCATATGCAAGTGAGAATTAAAATACATCAAGTTGGAAACTGAATTGTAAACGCATGTGTTTAAAACAAACAAATCAACACATAAAACACGAATTTTGACTTTTTGGATGTTAAATTAGATATTATATTTAGATGCAAGAATCTATATATATATACACACACTCAAGCAATAATAGTGTGTGCGGAAACGTTCATGTTTCACGGGTTAAGAGGTTATAAATCTATTAGAAAATAAATGTTATAAATTGCCTTCTTTTTTTTTTTTTTTGTGTTCTCTCGGAAATAAATATGGGCTAATGATATAACTTAGAGATTTCCTCCTTTGGGGAAAAAATGGTTTGTTTGAACATCAGAATAGAGGGGGAAAAAAAGAGACGAAAATCAATTAACTAAACGAAGAAAGGACTAGGATTGGGACAAGCCACTTCAAACATTGTTCTCAGCTGGATTTGGAAAGGTTTCTCACCCAGGAGAGTAGGCCCAACCAGATATTACAACCACATACATAAACCACAAATGAATTACTATCAAATATATAAGTATGAACACGTCAAATCCTTTGTTTTCTTAACGTTTTTAGATTTGTGGTGAGATGTGATGGATTGAATTAACTTGTATGAATTTACAAACATGAATGGAGCTTGTTTGAAGTGTTTTGTAAGTTTTGATGACATTACGACTTCAAATGAAGTATTAGTTATTAAAAAAATAGAAATATAAAAATTCATTTAAGATGTGTAGCAGTAATTTTTAGGAAAATGTCACGGTGATACTGAGGATATTATTGGGATGCTATACAGTTTGATTTTGATCAAATATAGTAATTATTTAACTTAATGTACTAATTGTTTAACTTAATATCAACGTATAATTTGTATGTTAAGTTGAATGTTAATTATATCAACGGTTATTCAACTTCATGCTAATTATAAGTTCATGTTAAGTTAAATAATTAGTTGTTTTTTTTTTCATTTAAGGCACAATATATGTTAAGTCGAACAATTATTTATATAATAATTATTCAACTTATAAGTTGATGATAAATTGAATAATTAGTATGTTAAGTTGGACAATTAGAAAATAATAAAAAAATAATCACAATTTTAGAAAAACCATAATAGGACGTACGAACAAAAAAAGAAATCCAAATAAGTAAACTTATTTTTGTGGAGTTGCATATAAAAAGCAAAATATGTTATTCTTAAAAAAGGCAATCCATTTCCTTTTCTCATACTCAGAATTACAACGTACTATTTTTTTTTTCATTAAACTAGCATATATATATATTCAATATTTGTCCCCATTCAGAATCGTGAATGTTCCCCCACATTCCCTCAATCAAATTCCAATTTCTCAATACATATCTATAAACAATCACTAAACCCCCATTTCATCATAATAAATGCAACAACAACCACCAGTCGTCTGGGTCTCATCTCACGCCAGAAAATAAGGTAACGAGTGATACATATGAATATGATCATATGGGATCATATGACACACAGTTTTGAGTTAAGTAACAGGTAGTTGACGGTTGACCCCTCCCTCCAGGCTCCATCCGTTCGCGCGCCCTCACTACTACTTGGCGTGCTGCTCACCTTCACCTTCACCTTCACCGCACCCACCCACCCACCCACCACTCAGTCACCCCAAGAAGAGCCCGCCCGTGACCTGAAAATAAAACTCTGATAGTCCACGATCATTGGGCGCTCTACTAACTGACCGCCGTCCCGTCCTCCTCTATGCTCTATGGGGGAGGAGCGGCCCGCGCAAAGCGATAAACCAATTACCGCCGATCCCGACATCCTGCCGGCCCTAAAGGCGCTCAGGCGGGCGTCCAAGGAGGTCCAGGAGATCGCGGCGTCGTCAGACGACGGCGGGTGCAGCTCGCCTTCCATGCGCGCGCTCCTGGAGCTGGAGACCGGCTCCGACGATCTCTTCTCCGGCGACCCCTTGTTGGCGAGGCTGCGGCAGTTGTTGTCCGAGCTGCGGTCGCTGTCGGAGAGGGTGCAGTGTTCGTCTAAGAAGAAATCGATCGGGGGGTTGGTTGTGGATTTGGTGCTCCGGAGACCCAAGTCCCCGCAGCACGGCAAGATTTCGAGGGTTGCGGGTTCGATTGCGGAGGAGATCCAGGCGTGGATTGACCGGGAAACCCTCGACCGGCTCGTGTCCGCGCTGCAGTCAGAGTTTTCGGATGAGGAAAAGGCTGCTCTTCTGCTTGCTCTGGAGACACGCGCCGGCGAGGGTTTTGACCGGGGGTTTCAGGACACGCTCCTCAAGTCGGGCGCATTTTCGGTCGTGGAGGTGGCCTTGGCCGATCCGGGCTGCGCCAATGCGGTGCGGGACCGGTGCGCTGCCCTGATACTCGCGCTCGTGCGGTTCAATAAAGACGTGTTCGTCGGACCTGTGTTGATGGGCTCGACCATCGAGTCACTGGTTACCATTGCCTCCCCGGCTACTCTCCGGGCACTCAACGGGCTCGTTGCGGCGATCAGAAGCCCTCTGATCGACGAGTTGCATTCTCACGGCGAGTTACAGAGATTGGTATTCCTCCTTTCTTCGCCTAATTTGGAGGTTCAAATTAGGGCTTTAGAATTTGCACTAGCAATTGGGTACTTTGGCCGAAAGGAGGCCGTGGAGGCCATGTTAGCTCACGGCTTGATCAAGCGGCTGTTGTGCCTCCAGCGGTCCGAACTCGGGGGAAGTTTGATGGATATCGACAATTGGGAATGCCCCAAGGAGGATAAAGAAAAAATTGACTGTTGGATTCCAGTAGGAAACTTGTTGAGGCCGAGCGAAGAAGAGAGCAAGCAGTTGTCTTTTCTTAAGGCAAAACCGTTTGCGAGCGCAGTCGCACGGTTTGCCATACAGACCGAGGTCGGGGAAGGCCTCAGACAGAGAGAGAAACAGGTTATCAAGCAGGAGATCTTGAAAAGGGTCAAGGAGGCCACCGTTTCGGCTGTGGAGGCTGCCAATATATTCGCCGAGGTGCTCTGGGGTTCTTCACCGTAGTGACATTACCCTTGCCAGTTGGTGAATTGTCAGTTCAGGGCTTTAGGCAAACAAACACAAAGCACGAATGCCTCGCCATGCCATGCCGCCATTCGGAACAATGCGGCGAATGCAGCTTCTGGTGCGACAGGCATATCGGACTGAGGCTAGAATGTTCAAGATCTAATCACAAAATGTGGGTCCCTGCTTTGGGATAAATTGAGGTTTTATCAAGTTTGGTAAGGGTTTAGGTGCCAGATTGAGATACCCAGAGAGGATAATTTTGTCTGTTAAAGATCACCCAGATTAAACAAGGACTGATCACGATGATTTCAACATCAGACACTGGTAAATTAAATCTGTGGCTAGGAGATTGTAACATCAGACACTGGGGACAATGCATACCTGTAGTTAGTTAGTTGTACAAAGTTTTGACAGTTTCACTCTAGGGTTATTGTAATTTGTAAATTTGTATTTGTAATGCAACTGAGCCAATAGAATGAAAACATAGCTTTCTTTGTTTGGCAGTATATACTTGGAATCATGCGCTTGATTGAATTGGCAATGTAGCATGAAGTCATTTGAGAATGAATGTGCTGAAAGCATATTCTCCGGGTCAACAAGAAATGATGGTTTGAAAAGAAACTCAGCTTATCTTCTTTAGGTGATGGGTTGGGAATTAGGATAGATGGATAGTTACCGGTTGCGTCTTTCTCACCAGAAGCTTGTGGAGAAGCCGGAATTAGTTATGTTCCTGTTTAAAGTGTTCTTGAAAATTCTTGTAGTAATTATCATTAGAGCTCATTAATACCTAGTACCAATCATAGAAACGTATATTTTGGGATCATCTCACATCTTTTTTTTTTTTTTTTTTTGCCTGTTTAGATTTAGAATTACTGACATATTGGACATTCTCAAGATCTAAACGTTTTCAATACAGAAAATAACGTTAGGTGCTTAACACCACGTGACCTCTGGCATATATATTACATGTTTCATATTTTAATGTTGGCAATACCTGCTGTTCAAACATGTTCTTTATGAAGAAAATGGTTCAACAGTCAACTAATCTCTTTTCCAAGCTCAACTGCTCATTATAATGAGGAGGGATTCAATAACTACTTGGTGATTATGGTGACCATTTTTTTATTGAGGAGTGATCCAATAACCATGGGCATTGGTGCCCATGGTGACTATTTTTTTATTTATGCATAATTTGAAAAATCTAAACCGTTAGATGTATTCTATATCATCTTAATAACATATACATAAAAAATGGTAAAGTTTTAACATTGTTTCGATACTCATCAAGAGAGGAGAAAAAAATCATAAAACTTGAACTGTTGATTTTTGTTAATACTTGATGCACATGTAAATAAAATCAAAATGATATATTTTTTTGTATACACATAAAATATGATATATATAACATATTCTATCAATTAGTTTCGTTATTTAAGAATTTAAAATATAGTTATTTAAGATTTAATTTCACGATCACCGATCGGTTACCAAAAACATGGTTATTTGATCCCTCCTCTTCTTTATTTATGCATAAATAGAAAAATCTAAACCGTTAGATGTATTCTTTATTATCTTAATAACATATACAAAAAAAAAATGATAAAGTTTTAACCTTGTTTCGATAGTCATCAAGAGAGGAGAAAAAATCATAAAACTTGAACCGTTGATTTTTGTTAATGCTTGATGCACGTGTAAATAAAATCAAAATGATATAATTTTTTGTATACACATAAAATATTATATATAAAACATATTCTATCAATAAGTATTGTTATTTAAGAATTTAAAATGTAGTTATTTAAGATTTAATTTCAGTTATTTGATCCCTCCTCAATTATAATATAGGATATGCTGATGCATATGCATATGCATATGCAGGTGATGTGTGCTTTACGAATTGAGTCCGGAGGCAAAAACTGGGCCAACACTAAACATAAAATAAATTATCTTTTGATAAAGCCCACTGATATAGTGGAGAAGGTGGGCTCAGTACAGTAATGTGCGGATCAGATCGGAAAGCTTGCAAAAAGACGAGGCCCTACTTCGTCCTTTTTGTCTCTCTACTTTTTGTTTTTCAAACAATTGTTGTGCGCGCTTTGTTTGTTGTCCCCCGATTGATATTTTTGAGGTGAGATACTGGGAATATTCTGAAGAAAGATGACAAAAGGATGATAATGGGCCTTTACAGATAGAGATTGTTGCAGAGCTACTTGGATCCCATAAATAAATAGAACTGATAGAATCAAAGGTTGCAGTACCCTTAGTACAGTGCCAGAACGTCAAATAACAGGTACTTGTAACAAATCTTGAAGTAACAGATTTGGGAATCAAGAATTCTACTTGATTTAGACTGCTTGATAAGTTGTCATAGTAACAATTAGCAAAGACCAGGAATGGAAAATAACAAGAAAAGAAAACAAGAATTCTGACAGAGTATATAATATAACAAGCATCCCCAAATACACAAGTCAGACAACACACCTTCGGATGTGTAAAAATAAAGAGAGGGATCCATTGACAATCCTTATCACGACAATCTTGATAATGGTTGTTTTTAAAAATTTGTTAGAATTCATAAACAATTTTAAAAAATAGAAAAAAATTACGGAAGTATTGTTTAACTTATAGATTGGTTATGTTTCCGATTTTATTCAATTTAACCGATATTTGATAGCTCTTTAAATATTCCTTAAATTACAACCGTTAAAAAATGTACAAAATTTTGATAAAGCATCAAACAATGTTCAAATCGGTTGAAATTTGAAACATTATCAATCTATAAGTTAAGTAATGAACCCATAAAACTTTTTTCATTTTTAAAATTTTTTATGAATTCTTACAAATTTTTAAAATCAACCATTGTCAAGATTGTTATAATAAAGATTGTCTTCCTCCTCAAAAATAAATGACTAGTACAATCATCAATCAGCCAATATTCATATAGCAAAAACGAATAAAAGAAATATCAACAATTAAGCACACTACCAAGCGACGCATACTTCATCCGACTCCAAAATCAACACCTACGTACGTATTTTGCATAGTTTACCTTCACCTCATATATTTTTTACTTGTCTTTCTTCTTTTCTCTTTTTCAATCTTTATCTTTAGGAGAAAGAATAACCAACCTTTGGTCTAGTAGTTAAGGGCAACACTCTCTGTGTGAGAGGTCGCGGGTTCAAAACTCAAATGAGGAGTCTTTATAGATATTTAAATTTGAGTGGCTTGATCCTCATCTCTTATCTCTCAAAAAAAAAAAAAAAAATCTTGAGGAGAAAGAATGGCGGAACCTAGCTGCACATAATTTTCACAAAACCGAATTCCCAGAAAGAATACAAGTCGAAGATACTTCCGTGTTGCTTCATCTTTTTTTCACAAACCTAGCTGCACATAAGCAATTGGTAGCTGGTAGAAGGAAGAGGTAACAGGGTATGCGATCTTAGATAAGGGACCGTGTCCTTGCGCTAACGAGTGGTAATATCCAAACGAAATTAATAAGAGCTATATCGGATCGGCGACTTTTAAAGTCAATGTCAAAAACCGCCGGATGTCAATTGTCATGGATACATACACCACACACAACCTGAATTTTAGATTGAGCTTAATGAAAAAAATAATAAAATTACAAATTGAAGTGGTATATTTCAATCACTTGCAATAATCTTATAAAAATCTCTATCCCTACTAATAATCTTGAGATTAAAAAGGAGTAATCTCAACCGTCCACTTCTAATTAATACATTGATCCGCTCTTTACATTTCCTCTCCCTCTTCCCACCGCTCGCGCAAATCAGAAGCCATTCGATCGCTCGGATCAGCGTCAATCCGCGACTCCCTCCCCTCCCATGGATCACTGCATTTACAGCGCCGTCTCCCCCTTCCATCCACGACTCCATAAATGGTGTTACGAAATCGCCTCGCCGCCTGCTGTGAAATTCGGATTGGAGTTCACACCGCCCAATCTCAGGTTTGCATCTAGGGTTAGCCCAATCTCATGCTTGATTAGTTTGTATCTAGGGTTTGCAACTAGGGTTTAATTTGTTTAATTTTTCTTTGATTTTCTGCTTTTTAGGAATTTGTTTAATCGGGTTTTTTAGGAATTTGTTTAATTTTGTTTCGTTGATTGATTCATTGTTGTGTGTATTGGCTTTCTTCTAATCATGTTCTTGTACTCATTGAAAGAGGCTTAGTTGCACAACCTGTTGTTGCTCTTGGTCTAACTCACAGGTTCCAGTCCAAATATGTCACTCTGATTTTATACAAACCTCGCGAGAGATGAGAAATACCCAAGTTTTGCTCCTAATTTTGATTTTGAAAGTAGTTAGTATTATGCATTGTATATGTGATTTTTATCTTGTGAACCGATGCTCATGCAAGTCAATTAATTAGTATGGTAAGGGAGGGAAGTAAGAGGTGGTGCAATTTAGGTTCACTATTCTTTTCTGATAAAGGTTATTTATGATGAAATAGATCAGGTAAAGTTATTGGATTCTCTTGTATTTTCTGGTAAAGTTATTGCAATTTAGCTACACTGTTAATTACTGGTCAAGTTAATAAATGGGCTCAATTGCCTATTTTTTAAAAAAAAAAATCACAGAAAAATTGGGTTTAATTCGATTTTATTTGATTTTCTGGATATTCAGATCTTCATATTGCTTATGGTTTGTGAATTTCTCAACTTGTTAGGTATCAAGATGGCGCCGATTCGTAAAACCAGTTCAGGAGTGCAAGCCTTCAGCAAGATTGATACTGTCGTATCTCTCAGGATACAACACTGAAACCTCTCACCAATTGGATAAAAAATCGAATCAAAGATTCAATTGAGAAGGAAGAAAGAAAAGACAGTAATTGGAAAAGAAGTGGAAAAGAAAGAGATAACAAGAGAGTCAAAATGATTTTCTTATTCAACAGATACTGTTTACAATATTGATTTCACTATATATACTCAGCCTTCAACTAACTAACTGAATACAAGTAAAATTACAATTATACCCCTCCAATTATAATGTATCTAAACTGAGTTACAATTGTTGGACTACTAGGCCCTATCAGAAATAATAACTTTCTAACAGAAATAATAACTTTTCTAATAGACCCATCTTTTATACTCCTCTGGCCCATTTCCATGTTCTTCTAGCCCAAGGTTTCCTTCTGAGCACAGAGTGGTTGACACTCCCTCCTCCTCAAAATTAACCTTGTCCTCAAGGTTATGATCAGGAAACTGAGTTTTTATGAAGTCAAAATCTTCCCATGAAGCCTCAGAAATGGGTAAATTGGACCATTGTACCAGAATCTGAGGTATTCCTTCATTGTTTCTTTTAATCAACCTCCTGTTGAGAATTGATACTGGCTCCACCTTCTAGTTTCCAGTATTGCTTAAGACTGGTAAATTACCAAAACAGGTTCACCATTTCCTATTCTTCCCTTCAACTGAGACACATGAAAAACATGGTGTACCTGTGATTTTGCAGGAAGATTGAGTTTATAGGAAACCTTACCCATCTTCTCAATGATCTCAAATGGTCCACAGTATTTGCTTCTCAGCTTTTGTGGTGCTTTGTCCCTAATGTTGTTTGTTTGTAAGGTTGCAGTTTCAAATACACCCAATCTCCTATATCAAAGTGCCTTTCAGACCTGTGTAAATCTGCAAACCTTTTCATTCTCTCTTGTGCTTTAAGAAGCTGCTCTCTCAATTTTACCAGAGCTAGTTGCTTTTCTTTGATCAGATCATCTACTGCAGCAACTTTACTGGTAGGTAAAGACCCTAGAGGAAGGTGAGGAGGATCATATCCATACAATGCCTTGAAGGGTGTGGTTTGTAAAGCTGTATGAAAGTTTGTGTTATACCACCATTATGCTAAGTACAGCCATTTTATCCACTGCCTAGGATGAGTATGCACCATACACCTTAGACTGTTCCAAACACTGATTTAATCTTTCGGTCTGACCATCAATCTGTGGGTCGTAGGCTGTACTCATGTTGAGGTTTATGTGAAGTTGTGTCATCAGTTCTTTCCAAAATTGGCTAATGAAAATGGGATCCGTGTCAGTAATCAGCTTTGTGGGCAGTCCATGTAACCTGTACACATTTTCCAGAAACAGTTTGGCTACTCCAGTAGCAGTGTAAGGCAATGTAATAGGAATGAAATGCCCATATTTACTGAACTTATCAATGATGACAAGAACACCATCCTTTCCCTCAACCTTTGGCATACATGTAATAAAATCCATACTAATGGTATCCCAAGCTCCCATAGGAACTATAATAGGATCCAACAACCCTGGAGGCAAATTGTGTTCACCTTTGTTTAGTTGACACACATGGCAAGCTTTCACATGTTGCAGGTGTCCAACTTCATGTTAAGCCAATAGAAAAGTTTCCTAGCCCTTTGTAATGTCCCCAAGGTGCCAGAATGACCACCAATACTTGAATCATGAACCCGCTGCATCACTTTGCATCTCCAGCCATTTCCAGTTCCCACATATAATCTGTTTTTGTATCTTACTACTCCCTGGTGGATGGTGATATGGGGGGACTGAGTCTCAGAGGAGTCTTTGTTCTTAATTTTCTGTATCCAAGAATCTTCCTCATAACTAGATTTCAGGTCTTCAATCCACTTGGGTGTCAATTCACTGAGAGAATAGATCTCAGCTGGGACCTCCTCAGTTGTGTGTTGTCTCCTTGAAAGGGCATCAGCCACCGCATTTTCAGCTCCCTTTTTATATTGGATAACATAATCCAATCCTAACATCTTGCAAAGGCTTTTATGTTGTGGGGTATGGTTTAACCTTTGATAAAAAATGTATTTTAAACTGATGTGATCAGTCTTTATGATGAATTGAGCCCCTTGGAGATAATGCCTCCACTTTTGCACTGCAGAAACCACTGCCAACAGTTCCTTTTCATATGTAGAAAGATATTGAGTTTTAGCACCCAAAGCTTTACTGAAATAAGCAAATTGGATGTTGGTTTTGCATCAGAACTGCTCCAATTCCATTGAGGCTGGCATCAGTTTCAACGATGAACTGTTGAGTAAAGTCAGGCATGGCTAACACTGGAGCTTTGCACATAGCAGATTTCAAATCCTGAAAAGCTGTATTTGCCTCAGAAGACCATTTGAAAGCTTCCTTCTTGAGTAACTCAGTCAGTGGTTTACTCAACACTCCATAATTCCTGATGAACTTCCTATAATAACCTGTTAACCCTAAAAATCCTCTCAACTCCTTCACATTTTTAGGGGTTACACAAGCCTTCATTGCTTCAATTTTTTTCAGGGTCAGTGGCTACTCCATTAGCACTTATAATATTCCCAAGGTAAGCAATTTGCTCCAGATGAAATTCACATTTTGTTTCCTTGGCAAACAACTGATTCTCTCTCAAGATTTTTAAAACTGTCTCCAAATGTTGAGTATGTAACTTAGAAGAAGGGCTATAAATGAGTATATCATCAAAGAAGACAAGGACAAATCTTCTAAGATAAGGTTTGAAAACATGATTCATCAAAGATTGAAATGTTGCAGGTGCATTACTAAGGCCAAATGGCATCACCAAGTATTCAAAATGACATTCACCTGTTCTAAATGCAGTTTTATGGACATCTTCCTCTTTCATTCTGATTTGGTGATACCCTGATCTAAGATCAATCTTTGAAAATATTGTGGCACCATGTAACTCATCTAACAGGTCCTCAATTACTGGAACTGGGTATTTATTTTTCACTGTCATTGCATTCAATTTCCTATAGTCAACACAAAGGCGCCAGCTATTATCTTTTTTCTTAACCAATACTGCTGGAGAGGCATATGGACTAGAATAAGGTTGAATGACAGAACTCTTTAACAATTCCTCAATTATCTTTTCCATTTCTAACCTTTGAAAGTGACTATACCTGTATGGTCTGAGATTAACAGGCTGAGAACCAGGTATTAATGGAATTTGGTGATCAAATTGTCAACTAGGAGGAAGAGAATTTGGTTCCTGGGACACATCAGCATAATCTGACAGGACTTGTTTGATCATGGGTTTCTGTTGAACATGTGGTTGTACCTCAGTTGAGATAAACATCACCTGAGCCATTATCACTTCTGATCCACTCTTTACTTCCTTATGCACATCAATAGATTGGCACATCTGCACCTGAGCACATTCTGTTCTCATCTGGATTTTTACGAAAGTACCCTTCATCTGAAAAGCAATCCATTTCTCCAACCAATCCACCTGCATTGGTCTATGCTGTATCAACCAATCCATACCCAGAATGACATCAAACCCCTTGATGTTTAAGACCCTTATATCATCACTGAACTGGTAACCTTGAAGGCTGTAATTCACCTTTTCATACTTAGTATCAGTTACCAAATTCTCACCATTGGCCACCATCACAACCATAGGAATGGTTTGAACAACTTTACAATTTAATCCAGATAGAACTTGAGGATGCAAGAAACTATGTGTGCTACCACTGTCAATTAATACCAATACATCTCTAGAGTCCATCCTGCCTTTTACTTGCAAAGAATTCAATGGAGGGGAGGAAGAAGTTGCACACATTGATACTACTGCCTGTTCAGGAATCAATTCTTCTAATTGAACTCCAGTTTGAATTGCAGTAGAGATCCTTTCTTCCAACAAACTATCTTGCTCAGGGAGTCCCATTAGCATATGAACTTTCACTTTGCATTGGTGGCTTGCAAAATACTTCTCACCACACTTAAAGCACAACCCCAGAGCTCTTCTTTGATCAATCAGTGCCTTATTAGACACATTGGTAGAATTTTTTCCTTCCAGAGTGCTGGGCTTAGGATTATTTGTTGCTGTTGGTGGCACTGTAGGTACTGATTGGGGGGTTTGTAAAATGTTTTGTTTCTTTTGGATTGATAGTCTAAAGCTGCTTCTATGTGTTTAGCCTGAGTGAATGCATCCACCAAATCCACAGGATATCTTGACAAAACTAAATGTTTGATGTCCTCTCTCAATCCATTCACAAACTCAGTGACAAAGTGCTTTTCTGGCAAGTAAGGTGCTACCACCAAACATCTACTCTTGACCAATTCAAATTTCTGCATATATTCCTGTACAGAACTGCTCTGGTACAACTTCTTGAGTTCTTCCTGAGGACTCACAATATCTATATGACAAAATCTTGTTTTCACTAGTGTAGCAAGATCTTCCCAAGAAGGGTGATCATGAGTCGCATAATAGCCCCTATACCAAGCTGCAGCCTCCCCTTGAAAATTTAGAACAGCTTGCAGAGTTTTGTGCTCCACAGGCACTCTGAACAACTCAAAACAATATTGACACTTAGAAATCCATTCTTCTGGATCTGAACCATCAAAAGAGGGGAAATCCTGCCTTAACCCTTGAATTTTGGGTCCCCTAGCAACATCCCCATTTCTTTGGTTAAATCCATTACCATTATCCTCAGGAAAGTACCTATGATCATTACTCCATGTACCTTTCGGTGTTTGAGATAAAAGTAACTCGATCCTGTTGAATCTTTCCTCATTTTCTTGATGCAACATTGCCTTGAAGGCATTGAATTGGTCATTAACCACCTTGAGCTCTTTCAGCCTCCTTCTTTACTCTGATACCACATCCTTCAATGTGCTCATAATCAGGCTCTCCTGGTCACTGCTTGACGACATGATTGTAATTTCACTAGAGCCCCAAGAACTCCAAATCAGGAGCAAGAAATGCTCTGATACCACTTGTCGTATCTCTCAGGATACAACACTGAAACCTCTCACTAATTGGATCAAAAATCGAATCAAAGATTCAATTGAGAAGGAAGAAAGAAAAGACAGTAATTGGAAAAGAAGTGGAAAAGAAAGAGATAACAAAAGAGTCAAAATGATTTTCTTATTCAACAGATACTGTTTACAATATTGATTTCACTATATATACTCAGCCTTCAACTAACTAACTGAATACAAGTAAAATTACAATTATACCCCTCCAATTACAATGTATTTAAACTGAGTTACAATTGTTGGACTACTAGGCCCTGTCAAAAATATAACTTTTCTAACATACCCATCTTTTATACTCCTCTGGCCCATTTCCATCTTCTTCTAGCCCGAAGTTTGAATCTGGCGCCTGTCCTTCTGAGCGCAGAGTGGCTGACAGACACCATGCTTGCCTTGACACCGGATGAGATTCGGAGACTTATCGAGGCACCGCAATCTGAGGAGTGGCAAGAGGTATATTAATTTTCTACGATTTGCAGTTTAATTGACATGTACTCAAAGGTCGGTTGCTTGATTGAGTCTATGTTTCCTTGTGGGTTTTCTGGTACATATATAGATGAGTTAAATTGGACTCCCAATTGAGATCTCAGTATAAATTTAGGTTCGTATCAGTTTGAGGTTTGGTCCTTTGCACTTCAAATTCTCAGCTTGGCTAAAGTTGGTTAGGACTTGAACCCCAAAGGAAAAAAAAAATACTGATTCTTGTATAGCAAATTATAGCAGTAAAAGATACAATGTCTAGCCAAGGTAGTCAGCTTGAGTTGCTATGCATGTTGCTTGTTAAGTTGCTAATTAATTAATTACTTAAACAAAGCTTTGAGCTCAATGGATTAGTAATTCAATGCTATAGCCAACTAACCGTAAATTACTCATACAACTTTTTCTTAATTCAGAACTGTCAACTTGACATAAAGGAATTCAATCCTTAACTGGTAGTAAAGCACCAACACACCTTCCCATACATATTGGCAAGTACCAATTCAGTCACACATACTATGCTTCAGGCTTGTACAAATTGGTACTGGTCATATAAAACTCAAAATGTACAAGTATCCTCTTTGGCATCTTAGGTACCACTAATTCTCTAATTTTCTTAATTAACTTACTGTGATTAACATTCAGTCAAAGATTAGACCTCCAGGAAATTTGTGTAAAAATTGCAAATTCATGGCTGAGGATAATGGGTGCAGATGCCAATATTTCAAAAGAAGCGGTATGAACGTGCACAGGTTTGCTAATTCTTTATAAAGCTTGGTACTTTTGGAAATTAATGTGCTGCTGGTTCTTTACCTTGTTGTTAATTGGCTAGTTCTACACGTGGTTATCATCTCAGTGGCTTTGCTCTCTCTGATATTGAAACACCGTAAGCTACCAGTATTTAAAGAAATAATCAGTGGCTTTTCCTTCCAATGATTCAAGAAATAATCAGAACCCATTTGTACTAGGAAGTGAAGAAATGTATTGTGCAAAAAAAAAAAAAAATGAAATATCATCAATGAACTGCAATCTGGGAGCTTTGCAATGTGTTCTAATCTTTTGATTCAATGGACAGGTTTATCCCCACTGATTCCAGAGAGAGTGCAACTAGAGGAGGCACCATCTGAGGATAGTGACGATGAGATGGTCATATGAGCAGCAGCAGCACAAAAGCAAAATTACACAACAGACAGCAGAAAAACGAAATCAGGCGGCTTATGCATATTTTTGTTTACAGTGATTTTGTTCTTTTTCTGTTGATTGGATAGTCTATGTGTGATACTTTTGTTATTTTGATGCTTGCTGTGTCTCCTCTAGTAATGCCTTTCCTATGGATCATTAATGTAATCAGACTGCTTCTATTTAATGAAAATGTAGCGGTGGTAGCCATGAGTACCACTTTTTTCAAAAAAAAAAACTGCAATCTGAGAGCGAGATGCAATGGAAGCGATGAGAGGCAAGAAAGGAAAGGAAAGGAAAGGAGCAAGGGAGGGATTGATTGGGAGGCTCGATATCAGCAACTACACATGGCAGTGAAGAAGAGGATGAGAGAAAGACTACTGGTAATGACTTAACCCTATTTTTTTTAGGAAAAAAATGAGCTGAGACTTATGCAATAGAAACCAAATGAGATTAGAATGTACACTGCTAACTAATTTCTATTTTTGTTCTTGGCATATATGGACAGGCAGTATGAAGCTCATCTTTGGGATAGAACTTACAAGAGAGACAAAATATGAATTGCAGAATTAAAGAATCTGAACATTTCTTGTTTCAGTTGGCTTGTTGATGATTGGTTTAATCTCTATAACAATATTGATGCTTCAACTAGCTGCTCAGGCTGGGGCATTTGCTGTGGGTAATGAGGTTTAAATAATTGGTCAACTATCTTGTGATGAACTGTACCAGCCCAGATATATTTAAATGTCTATTCATAATTGACTAAAGTCCCTCTCATGTGAAGAAGCAATAAGACAACTCCTTTTTTTTTTTTTTTTTGAAATACAGACATATAACCAATGAATTCTCTTCTTACTCCGGCACCCACACGCACAAGCATTGATTCAGTTCTGGTGCCAACTACTTGCCCAGCCACCTTGTTCAGTTTCTATTTGACTCATACATGTTACTGGTTTACAATTTTTTTTTCCACTAATTGAGAGTTAAATATACAAGGTGACCATGTCGATAAGGCAACCCGTCTATTTAGATTCATACAGGGAAGACATATTGAACACAGTTCAAATCGTTTATGCTACTATCTTAAAAACTAGGCAAAAATATTGAGTCAAGTTCTTGATTATGTCATTGTGATACATTAGGAGGTTAGATGTTATTTTAATTTTTTTATTCAACAATTTAAATAGATACAGATAAAATAATATTGATACCCCACTGCAATGCGTGGGCACTATACTAGTATAATTATTTCATTAGTTTTTGCACCTTATTCTTTTTTTGTCTTTTTGAGATTCATTGTGACAACCCATGACAACAATAATAAAACTCATAATTTTTCGAACTACTAAAAATATTAAAAAATTTTGATGAGTTCCGATGAAGTATAAAAGACACTCAAATTAGTTAAAACTTAAAACACAATCAATACATAAGCATCATAATGCTTTATTGGAGTGTTATCCAGTGGACCTCTTTATTATTATTTTTTGCATCTTTAGGACAACCAAATTTTGGTATGTTAGCTTGAACCCTGCAGGAGGGCACCAGTTTGATTGATTTTTACTCAATCTTTATGATTTTGTATTTTGATATATGAATTAGATCTCACAAAACACAAGTAAAATTTCATAATTGATTTTACAAAATAGACAAATTAAGACATTGTGCAATAAAAAAAAAATGGTTTGTTAAAAATTCAACAAGATTGAACTACAAAATTTGAGAATCAAGAGACTTGAAACTTTCCCCCTTTTTGGAAATAAATAGCTGTTGGGACTAGAAGAAGTTTCTATCAAGTCTGACATATTCGTATTACTTCGTATACTTCTCTCTCTCTCTCTTTTTTTGATGAAACTTCGTATAGTTTTCTCGCCAACTTGCCGTTATTATATACGGAGAAAACATGCAAGGATCCTCTGCAGCAAGTCAGTTGAGAATGCTAATTAATTAATTAATTCATCAACTTTAACCTCATTTTACTTCAGCAATATATACCTATTAACCGGCCTCGTGAAGAAAATACCCTCTCTTGGAAACAAATTAATACATACATATATATATGTCAAGAATATTGTACAGAATAGTACAGCTCAGAAGATTGCTAGGATTCTGTGTATATTTAGGAAATATAATTGATTGATAATTAGAATAGAATTTACTGTTTCCTTTTTTTGTGCTTCTGTATCTTCTGTAATATAAGGAGCTGTTCTGCTCTATGAAAGATATACAAAAGTTTTCTATTGATAATTCTTCCTCTAGAATTCTTGTCATGGTATCAAAGCTGTAGGTTCAGAACCTCAACCCTTTTCTTGTCTTGCTAACTCACTACTTGTACAGCCTGGGTACATCTTGTCCTCTTAGTAATCTATTTCGTGAGTCTCAGATTACCTTTTCAACAAGGCTTTAGGCCCTTCAGATCTCTGTGTTGAAATCTCAGAAAACTCAAGGTGCTTCTCGGTTTACTCAGATCTCAGAGATGGATTTTTCCTCAAAAGGTGCTGTTATCCCTGTCTGTTTGAATGGGAAGAACTACTCCTTGTGGGAGTTTAACCTTCGCTGCTTTATTCAAGGTCATGAACTATGGGGTCTTGATGACGGTAGTGCAACCAAGCCCGACGACAAAGCTGAAAATTCAGAGGCGCTGAAGAAATGGGTCAGTGGGAACTCTCGTGTCATGAGTTGGATTTTAGGATCTGTTGAACCCCATATTGGCATCAACCTAAGGCCATATCAAACTGCTGCTGCGATGTGGTCTTACCTCGAAAGCATTTATCTCCATGATAGTGAGGCCCGAAAATATCAGATTGACCTTGAAATTCATGAGTACACACAGGGACAGAAAAATATTCAAGAGTATTACTCAGGTTTTATGGCGTTGTGGCTAGAATATAATTCTATTTTGTACTCTAAAGTCCCTAGTACTGCCCTGGCTGCTGTTCAAGATCTGCAAGAACGGAATATGCAAGATCAATTTTTGATGAAACTCAGACCCGAATATGAACCAGTAAGGAGACAACTCATGGCCCGAAACCCAATCCCCACACTAACTGAATGCTTTAGAGAGATTATGTGGGAGGAACAAACCATGTTTACCCGGTCTAGCATTGAAGAAGCTGCTCCTGGAAGTGACTCAATGGCGCTGATGACTCGAGGCGATCCTCGGGTTGGGAAAGAAGTGCAGTGCTATTCTTGCCAAGGGTATGGGCATATTGCAAAAGATTGTAAGAAGAAATTCTGCAATTATTGCAAGAAGGGGGGCCACATCATTTCTGAATGTCGTCGGCAGCCCCAAAGTCGACGTAACCCGATGCAGGCCTTGGCTGTTCCAAATCAGCAGAACAATGCAGCAACATCAGCACCACCTGCTGTTCACTCCACTTCAAGCCATGCTGGTGCTGTTACAACTGAAGCCATACGACAGATGATCCAGTCTGCTTTGTCAGCTATGGGGTTGTCAGGTAACAATTCTCAAAGATAGTATATTGACTCTGGGGCATCTAACCATATGTGCGGGCAGTCACATAGTTTTCAGTCAATTAAACCATATATGGGTAGAGATAAAATATCTACTGCTGATGGTACCAATCTCTCTATTGCTGGTATTGGAGATGTTTCCTTGAAAGATACTACTTTAAATGAAGTTTTGCTGGTACCAAAACTGACATCAAATTTGATCTCGGTTGGACAATTGGTAGAAAACAAATGTCATGTTCATTTTACTCCTAACGGTTGTGTTGTGCAGGACCAGGAAACTGGGAAGATAGTCGGGAAGGCGCATAAGAGTGGACGACTTTTTCTTGCTGAAAGTGAACAAACCTTGTCAGATTCGGTTGGTGGTTCTGTCTTTTCAGCATCTTTGAAAGAAGATCCGTGGACTTTATGGCATCGTAAATTAGGCCATTTAAATTCTAATAGCTTATCAGTTATGTTTGAAAAAGGTCTTATTCCAAATAAAAGTGTCAGTCCTAGTTTGTGTACTACTTGTCTGTTAGGTAAAAGTAAGGTTCTTCCATTTCCTGTCAGTAAAAATAAGACTATGAAACCATTTGAACTTGTTCATTCTGATGTGTGGGGCCCATCTCCGATTTTGTCAGCATCTGGTTATAAGTACTTCGTTCTTTTTATTGATGACTTTACTAGATTTACTTGGGTGTATTTAATGCGAAAAAAAATCTGATGTCTTTCAAATTTTTAAGTACTTTGTGGCATTGATTGAAAACCAATTTAATTGCACTATAAAAAATCTGAGATCGGATTCAGGTGGGGAATATATGTCAAATGATTTTCAAAAGTTTTTGTTAGAGAAAGGTATTTTTCATGAAAAATCTTGCCCAGCTACACCTCAACAGAACGGGATAGCTGAGCGGAAAAATCGACACATTTTGGATATTGTTAGAACACTTCTTTTAGAAGCGTCTATGCCAACCACTTTTTGGGATGAAGCTGTTCGCATTTCTGTTTTTCTAATAAACCGTCAAATATCAAAAAAATTGTAAAATGAGTCACCATATTTTTGTCTTTACCAGAAACAACCGAGTTATGACATGCTTCACACATTTGGTTGTGTATGCTATGTTCATCTCCCTTCTACAGAACGAAACAAACTTACCCCTCTATCAGTGGAATGTGTCTTTCTTGGTTATGCTGTTGGACAAAAAGGTTTCCGGTGTTATGATCCCAAATTAAAGAAAATGCGAATTTCTCGTAATGTGGTTTTTCTTGAGTCTGTCTTTTTTTATAAAAAGTGTTCCACTCTATCTCCCACTGTTTCCAAGTCCTTGTTACATCTTTTCCAACCAATGAAATATGACTCAAACACTTCCACCAATCTCAGCTCCTCCAACCGATTCAAACCAGATCTTGTTTATACTCGACGCAACAATAAGGAGTCAACTCTTATGCCCCAACTTGGCAACTCCTCCCATGACTGCCCCCTGAACACACAACCAGGTATTGTGAGCCTAAATCATGAAGAAACTGCAACGAGAGGCACTCAACTACATTCTGATCCAAATTTGGAGGCAACTCGAGATAACCCTGATTCCGACCTCATCACATCCACTTCAGATTCAGATCAACTGCAATCATTATCAGCAGCACCGGAATTAGGTGATATGAACCCAGAAGTTTCACAATTACGAAGGTCTACTCGTTCAACTCGGGCTCCAAACCGGTATGGTTTTCTGACCACTATTGCTTCCATAGCAATTCATGAATCATTCAAAGATGCTGCTATGCAAGAATGTTGGAATCAAGCTATGAAAGAAGAATTGAGTGCACTCACACAGAATGAAACCTGGGACTTGGTACCTTGCCCAAGCAATGTTAAACCAATTGGTTGTAAGTGGGTCTACACTATCAAACAAAAACCAGATGGCACGATTGATCGCTATAAAGCTCGTCTAGTGGCACTTGGGTATAGTCAGGAGTATGGGGTAGACTATCTCCAGACCTTTGCTCCCGTTGCAAAAATGACAACAGTTCGGGTTGTTCTTGCCATAGCTGCTGCTCGTAATTGGTCCATTAAGCAAATGGACGTGAAAAATGCATTTCTTCATGGTGAGTTGCGTGAAACCATTTACATGAAACCTCCTCCAGGTTTGCATCTTTCATCTCCAACTGAAGTGTGCAAACTGAAACGTGCTCTTTATGGATTGAAACAGGCTCCACGTGAATGGTTCCACACCTTTAGAGATATTGTCATGTCGGTAAAATTCCAACAGAGTCAATATGATCCATCATTATTCATCTCCAAAACCTCTAATGGAATTGCCATAGCACTTGTATATGTTGATGACATTTTGATTACGGGGAGTGATCTGCAAAGTATTAGCAAACTTAGAGATGCACTAACCTCTAGTTTTCAGATGAAGGATCTTGGGGAGGCACAATACTTTCTTGGACTCGAGGTTCATCGCACCAAGAAGGGGTTGTTTGTTAATCAACGCAAGTACCTCAATGAGATCATTGAAAAGGCAAATCTTCAATTTTCTCCCTCAGCGATTACTCCCATGGAGGTGAATCTCAAACTTTATAAGGATGATGGAGATCCTGTGCCAGATCCGGCAGTGTACCGAAGCTTGGTCGGTAGCTTGATATATCTGACTATCACACGACCAGACATCTCCTTTGCAGTCAATGTGGTTAGTCAATTTATGCATGCTCCTCGACATTTTCACTTAACAGCTGTTCACCGTATTATTCGATACTTAAAAAAGGTACTGATGCAAGGGGTATATTTTTTCCTACCCAAAATGACCTGAAACTCTCGGCTTTTGCTGATGCCGATTGGGCTGGTTGCCCAAATACTAGGCGCTCTACTACTGGTTGGTGTGCATATCTAGGTGATGCCTTGGTGTCTTGGAAATGTAAGAAGCAAGATCGTGTATCTAAGTCATCTACAGAAGCTGAGTATCGTGCAATGTCAGCAGCATGTGCTGAAATTATTTGGCTTAGAGGTCTGCTTACTGATCTTGGGATCACTCAGTCAACATCCACACCACTTCATGCAGACAATCTCAGTGCTATTCACATATCTGTAGATCCAGTTTTTCATGAGCGAACAAAGCATATTGAGGTTGATTGCCACTTTATCAGGGATGCAGTTGACAGGGAGCTGATCACACTTCCACATGTACCTTCGCAACTTCAAACAGCTGATATATTTACAAAAGCACTCACTTCAGGCCGACATGATTTTCTAGTTGGCAAATTGATGTTAGTGTCAGCACCACCATCAATTTGAGGGAGGATGTCAAGAATATTGTACAGAATAGTACAGCTCAGAAGATTGCTAGGATTCTGTGTATATTTAGGAAATATAATTGATTAATAATTAGATATAGAATTTACTGTTTCCTTTTTTTGTGCTTCTGTATCTTCTGTAATATAAGGAGCTGTTCAGCTCTATGAAAGATATACAAAAGTTTTCTATTGATAATTCTTCCTCTAGAATTCTTGTCAATATATGTTTTACATTATCAATACATTACTTATTAGGTAGTTAGGCCTGACATTTGCGATCTTACAGATAATTGATATATTATACCCAGCTGCTACGTGCATCGCGGAGTTATATAGCGAAAAGCACATCTCCTCTGCATATATATACTGTTAGTGTTTATTTATTTTATTTTTTTTGAGAAAAAGATGGGGCTCATGCATGGCCCCAAATTTTATTGATTGGGTGATCACTAAGGGGTGACCTGTTATGTACAAGAACCAGAGCAGAACAAGAAGGATAGAAGAAACGAAAATGAAGAAAATAAAAATAAGCATAATTACAATAACCACAACTAGGAGCTACTGAAACCATTCCTTCCGTTCTGTAATAATTTCCCTGGCCGTGGTAATGATGTCTTGGCTCTTATCAGAAAATATTCTTCTACAACGTTCTCTCCACAGAACGAATATACTTGTGATTTCCATTTGTTTCCAGTGCTTGTCCTCCTGGTTGGTCAGCAAAATAGCCTGCGTGCCAGCATATATGTATGGCCTGCACCTAGATGTTCCTTGTGGAAGGATATCTGAGACGTATTGTGTGAGTTTGCATGGTGTAGCTGCATTCCTGAAATATGTGATGCACAGATTCCTCATGAGATCTGCATAAATAGCACATATTGGGCAAGTACCATCCTCACTTTGATAGATTGTCAATTGTCAGTAACTTGTTGTGAGCCATCAACCATGCAAAAATCATCACTCTTGGTGGAGCTCTAATGGACCAAATCAGGCAGTATGAGTTGATGATGTGCGGAGAGTCAACAATGAAATTGTAAGCTGACTTCGTAGAAAATGATTTTGATGCATGTTTCATCCATATGAACTTGTCAGGTTGGTCATGCAGTGGGGAGATATTTTGTAGCATTTGACGGAGCAAGTGCAGTTGCGTTTGGGCCAATTGTGACAAGTCTGAGGTCGTTTGAATGTGCCATTGTCCCTGTATGAAACTGTCAGCCACAGAACTATCTTTGTTAATGACAAATACAAATAATATACTGTTAGTGTTGGAGAGGATTTGATTGATTTAGCAGTTTAGCACACGGTTCACGGTTGAACGAGTCCATATATGTTCACTAGTGGAGGGGAGGGCACATTAATTGTGTTAATATAAGAGTCTTCTTTCTAGTTCTAGTCTTCTTAATTAATTTGTTTCCTACTCCTACTCGCGGCACGTATCAATTTGGGCAACAAAACTTTTCAAAAATGTCGCTCTATTACCTCTTTATATTCCTCCCAACAATACAACTACTGGTACTCCGTACCGGTACCGGAACAGCAGCTGCTAGCTATGTTGAACATTTGGGACAATCCTGCAGTCAGAATAACTCAAGCCCGGCCTTTAAGGAGAACCTCTCCCTGCTTTTCAAATCGATAACCAGTGTTCCAACATATGCCGGTTACAAGAACGACACGATTGGGGCAGGCCCTGATATTCGAGCGTACGGGCACAGCATGTGTTATGCCGATGCCGACCTCACGGCATGCACCGATTGCCTCAATTCAGCTTCATACCAGATGTCCCGTGATTGCCCTGATAGCAAAGTAGCAAGTTTCTGGTAATGAATCATTTTCATACTTTTCAATTAGAAACCACAACCCAAGTTTAATTCCGTAATTTATATATATTTTGTTTGTGGGTAATAAATTATAAACCTGACCTGCTCCCAATAATCATGATTTGTGTTTGGATCTGATATATATTCTTCTTACAATCGTATCAGCTGGGTATGGCAGTTGAACATCATAACTGTAGTACGTCTCTACTTAAATCATGGGTCGAGCAGTTGAACATCAACTAATTAATAGCAACATGTATACAAAAATTCATCTATTAATTGCTGAATAAAATCTTATTTGAAATTACAACAAAATAACGTGTAATTATTTAATAAATAATAAAATGATTTTTCTATGATAATACTAATTAAGCTCTAGCTACTTGAATATATATGTAATTAACCACCGTAAAACGCCGGCCCTGGCTTTTATAGAGGCTGTTTTGAAATAATCTGTGTGTAAGTAGAAACATAACATAGGTGTATCTCCATTTAAATATTTTAATGTTTCGGTAAGAAAAAAGTAGGTACGTACAGACTAAACTTTCTATTGCGGTCAGCACAGCGCCCATATATTAACAGCGTTTAATTATTGGTGATAACCACCGTAAATGCCGGCCTTGCATGGTTTTATTAGCAGCTGGTTTTTAATAATTTGTAAATGGAAAGTTGAAAACATATATAGGTGATTCTCAATTTAAATATTAAAAAAAAATCTATAAATTAATGTTTCCGTAAGGAAAAAAAGAACTATGTAGAGACCAAACATCTATTCATCTATACTATCTATATCTATACTATATTATAAAGCACGTAAGTATTACACTCTCCATTTTTTCTTTCTTCTTCAATTTTTTTAATACCCATTCTATTTCTTAATCAACTGTGCAAATCAAAACACATTGATTTCAAAGACGTTGATGTTCTCCAATTAAACAATTTTTTCTTCATTTTGGTTTTTACAAAAATGAAAATATATCAATCTTGGTATGGAAGACATCATTGTTGATTAGAATTTACATTAATGAGGAATTACGCTTTATATTTAACATTCAATGAGCCGATTTAGTGTAAAAATGGAATTTAAATGGTAAATAATTAGCCAAAAACCGAAAGCACATTATATGTATTACACGGTATGGGATCAGAATTTCAAACACCCGCACAACAAGCGGGTTTCTTGCTAGTTTTCATAAAAAATGGATAAAGCATTATATTCAACCTTCCTGAATGGGGAGCGCTATCTACACCAAAATGTTTGCTTCAAACACCAAACTTAATTTGTTTGATCTATTATATTCCTTCCAATTAAATCAAAATGTGTATTGGAAATCAAAATGTGTTGTAATAATTTTGAAGTATCATTATCCTTTTTATGACATATTTTGATGTAATTAGATCAACCAATTTGAAGGAGAATAATTATTTTAAAAAATTAAATTTGACGTGAAAAGTAAAAATTTTGGTGTAGATAGTACTTCCACGCTGAATTGAACGTTTTTATAATTGTTGTACTTCTAGATCGACTAACGTACCCGAGTTCTATACCCCTTAATATACCCTGTTCTTATTGCCCTAACTAACAAGTATTTATACCAAAAATATGAAATCTTAATATATATATAAGTATCTAAGTCTTAATACATACATATCAAGTGACTATTTTGGAATGTGGCAGATATAAAGACTTGAAAGAAATTTGATGGGCTGTTTGACAACGAGGTACAGTTAGTTGATCTCTTATAAAAATCCAGTTCGCTGACCACAAAATTAATTGGTTTATTCCTTTTTTAGAAGCTTCTTCATTTTCACCTATTGAAAAGAGTTATGGGCTTAAACTGTTGTCTTGGGCCCAATTTGGGTTGGGCCGTATAAAAAATAAACATGTTTTAGACAGTCTCAAAGTTAATCGGTAAATCAGCATAAAAATGGAAAGAAAAATGTAATGGGTAAATATTGGTTTTATTAAATGTTGATTAAAAATACATGTATATGTGCATATATGAAGTCGATAGTTCTAATTAAATGGGATATTATGTACGGTAGTGTTTGGCAGCGGGATAAGGCTAGGGAGAAGGTTAACCCAAGATAGCATCTATCTCTCTGTCTCTGATATTGATGAATGTGTTTGGCACTCCCGTGAGAGATAAATTTGAGGCTAACCTTATTAAAAAATGTATCTATTTGAAAAGGCTAAAATATCCTCTAGTACATGGGATGCATGGTAAAAGGTGCTAATACTTTTTGAGGGTATTTTAGTCAATCAAAAGTAATAAGATTCAAAGATAGCCTTATCACCACTAAATTGCGGTGATAGGAGTGATAATATTTGGAGATAAATTTTGGAGTTAAATATTCTTATCTCCATTTAACTCTCCAATTCTATAACTTGTTTGGCAGAGATAACACTAATAAAGGCACTTATCCCCCTCTTGTCCTGCTCCCAAACGCTACTATACCTAAGGGTAATTGCTTCTATGAATTTAGCAAATAAGATTGCCAATCTTTCGGAAAGAAAAAAGAATGTAGCAAATTAATTCGTCAGATCGACCCTCTCATGTACAATTAATTCTTTATTGTTTTGTATAACTGATATGTAGCAAATTAATTCGTTATACAAATTTGACAATCTTGACAATTGTGTTTTCAAAATTTGCTACATTCTTAAGAATTAAATTCTTCAAAGAAAAAAGAATGTAGCAAATATATTCGTCAGATCAAACATATATAGTTATCTTGACAATTGTGTTTTCAAAATTTGAAAAATTATTTAAGACATATTATTTGACTTATTAATCGATAGTATCTAAAGTTTCAGTAAATTTTGATACTATTTGATAGTTTACCAAAATTTTATAAACTATTAAGCTATTGCAAAATAATGAATCTATGATGGACTGTTACATAACACTTCAATTAAGTGTAATTAATTAATAACATAGTCAATCTATAAGGTTTAATACATGTATATATATTTTTTTTTCATTTATAAGATTTTTTAAACATTTTTTTTCATAGTTAACATTCTATTGATAAGATTATCAAAATAAGAATTACCGAAATAATAGAAAACATTACCCACACAGGCCACGACGTCCCTAAACTATTTTTTACCCACACTGACACAGGCACCAAACACTAGTCCATAGCATATAAAAAAGGACGTCGTGGCTTGCTGAACTGAAGCTACACTATCGAACAGCCCTAAGAGAAAGCAGCATAAAAACTTGAAAATTTGTGAAAATCGTAAGTAAAATTAACGTTGCAACCCGATTTGCCTTATGAGCGCTAATAAAATTTAGAGTAGTTCTCAAGAATTTGGTCACATCTACCTGCAGATTTCACATCGTCTGCCTTAAGGTAAAGTCCGGCATGACATGTAGACCTTTGAATCGCCTCGAGATTTGAGCCTACACGAATCTTAAAGTGATCTAACGGTTTACATGCCATGACACACTTTACCTTAAGGCAGAGGATGAGCACTCCTGGCTGCAAGGGCTCATGACCTTTCTTTTCCTGTCATCTGTGTTTCTGTCTAAAATTAGATATATATTAACGAACATCTTTTACAAAGTGTATAATTAAGATGGATATGTGTTTCTGATGTAAGTCTAATCCCAAAAAAATGCAAGCTATCTTCGGGACAATGCTTCATTCGGTATTCAAATGAGACTTTTTTCTCAGTGGTAAACACTGACTACAGCAATTACTTCTACAATGCCAGGAACTTCTCTGACCTTGAACTCTTTCCCAAAGTGCGGAACACATTATTTGACAAACTAATTGCCAAAGTCAACGCATCAGAAAATCTGTTTGCATTGGGGCAGGAAAATGTGACAAAAAACGATTCCATTTACGGGTTGTTGCAGTGTACCAGGGACCTAAGCCACCAGGACTGCTACAAGTGCTTGAATACATACATTAAAATCCTTCAACAACCATTTTCTTATTCATATAGTCAAGGTACCCGGATCTATGGGTTGTCATGCTATTTGCGTTACGAGACTAATTCCAACTTCATGCCAACTCAAGAAGGTATGCTAATTAAGAGTGTTGTAACTTGTAATTAGGATCGTACGTAGCCGTAGGACACAAGTGCCTGTGCCTTAAATTTGCAGCAATATCGATTTGGGTAAAAAGGTGTTACAATATTATTGAAAGAACTTGAGCAGCTTTGTTGGTAAGGCGCAGTAAAAATAAAACAACCGTTGTAAACAGTTGTATATGAAAGGAATAGCATGATGGCTAGAGATGCGGAAATTAAAATTTTTCTAACCAAAGCATGTGCAGTTCAATCAGATCTTGCCAAACGAACGACTTATCGCTGATCTACACAATAACATGCATAGAGAGGCAGTAGTTATACCTTTGACGCGTAAACGGTTGCTCGGTATGCTGTCCGGTTGCGCGTCGCCCTTGTCCACCAAAGGTTCGACCACCACCGTCCGTCTAGGCAAGAAGAACGTTGACGGCGGGTCCTTCGATCTTTTCCTCGCACGAATCTCAACCCTAAACCCTAGGTTTGATAGAGAAGATTTCTCAACACATGAGAGAGAGAGAAAGGAAGAAAGGTGGCTGGGAAAAACTTACTTTTTCGTGCATGAAACCTTCCCTTTTATACTTGTCAAGAGTGATTAAGGAAACCCTAATCACATACCATAATCTGCCTTTCTGTCAGGTTGCGTTATAACGCACCCAATATTGCGTTATAACGCAACACCTGACAGAACCAGATTTCTGTCACAGATTCCGTTATAACGTAACATATGTTGCGTTATAACGGAACTGCTGACAGAACCAAATGACAAGTATTCTCTCATATGTTCGAGACATAAGATCAAAACATCATAGCCATGATGATATTCAGGTTATCATGATGCCCAATCAAGCTCAAGTCAGGCCGCGCCTGATTTGACTTATTGCCATCACTCGTTACACGTTCGCCGACGTGACACGAACCTGAACAGGACTAATGGTCGAGAGCCTTTGTAGGTGTGACCTTATAGGGATCTGGATCATGTTGGGTTGCATTAACAGTGATTCTCATCTACCTGTTTAATGCTGATCATCATCAGTGTCAAGCCATCCACGTGACGATCCCCAAATGATACAGACAGTACGCACGTCCACGTAGTATCTTGATCCTGAGTAAGAGTACCTTACTTGTGTTGATTCTATGTCATATGAATATCCAAGATCAGTCCGAGGCAGGATTGTGTCATCCTCACGACTATATCATTTACTTGACGTCCATATAGATTAAACACATGACTAAGATTAATTATTGCGCGCGTGTGTGATCCATAATGTCAAGGGGCCCAGTGGATATCATAACTCATCTATGATGAGAAACATTCCAGTATCTTGATCATCCATGATCCAAGCTACCAATTCTACACACCGAACTGGAATCCCTTATGCCACCTGTTACGGTTGGGATAGGAAACTAGTCACAGTGTGCAGTCATGATATTTGATCATGACAACCTCAACCGTGAATCCAACACTGACAAGAATATGAATGACATAACACATTCCTTTTGTCATATTCTTGTCGCGGTCAGTCCAATGCCATGTCACAGAGAATGTGCACATGCATCCATATGATCTAGTTGATAGCCGCGCTATCAATGGGACGTGATACAAACCCATCTGCTAGACTCATATGCTGATCCTATCCGACCAACTAGAGTACCATGCTAGTTATCATAGATCAGGGCAGTTTTAGAATTGACGTCATACCCATCATGGCATATCACTTGCTCTTGTCGTAAACGACACAAGCCATAACGTAACATCAATTCAAGGAAACTAATGAATAAAACATCCAAATAAGAATAACCATGAACAAGCGAATACCATATATATATAAATATAAATATGTATGTTTCTCTAGTACATAAACACTAACAATCTCCCACTTGGACTAGAGACATCATATCCTCTACGTCCAGTGAAGTGTACCCTAAAACAAAAGTAAAGTACAACCACTACATCATCAGACCCAGCCTACGCGGCGTCGAATGCCCATGGCCGATCTATGAAGATTCGTCTTATCCAAAGACAGTGGCTTTGTTAGCGGGTCAGCTGTGTTGCTATCCGTATCCACCCTGCTGATTCTCACATCACCTCGATTCACAAAGTCGCGAATCAGGTGATACTTGCGGTCGACATGCTTGCTTTTCTGGTGCGATCTCGGCTCCTTGGCTTGAGCGATAGCTCCGTTGTTGTCACAATAGAGCTCAATCGCCTCAAGTGAACTCGGAACAACCTCAAGTTCTTGCAAGAACTTGCGCAACCAAACCCCTTCCTTGGCGGCTTCAGCTGCGGCTACGTACTCGGATTCGGTGGTAGAGTCTGTCACGCACTCTTGCTTTGAGCTCCTCCAGCTCACAGCGCCACCGTTCAACGTGTACACGTATCCTGATTGCGATCGCAAATCATCTTGGTCGGTCT
This sequence comes from Cyperus esculentus, assembly GCA_030179965.1. Lineage (NCBI taxonomy): Eukaryota > Viridiplantae > Streptophyta > Magnoliopsida > Poales > Cyperaceae > Cyperus > Cyperus esculentus. Next base: position 2,337,776 of record JASGLE010000005.1, on the reverse strand, counting down.
GGAAACTAGCATCCGTGTAGCCCCTGGCTACTAGCTCAGTTTGACCACCATAGATTAGGAGCATCTCCGAAGTATTCCTCAAATACTTCAGTATGTTTTTGACAGCTGTCCAATGCTTGAAACCGGGGTTCGACTGATATCTGCATGTCATGCTCAAAGCATATGCAACATCAGAGCGAGTACAAGTCATGGCATACATGATCGATCCGATCGCTGACGCGTACGGAATCCGACTCATCCTCTCAAGCTCATCAGTCCCTGAAGGACATTGACTCTTGCTTAATTTAATGCCATGAGACATAGGCAGAAATCCCTTCTTGGAATCTTCCATGCCGAATCTCTTCAAGACTTTGTCTATGTAGGTACTTTGACTTAATCCGATAAGTCGCTCAGATCTATTCCTATAGATTCTGATTCCCAACACATAGACTGCCTCGCCCAAGTCCTTCATCGAGAAAATCTTCATCAATGAAGACTTGACCCCGTTCAACATTGGCACATCATTGCCTATGAGCAATATGTCATCAACATATAGGACTAGGAATACGACCGAGCTCCCACTAACCTTCTTGTATACACAAGGTTCCTCTTCGCATTTCTTGAAATCAAATTTCTTGATTTCACGATCGAATCGCAAGTTCCAACTCCGAGATGCTTGCTTAAGTCCATAAATGGATCTCTTAAGCTTGCATACCTTCTTAGCACTTGACGAATCCTCAAAACCCGACGGTTGTACCATGTACAACTCTTCTTCTAAATCGCCGTTTAGAAAAGCGGTTTTGACATCCATCTGCCATATTTCATAATCATAAAATGCGGCAACGGCTAAAAGGATCCGAATTGACTTGAACATAGCGACAGGTGAGAAGGTCTCATCGAAATCGATCCCTTGGATCTGTCGATATCCCTTCGCCACTAGTCTGGCCTTGTACGTAGTCAAATTCCCGTCTTTGTCACTCTTCCTCTTGAAAACCCATTTGTTCTCAATTGGCCTAAAGCCTGGAGGAAGGTCAACCAGGTCCCAAACCTGATTGTCGTACATAGACTGAATTTCGGCTTTCATGGCTTCCAGCCACGAGTCGGAATCTGGTCTGCTCATCGCATCATCGAAGCTCACAGGATCATCAGTATCCAAACTGGTGATCTCATGCAGACCCAACCATCTTTCAGGTTGACGAACCACACGTTGTGACCTTCTAGGAATAACCCTCGGAGGCGGTTGTGATGCTTCTTCAGGTTGTAGCTCAGGCACATCCTGCAAAGGCACTTCCTCATCTACTCGAGTTTGCACTTCCTCAACCGGAGTCGAGGGTGTGTTCACTTGAGTTTCGGCAGGAATGTCTTCGGCCTCTTCCATCCGCGATGGATCAGGGCTTAAGAAGCTCCCACTAACCCCTGCAACCCTGGGTGGAAATCTCAAGTTTCCATCTTGCAACTCCACTGGAATTTCTTCAAGTTGGATGTTGCTCCCACTACTCTTTCTTACGAGAAATTCCTTCTCCAAGAACACACCATGACGAGCAACAATCACCTTGTTCTCATTCCGGTGGAAGAAGTAGTAGCCCTGAGTATTTTTGGGGTATCCCACAAAGAAATACTTGTCCGATCTAGAATCGAGCTTTCCTGAGGTTTTATCTTTCCTCACGAATGCCTCGCATCCCCAGATCTTAAGGAAAGACAAGGGAGGCACCCTCCCAAAACATAACTCGTATGGTGTCTTCTCCACGGACTTAGACGGAACACGGTTTAGCATGAACGCGGCTGTCTCCAGCGCATAACCCCAGAACGATGCTGGGAGAGTTGCAGCACTCATCATTGATCGGACCATGTCCATCAATGTCCTGTTCCTCCTCTCGGAAACGCCATTCCATTGAGGAGTCCCCGGCGGGGTCAATTGTGAGACGATCCCACAATCTTTCAGGTAAGAGGTGAACTCAATACTTAGATACTCACCACCGCGATCCGATCGCAAGACCTTGATCTTCTTGTTGAGTTGATTCTCTACTTCGTTCTTAAACTCTTTGAACTTGTCAAAGGTTTCAGACTTATGTCTCATCAAGAAGACATAACCGTATCGACTGAAATCATCAGTGAACGTGACAAAGTACGAGTATCCACCTCGGGCATTAATGCTTAAGGGCCCACACACATCGCTGTGCACTAGTCCCAACAAGTCATTTGCTCTTTCACCTTTCTTCTTGAAAGGCGCCTTAGTCATCTTGCCAAGCAAGCAAGAGTCGCAGGTGTCCAGTGAGTCCATCTCAAACTGGCCAAGAAGCCCCGCTTCTTTCAACCTTTTAATGCGATTCTCATTTATATGACCTAGGCGGCAATGCCACATGAAAGCCTCGCTTTCATTTGAGATCCTCGGTCTCTTGGTTTGTATACTAAGAATAGGCGTATCCAAGTCGAGCAAATACAGACCATCTGTTTTAACACCAGAACCATAATGTAAACTATTCAAAGAAAAATTCATCAAACCTTTCTTAATAGTAAACTCAAAATCATCTGAATCCATACGCGATACAGATATTATGTTCTTAGTAATGCAAGGACAAAAATACACTTCAGATAAATGTAAAATAAGGCCCGTAGGAAAAGATAAATCTACGTCGCCAACATCGGTCGCCGATATAATCGCACCATTGCCGACACGCATCTGTATTTCCCCTTTGCTCAGCCGTCTCCTATTTCTTAGCACCTGCATATTACCAACAATGTGAGCACCTGAACCTGAATCCAAAATCCAGTTCTTAGAAATAGTAGCGAGATGTGTCTCAAAGACATAGATACCTGGTCCTTGGATCAAGTTCTTAGTCTTGAGCTGGGGGCAGTCCCTTCTCCAATGACCCTTGCCATGGCACTCATAGCATTCGGCGTCAGCTGGGATTACCTTTGCGGCCTTAGGCTGGTCCGCGACCACGCCCTTGCCCTTGTTGCTCTTCTTGGGCCTAGGCTTGCGCTTGCCCTTCTTGACTTTCTTCCCAGTCTCAGACACGGTGAGGACATTAGAAGGCCCCGCCTTCTTGAAGTCCACCTCCGCTGACCTGAGGAGACCATGAAGTTCGCACAGCGTTTTCTCCATCCCACTCATGTGATAGTGAGTCACAAAGCTGCTGAAGGTGTGTGGGAGAGAATTGAGCACGATATTCACGGTGTGATCCCTAGGGAGAGGCGCGCCGAGCCTTTCCAGCTGCTCAGCGTAGCTCATCATCTTAAGCATGTGAGCTGATACAGAACTCCCCACAGACATTCGGCAGTTGACAAAAGAAGTCAACACGTTGTAACGCTCGACTCGCAACTGCTCAGCGAACAAGTCCGCGAGCTGTTGCATAATCTTGTGCGTAGGCATGTCCTCGAACCGCCTTTGCAGCTCAGGATCCATGATCGCGATCAAGAGAGTCCCAACGTCCAACTCGTCTGCCAGGTGCGTCTGCACCGAGACGTAAGCCGGATTCTTAGCCATGACGGCCGGGTTAGTATCCGTGGCCGCCTTCTCCACTATGAACTCCGGAGGCATTTCCTCGCCCTCCGGTAGGGGAGTAGTCAAGACGTACTCCTTCCTCTCTCTTCAGAACATTCCTGAGGTTCCGGAGCCAATCAGAGTAGTTGGCACCGTCGGAACGGAGAGGATTGCGGTCCAAGACTGGACGCAGGGAGTTCGTGTTAGCCATGTCTACAAAAATTACCACAAGAGAAAATCGCAGTTAAGTTCATGAAATTCATTTTGTTTTTAAGAAAACAACTTCCACTATAGTTTGTAAAGTTCGTCCAATTACCATAGTAGGCCCAAGATCCATATTTTCAGTTAAGTTGTCCAGCGGCGGCTAGGTATTACAATTTAACCTATTTTAGGTAGACCACGCCGGGTCAATCGTGCCGCGCACGACTCTTGGCGCATCAAGGTCCGCGACCTCGACGCTATCCCCAAAGCCAGCGTCGGCATGGCCTTTGCCAAGTCGTAACCTCTCCTTATTTGGTTCGGCACGCACGGCGTACCCCACGACCCGTCACTCCCTCAATTCGACTTCCTACTTAATTCGGTCAAGTCTCCAAGAGCTCGTTTAGGGAGGTGGATAAGGAAGGCAACGGAAAATTGCACTTGGGTTGGTTGGACTAATGCAGGTCAAATTGCGAGTTGGTGGGGCATGATAAAACCGAATACCATACTTATTTATTCTACGACTCAACCATAGCAATAAATTCACAACAATCTCAAACAACTGACAAGCATTTAGGGCATACAAGCCCCGCGAGATATATGGCCCCGCTCCAAGCTCCATCCGCCGAGATCGCGTGAGTTCTAAGCTTGGTACCTGTTTTTCCATTTCCATATCCTAACTAGAAATAAAACTATTCCTTAAAGCGATATGAAATGAAAAACATATATTAATGCTACCCAATTAACCCTTGGGGCACGCAGGCCTCAAATTAATTAATTAACACACTAATATACCACGGGGCACCAAGGCCGCATTACAAACATTCACAAACAATCAATACATCACACAAGGCATTGATCTTTGGCCATATATCCCGCACCTGCAAACATTCTCATACACACATACAAGACATTTTGCAAGTAGAGTAATAAGATCTAATCAGTTTATAAACAAGTAATAATCATTAAGCAATAACTAATTAAATTCAGCCTCTGTCACAGGTTGCGTTATAACGCAACATATGTTGTGTTATAACGGATCTCGCCGGATCAGTCTGCAAAACCGACAGGTTGCGTTATAACGCAACAGAGAGTTGCGTTATAACGGAACCTCTCTGTTTTCAGACCCTGCCCCTTACCGTTTCGATCCGCGATCAAAACCGTCACTTTGTACGATCCAAACACGTCATAATACATGTCAATCAAGTACTGTGACATCCTCAAATTTATTAAAAAATTAATCTAAGGCCTTAAGGGCACAATTCAATCAATTATCTACTCTAACAATTATTCACGTGTTTATCAAATCGATTAATCTCAATTACAAGGCATAATATCGCCTCAAAGCAACAAATCAGTTCAAGTTTGGCCAACCTTGGCTCTGATACCACTGAAAGGAATAGCACGATGGCTAGAGATGCGGAAATTAAAATTTTTCTAACCAAAGCATGTGCAGTTCAATCAGATCTTGCCAAACGAACGACTTATCGCTGATCTACACAATAACATGCATAGAGAGGCAGTAGTTATACCTTTGACGCGTAAACGGTTGCTCGGTATGCTGTCCGGTTGCGCGTCGCCCTTGTCCACCAAAGGTTCGACCACCACCGTCCGTCTAGGCAAGAAGAACGTTGACGGCGGGTCCTTCGATCTTTTCCTCGCACGAATCTCAACCCTAAACCCTAGGTTTGATAGAGGAGATTTCTCAACACATGAGAGAGAGAGAGAGGAAGAAAGGTGGCTGGGAAAAACTTACTTTTTCGTGCATGAAACCTTCCCTTTTATACTTGTCAAGAGTGATTAAGGAAACCCTAATCACATACCATAATCTGCCTTTCTGTCAGGTTGCGTTATAACGCACCCAATATTGCGTTATAACGCAACACCTGACAGAACCAGATTTCTGTCACAGATTCCGTTATAACGTAACATATGTTGCGTTATAACGGAACTGCTGACAGAACCAAATGACAAGTATTCTCTCATATGTTCGAGACATAAGATCAAAACATCATAGCCATGATGATATTCAGGTTATCATGATGCCCAATCAAGCTCAAGTCAGGCCGCGCCTGATTTGACTTATTGCCATCACTCGTTACACGTTCGCCGACGTGACACGAACCTGAACAGGACTAATGGTCGAGAGCCTTTGTAGGTGTGACCTTATAGGGATCTGGATCATGTTGGGTTGCATTAACAGTGATTCTCATCTACCTGTTTAATGCTGATCATCATCAGTGTCAAGCCATCCACGTGACGATCCCCAAATGATACAGACAGTACGCACGTCCACGTAGTATCTTGATCCTGAGTAAGAGTACCTTACTTGTGTTGATTCTATGTCATATGAATATCCAAGATCAGTCCGAGGCAGGATTGTGTCATCCTCACGACTATATCATTTACTTGACGTCCATATAGATTAAACACATGACTAAGATTAATTATTGCGCGCGTGTGTGATCCATAATGTCAAGGGGCCCAGTGGATATCATAACTCATCTATGATGAGAAACATTCCAGTATCTTGATCATCCATGATCCAAGCTACCAATTCTACACACCGAACTGGAATCCCTTATGCCACCTGTTACGGTTGGGATAGGAAACTAGTCACAGTGTGCAGTCATGATATTTGATCATGACAACCTCAACCGTGAATCCAACACTGACAAGAATATGAATGACATAACACATTCCTTTTGTCATATTCTTGTCGCGGTCAGTCCAATGCCATGTCACAGAGAATGTGCACATGCATCCATATGATCTAGTTGATAGCCGCGCTATCAATGGGACGTGATACAAACCCATCTGCTAGACTCATATGCTGATCCTATCCGACCAACTAGAGTACCATGCTAGTTATCATAGATCAGGGCAGTTTTAGAATTGACGTCATACCCATCATGGCATATCACTTGCTCTTGTCGTAAACGACACAAGCCATAACGTAACATCAATTCAAGGAAACTAATGAATAAAACATCCAAATAAGAATAACCATGAACAAGCGAATACCATATATATATAAATATAAATATGTATGTTTCTCTAGTACATAAACACTAACAGTATATGTAAGACCATATGTTTCTCTAGTTCAATTAATTAATGAACAAAACTATCATGATATGAAGAAAAAAAATCACTGAAGTCAAAATTCAACTTACAAGATATAAGTGAATATTTTTCTTTTCCAATAACATTTTTATGAACAATAATTATTATGTTGTCGCAGCTGTTTCACCATCTGCCAGCCCCGTTAATCCTGCACCAGAAATTGCACCTGGTGGTCCAGGTACCAATATTCCTGTCTCTATATATATATCCACTGGTGCGATAATCCATCAGTAATAATATTCCTAATAGATAGAAGGTAATTTCACATTTCAAACTATTTCAGTATGGATAATATAGGTGCTAGCTGTTGTCTGTACAGTAACTACGTACCGAGAAAGTAGAATGTGGTACTTTGTAATTAAGTCACTATGGTTTGGTTCAAAGAGGGTACACATACATAGCAGTGTATAGCAGTCAACATAACAAATCTACAAATTTCAAGCATTCACGTTTCATGTTGTCAATAATTTAATGAAATTGAGTGCTCCTGAAGAAATTTGAATCTGAGTTCTTAACATTGCAGGAACTGAAACAAAGCTCCCAAAGAAATCGAACACAATCATAATTGTGGCAATTGTTGGCGGGGTTGCTACTCTCCTAGTCATAGTAGCCATTTGCATTTGGTTTCCGAAAATGCGGTTTCAGTTGTATACAACAGAAGGTACATCAAATATTTGAACATATTGCCAACAAAACCCCATTTCTGGTTGATTCAAGATAATTTCAAGAAAAGAAAATCAAACAAGCACGTATGATGCATTATTTCTTCATTTGTATTTTGTGCATATATTTATTTGTTATTGTCAGATGCTTCAGCGTTGATGGAGGAATTGCAAGATGTTGCAGCTTCAGAATTTCTAATTTATGACTTGACAACCATCAGCAATGCTACTAACAACTTCTCTGACAAAAATAAACTTGGAAAAGGAGGATTTGGGATAGTTTTTAAAGTAAACCAACCTGAAATTCATATACCTTTATTTCTTTTTTCTTCTAATTAACCAATATAAGTACACTAAATCCAAATGTAGTTTGATAACATGATAAGAGGATTCTTGTCAGGGAATTCTTGCCAACGGTCAGGATATTGCAGTCAAAAGGCTCTCAACAAGTTCAACCCAGGGAGCAACTGAATTTAAGAATGAGGTCGATTTACTCGTGCGACTTAGGCACAATAATTTGGTACAACTATTGGGATGCTGTGTGTATGAGCACGAGAGAATACTCTGTTATGAGTATCTTCCTAATGGCAGTCTTGATAAGATACTATTTAGTAAGTTCTCAGGCTATATGTATATCATGCAGCTTGGAGCCTATTATCTTTTTTCAATATTTTTTTATCTGTGGAAACATTGTTGAACTGCATTCCTGTATTTTGTTGGATTCAGAATGTTCAAATTAGGCATACTCTTTTCGTCCAATTTTAAAAAATAAATAAATAAATAAACTCTGCAATTATATGATTAAGTCATGCATGTGTTTTCAACATACATTGATCATGATGTTGTACATATATCAGTATTACTTTAGTCATGTCAATTGCACAATTTTAAGAACATCAAAAATGTTGTTCCATGATCTACTATAGGTCCTGATGACACAAAGTCCATGGAGCTCAACTGGCACACGCGTTTAAGGATCATAAAAGGCATCAGCCGTGGACTACTATACCTTCATGTGGAATCACCATTAAAAATTGTGCATCGCGATTTGAAGGCAAGCAATATATTGCTTGATAAGGATATGAACCCAAAGATCTCAGATTTTGGTCTTGCAAGGCTCTTTGACAGAGACCAAACTCACAAAGACACTTTAAATATCGCAGGAACATTGTAAGTTTTCAAACTATTTAACTGCATATATATTCTGTATTTTGGATGATATGTATATATGTACCATTTACTATTTGCAGCATCTTTTGTGCAGTGGGTATATTGCACCAGAATTATGCTTGCAAGGTACATTCTCAGATAAGTCAGATGTGTATAGCTTCGGTATTCTTGTTCTAGAAATCATAACAGGCAGAAGGAATGGTTCTGTTGAAGACAGTAGCGTTACAGGCCTAACAAATCACGTAAGTTCTTATATGCATGATGGAATTGAATTTTGTACAAACCCATTTGATAGTTTTCTCCGTCCAAAGGATTCCGGGAGCCGTACGATATAATTGTTAGCAATTGATCAACAGTAATTTGGTCATGTAGGTATTAAAAATAGGAACAACCTACATATCATTGTATGCTGATTATATATAGAGTAATGGGCCACACTCCACCAGTACTGTTGATCAATTGTCAATAATAATAATATCGTACGGCTCTCCGAATCCTTTGGACAGAGATCATTGGACAAAATTCAATTGTATATCATGGGAAGACAATTTAATTTTAGGCAGTCCAAAATGAACATTGTAGGTGTGGAAACATTGGACCGAAGGCAAGGTGTCAGAACTAAAAGATCCAACAATGGGAGAAGAGAGCATTGAAGAGGTGAAGAAGTGCATCCACATAGCATTGCTATGCTTACAAGCAAATCCATCAAATAGGCCAAACATGGAAGCTGTGGCTAATATGCTCAATACTTCATCAATTGCAAGCCAACTTCCATCACTGCCACCTCCAAGATTTATCTGGGGAGCAGACCATTCTTTGTTTGACGATGATCAAAATGTTTATGCCAATTTGAGGAAGGAATACTCAGTTGTTGAAGTTGAAAGTGCAAAATATATAGATCTTTCTCACTAATTTTGTTTTCGTAACTGCAAGTATGGGTCAATATATCTACATATATACGTACACTGTACATGATTAACACAACACTGGATGCTGATACAGTACTAGACGTTTTGCTCTCCAACATCCTCCAATTTCATTGACATGCATGCGGGTCCCACGTACACAGTAGGCACCCCAGTCATTGAGGTACTCGGAAGGACAAAACACATGGCATTAATATTTTTCCTTCATTTATTATATATATTTGTTATAGTAGTTCAGATTTTATGAGAGAATGGGAACAAAAAAAAAGTGCACTCTTTGTCTGCTGAGTGTTTTATCCCCTATTGTACTGCATAGTGCAGTTCACGACATGAGACGTTAGATCATCTTGGGATACACTGACATGAATCTCGAGACAATCCAACGATTGACGTTGTAAATTTCAACTTATAATACATCAGGGGATATGAATTCTTGTTGGCTGTCCTTGCTGGAGACTTAATTTTCTTTTCTTTTTCTTTTTTTTTTCTTTTTCTTTTTTTTTTTCTTTTTCTTTTTTTTTTTCTTTTTCTTTTTTTTTTTTCTTTTTCTTTTTTTTTTTGTGTGACAGAGAGCTAGGTTATCCTCGCGCCATATCTTCTCTTTGTTCTGTACTATGTTGGTCTTAATTAGTGCGGCTCCTATACCAGATTTTATTAGGTTTTGTGCAAAGAGGAAAATATTAACATGCATAAAATTTAGTGGATGGTTCGCGTGCTTGATTATGATCAGGACGTGGATTATTAGATTGTCATAGAATTCATGTTTGCTCAAATTTTGAGGCAAACCAATGGTTCATGTGCTTGATTGTATATAATACCTTAAGCTTAAGCTAGGTAGGTGATATAAAATCCTACTTTTGTATGCTTTTTGGAGAGAATATATCCTAGAGGTTGATTATGATTTATGGTGCCTTCATTCATCTCTCTTTTATATAGGGTCGGTTGTCAAATACAACGTTATAAACAGGGATAACAGTTTGGCTCGCGGCTCGGATAACTGTATTACATAGTATAATATGTGTAGTATTATTGGATTAAGTCATTGTGTATTTTAAAGTCTTAACATAATGTTACTAATATTATTTGATTACAATAATTATATTGACTAAAATATGTTCAAAACAAATCGAATTATCATTATGATATTCAATTAATATGTAATATAATCAAATAAAACACTATAAAATCGTAAAAGTTGACTTGGTCTTGTGGCTAAAACATGTGGAGCTTATTGTTGAGGTCTAGAATTAATTCAAACCCCAATGAAGAAATCATTTCTATGTTATTTTGTTGTGTGCTACGGGTTGGCCTATAGACGGCGCGGGTAGGACGGGCCAGGCCATACTAGCCCGTTGGTACAAACAAGGCAGGACGGGCGATGCCATATGGGAGGGGTCAAAACACAAAATAGGTATTTGACCCACCTACCCAGCCCATGGCCATCTCCAGATTGGTGGAAGCTTTTTCACTACTATACCCGCTTAAAATTTGCCTTACTTGTACTTCATCCATATTAACTAAAATTTGACCATGCACGCTCATACCTTGTTAAAATTGTTCAATATAAGTTTAATTTGCTCATACCTTACCCGCTTAGAATTGGTCTTACATTTGAAATATTGTACTCTACATTCAAATGTTTTTTCTATTTTTTTTTTCTGACCAAAAGAAATCAACAAATGACCACCATGGAGAGGAATTTCTTGGATCATACATTCCGGTGGGAATCAAGATTTTCTAGTTGATTTAGACTACTTGTTATAGTAGTAACAATTGGTAAAGATCAGGAATGAAAAAGAATAAGAAAGGGAAAAAAAAAAAAAAAAAAGAATTCTGACAGAGTATATAATATACATACTTTTGATGCTTGAAAAAAATAACAAGCATCCCCAAATACAGAAGTCAGACAACACACCTTCGGATGTGTAAAAATAAATGACTAGTACAATCATCAATCAGCCAATATTCATATAGCAAAAACGAATAAAAGAAATATCAAGCACACTACCAAGCGACGCATACTTCATCTGACTCCAAAATCAGCACCTACATATATTTTTACTTGTCTTTCTTCTTTTCTCTTTTTCAATCTTCAGGAGAAAGAACGGCGGAACCTAGCTGTACATAATATTTTCACAAAACCGAATTCCCAGAAAGAATACAAGTCAAAGATACTTCCATATTGTCTTTTTTTTTTTTTTTTTTTTTTTCTAAGCGATCGGTAGTTGGTAGAAGGAAGAGGTGACAGGGTATGCGATCTTAGATAAGGGACCGTGTCCTTGCGCTAACGAGTGGATGTCTCGAACTATGTCAAAAACTGCCTCAGGTTGGGCCAATTTTAGTGCATTTTCGGACATCCTCTTCAGTTCTTCAGATTCAGGTCCAAACCAACGTGCAACCAGTGAGGCCGTCTCTTTCGGGCTTTTGGAAAAGACACCTGCTCCGTTATCGACCACATAAGGGACATTGCCAACTTCCTGTCAAAGAAATGAAGTTCGACTAGGCATCAGTATTCAATTATATGCAAATGCAGAAAACAATATTCTAAATGTAATACCCATTAGGATAAATGTTAAAGGTATAAACCTGTCCAGGAATGAAATCATTAAGGATAATCGGAAGCCCTCTTATCAAGGCCTCTGCTATCGTGCCAGGCCCCGCCTGTAAATAGAGGAAAAAAATATTATATACACACTAAATCAGTATTCAAATGAGAAAAAAACATTAATGTAATAGAAGAAAATTGGAATGACCAGCATATTTAGTATAGAAAATACCTTTGTTATAATGCAGTCACATGCCCCCATCCATTTCTCCATTTGCGTCTCAAATCCCCTAATCTGTAAGATAGAAATGATCAGTATACAAACCAAAAGACCATAGTTGCTCAATTACAATAACCTTTTATAAATTTTGCACACCTTGACTGGTATCTTCCACTCAAAAGATTCAAGTGTGGAGCTCAGAGATTTGTTGCGGCCACATATTACAATGAGCTGACCAATCGGCTTATTCTGCTCCTTGTCAAACAAAGCATCGCCAAGAGCCTTGGCTGTCTTTTTAACGGGCCCCATTCCTTCACCGCCTCCCATTAGAAGGACAGCTGGCAGATCGGCATCCATTTGTAATTCTTCTCTAAGTTCCTCCTGTATTAATGGCAAAGTAAAATTTTTCAAGGGTTGAACTAATTTAAAATTGTGTCGTGAATTTTCAAGGGTTGAACTAATTTAGCAAATCCTTGTTTTACTGAAAAAGCTTGGTACAGAGTCACAAACCTCATGTTATAAAGCTCACAGTTTGTGGCAAAAAAAATAAATTAAAGTCTCCTTTCTATATAAAGGACACTTCTACATATTTCGTTAAATCTTGTCGATGAGCACCACTGAGTTTCTCTGTACAAGAAAAAATTCTCTGCATAAAGGTCTAATAGTCATACCTTGACAAGGACAGCACGGCAGAAGGATGGCCGAATTGGCAAGCCAAAAACCCGAACCTGAGAAGGCTCAAGCCCATCAAGCAAAGCCCTCTTTGACACTTCCTCAGAGGGGCAGTAGCATCTGTTGACATTAGCATGGAACCTGAAATTGAGTTCAATCATCAGAAACCAAAGAAAATGTAGGAGACAGATATTATATGCAGCCAATCATTCTTACAGTACCATGTAGGATGACATGTATTGAGATCGGTTATGACAGTGACAAATGCGACTCTATTTTGAAGACCCTGCCACTTGAGCACCCACAAGGGAATATGTTGCATGAGCGGATGCACACTGATTATAATATCTGGCTTGTATTTCTTCAGACCCGCCTCAAACTTCCTTCACCACACAGAAAAAAGAAAGAAATTAGAAGAATGAGATAAAAATTTCAGGCGGTAAGACGCAACACTTTGAAAAGTGTGGTAGGGTTATTCTGGGTACAAGACAGGCCAAATTGTCCATAGCAAATGAATTAGCTTTCTATAAGCCAGATGGATGGAACAACGGCCTCAAAATGATCCTATCATTATCACAGATACTGTACCCTATTTTTTTCCCTTGCTCAATCCAGCAACAAATTGTCTTTTAGTGCAAGTTGAGGCAGTATGGACAGCTAGCTTTTTTTAAAAATATGGCTAAACACATTCAATAATTGAATAATTGATCATATGCCAACACGAGCATGTTCTTAAGAGAGTTACGAAGGAGAAACTCCACAGTTTTGATGAATAGTAGTAAGATATTCCACCCCACAACACACCACATTTTCTGCGGCAACTGGTATCCCTTTTAATTTTATTGGAAAATTGCTGGAAATTAATTTGCAGGTATATATCTCTATCTGTCACCATGCAAACCTGGTTTCAAACTTTCAATTGTAGGCTGTACATTTTAGAAGGTGCCAAAACTCGATTTCAGAGTTACTGGTACATGAGACAAACCTAAATGTGCGCTGGTAGAAAACCATACCGAGCTATTCTTTCAGTAAAACCTTATTTTTCAGCTTTATAATAGAAAAGTTTTTACTGTTCTTGTATTGTTTTTTAACTGCAAAACCTATTTTCAGTAATGGTACTAATTCCCTATTTGTTTCCCAATTTGAATTACAATTTTTAAAGAGGAGGGATCTATTGACAATGGTTGTTTTGACAATCTTGACAATAATACTTTTCAAAAATTTATAAAAAATCACAAAAAATCTTAAAAATGAAAACAAATTTACGAAAGTATTACTTAACTTATAGATTGATTATGTTTCCGATTATATTCAATTTAAGCGACATATAGCTCTTTAAAGACCCGTTAAATTACAACCGTTAAAAAGTGTATAAACTTTTGATAAGGCATCAAACGATATTCAAATTGATTGAAACTTGAAACATCATCAATCCATAAGTTAAATAGTGCATCTATAAAACATTTTTCATTTTTAAGCTTTCTTATGAATTTTTATAATTTTTTGAAAAATCTCAATGTTTATACTGAGCTTAGAACCAAGGACACATTCATAGCATACTGAGCTTAGAACCAAGGCACATTTAACTACTGTCACTGAGAAAATGCCGTGGCAAAGGATAAGTTTCCGGTTTAAACCAACGACCGGCGACAAGAACGCAAGGAAACGGGTACACAGAATGCATACTTGGCATAGAAGGCAGCGAGAGCGGCGAGATAGAAATTGTGGACCCAGCGAGGGGAGGTACCGTGGAAGGCAAGCTTCCACAGCTGGACATGTTTCACCATGAACTTGTATGAACTGTCCATGTTGTTCAGCGGCCACCCGGCGTGGTCTTTGCAGAGATCCTTCACAAACACCTGCAAAATTCAGAATTGAAGTCAGAAAAGATTACATTTTTTTCATAAGGAAGATGGGTCAAAACCACAAGTCAATGCTGGTACAGTTCCATACCGGTTAATTACCAGAAGCTGTTAATTGGTACAATAAATACTGTCAGAATTCCCAAATCATCTCAAATCTAAATTATAAATTGAGAGCCCATGTTCAAAATTGATATGATATTTAGAAAATTAAAACCAGCGAGTTGTTTGTTTCCATAAAATTGGGGAAAATGGAGAATAATTGTATCAAAAATAATGTACAATTAAAGAGGAATTCAACAAGATCTTCATAGGAAAACAAAAAATAAAAAATGTACCAAAAACTCCTTTTAACAAAAAGAAACCTCAAATCAGAACCAATAAAAAAAAAAAATCCCAAACAAAATCAAATCAACAAACAAAGAAATTCAAACATGAAATAAAAAATCTGACCTTGTACTCATCCCCATACTCAATCTGGAACGCGCTGCGGATGGCCTCGGCGGAGGCGCGGTGGCCGCCACCGGTGTCGCTCATGAGGATCAGCACATTCTTGGCCTTCTCGGCGCCGATCTGCTCCAATTCGACGATGCCGTCCTCCTCCTCGCCCCAGCTGCACCCCATCTCATCCTCATCAAAGTCGCAGGAGGCGCTGCCGCTGCCGCGGCGGCTGGTGCCCATCCCCGCCAGGCCGCCGCCCTCGCCGCTGTAGGAGAAGCTCTTCTTGCGGTACTTCTTCTTGAGCCTCTGCTGCTCCTGGTACTCGTGCACGCTCTGCGCCACCACCTCCCTGATCGACCTCCATTTGTTGGGCGCCGGCGCCTCCGTCTCGACCGACATCTTCTCCTCTTCTCCTCCTCCGCCGAGTCTGGTAGGAGACGGTGGAGGGAGAAGACGCAGAAGAAAGGTGATTGATTGGTGGGTTGTGGGCTGTTCAAAGGAGGGAGAGAGAGGGAAGAAGAGGCGGTTAAATACGGTTGGGAAGGGGAAGGGAAGAGCTGGCAGAATCCCAGCTGGCACCGGACAAATTTGGTCTGGTTGGGGCAACAGAGAGAGAGAGGAAGAAGAAGAAGAAGAAGAACGAAGAATGATGAAGGTACAAAGTTTAGAACTTTTTATAATCGAATTCTTATACGAGGAGGAATGTCATGTGAAAATTAAATTAAAAAATGGGATTTTGTTGAAGAAGGTAACTAATTGGCACTTGATTCATTCATAAGATCCAAGTTTACAATTGCTTCACATTTTTTATTTCATACAAAAATAAATAAAATTTGCGTGCGGGGATTACCAAGGTGGTTTGATACGTTTCGTTTAAACCCTCTCAACATTGGGAAATTTTATTTGTGTGTACGAAAACAATGAAACACAAGTGTTAATTTGAATTCAATTTAGACGCTTTTAGCCTTTCATCCTTCACATAATCAACTGGGGGGTAAACGGGTCAGGTTGGTCAGGTTTGTCGGGTTTTATCAAGGCAGTCAGAAGCGGAAGGCGCAATTAAGGCGCAAAGGGTCTCAATTGCCTGAGGCGCAAGGCGCAGAAAAAAGCGCTCGCCCGAGTAACAAGAGGCGCACAACTAATATATTAAAATTATATATACTAAAGTATGTGTTGAGTTATAAATTAATTATAGTAACAATAATAATTATTGTTATAAGTAATATAATAATTTTATTGGCAATAAAATAAAATTTACTATTAATTTTTTGATTTAACATATTCTTTTATATATTTTCAGTGCAATATATATACAAAGAAAATATTTGTCTAATTAATAAGAAGAATAATTTTATTACTGTTGAAACATTAATCCATGTGTGCATAAATTAGTTTTTATTTCGACTTTGGATAAATAATATTCTTATGCATTAAAATTATATGTAAACTGTAATTATGTTGTTTAGTTTTATACTATTAAATACGAACATTTGTTTTCTTGTTACATGTAACATGGCAAATTATTAAATGTACAGTGCATGCATAATATACAAAAAATGACAAGATATATGTGTTGGTGGGATGTAAATTTGGACTGTAGTATCGCTTATTAATTCTGAACATATACCATTGGAACCAAGAAGCGATCGCCTCGTCTCGCTTTTTTTGAGCTTAAGCGCACTGAGGCGCTCGCCTCAAGACCGTCGCCCGCCTCTCCACTCTAAAAGCGCTAACCTTCGATCTCGCTGCGCTTTTGCGCTTAAGCGCAAGAGGCGCGCGCCTCTTACTGCACAGGGTTTTATACAAAAGTTCAATCCAATATATACTATTCAGGTTACAACATTTTGGATCCATGACTAACCAATATAAACAAAAACGATATAATTTTTGGGTGGTTGGGTTTTGCGAATTTCACGAGTTTCGTGGGTTTCACATATTTCTTTTAATTGACAAAAAAATTGCATTTAAATCTCAAACTCGACAAAAAAAATAAGAATATATAATTTCCTTAATATTTTATAGCAAGCAAAGACATAACAATTCTTCTATTAAATACTAAATTTATATAGCAAATTATCCATAACAATGACATTATAGTTGCTTACAGAGTCTATGCAACAAATTATTCTTGACAAAAACAAACATCAGTTATTTATTTTTAATGAATTGGAGAGCATTATCTTTATTAACAAATGCATAGAGGAAAAAATTGCTCAATTAAAAGCACAACAATTTGAAGCAAGTTCGGCAGGCAATATACTGGTGACTTATTGCATATTGCGTAATTAATTAAAAGCACTCAAGGCGGGTCGGGTTTTAACTATCGTATATCCTATTATCCGTAACCAACTAAAATCAGTCAGGTTTGTAAACATTCAACCCGTACCTAACCTTCTAGAATTAAAATCCGCCGGTTTGCGGGTCGGGTCGGTCGGGTTGAACGGATCGCCCTTACAGCCCTATAATCAACCTTTCAAAATAATCCGATGTAAATACCATAAACTAAGGGGTATGGATGAAAAACAATATGAGGGCCTGGATGTAAAAGAAAAGGACAGAGACGCAAAGCAAAGCAAAGCGGAGCCAAGTTTTAGATTCGGGAATAATTCCCGCGAGACGGGAGAATATTAATACACTGGGAGCCGAACGCAAGGCCCGCAACAGGCGCTTCGCGCTGGATGTGCGCTGGATTTCGGCATATCCCTGCCGTCGGATCCGAATCTTACTTACTAGCAGTTGCAGTTGCGCCCCGCGCCCTGCATGATTTATTTATAATCGGACGACTATTGACTCGTCTATACTCTATTATACCGAGTCGATTTATAAATTGTAGAGGACTATTGACCAGATTTTTTACAGGAACTTGACTTAGTAGAGAAGTATTTGGACATCTGAGTGGCATTCGCATCTGCTGTTAATCTGTTATCCTCATTAGAATAATGAGGTCCTGTTATCTTAATATAGACCATCGGATCAAAATCAATAGATGAGATTCATTTTAGAAATACCTCTTCTAATCCAAATCAGATCGATCAAGTCCATCCGCTTAGATCTAACGGTCCAGATCGGAACAACAGGGTCCTCTTATTCTTAAAGAATAACAGCAGGTACGTACGGACTCGTTTGAGTGTGTGTGGCGGTTGATTGCAGACGTGAATGCTTTTGTTGGAAGCGATATTGAAAGGGAAACGGGAATAGGGTAACAGGGGAATTGTAAGTAACTTCCTTTTTTTTACCGTAAAGGCATAGTGGGAAGCTTGGAAGCATGGGGAAACGACATTTCTGGTACTATCTATATTCCATTATGTTCCATGCATATGGCATTTGGGTACGGATCAGGTATTCAGGTTGTTGTTGTTGCTTCGTTGCTTGTGCCGACAAATTGTTAATTACCTGATGTGGACATATCGCATATGTTAATTGCTCCATTTGGCTTAACCAGACTTTTATGAAATATATATGAAATTGCACTTGCCGGATTTACACGTGAGATATTTCCCGGTACCAGATTTTCCCAGGAAGGTTTTCCATTTCTTTTTTTTCTTTTGAATTTTGGACGTCATTAGATTTTGGGTTTAGGCTTTTTAACTCTTTATAATTTATAATATTATGATTATGATTTGTGCAAAGACGGGTGATAACTACATTCCACAATATACATTAATATGTTTATATATATTGAATGTAGGTATTAATATTTTTCTAACTTAAAAAAATAATTAGTATGATTTATTGATCTGAAGCGTGTTGTTTTTGTTTGTATTATCATTATTTAAATACAAACTTGCCATAGATTATGTGGTACAGTCGAAGGTACTTTGAGTCTGAGACCTCAATTATTGGATTGCTCCTGTACCACTTCTTTACCAGTCTTTTTAATTGAATAACATAAGTTTAAAATTCCATCACATCAAATTTTAATCTTTAATAAATGAATTCATCTATATTTTTTTATGGGAGCTCCATCTATACTAAAATTTTTGTTCAGCACACCAAATTTAATTTTCTTGATCCATTATATTCTTTTCAATTAAATCAAAAGGTGCTGTAATAATTTTAAAAACTCATTTTCTTTCTTAATAAACATATTGTAATACAATTAGATCAACTAATTTGATAGACAATAATTTTTATTTTCGTTGATTGGTTTTTATGCAATACTTTTTTTTTTTTTTTGAAGAAAAGATGGAGGTCAAGCCTCCAAATTTCATCGAAGTCACACAAGCGGTGCAACATTTGTAAAAAAAAAAGGTACAATAAATAGTATCCAAAAAAATAAAAATAAATAAATAAATAAAAATAATACAATAAAAGATACATAAGAACTAAAATAAAAATCTAAGTCTCCAAAAGAAGAGGAATTTAATCAGGATGTGGTGGTATGGGATCAGCAGGATACCAAAGATGTAAATCATGAAAGATGAGACGCATCAATTCATTTGCTTTCAAGCTCTTCTCTGAAAAAATACGCCTACAGCTCTCCTTCCAGATATTGAAACACAGAGCAGCTTGCACATGTCTCCAAATATCAGATTGAGCATGCAACAATATATATCGGTATTCTCCTCTTAAGAAAGGAACACTCTGATTAGAGAGGTCATATACTATAATGATGTGTTGACGCATTGTGGTCGTGCAACAACACTCAGTGAAGATGTGCTGGACTGATTCAGCTTGTTGCCTGCACAAATAGCAAATGTTGGGCATACACCAACACTTTTGATTATGCAATACTGTTTTGGCAGGTCATGAATTACGCGTCAGGGTTGTTCACAACGTGATTCTGATGTTCCACTTGGCTTGACCCAGCTAACATAAATAACAAAAATAATTTGGACCAGATATGGGAACGAAAATTCAACGAAAAATAAATAGATGTGCTGTTTCCAATCTGCAAAAAACTGTGCATGACATCAAACTAGAAAACGACATCACATGTATATATATATGTACACACTGATTAACACGCACCAATAACCAATTAGCCTACCATGTGCGTTGCTTAATTCAGTGCATCTCTGCTTCTCTGTTGAATTTATTATAACTAAAATGAAGAACAAAAAAAAAACATTAAATATAGTAATTAATCCAGTAATTTTTTTTTTCCTTGGGAAGAAATCTCTTGAACGTGCACTTGTTGGAGAGTACCCAAATCACCCAAATCCTTGTCGAATTATCGGTTGAACATGTATTTATTTGAGAGTAGAGTAGTGCTATATTCTCATGAAAAATATGTTAATTACAGCCAAGCTAATTAATTAAGTGCTTGCTCTTATAAGAAACAAAAGGATCTGACAGTGACATTATCTAATTAATTATCTGATCATTAATCCGAAAAAACACTTTTAATTAATAATAACTTTACCATTACAGCAACACACATCTTTTCAACTAGCAGAACAATCATTTCACCGCTCCCTTTTTATTACTGCCATCTTTTTAATTATAAAGGTAGAAAAATAAGAACAAATAGTATCCCTCCCCTAGTCATGCAACGTTATATATATCTTTGTTTTTATTTTTTTAATTTTCTTTTTCTCTTATTTATTTATTTATTATGGTACATACATGATGCTTGTGTTGTGTTGTAGAGTTTGTATCAAAATGCTAAAATTGCACCATTCCATCTGCCACCATGTAATATAGCATGTAGTGGTGCTAAGTGAAGGAATCATATAACCACAACAATTATCATGGTTGCATCCATATTAATCAGATTTGACTACACACCTCCAGCCTCCAGGACCAGGAGAGCAAATGTAAAATGTTACCCTTACCCACATTGGTTGAGAATTAAATAAAGGGCTGTCTCACACTCACAGTTGACATATATTAGTTCAATTATGTTACCCACTGACAGCCTGATCTCTCTAGCTGGTAGTGGTCAATAAGATGCAAGCAGGAGCTCTGTTATATATTCTGTTATTTACTATAGAAGTCGCAAGTTGTTTGGCTGTCTCCTTGTCGTTGCCCACTTCCCACATAAGGTACAGGTACTGGGCCGGAGAGAATGACTAGGCCCTGTTCGGTTCTCCATCTGGGTGTGGGAAATGAGTGAAATTCTTGCCCAATTGTGAAAATTTTTCCATTAGTGTTGGGTGCCTCTTTTTTTAGCACATGAGAATGAAAGAAATTCTCATATTCATACCCAACTCTTCACAATATGGTGGAAAAAAAATTATTCACTTGGATTTAATTAATTTTTTCCCACATACTCTCTCTTTCTATGCTATATTATTTTAATAATTTTTCTTGTAATATAATTCATTTTGAATCATACTATAAAAAAAAAATGTATATATTAAATGGTGTTATCAAATACAGTCTAATTCTTTTTGTACAGAGATTATATTGCAATTAAAATTAATATTTATACGGTCAACATAAATTTTAAGTCTGAATTTGAAACTTTTTTATATAATAATACCTTTAAATAATTATATAATAATAGATTTACATATGTTTTAAAATTTGAACTTTCATAAATAATTGTTCAAATTATATATAATCTCTTAAAATTTATTTGTTTATTTAAAATTATTCACAATTATCAATAAAAACATATATACACATAAGAACTATTTGTTTTATAAAAAATGAGGATTTCCCATAATGTTTTCCATGATACAACCGAACAGACATTTTTGTATACCCACAATCGTACCTGTGAGTATGGGTTCCGACAAATAAAAAAGTGGGTTCCTGTACCCACTAAATCCCACCCCCACACAACCCCATGACAACCGAACACGCCCTAATAGAGTAAAGATACTGTGAGTTTAAGCTCATGGATCCGTTGAGCCATATAAATTGAAACTGGGAGGTGGTTTGATATGTTTTTGAAGGCATGCTCACAGAATAGCTTTGTAAGCTTAAGTTCACGGTATCTTTACTCTGGATAAATACTCAAAAATCAACTTTTGATGGGGAAATACCAATTTGCAAAGTTCTGACGGGCAATATAATTAATTTTCCCAAAAAAAATAGTGACAACTATAACACCTAAAAAAAAAAACAGTTGTAATAGTTATATATTTATTGTTATATTTATTAAATGATTACGATGTGGAGATTACTATTTTACATATATATTATGATTCATACTATTATCATGACTATCTATTAGTGTTGTTGTTTGGGATGCAATTTTTATGGTCCCAATGGAATAATGTCCCAATCTATTTATTAATTCTTACGTTGTTACTTACAAAAATAAATAAATTGTATATATCCTCTGATTTCCGTATGGGCAACTAGCTAATAATTAGTTTGCAAAGCCATGCCAGATATAAACATCTGGAGTATCCTCATAGAAAGTAAGATAAACAATTACTTTCGATGACATCTCATAACAGTTTCTTAGATTTCATTGATTCATTCCATCTTTTACTTTGAAAAAATCTATAAACAGAAAAATAGAACATTTTTTTTTTTGAAATGAACTGTAAGATCTCAGTTCTCACACACCAAGGAATCCACAATGCCAGATAGTAGGGAGGATTTATTCAAAACATTGAAAATGATTACTTAAATAGTGTTATTAATTTATAGCCTTACTTAAACCAAAAAAATATATATTGAATTGTTGTATGTTTAATGTGATGCTTACTGATTGCTTATTGTTAACAAGACCAGATGAGACGTTTGAAAGTGCCAAGATAAGTTTAAAACGTATATAAAGAAAAAAAAAAAAAAAAAAAAAAAAAAAAAAAAAAGAGCCCAGAATAAGAAGAAAATGTAGATGAGGGCCCAAAAAGAAGAACATTTATAGAGAAAAGCTGAAAAGGCCGCTTTAAAACATCAGCTGGGTCCAGAGTAATAAAAGACCTATTTTGTATGTTAAGACATCAGGTCCAACATGTTTGTGGAATTAAAATTGGACCAAATTTCAGACAAGAAGGATCGATCCCTTTACAAAGTGCAGGTGTTCTAGTTATTCAATTTGCTTTTTTAGAATTGGGTTGTTGATCGTAATTGTTGAATGAAAATTACACACAAATGTTAAGGAAAACGATCACCTCCAATCCAAAGAGTATATAACTCGAAAATATTACAGTTTTTAACTTTTTTTTACCAACTATTATCCCTGGCCTTTACGAGTTATGACCATGCAATGTTCTTTGGATATTAAATTATATTGAAAACAAAAGCCCAAAATTAACAGACTAACGGCCCAATATGTTATACAACCCACATTCCCACTCCATAAAGCCCAATGTCAAAACTTAACACTAATCAGTAATCCGTAATCCTCCGCTCCGCACAACACAACAGTCAACTGTTAGCTGTTACCCGTTACGGAGCTCTTATCCTCCAACTTACTGCATTTGCAGTTCATGATGTGAGCCGTTCGATCGTCTCGAGATTCGAGCTGGAATGAATCTTAAGATAATCTAACGGCTCACATCATGAACTGTGAAATGCAAGAACGAGTGTGTATCCTCGAGAATGATTGGTCCGTAGAGTAGTTGGAGTGATCAACTTTTGAATGTAAAATTACAGGGAAGTGTTTAGGGGGTAGATTCTGACCTTTGCTGGTAGGTTATTCCATAGGATGTGATTTCGGAATGCAGTTAGAGATGGTCATGGGTCGGGTAGGCAGGCCAGATGTCTATCCTGTGTTTTGGACTGTCTCCCATATGGCTCGACCTGTCTTGCTCCGTCCGTACCAACGAGCCAACCCGCCCCGCCCACGGGCCAACTCGTGGCACACAACAAAATAACATAGAAATAATTTCACCGTTGGGATTAAACTTGAGACCTCAACAATAAACTTTATATGTCTTAGCCACTAAACCAAGTCAACTCTTGTGATTTCAAAATGTTTTATTTAATTATATTACATATTAATTGAATGTATAATTCTATTTGTTTTGAACATATTTTAGTCAATATAATTGTTGTCATCAAATAATATTAATAACATTATGTTAAGATTTAAAAAATACACAATGACTTAATCTAATAATGCTACATACATTATACTATTTAATACAACATATATGTATATATTGATATCTCGGGCCGGACAGGCGGGCCAAACCCCAAACCCGTTCCTGTCCTAGCCCGTAGGGTGGCCCGGCATGTCCCGGTTCGTCCACCCTCGGAAAATTTTCATGGATGCCCATACTATTGATTTTATCTCTACCTAAAAGGTCAGGTTATTTTCACTAATACCCAAATTTAAGGGCGTAAGTTCAGCTTGCGCCCTATATCTTCTTTATATATATCGAATAGCCAAGCGAACAGCCAAGTTACACGGGCAATGGATAAAAGGGTGGGCAGATTGATATGAGTCTAAAAGACGTAAGTTGTACTTGCGCTCTTTAATTTGGATATATATGAAATTAACTTAACCGTTTAGGCAGTGGTGCAGTTAAGATTGAAAATTCGGGCATCTATGAAATGTTTCCTCCACCCTCTGGGCCGGGCGGGTTTTCCGGGCCGCGGGCCGAACTGCCATCCGTAAACGCAGTCCGTTACCGTTACGGATAACGGAAAGGAAGGGACCCGCGTCAACCAACCAAGCACAGAGACCAAAATTCCTCGCTCCGTCAAACAGTGACCGATGCGTCTCTCAACGCTCAAGCTCAACGGATCTCCATATCACATCGGAACTCCGCCCGCCAGTTTAACAAGCGCTGCCCGGCGAGATCGGCCATGGACATCGGCGCGGGAGGCGGTCTGCCCGTGCGGGAGACGCTGGCGAGCGCCATGAGGAAGGAGCGCCGATCCAGGCCCAACCTTAGACCTTCCGGCTCCGGTTCTTCCTCCTCTACCCTGGCGCCGCTCATCATGGGCTTCCTGTCTTGCCTCGCCTGGCTCTACGTCGCCGGAAGGTCCATTCTTGTTTCCCGATCTTGTTTAATTTTGTAATTTTAGTGGAATTCGTTCTGGTATGAGATGGATCTCAAGCTCAATTGCTGAATGCACTCAAATTCGTTTACTTTTTCTGAAAATGTGATGGATCCTGGTTTGATTGATTGATTGATCTTTCTTTGAAAATTGAAATCTCAGGTTGTGGCAGGACTCTCAGAACAGGATCATCCTCTCCAGTCTTTTAGAGAAAAATATGAACAATGTATGGATCTCTCTCTTTCTTACACACGAAAACCAGAATATTGTTTTTGTTTGTACTGAAAACTGAAAATTGGATTTATATTTGAATAATGCTTCAGATCCCCAGAGTTCTAACAACTGAGGATAAGCTGAGGACCCTCGGATGCAAGTAAGTTCGTACCACCGTAACAATTTTCAGTAAAAAAAATGTTCTTGGTACTTCTTTTCAACGATTTTAATATAGTTTAGGGAGATTGTTTCTCAACCGTCTAAGTAATGTAGTGACATCGGGAGGAGAATAGTGGAGGCTGAGATGGATCTAACACTTGCTAAGAGCCAAGGGTTCTTGCGCGGCAATGCATCTGCTTCATCAGGGAAGAAGCTGCTTGCGGTAATTGGTGTTTATACTGGATTTGGGAGCCATCTCAAGAGAAATGTCTTCCGTGGTTCGTGGATGCCAAGAGGTCAGTGTCAGAAGTAAAAATCTTGCGTCAAATTGGTCTATGTTTGCTTGGTGAATTCTTTTTACCTTTGTCTTGTGCTTCAAATCCCAGGAGATGCGCTGAAAAAGCTGGAGGAAAGGGGTGTGATCATTCGCTTTGTGATTGGTCGCAGGTTTGGTTGTTTTATAGCTTTTGTAGGTTATTCAATGGCTTGCAAGTCTGGAATAGATTATTACTGATTTGCTCTGATTTGCAGTGCTAACCGAGGCGATAGTTTAGACCGTATTATTGACGAGGAAAACCGTAGAACAAAAGATTTCTTGATCCTTGTAAGTAAGTTGGTTATAGATTTCACCAGAAAAATACAGCACAATGAAAAAGTTTGAAAGCACTTTTCCTAGATGCATGTTTGAAAAGCTCAGTCATCCTTGTTTGATGAATCTTATACATTGTAAATGTAGGAAAGTCACGAGGAAGCATCTGAGGAAATCCCAAAAAAGGCTAAGTATTTCTTCAGTGCAGCTGTTGAAACATGGGATGCTGAATTTTATGTCAAAGTCGATGACAATATTAACCTTCAACTAGGTTTGGCAATCTATGAATTCAACTTGAGTAGAATTTCTGTCTTTTTTTCCTTCTTAGATGCATATTTGTACAGGTTTGTAAATAATGGGCTGACATACATTTTTCTTCCATTAAGATGGGTTAATTGAGATTCTTGAAAGCCGCCGTGGTAGTCAAGGCCTTTACATGGGATGCATGAAATCTGGTTCTGTTATAACTGAAGAGTATGTTCCCTTTTCCCTTATAAAGACAGATTTGTCATTGTTGTAACTGCAAATAATAACAGATTTGTCATCTTGTATGCTCGATGTTTCTTATTTATCATCTTCTTTTTTCTCAGAGGAAAGCAATGGTATGAACCTGAATGGTGGAAATTTGGAGATTCAAAAACGTGAGTGCGCATATTATTATTTAAATTGTTAGGGTATATCCTTTCACCTTTTTGTGCTATGTATATAAGGTGAAATTCATTGGCTTATTCTTGGTTTCATCAGGTACTTCCGGCATGCTTCTGGTTCTTTGTTTATACTATCAAACAATTTGGCACAGTATATCAACATCAACAGGTACCCGCTTCTCCATTATGTAACTATTGTTTGTTTTGCTGACAATATTCATAACATTCTGAAGATGCTTTGTTTTTTTCATTGATTAAATAATGGTTGTATTAGTAGGTATTATCCTTGCATGTTTTCTAAATCCAAACAAATTGTTTTGGATATTGGTATGAACTAAATAAAGGAGTGGCACTCGAATGAAGCCTTTTTTTTAATTTAATTATTTTTTGTTTGTTTGTTTGAAGTGCATCACTTGCAACCTATGCTCATGACGACACATCTGTCGGGTCATGGATGATGGGTGTTGATGCAACACATGTCGATGATGACAGGCTTTGTTGCGGCAGCTCAAGACAAGGTAACTATATTTTTTTTACTCCAATCATACTATATTTTTTACAATCAAATTTTTCTCCATTACCTTATACATTGGGTTTACTTTCTTACCTGCAGAGAAAGTATGCTCAGGGGCTTAAGAGAGTTTAACGGACAGCTACATACTTGATATTTCAGTGTGTTAGTTTAGTCCCTATTAGTCTGTATGGCTTAATTAGGCTCTCGATGTATTTGCTTAGGTTTCTTAATAAGTAGTGTTTTCATAAAACATTCTCAGCTTCCCGAGTGAAATATGAATTGCTCAACATATACTCCCTCCCTCCCAACAGATGGACACAAACACACACACCACAATTGATGCTATTGACATTTACAAAGGAGAGGGTGTGCACCATGCAACCACAGTAGCATAGAGCATTTACGCCCTTACTAAAATCTTGGGTATAATACATGTTGAAGTGGGCTTAAAATCGAGGGAAGTTTGTTATGGACTCGGCTTAAAATCTTGGATTGATGTTATTGTTTGGACTTTTAGTTGAGGAGCAACCAGTTGACAAGCAACGTGCATAGGATACATTTTGAAGCAAAATGACTGATGCCTGATGGATTGGTATCCGCTGCCATAGTTTGTGATGGCACCGGGTGCTATAGTCTCTATGACAGTGGGACCCATAAAAAACAGTCTCCTCCAATTCACAAAATCTCTGTCGTCCAAATTAATTTCAACCGTCCAGATTAAAACTATGGCACCCGGTGCCATCACAATTATGGCAGCAGATTCTGATCCGATGGCTGATACCTGACTACTCCATCCAGTGACGTCGTACCACTGAGCTAAAAAACATGTATATGATAGAGACGAGCTCGAACACAATTACAACACTTCAACTTTAGGTTGGTCAGCCCCGCAACTTCAGATTAAAATTAAGAATTTGGTACAGTAAAATTGAATATAAAGTTGTGACTAGTGACCTAGTAATCAGGATGTGAAAGAAAGGCTTGAATGAGATGTTGACGGTTTAAAACGAGGAATGAATAATGATACCACTGTTTTCTATTAAACAAGGTCCAGAAAACGCAACAAGTGTTTTCTTTCTAGAAAAGATGGGTTAGAAAAAGAGGGAAATGAGGTGCTCAAGTCTCTTTCAATTGTTAGTAGGAAAAGGAAAGTGTGGGTACACTTTCACCTCAATTGTTTGCCAGAATAAAGAATTTGAACACTTGGTGAATGAGGTGAACGTTCTTTATCTATTTGTTCTCTTCTTATCTTGTCTTTTGGGTAATATCCAGCAAAGAACGTTCAATGGGATTACTGATTGCCCACAAAATACGAATGCAATTAAACAAATAGAAAAAGAGGAAATTTAGTAGATTTGAATGAACATCGTTTAACTAGAGAATATGATTCGCATGAATGGATAAACATGAGAAGAAGATTAAACCAGCTAACTTGACAGTACACTAAATTAATATTGATGGTACTTCAAATACAGGTCATTGTATTTAAACACAGAAATACAGAATCTGCTGCACACGTCTGATCATGCTGGGATTTCAGGAATAAGAATTTGTGCAGTAGGAATATTGACAGTATGAATTGATATTTCAAAATATTCGGTATTCGATTGCTTGGAGTGAATGTATTATCATTGACTTAAGGAAAATTATAGCAGTTAGCACTACTTAAACAATTTGAAACTTACAGGGTAATACCTAATGTCCATAGAAAAACTGTCTATAAGGTCCATATGTTACATTTCGGGATGTATCTCGTACATTATTTATATGTTACGGACGTATGGATAACATTAAAATGGACGCAAGATGTTTGTAAAAACTTATTAGGCCTTTTTTATTACCTTTTGAGTTGACGTTGTGCTTGTGCACTCCTTAATTCCCTCGTTTTAAATACTTGTTCAAGAACGAAGAAATATCATCTTTGAATAACAACTTAAGATCCGCTACTAACTGATGAGTGATGAGCTCATTACAGAGCTCCATGCCGATCCCTACCGTTCAAATTGAGTGTGAATATTAGGATATATTCTAATTGAATCTATATATAATTTAGACCTTGCAACCTGAATAAAAAGATTATATATGATAGTCTGTCTTGAACAATTACCATGATTTAATTCCGAAATATATATTGGTATTACCTTAATGATCGATGACACAATAACTTTATAATTTGCTCACTGAACTTTATACCCTTAAGAAAAAAAAAAAAATCAGAGTGTCCTGCAGAGAGTGTTTAACTTAATACAGATATAATTTTAGGATGTTTGTACAAAAGTGATGACAAATTAAAATCTCTTGTGGTTTTTTATTGATAATCTTAATAATATCTTTTCCAAAGAGGAAGTAATCAATAACATAATGGTCAAATGCACTTTAAGGGTTCTAGGATGACTTGGCACAGAGGTCGATATATATATATCATTATCACTACTGAATATAGGATTTCATATCCTCTGTAGCGCTGCAAAGTGTAGTAAATAACTTGTGCCGTTAGATCATCTTGAGATCTGTGCCAGTATGAATCCTGAGATGATCTAACGGCCCACATTCTACGCTATACGAATATAGAGGCATAGACAGTGTGTCAAGGGCATTGAACTCCTAAATTGCAGGGGGCAATTGGATATTTGGATATGGAAAGATCAGAAGACCAAGCCATATTCCCTGTTTGTTAGGGATATCCATTCAATGTATGGATTTAATGAAAGTTTTTTTTTTTTTTTTTTTTTTTTTGGGATAATGACTCCAAAGGCCCCCGAACTTTCATCTTGTGACAAGTTGGCCCCCGAACTTTTATTTTGGACAAATGCACCCCCAAACTATGAATTTGTGACAATTTGCCCCCTCAACCATTAATTAGCTATATAATAATTCATTTGAAATATTGAAAAATATCCTTGTATATTTATTGGATGCATTATTTTTATTATTACAACATATAGTTACATAAAAATTAAATTAATAATTTAAATAGTTACATAACTAATTAAAATTAATAAATTTTGTTTATTTGATTGTGATGATAGCAAATAATTTATGAAAAAACTAATTTAATATTTGAAATTGTAATTACATGTACAATTTTTTTTATCGCTTTTAACTTTGTCTATAAATACATAATCATAATAAAGATTAAATCATTATAAAAATAAAAATATATCATATAAGATAAAAGGCGCCAATGTATTATGTAATATAAAATTTTTAATTAGATATTTATATGATTAAATAGTTATTATCTCTTTATAAATTATGAATTAATGAACCATGAGCATTTTAAATATTATCTTACAAATGTATGAGGGTACTTTGGTCATTTCATATTTCAATTGAATTATTATTTGGCTAATTAATGGTTGAGGGGGCAAATTGTCACAAAATCATAGTTTGGGAGGCTATTTGTCTAAAATAAAAGTTTCGGGACTAACTTGTCACAAGATGAAAGTTCGGAGGCCTTTCGGGTCATATTCCCTTTTTTTTTTGTACTTGTATCCCACTAAAATTGATTTAATTACTTGGTATGCAACAGATTAATTTGCTTCTATATTCTATGGTTAATGTCATTGTGTCAAACAGACAGTTAACAACATAATTACTGCCTGGATAACATTGTTTATATGGTATTCCTGAAATAAATAGCGTACCAAAGTGCTTGTTTTAAACAATACATGTCCAGTTTAATATATGACAATAACAAAAAGAATAAGAAATAGTTAAGAAAAATAGATGGTACTTAATGGAACTCACCTCTTTAGAGAAAGACACATGTTCATAACTCAAAAAAAAAAAAAAAAAAATTCTAAAAATAAATAAATATAGGGAAATATTAATTATGTATTTTATTTTTTTTTATTGAGTTATTTTTATGATTTGCCTTAATTCTTCAGCGAACCTCTTCTTATGATATATTTATTGCTATATGCTGGTGCTGAGTATCATTCTTAGAAAGAAAAGAAAAATACTCTGTATATATGAAGAGTGAGGATAAAATAACCACGAAACTTGGTAGCACTACTCTTATCACAAGCCTTATAAATTCACAAAAATCTTAAAAATAGAAAATATTTTACAAATATATTCACTTACTTATAGATTAATTGTGTTTCAAATTTTATTTAATTTGAGTGTCTATTGGTACTCCATCAAGAACAATTAAACTTAGGCCGTTATAATTATCATACAAACCGTTATGAACAGGGGCGGAGGGAAGGGGGGGCGAAGGGGGGTGTGAACCCCACAATATTTCGGAATTTGTATACTGATTAGGCTCTTTTGTCCAGATTTTTTATTTCACCCCCTAAATTTTGTTCCCTCGATGTCTCGACCCCCTAATTTCAAATCTTGGCTCCGCCCAGTTACGAAACAGCACCCAAACAAGAACAATGCAGTAACCCTGTTGTACTAAGTAACCAGAGCATATCAGCATATGCTGCTGGATTCCAGTATCACGTCCTTGTTTAAAAAAGCGGCATGTAAACTTGTAAAGAGTATATACATCATGCTCTTCCTTGGTCTTGACGTCGTGCCAAAATGCAATAATTTACGTGTATCAAATCAAGCAATCATGTGCCTGGCTTTGTCTGGTGTTCAATGTATCGTGTATGATGGCTGTCGTACCATCTGGGGAAGGCGATTTCTTAATGGTATTATTAGAGTATAGGAGATTCTCTTCTTTTTCCTAATTAGATCTGTCAAATATCATATACTACTGCAATGTTAATCAATTATTATTTCTTTCTTTCTCAGCATCTTCTTAATTTTAAAATTGTAAGCACTGAATAATTAGTGCTTCCTTTTGGGAGTCTCATTAGTGATTAGTGATGAAAGAGAAAATTTTATTAAAATAGTTTAATTAGCAAGCCATGTTACTGCTTTGTTGAATGAAACAATTTTATTTTTATTTTGTGTTGTGTTGTGTTGTTTGGATTTAGATTGAGAAACAATTTTATTTTGTTTTCTCGTGATGCAACATTTTAAGTAAATGAAATTAGTTACCTACCAGCTTTGAATGTTCAAAAAAATATATATTATTACTGCTTTGTTGGTAATAATTTGCTGCAATCAATGCCTTAATTTATATATTTATCTTTCAGTAAACTCAATTTGGCAATGTTATCATAACCAGACCGGACATCGACCCGGTAAAGCTTCGGGTCGATGGGTCATTGGTCGGATCGCTGAGTCAACCGATTCAACCGCTGGTTTTCTCAAATATACTTATGAGATATTAGACTTAAAGATTGTTATAAAATAATTATTTTTATTTTATATATGTAAAAACCCACTCATATATTTTGAAATAGTGAATATAACGTTGAATTTGTGCCCAAACATCAATAAAATTACTTGTAAAATAGATTACAATATCAGCTTATAAACAAAGATCCCAATTTTCTTTGATAAATGTTAAATTCTTGAAATTATTTAATATTATAGTCATGAATAACAAAAATGTAACTTTTTTTTTTAAATTTCGAACCTTCAAATAAAGTACAGTAACTAAAAAATAATCATAATTTTTAATTATAGAATCATGTATGATTAATGTGTCTGTGTATGACGTACTGTATGCTATAAACAATCATGTTTTCTTGAAATTCAAAAAAGTAAAAAAGATTTGGAGTCTTGAGACCTGTTTGTGAGATCATAGGCTGTAATATCTAAGGCTCATAGCCCTTTTTTATTGGATTTACATCTCTCCCCTCGATAAGTTCATTCACGGGTGCCAGCTTCAAAAACCGGAAACCGCGTACGGTTTTTTCTAAAAACCGGCTAATTAACCGGGGTTAGCACGTTTTTTACTGGTTCATTTACATGTACGGTCCAATCAAAGAATCAACTCGGAAACTGTTCGGGTTCCGGTTTTTCCTGGTTAAACCGGCGGTCCGGTCCAGTTCTGATAACACTGCAATTTGGCAACCGAGAATTAGAATTTCCAATCTCCTATCTAGCTTGACTGAACCCGGATATTTAAGTTTCAAAATCCATGGTTAACTAAGCATGGATGCTACATTGCTACATGTCTTACTAAAATTTTGGGGCATTAAAAAATAAAAATATTGTTGTCCTTATGATCAAATTAACTTTGACAAACTGTAGTACATAAAATTCTACGTATAACAGCTTGAAAATACTTCTATTTGCTAATCAGTGTCACTTGAGAAATATAACTTTTTTTCTTTCAGAAAGATAATACAGAAGTTGCTTTGTGAATTGTGATAAGACGAGAGTTGGTTATATGGACGGATCCTTATTCATAATAAAAGGAGATTAGATTTTTTTATATGAAAGTTCTATCTTTTTTGAAAAAGAAAGCTCAGTCGTTGATTGTTTACTTAGATTAATCATGTCTCGGCCCACTAAAATTTAAGGTCTGTATTAGTTTTCTCACAAAAAAATGAGTTTTGGGTCTTTTATTATAAAATATAATAATTTCAGCCCAAAGTAAGGTGTGAGCTCTTTACTAGACGGAACAAAATGGATCTTAAATTCTTAATTGTTTTATGATTCCAGCCTTCCTGGGGCATATATATAATGGGCACCTGATTTTGGATCTTATTGTTTCCAACTATTCAGACCGGGTTTTGGATTCCAGCCTAGAGGTGCTTTAAAATACTTAGCAATTTGACAACAACAGTGTGATGTCATATATAAATTCTTATTAAGGAATTTAAATATTACTGTCTTAATTAATCTCCATAATTTTTACAATAACATAAAAACCATATAAGAACCAGCTTTTGGTCTAGTGGCTAAGGGCAACGCTCTCCGTCTGGGAGGTCGCTGGTTCGAAATCTGGATGGAAGGTCTTTTATAGACATTTAAATTTAAGTGGCTTGACCATCATCTTTATCTAAAAAAAACCTTAAAATATATACTTTTTATGCTTAAATAAAATCATACTCGAATATTTCATTAACTCAAGAAAATAAAAATGAAAAACAAGCAATTCAAGTTGTAATACTCTCACATATGAAGTTGTCGGTGGGCCGTTGAAAGTACAGTTCAAATTTTATCGATTTCAGCTCAACTTATTATGAGAAGTCATAGCATGCGATTATGAATCCAAAATGTATAGTACCACATAAATATGCAATTCAAATTGTATTTGGCTCCTTAATTTTTTTTTTTTCTTTTGTCCTCCAACTCTTTGCAAATATCAACATAAAAATATAAAAATAAAAGGGGGAAAAAAAAACAGAGAGTGGTTTTGAGCCATTGCTGTCGGTGACAGCAGCCAGCAGGGCTCATGGCATGGGAAGGGCAAAATGTTAGTTAGGAATTGAGACAAAAAAATATACCTTCATCTGTTCACCATGTTTAATTTTTTTTTCCCCTTTAATTTTGTGCTGGGGATGCAGTAACATGGAGTGGTTGGAGTAAATTTATAAACTATGCAAATTAATATCTGTTAATTACTTTTTCATTGTTTAGGGTCAGGAAATAACTAAAAAAAATCATATTTTGGTTTAAAAAAAAAACTAAAATAATATTTTTGCATGTCATTTCCATACCATTTATCAAAGAATCCAAGAAAAAGTTGCTAATGTGTACACACATGATTAAATATAGGTGTATTAAGGCAAATACATTTTTAATGTGCAACACATGATCACATGACCTAATCAATTACAAGCATTGGATTAGCTGTCATATATACTGGGGAGAGATTGGGACAGCAACGTTGTGCATGCCTCTCAACCAATGTTATCATAACCGGACCGGACATTGACCCGGTAGAGCTTTAGGTCGATGGGTCATTGACCGGATCGCTGAGTCAACCGGTTCAACCGCTGGTTTTCTCAAATATACTTATGAGATATTAGACTTAAAGATTGTTATAAAATAATAATTTTTATTGTATAAGTATATGTAAAAACCTACTCATATATTTTGAAAAAGTGAATATAACGTTGAATTTGTTCACAAACATCAATAAAATTACTTGTAGGGTAGATTAAAATATCAGCTTGTAAACAAAGATCCGAATTTTCTTTGAAAAATGTAACATTCTTGATATTATATAATATTATGGTCATGAATAATAAAAAATGTAACCTTTTTTTTTTTTTGAAATTTCGAACCTTCAAATAAAGTACAATAACTCAAAAATAATCATAATTTTTTATTATAGAATCACGTATGATTAATGTGTTTGTGTATAGTCGTATGCTATACACAGCTATGTTTTCTTGAAATTCGAAAAAATTTTTGAGTCTTGAGACATGTTTGTGAGATCATAGGCTGTAACATCTAAGGCTCATAGCCTTTTTTTTATTGGATTTACATCTCTCTCCTCGATGAGTTCATTCACGGGTGCCAGCATTAGAAACCGGAAACCGCGTACGGTTTTTTCTGAAAACCGGCTAATTAACTGGGGTTAGCACGCTATTTACTGGTTCATTTACATGTATGGTCCAATCAAAGAATTAACCCGGAAACTGTTCCGATTCTGGTTTTTTTATGTTAAACCGACGGTCTGGTCCGGTTCTGATAACACTGCTCTCAACACAGCAAAATTAAATTTAAAACCTGTAATATTAATGATTAATTATCCCTCTAGTTAGGTGAAAAGAAAGAGATCTATAAATTATTTGGGGTTGCCACCGTGTTATTAATGATTAATTATCCCTCACCGAGACTGCGGCCTAGTGGTAGTGACATGGGCTCCCACCGTGGAGACCCGGGATCAAGTCTTAGCAAGGGCTGGGCAGGAGATAATTGGGGTTGCCTACGGGCTTTGTTAAAAAAAATAATAATAAAATAAAATAACATTAATATTAAATAATGATGACAGAAAGATATTAATTAAATGAGGGAACTAAGTGATGGTAAGTGGTAACAATCTTGGAAAAGAAATAAATAATTAGTGGTGACATCGAGGCAACATGCTGATGGCACTAAATAAATAAACTTAGCTGAAGAGATACATTAATTAGAGGGTATCACCAACATAATAATAACCCACTAACAATTTCATAGAAAATTCCAACTGATCATTAACGTAAATAATAAAATTGGTGTGACAATTAATGGTACTATCAGAATATTGGGGTTCTCCTAAAAGAATATATATATGCTGGATGATATTTGTCTAACCATTTCATTCTATACAAACTGGGGCCCTTTTTATTGGGAATTAGCTAGCATCATTCATAACGTACAAGTGAAACAAATTAAGGACATGTGTGCATGGAATCATATTTCATCTTTAATTATTTCTTTTTTCTTATAAAAATAAATGTAGGGCAATATTTAAACGATCAAATATATATGCAGATATTGTTAACATATATAATATTTTAATAATAATATCATCCTTAAATGAATACATCCAAATATATTTAATTTGCAAAACCAAATATATATATATATTTTCTTATTAATTCCAAAGGAACCAATAATTCATTGTAAGGCAATCATGTACATTCCCATGATACAAAAATTATCAGAACATAAATGAAGAACACCACAAACCCTACACTTTTATTTCGAGTGGACCATTTGATTTGGTAGGCATTGACGAATACCACAACTCCATGCTAAATCGTATTTACATGGACATATAAAATTGAAACCGACACCCCAACAATGACATTTTTTGGCAGTTAATTGGTGCACATCAAACGCTGGAAGTTGGTTTAAGGACCCTTTCCTCAGTGGTTGGTTTTATTTAATTTACTTGGTAGGACCATTTGTTCTGGTAGCTAGGCATTCATAATTGTTAATTATTCTGGTATATATTTTTCTAGTGGAATAATTAAGTGACTTTGAAAATATCCCATAAACCAGCATGATATGATGTGTTCACTCACCAATTCTGGGGCTGGAGTACCTTTCTAACTGGTATGATTGTATGATTGGTAATTAATTAACAAGCATCTTCTTTTCTTGAGATAATCTCTTTGTCCCCCATCATTTGTCCCCCTTAAACGTCCCCCATCCGTTTTTGCTGGAACCGGTATGAATACCAGTTGGCAAGTGGTATGAACACCACGATACATTCGGTATGAATACCCTCTGAGAGCTCTATGAACAATGCAAATTGGGAAAAAATTTTTTTGGCATATTTTCCATGTGCAAAAATAAATTAAGCACGTGCTTAATTCAATTTCAGCACGTGATGAAAACCAGAGCGCGCGCGGGTGTTCATACTGCTTATTCAAGGGTGTACATATCAAATGGTCTTTGGTGTTCATAGTTGACATGGACGGGAGTTGGCATATTTTCCACGTGCAAAAATAAATTAAGCACATGCTTAATTCAATTTCAGCACATGATGAAAATCGGAGCGCGCTCGGATATTCATACTGCTTATTGGCGGGTGTTCATATCCAATGGTCTTTGGTGTTCATAGTTGACGTGGACGAGAGTATGCGCGCGGGGGACATTTAAGGGGGATTTTTTGTGGGGGACAGTTAGCATCCCTCTCTTTTCTTATTGTTTGCATGTGATTGTATATATATTTGTATGACACAAATTAATTAATGAACTGATCAAGAGTTGCATAAATTTTAAAATTTGAACCCTTTACATATCATTAACAAACAAATTTCTATTTTAAATAGATTTTACTAAAATGTTGCACAACTAGTGCAATGTTAATATGTTATTATATCATGTTATATACCACAACTCCGCCTAATGGATTTTACAATTCGCTTTGAATATTTTGTTCAGCAAAATATTTATGTAATCTAATGAGAATCATTAATTGATTTCTAAAAATTAGGTCAAAATCGATCTCCACGTATAAATTAAGTACAATTGAAAGACAAAAGCCAAAAAAAAAAAAGACTTTGAGGATAATGAGAAATTAAATCTGGTCCTTAATTTGACTATTTGTCTCTGCTCTCTTGAATTACATAATAAATAAACTGCGGCGCCAAATGGATAAGGGTCAAGCTGGAGCCCGTTAATTTTAATTATAAAACTTGACTGACTCAGTCTCACGAGACTGAGCTCAGTTGGGTTTTATTTTGAGAAATAAGCTGGACGCTAGCGTCCAGCTGTGGGTTTTTTTTTTTTTTTTTTTTTTTTTTTTTTTTTTTTTTTTTTTTTAGTACAAACTCTAACTCATCCGGACAGGTTTCAAATGCATACTTTAACTCACCCAGACGGGTTCCAACAAGGCTTAACGGCTCCCAGGCCTCTGCGCCTATCTATGGCCTATTCTGGTCTTTTGTTTTAGTCTGATTTATAACCTAATTTGGTATTTTGTTCTAGTTTGTACAAATTGTTCTTATTTACACAGTCTTTACTTTCAACATTTGTTTGAAGTATGATATACTATAGCGGATTTTATACTTCACCTAATGAAGCACCACGTTCGTATATAGAACTCCACAATTTAAGTTCAACACCATTATAAACAACTTATAAAGCAATATCTTTGTTTTGGACAAACAATCAAACAATTCTAACAGTTTTAATATACCCTTTCCTAATCTACTAACTAGAATATCTTAAAAGTGGTTTAAGCTGCCATACCTATAATCTTCTCTTCTAAGAATTTTGAGAACCTCGCTCTGATACCAGTAAGAAAACGCCCGTTCTTAGGATCTCAACTCCAAAACTTCGTTGCTAAAAGATACTAGACTAGAAGTTTAAGAGGAAAGGAAGTTCTTATTAAGTAGAGGATATCTTACAAAGAGAGAGAAGTAAGACTTGCTGGAACTCAGCTGTCTTGCAACTCTGATAAAACGCACTTATATAGACTCAGGAATGGAATCTCAATTATCACACCGGGTGCTCATTGGGCCCCATCGTCATGTGAATAAAGGGATTTCCATAATCCTTTGTCTCCCACTCAGTTCACCTACTATCCAAAGTTAGGTGCACTGATTAAAGAAAAAGAGAGATAGTACAACCACTTCACCGAAAGTGGATTGCACTAACTCAAAAGCACACTACTGGCCAAAATAGATAGGCCAGAAATTTCAAAAAGAAAAGATGCTCATATAATTGAGCGAAAAAGCACACTACTGGCCAAAACAGATAGGCCAAAAGTTTGAAAAAGAAAAGATGCTCATATAATTGAGCGCACTCCACACAAAGCAAATAGTGGTTTTCCATAGATCACCACCAGATTATTCATCACACTTAATTATTAGATAAGGTTGTGAAGGACAGTAGTTGGGTCCATCACGCTCCTCAATACCGTTCACCACCTGACAAATTGCGTAATTAAGTTGTCAAGGTCCTTCTCGATTTTCTTAATTTTTGGAATTTGTTCTTCAAGTAATAAACAGGTATCACCCATCATGCAATCAACGTTTCTGTATGGACGTGCAGTCTCATACTCACGTTCAAGCATGGTCTTCAGTACATTGATTTGTGCAAAGGCCATCCTTGCTTGAAGTTCCTTGACTTCACGCATGACGCCTCTGTGGATAGCGGCATTTGTGAGTGATCCGCCATTGCGTTC
The DNA here is from genome assembly GCA_030179965.1 of Cyperus esculentus. NCBI lineage: Eukaryota > Viridiplantae > Streptophyta > Magnoliopsida > Poales > Cyperaceae > Cyperus > Cyperus esculentus. The sequence continues at coordinate 2,298,084 of JASGLE010000005.1, read as the reverse complement.
TCTGGCGTAGTGTATGTCATGGATGTCTGCAGTTGTGTACAGGGGAATACTGTCTGAATACGAGTGCATAGAAGCATAGTGCTGGCGTCGTTCAGCATTCCAGTCTGAATTTCCTCTAGAACTGGCTCCAACATGGAAATGAATGCGGTTTGCTCTGGGTTGAGACATCTTGTTGTGCAGTAGGTGGTCAGTCGGGATAGTGTATCTGCAAGGGTGTTGTGCCTTCCGTCAATGTGCTCGAAATTGATATGCACACCTGTTCCCAGTTTTGGAATATACGCCCTTGCATAGTTGAGAATACCAAGAAAGGAGCGAAGCCCTTTCTTTTCTTTCAAAGACTCCATATCAAAGTTGATAATCTTCTTGATTATATGCTCTTGGAGTTTAATCTTTCCCCGATTAATAGTTGCACCAAGAAATTCCACCTCAGGTACAGCTATTTTGAACTTTGTGGGTGACAACACGAGTCCATTCTTCTCACAAATAGAAAGCATTACCTCCAAATGCTTTGCGTGTTCTTCCTCTGTTTGTGAGAAGACTAAAATGTCATCTATGTAGACTGCTATGAATGCTTCTGTTCCTCTGAAGCAGTCGTCCATTTTTCTTTGGAATATGGCAGGTGCATTTTTTAATCCGAATGGCATGACTAACCACTCATATAATCCTCCAGGGACTATGAAAGCGGTCCATGGTACAGATGCCGGATCCATAGCGACTTGATGAAAGCCGCTCTTCAGATCAAATTTCGAAAAGATCTTGCTGTTACTGATCTTTTTCAAAATTGTATTGATACCTGGCAGAGAGTATTGGTCTTTGTAGGTGTTGTCATTGAGGGTTCTGTAGTTGAGAACCATCCTCTCCTTGCCTTTTATCTCTTTCCCGGTTTTTGGATCAATTGAAGTCCCGGAATTGACCATGAACGCCATTGTTCGGTGTCTGCTTGTGCTTGGCCTGATTACACCGATTTCAAGTAAAGCTTTAATATGGCGGTCAAATTGTTCCTTCATAGCCGGAGTCACGTGTTTGAGTGGTTTATCTTCAATTGTAAGGTCTGGGTTGATGATCTCCAGTTTGCAAACAACCTTGTTTTTGGCCCAATGCTGAAGTGGGTTGCTCCCGATATAGCCTTGTTCTTTTAGGCGGGCTAATAGTGGACCGAACCTTTTCTCAAAATTTTTGTTGGTAATTGGGTTTTGGTAAAAGACAGCTTCTTGGATTAGTCGGTATTCATGCTCTTCTAGATCCAATTCTTGTATAGTAGCAGGAACTGCTATTGTTTCTGTTGTAGTATGGATCTCTGTTACATTCTTGTAGAATGTAAGCACCTTGCCTTCAATTCTTAATCCTCCTGCCATTGATCTTATGAAATTACACCCAAGGAGCATCTGTATCCCTTCACGCATGCCCATTGGAAAACAATAGGTGAAAGGAATACGGAACTTGTTTTCTCCGATCACGAGTTGTCCTTGCTTAAGTTTTGTATTGACAACTTGTCGTGAATTTACTCCTGTGATTTGGACTGGGTATAATGTTTTCTCTTGTGCCTCATTTGGGATGGCGGTTTGACAGATACAGCAAGTTGATGCACCAGTATCGAGGATTGCTCGGATATCAAATCTCTTGACTCCAGGAATTTCAATGGATACTATTAGGTTATACAGCCTATTATCAATCTTTTTGTGCTGTCTAGGCTGTTGAACTTGTGTTAGAACCTCTGCTTTATATGCTGCATAGTCAATGAAGACTACAAGTGCAGCTTCACCATCTTCATCATCTTCCTCCATTATTGGTTCTTCTGGATTAGTTACTTTCTCCTTTCCTTTATCAGAGATTGCCAGTTCTCTGAATTCTTCTGCCAATTCTTCTTCAAGGATTTTTATCTGGTTTTCTTGTAGAGGTTCTGGTTTTGCCAATTCTTCTTCGGGAGTTTGTATCTGGGTTTCTTGTAGAAGTTTTCGCAATCGTTCATTTTCAGCTTCTAAGAACTCAACATATTTTATGAGTTCTTTTATAAGAGTATCTTTATTAGAGTATTGTCTGGGCTCAAGTTGAGTCTTTGGTTGTATTTCTTTTCCCAGATAGAATGGTGAGCACATGGCACAGGCTAGAAGTTTGCAATCTTCACAGCCTATCCTGTAGTTTTTGTTTGTTTCAATTTTGCAAAAACTACAGTTACCATCGATTCGGACTTCAGTGCTGAATTGGTGTTGGCACTGTTCTTGCTTCTCAGGAAGCTGAACTTTACTTCTCCATCCGTAATACTCAATTTGCAGCATCATAGCGCCTTCCCAAGGAATTTCTTCAATTGCAGCTCGCACATGGACCTCCGTGTTGCCAGCTTCTCCTTCTGAGAGGCTGCATATGGCATCACTGTCGGGTTCATTTAGATCAACTGACACTACATCTATGTCATCTGGTAGGTCCAGATTATCCAACACCGCTGCTCTTGCGATATTTCCTCTATTCCTCTTGCATTCTCGTGCAAAATGACCTTCTTCTCCGCATATAAAACACTTGCATTTGCGGACTCGGTCAGCATGTTTTCGCTTGAACACTCGCACATGTGAGTCATGTGGCTTTCCTTTGTAGGTCTTGGCTTTTCTAAGACCATACTTCTTTCGGCTGTTATGGTATTCTCCTGGTATTGGTATACGGCTGCATATGGTTAGGTCTTTAAGGCTGCGTTGCATTGCCGCCTTCTTACACATCTCTGCCAAATACTGGTAAGAGAAGTGTATTCTAGGCATGACACCAATTGTATTACCAGGAAATTTTCTCTGGAATGCCTCTTCAAGTTCATTGCCAATAAGGGAGGGCATTTTTCTGAAAAACTTGGCTGAGAGTTCTTCATTTACATACATCCTCCCAGATTTTGCTGCTAGAACTTTGTAATCATTCATGTAAGAGAAGAGATCTCTCACATTGTTACAGCTCAATCTTTCAAGATCATGATATGCACGATCTTGTTCATCTGTTGTTCCTTGGTAGGGATCCTCCAATAGCATTACTCTTCGGATTTGTGATATAACATTTTGGGGATCATCGGCAATGTTTGTAAGTATAGCGTATTGTTCTTTGAACGCCATTCGCCATTGGATCCAAATCTTCTTTTCAGTTTCACCAAGGAGGTTCTCAATGAACATCATCTTGGCCTTGTTGTCATCAAAGGTTCTTTCACTCAAGAGATTTAGAGTGATTGATTCCCATCTTGATATGGTATCATTATAGAGACCAATATCTTCGGGTAATACCAGTAAAGCGCCTTGTTGTTGCATTGCTGCTGGTAAATTCCACATTTCATTATGGTGATGACCAACTCCTCCTGGTAAACTCAAGTTCTTGGGTCTTTGCCAACTTAATACGGGTTGCTGAGAGGTTGAGGCTTCGCCATGTTTAGCTTCGAGCCTAGCTGGTGTATAGGACACTTGTCCCATAAGAGGCTCTGGGGGTGGATGATAAACACCAGATGTTGCACTAGAAAAAGCTCTTTCTTGTAAAAATTGTTTCAGTTTTGGGTATTCTGTTTCTTCCTCTTCTTGATCATGCATCATGAAAACAGTTTCGGTTTGTTTTTGTTCTTTCCCACCACCTTCCACAGAAAATGGATTGATAAAATCCATTTCAGCTTCTGCTTCATTATAACTATCCCAGATAGGACAGTCATCTTTTGGACCTTCTATCAGCTGCGCGGTGACAGATAGGGCTCCCCAGAAAATGTCATCTTCTGTTTCATCCTCATTGTCAGATTCTTCTTCTGCATCATAGCAAAGGACCATTGCTATGATTTCTTCTTCTAATTGTTCTTCATCAAATTCACCCCTTGATTGTTCTTGAGGTGGCGGCGTTGCACTATAGTTTGTAAATCTGAGCAGTAATGAACCATCGGTTCGCATTTGTGTCACTGCTCTTTGAGGATGTTGAGCTTCAGGCTGCTGCATTGGTCGGAGTACCCACTGCCTTCCTCTTAATTCTGCAGTGGTATGCCTTTGCCCTGGGATAGCTTGAACTCCATGACTTGTGAGGTAATCAGATACATTGTTGATGTTGTATCTAAATCCCGTGAAATTAGTGTTTGAAAGCCTCCCAATGAGTGATCTCGTCAGCAGTAAGTTACTTTCGTCAGCTCGCCATGTGTCATATCCATGAGTTTGAATCACCAGTTGGATATGATTATAGAAATCCCTTATGGATAGCATCATATTTGGGGCAATATAGGCCAATTGAGACCCATGAGTTAGATCCATTTCCATAGTACCAATTATGGATCTATCGTCAGACCATCTCGTGTCTTGGATGACTACAAGGGCATTGACCCCTGCAGCTACTCTGTGGAGAGTAAAGAGACGGATCATGATCAGGCCCATGTGGAGGTGTTGTAGGCCTTCTCTTTGCAGTCTCTCAAATCCTTGTTGTGTAATGAATGGTAATCCCAGTTGCTGGTTGTCTACAACTGAAATTCTCTGGTCTGAATAGTGCTGATAAACCTGATGCTGGGTTTGGAAAAGACTTCCTGCTTGATAAAGTACTTCAGCAGGAACATTTTGTGCTCTTCTGAATTGTGACAGGTTGAGCTCTGCATCTGGGTTCATTTGAGACTCGAGTGTTCTTTGATACCCTCGTTGTCTCCTGGGCATCAAACGGCTTAATGAGTGTCGCGCTCGCTGTCCAAGTCTGTAGCCTCTTATTTGATCTTCTACTGTGGGGGTTTGTTCACGGTTTTGATTCTGTTGGTCTCGGTTGCTTATAGATGGTCGTGCCGACATCTCTGTTCGGGTTTGAGTTCTGCTCATTTTGATGCTTTTTGCTTTTCTTCTTCAAAGATCTTTTGTGGATCCTTAAAGACGTAGAAAGGTGCAGGCTTTGGTTTTGGCTTACGAATTGGTTCTCCGAGATTGAGTTTTTGGAGATTCTTCTCCAGATCTTCAATGGTTTTTGCGGAGATATCAGAAGACGTCCCAGCTGATTTCTCAGCTACGACCTTCTTAATATCTTTGACTGTCTCCAAACAGTCGTCGAGGTTTTCGCTTATCTTGATCAGCAGTTGAATAATTGTGTTGTTCTGTTTAATCAGGGCTGCAGTGGCCTTTTGGTTGACCTCTGTTGGTTTGACAAAGCCTTCAGGAGGTCCTTCAATAGATTCGGTTGCCTTTAACGCGTCTTTGTAGATTTCAGTTCTCTTGGTGTTTAACCAGTCGCTCATACGTAATTTTTAATTTGCAAAAGGAGAAAAAGATTTCAGTATATTGGCAGATTAAGATATCTTAGTTCAGTATTTAAGAAATGAATGTATTAATTCTGTATAGAATTGTTTAACTGTTTGTGACATAACTTAGAGTTTCAGCTTATTTTAGTTGTTTACCGCTACACAAATGCTATAAATCTCTTGCCACAGCAAATTATGAGGTTGGGGCTTAAAATTGAAAATTCCATACACATGGGCTTATGATCGTTGAATTATTATAAAAAAGGCTTAAATATGAAAAATGCCGAGCTGGAGCTGATCCTATCTTGACTGGGCTGTTCAAAAAGTGTGCAAAAATCTATATATTTGTTTTCTGAATTAATATACGTTGATCGGTTCATGTCATGGGTGAGTGAATCAGTTCTTATAATTATAAATACAGGTCACTTTGCTGGTTGTAACTTATTATATCCCAGCCAACTTGTTATTTATACTTACATTAATATCTTTTATTGGATCTTTTGACATGAAAGTTCTATCTTCTCCAAAAAAAAATTCTCAGTCGTTGATTGTTACTTAGATTGATCACTACCGTTGACGTAAATTAATGTCCCGGCCCATTATAATTTAAAGTCCATATCAGTTTCTCATAAGGGATGAGATTTCGGCTCTTTATTATTAAGATATAATAATTTTAGTCGGAAGCAATGCGTAAGCTTTTTTTAAGTATTTCTGGAAATATCAAATCAACATATTTCATACGCCGGCGTTTAAATGCATGCATTGATTGCACCGCAATGTAATAAATCTATACTATAGTAAAAAGCACCTATGAATTGGACACCTCCAGCATTTTTCAGTGTTTCCAGTGTTGATCGGACGGTGCAAATTAATTCCAGCTTGTTGAATGGTTATAATTGGTTACTATAATCTTGTTTCCTCTCCATTTATTTCAAGAGTGTATTTGATGTGCAATCTCTCTATTTAGAATTGGAATGAGCAAATCTAGGAGAATTGTTTCCAAGTATAACAATTCAATAATCTTCCTTTCTGATTATATATTTTTGACATTTCAAATATCTATCTATACTGTATTAAAAAACACTTAAGTATTGCCCCGCACAACGGGCGGTCTCTCGCTAGTTAATAAGAAAAAGGCAATACAATTGGAGGTGGTGCTTCAACAAGAGTCATGATTTCATGTGGTCAAACAATTGCTGACGTTTTATTGAGTAAAACTACTGTATTTTTAAGTTTACTAAGTCCTTCCATGATCTTAAACTAAAAATTATATCAAATTATATTTAAATTTTAATTTATAAGACTTAATAAATTTTTATATCAAAATCGTGTAACGTACAAAAATTTTTCATTTTTAAAAATTCTAAAGTATTTATTTCGAATTTTTTTAATAGCACTTAATAATATTAATAAAAGAATCAATGTTTTATATATAACTTTTAAAATTTTTGAAATTAATTAATTTAGAATTCGATAGTTAAGAACTTAAGATAGTTGGAAAATAATCACAACAACGTCTGTTGTTATTTCATTTTTAAGTAATTTTTGCTAAATTGGATGAGAATAGAGTGGTTTAAAACAAAAAAAAAAAAAAAAAAAAAGGAGGAGAGACAACCAGGGATTATAAAAAACAAGCTAAAGAAAAATTGAATCCCGTGCCAGAAAAATAAAAATAAAAGCGACTTCAGAGTGCAGAATTTCAGATGACTCATGAATTTGATAATTTATATTATTTGGCGTGGTAATTTGTGGTGACAGCTATTACAAGTCTTATCTATTCATAAAAAATAAGTCCATTTGCAAGCCTATTTATTGATGTGAGACTGAGAACAGAGAAGCAATTGACCAATTGTCAGTACTCAGTAATTAACCGGTGTTGGATTGCTTAGAAATTTGAATCACATCCGAATATTCCAACTATAACATCTTTTATTGGGGAAAAAAAAAATTAACGTCTCTTCTCAGATTTAGTATGGCATGGAACAGCTGCAAGCTTACTATAAATTAAAAAGAAAAATTCAGATATGGTCCTTACAATTCTCAAAAAAAAAAAAAATTTATCTGTTACTTTTCACTCGTTCAGTATTCGTCTAATTGTTGTTGGTTTCTTTTGAAAAATTTAATTTAAATTTAATTTAAATCAATTCTGAGCCTTATCTTATCTGGTCCATAATTGTACCAGGCTTTCTCAAAAAGTAAATTAGTTGTCCGGAATGGAAATTTCTTATCTTCTTTCGTAACAGACAAAAAATACAAATAGTAAAAGTCTAAAAGAACATTATATTGAATTATTGATTATGCTTTATGATCATACAATTTTATGTCTATCAGATTATGTTAGTCTACTACTAGTTACTGACTTACTGCATTCCCATTCCCATTCCCATTCTCTATATAAGTATATATATAATGCTATGATTGCTATCCGTTACAACTTTACAAGTTTGTGTGTTCCTGTTTCTTCTCCTTCCTTGTGCATGTTGGTACAACTATATTATTATAGGTAAGACTTAAGATTTTCAATGTTTTTTTGGGAGAAGATTTTCAGTAAACTAACAAGAATGGATTTTCTGTTCTTTTCTTTTTTTTATTTCTTTTAGTGAAGACCAGAGCCCAGCTGATCCGTGTGTAGAGTGAGGCCGTATGAGAGTCAATTATATTGACCTCCATTCTTTTGTCCAAATTTTCCACTATTATAGTGTAGTATTTTTATATGTATTTTAATTCTAATTAATAAGATTAAGAGTAGTACACTCAGAGGATGACTTGTCGCATTTTCATTTTTAAAATGTTTTTTAGGAAACATTTTTTTTTTTTTTTGAGGTAAGTAGGTTGAAAGCCTACTTAAATCTTTTTCATTAAACAAAAAAAATTACAAATAAAGAAAATAAAAGAAAAAAATACAAGCACAACTAAAAAAAAATAAAAAAAGGTTGGCCAATGTAGACATAAAAACAAAGAAGAAATGGACATGACGAAGAACGAAGCAGCTACAGGGAGAAACTACATACATAGTTTCCCTCTTCCCTCTTTTTTTTTTTTGAAAAGTTGACAGCGGCTGCCAACTGTTCCCTCTTCCTTCTCGTCAGTAACAATTTCTATCTATGTCAACATACTCTGGGCCATCCCAACCGTCGCAAGATCACGCTAGCCAACGATCTTGACATTCTCCCTTAAAAACAAGGCAATACCCAATGCTTTCCCCAAGTTGAAAGCAACTAGCATTTGACCCGTGCAATGCCCGGGATTGAAATTAAGTCACAGTTTTGAAGATAAACTGTAAATTGCAATATAAAGGACAAATGTAAATTGCAATAAATTAAAAAATCGTTAATGGAGAATTGAATGGAGACAAAGAAAACCTATGTGGAAACAAAAAGGAAAGTGGTTCTCATTCAATAAGAGATTGAAATGAGGATAGAATAAGAACTTGTAATCCTCAAGGTAAAATAACGGAGGAGAAGAAGGCATAGACCAACATGTTAATTGAAGAAGATGAAGTAGGAGGCTTGAAAGAGACATACGCAGTCGTTCAAAGGGCACCAAAAGAGTTCAATTTTTAATGATTGTGGTGTAAGACTGGTGTAAAAACTGTGGTAAGGAAGGAGTAAAGAGGTGCGTAAGCCTATTAATATAGCAGACAAAGGGATGCCTATTATAATAAAGTAGACGAAGGATGCCTGCTAATAAAGCAGACGAAGGGATGCTTTACAACAGATTAAATAAAGTAGTTTGTGGAAATGACGTGGCAGCCTTTAGAGAGCTCCAATTTCTTCCGCTTTTCTTTAAAAGAAGAGATACCCATTGGCCCTAATTCACCATCAACGCACAAAGAAATCTATCACTGCCAACTAATAAGATGAACCCTTTGACAATTCCCTTAAACCCAAAACTCTATCATTGAGCAGTTTGAGATTGACAAACCCTAACCCAAAGAAAACCCGCCGCACCTGCGTTCGACGGTTGATGCATAATTAAGAAATCCCGATGGCAGATGTAGCCCTACGCGATAGTGAAGTCCGATAATGGAAGCCGCGATGGCAGATGTAGTCCAGTTTTAGGAAACATTTTCAAAAGGGTTACTTTCAAAATCTAATTTCACAATTTCTTTCAAGTGTAATTTTTTTTTTCCGATTATACCTGCTTTGCATTTTTCCGGGCGCCAATATTATATTAAACAAAATCAGATGTTTTCATAACAAGTAAAAAAAGCACTTTTATTATTTGATAATATTTATTATTATTACATACGGGGTCAAAAAAGAATTTCATCACAAAAATATGAGGGTGATCACATCAAGTAAATGCAGCACAACATGAAAAAAAAAATAGTGAAAACCAGTATAACACACTGAATTTTTTTTTTTTTTAAAAAAAAGGAACGGGATCAACTGAGCTCTTTAAAATGACTAGGTGGTCCACTGGTCCTCCAACTACTAAAAATATGCAACGCCAGTATGCAACCTTGCATCACTTTTTGTATATGAATTGCAATTGAACACGTACCCAGATTTAAAAAGAAAATAAAAAAATTGAAGACGTACCTGTGCCAGTACACTGCGATTGGCGTATTTACTATTTAGTATTAGGTATTAACTTGTCATGTTAGCCAAAGTACAACTCACCAATGACACGGATCTGAGCTGTGAATAACATCGCATAATCAATCAACACTTGTGATGGTGATTGACTGATTGGTGTTTGAAAGAACAGTAATTAATACCCAGCGTCCATAGAGAATCTTCACGCTGTGTTCATATGTTACATTTCGAAATATAAGTATCTGTTTCATTCTGCACACCTCTGTAGAATGGATGTACACACAGTTTATTATATAATCAAACGCTGCAAAGTGCAAAGCAACAGGTAATTCCCTATTGGTTATTGGACTGACTGCTTAGGCATTGATCTTATCCAAAATCACAGTTTTAGTTTATTTTCTCCGTGGATTGGATCGGCATCTCTATCGATATAGAATTAGAGATGATAATAAAAATGACAGCATCCTTCGGATCTGTATGAATCTTGTTGTCTAGGTAGGTAATAATTTTCTTAGACGATTTAAATAAAAAAAAAAAGACTGAGGAATTAATATTTTTTTAAATGGATCATTTTAATAATTTAATTTTTTTTTTTTAAAAAAGGTGTTGGTGCCACTCGGGGCAGTGACCCGCCTTTAATATTTGAAATTGTGTAAAATGTACATGTAAATCAATGAATTATTATCCAATATTCAAAGTTTGCCCCCATAAAATTAATTATTACCTGTAAATTATTAAAATTTGTTGGTTAATATATCTTATAAACTTAACTAAATTTGATTGTCCCTCCTTAATTTTGACTCAAGGTCTGCCACTGGATCACCGGTTTAATTGAAACCAGTATGTCAATACAGTACATCCAACATTGCTTTCATGGTTTCGACTCTTATTTATCTCCCGCCTTTTGTTTGTATATGATCAAAGATGCACTTTTTATTTAATTGAAAATTTTCGTTTTTTTTTTTTTTTGGTAGTAAAGATCCATAATAAGCCTAGCAGCATTGTTTCACCTAAAATAAGAAAAACACATCTACACTTTAGTATAGTGAAAATATAAATAATATTTCATCAAGCAAAAAAAAAAAAAAAAAAAAAAAAACTATAGCACTTATAGTCTTATACAAAACAAAATAATATGCCATAAATAAATAATAAGCAATTAATTTAAGTCCATAAAATAGACATGGAATCCAAACAATTGGTGAGGCCACCTCTATTTATCTGTGCGGGGTCCAAGTCGTATATTTCGGTTCTCTAAAACAACCAAGCAAACTTTGCAGAGTACCCATTTACATCTTTGGTTGTATAAATTGTCCATTTTGGAGTTTGTAGTATCGTTTCGTTTTCGTTTAGTTGGGCAAAGGGAAAATTAAATGTCCACACGTTGGATATCTATATATTACTTTTTGTAAGTGTCATAATTACAAATAGAGTCTATTAGATCCTATTTATCTGCCTATTTGTTACATAAGGAGGGATCAAATGACTACAAGTTTTGGTGCCCCATCAATAACCACAAAATTAAATTTTGAATAATTATAATTTAAACTCTTAAATAAAAAAACTAATTGATAGAATGTTTGTATATACCATCTTTTATGTGTATACAAAAATTTGTATAATTTTGATTTTGTTTACATATACATCAATCAATAACAAAAATCAACGGCTGAAATTTTGTGTATATGCTATTGAGATGATTTATAATAAATCTAACGGTTTACTTTTATTAATTTATGTATACATAATTTTGCGGTTATTAAAGACACCATGATTTGAGGTTATTTGATCTCTTCTCTTGTTATATTTATGGACGTCCGTTGTATAAACGGTATGGAGTGCTCTTGGACAACTGGCCAAAAGATTCTGGTGCCACATTGTATGTTTGTGGGACATGACATGACATCTTTTCTTTGCTGACAATTTCCCACAAGCAACATTACAAATTTGCAAAACCTGGAAATGTACGTGTAACCGTATTCTTCTTAATAAAGCAAATTTGAAGGGACCCATAAATCAACAAAGCATATATTATTATGAGAAAACGAATCGACAAAATAAATTCCAAGACAATGTTATCAGATTAACATATTTTTCAGAGCATTTACAATTTACAATATAGGTGAACGAACGGATGGATAGGATAAGCCGATAAGCACGCAATTCCACACAGAACACAAAAACGGATACTGAACCCGTTTACGTCAGCCCTAACAAATTAACAATTCCCTCCATTAAAATCCCATCCTTCAATTCATCTTCCTCCTCAAATCTCGCCGTTAAATCTATCACTGTGCAGGTCAGACATCATTTACTGCGGTAAATGAAAGATGTACAGCAAAACTTTTACCCCATTCTCTTCAAAATTGACTGGGTCAAGTCAAGTGGTGCTCTGTGAGAGTGTGAAGCGTACTTGTCGCCTGTCAAACTGGTTTATTATGTTACCCATTTGGAAAGGGACACGCTAGCTGCTCATTATGTGCCACAGCCACAGGCGTTAGAACCACGCAATACACGTAATACTACCCTGTGTTGTGTTCCATTTCAGTCACCTAAATTTGCAATATTATTATCATGTAGAATTAGAAATATTTATTTTTGTCACAATGTCTCAAGTTTTTATAATTTTTTTGAGAGGAATTGAGGAGCATGGAAATTTGGAAATTTTACAGCTCTGTGACTGTAAAGTGGTAAGATTTGCAATGGGTATGTATGTAAATGTGCCACTTTTTGTTTTTGGTGGGGTTACTTACTTTGTACAAATTAGATATTTCTGAGTTTGGCATTTTTTAGATAAGATAACTCTCAATTTGAGTCTTTTTTCACGGATATATCCGTCGCTTTTTTCTTTTGCACTTTACACCCTACCTTCCCTGACTTCATGATCACCTCCCCGAGTTTTAATTGAACCCCCTCTGGCACGTTTCTGGGTTCCCAGTTTCTCCGTTTGCATGCAACTGGAGAGAAGCACTTTTCCAAAATCAACAAAGTTTAGTAATATGTAATTTTATATATTTGAAGTGGATATCCTATCTATATGTGCATTTATATATGCTACAATTATATATCTTGAGTTTCTTACTTATTCCCAAATTTAGATGTTTTGTGAATATAAACATGAAATTTTGTCATTACGGTTTGTAACTTTTGTTTCCAAAAACATAATATTTTCAACAATACTGCGAATATTATGTAAATTATACTTCAAATATTATCAATGCTTAAAATTCATTTTCTTAATCACATAATCTTACATTTAGCATTGTCAACAAAATAGAATGATTAATTTGCATTTCTTCGTTTTTCAGTCAATCAGTGAGTATTAGAGGGCAAATACAAGGCTTAAGTTCATTAGTAATTCGGAGATGAACCATGGATAATTTTTATGTTTCTATTTCATTTTTAAGTATTTATTTAAAATTTTAATTTTTATAGTAAAGCTCCTGGCAACTCTGTCTAGCATATACATTACTTTTCATATGCTTTCACAAAAATTGAACATATGCCATTCTAGATAGTTGATGCATATCATTATATGCACTAGGCTTGTTATTTATTGCACAGGTCAAATATTTATTCTTGATAATAAACTCATTCATAAATTTTAGTTTTCTCTTAAAAATAAAACATTTGTTTGATGATGGATATATATTGCTAACACTTTTTAGGACTCCGTTCATTTATGTGGATCTTTGTTGTTTTAGACATGCATCGAGAAATCAACACTTTTTTTTTTTTTTTGGATGAATAAATCAACACTTTTGAATTAACATTAAGTAATAAGGCAAAAGATTAGGTTTTTGTGTAAATGGTAACGATAGCATATGTTATTTTTTTGAAATATGTATTATTGTATTCAGTTAAAATTAATTGAAGTATCAATATGTAACATAATTTCCAATTTGTTGATTTCAAACTCAACTGAAAGTTAATCCCTTTTTTTTTAAAAAAAAACAAGAATCTTGTTTCGTTGTTAATTTAAAATTGAATTGTAGATATATTTTTTATTCGGATTTTTCATTCTTAACGTTAGAAAATTAATGTAGCACTCTTGTTGGTTTATTTCGAACCGTTCTCCAAATCTATAATCTATACCATATTAAAAAACACGTAACTATTATACTCTCAATTTTTTTTTTCTTCTTCAAATTTTTAAATACCCATAATACCCTTCATCAAACGGTGTAGATCGGTTTTATCAGATCAGACAGCTACGATCACCTCAATTTTGAATCATTCCTTTCCATTTCGAATACATGGCAGCATAAGGAAAGAAATGAGAGACAATTACTACGTTATTACCATATTGAGTCATATTAATTATTAACAATACGTGACAATCAAATGCATGTGGTTATTTCTATTTTCTTAATTCTTTAAGTAAATTTTGGCTGCAATTATAAAAGGAAAGTGAAAATAACTTGCTGCAAATAATTTTGATTCATGCTTTTGTATTTTTTTATTGCAAATATATATAAATTTCAGTTATGTAATTTTATGTTTCACATACTTCTATCAAATTTTGTTGAGATAGTTTAATATTTAATTAAGCTTTAACATTAATACAAATTGTAAGTAGTAGATTAGTTTTATCCCTTTATTTCTTTTATTTGCGGCGATCAAAATTAAAATGGCCCACAAAAATAAACAGATTTCTTAATAATGACCACCGCGATGCGCGGGTACTTCACTAGTACATGAAAAAGAAACGCGTATTCCCTAAATCCACTTTGAAGATATATCACCAGTATGCAGTTTTGACAATTACTCGAGGAAAAAAAAATCTTAAACAGTTAAACAAAGAAATACTCGAGAAATAAAAAAGACATCAATCAAGTCATCACCATTTTCACATAGATAATTATATTAGAAACTTCATGCGTTCATTGATGGACAGTCCATAGAAATTATACTGTGACTGTTACGCACTTGGATCCATATAAGATCCATTTGTTATACTATTTATTATTTATATGGACCGTTCATCAATACACGGTAGATCTTACCAGTGAGGGAGCCAGAAAATTTTCAAATGGAGTTGAAGTTGTCATAACAAATGTCAATATTTATATAATAGTTCTATAAAGCATATTAATTATAATTATGGGGTTCAATAGTATAATAATTCTCATATTTTATGGTGTTCAAATATACATTTTCTTAAGAAAATATTTATATATCATTAAAATTACTATGCAAAATTGTTCATTTTGGAGAAAATATGGGGAATATTGTCCCCCCTTCTCTTCATGTAGATCCGCCCCTGGGTCTTACTGAATTATATCCACAGTCCACGGTGACACAACCTTAGGATAAGTGCAAAACCAACAACCACAAACCTCCATTCTGCACTCGAACGGAGACGACTCTCCCTCTCAAATTAAAAACAATAATAAATGATAAATCCGCCCTCACCTCACCTCACACCAGTCTCGCTCGCTCGCTCCTCGCTGCCTCTGCCTCACTCTTCCAACGAAAGAAGGCGCCGCTATATAAATCCCTCCCTCGACCCTATCTCTCCTCCCATCCCATCCCTTCTCCCCTTCCCTTCCTTCCGCATTCCATTTCCCAAAGCGATCGACGTTCGTTCGTTCGTTCGGTCGGTCCATCCCATCTCAGTAGCACGCCCCCTAGGGTTTGATAGGCGCGAGAAACAATGGCGGCGCTGCTCTCGGATCTGGCGACGGAGATCCTCATCCCCGTGGCCTCCCTCATCGGCATCCTCTTCGCGCTCGTCCAGTGGGTGCTCGTCTCCAAGGTCAAGCTCTCCCCCGAGAAGCAGTCGGCTTCCGGCAGCGGCAAGAACGGCTACGGCGACTCCTTGATCGAGGAGGAGGAGGGCCTCAACGACCACAATGTTGTTGTCAAGTGCGCCGAGATCCAGAACGCCATCTCCGAAGGTCAGTTCGTTAGCTAGCTAGCTAGCTCCGTTGCTTAATTAGTTAACTGTTGTTCTTTGATATATAGCGATGATGACGAAAAAGATCTACTCTTTTTAGCTCAATTTAGTGCTGTGTGAGCTTGGCATTCAGCTTCAGATGATGATTCGGGGCACAGTTTTCTTAGATCTGATGTTTAACAAGTAACACGAACACAATTTTACAATGAAGGAACGCAGATCTCTGATCTAGAGACGTATATTTTCCATGTTTCACCTACAATCTCCTCCCGTATCGTATTGCTCCTGTTTTAAGCGAGATCAAACTATCAAACGAATGGGGGGGCCTATGTTGGTACAACACTTCCCTTTTCTGTTCCAAAATATCTACCTACGTTATCTGTAACAGCAGTGGGGAAGGAAGGAGGGAGGGGAGGGTTGGGTTGAATGATTCCAGTGGTCCCTTGTTCTTAGCAAAGTGAAAGTGAACAGATTGGGCCATTGGAGTAAGTAATTAGCAGCAGTACTCCTTTCTGAGAAGGACGTAGTAGTGGGCCTTCTGTGGTTCATGAATCATTAGTTTTGTTAACGTTTCTAGGCATCTCATTTATTTTGTCTCTTGTGGTATGTGGTACTTGCTGGCCCATCGATGGGTATGTCAGTTGGATCTATTTAGTTTTTTTGGATGTTGCTTCCATGCTCACACTAGATCATTTTATCGGTTATATTTTATCGGTTACAGATGAATCTCATAATAGGAATATTAATTTATAATCGTCAAATCGAAAAAGAATTTTTTTTTTGGTGAGAGTATTGGAGTAAAATTCTTTTTGGACCGTTCAGGGTATCAAGTTCTACTGGTTAATAATTGCAAATTAAAGTTTTCTCGTCAATTATTGTCTTAGATCTGTAAATTTGTGTGAAGTTCTGTTGTTAGTTTCAATATAAGCTCCTATTTTTTAGATTTAAAACTGTTCATTGCCTTAGTTAATGTCTTAATGATTTTTTTTTTTTTTGGAGGAGATCTTTCTTTCCATGTTTAGGTCTGACCGTTGACTTTTTTAGGTCTAGGGATGAGGAGTGGGCTTCTAATTTGCCCTTACAGATTGATATTTTATACATATAAAGTATTCTTAAATTGTGTTGCTGAGACGTGGCCCTCAGATCTTGGATCTAATTTGTGGTTAATAAATTATTTTTAAATTAGTTCAACACATAGTGGATAGTTTGTCTGTACTTTTTATATAAAAGCATTACTAAGTCTGGTACTGATACGTGCTGTAGGGCACATGCATGGGTTTGAATTTAGTTTTGTGCTGTTCATTGTTCCTTCCCAATAAAATTATGGTCAATCAATCACCAATTCCCATGAAGTACCAGAGTCGGAATAATTTAGTTGATCAATCCTGATTAGTGTGTGAAGAATTCATATTGTATTTCAATGTTGCTATTAAGTCATATAGAGATCATTTGTAAGGAATTCTTTTGAATGTTAATCCACAAGTTGATCTTTACACCCGTCATAAAATAATCAAATAAGATGAGGTGTTGTGTACTATTTCCTTGACGGAATTTCCCATTGGATAATTAGTTACAAATTCTAAAAATCAATTTTAAGTTGCTAGAAATGTTTGGACTGCTCACTATTACATTGCAGCAATCAAACCAGTATAAAAAGAGTAGTAGAGTACATTAATTGATTTAGAAGAACATATTTCATTGCTGTTAGTAATATATAGGTTTACCATGCTAAATCGAAGAAAGATGTAATTATACATTTGCCAATTTTGATAGTTACCATGTTGACTAGAAGATTACTCAATCTTACCAATTTGTTAAACTTGCAGGAGCAACTTCCTTCCTCTTCACCGAGTATCAGTATGTCGGTGTATTCATGGTTATCTTCGCTGTACTGATCTTTCTATTCCTTGGTTCTGTTGAGGGCTTCAGCACCAAGAGCCAACCCTGCACTTACAGCAAGGACACCACCTGCAAACCAGCTCTTGCCAATGCTTTTTTCAGCACCATTTCCTTCCTTCTTGGTGCCATCACTTCCCTTGTCTCTGGTTTTCTTGGCATGAAAATTGCCACTTACGCCAATGCTCGTACAACACTGGAAGCCAGAAAGGGTGTTGGCAAGGCCTTCATCACAGCATTCAGATCTGGTGCAGTTATGGGTTTCTTGCTTGCGGCTAATGGGTTGTTGGTGCTTTACATCACAATTAATGTGTTCAAGCTGTACTATGGTGATGACTGGGAAGGTTTGTTTGAGAGCATTACTGGTTACGGTCTAGGTGGATCCTCCATGGCCCTCTTTGGCAGAGTTGGTGGTGGTATCTATACCAAGGCTGCTGATGTTGGTGCTGATCTTGTTGGGAAGGTTGAGAGGAATATTCCAGAGGACGATCCTAGGAACCCAGCTGTGAGTCTTGTTTTTTTCCTTAAAAAATATTTTTCGGTGGTCCTACTTAATGTCCCTATAGATCGATTGTGTATTTGCAAGAAAGGAAGAAGGCAAATGGATTTGCCTGCATAAAAAAGGAGAAGCAAAATAAAATTTTACTGCTTCTGTGCTGTTAGATTCTGACCTGAATGCAGCAACAACAGTCAATGACAAAGCCTTTAGATTCTGGCCTGAATACATTATGTTTATTACGTTGTGTGCCATCTTGTTGCTCCTAGTTGATTTTGCTAGTTTTATTTTCTGACAGGTGATAGCTGACAATGTTGGAGACAATGTTGGTGATATTGCTGGCATGGGTTCTGACCTCTTTGGATCTTATGCGGAGTCTTCCTGTGCAGCCCTTGTTGTGGCCTCTATCTCATCCTTTGGAATTAACCATGACTTGACTGGCATGTGCTACCCGTTGCTTATCAGCTCTGTGGGGATTATTGTTTGCCTAATCACCACACTCTTTGCAACTGACTTCTTCGAAATCAAGACGGTTAGTGAGATTGAGCCTGCCTTGAAGAAGCAGCTTATCATCTCCACTGTCATCATGACCATTGGCATTGCCATTATTTCTTGGATTGGTCTTCCATCACATTTCACCATCTTCAGTTTTGGTAGCCAGAAGGAAGTGACTAACTGGTGAGATTTTATGGCTTAAATTAGGATTTTTATCTGGCAGGAGAGTGACTTACAGATATTAATGTGTTTGCTTCATTTTCAGGCAATTGTTCTTCTGTGTTGCTATCGGTCTCTGGGCTGGTCTTGTTATTGGTTTCGTCACTGAATATTATACAAGCAATGCATACTCGTAAGTCTCTACTGTGCTTAACTTTATGTAGTAGGTTTCTAGCTTGTTTGGCCCTCAATGTTCCGTAGTTGTTCTTTTCCTTCTCTTTTCGTTCTGACTTTATGGAACTGTTCTGGAAGTGGCATGATGGTATATCTTTTGGAGATAAGATACTATTGTTTAGTCAACTATGTTCAGCCATGTGTATTTAATGCTCTGCATTTATGAACTCTTGACCTTGACCTACGGTTATTTGTTTGCCTGTACTTTTATGCTTAAATTGTATCCTTTCTTAGACAAGTCATGATCCTATAGCCTTACTCTTGTCTTTATTTTCTCTCTGTTTAGTGTTCTATTTTCTTTGTATGGACCATCTTAAATCTATTTCAGTAATAAATCTTTGAAAAATACTTGAGTAAACAGAATAGTATTTATTTTGACTCATCTTGAAATTAATTTGCAGCCCGGTGCAAGATGTTGCCGACTCATGTAGGACTGGAGCTGCCACCAATGTTATTTTTGGTCTTGCTCTTGGATACAAGTCCGTGATCATCCCCATCTTTGCCATTGCTGTCAGCATTTTTGTGAGCTTCAGTCTTGCTGCCATGTATGGTATTGCTGTTGCTGCTCTTGGTATGCTCAGCACCATTGCCACTGGCTTGGCTATTGATGCTTATGGGCCCATCAGTGACAATGCTGGTGGTATTGCTGAGATGGCTGGCATGAGCCACAGGATCCGTGAGAGGACTGACGCATTGGATGCTGCGGGTAACACCACTGCTGCCATTGGAAAGGTAAATTGTTATACCATCTTATATGTATGCATGCGGGTCAAAGTTTTAGGGAGCGTTAGGTTTTGATAATTTGCATTGGCTCTGGAAATTCAACTTAGCAAATGACTTGTTTCTGGAAATTATGTGGTTGATAAATATTTCAAATACTTGTTTCTGGAAATTATGTGGTTGCCTTGCTAGTATTTAGAAGTTTCGTTGCTTGACAATGGTACAAAGTCATGCCATAGAATAATTTACATATACATTTAGATGTAATTGGACTTCATTGAATTTCATAGTTCTCTTCTTTAGTTTACATAAAGCTGTTTTAAATTTGTTCAAAGACCATTTTAAAAGAATTACTATATTTCTTCAGATTATGTATTTTTTGCTCATTACTTGCGCCTTTCTGCCACATTTTTTCTATTAGGGTTTTGCTATTGGATCTGCTGCTCTCGTGTCCCTTGCTCTTTTTGGTGCCTTTGTCAGCCGTGCTGGTATCTCTGCTGTTGATGTTCTTACTCCCAAGGTTTTCATTGGTCTGCTTGTTGGGGCCATGCTCCCATACTGGTTCTCAGCCATGACAATGAAGAGTGTTGGCAGTGCTGCTTTGAAGATGGTTGAGGAGGTTCGTCGCCAGTTCAACACCATTCCTGGCCTCATGGAAGGAACCACCAAGCCTGACTATGCCACCTGTGTCAAGATCTCGACTGATGCTTCCATCAAGGAGATGATCCCACCTGGTGCTCTTGTGATGTTGACCCCACTTATTGTTGGAACTCTCTTTGGTGTTGAGACCCTCTCTGGTGTGCTTGCTGGTGCTCTCGTCTCAGGTGTTCAGGTATGTGTTTATTATTGTTTGCACTCCTGTAACATATGAACTGATTGAGTTCCCTTCCAGTTATTATTGTGAGAATTGTAGTTAGAAGGGTCTTACATTTTGTCACCTTTTCCAGATTGCCATCTCCGCATCTAACACCGGTGGTGCCTGGGATAATGCCAAGAAGTACATTGAGGTATTCACTTGGTCCATTATGATTTCTTGTCCAACATGCTCAATATATATTTCATTTGTTCGAGTATAAATTCATTAACTTTTTTATAATTGCAATGAATATAGGCTGGTGCGTCAGAACATGCTCGTACCCTCGGCCCGAAAGGATCTGACTGCCACAAGGCTGCTGTTATTGGTGACACTATCGGAGACCCACTCAAGGACACTTCTGGTCCATCACTCAACATCCTCATCAAGCTCATGGCCGTCGAATCACTTGTGTTTGCTCCTTTCTTTGCGACTCACGGTGGCATTCTCTTCAAGTATCTGTGAGATCTTTTAAAATAGCAAGACAAGTGCAGAGAATTGAGAAAATAACGTTTTCAAGTCTTCCCATTTTGTTTTTTTATGTTGGTTTACATCATTATGCCTCTTCAGGCTATTAGCTTTTGAAATTATGTAGTTTTGGTTAGAATTACTCTTTTGGCCATGTGATTTTGAGGCCTGGTAAGTTCCTTTTTTGATCGGATGGATGATGAATTTGTTGATGATGACGATCATAGTTGTGTCAAAGGTTTCAACCTTTGCATCATAATATAAAGTTTCCTTGTTAGTGTTTGTTGCACTGGAGGCCTTTATAATTTTACCGATGCGCTGCACATCCAGTTCGTTATTCAAATCTTAGGAGCTTATTCGTACCAGGTCCATTAATCTTTTGTTGCATTTGTGATTCTTTCTATATAAAGTAAATTCTTCTCATCCAGAGAATGGATGCTCCTGATCATGAGATTTCTGAGTCGGTTCTAATTTTTTTCTTATATTTTCACTTCAAAAACATCTTTAGTAAATGATCAAACACCCCACTAATCTAACGGTCGTAATGAATCTACTCAATTGAGTTCAGGATTACAGGTAGTTTCAATGATGCAGATATTGAGATACATCATCGTAAGACAATGCCAGAATTACACGGGATAACTGTTAACGTAGCTGTTCTGGTTTCAACTTTCAAGCCTGATATAGCCGAAAAGAAGTATCACAGATTTATGAGGATGACACACACAATAGGACGAATCACATAACTGATCAGTCGTCCTCCACAATATGCTGACAAGTATCAACTTTGTATGAATTGCCATCTGATAGCAACCGGCAACCACTGCCAGTATTTATCCCCTTCCATACTGAAACATAAAATATAATACAAATAAACCCAAAATAACAACCATGAACCAATAATACAGATAAAAATGGACAAAAATGCTAACATAAAATATTTATTTCGCCATCCGAGCTACAACAGAAATATAAACCCAAAAAAAAACATAATCAGATAACAGAAACTTGAGCACCACTATCACCAGGTAATCTTACATAATATTTTAGTGTTCTTAATTATGTCACTTTGAACAGGTCGACGGCGCGCCCCCCATGCGCGAATGTGTCGAACAACACAGTAGCATAGTCTCTGGTCTTAACCTTCCTGTAGGATGCCGGTCTCTCCTCTGTAACCAGTGCATCAGCAGGCTGCAGCTCTTTCTCTGGCCCCGGTAAGTAGAACATAACCACCGAAATCCTGTCATTCTGGGTGTTCGTTACGACATGATGTAACGGGCTCTTGACTATTCCATTACTGATTATCTGTATGTGAAAAAGATTAAAAGAAGAAAAGATACATTATCTAATTCCAAAGTTATCTGATGGTTTTCGGAATGACAAGTAGCATGGACTAAAATTGTACCTCCATATGATCTCCAAAGATAATGAGCAATGAGTTAGGAACAGTTGGTATATCGACCCATTCGTTATCTTTCTCCACTTGAAGACCGCCGACGTCCTTGTCCAGAAGTAGGATTGTGATGATAGAACCATCGGAATGAGGTTTGATGCCATATACCGCATCCGGCCGTGTACAATGTGGGTAATACGTGAATCGAGCAGAGATTTCCGCTTTCGAGTCTAATTGATCTATGAAGAAATCTTCACTGAGCTCCAGTTGCTTTGCGATGAACTGCAGGATGTAGTCACCAAGTTCTTTGCTTTTGATAGTGAATTCATGAAGAATTTCCCTGCAAAATCCTTGCTAAGTTATGCATATCCTTACTATATATAAAAGCATACTGTTCCTAACTCATTGCTCATTATCTTCCACAAATAAGAAACCTGAGCCGTTAATCATTTTCTTGGATAGATCAGAACCGTTGATTTACGTTAATGCCCGTTGATGTTAATGTCTCAGCCCATTAAAATTTAAGGCCCATACCAATTTCATCAATATAAGACCTATTACATATTATCTTAAAAATTTATTATAGGAAATAACAATTTCAGCCCAAAGCAATGCGTGGGCTCTTTACTAGTATATATACATAGAATAAAAAGTTGCTCCAGTATTTTGGTCGGATGGCGAAATTGAGAAAGAGATTACAGAATAAACCAAAATCGAAGAAATTCAATAAGAGATTAACAATTGCTTGTTTCCAACAGTACTCTTCCCCATTCTATCATCCAGAATAATTCAAATTTTTCTGTAAAGACTGGTTTACTGGAACCTCACCCTGGTAGTACTGGTAAAGTGTTGATCCCTATACAGAACATTACCTGAATCTTGTAGGTACATCAGGCCAAAGAGAGAGATCTCTCTTATCTTCTGGATGCACTAAAAGATACAACCGATCGCACCAATCGAGTATCTGTTCGTCACTGACCACATTATCATTTCCATACCCTTCATACTGGAAATGCTTGCCGTCCTTCATGTTGGTGTACCTCTGCCTCTCTTCAACAGGTAGTGCAAAGAACTCTTTTGTCGCACTCAGCACCTCGTCCAAGAACGAGAATGGTATCTCGTGGCCCATAGCCTAACAAAAATTTGTCATGATAGGGTGATGTATTGATGAATTACAATTTTGGTGATTTCATAAATGAAATGAATGGCAGTTCCCTTCAGCTTTTTCTCCAAAAAAAACAGTTCCTGAATTAGATTTCAAATAATTCTGGATAAATCACACACTAAACCTCATTTTTAGATAAATATATGTTTAATTAACCAGTCAAAAGTACTTATTGGAACTTCCTTTCTTTCTTCTTATTTATAACTTTAGGAAATTCAGAAGTGGATTTCAAGTCGATAAAGAATAATAAACGAGAACTTCTACTACTTACTATGAAAAGGCCCCAGGACTTAGCAGCTGACAGTAGTTTTGCGGATTCATCTTCATCACAACTTGGTTTTGACAGACGGCTGAGATCAATGACAGGGATTGTGTCAGGTTCCAGCGAAGTGCCGATCGGGTATTTATCTTCCGAAAGGATGTATCGGCTTGGTGGATCCTGGCCTTTCATGGCCAGCTCCTGTACCAATTTTACTTCACTTTCTATCCCCATTACACTACTTGATAAACATGAAGCTAGGAAGAACTGCTTTGTTAGTTCAGTTCTTCTTCAAAGATAACTACTGCTACTGGCATATATATTGTAAAAGGAAATGGATAGATATTATGATTTGTTGTTTTGTACATATTGATGTTGGACATGTAGTACGTTCTGTTGTGCATCATTTGTATTGTTGTCAAAGGATACTATGTGGCTCAAACTTTTGTTGTAGATTTGGATTCTTATTGAACCTTTTATTATTTTTATTTTTATGGAGCAATTGATGGTACCCTGATAAACTGTCTAAATTTCGTATTCCCTTATTAAATTAAGATATACAATTGTCATTTTGATCTCTAGAAAACTTGGAACTGTGAAAACTGTGAAATCAAACTTAACTAGCCGATAGAGAAACAGAAAAATGGTGATAGTAGAATGAACATCTGGTGTCAATTCTCACATCCAACCAAGCAATAAGACTTCCTCTAGAAAGGATGAATGCTTGTGTAATAAAGACCTAATCTTTCCTTAAACAATGAGTCATGAAATTAACAGAATGTGACAATGTCAACAGCCTACAATCCATTCAGCAAAAACAAAGTAAATAAAACATTAAACAAGAAACAGCAGATTAATATCCATCATTGGCATCCGCATATATTTCCATAAGATCAGATGAACAAAAGCAAAAAAGCAAACTCAACATTCCTTCCTCTCAACGATAAACAAATAAACAGGCCCATTATTTGAAGGCCCAATTACTAACCTATATCCAAAGTCTATGGGCCTTTCTGAACAAAGGGCCAAAAACAAAACCAATAGGCCCAATAAACAAACAATAATAACAATCTCCTTTGGACTTTTCTCCGCTCGTTCCGTTCCGCCGTTCCGGTCTGTAATCTCGAGCGAATCCATCCCTTTCTTTCTTCCCCTCTTTCGAACTGAGGAGAAAAACATCGACGCGGTCGCCGGCGCGGCGATGGGCAACGCCTCGTCCATCCTGACTCAGTACGACATCGAGGACGTCCAGGAGCACTGCCACTACCTCTGTCTGATATCTCCTCCCGATTCAATTCATCCCGATCGAACTTAAATTTGTGTTGATTGTGTTGATACCTTGTGAATAACCAGCCATGGATTGCTTGAACAACTGAATAGTGTTTCATTAGTTATGAATTGAGTGCATGCATGCATGTTTCAATGAGGTTAGCTGGTACCGACACACCAGTTCCTGTATCTGAGTAATTCTGATCTGATCATGGCCAATTCATGAAGCTACTTGTCACAGTATCTTAGTAATTAAGTCTTGTTATAGTATTGCATTGAAGCTTGTTGGAAACTGAATATTTTTCTACCTATAATTGGTTGGACTTAAAGTTTGAAGATGTGAATTGGGAGGATTTGTTGCTACTACTGAAAGTCTGAAATGTTGTGCTGTTTTCAATCTTCAGATTCTCAGCAGGAGATAGTGGCGCTCTATGAGAGGTTTTGTCAGCTCGACCGTAACTCCAAGGGATACATTACGTCGGATGAGCTGTTCTCCATACCTGAATTCAGCCTCAATCCTCTCTCTCAAGTAATTACTAAGACATGCTAAAGTTCTCTCTATTTTCAATGGGAATTCTTGAATGCCGAGGTTTTTTTGTGTACCAGATAGCTGGCACGTATGCAATATATACTAGTTAGTATTTGGGGGGTTTATTAATACAGTTGTTTTATTTATTTTGTATTTTAATTTTTTTCAGAGGTTAGTACAGATGGTAGATGGATTGAATTTTAAGGACTTTGTAGCCTTTCTCTCCCCTTTCAGCCAAAAAGCTACCATTCAGCAGAAGATTGAATGTAATGTGCTTATACAGTAATTATGTTTGATACGATATTCAGTTGATAAGATTAATGTCTGGTGTTTTTTTTTTATCTTAATTTGAATATTTCTTTCTTGTTTTTTGATCACATCAGCAGTGATATTCAAAGTTTATGATGTAGAAGGAAAGGGGAAGGTGACATTCAAAGATATACTTGAGGTGCTTCGCAATTTGATCGGTTCATTTATGACTGAGGAACAAAGACAGGTAAAGTGTTCTGATTTCTGGATATATCTTCGGTATATATTAATCTCTTTTTTTTCTCTTTGATTGCTTTATATGAATTTATTTGGTTAAATATCTTATCATCCAAAATTTTCCTGTTAAACAAATGTTGATTTGCTTCTGTTTTTCAAGTGCATACTTGCAGTTTATTAGTAGGTTTAACACAGTTTTGTTCTTTAAGATGTTATAAAGCTTAAAGACAGATGTTGATTTGCTTTTTGTTATTCATGTGCATACTTGCAACTGTCTATCATTACAGTTTAGGTTCAAAACTATTTTGTTCTTAAATATATATGGTAGGGACACATAAATAATATCTATTAAGAATATTTTGTATGATATATTCTTTAGCAAGTGCTGAGCATGTTAATGAAGGAAGCTGGGTATGACAGAGATTCTTCACTTTCTTTGGAAGATTTCACTAAGGTACTTCTCAATCCTCGCAAATTTAAAACTTAAATCTTCATAACAAATGTACATGCAGTTTCTTAGTGCTATGCATATGATGTAATTTCTTTGAATCTCTGAAATGCGAAAATCTTTAAACTGTTTTATTTTTGCGTGTCAGATTCTGACCAGCCCCAGTTTAAAGATGGAGGTTGAGGTACCAGTAGACTAGGGGATACATCACTCCTATCTACCTCCTATATGCACAAGGTTTTCCTTTTGTATAATCTGGGATTGCAAAGAACTATAGCTACTCATTGAGAATAATTAGACTGTTAAATTTGTTTTGGTTAATACTGACTCTTGTTTCACAATATACAAAAGTCTCTTGTAAATGGAACTAGATTTAATGTTACAAAACAAAAATTTATTTGGTTGTATTGGTAGTTTCTTTTCTTCTTTTTTCACTGTTTAGTACTTACAAATTTCATGACATTGTACAACTTTCATGGTACATCAATCTTCAGATTACTTAAAACAGGAAAGGATATCTTAACCTTTGCACAAGTGTTTGAATATTTGATATAATAGTTCTTCTGGAACTAGGAATTCTGTCAGAATTTTTCTCTGAGCTATTAGTTTCTAAACAATGCTGGATGCCATTAAGTTCTGTGGCTATGATCCTTATTTAATGCCAAGATGTGAAGGTTAGAGGAAACAAGGCAGTACTAAGCACTGTACAAAGATTAAGCAGTGTTTGAACTTACAGCAATCTAAACAATTAGTTAATTGAATTTTACACATCAGTACAAAATATCATTGGACCAATCCAAACCATTAGTCATTTTAATTCACAAAATTTAGGAAATTTACTGTATTGAGCACATAACAAACTGGCATAGAGTAACATTAAATATGGAACTTATTACTTATCTTCCATTGCTGTGGTCTGTCGCAGTTAAATTCAAGAAAAATGTTTCTCAAGGTCAAGGGTCTTGTTATTGATATTATAGTTAAAATAATTAATTAAGTTTTACCATGCAATGCAATTGGCCTAGTAGCTAAAGTGGTAGCTAATTAGGATGATTTCTAAGAGGTTATGGGTTCAATCCTTCATGAACATAAATATCTCCTATCTCCTAAAAGAAATGGGAGAGGGTGAAAAATATCACTTAAATCTAAAAAAAAAAAAAAAAGGTTTTACCATGCAATGGATGAAACATCTTTTCAACTCTGACCCCTCAGTACGGTATGGTAGCTGGTTGCCCTTACTGTTCCCGTTATGGCAAACCGGTACTGTACCAGTACCAATGTACCATGGTGCTGTAATAATTCTGTATATCTTGGACCACCAACCAACACGATATCATTTATTGTTGTTATTATGTAAGGAACAAAATGTTATTTTGGATAGAACGATGTGATCAAACGATCAGTCCGTATGAATATGAATGCATCTATCTATTATATCTTTTGTAGTTGGGCAGCTAGAGCAATCTTGCATTCCCAATAATGAATTGATAATATAAAGTAGCAATAAATAATAGCTCGGTTTAACATGGACAATAAATTTTGATATCTTCACGACAATTGCCTTTGGTTTGGTTTATTCTAAATGAAATTTCATATCCACATAAAAAGATGGAAAAATAGACAACATATTCCTTTGGTTTTTTTCCATTTACGGATGTTTCATATCCACTGGAAATGATGTGAAAATGGACAGATTTTGATATATTTTGAAATTAAAGTAAAATAGAATGCTGGAGATAAAAAAGAAAGTATTATTCAATCCTTGTTATAATCAAAATTCAACACTTAAAATAGAGCACCGTCTGTACAATTGCAAATCTTATATTTCTATGCCTCTTCATTCGTTTATTATCCAACAATCAAACAACCGAAAATGAATACAAACATCTTCCCAATTCCCAAACCTTACGGTTTGGAAATGAATCAGACAACTTGGTTGTCCAATTTTCTGGTAAATTACAAACATAATGGTACTCCAGCCTATCTAACTCATGAACTACAGGCTGGAGCTTTGAATTGAGGAATATGTACAAAAACAATCGAATGTGGTGCGACCGATATCGTCTGCGTGGCATCGACTTCGATCGGCTCCAATTTGGGAAAATTACCGTCCGAATCGACGGCCAAAATCTTGTTGTTCAGTAGCATTGTTTGGCTTTGTATGTTGCCGTCTTTAGGTGTCAAGTGATATTCTTCTCTGGTAAAACCCATAGCTTTCTTATTCAATCCTTTGATATGTTTTGCTTTTTTCTTAGATGGTTTTTCATGATGTTTTAGGGTTTTATACCTCTTGTCAATAGCTGAAACTGAGACCTCGGATGTCGTGTTTCCGCTTAGGTTGATCAAAAGCAGAGTAATCCCTTCCTAAACATTTTAAAACTTTCAATTACTTAGAATTGATGACATAGTAAGTGGAGATATATATTAATCTTATTGCTATTCGACTCACCGATCCCTTAGCGCAATGTGCATATGCACGAACATTGTCTGTTCCAGTGAAGTTCGTTGAGAGAACATTTTTCCCCATCAATCGATGCCATAAAAGGGCACTGTACAAAGAACAAGAGATGGATTTGAGGAACTTTCATTGTCATTCAGAAGGACAAAGCATACATAAATTGCTCTGGAAAAAAAAAAAAAAAAGAAAAGAGAAGAGATACCTATAGTAATCAGGGTTTGGTTCAAATGTTGCCCGGTTGAGCAAGCCATAATTTCCACCTACTAATGACTGTCTGCAGTACGTCTTTGTATCATACTTCGCTGACATCCCCAGTTGATCCAGGTACCTGAAATAAAAAAAAAATTAAATAGATGCTACATATACACCCAATGTTTAGAATATTTGGGTTTCGACAAAAAATTGCAGAAAAATATTTGACCTACCATCGATATTATTATGTTATAGCTTAAATTCATAAGTTTCATCATGGTAATAATTATTGTATGGATACAACTATTATGACTATTTAACATTGCAATTACTGTATTTCATTAAGTTAAGCTCACCAGAAGCTGAAGACAAATGAGTCGGTGACAAGGTGGTGACCGCTGTTGTAGGCACCACCAGCCTCACCAACCCATGCAACAGCAGAAGTCCCTCCATTTCTTATTATACTCTGAAGGTTGCTGAACGTGTTTTCCATTCCATCAAGATATTTCGGGTTAAGAATTTTATCAATCAAATGATCATCAACACCTGAGATGATTATAATAATTAGATCATAGTAATAATTCTACCCAGGTTATAAAGGTTTTGAAACACTTCTGCTTATAAGGCCGATGTAATATTCCTGATACAATCTCTTCGCATTATATACAAACAAAATTAAATAATCGTGCTTGAATTACACATACCCGGTCCAAGGTTATATATATGGTGAGACAGCACATCTAGGGAGCTCGGTTTTGTTTTGCTAACAAGCTCTGTAAACCAATTCGCATCAAAAAAGCCGCCTGGTGCTAATACCAGTGGTTTCGTTTGAAACCCCTCGTACACTTTTTCAACTACTAATTTGAGATTAATTACATCTGCGGCATACTGATCTGCATCTACCCTCGTCCCAACTCCATTACCAGAAAGTTCATTGCCTGCAACACAAGTCAAATGATTTAGACAAAAACAGCATGAACCGTTATGATCAATAAATTATTAAAAAATGTTTATTAATTTATTTAATATGTTTGGTAATTACTTGTTATCGATGAATGAATGAATAGATAACGTGTTAGGTGGGAAAGTGATATCCAACAAATGATTCTTATGCTATAAGATTGAGCCAGTAAGCCTGATATTAATTGTCTCAAGAGTCTGGTAAGGTGGGGCAGAGCTACATGCTATTTGAGCAGAATCAAGTCACAGATATTCGACTTTATGAATAGGCATGCATTAATATAAAAGTGGGGTGGATTTGTGGATACTTAGCTGCAAGATATTACCTTTCAGGATTTGGATCAAGCGACTACTTGAACCTTTTTTTTTTTTTTTACTTTTTATATATTTATTTATTTCTTAAGAAATTTTTTTTTTTTTCAACTCAAAATCTCAGTTCATATATGGTTTAGTTTGCGAAATGCTTACTGACTGGACACTAAGAAGACCTCTGGTTACCAAAAAGCAATAATTATTTCGAACAATTATTGATTCCAAACAGGTCTGATTCAGTTGGTTTCATCATTGAAAAGTTAGTAAGCAAACCATATAATTCCTCTTTCTGTATCTAATGTGTAAAAAGTTCCAAGCACCGGTACAAGTTCTGAGTGAAATCTGGTATAAGACGAGAAGTTATCTCACCTAGTTCCCAACCATGGATTGTGTAACCCTTGTTAACTGTGTAGCTAATGAGTGATGCGGCATTAGAGTAATCCCAAGGACCTCCATAAGAACCATCAGACATCGGTTTCCGTCCATTTAGTGCATTTAATCCAAAGTATATCTTAGCTCTGTTGACAATGAGAGTTTGAATTGAATTCATGAGGATTTAGTATATAAGCAGTAACAGTTCTAATTCATATTTAGACAGAAGCGAGAAATGTTATTATTATCCAGGAAATAGAACAGTATAAAATTTAAGGACATCAATTTATGAAGACGTTATTAGCAAGGATGATAATAAGTTCTCAGCAACCATCTTCTTTCGGTCCCCCAACCAACCCTTGTATGCATATCAATACAAACAACCCAAAATCAGGCTGAAATGGTACCAGTTGGAAGCTAATGTATAATTCATGTCAATCATTATATGCCCATACTATTAGGTAACAAAAATAGCAAACATACCCAGCCTTTTTGAAGAAATCATTCAGCTCATCCCATCTTTTCATAGGGAGGCAACCATTAGAAAAACTAAACATTTCAGAGTTGTTTTTGGTGAACTGGGGACAGTTTTGCTGAGGCACCCCGGTATCATATATCACCTTATCTTGCAATGTACCGCCAAGTCGGATCTTCAGAGGCGAAAATTCTATAAAAAAAATATAAAATTAAAAATATCATCAGTGTTAAGCTGTCCACATTTAATCTTAACTTGGTTATTAATTAATAGATCAAATAAACGGTGCCCACCTTTGACGGCATTCAATAAGATATTATTTGAAAGGTTCTGCATGAAGAAAAAGATGTAACACCCATGTCAATCACCATTTAAGAAAGAGTGATTAATTTACCAGAACTTTTTTAAGCTGTGAAGTAACAATTGAACACAAAGGTCAATTGTGTCATCAAAAGGACCAAACATAAAAAGAAAAATAGTTGCACCTTGTTGCTAAAAAAAGGCAGAAAATAATGACAATAATAACAAATACAGTGATTATGGTCTAGATTAATTTCCAAGTCACTGTCAATTTTGACAAAATTAAATTGGTGTGCAAGAGCATTAAAAGGCACTATATAAAAACACAAAAACATGTACCAAGGGGATGGTGGCCTCTATATGAGTATGAAGTATGAATCTATCCTGACATGGTTGCAAAAAAATATATAATTCTGAAATTCTGACATGGTTGCAAAAAATATATATATTCATTCTGACATGGTTGCATTAAAAACAATCTGTTGGGTAGATGAGAATATGAGATTATTCTGACATGGTTACATTACAATTTACAACCATTTGAGGGGGCTTTATTCTTTATTCCTAAATTTTAGTCTCACAGCCTTAATTACAATTAATAATGAAGACATATTTTCTCAAGTGACTTAATTAGCCTAATGACACTACATTGTTTTGTTTAAGGGGGAATTAAATGGCAAAATTTATACATTCTTAAAAGGCAAAACACTAGCTTTCAAAACGACATTTGACCCCTGTACTGTACGTTTGGTATTACTTTGTTCTTCTGAAAATTCTGTAATAACACCATAGAAATACATACAACAACAAAAACAATAAAGTTCCCACCTTTAAAGAATCAACAAGGCAAGATATTCCAACAATTTTAGCTCTAGAAAAGATTTAATATTCTCATTCTAAAACCCAATTGTTCAAACCAAACATCATGAAAAAAAAATATTAAAATGTCACCTCATAACTCATTAGTGAAACCAAAATTACCCCAAAAAAAAAAAAAAAGATAACTTTTCAAAGAGCAAAAAATAACAAACAAAATAGAGATAATAAATTAATAATAAACACTCACAAGATTAAGCATGGAGGCAAGGCCCCAGCTGCAAGTGCCATAGTCACATTTCTCAGGAGGCCACCAATCGAGGGTGGCACACACAAAATCCTCATCAGTGGTGGCAATGGGGCTGGTTCCATCCACTATCACCTCAGCCGCACCGCCTGCGGCACCATTAGAGCCTGCTGGAGCCACAGTGGCAGATCCCACCAGCAGCATGAGTGCCCCCAAACAGAAGCCCATTACATGCAGCAGAAAGCCACCCATTTTGGAAGGAAAGAAGGTGTGAAGAGTGGCAGAAGGGCAACAATGCTGGGGAGGGGAAGGGGATAAATGGGCAATGAGGAGGGAAGGTGTGGTGGGTTACTGGGTTTAGCTCATTGGGTGGGCAAAGATTGGAATTTTGTTGGGGGAGGAGAGTGAGGAAGAGAGGCAACTGATGAAGGTGAAGGATGGAGGGAAGTGTAGAAGAAAAAGAACAAAAAAAAAAAAAAATTGAAAAATGCTTCAAAGATCGGTGATTCTTAAAGAATAAAAAAAATGCTTCAAAAAATGAAAATGAAGCTGAGTAATACTTAGCGTTCGTAGAAAAACCGTTTATAGCGTACATAAAAAAATTATTTATAGCGTCTATAGGTTACATTTTGCGGTGTATCTGTTACATTTCAGAGTTTATAGAAAAACTGTCTACAACGTCTATAAGTTGCATTTCAGAATATATCTGTTACATTTCGAAATATATATGTTATATTCGGTATACGCCTACGAATAAATGGATGGACAGTTTTTCGGTGGACGCAAGATGTTTCTCATTCTTAAATCTTAGGGGGGGTGAGAGGAGCCCACAGCCCCACAGCCCCACACACACACATAGATAGGTTTCTTTGCCTTTTTCTCTCTGACACCTTTCGTTCTCTTTTGGCAAATTGCCAAAAAGTTTTCTGTAGTTTACCATCATGCCCTTGCTTGAGGCCTTGATTCTTGAGAAAGTTTTCACCTTTGCAGATGGGTACTGGGACCGGCTACTTGGTCATTTCTTTTGGAGCTGGTAAATTCTTCAATTATTCTGATTCCGTGAGATGAGTAATTGGATATTTGGATTGGAATGGATTTAGCTAGTGAAGTTGTTTGTTTTTTATAATGTTGGATTCAAACTGGACATGCCAGTATTTTGGTCACTTGGTTAGTTGTTTGTGTGCTTTGTTTGGTTGTAAACTTGTAATGTACACTGGTTGCCCGTGTGTTTGCAACTTGATATTGTTTCGGGGAAAGAACGATAGTGGCCATTATAAATAGATCGAATATGGATAATATTCGGGAGTGAGACTATTGCGCTCTGCAAATAGCAATGCTTGGTGCGTTTCGATCTTATATCTTCTAAATTGTAATTTAAATGACCAATCCAAATTGCTCGCTATAATCTTAATATTGAAATCTAGTTGGATACCAATTTTTTTATTTTTAGATTTTTCTAACTATTTTTTTATTTTTGAAAAACGACCCATTTTATATACAAATTTTTGTGTATTTTCTATACAACTTTCAAAAATTCAAAAAAATATTTAATTAGAAACATAATCAATCTATAAGTTAAGAAATACTTCCGTAAATTTTTTTTTATATTTTTAAGATTTATTATTATTATTATTTATTTTTTTTACACAAGATTGAAAATATAATTTATCTGACTCCCAAATTTTACATGCTGCTCAACAAACATTTTATAATTTTATATCATGTTTTTTTTTGAACTACAATTCTTGGAGCATTTGTCTTATAATACAATCGTTTAAAGAAAGAGAAATTATTCTTATCCCTATTAAGTACTACGCCTCTTATTTACACACCCATTTTTATTATTTCATCATTCTTTCTCTATTGATTTTTCCCATTACCATACATCCTCCGTCCATCTCCACCACCCTGGCCGCACCTCCGCTCCCCAATTATTCTTTCTTTATTCCTCTTTATTCCATTCTTCCACCATTAATACATAGTTATATACCACCACAACACTGCCACCACGCAAACCTCCACCCACCACTGCCATCTTCGGCCGCACCTCCGCCTCATCCGGCCAACCTCCACCACCATCTCCGGTCACACCTCCGTTGCTCTACCTCTTTGACACACATTTAATTATTTGTATAAACAATATTAATGGTTAGTATAAATACTTTTACGTGTTAATATAACCACTTTAATTTTTCTGTTATCATATGTGAACTGTAAAATTATATTAGGGTGCGGTTAAGAAAGTTTTTAAGGGGTGCAGTTATTAGGTCCGTTAAAGAAAATCGTTGTGAAATATTTGTTAGTTTGGAATCTTGTGGTTATTTTAATTACAGTTATAAAGATAAAATACAGCATTTTAATTAAGCGGGAAAATTAAAGCAAGTTTTGTCAGCCGTGAAGCTGTAATAACTATCGTTTCTTGTCTATGATGCGATCCGATCACCGTCCCTACTTCTTTCTTTGTTAAAATCTAGGATTACTATAATTAATAATTATAAATATATATATTAACAAAACTTAGTCAAACCACGCATTTAACGGGTAACAACCATGCATAATATATATGTGCATATATTAATGAAAGCAGAGCAGTTGATCAAAATATATAATATCAGCTGATCGATCACAAGATATCAGAGACATATATATATTCTGAGCGAGAGGAAGAGATCAGCAGCCTAGGGAGGCTGGGTTCGATGATATCCTGATCCTGTTCATCAGGGATGAGCTGCAGAGCATGACTGCAGTCATGAACGATATGATCCGTGCTGGGTTGGGTCGCTCAATGATCAGAACAAAGTGTGGATGCTCCATGTGCTCCGGGTCGCCTGCGATGCAGATCGAGCTCTGTATGGATTTGTTTGCTGACTTCAAGATTTATTATTAACTTTTACAAAATTTTGAAATATTTAATTATCAATATTGTCAAAATAAGGATTGTCAGCCGATCCCTCCCCTTATAAAATACCTTTTTATATGCGTGCATGAGCTCAATTCTTCTGTGAGAAAACCAATGAGAGGACCAAAACATAATCCAATTTCATATTAACAAATTTGTTTCCCTTACTTCCTCCCTAATTAATCAGTCTTCGTCCCAAATAGCAAGTTGGCAACCAAATTAAACATGCTTCAAATCTCAAATATTGAGTTGGGTTGCCTATCTGTACCTAATGATTTGGGAACCATTATATTAGATGGCATGCATATATATCATTATGAATTCGTATCACCTGTTATCCGACATTTCGGATAACAGACCCCCGTTTTCCCACTCGACACCATCAGATTAAAATGGAGGGATAAGATCTATTCAGAAAACTCTCTTTAGCTTTAAGAACCGAACTTTGAATTGAATCTGAATCGTTCCGCGTGATCCGACGAACCTAAACACGATAACAGAGTCCTATTATCGTTGAGAATAACAGCAGATTCGGACTCTATCATTCATACCTATAACCTATATATTGCTATTCACCTGTTCAGCAATACGACTTGTCTAGATATGATTAAAAGAGAAAAATCATTAAACTGAGATTTAAAATTGATTAAAAGAGTTGAAAAATCAAGAAGAAATTTCTACAATTCTATACTTGATCCATCTAGTTGCATTTTAAACTTTGTTGCACAGAAATAAATCAAATACTTAAATTCCCTATCATTCTATATACATTGTAATCATGACACGTGCTTAGTTAATCTATACTCCATAAAGAGGGGTATATTTCCAAACACCTCAATTATGCCACATCATCACTCTTATTAACTATTGATTTTGTTTGAAACTCTTCATCTACTTTGATCCAATGGCTAATGTTTTTTTTTCCTCTCCTCATTAAATAAAATGAATGTGATATGTCTAAAACAAACTTTAACCCTTAATATAAAATGATCCAACATTATATATATTGTTATTTATAAATTATTGAATTATTATTATTTAATTACATTAAAAATTTTGTTTAATATATATATTTAAAATTTTATAAAATTCTTAGTTATTTATTTGATACCGCTTTTTCGGGGCGAAGCCCGATTTACAGCTCTAGTATTTATAAATTATCCAAGAACAAGTGATCACCCCACGCTCCAACAATTAATTCCAAATTATTTAGTTAATTAATCAGGATCATGACATTATTATTACATCTGAAAATTGGAGACAAGGGGGCGTGATCACAGCGTGGTGTGCAGATTTGGGCATGTCATTAAGAACCCATTTAAATTTTAAAACCTACTTGGGCGAGCCTTAATTCAACCAATTGGTTTGCACAACCTCATGTGACCAAGTGTGATGGCATTATTTCACAGCACATGACATGTTATATATCAACATATGCAAATTTTCTAGCTAAAAATTCAAGGTTAATATAACCTGAAATTTAAAAAAAAAATGAAAAATAGAATTAAACCATTTATTTTGAACATAAATAATTAATAGGTATATCGTATAAAATGATAAGTAATCTCCCAGGCAATAATTAATGTTAAGAAGAGTTTGACGGATAATAAATTCAGCATAAGAATATATATATATATATATATATATATATATATATATATATTGTGCATCAATTCAACTCTGTTCATATCTGTTGAGTTCAGTGGAATGAATGACCAGGGGAGAAGAAGCACTGTATGAACTCTGAAGAGTGCTTAATTAATTTTGGAAACAAATTATATAATGGGTGTAATAATTAATTAATGGAATTAAGTATTCTCCACATGCGTGGGTCAGTACTCACTACTCAGTCAAATTAAAAATAATGTCATTAACCATTTCGAGGAGTTTATATATGCTTGGATATATAAGCTAAATTTCATTATTATTAATGGTGATTGGTTGAGAATATATAGTCGGCGATGGGGCTGCATATACATCAATCTCCATGTTGATTTTCTCGTTAAACCTGGCGCGTTCATGTCTGGTTTGACGATTTTGATGCGTTTAAAGTTATAAATTTATAATATTTTTGTGAGGACTTGGGTCTTGAGAGGAATAATTGTGAAAGACGAGGATTAATTTGACCAGATAAAAGTGAGCAATGTTGGACCATATATTGTTTTAGAGACTGCTGTGCAGCCTGTGCTGCTGCTGGTGCTGTTAATTATATAAAGTAGTAGACCAACTTTTTATCTATTTATCGGTCCACTGTATTTATAATAAACAAATATCATTTCTCAATAAATATTTTTTATAATTTTCTGATCATCATATATCATTTTCTAGTAAACAGATACGTACATTACAGTTTCTAGTGAACATTTATACAACTGTGACAAACACATACATAGGTGCATGTGAGTGGTGTCAGATTGTGAGAGAAAGATAGATGGATGACCTACTTAATAGAGTAGACTTTACATGTTCTCCAATTATATATGACCTATAAATTAAGGATCAGGTGAGAGCATTATTATATGTGTAGACCTTGCATGGTTAGTAATTGTTAGCTGGTTCAGGTTGCAATAAACAATCTATACCAACGGAAACTTCTAACAGCTTTTTCAGCGCCCATGGAAATATATGAACAGAGATGAAAAGGCAAGAACATCAAAATTATAAGGAAAAATATATATTGCCTCTTACATTATCTTCAGAACCATACGATGATACGATAAATATTTACAAAAATATCTCTTTTTCAGAAAAATTTACAGAAATATCCATTTTTTGAAAAACTATTTACAAAACTGACCCTAAAAATTTTACAAAAATGACCCTCCGACCCTGAAAATTTTACAAAAATAACCCACCTGACCCATATGTCACCTCATCATAAGGTTGTGGGGACAAAATTTATGGCATGATATCATTGTCCAAATTATAATTATTAAGTTGGTCCTCAGTCAATGTCGAAAGACATTAAGTTGAAAAAACCTCAGATATGCATCATATATAGGAAAGTGCTATATTTTTCGTTAGAAGGGAAATTTTTTTTTTTTGGAAATATTTAACGATAATTTTTTGAGTGGTACGATAATTGATGTAATGTAACTGTTATAAAATTTGTACGTTACATACAGATGGACAGCTTATTCAATACCCGCTTGATATTTTCATATTTTTTTTATAGCATATTTTTTTTTTAGTAGCAAGAAGGAAGTACAAGGGTCAAATAGAGGCAAATCATTGGTTATGAAATGAATTATTGAATATATTCCTGCAGGGTCTAACTAGCACAAATAATTATCGCCTAGTAGCTAGCTAGTCAATCAGTCATGTCGATATATAATATGCGGATAAGAATCGGCTGCTTTTCCGAAGAGAAAAGCAGGTTTCTGCTTTTTCGATTAGACGGTCGGAATCGGTTGTCGCACTGATCTCAATGTATTTTGATGTTTGCAGTACTGATCTCAAAATATTTCGATGTATCTGAACTGTCATGTGATCCCGATCCTAATATGCTTGTAAATAAAAGTTGAACCTTTTGTACTGCATGGCACCCATGCATAGTGGTTTAACAGAATGTGTTGGTTATGAATGGAAGTGTTAGATACCAAGTCTTAATCGATGTAGTGCAATTCTTATCGTGATGTCTGTTTGATATGTTTTCCTGTTCACGGGAATCATTTGATGCCAATCACGGCTTTGTTCTTTGTTTGTAGCATATATATAATTAATCAATACCCGAAAACATATATATATTAACTTCATATATATCTCACATATTTCTTAAGCACACCGATATATATATTTCAACCGGAAAAGAAAATTGAAGACATATATAAAATGCACGTTGTAATTAATTATCTGATAATGTATATAAGTATATTAAAATACTGAAGAATACAAAAGAACAAATGAATGAGAAATTATATTAATTAATTAATTTGTAAATTTGATGAAAACTCACAGATTAATAATTAAAAAAAAAAAACCAAGAATCTATATTTAATTCTGTCTAAGCTAGAATCAATTTTTGAAACCCAGATGTGAGGTCTCTAATTTAATTCTATCTAGTGGCAATTAATAGACAATATTCTTTGTGTGGAAGTTGCATGTTTGAAACTCAGATGTGAGGTCTCTAACAGACATCTAATTCTGAGTGATTTGACCATTGTCTTCATCTTCAAAAAATAAAATATATTGTTGCTGATTTAGTTGAAGTATATTGTTCTTAGAAGAGGTTTCAAAAGTCTCTAATTTTTGTGTCTCAACTTTTGAACTTTCTAATAGCTGTCAAAATAAAACAGTTTGATTTAATATATCACTTAATTTTTTTGTATAAAAAAAATTATTGAATTTAAAAGTTATTTTGTTTGACAATAGCTTAAAAAAAAAATACACTAATATGAGAAATATCTGGATGTTATTTTTTTTTTATTTTTTATTTTTACCCATTGATTCATATAAAAGCGGAATAAGAAATTAACATTTTTTGTTATGTGCATGTAGAGTATTATTTTGATCAAACAAATCAAATGGCTTAATTTATTTTGAAAAATTGGCTTAAAATTTGAGCAATTTGAAAATTAAAAAGTGGAGATGATGGAAGTATTGAAACCTTCTTCTTACTACTATCCTCTTAGTCATAAATGTGACGTTGTTAATTAAAATATATAAGCGCACAAATTAAAAGAAATGCACCAAAAATTATTTTGTCTCCGTTGACAATTGCATGTACAAGCATATAAATATAACAACACCGATACACTTGCAAGCATGATCGAATCAAATTGTTGTTCAGATTGGAACATGACAATTTTTTTTGCCAAATCAAATTAGATTATTTCGTATATATTACAGCGACAATATAAATGCAATCAGCCAACCAAAATTTTTCAAAATTGACTCGGTCAGGTTTTGTTTCATTTTTAATTTTTTATACTTATACCTAGTCTCCATGTTTTATATATATTTTTATTACTAGTTCGAGAAGGCAATACCTAATTAAGCAAGACTTGCACATCCGGGCAAGCTGAGAGACGTGTACATGCGTGCAACACAGGTTTCATTTATTTGCAACAACTGAAGATTTTTTCGTCAAGGCAAAGTTATCAAAAGTATGGAGTTGGTAGCTGGAATTTTCCTGATTCCAGTGGAATAATTTGTATTTAAAGTTAAAAACTATATATTGCTTGCTGATATTTTTTGCAAAATTTATACGAATATTTTAGTTTCTGGTTCTCTAGATCTAATAATTGATGAAGGAATTAATTTTGTTGTAGTGAATTAATAAAAGAGTAATATATACCTAGTGTTCATCGAAAAACTGTCCATAATATCTATATGTTACATTTAGTATGCTTCTCTTATATTTCAGAATGTATCTGTTACATTATTTGTATACCCATGGACGGCTTTTTAATGGACGGAAGATGTTTCTTTTAATAAAATATATGCAATGATTAGTGATAACTACTTAACTAGGGTGCATGTTATCCAGTCCGGCTTCAATGGTCTGGTATCAAGGTAAAGGCAAAATAAAAACATGCCCACATTGAAATGTTTTGGGACCCCAAAACTTTATTTTCAGTGTCTGATATACATATTGGGAGTTGCTGAGCAAGTGAGCAAAAAGGTCCCTAAAGCAAGTTCTAAACCCACTACTCAAGTTGGAGCTTGGAAGGAACAGAAATATGCAGATTTGCTAATTAACTGGGGCAGGTGCTAATTATAATGTGTTTGTCACATTTGTATTTGTAGTGAGATAAGATGGCCCCCTTCCCTTGTTCAATTATTAGGACTGATGAATATCAATATTTTATATGAAATATGAAATGTATATTGACTTTGGTTTCATTTTCAATAATAAAGAATATGAAAAGAACATGCATGATGTTTTCCTTTGGTGCAACCTAAAGATAAATTAACTTTCTCAAATATTATCATGAAATTAAATAGGAACATTCCAAAGATTATACATGTGTGGGTAGTGTTGAAACAAAGTTTTTTTTTTTTTTTGATGAAGTAATTGAAACAAAGTTGCAATACCGGATAAGATCATCCACATATAAAATGATTCTATATCTTTATTTTACAAAACACATATAGAGGCATATTATATTTGCACCCTTTAATTAATTTCCCTACCTCTCGCACTAGCACATGAGTCTACCATTGGATGCATAAATAGACATCCCTTGTCTAGTTGTCTGTTACTCATACACTCCATTCCAAAAGGAGGAGAGATTTTGAGATTGAGATTGAAGACCTAATAATTAAATGACTAATATCTAAATTAATTATAGCATAAAAAAAAGGTCAAGGATAACATTTCTTATTTCTTATCTTTCAATTTTTATTTTTAATAAAAAGTATCATGATGTTGGCACGTGTACTCACACAATAATGACAGTACAATGAAATCAAGAAGGTGCAGAGTTCTCTTGAAGATTAAATGCCATGATTGCTATCTATATATTCATGTAAATGATTAATTAGCATTAGAGTGACAAGGGGAATTTGCATTACAATCTTTCCGGAATTATGAGGAACTGCTTTCAGTTGATTAGTGACAATTCAAAATAGTGAAAATCTTGAGAATTTTGTTAATTAAAACATCATATTTCTGTATTAGCAAGGTTATTGGTGTACCCCCTGCTTTCATAAAATTATTTATGAAAGTTCGACAAAAATTTTAAATTCTTGGTTAAATATGATATAAATATAAAATTCATAAGAATAAGTTCAAATTTTGTTAATAAAATGTACTGCCCATGCAATTCAACAATTTTTGAATTTGATTAGCAAAAATTTTGTCTGTCTGGATCTGGGGCATGTCCATTCGAATTATCTGTTAAATTAATGCCTCCCCCCCTTAATTTTTCAAATTATCTGTTGTTAAAATCTTGTTTTGTAACATCAACCAAATGAATATCTCAATTAATTAATAAATTAGTTAATTCTCAACGGCACTCTCAATTTCCAAACTCTTTGAATACATTGACAGTTACTAGGTACAGCAGCTGCATTGAATATACTACAAGGTGTATATATTCATCATGAACTAACCCATTAAAACCCCAAATTCTCAATTGAGTAACATCTTGCGTCCATTGAAAAACTGTCTATACATCCATAGATATGTAAAAAATGTACCAGATGCATCCCAAAATGTAATAGATACATCCCGAAATGTAATCTATAGACGCTATGGACGGTTTTTCTATGGAAGTATTACTCTTCTCAATTTGATCAGAAAACCTGGTTCTGCAGCCCCTCTGAAGTCTGAAGTGGTAATTAAGTTCCAACCTACCTATATTTTGCAGTACAGTTTGTTTGTTGATTTATATTACCTGAGGTTTTTGATTGCTG
Organism: Cyperus esculentus; assembly: GCA_030179965.1. Lineage (NCBI taxonomy): Eukaryota > Viridiplantae > Streptophyta > Magnoliopsida > Poales > Cyperaceae > Cyperus > Cyperus esculentus. The sequence continues at coordinate 2,255,181 of JASGLE010000005.1, read as the reverse complement.
CCAGAAATAATAATTGTGTCCAATATTCATGATTCATGTAATCATGTTTCAATATTCCCAACCCCCAGTTCTCATCTCAGCCCAGAACTGTGTATCAGACCCTGGTCCATATGTTAATCTTGTGAAATTAATGACACCAGCAACAGTACAACGCTCTCCATTTGGTTAATAATCTCTGCGGCAGAATTTTGTCCCCATTAAACAATAAATATTGCGGAAAAACCGAGGATCAGGAACAAGAAAATGGCAGCTTGTATATTTTCGATACAAACAAGAGCCTTGTGTCTCTGTCTTTACTCTTTACTCTTTACTCTTCATGCAAAGTTGAAAAGTAAATAAACGTAGACGATGTAAACAAAAGAAAGAAACAAAAGGAAAAGAAAACAGTATTTTCTGGCCTCATCCTCAAAAAATGTTTTTACTTTTCAATTCCTGATAATATATAATATGGGCTCAGGCTGGTGGCTGTAGCCTACAATCCCAATAAACAATTAATTGACCCAATGTGTAATTCACAGCCCATTAACAAACAATAAAACAATTCTAATTGGGTCAACTAGGGCCTCCATCGTTGGGCCTCTTGTTTGATTACTGAATTCCATTCTGATTAACAGATTTTAACATGTTATAAACTCAGTTCAATTATAACATCACAAGTATCAGAAGATTATTACAGGATCAGTTTGGCATTGGATCCTATATATGTGCTTCAGGCATATATATAGTCTCATATCTCATAGATGATACATTGATATTGGCATCTTTGTTTTCTGGTAAATAAAATTTCAGCCAGACTAGGTATCAGTACCGGATATTTTTTGTTTGTGCTTCGTTTCTGAACAGTAAACTACATAGGATTCAAGAAACAGCTAGCAGTGCATCAGGATCATGCCAGCTTTGACAGGGATTAATAAACTTCCTAGCTAATGTGATCTGTCGAAACATATATGCATAATACATACGTGTTGTCTACTTGCATGCTCAAATAAGGTACAAATACAATGGATGAAGAAACTCGGGCCATCCGATTTAACTTTCTTGGCCCAATTTCTTTTTTGATATTTTGTAGTTCAATTTCATCCGGGTACAAGATTAGGCCTGTATGGATAATTCAGTTGCAAACACCCCAAGAAATAATAGAAGCCTAGAAGGTCAATTTCTTAATTTTGTGCGAGAAGTAACACATCCTTATAAACAAGAAATTTCTATTTAAACAACTCCAATTTTTCAAAAGAAAAAAAAAAAAAAATTTGCCCTCCTTCTTTATTCTGGGCTTGAGACCGGCTATGTTAGTGGGCTTGAGACCGGCTATGTTAGTATGTAAATAGTAACATAGGCGGAGTTAAAACTTTGTTAGTAAACTCAATAAAGTAATTACTAAAATGTTTAATTAAGAAATTAATGAAACGTTGAAAGTGTTTAGAAATCGATACCTATAGTACTTACGTAGAAATCCTTGTTGGTACCATAGTTCAGTCTACTGAAGAGCATATGCACTGTCCAAATCATCATCGGCATTGGTCTCTGGCATCAGGTCTTGTACGCCGCTTGAGTTCTTGTTGGCATAAAAACTGAGTCTGCACTTAAAACTTACCAGTTGTTTCAACAGAAATATAAAAATAAACATAAAAACTGATTTCATATTAGAATTTAGCTTAAGAGAAAAGAGACCCTTCAGCGGATGTGGCGATTTGAGGGGCCAAAATTAAGAAGGTGCGACGGGTGCCGGTTTCTTTATTTTATGAGGATCTCCGAAAGCGTCCCAGAACAGTACCTTTTGATCTGAATGCGCTGAAGCCACAGTACACCTATTTGGACCCTGCAATTTTTCAGAAGAAAAAGTTAACTCGAACATTTGCCTTCTGAAAACACAGAATTTGCATTCTGAAACACATAGACGAATCTATCTAGCTCGGAACCAAACTGAAAGTTTCATTTTTGTAAGGTCTGTAAAAATTTCAACTACAAAATTTAGGTGATCAGGTTCTACTTAGGACCATCTAATAACTCCAAATCGTCTATTGTTACCGTCATATAACTGCTAAGATTAAGTTTGTCAGTGTCATGATTTTCTCATTTAATCAGGTCTATGTACCGTCAATTTGTACTGAATTTGGACTGTCATTATAACTCCAAAATTAAGTTTGTCAATTTGTACTGACAATTACTGGTAACAGAACCAATCTAAACTCTGCATATATACCTCAGCCATGAAGGTAACACCGGAGGCATCGCAGGAGATTTCAGTCGTTTTGACAATAGACGGGTACTTCCAGAGCGTCAGTTGCTGCAACCCATTGTGATGTGAACTTAACAGTTCCTTCGTCTCCTTGTTCCAAAGCAACTCAGACACATGAGACCCAGTTTCAACCGACTTTAAGCAAGTACTGGCATCAACGTCCCATAGCTTGACGCATCCATTGTCAACACTGTCAACAGCCTCACCGGACGCAATTAGGTTGCTCTTGTATGGACACCACGCAATTGCCTTTGGCATAGCACTGTGGCTGAAACGGCGGAGTTGGGTGCCCTTAGAGAGCGGACAAAGGCCGTATAGTGCAGCGACTGAATATGCAAGTTTGACCAACTAAATTAGCCGGATATGCCACGTGGCGTATCGGATACACACCGGTACTGTATCGGAAGCACACCCGCACCTGACATGCACACGATATGCGGAGGCAAGGTTTCTAGCGTATCGGGGTAACATAGGTTTACTCGCATCCTGACTAAATCTTCAATTCAAATATTATCATATCGCCTTTCTTGTCTCATTTTTCTTATTATTGCACGCAACATTAATTTGTCAGCAAGCAGTAAAAAACTTCATATAGTTTCTTAGATACAAAAAAATTTCGAACAGGTCAATTGTAGATCGATAATTATAGGAAAAAATATGGTCTGTATTGGTTAAAAAGAGTGCATGTATATGATATACAGATAAAGATCGAGAAGTTGCACTGAAATCAAGTATGAAGAATGGTACATGACCTGCCATATGTACACTAAAAAGGTCAAAAAAAAAAAAAAAAAAAAAAAAAAAAAAAACCAGCAGCTAAATGTAACAACCTACAGTACAAAAACAGAAATTAAAAAATACGTGCCCTTCGCCTAATCTACTAGTTCGATGTCAGCACAAATTCTTCTTCCAATTTGGCCTCGTCCTCCAAACTGCTTAATTTGCATCCATCTTTAGCTGAATTCCAATAGCTTCCATGAAGTTTGGTACTGGTACGCCCCAGTATATATCTACCGGCATAGTGCAGTTCCAGGCGCCTTCCTGGACTTCCCATCAGGTCCAGCACTTTCGCATTATGTTCATTGATCTCCAGGATGGATTAATTGGTGAATTCCATTCTGATTAACAGATTTCAGCATGTTGAACTCAGACAGTTCAATTATAACATATATTAGAAGTATCAGAAGGTTACAGGATCAGTTTGGCATTAGTTCCTATTTGCTTTTGGCATATATATATATAGTCGCATAGATGATACATTGATCGATATCTGCATCTTTCTGGTAAACAAAATTTCAGCCAGACTAGGTATCAGTTACTAGATTATTAATTTTTGTTTATGCTTCGTTTCTGACTCGAGCCGATTCCTTATCCCCTGTTGAACTGCATCTTGCAGATTAGCACGTGAGCCGTTGGATTCTCGAGATCCAATGGCTCACGTGCTGAACTGCAAGACCCTTCCTGAAGAAATATATTTTATTTCCTTGGAATGTTGGATACATTTATAAGAGTTGATAATTAATGGCGGTATATATTGTACTAATTAAATTAGAGTGCAACTTCTTCTTATGTTTGAGCCTCGTAATCGTTTACGATATTAGTAAAGAGCCCAAAACAAGGTGCGGTGATGAAATTGTTATTTCATATAATAAATTTTTATATAATGGGTCTTAAATTGAGAAAATTGATATGAGTATTAAGTTTTTAATGGGTTGAGACATTAAACTATATCAACGGTGGTGATCAATCTAAGTAAACAATTAACGGCTGAGATTTATTCCTTCATGAAGATAGAACGTTCATGTCAAAAAATCCAATCTCCTTTTATAGCTAAAGACAATGGACTATGCTGAGTGAGGAGTTTACAAAAATTGTAGCATTAACTCAGTTTTGACGAAGTTTTTCTTTTATCTTTATTATTGATAACAAAGCCCCACTAGTTATCATTTTCGATCCGTTATTAATTACTAAATATAAAATTTGTAAGAAAATTTAAAATTTTCCGTTGACTGAGATAATTGTACTCTTCCAAATATAGATATGTCGAATTTCTGTTAAGTTCATTGAGAGGGTTGATTCAATTTTGAAAATTTATATACGAAATTCCAAGGCACAGCAGTATATATGGCACTATGCATTAATATTTGTACACAGCTCAAAGTGACGAAATTAAGTTCCATTTGGACCCCCTACCACAGGTCCACAATTGGAAATTTGGATCAAACTGAACATCCTCTAATTAAGTTTCACCAGCAATATTCTATTTCAACTCAATTCAAGCATACTACCTGAGAAGAACCGGGCTTTGGTCTAGTAGCTAAGAGCAATGCTCTCTATGTGGGAGGTTGCAGATTCAAAATCCGGATGGGGTATATTATAGACATTTAAATTTGAGTGGCTTAGACCCTCATCTTTATCCCCCCCAAAAAAAAAGCATACTACCAGAGAATAAGATGGAACATATATAGTTATTATGAACTTGTATTAAATGACAATATTTTCTAGTTCTCAAATTATATATCTACCCCCTATATGCATGGTAGTCCAAAAAAAAATGTAATATATTCCGTCAGTAAAATATAAATTAATTTTGAAACCCTTTTGACGCTAGTGTTGTTCTGCAACTAATGAACAAGACGTGTATATTAATTAGGTATTTAGGTTATCAGGCTCATTCCATTTCTCTACCCTTCATCCCAGCACTCAGACAACTAATCGAAATCTTAATGAAACATTAATATAATATAACTTATTACATGAAACATTAAAAGAATGAAATACAAAATAAATAGAACGAAACAAAAAAAAAAAAGAAATAAATCATAAGAGCCGTAACATGAAATATGAAACGAATATAATTAATAATGAGATATGATAAACACATGATGAAACAAAAATAAAAAAAAAAAAAAAAACCGAAAGTATATATATATAAAGATCATGAAATGAATTTTGAAAGCCCCCACAACACGACATATAAAAGGAGTAGAATGAAACATGAAATTACAAATAAACATTTCCAAATTAAGACAATTCAATTATTTAAATGACCAATCAAATTGGAAAGATTGATCAATACAATAATTTATTTATCGCCAATGAATGAACCAGTCCTGAATCCTGATGATCGATGATAAGTAAGTAAGAAGCTATCTACTTATACACACATACACAAAATTTGTAACGATGTGAATATGTGAACACTAGATATGACCCTAATTGGTGGTATTGGGTATGGGTTCGATTGCAATATTGGTGAAGCAATTTCCATTTTGTAAATTGCAAAAACTTGTTGATATAGAGCTACTATTTTTACCTGACTACCCGAAACAGATCCGAACCTTTCCTGATCCGACCAGATCGGATTCGGAACCGATATTATAGTGGGTAGGGTATATATAGATTTGATTTAATATCCGACTTGAAACCGAACCCGACCCAATACCTGTATTAATACCCGATATATACCATGATTATATACAAATTATATGAACAATAAGTTAATTAAAAAGTGAAGTCATTGATGATATGATCAATACTTATTTGTCAATTGTGAGTATATATGTTTAATAAATTAATAAAAAGTGAAGTAGTTAATGAAATTATAGATATTTATATGTAAATTGTGAGCATATAGAGGAGGGTTCCAATACCTTCATTTTTTGTGCCTCCATCATGCCTCCACTTTTTAAATTTCAAATAACTCAAAATTTAAAACTCATTTTTCAAAACAAAACCGTTAGATTTAATCTATATCCTTTCATTTATGTATATGTAAAAAATCATTAAATTTAAATATTATTTTGTTTGATATCAAGGGTTTCAAAAAATTGTACTAATTTGAGCAACTTCTAGACATTGATTTCTTTAACTCATTGATTTACATAAAATAAAACAAAAAAGTGAAAAAAATTGTTATGTGCACATAGAGAATATCATAATGATCAAATCTAATGATTTTTGTTTTAAAAATAAGTTTTAAATTTTGAGTTATTTGAAATTTAAAAAGTGGAGGCATGATGGAGGCACAAAAAATAGAGGCATTGGAACCCTCCTCGAGCATATATGTTTATACAATTCTTTGAAAAAAAAATATTTGTGATTGATTAAGTATTTTAAGAGTTAACCCGTGAATAATTCGATAAGTCAACACGAACAATTAAGGCAATGTTTAAAAATTCTCAAAATTTGGAACCGAGTCGTCCATACCCTACTCTAAACCGTACCACAACCGATCCAGGACCGGATAAATAAGTATATGGATCAAATTTTGGACCCAAACATTTTTGAGTCCGGATCGTCTACCGCATTGCTGAATTTGCAGTGCAGATCTGACGGTGTGCTCGACTTCGGGATCCGGACTAATTACTTTTTACAGATCCCAAAGTCCAGCACACTGTTGGATCCGTGCTGCAAATTCGGCAGTGCGCTAGATGATCCTGAGTTAGGGTACAGATTCAAGTATGATAGTATCAGGACCTGACCCGACCCGACCCAACCCAATAGCACCTCTAGTTGACTTCGGATCTGCTGATATAATGGTAAAGTACCGCGATTTAACAGCAACGATCCAACAGACAAAACCAGAGCACTCTTCTGCGTGCGTTTAAATGTTTAATATTTCTTTATAACTGCTTAAAAAGTGACAAAATTTCCTTTGGACATATTAACGTGTAAAAATTAAATGGAACAACGGAACACTTAACTACACTTGTATGCCAGCCAAATCGCATATCACCTGGAAATAGATGACAACGATTCTTTGTGGCTATAGAAAGTATATACATACAGTACAGCATGCATGACTAGCTGCATGAGGCTCTAAATTGTACATGCCATGCATGGCCAGAGCACACAGGATTCAATTAATTGTTTAAACTTTTGAGTTTCAAAAATGCATAATTAAGCCGCTTCATTAAATTATTATTTGTTTGTTTTTTTAATAATGCTTATTACTTGACATAATTATATAATCACAACAATGACAATTATTATGCTAATTTTAAATGATAATTATATAAGGGAACCATAAAATTTTAAAAGGATGAAAAAAACTAAGTAATTTATCTTGTGGCCATTAAAAAAAAGTTTTTGTTTCACAACTAGCTAAAGAAACCATTACGAAATAATGAGATATTTTTGTTGTCTTATCTCAATATTAATCTTGGAAATATTTAATGGATACAAATGATAGTTTTTCCTTTTAAAATGGTTTAGCAAGACCGTATGCTAGTTGCATATAACTTTTTTAACTAAAAATCTGAGTGACAAATAGAGAGGAGGCAAAAAGGGAAGGAGACACCGAGTCATCGTCCGTACAAAATAATTTAGTACTGAGTTTTGCATGTATATTTTTAATCGAATCGACCTGTCTTGTCGGAATACTAAAATTATTAAAAGAAATAAAGGCACATTTAATTAACTCTGTTGGAATTTTAAAACTGCACTACTAAATTGCACATATATTGAAATTATAACACATAATGATTGAAATATAGACGTACAAATGTAACTATGGTCCAAAGAGAGTAATATATTGCTACAAATATGGGGTTAAAATACCCAATTTTTCTAAGAATATATTTTTAGCACACAAATGGTGCATTACAAATTATTTCAATTTGAAAATTGAATAGGGTCAGTAATCCAATTCAATAAACTTAATCTGCCACTTATTACAATTAAGACAATATATAGTTGCCATCAATTTGTACACAAAGCTACAGATCCTCAGCCACAAACTAGAAAGTTCACTCTGTCTTTATCTTTAATTTAGCCACGTTGACAATTGACACGTACTTAAGTACTTTAACTCTCCATTTTGAACCAAGGTCAAAATTGTTTGACTGCAAATTTACTCTCTAGTCTTATATTTATAAATATTTGAAGTTGATTCAAATCACATATATAGAATTGACCCCCACTTTCTCTTGTACCAGTACCATGCATACCGGTCCACTTTGTATCGATCCATTGCTTCTACTTGGTTATATTTTGTTCACAAACAGACAAACCCAACTCAAGTTACACCAGAACCAGAGAGCATATATTATATATGGCAGGAATGATAATGAATAAAATCTTCTTCTAGTTCTCTGTTGCTTAATATAATGTTCTGTTTGACGTGTCAAGTCCTATATAAGAATCTGCTAGGATATATAGGAAACAAGTGATACCTCAGTTGGTTAGGAGATAAGTTTTAGGGTAATGTTGTTACTCAAAGATCGAGAATTTGATACCGTCTACGAAACTTTGTAGCCGCCATAAAGAATTTAAAAAAAAAAAAAAACAAAAAGAAAAAAATCTGCAACATACACAATGTAACGCTCATTTTTTTATTGATGAGAAACATCTTGCGTCCATTGAAATAAGGTCCATAGATATGTACAGAATGTAACAGATACATCCGAAATATAACAGATACATTCCGAAATGTAACCTATGAACGCTATGGACGGTTTTTCTATAGGAGCTAGGTATTACTCTGATTCGTTTTATGTTGGGCTGCATAGGATTGAAGCAAGAAGATCACCTAATTAACAACGCCGGATAATACTTGCATAAAAGAAGGAAGCCTCTTCTCTTGCACACCCTTCCTAGTTCCTCCTCACTGTCACTGATCAAATCTTTTCCCCTCTCTCAGTTGGCAATTCTCAATTCAATTTGTGTATTTCTCAAGCTGATCACAATGCTGAGAAAGCTCCTTCCTGCTTTCCTCCTCCCAAAATTGGAAAAATCTGCCGGTACCGAGCCTGAACATCAAGATGTTGTTGCCTTCAACCGGAAATACGGCTACAGCACCAAGTTCGGCCATGTCACGGTGACCTGGTCTCGCGCCAGCTTCAGGGAGCCCTTGATCTGCACTGTTGTTGGGTTCGCTGTGCCGGGCAAAGAGAGAGCTAATAATTCGACGTCGTTTATGCCAGCAGATACCGCTCAGGAGTTTCTGTTCCAGCCGTTTTCTTTCGTGGTTAACCTGACGAAACCGCACCAGGTGAAGGGGTTCAAGAAGTTTGTGATTGTGAAGCCAAACTGCTTGATGGAGCCGCTTTGCCGTGCATGCTTTGCATGGGACTTCTCTAATGCTCGCTGTGGCATTCCGGGCTCCGTGGAGCCCTCCTCAAGTTATTACTTCGCCGTGGCGATAGATGGTGAGATGGTGATCCTTTTCGGGGACATGCCTGAGTGGGCCTATGAGGTGACTCAGGCCCGACCGGGTCCTGGTGCGATCCTCACTCGACGTGAGGACCGGGCCAAGCTGAAGGGGTTCGCATACAATGCAAGTGTCACTTTCGGAGGCGTGCAGCGCGAAATCTCGATCCATATCACACGTGGCGTGCAGGCATTGATGTATGTGGAAATAGATGGAAGGCGAGTGGTAGCCGTGCAAAGCGTCTTTAAGACGTTTCGCGGCACGGCCAAGTTCGATCTGTCGGACGGGCAATTGATACAGATCACGTGGGACCTCCACGACTGGCTCTTCGGGCATGACGTCACTGACAAAAGCGACAACAGTGACGACTGCAGTGACAGCACTGAGGAGGAGGAGGAGCTGACGGCGTCCGACAAAGAGGACGGGATTTTCACATTCAGTTTCATCAAGCAGGAGGTGCACACGGCACAGAAGACTAGTCCCGAGAAGTACTTGGACGTCATGCGTTCGGGGCAGTGGCTGCCGTGGTGGCGAATGGTCGAAGCATGGGTCAGCTCTGAGGAGGAGAGGATGCACAAAGGAGAGACCTTCTGCTATAGGGTTTACATTTGGAAGAGCTGAATTAGATTTTCTGATGTGCTTAATTTAATTTAATATATCACTTCCATCATATTTAGGTGATGATGATGATGGAAGAATTTGATCATTAAGTAGAATTAAAACTAATTAATTGGAATCAGTTAATTAATAACTTAATTAATTAGGGTTTTAAGAGAGAGTAGCTAGTGTGCATGATTCTATGTTAGTGTAAGTGTAACCGTTATTGTGTCTGGCCCCAGCTGGTATGCATTAAGATTTAACAAGCGGTTGTGCACTTGTGCATGTTTGACATATATACATATATGAGGAGGGATCAAATAACCATGTTTTTTGTGACCGATCGGTGACTGTGAAACTAAATCTGAAATAACTACAATTTAAACGGTTAGATGACAAAACTAATTGATAGAATGTATTGTATATATCATGTTTTATGTGTATACAAAAACTTATATCATTTTGATTTTATTTACATATGCATTAAGCATTAACAAAAATCGACAGTTCAAATTTTATGATTTTTTCTCATATCTTGATGACTATTGAAACGATGTTAAAACTTTATCATTTTTTGTGAATATATTATTTAGATAATTTAGAATATATCTAACTAAAGTCCATGGTCACCACGGTCACCAAAGTCCATAGTTATTGGATCCCTCCTCTATATATATTTATCGGAAACATCATGCATCCATTGAAATAGCCGTCCATACATCCATAAAATATAAAGAGTGTAACATTTAGCGCTCTATGAAAATTCCACGGTGGACACTAGGTAGCACTCTATTTATCACGTCCAAATGGTCTGGGATTTCTTATTCTTAATTACTTGTTCATTTTATATCTGTTGAGATGCCCTAAAATTATGTTTAAGTGTATATGCTTAATTAGAAAAAATTTAAAGCATATTAATTAATATCTAATGTGTGATTAAGCATGGATCTGAAGATAAATATATGGAACAGTTACTGCCTTCCCAAAATTGCTTCTACTATTTAGGGAAAAAATGGGAGTCATGCCCAAATCTCATTTTATTAAATAAAAGTTCATGAAAGATGATCAGAACAAGTTTACAAGAATATCTGTATTTTAATCACTATCCATTGCTTCAAAATTGTAACTAGTTAATTAAGTTCATGTCAGAGTTTATTTGAAAATGTAGCATTAATTGTCATATATATTTACTTATTCGCTTGTAAGTATATATGAATTTTGTTCATAACATGCTACATAATTTACATAATATAAACACATGAAATGCTACATATTTACATAATACTTTTTTTTTTTGAAGAAGAAGACATATATATTTACATAATTTATATATAAATACAAACACATTGGATTTAATTAGGCTTTCTGCATTGCGTCACATACATATGCATTTCGTCATTATGTGAGTGACCTGCAGGAAAGTTGCAATGCAAGTGTTGTTCGTTAAATCCTCTTTGTTGGCTTCCAATTGAATGCCCTTTCATGAATCATGAGCTGCAACCAATATTCCCTTCCAACAACTTACATATATATATATATATATACGAAGGACGTTGTCAACTTGTATATAGCTAGGTTTCAATTTTTCCCTTCATTTTTGGGGATATGTTAGTCGAATAAACTTCAAATTACAAGGGTATCGTATAACTATATAACTAGCTTGTACAGAAATATATCAAGCATCCATTGAATAACCTGTCCATGTATATATATAAGTCCACAAAGTACAAATTATGTAACAGTTAAAGTCAATTCTGTAACTTTTACGTCCAATTTGTAACAATTATTTATTTCTTAAACTTGTGGTTAAAATAGTACTACAGCATATATATACAGAGAGTAGTACACATGACGTGTTTGAAAATTACAAACCTTTGTACATGGCACATTTCATGAACATATGATCGATCACTTTCGAGTGCTCATCCCCTATCTTACTGCATTGTGCAGTTAATAACGTCAGTGATTGGATCCTCTCAAGATCCGTGCTGACACGAATCTCAAGACAATCCAATCCAACGGCTGACGCTGTGAACTGCACAATGCAGTACAGCAGGGGATACGAATTGCTTTCGGTGGACCATGAAAAGTTGATATATAACATTATAACTGCAGTGGAAATTATGATATTGCCGAAACAACTGAAGTAGTAAAATATTTTTCCTTTTTGGGATAGATGGTTAATTAATTGACAGCCCATATATATATAACCTGCCCTTCAATTCATCAATCAAACCATTTTCAAATACAGCCCAACAACAATAGCATATTAATTAGCATACCACCAGAAAGCATTTTCTTTAAATACAGCCCATTACTATATATACAGCCCACTGTATGCAGCAACAGGAAACTTTCTCAAGTTTTTTCTTACAAGGATTGGCACTTGGCAGGCTGCTTTGAGAGTTAGTGTTGGAACTAAATTTGGATTCATATCATTTTTTTTTTTTTTGTTGAATAAGAGGCTATATATTGAGCTCATTTCATTAATTAAACCAACATTTAATACTTACAAACCAGAACCCTAAATTTGGATTCATATCAGTGTTATTGATTTGAGGTTAATTAGGTGCCTTGTTTATTCATACAAATTCCGCTGCTCAAGCGTTTATGAATTCCTTGAATGATCAAATGATCATGTGGAAATTCCCCAACACTATCCGATCAGTAAAGTTTTGTGTACTTTTTACTTGTTTTTTTTTTTTTTTGACCAAGTGATTATTATCATAATCACCATAAGTAAGAATATATTACTACGGCCCCTCTAACTTAAAATTAATATAATCCCCAACTAATTTTTCAATTTGAATATTTAAGAATTTGCTAATTAAACTAGCTTCTAACATCAAAAGCAGGTGCCTCAAATTATTAGTGTCCACTAATATCAAATCAGAACTAGTACAACGTCCATTTTGGTTAGGAAAATTAATTAAAACATGACATAAGCAAATTAATTAAAGCACGCGCAAAATGATTAATCTAAAACAGATTATGACCTCTCATTGAACTAAAAAAGTGACTTTTATTTCTTGGTCATTGATGGGTATTGCTCTTAGATGATATTGATCATTATTAAGACAAACTTAATAATACATTTAGTTAAGTAATCCAAGAATAATTAATTTTTGCTACATGTTCTAACAAGTCTACAAGTTTAAAAAAATAACAAGTCTATATTTTCATAACGTTTCACGGTTCTGCATTGCGGGTTTCGTAAGATATTCTTAAATGTAAGAAGAATAGAGGAATTAGGAGATACTAATACAAAGAATTAAGAGGTGTTCTACTATGGATGGTCAAGCAACCCCTCATTTTCATTTTTTTAACAGATCAAAATTTTCTCTTTAATTGTGTATAAAAAAATATATCATGACCACTCAATTATAAAAAATAAACAATCTATATATATTTCTTTACGAAATAATCCACCAAATAATTAATTAATATGTTTGGATATTCATTAACAAAATTAAAATATTTATTTGGAAATTTTAAGGGAATTCAGATTGTTCGATCTTAGCCTCATATGTAAGCAATTTGTTTAGTTGACTACTCCACCCATAATAAAAATAAAAAAAAAGCTTGATTAATAATGCACGTTGAATCAGAATCCATAAAACTATTGGAGCAGATTACTTAGAGAGGAATATTGTTTTTGGCATGCTTCCTTTCACATTGCCATCAGCCACTTTCTGCTCTTTGCTTTCTAAAAGGATGGAGCACTTAATCAGTCAATTTCCTCCTCCCTCCCCTCTCCTTTATCCAGAAAAAGAGTTCTTGCTTTTTTATATAAAAAAAAATCTCTTTCTTTTAGGATCAGAAAAAAAGATGTCATGGACGACCGAACCTATTATATCTTTTTTATCTAGTACACAGTAGAACTATTGTGAAAACGTTTGTATTTCGCTAATGTATTTCGGAGCGAAATGCAAACGTTTCAAATTATGCATTGTCATTCCCGAAATTTTGATTTATTGTTCCTGTTAAATTAATTGATCATATGAAAATACTTGGAGATACAAATATTTTCCATTTTTGAAGTTTTTTAAGTATTTATTCCGGATTTTTTAAAATTCATACACAAACAAGCATTATTTTATTAATATTTTAGAGTTATTTTGAAAAATCCAAAACAAATACTTAAAAAACTCCAAAAATGAAAATTTTTTGTATCCACTAATATTTTCATATAGTAAATTTAATGGAAACCATAAATCAAAATTTTGGACTTGGCAAAATATAATTTGGACCGTTAGCATTTTGAAGCAAAATGCACACGTTTTCATATTAGTCTAGCTCCCTAGTACATTAATACATTAAATTAAATACTGTCCATTGCTAATAATACAGTGAAAATAGTTAAATTTTGATAAATAGGTGGTAGCTCAGTTGGTTAGAAAAGGAGTTATAGGAAAATTTTAATATTATAGGAAATAGGTGGTAGCCCAGTTGGTCTGCAAAGAATTTCATAAAAAAAAAAAATAAAACTTAAAAACCTTTGCTAATATTAAGGTTGCATTTGGTTCATATGCACTGCATAATTTACCTTAAGAAAGAATCAAATTACAAAATTTCTGATGCATACTATATCTTCGAATAATTACACTACCTGTCCAAATATAATTAAATTTATAGACATTGATTTTTATTTGTTTCATACCACGTCGACATGTTAAAAAAAAAAAAAATAGAATTGTAAGTAATTGTCACCAATGATTGCTTTATTTTAAACTCCATGGGGAACACATGCCTGGCTTTAATTTGTTCTGCCGAGTTATTAAAAACAGAAGGTATATATGAAGTCGCGTAAACTATAATATCCCCAAAATATAATATTTACATGCTAAATGATCTATAAATATAGTAAGTGATAGGTTGTTTTCATTCGAATTCCCTATTTGTCATAGTATAGATTTGTCTTGCATTCCAATTAGTCATCTTCTCCAAGTAGATTGCTTTAAAATTGGGAAATCTCACTATCTCAGCCTCAATTAATTAATTAAGTGAGATATTACGTGGTTCTTTACCATTTTCGTGCCAGAAAACAATGATATATATATATATATATATTTTATGTTTTGAATCTTTTGATCAGGTAATCAATCAATCAATCCTCTGTTCCTTTATCTCGAGCATTCCTTTTTTTTTTTTTAAGAAAAGAATTGGAGTGACTTATTACTGCCGAGCAGCCGAGTGGAGAGAGTGATATACAGACATGTAGCCTGATATTTTGAGATGGAGTTAGACACGGTCACACGAATCTTAAAGTACATCGGACGGATTGGATGCTGCGTGGCTTGTGGCTCCATCTCATTTCAGACCTACTTGGGGTGATCTCAATTCTCAAATTGGAACAAGAAGTCAAGAACAGTGGAATAGAATAGTCAATAGTGTGCGTGAGGCTCAAAATTGGCAGCTAGGTATTTTTTTTTTTAAATATTCGGTTTTTTTTTATTTAATTTTTACTTTGTTACGCTATCCGACCGTATCAGTTCCATAGACAAATATTGTTTTTTTTTTTTTTTTTAACATTCAACAAAGTTCATGTTACACAGGTGGAAAGAGAGGACAACTAACACCTCTTTCTTACATTTTTTATAACTTGTGGCACAAAGTCTTTGTTGGGTCTTCGAGATACTATGTTATGTGTCACCGGCTCATCTCCCATGCCATGCGACTATTGTACAAGGAATTCCAATAGGCTGTTATTCCAAATTAGAATAACAGGATCAATATCAACGGATCGGATCTATTTGATAAGACCTCTAAAGTGGACTGATCGGATCCGTCCATTTCGATCTAACGGTCCAAATGGAAATAACAGGGTCCTGTTTTTTCTATGAAAATTACAGCAGATACGGACTCATTGTGACTCTTGGCTCCGTTGTCGTCGTGTGTTTTTCACTTACGACATTGGTACAAGTGGAAGCTTAGCAGACTTAACTAAATCAAGCTAAGATATAGTGGGGATGTGGAGTGTGGACCAAACGTATATATAGCTGTTCCTCATTTGCCTCACCGACTTATATGGAACCTATTTTTTCAAATTGACCTAATATTTCAATTATGCATGGCTCTCTGTTTTTTTTATTTTTTTTAAAAAATATAATCTTAACTTATTGATATTTATAAGATTTTTCTTTATCTTCTTCAATTGTATAAATTCCTCCTGTAAGTCGGTGCAATTGCTAAGCTTTGCATAAAGGAAAAAATAAAAGAAAAAGAAGAGTAATGGGTCAAAATTTCTCATATTTTTTTTATTAATCTGAATTGAATAGAAGCTACTAGGCCCAGAAAGTCGGTATCCTTCCTTCTTAATTATTTTCTGACGACGCGTGCTTGACTTGCTATGCGGATTAGCGGATATATGAATAAAATTAAATATAGCAGTACATATCCTAAAACATATTAATCGATAATAAATAAATTAGAATGTGGAAGCCTCATAGGTTCAGCATATGCATATAGAACTTAATTGTAAAAAATATTTAATTTCATGTTGCTTGTTTTGACAATAATAATTTCTCAAATTAAAAGTTATATGAATTATTATTTCCCGTCAAATCCATTTGCTAGTTTTAATTTGTTAAATTTAGTAACCAATTTTTACTACATTCTTTTTCTTTTTCTCCTTTTTTATATCTCTAACCGGCAATTGCAATTTTCAGATATTTTAATTCCTACTATTTTCAGGTGTAACTATGAATACATAAATTCATAAATCATCATTACTAAATAATTTACAATTGATATTATAAATTATAAATAGCCCGCTTGCATTTTAAATAAATCTTCACCAAAAAAATGGTGCCACTCACTCATAAGCTAAAATTCAGTCAAACTCCTATAAAGCTACAACTCAAAAAGAAAATAGACACCCGTCAATGCAAACTCAAAACTCCTTTTAGTATTCTAACTGAGAAAGAAAAGAGTAAATAAAAAGAGCAAAGAGCCAAAGACCATCAAACAGATAAACAATTTGGAAGAAACCCAAAAGAAAGACAAATGGTCTAGCAGCTAAAATGGTACTTAACTAAAAAGAGATTATAGATTAAATCTTTCATAAACACAAATGTCTCGGAAAAAAGGGAGAACTAAAAAAATATCTACTTAAATAAAAAAGAAAAAGCCAAAAGAAAGGAAAAGAAATAAAAAGAACCCAAATTTGTTCAACAAAGACAAAATGAACCTCGAAGGCGAAGGAAAACCCAGGTGTCGAGTGGAGAAGGCAAAATCCCCTGGTGCTCCTTCACACGCGTGTACACCTACTTCCCAAGAAGAAACTCCACTCCATTCCTCCATCATCATCATATAAAAACCCACCCCAACTCTCTTCGCTGCCTTCCCATTCTCAAGTTCACAAGTTCTCCTTCCCACCTTCCCTTAAATTAAAAAATATCTCCTCCAAAACCAAAAGAACCAATCTTTTCTCTCTCTCTCTTTTTCACGCCTCTCTTCTCGGCTGCAATTAACTGCAATTCTCTTCTGATCGATATTCCCAGAACGAATCTACGCGATGTGTTTGGACGACTTGGAGAGGGCCAGCTGCGAGGCGCAGGTGGACAGATCGGTGCCCCAATTCCCCAAACCAACCGTAAAGTTCCCTTCTTTGTTGGGTTTTCTTAATTTGTTTGGTTCCTTTCTTTCTTTACCTTTTTTGGTTTTGGGAGATGATCATGTTACCAATATTTGTGTGTTAATTTGGTAATTCGAGTGGAATTGTGGGTTTTTTCTTTGTATATTGTTGGAAAAGTGGAAATAGTTAACTTTGCTTGGATTGAGCAAACGGTTACCGAAATTCCGGTTGAATTGCATGCCGAAAACAGCTCAAGATGTTCGTTTGATCGCGTCAAATTGAGGGAATTTTAGCTGCTTTTCACACCCTTTTTGAAACCTATATATTCAAGTATCTTTATATACCTTTATATTCAATTTGATGTGTTCATCTTTATCTCTGACTGATGATGCAATTGATTTAAAATCCTCAGATGGAGAAAGTGTGTGAGGACACCGCCATTACGGATTTCAAACAGATTACCCAAATCGGGAGTTTCGAACCGAGAATAAGATCGGGTGAGTACTCGGATATCGGCGGCCGCACGTCCATGGAGGATACGCACGTGTGCATCCCGGACCTGGCCAAGAACTACGGCCACAGCTTGATTGTTGAGGAAACCATTTCCTTCTACGGGGTATCGATCTGCTTTCCTCTATCACATTTTTACTTATGTATAGATTGAGGCCTTTTTTATGTTAATTTTAGTTAGCATTAATTTAGACAAATTTGCTGCTAGTACTTGGTTGTTGCGAATGCGGTTTGACTTGATCAATAGGTGTTAAATTGACTGCAATTGATATGATTTTTTAGAATATCTGAATGCCTAGGTCACTTATATCAGTTATAATTAGAATATTTCCTTAAAAAAGAACTTGGCGGTTATGAGTTGCTTATTTGCATCTTTTTGTTTGTTAACACAATAAAAAAAAAAAATAATATCAGTATTGGAAGGAACTTCTTTTATTGACCTTCCCTGGAGATGCTTTTTGTTTGCCAAGTTTTCATGAAATTTCACTACTTCCATATCATTCTATGGATATCATTTCTTAATATGAACTGCATCTGCAGATATTGTCGATATTAGCAGGTTTTGGGTAACTAAATAATTTATTATTTAAATTTAGGTGTTTGATGGACATGGAGGAAAACATGCAGCACTTTTTGTCCGTGACAACTTGCCAAGGGTAATTGTGGAAGATGCTGATTTCCCTCTCGAACTGGAGAAGGTTGTGCACAGGTCGTATATGGAAATTGACACTCAATTTGCACAAACTTCTCTCTCTTCTGGCACAACTGCACTAACTGCAATGATTTTTGGAAGGTTTGTATTTCTTCTCCCATTGCGGTGCAAAATTAAATTCATAAATGTCAGGTGTTGTGTGTCGTGCACTTCTAATCCAGTATCACAAAATGAAGTATCATGCATATTATCGACTCTCTGAGATTGGCATATGTACTGCACTAAAATGGCTTTGTTGCCCATTTCTTAAGACTATGCGCAAAAACGGGTCACACTTCCATTATGCAACAAATTAATCAGCATGAAATAACTTGTTACGTCGGTTATACATGATTCTTGTGTGATACCCTGGTGTACATGTGGAAATTTCAGTTGATTTGATGCTGTATTCACATAAGGATCAACTCAATTATCATTCGTACTCACTTTACATGCCCCAAACTGTATCCCTTAATTAATAGTATCCCCATTTCAGGTCTCTTCTTGTAGCCAATGCTGGTGACTGTCGAGCTGTACTCTCGCGGCATGGTTCTGCAATTGAGATGTCATGTGACCACCGCCCAGATTGCAACCGTGAGCGCAAGCGGGTCGAGTCCCTCGGTGGCTTCATTGATGATGGCTACCTCAATGGGCATTTGGCTGTTACTCGTGCTCTCGGTGACTGGCACCTGGAAGGCATGAAACACAAAAACCAATCAAACTCTCCTGCCGGAACCATTCCTGGCCCGCTAAGCGCTGAACCGGAGCTCAAGTTGATAACTCTTACAAAAGAAGACGAATTCTTGGTAATTGGATGTGATGGAATTTGGGACGTCTTCTCAAACCAAAATGCAGTGGATTTCATCCGACGGAAGTTGCAAGAGCATAACGACGTGAAGCTTTGTTGCAAGGAGTTTGTGGAGGAGTCGATCAGACGGGGTGCTACAGACAACGTGACAGCAGTTCTGGTATGTTTCCATTTGGAACCGCCGCCGCTTTTGCGGACACATAGGAGTGGCCGGGTCATGAGGAGTATCTCAGCTGAGGGTTTGCACAGTCTCCGGCTACTCTTGGAAGGACAATGAATCGTTCAGTTAATCGGTTCGCAATTGTAAGTAGATGTGAGGTGCTGCTGTTTCGAAGCTATACAAAGATTTTGACTTTTACTTTGTTACACAGTAATAAGGCCGGTAGCCAAGCTAGAATCGGGCTCTCTGTGCATTTGAGAGACTTGTATATAATTAATTCTCAGTTGAAAGATGTAGAGGATTTAGATTAAGCCAGTGGAGATTGTACAGCCAAAGGCCTTTTGTGCTTAGTGCTGTGGTTTCACATTTTACTTGACTACTAAACAATCTGTTTTGCTTAGTTAAGAAGCAATAGAGGGTACATTCTTACTACTGTTTTGCTTTAATATATACATAGTGCTCTCCTCTTTACACATTAGAAGCATACTTTTGGGACAATAAAATCTTGTCAGCGTGTCAAGAGTACCTATTTTTTTTTTTCTTATTCTATTCTGTCTTTAAGTCTATATCCATTGTGCATGGCATAAGGCATTAGAAAAGTTCCACTTCAATCTCCTTTTATTTTGTCTGTAGTCCTATTCTCCCAACTTACCCATACAGCCACAGGTGTGTATCTAATCTGAAGAGATGGAGATGGGATAATACCAATTAAGCTCCCATGGCATACAGATTTGCATGTAATGTGCACAAGTGCAATATAAATTGCGAATTATGTTGTGGGTTACCTCATGATCCACTTTTGGAGAACTCCATATGCCCCCTTTTTTTTCCTTGTTGGTTGGTTCTGGTAATGTTACAGTCCCTACACAACCGCACCTAAGAATTATATTGGGGATGGGTGGGTGCCAAAACTGTCTGTTCTTGGCTGGCTCGTTGACTTGAGATAGAATGATTGAGTGATCGATCAAGTCAACTAGTTGAGGGAGATTTAAAAATCTTCAAGAAAAAACCGACATTGAAATTTGTTGAAACCGTGCATCAGATTGATTGATCAGGTCAGGTTCTTAAGGAAGTTTGTAGTTTTTTAATGTGATTTTGAATTAACTAGTAAAAAGGCCATAACTTGCTTTGGACTGAAATTATTATCTCTTATAATAAATTTTTAAGATAATATGTAATGGAATTTAAAATAATTTATATGGGTCTTTAAATTCAATGGGTTGAGAACGTCAACGGGCATTAATGGTACGTCAACGGTGGTGATCAATCTAAGTAAACAATCAATGAGGTTTATTCCTTAGAAAAGATAGACTTTTGATGTCAAAAAATCCAATATGTTTTTATTAAGAGCAAGGATTAGTTAACAATATTAGTGGGTAATTAACATGGCCGAACATCAAATGAAAACATGAACTTTCCATCAAAAAAAATGAAAACATGAACTATAATCATGCAAATCAGTCTGAAATCATTGTTCCTTTCTCTGCACGGCTTGCTTGCTTCTGTACCTTTTGGGCCGCGACATTTCCTTTCCTAATTCCCTCCCTTGAGATTTTTTTGTACAGAAAATAGGCACTGTGTTTGTGTTTCAGACTTTCAGTGTTTTGCTGTTAGTGTGAAAAGATATAGATAACGGGCTGGAGCAGTGGAGCTGTGAGGTATCTAGGCCGGATTATTAAAACAGTTTAAAACTAACGAATTTAAATGGGCCACAACATGTCGATGGGTTCTCATTTTCTGAGGCTTATCATAGTGTTATCATGGGATTGATATTTTTATTAAAAAAAAAGTAGAAAATAGAAGCATTTGTGTAGGGCTATATATAGGCTCTACAAAGTAAATTATTTTCAGAGAAATAATTAATAGAAATGTTCTCTAGCTACTAGCTTCACTTTTAAGGGATTCAAAATATTTGAACTGATAAATTTTCAACAAAAAAGTAGGCTTGAATATTTATCTCAAAAAAAAAAAAAAACCGTTGAAATATTTTAGACTTTATAATAGAGTTTTTAGGCTACAACAAGCTATGCAACTAGCATTCCAAATTAGTTTCTAGAGCAAGTCTTAGTTCTTAAAACTTCTCGAATCAATCTTTATTCACTAAATCTCACTTGCAATTCTTTTGAAGCATCCATTATCCTCTTAAAGAGGAGGGATCCATTGACAATGCATATTTTGACAATCTTGACAATGGTCATTTTTAAAAATTTGTAAAAAATCATAAAAAATCTTAAAAATGAAAAAAGTTTTATGGGTGCATTATTTAACTTATAGATTGATAGTGTTTCAAATTTCAATCAATTTGAACATCATTTGATGCCTTATCAAAATTTTGTACATTTTTTAACGGTTGTAATTAAAAGATCTTTAAGGAGCTATCAAATATCGCTTAAATTGAATATAATCGGAAACATAATCAATTTATAAGTTAAGCATAACTTCTATAAACTTTTTTTCATTTTTAAGATTTTTTTATGATTTTTTACAAATTTTTAAAGATGACTATTATCAAGATTGTCAAAATATGTATTGTCAATGGATCCCTCCTCTTATTTAAAAGAGTGCAACCTACCGTCCATTCAATGGACATCCATAGAATAGTGTTACATTCTATGACAAATGGGACTAAGTGGGTCCATTTGTAACAAAAATAGTCACTTTGTGTGACTATGGATGTAAAAGTTCTCAAATAATCTTTAGCACCAGCACTAGTGCACTACAGTCTACACTTGCAAATTCAACTCTTTTTAAAATTCAAAATAACATCAATCAGACTGCCATGCGCAAATTGAGACCTCATGCTGTGTACGCCCCAGACGTCCCTGCGAAATCAGACGGTCCTTAGCCATTGATGCACAATTCGCCTTGAAACATTGCCAAAAGGCTCATCATTACCAACTTTTAGCCAACAAATAGGGGCCCCATTCTGTACTATGCCATGCACTTATATACAACTTAAACCGGACAAAAACATGCAGATAAAATTTTAAATTAGCCCTGTTATGTTACTTATGTGCCCAAGATATCATAGGACAATGTTACCCTGTCACAAATTTTGCCCCACAACCTGATGATGAGGTGGCATGTGGGTCAGGTGAGTCATTTTTGTAAAATTTTCAGGGTTGGAGAGTCATTTTATAAAATTTTTAGGGTCATTTTTATAAAATTTTTAGGGTCATTTTTGTAAATAGTTTTTCAGATATGGTCAATTTTGTAAATGTTCTTTGGAAAAATGAATATTTCCGTAAATTTGTCTGAAAAATGAGATATTTTTGTAAATATTTGCCATGTTATCGTATGGTGCTGGGCAATGTAAGGGGTAATATATATTTTTCCTATATTCATATATTCATATGTAGTGCCCTTATCATCGAATATTTAATTAATGGGAGAAATAATAAAGATAGATAAACACTTAAACAGTCTCCAAATTTTGGGGGCCATAATATCCTTCCCTTGGTTCTGAGTTCTGACAGTTTGATTATAAAATTGGATTATATATTGTAATATTTCTACGTACCATTCCGACAGAGAAATTATTTTAAACGGATTGGCAGAGTTCTTGCCTACAGACTTTGACACATGGATCCTCTCAATGGGGTCTAGGAAAGAGTTCCAGTACAAATATATATAGAACCATTTTTTTTACCAGATTTCATAAACCCAAAACCTCACCTAAATTCTTTCTTCATCGCCATTGAAGAGAAGAACCAAAGCATCAGTAAAGCCTTAGCAATTTTTGATTAAAGGAATATATATCATGAGGAATATAGCAGCACAGATGCTCTCTTTGCTCTTGTTATCTCAGATTGTAGTCAGTGCTCATGGTAAGTAATCATATATACTTACTAGTAGATAATCACATTATATATTTTTAGTTATGTGATCTTGTAGAATTCAACTTCTGATTAAGTTTTTTTTTATTTGCTTTTGATAGGCATAAGAATATTAGAGAAAGAGAGCCTTGTTGCCTTAATGCAGCATATTCTTCCTGTAAGTATATATAAATTCTCCTAAATTTCTCATTTTTTTGGAGTGAAATTTATCCTTTTTTTTTCCCCCAACTTTTGATCATCAATGTTTTCTTATTCCCAATTAATTAGCTTGTAATCATCGATCCTTACTGATCGCTGTTTCGTTGTTGACATCAGGAAACAGTCGAAAACCGAGAAGGAATTAGATCGACTATCATCGAAAGAGTGTTGTTGCATAAATCTGATGAAAAAGGCAGAGGTGCAACAAAGGAGAGTACAGGTACAGCGAGAAAACCTGAACAGAGCCATGAACATATGATTCCGAGCTTTCATGAGGATTACTATGGTCCGAGAGATCACAAGCCCAAGCACCATTAGTTGATCTTAAATGTATATTTAGGCAAATTATTAATTTTCTTCCTTTTTTTGTTGTTTTTTTTTTTGGATACATATTGTTTTATTAACTTATTCGAGGTAGAATTAACCTTGAAGTTTTGAGCAACATTAATTTAGATTCTAACACAACAAAGAAAACAATTTCTTTGTTTAATTTTCTTTTTTCAAATGACATGTTAAATTCACCTTTAATATCGAGGAAAATGATATTTTTCTTCTTTATTGCAATATTAATTAAGATTTGGCTATCACATGTTTAATTAAAATTTTCTGCCAGTCTCAATACGTACGTGTGTCTACTAATTAAACACATATACATTCCACAGCTGTTGGCTTATTTTGATGCATCTGATAACCAACACAGCTGCAAAAATATTATTCAAGTATGGCTGTTGTGCAATTTTAATTTTATTTATATATCGTTGGTTCATAGTTATCAAAGCAACCAGTTTAGTAATTCGAAACTCTACCAATATATGGAGCTATGAAATTTAAATACCAAGCCATTCAGTTCAATCAAACCAAACCGATATTAAATTTGGTATTTTATTTTTTATAGTATGGGTTTCACGGGTGAAAAATGTTTGAAAGAATTAGCCGCCAAGACTCAATGTCAGTATGCGCGCAGGAAGTTTCTGTTTTCCTTTCTCTTTGATTGCATCTGAATGTAGTTATTTGAAAAGTTAGCTACTATATATTAGACTAACTAGCTACTCAGTATATATATATTTATCTTCTACTGATAATACATATGTTTTTTATTTCCATCTTGAAGCACTGTATATATATACATACAATATTTTAAAGGGAAAATTGTCAAAATGCCACTCCAAAACTTTTAACTTGTCAAAATGCCATTCTAAAGTTTTGGTTTGCCAAAATGCCACTCCAAAACTTGATGAATTGTCAAATTGTCACTCCCACTGTATTTTTATACACATTTAATATTAAAAAAATAGATTGTATCAATATCTGGAATGTATTTTCGTATTTCCATTTTCACCCTTCATCTCTTGTACTGTTACTCTCATCCTCCGTATTTTCTTCACTTCACTGAAGCCTCTCGCTGCCGGAGAAAAACCTCACTCTCCGTCAACACTTTCAGCAAGCTCACCGTCACTTTGTGCTTCCCTTTGTCATCTCGATGTGCAAGCTCACCGTCACTTTGCCCTCTTGATGCTCCCCTCTCCTTTCCTCTTATTGGCTCAATGTTCCTGCCCTCTACTCTCTCTTCACTCGGGCAACAAAATCTTGGCAGGCTTCCTGTGATTTTGGCAGCGCACAACTGGGAGGAGCCTTGTCTGGGTTGTGTTGATCGAGCATGCCATCATATGAAACAGGTGCTTGCATGTTGTTCTCATCAAGGAGGGAGAGGAGGTACTCTGATCGGTTTGGAGTTTGTCACATCATTAATTGTTGCTTTTTTTTACAAACATCTATAATAGAATTTGACAATTGCTATTGAATTTGGTGCCATAATGATCACCATTAGCAACATCAAGCTCCAGATTTGGAATACGGCTCGTTTCAATTTCATATTCCATTGTATTTTAAACACTTGTTATCCTTGAGGATATTACATATTTAAACTTCCTAACATATTTGTTTCATATAGGAAGAGAAGCACAACAGCAGTTAGAAGAGGGAACCGAGTGCTCGGCTGGGAGGAGGAAGAGGCGTCGGTGGTAGGAGGACGCGCGCTACATGCGAGGCAGTGTTGGGAAGCTTCGCTGACAGCTACTGAATTGGAAATGAAATGAAATGGAAGAGAAGAGACAGTATAAGGGTATAATGGGTAATATGGAAATATAAGTAACACTATAATGCAATATGTGAATTTTTTATTAGAAAATTAGAAAAATACGGTGTTAGTGGCAAATTGACAACAACATATGTTTTGGAGTGACATTTTGACAAGTCAAAACTTTAAAGTGGCATTTTCACAAGTTAGAAATTTTGGAGTGGCATTTTGACAATTTTCCCTATTTTAAAGGCAGTCAGTTGTTCATTATTCTTATTGATATTCCTTCAGCTAGCAGGGCTTTTAAAACTAATATAAAGTAAAAATGAGATAGACATACAACATATATGCATAATTGTAATTTGGAGTTGTTGAGGGCAGCACTCCAGGAAATACTGCCCATTTCCATGGCCAATGCCCGTACCTTTTGTGTACATCATGGTGGTGCGTATACACTCAATGATTCGTATATCATTTGGACATTTTTATTATTATTAAATAACAGCAACTAATTAATGAGGTACATGATGTGAAAAGAGAGTACAACATGCATGTTGCTGTACGGAACTTATTCTAACTTATCTAATTCACCGGATCCGTCCATGGACCATGATATGATTATCTTCTCCAATGGTAATGTAATCTGATTGTATACATCAAAGTAATAGGTAAGAATAAGAAACGAGTTTCAGTTTATAAATCTCTTTAAATGTGCAATTTTATAGTAATTTTACATGGTTATTAACTTATTATTATATTAAAAGTAGAGTATTCAGACTGGTGTGATCAATGAATATTGTATGTATAAAAAGGACAAGGCTAAATTGTAGCACACTTTTCGTTGCTTATTAGTTGATCATATAACCAAGAAAATTTTAACTTATTATATATCAAACAAAAATTGGTGTACTGAGGCAAAACTGTATTTCAAATTGATCTCCATCATTATCAAATTTTGTCTACCAGCAATAAAGATAAGAAACAGAATACTAAATTCACACAAGCATACTACCATGATATTTGGTTCTTAGGAGAATTTGATGTAAAGAAATCATATTTTATTTCATGTGATAACCTTTTGTTTTGGGAGTTTGTTAAATAAAAGGGAGATTTATATATTTGCCACTCAAAACATGGAAATGAGAAAAATGCCACCCCAAAGTTTGGATTTAGAAAAATGTCACCTCAAATCAGTGTAATTCATAAATTTGCCACCCCAAAATATGGAAATAAGAAAAATGCTACCCCAAACTATTGTTATTCATAAATTTGTCCTATCAAAACATAACAAATTTTTTTACTGACCGAAATACCCATCTCACATCTGACGCGACTTGAAAAACCCGCCCGACCGGACCTCGACCCAACCCAGATTTTTTGGGTCTGATCAGATTTTGCCAACTCTATTCCCGGGTCATATCAGGTTTTGGGTCGTTCGGGTTCGGGTCAGTGTGACTTTCCCTGAAACGTGGGTCGGGATCGGATCAGATTTGAGATCAGTAAAAAAATTTGTTGTGTTTTGATAGGGAAAATTCATATCTATACACAAAAGTGGCAAATTTATAAATGACATTAGTTTAGGGTGACATTTTTCTAAACCCAAACTTTGGGGTGTCATTTTTCTCATTTCCACATTTTGGAGTGGCAAATATATAAATCTCCCTTCTTTCTACTATAAACTCTAAACTACTGTTGCATGTAAAGAAATATAAAGAAATGGAATATCTCTGATTGGTTGTATCAGAGACATGTTTGTCAGAAAATTATGCACTCCCTCTCCCAGATTATGCTCTTTCTCTAGCTATCCGGCAGGCTTGATCCCTCCATCAATAGAGGCGCGCAATTCTTATGGCCACCCGGTCGACATGCTGGATGTAGCGATTTCCATACCGGCCACCCTCCTTTCGGCTTGGTAGCAATCGGATTTGCCTACAAATGGACCTGAACTCGTAATATGTCTCCCTCGAACCTTGTCCCTTCAGTACCAATATAAGGATGCATAACAAAAGAACACCGACTATCATTACCATTACTATTGTGTCCACCACCAAGGCCAATATCTTCCAAATAAGTGGGAATCTAATTCTAAAAGTGGAAAAAAGAAAACATACACAAAACAAAAACATATAAATTAATTGTTTATCAAAAGTAAAAACAGTAAAGCAAAGTTATGCATGATGTGAAAATTTCACAGATTCACAATGTGTAATAAGGGAAGAATATATGTAAGTACTAGCAATGAGTATTCTAAATGGAAACGTAAAATCTTATTTAAAATACAAAGATGACTTTTGTGGAATATTGAAACTTGTAGGGTTAATTTTGAGAAAAATTATATTAAATCAGAAGCTAATGATTAGCTTCTCCTCAACGATGAATCATCTTTCTCTCACTCTAAGCACCTGCGTGTAATTTTGTATTTGATTTGCTTATTGGATGACTAAGCAGGTTCTGGAAAGTTCTTCTGTCAATATCTCCAATAAACTATTTTGATATAAAGAACTTAATGAGAACCATAAATCAAATTTTGTGATAATTTAATATGATTTTTGAGTTAGGAGTACCTAAGAACACGGTAGATTTACTCGAAATTAAGAATGATGAAAAAATACATAAAAAGAAAGTGTATTAATAAAATTCGTTGCACCGCACGGGCATACTACTAGTGAAAATAAATATTTCTTCAATTTCTCTCGCAAATAGCACATTTTTAGGAAATACTGAACTACAATACCGTATTAAGTTTGAGATCTTGTACGATATGTTTGTTTTAAGAGTTATGAGAAAGGTATTATAAGAAACTTGTGTCCATTTAGTATGAAGTATGAATTGTGTTCGCTTTAGAACCAACATGTTAAAAATTTATTCCGTGCATATATATACGTAACGGGTGAGAATTCATTCATTACTATTATTTTGACAAAAATATTACGATTAAATTTAGATTTTATAACATACAAATGGATAATCTTTTATTGAGTATCATTTTAAACAGGATCAATCTATAAGTTTATAGAAAAAACTTCTTGTCCCCTTAAATGTCCCCCAATAAGATTTCATTAAGATTCTAATTTAAGATTCAGATTATCACTAATTACACATTTATTTTGACTCTAAAAGTCGGGTCCCACCACTTAATAAAATTTGTTGTATCATAGCGTTATGGTAAATAATTGTCTGTGCAGATCTTGTGTTCATACCTATCCTCTGGGTGTTCATACTTACCACGATAAGGTGTTCATAGTCGACGTAATTGGTGTTCATACCTACGCATCGAAAATTCTGCGTAGGCCGTCCAAGATTCCACGTTCTAGTGAATGATTCTGTTAGAACTGGTCAAAGATTCCACGTTCTGGTGAATGACCGTCCGCCCCAATTTGAGTGTTCATACAATGTATTGCCGGGTGTTCATATATATTAATTGGAGTGTTCATACCTTATGTCCAACAACTAAATTTTGGGATTCTACAAGTTAATTATGTGAAAATTATTTTCAGTTATTTGGATTAAAATTTTGAACGACGGACTTTCAAATTTGGACCATAAGCGTTTCAGTCTGAAATGCTTATAGAAGTACGGTAGCCGGACTCCCTATATGCGTTTCCAAAATAGCTTCTGCTCTAAGAATATTAAGTTTTCTATTAATTATCGACAGCTCATCTTACGTTTTTTTTTTTTTTTTCCCCAATATCATCGATTTTAGCCTTCACTAATAATCAACGGCCCAACAAATAATAATTTTCTTGTCATACTTCCTTCTAAATTCAGTTTTAGGTCTCAGTTCATTTAGAAACTATACCTTCATATGGAAATTACGATTACAGTCATTTCAGATTATTTTTCATTTAGAAATTTGCATATACATTTTTTTTTCTATTTAAGTGTTAAGATCGTATATCGGCGATGCTATCTAAATTTAAGGTAGACCAATACTGTAAAAATCAAATCGATACTTTCAAAACTTTAGTGGACCAATATGAAAAAAAAAGATGATACTTAATTTGGAGACCAATAGTGTAATTTACTCCAGCATTAAATATATAATTCAATAGAAAAGCCGATCAATTAATATTCTTAATTTTCTAAAAGACTTTAAGAATTTGTGCTGATCTATGCTACCCCGATACTTCATGTGCCAAGCCGAACGTGTAAGCATATCAGGTGAACCATGTGGCATATTTGATTATTTTAAGCAATCAAATTAACCGATACGGTGATATGCATACCATACTTTGATTGCACTATATGACTCGTACTTTCATTGTCATTGTCCAAATAGTCGATGTAAGTTGCACAACATAATCTTTATATCAAAGCCTAAAAGCTAACCAAATTTTACAATTTTAAGAATCTTTTTTACTCTTTTTACGATGGAGAAAAAATCGTTGTGTTTTGTATGAATTCATGATCATCGGATGCGGTGTTTTAGTAATTGTAACTTCGACTTTTGAGACTGGACCTTTTTGGGCTTTTACGAAGTGTACAAATTGGGTTTTGGATGCAGGCCTTGACACATAATTGAATGATGGCTTCAGAGTTTAATACTGCTCCATTTTTTTGTTTTTTATTTTTTGTAAATTTGATAGTAATTAATTATGCTTGACATAATAATAGAAACCCCAATTTTATTTTCTCCCAGATTCAATCTTTAAGAATTAAAAAAAAAAATGAACACAAAGTCACTTTTCACATCATCCATGAAGAAGTTACGTAATTCTTAAAATGAATACATTATATGTCGGGATAATGGAGATGTCTTAAGAATGAAGAAGTTACGTAATTCGTTTTACATAAATTCTAGTTGAGGTCAGGAAATTCAATTAATTGATATCAAACGAATTTCCCAGTTTTATAAAAGTTCCTATTTCTAAGAACTGTCAGAAAATAACTACAACTAGGCAGGTGAATTGTCATATATATCTTCCACTCTACTATTTTTTTTTAGAATTTTACTCCAATAGTCCCACCAAAAAAATTTTATTTTCGATCTGACGATTATAAATGAATATTACCCATTATGAGATTCACATGTAAGACTGTAACCGATAAAATGATTTGGGTGTGAGCATGGAAGGAACGTCCATTTTTTATCTGGCTTTTCTTGCTGGACGTGCAATTTGTAGTCAGAAATTTTTCCTTGAACAATACTGGCACGAAACAGCACAGTCGGCCTCCAGGTGAATTTTAGGCATATTAATTAGGTGCTTGACTATCTATCTATTACTGCTGCACAGTAATCTCCATTGAGTCTGAATAAAGCTTGCACTTCGAATCTTGGTTCAACCCTTCAGTAGTCAGTACAGCCACTGGTCACATTGACCAGTTCAGCTAGCGTTACTTGGTTGGTACATTTGGATATACTAGTGAAAAGCCTATGCCTTACTTTGGACTGAAATTATTATTTCTTATAATAAACTTTTAAGATAATATGTAATGGACCTTAAATTCAGATAATTTATATGAGCCTTTAATTTTATTGGGCCGAGAACATCAACGGACATTAACGTGCATCAACGGTTCTGATTTATCGAAAAAAATGATCAACAGCTCAGATGTGAGGATATCCCTTTCATATCATTTTTTTCAATATGCTTTTATTATTAGTAAGGATATACTCGATCGTCTGACTTTGATTATTGTAGGGTATTCATGAATGATATTGACCATGATATATCAGAGCTAGTCATATAATATATTTTTGCAGCGATTCACATTATGAAATTGGCTCAATTCTAGCTAGGCAATGTTACCAGTTGAAACTA
Source organism: Cyperus esculentus (assembly GCA_030179965.1). Lineage (NCBI taxonomy): Eukaryota > Viridiplantae > Streptophyta > Magnoliopsida > Poales > Cyperaceae > Cyperus > Cyperus esculentus. Next base: position 2,223,574 of record JASGLE010000005.1, on the reverse strand, counting down.
TACAGTATTGTCCTCTTACATATTGGAATACTAATTGATGTTTGTGTGTATATTAATTATATATTACTTGTCGCGGGCATGTGATTGATCTTGCCGTCAACAAGATTATTGGTTTTAAAATTTTTAACTGTAAGTTGAGAATTTAGAATATTATCATATAGACTTGATCAAAAACAGGGGAAGCTGAAAATTAGGGTTCATATATATGCCATCATCTGTAGTTTATGTTTCCATTTATTTGATAATTAATACTAAAAACTTCGACAACGACCTCCTGCATTTCTTATTCTGGCTAGGGGTTGTACATGTGTATCTACTGCTTTATATATAATGTCAACGGTTCGCATCTAAGTTATCGTAAATGCAGTCGGCATATATATATATGTGCATACTTAAAAAATAAGTACATTAATTTATTCAAAGAGAAGGGGGAGGCTAAGAGGGGTTATTAATTAGACTTGCACCTCAATGATTAACATTCACAATTCATTTTGGAGGCAAGTAAGTTGAAAGCCAAATTTAAAAAACCCTTTGAGATAGCTTGACATCTATAACTTAAATGGGGAATAATAGCTGTATTTACCTGTCTGCCTCTTAGATATGCTTACATATATTAATTTGAAAATATATCTACTGTTTATATATCATATATATGGTATTAAATGAATAGAACCGAATCAAATTTAATCTTAAATCAAATTTGAAGTGAATTGAACTTGAGCTAATAAACCTAAGTCGAGCTAAATCGAACTCGATGATTATTCTGAAATCGTGCGTTTACTTTCAAGTTATTGAAGAAATCGGTTAACTTCATGCAAGTTTTCAACCGCCAAATGATTATTCTGAAGTAATTGAAATGGCAGATACTTTGAACATTAACATTATGTTTAACTAATTATCATAAAGTACAAATAAACAACTTACATGTGAAGTATAAATACTTTTGGAGTTAAAATGTAGTATAAATTACCTGCAGGTGCAAAGAAAAAATTTCATACTGAGCATATTAATTAGCCAGCCTTTCCATCGGGAAAAAAAAATGATATTAATTAGATATAGCTTTTACTTTTTAGTTGTAAACAGGGACTTAATTTATAATATTTCATGAGCTTCACGCCTTCACTATATATCTATATATAACAACTTGACATTATGTTTTGCACCGTGATATACAAAAAAAAAAAAAAAAATGATTAAATCTAGTAGTTGTTACAGCATTTTTCACGTTTTAAAATAATTAACAAATGGCAGGATAGTTAAGTACATACGCTACGCATAACTTGTATAAAAAACACCCAACTTACATGTTTAGTCTATAAATACTCTTTCTAATGTTTCATGAGCATCACCATCATGGTTAGCCCCACCAAATTTAGGGGACCTTCCATGAGAATGTATATATTCATATGATCCTGTCATTCATTCCGTAGACATTTATCGCATATCCTTACTCCTAATAAAAAAATATATTGGATTTTTTAACATGAAAGTTCTATGTTCCCCGAAGAATAAATCTTAGCCGTTGATTATTTACTTAGATTGATCACTACCGTTGACATACTTTAATGTCTCAACCTATTAAAGTTTAAGGCCCATATCAATTTTCTCAATTTAAGGCACATTACATATTATCTTAAAATTTTATTACAAGAAATAACAATTTCAGTCCAAAGCAACGCCTGGGCTCTTTACTAAGAAATAATAAACAGGGACAAGATTTGATCAGCATCTTGTGCGTTCAGTTTTGTCAGAAAATAGAATTAGAACGTAATTCCGATTCATAACAAAAAAAAAGTTATAGATATACTAAAAGATACCAAAATTAATACTGACATTCATATTAAATGAGATGCTATTCAAACTACTGGCTTTACTATTATGTTATTTATTTTATACATGTGTATGCATTAATTATATGAATAAGTTGAATAGCTAATTAATTAATTGAGTTAATATCAATATTGACTCATTCAATTAACATGAAAACTAATATATAGTCGATATCGATTTTGGTATACATGTATCATATCCCATTTAGAATTAAGAGGTGACTTTAATCGAAATGAGTTAAATTGATTGAAATGGTAAATAATCAAAAGTCAAAACACAGAACTCGCTAAATTATAGTAACCGAGTACCGGACATGTTGGCGAAGTGAACTGATAGCATATATGAGTAATTAGAAATAATGTTGCATCATAGTAACAAGAATACAAAACTAATAAACTAAGTAATATATTGTACGTATTTAATTTTAAAGTTTAAACATAATACAGAAACTTAGAGAAACCAGGATGGAGAGCTAGTGTACAAATTGGAGGAGTACTTAAGTGATAAATCGTAAACCTCAAGGACCATTACATAACTTGGTCTCATTGATGTGTATATATAAGAAACTAAAGAGGACATATATTAACGTAGCAAAAATAGACATTAATTGGTCTCCATTAACATCCTTGAGCCAGAAAGCCTAGTACTCATGGCATCAATCCAACAAAACAGTTCTTCTAGCCACAGCCACAATTCACATTTCGATGAGCACCGGTGGGTGATTCACATCCGCAACACCCTCCAAGAAGAGGAAGACGAGATAGGTAGACCTGTTTCAGTGTTCAATGTGCCGAAGGCCTTGCAACTCTCGAAGCCGGAAGCGTACATGCCCCAGTTCATTTCCATCGGCCCCTACCACCACCAGCGGCCCGAATTGCTTGAGATGGAGCGGTACAAGCTCGCCTCGGCAAAGAGAACTCAGAAGCTACTTCATGGAATAACTTTGGATCAGCTTGTCAAGAAGTTCGTCGGGCTCCAGAAGAAAATACGTGCATATTATCACAGGTATATATAAAGCTTAGCTTATTCAATCTATTACATTGGAATTTTTCACTTGGGCCTATAAATTTTTTTATAAGCAATTAAGTACTGGAACATTAATCCGAACTCTAAAAGTTTAAAGTAGTAATTATGCTGCAAAGTAATGTACTGATTGGGTAATTAGAAGTACGTGGTACATACACATCCAAGCAGAGCAGTATAAGTTTAGCTACAAATCTTAATCCAATGTTGGTTATCTAATAATTGCTATATATAAGTTGACAAGCTATTGAAGGAAAAGCACAAATTATAATATTTGTTGATGAAAATGGCAGAAATTAATTGGTTCCTTATTTCAAAAGTGAATTAACTCAAAGCACAAATTATTACAAAAAAAGGAAGAAAGACAATTGCTTACTTAACTCTTAATTAACTTGTTAAGGTACCTTGATTTCAATGGTGAGACACTCGCGTGGTTGATGATTGTAGATGCATCATTCCTGCTCGAGTTCTTGCGAATCCACACTGCGGATGCCGAAGTAAACCCCTTCACAACGTTACCAAGGATGTTGAACTGGGTCGACTTTGCCGGGCGTGAATCTACGCATAATTTGATTCTTCGTGATTCTATGATTCTAGAAAATCAAATCCCTTTGTTCTTACTTAAAGAGATCCTCGAGCCACAATGCATTTCACCTGAAGAGGCAGATAAGTTCCTCAACGGTGTGCTAACTGCTTATATGGAGGAGTTATGTCCATTCAAAATGATGGAGAATTTCCCCAAAATAGAATCAACTGAAGAGCATAGTCACCTGTTAGAACTCCTTTATTTCATTCTTGTACCCAAATCAAAAGATCCGGTTCCTCCGACCGGAGATATGACACAAGATCATGAATCACATGAAGACCACATGCCATCACAACCATCACATGGTAAATATGATAATGTAAAACAATTAATTCCTACCATTTGGAATTCACTTCCTTCACTACGTGACCGATCAAATAAATTTATTAAGCAAGCCGTCTCCTCAAAGCCGGTAAAATTTCTAGTAAAAGTGCCATGGAAGATGCTGACCAAATTGCCGGGCTTGTCGGTCTTGAAAAATCCGATCCAAATCTTATGTTCTTCACTAGGTAAGGTGCCAAATGATGACAATCCGAGTCCCGACACAAACACAAACAAACCTCCCTTGGTTGAAGAAATAATGATTCCCTCGGTGGAACAACTAACCGACATTGGAGTTAAGTTTTTACCTACCAACGGGGACATAAATACCATTTCCTTTGATGTAAAAACTGCAACGTTCTACCTCCCAACAGTATGCCTAGATGTAAACACTGAGGTAATAATGAGAAACCTTGTGGCATATGAGGCATCATCTGTGTCAGGACCGTTAGTTTTTACGCGATATACAGAACTAATGAATGGTATTATAGATTCTGAGGAGGATGTTGAGCTTTTACGGAAACAAGGGATCATAATGAACCATATGAAGAGCGATCAGGAGGCGGCGAATCTGTGGAATTGTATGAATAAGTCAATTAGGCTAACAAAAGTGCCGTCTTTGGATAAGGCGATAGAAGATGTGAACAAGCATTACAACAGCAAACTGAGAGTTAAAACTAAGAAGTTCATGAAGAAGTACGTGTTTGGTTCATGGCAAGTTCTTACGTTTTTGGCGACAGTTCTGTTGTTGCTGCTTACTGCTTTACAGGCAGTTTGCTCTGTCTACACTTGCTCTCGTTGGTTTGGTTTCGTTGCTACTGTTACTCCACAACAGTAGATTTTTTTCATACTTATTTGTAACTGCTCATGATCATGAATAATGTACAATTGTACATGCTGGGGTGACTATTGGTGGCTTGCTTTGCTTGTGGTTTTGTTTGGTTTTACTGTACAATTGTACATGCTGGGGTGACTATTGGTGGCTTGCTTTGCTTGTGGTTTTGTTTGGTTTTACTTTGTTTTGTTTTGTAAGCAGTCATACTCAAAAGTGTGGGGTGATTTCTAATTCTCAAGTATTTCTTGATTTGTACATCATTGTAAGGTTAATTTCAGTCTATTTCTGCTGTAAGGTTTCTAGCACCTTGATTTCTGCTGCATTACAATTGAGATATAATTTATGTAATGATTGTACAATTGATTTTCTCTTTCTAAAACTTGTGGTGTCTCAAACAAGTTCCACATATATATAATGATCACAATTAGATGCAATCAGCTGTAAAGAACCAACCAAAACTAGTAGTTAAGCGCAACGCTCTCCGTGTGGAAATTCTCGGGTTCGAAACTCGGATGAGGACTTGTATAGACATTAAAATTTGAATTGCTCTACCCTCATCTTTATCTCAAAAAAAAAAAAAAAAATACAATCAGCCAAATTAGTTACTCCCCACCCAAATTGTGGCCCTTTCTAATTAACTGTTCCTTCTTGCTTAAAGTAATTGGCTGAAATTAATTCGTTTGATACTTTTATTTGATAAGGATATGATATTGGAAAATATATTTGTACCATTTGTGCTGCAACTGTCCAAGTTGTAAATTTATTTTATTTTGTTGAATACAACTAATTACCTTGTGTTCAATATAAAAGTCAAATATTCATATATATGGATAATTTATGTATCTACCCACTTGTCAACCAGACGGCATTGAACAAGTAAATATATACATGTTTTACACGACCACTGAGGCACTGACCCTCAGACAAATTAATTGTTTAAAACTTTTTGTTAATTATAAGGCCTAGTTTGACATAAATTTTTTATGTTTTTACAAAACGAGAAACTCGTTTCCTTTATCTTTATTTTTTTTTCTTTTGTTCGTTTTTAGTTCTAGAAGTTGTTTCTTTTTATTGTTATCATTGCTAGACGGCTGGACGCAACTGATGTTGGCTGGTGACTTTCTTTTTCTTAGGAAAACGGGTGGTAGCTCAGTTGGTTAGGAGAGTTTCTGGACTAATTGATGTGAAGTTACAGTTCACGATTAGCAACTGCATGGCTAATTAGAAATATAGCACATTAATGAATATTATTGGATTTTTTACATCAATATGGATTTTTCACAAAGGAGATTAAGTGTGATGAGAGATATACCCAAATTTCTCGAACAAATTCACCGTATTAAAAGACCGGAACAGAGACGAAATGATACGAGCAGTGTTATCAGAACCGGACCGGACCGGCCGGTTCACCAAATGAACCGGCCGAAACCGGTTATTTGTCCGGTTCTTGGCTGAAAAACCGGGAATGAATCTCAAAAATCACGGCTTAACCATTGGTTGTTCAGCTTTTGCACTAGTAATGATGGTCACGTGGGAACATATAGCTAGCCTATAACCCATAGCACAGTAGTAGATTGTATATGACAGATTTTGTAAGTTTACTTCTTACTTTTTTACCTTTTGTCTCAAGTATTTTACATGAAAGACCTTAATATTTATACATATTGCAAAATAGTAAACTCCTATTTGTTCATTTATAAATATTGCCTTATTTGAGCAAGTTGTATTGGCACATTAACGAATTCAAATAATTTGGTACAGTACAAATCACTTATTATATTATTCAAACTTAGTAATTTATTGTAGTAGGTGGACTTAATATATTGCTAGTACAAAGTACCTTCTTGATAATTATCATATGAAGTAACTAAATTTTTTGTTATATTTTTCCATCTTAAAAAAATAATAGTATTTCAAAAATTTGTATTTTACATTTTGATTTGTTTGATAAATACTTTAAATAATTTTATATACTTTTCTTATATCATTACAAAGTATATACAAAAATTCAACAATCAAACCGGTTGACACGGCGGTCTGACTGATGAACAGTTGACCCGGCGGTCTGACCGATGAACCGTTGACCCGATGGTCTGACCGATGAACCGTTGACCCGCCACTTTGCCGGGTCGTCATCCGGTCCGGTTCTGATAACATTGGATACGAGTAATACCTAGCATCATAGAAAAGCCATCATAGCGTCTATATGTTACATTTTGGAATATATGTTATATTTCAGATGTATTATTTATAGAGGAGGGATCTATTGACAATGCTTATAATGACAATTATGACAATAGAGATTTTAAAAAAATTATAATAATTCATAAAAAATCTTAAAAATGAAAAAAATTTTATGGATGCATTCTTTAACTTATAGATTAATAGTGTTTTAAATTTCAATTAATTTGAACATCGTTTGATGGTTTATCAAAATTTTGTACATTTTTTAACGGTTGAAATTTAACGAGCTTTAAAGAGCTATCAAACGTCACTTAAATTGAATATAATTTGAAACATAATCAATCTATAAGTTAAATAATATCTCTATATACTTTTTTCTATTTTTTAGAATTTTTAACTATTTTTACGAATTTTTCAAAATTTTTATTGTCAAGATTGTCAAGATAAGCATTGTCAATGGATCCCTCCTCTTATTTATATTCGGTACACATCTATAGATGTATAAACGGTTTTTCAATAGACGCAATTATTACCAAGCATATTTTATAAGCCAATATAACATAGAGAAACCTCAAGCGTTTATTGGATAACATGTTCACACATCTGGTGTATAAATTAATTTTATAGATTTTATAACAGTTACATCAATTTTGTAACGCGGAACCTATCAACTTTGTAATGCGGAACCTATAGAGATTAGTTAGCACACTCTATTATATAATTTATAATTTTATATTTTGTTGAAGCAGGAAACTAATTCGCACGGCAATTCATTGTATTGGGTCTCGATCGAACACTCAAATTATCCAAAATTATAAGAAAAACATGTAGAGTCTACCTATAAAGTAGGTCACACATCCATCCGGCCTCTCTCATAATCTGACACACACATACATCTATGTGCTTATTACAATTGCATAAATATTTACTGGAAACCATAATATATATATTTACTAGAAAATAATATATGATGGTCGGAAAGATATAAAATTCACTACAAAATATATTTGTTCATTATAAATATAATGGACCGGTGAAAAGATGTGTGTTAATTTGCTACCTATGACTCAAAAGTCAAATGCGTAAACGAGTTTCACGGGAAACAAAACAATAAAAATTGCTGCTGATTGACTTGGGCCATGAACAGAACATATCGATCAGAGCTGGGCCGGACTGCTGCTCAGGGTCTCAAGAATGGCTTGCAGTGCAGAGTTTGCTTCAAGTCCAACTACGATGGAGATTCAAGCTAGCTCCCTTTTCAAAATTGCATAAAAATGAAAACAAAAAAATTATGTACGTATTATTTAATTTGTAGTTTGATAGTGTTTCAATTTTTAATTAATTTGGATATTGTTTAATGACTTATTAAAAGTTCCTGTATTTTTTTAACAGTTGTAATTTAAGGGGTGAAAAGTCGCTTAGATTGAATATAATTAGAAATATATTCAATCTGTAAGTTAAACAGTACTTCCATACACTTTTTCCTACATTTTAGAATTTTTAAATGATTTTTTTCCAAAATTTTCAAAATTATTATTGTCAAAATTATCAAGAAAAATATTGTCAATGATCCTCGTAAGTAAACATATTGTGAACTTAAATAAAAATTCTCAAATAATGAAAACTCGATATATTCATAAACCATAAACAACGCCAACGAAATTCCCACTTAATTTTACAAAATTAAGTCCTATTTCTAGTCATGTTATTAATTTGTTCTCCATTACAAAGGTGGCCTGACTATGTATCAGTGCCTGCACGTGCAGTACTCTCCACTGAGTATGAATAAATTAACCTTTGAGAAACATCTTTGTGTCTATTGAAAAACCGTTCATACATCCATAGATGTATATAGAAGGTAACATATAAATTCCGAAATGTAACCTATAGACACTATGGACCGTTTTTCTATGGACGCTAGGTATTACTCTAAATTAAACCTTTCGTCTAGAAGTTGATTCAACCCTTCAGTTGGCCACTGTACGTTCACTTTCAGTACTATAGTATATTGACTTGAGCAGTACGTTCAACTGGTCAGCTCTGTTCTGATATTAAAGTATTCTATTTACTTAATTATTCAAGTAGTCGATGATCAGTTGATCATCACATGTCGATCGATGGAAAAGCAGTTGGCACGTACATTCGGACACTCGTCCGGCTTTTACTTCTCGTTGGTCGTTGGTGTACATAATTCTAGGATTTCAAGGCCATGTACTTGCAAGTTGCCTAGCCCTTTACTTATAGTTGGGGGTGTATATCCTCTACGGTACTGCACCCCGTGCAGTAACCACTCAACCAATCATTGACGAGAACGCTTAGACCGTGGGCAGAGTTTATGACGCCGGTCAAAGATTAGAAGTAAGGAGTGCGTTTTAAAACAATTTTTCGGACAAACTCAAAATCTGCGTTACTGTAGGGGATGCGAATTCTATAGTTGGTGGATTAGCTAGTAGATATATATATATATTAACAGTTGGGAGCATGGATTAACAACGTATTGATCTTAATTGATATTTCTTAAATAGCTGCGAGTTAAAAATTAGGTCAAGCCTAAGGACAGCCACTATATTACTAGGGACAGCAGATTTTTTCTATTTATAATATGATCTTTTCAGATGTCCTTCCATGTAATGCATAGATCAAACTGTCCTTAGTAATATATATACTGTCCTTAGGCCTGGCCTAAAAATTAAATTAGAATCTTAGAATATATATATGAGTTCATATGCATTATGCTTTTTATTGAAGAAGTAAATTATTAGAATAAGAGGATCCTTGAAAATTATTATTTTGATAATATTGCCAACTGAAGTTCAAATAAATTCAACAAAATCTTAAAAATAAATAAAAAAAAAGGATTTGTAGATGTGTTCTTGAACCTATAGAATATGGAATATATATACAAGAGTGTTTTAAATAATTTAAAGCAATTTAAATATCATTCGACAGCTCATTTATGTAACTTTTAAGGATGGCACACAATTTTGTCGGCCTTAGATGGACTATCAAACATACTTAAATTGTTTCATATTTGAAAACATATTCAATTTATAAGCTTCACAACATTTTTATAATTTTTCTTTTCAAATTTCCAATTTTATAAAGATTCTTTTTCAAAACTTTAAAAAATCATAATGAAGATATATTGTTGAGAATATTCAAGATAATGATTGTCAAAGATTCCTCCTCTTATAGTAATTAGTACAGCATTTTTCACGTTTTAGAATTAATAAATGGCAGGATAGTTAAGCTACAACTTGTATAAAAAAATAAAAAAACCAAACTGCGAAACTCATGTCCAGTGTGGACAAGCAGAGCAACTCCTTTTAGTTTTTTGGAATATCTTATGTATGAGCATCATCTTTAATTATAGTTAACCCCACCAAATTCATTAGTTGAGGGAACTTGTAGGATCAAACAATCACATGAAAAAATCATGCAGTTTTGCGTTGGGTATTTTCCATTTTAGCCAGTCAATTAATGTTAGAAATTTGATAGCTTATATTTTAATTTAGGTTATTTAAGGAGTAATTATGTTATGAATCAGCTAAACAACTTTTCATTTTGAGTCAGTGTTCAGTTTAATTAGTCAGACAACACAACTTAAGGTTATATATATTATTAGTTCAGAATTAAGGTGACTTTGATAAATTGAAACGGTTTATTCTGAAAAGGTAAATAATCAAAAGAAAGATACACAGCTACATGCATTCTACTTTGAGTCGTAGGTAGCGACCACCTTTTATCTATTTACCGGTCCACCATATTTTTTATAAACAAATATCATTTTTCAATAAGCATTTATATCTTTTCGATCAACATATATCATTTTCTAGTAAACAGATACACTACGGTTTTTAGTAAACATTTATGCAACTATGACAAACACATCGGTACACGTGGGTGTGTCAGATTGTAAGAGAGAGGTGGATGGATAACTTACTTTATAGGTAGACTCTTCATGTTTTCCTTCTACTTTCTACACCAGACATATGTTGACCGATATACAGGTATTAATTAATTGGAATTGTACTTTGAAGTCAAATTGTAGGAGTACTGAAGTGATAAATTGTAAAGTTTAGGGACCACTATGTAACCTACTTGCATTGGTGTGTATATAAGTAACTGAAGAGGAAAGATTGATTGCTAAAGAGAAAAGAGTTACTAATATAGCTAGCTGATACTTGTTGAGCCAGAAAGTAACTCATGGCATCAGACCAACAAACCGATTCTTCTAACAACAATGCACACTTCAACGAGCGCCGGTGGGTGATCCATATCCGCCACACCCTCGAAGAAGAGGAGGAGGAGGATGACACCGGCAGACCTGTGTCTGTGTTCAATGTGCCGAAGGCTTTGCAACTTACGAAGCCGGAAGCGTACATGCCCCAGTTCATTTCCATCGGCCCCTACCACCACCAGCGGCCCGAGATGTTTGAGATGGAGCGGTACAAGCTCGCCTCGGCAAAGCGGACTCAGAGGAATCTTCATGGAATAAAGTTGAATCAACTTGTTGAGAAGTTTATCAAGCTCCAGAAGAAAATACGTGCATATTATCACAGGTACTAAATTTCAGCTTATTCAGTAGAAGTTGGTAATATATGATATATATTTTTCTACTTTCTATTAGTTTGTGATAAACAATTACAGTATGGAATCATTAATACAAATTCTATTAGCTTAACAGAGTAATTATACCGCTACATACATAATGTACTGATTGTGAATAGTGATACATATGAACACGTCCAAGCAAGATGACAAAAGTTTAGCTACTCAGTTAATCCAATGCTGGTTATCTAATAATTGCTATAAGTTGACAGCATGCTTTTGAAGGAAAAGCTAGCACAAATATTGTAAATGGTAGAAATTAACTTCTTCCGTATTCGGAAGTGCATTATAATCTTATGTATTTATATATGAAAAAAAAAAAAGAAGAAAGACAATTACTTACTTGACTCTTAATGAATATGTTTAAGGTACCTTGATTTCAATGGTGAGACACTCGCGTGGTTGATGATTGTAGATGCATCATTCCTGCTCGAGTTCTTACAAATTTACACTGTGGATCCTCATGGAAAGCCCTTCAGAAGGTTATCTTCAAGGATGTCGCACTTGGTAGACCTTGCTGGGCGCAAATCTGCGCATAATTTGATTCTGCGTGATTCGATGATGCTAGAGAATCAAATCCCTTTGTTTTTGCTTAAAGAAATCCTAGAGCCGCAATGCCCCTCATCTGAAGAGGCAGATGATTTACTGAGCAATATGCTAACTGGTTATATGATGGAGTTATGTCCATTTAAAATGATGGAGAATTTCCCCAAAGTAGAACCGGCTAAGCATAGTCACCTGTTAGAACTCCTTTATTTCATTCTTGTACCCAAATCAATAGATCCAGCCCCTCCTTGCGAACATATGACCGAAGAACTAAATAATGAAACCATGCCATCACAACCAACAGAGGGTAATTGTGATTATGTCAAACAGTTGTTTTCTACCATTTGGAATTCGCTTCCATCTCTAAAAGGCCGATCATTCGAACCAATTAAGCGACTTGTCTTCTCAAGGCCTGTAAGATTTATAGTAAAAGTGCCATGGAAGATTCTGACCCGCTTGCCTGTAGTGTCGGTCTTGAAACAACCAGTTGAGAACCTCTTTGCTTCAGTAAATGAGGATTCAAAGAAAGACGATTCAATTCCCGAAACCAACAAGCCTCCTCTAGTTGAAGAACTAATGATTCCCTCAGTAGAAGAACTAGTCGACGTTGGAGTTAAGTTTATACCAACTAATGGTGATTTAACTACTATTTTCTTCGATGTAAAAACAGCGACATTCTGCCTCCCAACAGTATGCCTAGATCTTAATACTGATGTGATAATGAGGAACCTTGTGGCGTATGAGGCATCAGCTGCTTCTGGTCCATGGATTTTCACACGATATACCGAATTAATGAATGGTATTATAGATACCGAGGAGGATGTTGTGCTTTTACGGAAACAAGGGATCATAATAAACCATATGAAAAGCGATCAGGAGGTGGCAAATCTGTGGAATGGCATGAACAAGTCAATTAGGCTAACAAAAGTTCAATTTTTGGATAAGGTGATAGAAGATGTGAACAAGCATTACAACAGCAAATGGAGAGTCAAAACTAAGAAATTCATGAAGAAGTATGTGTTTGGTTCATGGCAATTTCTTACATTTTTAGCAGCAATTTTGTTGTTGCTGCTTAACACTTTGCAGGCATTTTGCTCAGTCTACAGTTGCCCTCGTTGGTTTGGTGATGTTACTGCTGAGCAGTAGATTTCATATATATATAATAATTTGCAAATCTCTTTTTGTAATTGTATCGTTCCTCTGCTCATCAAGTGTGCGAGGGGCAACTTGTGGCTTGCTTTGTTGGAAATTGCATGTTTTGTTTTGTTTATGTAAGCGGTCAAAACTGTGAGTAACCCGTCTTTTGAAGTATTTGTTGACTTGTACATTATTCTAAGCTGAAATTTCAGTCGTTTGAATCTACTTTTTACTAACAATTTCATGTTTAAATAATTTTCAAATTTTTAACATTTTTTTTCAATGCAGTGTACTTTTAATTTAAGAAAAAGTAAGCGTTTATCAAATATTTATGATATTTATATATACTAGAGAAATACTATTAAAATGCTTACAACAAATGATAATCATGTAGATGTGTTTCTAATTAAGTAATTATCTTGTTAATTACACATATAGTAAAAACATTGAGACTTCACTCATAAGAAGATTGGTTCTCTTCATCGCCTTTGCAACGTATAATAATTTAATAATTCAAGCATGTCCACTTCTAGCAAATATTCTGATCTTTACAAAACCTATTTTATTGTCAAATGGGTGCTTTACAGAACGTGCCACATGGAATTAGTATTGTTAGTTACGACAACAGTCCAACGAACAAAAATATTAATTTGTATTGCTAGTTGGGTGTTTTTTGGAAGGGGCTGGGAATATACATGTAACAAACACTACAAATATATAAAGAGATGGAACAGTAATATCAACAGTTTTTTTCTCTTAGAACCTGTCAAACTCAACATAGCAGAGCAAGTATTGTAAATGTAGATCACAAAAACAACAACATCCAGAGCCACAAATTAACGGCCAGCAATCGACGTATATTATCTCAAAGCAGATCTGGTTTATGTAAATTAGTTGACAATATTCGAGCAAAAACTCTTTAATTTCTGTTCCAGCCAGATCTGATACCACAAAAAGAGACTAATTTTCTGATCACACCAGAGTAAAAAGATACTGAGCCACTGCAAAATAATTCATGGATTATATATCTTTTCTGAAGTCTGAACTGAGCGACACAACATCGTGACTTCTGCAAATCAATCTGATCGAATTACATCGTTTCATTTTCATGTCCGAGTACAAGACTGATGCGTTAGCACTTAGCACATATATAATGTTCGCTGATAATCAAAATGCGATTCGATCATAATCAATGCCAACAAAATTCCCACCTTTTAACAAAACTCCTGTTTCTAGTCCCTTTCTAAAAAAACAGGGGTGATTATATATAATTCACCTCAAGGATAAAAGCATGGATTTCTCAGGATAATGAACTCTCAGTCTCAGAGCTAGTAGCTAGCTACAAACAACTGAACAGGGTGAGTTCTGATCATGCTTTGTATATATATATATGCTAGGACATGTACTAATGTAGCCTGAAATCTTCCCATGATCAACAGACAACAATATATATGATCTTATATAATTGCTAATTTCAGGAACTTGACTATGCATAAGTGCCAGCATAGTAGCAAAGTAATCTCCATTGAGTCTGAATATATAAACCTTGCATTTAATTTGAACTTGATGCAACCCTTCACTGTTCACTTTGAGTACTACCACTGACCAGTTCAGTTCTTTACAAGTATTCAATTGTCTATCCTAATATATAGCTAGTCAAATGATCACATATTTATAATTAAGTGTATATTCAATATAATACTATGATATTGACCATTCTCATAGTTATACGTTGTAATTTCAAAATTAGCAGGGACATATAATGAAATTGGTAGGAAACCTTACCAAATGTTTCAGATCCATTCTATTATTTCTAGCTAGGCCATGTAACAAGTTACAAACACAACAGTAGCTAAATTGCCTTAACATATCTGGTTGGTGGGTATATATACACAATATTAATGTATAGTCGGAGAATGAATCTAAACCAATTATTGATCTTAAAGTTTCTTAACTGTGAGTTGAAAAAATTTATATATGAAATAATTAAAACGGGGGAAATAGATATAAGGATTCATATATATGTCGTCGTCTGGAATTAATTTATGTTTCCATTTCTTTAAAATTTATAATAACGAAATCTTAAACTTCAAGAACCAGCTTTTGGTCTAGTGGGTAGTGGCTAAGGGCAATGCTCTCCGTGTGTAAGGTTGCGGGTTCAAAACCCGGATGGGAGGTCTTTTATAGACATTTAAATTTGAGTGGCTTGACCCTCATCTTTATCTCAAAAAAAAAAAAAATCTTAAATTTCAAGTACCAAATTAAAATATAATATTTTGAAACGTGTATAAGATGCTAACATTGATGCATAAAATTATTATATATATATGACAAGGACTTCCTTAATTTTCTATTTTTGGCTACATATCCGGGTTGTGTATGTAGCTTCTTTACGTCAATGTTTCGTATCTATGTTTTATTTTTTTTTTAGCAGTTGACTTATCACTTATGCATATTTAACATTAGAGGCGATAATGATACATTTTTTTATTTTTCCAAAGAGGAGGTGAGCACTTCAATATTTAACATTAACAGTTCATATATATCGGTCTATGGTAAGCAATTTGAAAGCTAAATTTGATTTAAAAAATACTTTGCTAACAGCTTGACCTGATCTTTCTAAAGGGTAGTGATAGGCTGATAGCTGTATTTGCTTGTCATTATCATAGATATGTATACATGTATTTAAAAAAAAAAATATTTGTACAATAATAAACTGTTTACATCTTATGCTATATATAAATGAAAATTCTAATTGATATGCGTTTATTTATAATTTTTGAAGAAATTGGCATTTACTTCAACTCCCTTATGGTTATTCCTAATTAAGTAATTGAAGTGACAGAAACTTTGAACATTATGTTTAGCTAATTGTTATTTGATACAAACAACTTACATGTGAAGTACAAATAATTTTGAGGCTCATTAGAACATACAAATTATATACTACTGCCAAAAAAAAAAAAATAGAAAAATCATTTGTTATATATAATCCAGCCTTTCCTTTGGAAATTAAAGAAAACAGAGAACAAAACAAAATGATCATGCAACTAGCTTTTCTTTTTATTATTATCAAACAGGGCCCTTCTGGTCCACTGGAGCCGGCTCATAATTAACCTATAAATTATATGTCACCTATATATCATATTAGTTCACAATTATATATGCTTTTGCACCCTAATGGAGATGTAACTGATAATTATAAAGGTCATTATTACTGCATTGTTCACGTTTTATATAATTAATAAATGGCTGGATAGTTACGCTACAACTTCATATGAAAAACACCCACCATGTCCAGTCTGTAAAGCTGTTCAACTCTTTGATTTGGAATATTTCATAATCATCATTATCATAGTTAATCCTACCAAATTTAGAGGTCTTAATTTTGTGAGCAAATATTCAATGAAAAAATCGTGGCATAAGTTTTTTTTTTTTTTTTTTTTTTTAAAGACATTTATCGCTTTTATTTTTGATGTGGGCATCAGCACTTTAGCACCCTGTATATATGTTCAATTTTGTCAGATAATTATAAAACTAAAGATAATTCTTATTCAGAAATAAGTGACTATATATATATGATAAAAAATAAGTTATATGTATTGCAATTTGCAAAAGTAAATAATTTATACAGTACCAAACATGTTGGCATGGCTTGATGACATATATATACAGTAATTAACTATTGCATTAATTATTCTGAGGAGACTAATTGTAAAGTACTAAAGTGATAAATTGTAAAATCTCAAGGACCATTACATAACTTGCTGGCATTGATGTATATAAGAAACTGAAGAGTTACTTGTTGGTACTCCATCAATATCCTTTGAGCCAGAAAGTCACAGTCATGGCATCATCAGACCAACAAAACGGTTCTTCCAACAACAACAATACGCATTTCGACGAGCACCGGTGGGTGATCCACATCCGCAACACGCTCGAAGTTGAGCTGGAAGACGACACGGGCATACCCGTTTCTATATTTAATGTTCCGAAACCGTTGCAGCTCACCAAGCCAGAGGCGTACGTGCCCCAGTTCATCTCCATCGGTCCCTATCACCACTGGCGGCCTGATCTGTTCGAGATGGAGCGGTACAAGCTCGCTTCGGCGAAGAGAACTCAGAAGCAGCTTCATGGAGTGAAGCTGAATCAACTTGTCCAGCAGTTTGAGAAGCTCGAACACATGATACGGGCATATTATCACAGGTAAATTCAGCTTAACATATTGGACTTTTTAACATATTATAGAAGTAATTAGCAGAAATTAATTTCTTTTTAGTTTTGGAAGTATATTATAATGTTAGTATGCCACCAAAAAACATTAAAATTGAGTAAACCAGACTGGAATTAAGAGAAAAGAAAACAGAGAATAGACTGTTACTAACTTGAATCTTAACTTGTTTAAGGTACCTTGATTTCAATTGTGAGACACTTGCATGGATGATGATTGTAGATGCATCATTCCTGCTCGAGTTCTTGCAAATTCACACCGTAAATGCCGAAGGAAAGCCTTTGAGAAGGCTATCTTCAAGGATGTCGCACTTGGTGGATTTCGCTGGGCGCAAATCTGCACATAATTTGATCTTGCGTGATTCTATGATGCTAGAAAATCAAATCCCTTTGTTCTTACTCAAAAAGATCCTCGACCCACAATGCACCACATCCGAAGAGGCGGATAATTTGCTGACCAATATGTTAACCGGTTATATGATCGAGTTGTGCCCTTTCAAAATGATGGAGAATTTCCCTGAAATAGAACCGGCCAAGCATAGTCACCTGTTAGAGCTCCTGTACTTCATTCTTGTGCCCAAATCGAAAGATCCAAATGATCAGGAGGAAGAGATAACAGAAGAACAGAATGATCATAACCCTACACCATCAGTGCCAGCACGAGGTAATTGTGATTATGTCAAGCAATTATTTTCTGCCATTTGGAATTCTCTTCCGTCCCTAAACAGCCGATCGCTTCAGCCAATTAAGCAACTTGTCTTCTCGAGGCCTGTAAAATTTCTGGTAAAAGTGCCATGGAAGATTCTGAGCAGCTTGCCTGTAGTGTCAGTCCTGAAACAGCCGGTTGAGAACCTATTCTCTTCGGTAATTGAGAATTCGAAGAAGGAAGATTCAAGTTCCGGAACCAACACAAACAAGCCTCCTCTCGTTGAAGAAATAATGATTCCCTCGGTAGAAGAACTAGTCGACATTGGAGTTAAGTTTATGCCTACAAATGGGGACTTAACTACTATTTTCTTTGATGTAAAAACTGCAACGCTCTACCTCCCAGTAGTACGCCTAGATCTAAATACTGATGTCATAATGAGGAACCTTGTGGCGTATGAGGCATCAGCTGCTTCGGGGCCCTTAGTTTTCACACGATATACCGAGCTAATGAATGGTATTATAGATACTGAGGAGGATGTTGTGCTTTTAAGGAAACGGGGGATCATAATGAACCATATGAAAAGCGACCGCGAAGTGGCAAGTCTGTGGAATGGCATGAACAAGTCGGTAAGGCTGACAAAAGTGCCATTTTTGGATATAATGATAGAAGATGTGAACAAGTATTACAACAACAGATGGAGGGTTAAAACTAAGAAATTCATGAAGAAATACGTGTTTGGTTCATGGCAATTTCTTACATTTTTAGCGGCAATTTTGTTGTTGCTACTTACTACTTTACAGGCGTTTTGCTCCGTCTACAATTGCTCGCGTTGGTTTGGTGTTGTTACTACTGTGCAGATGGGGGGATAAAACTAAAAAATCTGTGAAGAAATACATGTTTGATTTATGGCAATTTCTTGCATTTTTTAGTGGCAATTTTGTTGTTGCTACGTACTACTTTACAGGCGTTTTGCTCCGTCTACTACTACTTTGGAACGGTAGATTTTCATACTTATTTGTAAATTTTGTTTTCTAATTTCATCATTCCTCTGCTCAAGTGTGATGTACAATTGTACATGCGCGGGGGGCGAGTGTGGCTTGCGTTGCTTGATATTGCATGTTGTTCTGTGTTGTAAGCTTCAAAATGTGAGTGTTTCTGTTTTTAGAACAATATATATAGTTAACAAAGATATATCCGACTACAGGGCTAACTTTAGTATCATATGTTTTACTAATGTTTGTAAGACTAAGATCGTTCATTTGCATATTCAGATTCAAAGAAAAATGCACATTATATGTGGAATTTGTAACTACACAAACAATAGAAGTCGGATGAAATAAATTTTGTAATTAAAGTTGGTATTTTTTTGGGAAAATTGTCTATTTGCCACTCCAAAACTTGGAGATTGTCAAAATGTCATTTCAAAGTTTGGGGTTGCAAAAATGCCACTCCAAAATTGTTGTTCTTGTCAAATTGTCATTATACCTAAATTTTTATACTTTTATGATTAAAAAAAGACAAATTGTAGTTTAATCATAGACGTATTTTCATATTGCCAATAATACCCTTAATAGTTCATCCCTTCTCCTCCATCTTTTTTTTGAAGTGGGCTTCTCCTCCTCTGTCTTATATCCCTCCACCCAATTTTTCTCTCCTCCGCCTTCCCTGACTTCCAATCAAGTACCCTCCAAGACTCCAACCAGTTCACCACCGATTAGTTGAAGTCGCTCAAGGGTCAGTTTAATTATTAAAAAAAAAATATGTTCATCACCCTCCAACCGGCACTCCCCTCCTCCGCCCAATACTTCCAGCACAATCCGAGCCTTTCCCTCCATTCAACCAGTGCCATGAAGCAACAAGTCGAATATACTTATTTACTGATTGCTAGTTATGAAATCAAATCACCCAAAAAATTAATACCATGTCTCAATTCAAATCGGATACCTTGCTAGAAAAATTAGTATTATGTTGGTAGTGGGGACAAACTTTTGACTACACCAAAAATGCAATACATAAATGCATTATAAGTATTACTGTTGTGACATGTAAATTCATAAAATTCTCAAAGGTTCTTAATGCGATATCAAATATTGCAATATGTAATGAACAAGAGAGAATTGTTGCATGCAAAAACTCAGCACACAGGAGATAAGAGAGTCAGATAAACAAAGGCGAATTAAGGAAAGGCAACGGGTTATATCATCTAATAACCACACCGGCGAGTGGCGACTGGCCGAGGGGCAGAGATTAGCCTTGCCGAGGCGATTCAAAGGGATGGTTAACCAGACTTGGGGAGGCGATATGTTGCTGGGTTTTTTAATCAATCCATCCATGCTGAAATAATTTAAGGGGTATTTTTGACTCTACACTAAAAATAGCTAATTTTGAATACAAAATATGGTTTAAAGGCATTTTAGCTAGAACACTCATTTTGGAGTGGCATATTTGCAACCCCAAACTTTAGAGTGGCATTTTGACAATCCCCAAGTTTTTGAGTGGCAAATAGACAATTTTCCCTATTTTTTTAGTAAATTTTATCAATAGAACTATAGAAAAAACAAGGCATATTTTTGTAACAGGTAGAACACATTATCATAATATTGTTCGAAACAAAGCATATTTTTACAATTATTTTCCAATCTTATACTTGCCCAATCTTGTTTTTTTGTAACTCATCATGATATAAAACACAATCTTTAGTTGGTAGTAAGTTCTCTGGAGCAGAGTATACTGATTGCCAGTACTGCTGTGAGATCCAAGGGACTGATTTGGGTCATCTTTTTTTTTTTTTTTTTTTTTTTGAAGAAAGTGGAATACTCTACCAATTTCATTGAAACTTTTTATTTTGTGCTCATGGAGGATTGAACCCATGACCTCTTGAAAGTCATCCTAGTTAGCTACCACTTGAGCTACTAGGCCATTTACAGATTTGGGTCATCTTGACTACTACTAGATCTGTTTGGTTTGTTACCTTGTACCACCTGTGTCTTGCCCATAGTGATGAGACAATAGTAATGAGGTTCAGATATGTGATGGGATCCAGTCCTTCAGTTGTCTTTGTTGCCACCTAGAGGTTGGCCCAGTGAAAAAAAAAGGCTGCCTGCCTCTGCCTGGCTGTAAGGCTTCTGGCACCTTTCTGCTACATGTAATCTATGCCAAATTGCAAGTTATAGTTATGAAGATGAGGTTTGTGTAATGATTGTACAATTGTTTTTCCTAAAGCATGTGTGTCTGATCAGTAGTACCACAACAATTCAATCCCCTACGTTAGGGACGGATCTAAAAAATTTTAAGCCAGGCACAAAATGTCTAATATATGAAACAATGAGTTCTATTACATTGTATGTTGCATGATAAGTCATTAAGCTCGGACACAATAACTACAAATGTAAATAAGTATTGTTTAATATAAAAGAAAAATTAGTACTAGTCAGTACATTTCAAAAATCAAGTCCGGGCACGGGCCTAGGCTTGCCCATGCCTAGGTCCGCCCCTGCCTAATGTACAACATTGTGCGGTTTACGATGTCAGCCGTTGGATCGTCTCGAGGTTCTTGCTAGAACGGATCTCAAGATGATCTAACGGCTGGCATCGTGAACTGCACAATGCAGGACGTTGGAGGATGAGTAATCGTACCCCAGATGTACAATCTCTTAAGTCTGAATAGCAGGGTCCTGATCTTGAGATCGGGCGGTAAGTGTCAACCGATCACTACTGTTTAGTTAATCTTTAAATTTGAGTGGCTTAACCCTCATCTTTATCTCAAAAAAAAAAAAAACTACTGTTCAGTTAATCCCGACTGTTGCTCTTGAGATGTAAGAGCACCCAAACTGAGCCCTACAACATATCATGATTTTTATTTTAAAGTAAAAATAAAGGTCAAGCCCTTAACTTTTGAAAATTTAATTAATCAACTATAACTATTTCTCAAAAAAAAAAAAAACTATAATTACAAAAAAAGGTTCATTCTGAAGAGATTCGAGATAAGTGATCATGATTAAGAGTCATCACCAGCCACCAACCCACCAGAAATGCCCCTCTTAATTACATGTTTTTTTAAGTTGGCTCATATTTGTTTATTCAAAAAAAGAAGCCAAAGAAAAAACAAAGATGTGAAATCGGAAAAGTTTAGATTAGAACCAATTTGTTTTGCAATTGTCCAAGTTGTGAATTGATACTGTTCATGAGTATACAGCTTGTTATTTGGTATTCATTAGAAAAGTCCAACGATCATATGGAGAAGTTAATCTGTCTACCCACTTATTAACCAGAATTAATGGCACTATATTAACAAGTATATAAATATAAATATATTAAAGAACGTGTTTCACAGACGAACATGTTTCACAAATGCTGACCCCTTAAGACAAATTTTTTTAAAGTTTTTTGTTAAGCAATTCGTGGTCCTGGGTACTTAATTAATTATCTGTACTGATGTGTATACATGTATATATTAGATGGACTGCTGTCTAATGCGGATGAAAATCTGCTGCTTTTCTTTTCAGAAAAGCAGGGGTCTGCTTATGGTCGGTATCGGTTGTCACACCAATCTCAAAGCATTTTGGTATTTACTGAGCCGATCTTAATGTATTTCGGTGTTTCTCAACTGTCGGGTCAAGAAAAAAAAAGGTGGTCTTCTGCTTTTCTTTTTAGAAAAGCAGGTGATCCCGATCCGTCTAATGCCGTGTGCAACCTGGGTGGTTTTAATCTCGCCCATTAAAATTCATCACTATATGTGAATTCATTTAGATCGAACGGCTCAAAAAACTTTCCCTTTTTTTTCCCTTGAAAATAAAAATTCAGTAGAAGTAGTATTTAGGAGAGTACAACTGTACAAGCATCCATTCCAACATGACCAATTTTGTTACATGTTTCGGACTATATAAATGACTGAGATCATGAATTGCCAAACTTCTTTTAATAATTCTTGGGCTGAAAGCTGAATTATACCTCGGTTTGCAGCCTGGTTCAATCTGATAAAATTTTATTAAAGCCCATGAAAACAATTGTTTCGGTGTATTGGTAGAATTCTCCAGCATTTCCGGTACGAAATATTTAGTAATCAAGGCCTCTATATTTTTTGATTAATCTGCACCAAATGTTGCCTTATAGGCCCAATTAATATATTCATGCAATCAAGACATTTGATCTTGTCAGTAATGGAATCATCAACTATTCAAAATGGAGCATAGAATGCTCAAGTAAAGTCACCGAGACTACGGCCTAGTGATAGTAACATGAGCTCCCACCCTGGAGACCCAGGATCAAGTCCCAGCAGGGGCTGGGCAGGGGATAATTGGGGGGTTTGCCTACGGGCTTTGTTCAAAAGAAAAAAAAAAATTGCTCAAGTAAATACTGGTATGTATATAGGAGGATGATCCTGCCACTTTACCAGCAAATACTGGCACACTAATTGTAAGGAAGCAGATGCCGGCTTCAATATCAATGCTTTGTTTATTTATATGGTTAACTGAGAACCACACCTACAACATTGCATTTCACCATACCAAACATCTTTTATTAAAGGGAGATCAATTATTGAATCGTTCTTGGTTGCACGGGAGGATCTTATTTTTCGTCACAATGAAAAGATACCTTCCGTGCTACTAAAAATTGATTTCAAAAAAGCATTCGACACATTAAAATGGGATTTTCTCATTAAGTTATTGAGAGCAAGGGGTTTTCCAGAAAAATGGATCTTATGGGTACATAATCTACTTATATCAACATCCTCCGTGGTGTCAATAAATGGGGTACAAGGGACCAGATTCTATCATAGAAGGGGATTGCGTCAAGGTGACCCCCTGTCCCCTCTACTTTTCAACTTAGCAGCAGATCTCCTACAGACCTTGCTTGCTAAAGTTCAGCATCTCATGTATTCCATCCCAACCCTACAAACCACCTCCTACCAATATGCAGACGACACAATCATCATAACCGAGGCTCACCCTCGCAATCTTATGGTAATCAGGGAAGTACTGAGCGTTTACGCTTCAATATCAGGGCTCACCATTAACCTCGACAAAAGTGTCTTTGTTCCGATCGCGGTCCAAGAGGACCTCGTTCCTATTATACAGGGTATTCTAAACTGCAAAAGGGAAACGCTCCCCATCACATATCTGGGTCTTCCTCTTACAATTAAAAGACCTAAGAGGGCTGATTACTTGCCTATTCTTGATAGGGTCCATAAGAGATTGGCGGGATGGCAATCTCCATTCCTCTCTCCTGCGGGACGTAGAGTTCTCATTAACTCAGTGCTCAATTCCTTACCTATACACTATATGCAGGCCTTTCAAATGCCGCAATGGTTAATTGATCAAATCGAAAGGGCCAAACGCAGTTTCTTTTGGAGAGGGCACAAACGCTTTACGGGGGGCCACGCACTTGTCAATTGGCAAACTTGCTGTTTACCTAAACAGAATGGCGGCTTGGGAATTAGAGATATTAAAATTCAAAATGAATCTCTAATGATGAAATGGGTGTGGCAGTTCTATGCAAAACCACATTCCTTGTGGGGTATGTTTCTTACAGACAGATATGGGAGCGACCCATTTCATTCGGCTAGGCCGCTCCAATCCTTCTGGCTCGGTGACATATCTTCCTTGATGAACATCTTCACGACTTGTTCTGATAATTCAACCGGCACATACAGATGGGTGATCTCTGCCTCCGGAAACTTCTCCTCGCATTCCACCTATTATTTCCTGATCAACCCGGGGGTCATCTGCCGTTTCACCTCAGAGATCTGGCTATTGCGGATTCCTGAAAAAACCAAAATCTTCATCTGGGTTTTATCTAAGGGAAGACTTCAAACGGCGGATAACCTTGCAGCAAAGAACTGGCCTCACAACGTCACCTGTGCGATGTGCGACATGGCGCTACTTGAGTCGGCCAATCACCTGTTTTTAACATGCAACTTGGCGCGAGCTATTTGGGTTACATTGGGGATACAACCACGCAACGTTGACACCGTCATCGACTTCTGGTGGTCAAGACGGATATCCCTGCACGCGCAATCGATCGACTCTTGGGACAGATTGTTCGCGGCTGTAATCTGGAACATCTGGAGGGAGCGAAATAGGCGGATATTTCAATCACAGGCAGTAAATGGGGCTAGATTGATGCAACTGATTCAGGGGGATATCCGACTTTGGGAACTCGGGTGTAAATAGATCTGCCAAGCACGGCGCTTAGGCACTAGGGATAATTGGGTGGGGGGGCAGCATCAATTTTTTCTGGGGTCTGGCTGTTCAGAATAACAGGGGAATCCTCCGGCTATGTTTTGTATATATCACGAATAAGAACTTTGTAAATCTTTTTGCTTTTTAATACAAGTTTAAACAGGCGATGCCTGTTTCATCAAAAAACTGAGAACTAGCTTGTACTGCAAGAGTTCTTTTGATCAATACGATTTCGCGGGACTGGCGGTCTGGCGGTACAGAACCATGCTCTTCTGATCAAATGGCTTTGGTGAATATATCATGATAGGGATTCATAAATCTCTATTACAATGAATAAACACTACCTCCTACCGGACTTGTCAATGTAGGATATATATCTTGGATTGCAGGTTCAACTCGTTCTTTCTAAGATCGATTTTCAGCCTCAGGGGAGTATTTAACTTGTCAATTGGGCTAGGGCAGGCAGAACACGCTACAATGGCGATGGACGACGTCTGGAGTTTTCACTTCCACCTCCGCATATACCTTTCTGATAGATCCGGGTGAGCTTTTCAGATATACCGTGGCAGTATGGGGGGCAAAAATCCCAGCTAAGGTGCGGATCTTCATCTGGCTCGTGTCACTTGACCGGTTGCAGCAGACATCTAAGAACCTGATTATATCATGCACCTACGCTAAGCAGGTATGGCACACTTGCTTTTCCAGCTAGTGCATCGATCCGATTGGGTATTCCAGGGAACGGCAAAGCAATTTTGGCTGACGGTCAGGAGACGCACCAGAGCGGAACTACGGGGCTACTGGGACACCATTTGCTTTGCAACTATGTGGAATATTTGGAAGGAGAGGAACAGGAGGATTTTTCGGTCCATCTCGTCATCCCCCCCTTTTTTTTCTTCTCCTTCATTTTCTATATTTCTGCTTTACTAATAAGGGGTCTTGTAAACTAAATAAAATGTACTCATGCTTTTCCTTTTAATGAAATTCAGCAGAGTGTTCTCTGCTCCTCAAAAAAAAAAAAGATCAATACAATTTCGCATTTGAGAGACATGATAAAAAGGTTAAAGGGTGATCATCAGTGCGTAGATATGTGGAAATATAAAACAAAGCTTGTTTTGGTAAGTAAAAGCTAGAAAATAAGGCATCAAATCAAAAAAGAAAGAAAGAAAACAAGGCATAAAGATCATCAGTGCATAAAAATGGGTTACAATAATACCAATACCAATTGTTCATAAAGAAATTAAAGGCTCAGCAAATCAAGCTGTCTGAGAATATCATACTACAATACTACATGTCCATTCTTAAAACAAACAACATACATGTCATGCATAATAATCCTTAATTTCGAATCGAGTTCACATAGCACATGATAGCTTACATTTTATCACCAAAGAGAACAACCACCAGTTATGAACCCTAAGCCCTGCAATGAAGGCCACACTGTTAAGTACCAGAATCTGATATCTTTTGTTACCTTCCAGCAAATATTGACAAATTTACTTCACACATTACCTTATCATCTTTGTCAATTATATGTAAACTAACTTGTGCTGGTGCATAATGAAAATTTATTGTAATTTGTAAAGCAAAAATAAAATGCTGAAACAAAAAGGTGACATTAGTTTTTCATAAATATGTTTTTTGCAAACCTGTTCAAAGCAAGATCCTCTAAATTGGAAAAAAAGAAAGTTGTATTAAACTTACCAGATTCCAAATTTGGACAACTATTTTTGGTTGTCTGTCAGGGTCCACAGAGCATGCTGATACACCTCCAGATCGATGAGAAACAAATCATCATCAGGCGTTTCGTCCCGATCATCCATGAGTTCGCTTTCAATCCAGCTAAGAGAGTGTTTCCACTTAGGAACTTTAAGGGGTTGCATTGGAACAATTTCAGCACCAGTTATCTTGTTCTTCAGTTCTTTCAGATTGACAGTGGAAGTGGTGAGCGCTCGCGGATTGCTGCTTGAAGCATCGCTTGTTAGGTCCCGGTTTCTCAAGGGGTTTGGCACGGCCCCGACCATTTGCAGCCTCTTCTCTGTTCATGTTGCAAAAATAAGTAGATAAGAAACATATATATCAAGGTCATGAGGTACTAAAATCTGAATTTTGGCATTTACATGTATTAGATTAAATATCTGTAAGTTATTTCTGTTGTTATTATTTTTTTTTTATTTTGTTCCTTTTATTTTGCCATATATATTCTTAAAATCACTTGTGAAACTTAACTTCTGTGGTGTTTTAAGGAAATTTATTTGATATATCATTGATCATAAATCCAATACCATGCAAATTTGCTAAGTTATACGTTACTGAATTGTACACAACAGCAGATAATTATGTAAATTCTTGCAGAGGCTAGATAGCATTATCGTTGTTTCTTCTTATAAGCAAGTGTATCTTTTTTTCTGTACTAAATTAATTCACATTTAATTTTCTATCCTACTGTAAGAAAACGACAAAAATCGAGTAACGGAAACCACCAAACACTATCATACCTGCATATCCTGTGAACGAGCACAGAAGAAATGTAGAAAAGGAGTTTGCACTATTCTATGATAGTTTTACTGGTTTTTCAAACTTAAATATGAATTTATTGAGTATCTTTTGTTTTCTGGTAAATAATAGAAAGGGATCAGGAAGAATTTCAGGGTTAACGAAAACTTGCAGTTTCTGATGAAACGCTACCAGTAAATTCATGTCATTAACTTGAAAAGAATAATACAGTCATAGAGGTACTCAAATTTAATAAGTATTTTGCATATGAAATAATTATTTGATGAATAAGAATGCATACCTTCAGGACGGCACATATTGAGCTTATCAAGGATAAAATGGTTGCCGGCCTTGTGTCCCCTTCCGACGACTTGCCCTGTTGAGTTTTCAATGACACAGCCTGACGAGGAAAACGTTAGCCTGGCACCTTGGCTGCAAAGCTGCCCAACAGAGACCAGATTGCATTTCAATTCTGGCACCAGGAAGGTATCTGGAAGGAACATTCTATCTGACAGCGATCCGATGATTCCGATGTGGGTCGCCTTAATTGCTGACCCGTTGGCAGTTACAAAGGTAGGCAAGAAAGGAACGGGTTTTAATTCTCGGAAAACAGATGGATGCCGAGATATGTGGTTCCCGCAACCCGAATCAAGCAACCAAACAACTGAATCTCCCATGGTAGTTTTCATAAAATTTTGTATGAGAAAGAAGCTTTCAAGGAATTCGGCCTCTTGCTGCGGGAAGACTCGATTCGCTCTTAGCGGAACGAACACCAAAATGTGGCAATTAGGTCAGCCGCGCTTCAGTAGGAAATTTCAAGGAGCGGCTATAAGATTAATTGAAGACCATTTATGTAGTGCAACAAGTGATGATTAATGTTACTAATATGACCGGGTGGCGTGATCGCGAAGCCCCACCTTTTTTTAAGATTTGTGGGTGAAGAGAGTTGGTGGCGGCACTTTAAGTGTTAACGTTTCCATATCTGCATGGCTTTCTGGAATCCGGAAATCCTACCCACTGAGTTCCTGCAAAAGCACTTGTATCTTTTGTCGTGATCTGCGAAAGCCGAACTTCACCCCGGAAATTCATTCCCCAGATGTAACTGTGCTAAATTGGTACAAGTTTCTCAAGCAATAGGAATGCCGAAACCAGTAACTGAACTGCTGTTCACTAATTAAGCATAAATTTAACCTGTTGCGGTAATACGATGTTACCAGCATTCGATTACAAGTTACATCAGCATGTGTAGTACATATGATCTTCTGTGCTACCAAATAACACCCAAAAAATATTGTATTTCTGAGGTGAAGGTTCTGAATCACAGCCATGCCAGATTGCCAGTCGCCTATTCTTCGTCCTGGTTTATCCAGCTACATACCATGAAGCCATCTTCGTACCTGCCTCTGCATTCTCGCACAGTTAAAATTAGAAAAATGTAGGATGTATTTTGGGTAGGTCATATGCTATTTTCTCCATAATGGTTCCACAGCTGGTGTTGTTTACCAGATAACGGAAGGCGATCAGAAAGCATAATCGTATACTTAGCCAATGTTGATCGTATATATTGCGAAACTTGTTCATGATTATGCCTGTATTTAGAGAAGTGTAAAAAAGAAAAAAAAAATATTGAGGATTTATAATAAAGCTCTGTGTTCCATAATTTCGCATACAAATTAACATTCGTGAATTATACTGTACTATAGGAATCCATTTTATTTCGAAAGTTCCAATTTCCAACAGCACATTTGATGCGGTTAGAGGAAAATAATTAGAAAACACACAGAGTCATAAACACAATATATGATCCTAATCAGGAGTGTATGAGTATGAACATTGAGGAAATATATTTTGAACATCCCGACCGTTACGCATCCATGCACCTTCAGGCTTCAAAAAAATAACCAAAAAAGGTAGAAATTGGTGCATAAAGGGCTGACTTTCGGCCCACAATGCTTCGAGTTTATTCCTAGCCAATGTATCAGCCCATGTACAAAGAATATACGGGGCCGGCTGTAAGAGAAATTGAGCTACCGGCCCAATTAGATATTAGGGTCTCGGCCCACAATGCTTTGAGTTTACTCCTAGCCGATAATGTATCAGCCCATCACAGAGAATTTTACGGGCCGACCGGATTGGCTGTAGGCCCAATCAGATATTAGGGTTTCTTTCCTCCTCTCGTTCCTTTAACATGAAAAAAATTATAAAAAAAAAATAACATTCTTTTTGGTGTAGCAGGTTGGTTGGCAGCTTTTACCATTTGACTGAGACGGTCTACAACAGTAACAGTAGAGAAAAGAGGAAAGTAAGAAAGGGGAAGTAATTTAACAGGAGAAAGAAAGAGCCGTTGAGGGATTGCGGCGAGACGCGTTGATAGCTTGGCTAGACGACCGACAACATACATACATGCTCTGCCTGCCTTTGAGTCCTCCTGCTTAAAAAATGAAAGCAAATTTTATTTATTTAAAGAAGCGAAGAATAAAGCAGCGTCGACAGACAGACAGCCAACAAACGATTTGTGGACGCGGCATTGTAGTTTGTTAACTTAACAGTTCACAGTGACCGCGTCCGATTCCGCTGTTATCCTAACCGAGGATAACAGGATCCTGCTTTTCCGTTCGGCACCGTCGGATGAAAATGGACGGATGAGATATGTTCGGCAAAATTCTTTTTAACTTTAAAAACCGAACTTTTGCACTTAATCTGAACCGTTCGGTGTGATCCGACGGTGCTTAGTGGAAAATCAGGACCCTGTTATCTTCGGTTAGGATAACAGCGGAATCGGACGCGCCACAGTGACCGCATATAATTTGATACTTATTAGTTTCATTTTTATTTTGATGACTTTGTTGAATTTGAAGGTTAGTTGAGCCGCGAGATGGTATATTGGCATGATTTCTGTTCAGAGGCATTTCCGAGGAAAAATTTATAATTAGAGCCTGATATTTTCTGGAATGATTTGGTTAGGTTATTACATGACATACTTATTTTTCTTATGCAGGAGAGGAACATGAGTTTGTTAATTAATTATTTATGGGGGTGTCAATTGTAGGCACTCCACAATTTTACTAAATTTACTAGTTAGACTGTACAACATATTACTTAAAAGTTTAAAGTACAAACCAATTGTGTGAGACAGACATATAGACCGGATCAATGGAGAAAATGATGAAACAGATTGGCCAAACAAAAATTAAATCCAGCTTTTTACCTTTTTCATGAACTGTAAACCTAGGATACATCAATTTATTTTCTTCTAATTTTTTTACTTTTCTTTAAACATTTTAAACTTATTAAAAAAATACTCATATAAGAATATTTCATCCAAAAAATAAAGTGCTATGGTCTGATTAAAATAGTAAAATTAGAAACAATGTAATCATATTTCCCACCACAATTAACAAAAATGTTAAAAATATGATCTGATTTTAAGAAAAACAATAGAGTTAAAAGTTGGTACCGAAACAATGTAAGAACCAATTAAAATTTTTGTATCTATCTATAAGAAAATTCACTTACTAATATAAAGTCATACAATTTAGCTACGTGAATATAGGTTGTTAAATAATTTTTGAGTTATACAATTTGGACTCAAAATAAAAGGAGGAGAAATAGTTTTTAGGCTATTAACTTCAATTTTTATAATTTTTTTATTTTCTGCATTCATTTTTTTTCTTTTTGTGTAAAATTTGGTGTGTATTCCCATCTTTATCTCAAAATACTAAACAAAGAAAAAAACAAAGCATTACATAAAAAAAAAACCTAAAAATCGGCATTAGATGCTAAATATCTTGACTTTTTCTTTTGTAAAGGAAATGCCGATGCATTTTGATAAAAAAGAAAGAATATTTATTTTTAAAGGTCACGCATTTTAAAAAGGAGCACTCATCAATTTCTTCAACAATACACTAATATATGTCTTTTTTACATTGTATAAATCACATCAACATCTTTCTTTATGTTATGGGCAGTTTTCAATTTAACAAATGGGTCCGGAGATGTATAAGGCTCCTTTTTTATTCATTGCTGTCAGTGGTTAGATAAGGTTTCAGCTTCCACATGCTCCTAATCATACTAGTTTATGCTTAATTATATTCCATGATTTAGTTAGTCAAAATTACATACATGTCCTTCCATTTTGTTGATTAATTCTATGAATGGTATAGTCATTTTTTTTTATTTCTTTAGGATTTATATAGTACATTTTTGCGTATTTCAAACCTTTAATCATTTTCAAAGTAATAAATTTGAGATTCATTTGATAATGTCTGGTGTTTATGATATCTAAATGGACATAATTGTTGAGTAATTCATTGTCTTACATATCACCAATGATTCATAAAATCCACAATTTACAAAATAATTCATACTCACACTAATTCTTTAATATTGTTATCAGTCTATTGAAACACAAAACATGCTAAAAATACTCAAAAAAAATGTATATTATTCGCAAGTTCTTTTAACTTATTTTTGTTCATGTCTCAGGATTAAAAAAATATAATCATTGATTGTTTCATGTATTATCATGGGGAGTCCTCATGCGCTGTAATCGTACCAGAAGAAGAAGAAGAAAAAAAAAAATCCTTAATTTGTGGTCAGCTGTATTGATAGTCTGCTTCACATTAATAAAGTTCTTCTATTAAACAAATGAATATAATATAAACAGCCTCAGATTGATTGAACGTCTCACAACACAAACACGTTGCATTCTATGTAGAATTCTCTTACATGATGTGTACAAACATATTATTAGACAGATGCATAATCTAACCATACGCCACCTTGTCCACCCAATCATAAAAAATGTGAGGCCATTATATCAATTAATGTCCATTCCATTAACATCAACATTAATCAACAATTAACAAATAATCCAGGTTATTACTGGTAATTAATTTTGGAAGGGATGCCAAGGCCAAACAATTTCAGTCATTTACTATCCACCATTTTTTTACTTATATAAACAAATATTATTTTCAGTCATTTACTATCCACCATTTTTTACTTATATAAACAAATATTATTTTCAGTCATTTACTATCCACCATTTTTTTACTTATATAAATAAATATTATTTTTAGTCATTTACTATCCACCATTTTTTACTTATCCACCGATCTACTGTATTTTCAATAAACAAATATTATTTTTCAGTAAATATTTATACCTTTTCAATTAATAAATGTTATTTTGCAATGAACAGATACACTACGGTTTCCAATAAATATTTATACAACTGTGACAAATACATAGATATATACACACATCAGACGTGAGTGTGTCAGACTGGTAGAGAGATGGGGGTGACCCAAGTGAGTTTTGCTTGAGTAATTTACTGTCGACCATTTATTACTATTTACTATTTTACCGGCAGTGTGATCACTCCACCACCTCTCTCTCCTTCTATTAGTGCGCTGTCACTTTGTTCCTTTGCTTCTCTTGGCAAGAGACTCCACAGACGGACAGACACAGATACCTGACCAACCCAATCCCACAGAGAGCGAGAGAACGACAACAATGGCAGCATTGCCTCTTTCTTCGTGTCTTTGTTGGTTTCTTCTGCTCCTGGCTCCTCCATTGATACTTTCCCATGGTTCTCTCGACCCACCGGAGAAACCCAACTCAGGTTCACTCAGATAATTAATAGAATTTCTGAAAGTTGTAATCTTTTCTGCTTCAGATGCCTCTAAGAGACTTGCTATTACATACATTTGATATTATTGGTCTTGGTTTAAGTATCTTGCTAAGAATTTAACATGGGTTTTGGTTCCAATTTCAAATGGAGTTTTTATTGTGAGGAAATTTGGTTTTTTATATTTTGCTTAAAGACCCTCAATTTTGGGTGTATTTGTTTGGGTGTGAAGATGACATAATTGGGTTTGAATTCTGAAGGGGAGAATGTGTTTGATGGGTTGGTGTTCACCTGGAGAAGGTCGGTTGCGGAAGCGCCGACGGTCGCCGATGTACCGGTAGAGAACAGCTCTTTTATACTTGCTGAGGAAAGGACTCACAGGAGAGACCCTCTTGATGGATACAAGAAATACAATGGTGGCTGGAATATCAGTAACGATCATTACTGGGCTGTAAGTTCTCTCAAATATACTTTGCAATTTATTCTTGTTATATTCAAAATTTAAGCTGGGACTATGAACATGATTATATTGTTCTAAGTTACTGAATTGTGATAATTAGTTTTATGAGACACTAGTTTGCTTGCAATTTGAGGGAACAAATTGTTAAAATTCCTTGTGACGACTATGCTTGAATTAAATTCTGTTCAAACAGTTATAAGTAATCTGTCACAAGTCATGACATTTATATGTACAATTCTGTAAACTGAATTTTATTACCCGACTTATTTTATGCATTAATCATTATTTTTTCTTAATTTCTTGTGCAGTCGGTGGGGTTTACCGCAGCTCCACTGTTTGCGATTGCGCTCGCATGGTTCATTGGGTTTGGGTTGTCATTGGCTACCATTTGTTTATGCTATTGCTGTTTCCCCCGTAGGAGCTACTCATATTCCCGCACAGCTTATGCACTCTCTTTGATCCTTCTCATTCTATTCACTCTTGCCGCCATGTAAATGTTTCTTATCAAGCTAATTATCATATTAATCATGTAAATCAGTTAGATTAGGTTTATGTTTAAAGTTCATAACTGTAGGTGAGTTCTAATCAAATTGTGATCCCTAATATCGCTGTGAAGCAAGTAAGCCCTCAACCTTGTAAATGAATTTAAATTCAACTAAGAGTAACTATGTTTCCACAGTACAAAAAAGAATATAAAAATAAATCAAGGTTTATAAATCACAGTTAGCCTTTGCTGCAGAGATGGGTTACAACATTACCAGCTAACAATGATCATTTCCCTTAAATCACTATTTAAGGCATAATTAACCCTTCCCATTTTCCTATCAGAGTTGGATGTGTGGTGCTGTACACTGGCCAAGGGAAGTTCCATCAAAGCACTACAACTACTGTAGAATATGTGGTGAGTCAGGCCAACTACACAGTGGAAAACTTGAGGAACTTCTCTGACAGCCTTGCGGCAGCCAAGAAAGTTGATGTCGATCGGGTTTTTCTTCCTTCAGATGTCATAAATCAGATTGATTCAGCTCAGGAAAAATTGAACTCATCAGCCAACAACCTTGAAACTCGTACACTTGATAATTCCAGAAAGATCAAAAGAGTTCTCAATGCTGTGTACGTTATCAAATTTCTTTTTATGCTATCCCTTTCCTGCACATTTGACAATTATCCTGTAGATTTATCCATCACATAGTCGGAATGCCAACTATACAGGGCTTTGAGCTCTTGCATACAGACTTGACTAAATTAAGCCTGGTAGAGCTAAATTGGTTACTATGTTCATATGACTGGTAATAATGGAGATTTGGTCGACAGTTTGTCAGGAAAAAAAATTAATGGTAATGTCTTACGTATATGTTTGATTTGATTTTTTGCTCCAATTATGTTGTGCAAGGTACAAGAAAATTAGTTGCTATTGATAAATGTTGTGGATATTGGTAAATTTTCAAGGAACAAGTGAAATGAAGAAAGTTTAAATTACTGCTCACGCAAATTGGTTTCATTTTCCCCATTTCAGTAGGTTGGCTTTGATTGTCGTTGCCGCAATTATGCTTTTTCTAGCATTTGTTGGATTCTGTAAGTGCTGACAATATTCATTAAGAAAAATAGATTCTCTTCCATGGTTTCTTTTTGTTTGAAAAGCAAACTTTCGTTTCTCTTATGTTCTAGGTTTGTCGATTTTTGGATGGCAATTCATTGTGTCAATGTAAGTTGTCAGCATTGCTTTCTCTCTATTTCTCTACCAATGAATTGATTGTGAAAACATATATTAATTGAACGTACATTATGTCAAATTCTGTAGTCTGGTTGTTGTTGGATGGATTCTGGTGACAGGGACATTCATACTATGTGGTGTATTTCTTCTTCTACACAAGTAAGTCGCATATATGGTTCAAATTCTGATTAACTGTAGTTTTTGTTTTCTCAAGGTGATTCTATTAATTATTCTTGGCATTGTATGAAACACGGGCTTATCTATGATAGGCAAAATCAAACACCAAATAGGGATAGTTGGTACTCATCTGATGCACTATATTCCTTAAAAGTACTCATTTGGCTTTGGAAGTTTAATCCCAAAGAACTAGGCATTGAGATTACATGCTCCAACAATTCATGAAAATTGCCAATCATTAACTTGCTCATTTTATTGAGACAATTGGAGTAACATTAAGCTCCTCAAAATAATAATAGGATTCACCGCCGATATGAGAAAATGGTTGGTAGTTGGTACTCATCTAATGCACTATATTCCTGATATGTAATTAGGACTAAAATTTACTTAATTAACTTATAAATCTCCCATTGTATGTTTAAATTTGTCAGTGTGGTGGCGGACACCTGTGTCGCCATGGATGAGTGGGCCACCCATCCTCACTTGCACTCAGCCTTAGATGATATCTTGCCATGTGTTGACACAGCGACTGCAAATGATTCTTTCTACAAAGGCCGTGAAGTCACCTCTCAATTGGTCAACCTTGTCAACCAGGTCATTTCAAATGTGTCAAACCAAAACATGCCAGCCAATCCTACTCCATTGTACTTTAATCAATCGGGGCCATTGATGCCAATGCTTTGCAATCCGTACAATGCTGATCTATCCAACCGTACTTGCAGTGCTGGAGAGGTCGACTTGAACAATGCAACCCAGGTAACGTACTTACGCAGCTCTTGTGATCTTACAATAAGATTCCATTGCGCAAGTCAAAAAATAAGCTCTGCGATGTTTCATTTTAGATTGGAATCTCTATAAACATTTGCACCGGGTACTTTGGCAGTCATATAGTAAAAGTGCTTTTGCCGAATAAGCTGTGGCTGTGGTACTCAAGTAGATGATGAAATCTTACAATTTGTGCATAAAAAATTATGGACATTACACTGTTGTTTCTGTTACTGGCCTGTTTGGTCAGATGTGTCTTCCAATTATTTTACTACACTCTTCCATTATATTGTTAATATAATGCCAGCTTAAAGTAGTAACATCAGTAATGTCGGTAGAGCCAGCAGCAGGTGGCAGCAGTATAAGGCATATATGGTACTGATATTTCTTATTGGAGTTAATGGTATGAGCTGAATATGAAGATAAAATTTTGTAGGTATGGAAGCGGTATGAGTGCCAAACTAAAGTTGTATCTGGGCAAGAAATATGTAGCACCACTGGTCGAGTCACCCCCAGTATCTACAACCAAATGGCTGCCGCTGTCAATGTGAGCCAAGGTCTGTACCAGTATGGGCCCTTCCTGAACCAACTAGAAGATTGCACTTTTGTCCGTGACACCTTCACCACCATCCACTCCGACAACTGTCCTGGGCTGGATAAGTACAGTAAATTGGTCTATATTGGGCTAGTAATGGTCTCTGCTGCTGTTATGTTGTCACTTGTATTTTGGGTGGTTTATGCAAGGGAAAGGCGCCATAGGGTGTATAACAAGCAGTTTGTTGCCCGTTCAGGTCCTGGGAACCACCCAGTTCAAGATAAGACACCTTAGATGTAAGAAGAAACTTTTCTTGTGTCAAATTTTAGTTAGGTTTAGTTTTATTCGAGTGCTATGAGGGTGTGCATATTTGTTCAATTCAGAGGCATGTTAATTTGTGAGGGTTTTTTTTGGCAGCTTTTAAACCATATCTGTTTAGTTGTGTATATTTAACTTTGTGCATATTTGGTCTGTTTTCTTTTGTAGAATCTATGGTTTGTCTCTATTAGCTTCATTTCGGATTAAATTTATCTTTCATGAAGATCTTTAATTCTGTATGTTTACCAGTTGGTACCACCTTTACACTCTACCAGTAAATACTTCGAAACAGGCATATCTGTTTCCAATACATACCGGCATTGTATCTTTCTGGGGGCTGCTAACAGGAAACTGCCTATAAAACTGCAATTAAGGTACCTTCACCAATGTGTCAAGGTGCAACATGCTAACAACTCCGACCAATCCTGGAGAGGATTATGATAGTAATCCTTTATCCATACAAACAATCCTTCTTATCTTTGATGTTCAGAACATAAATAGGGGGCAACATCTCCCTTTTTTGACATACTGGTCAAAAAGTGCAGGAAAAAAAAGAGGTTGATGTGCCCATCAGGAGATTAAGATTCTATTTCTGTACTATCAGGAGCCTGATTTCATAAATGGAACCAATCAGGTACCAGTAAGTGTACCAGTAGGCCATGAACTGGGCCCAGATTCTTAAATTCTGCAATGCCTTACTCCTCAGGTCTAGTTTTTTTCAAGATAAAATGAGACAACAGGTACATGGGTCTTTAAATTGTGAAAATAACAGGTAAAAGAGAGGTCAATTGGAAAAGGTCAATAGAAGGGAAAAAAAAAAGTACATGAATTTGTAGACTATTTGGGCCTAAATTGACTTGGGCTCTTTCCTTGTTGGTACATGTATCATGTATGCAGTGCAAAGTGCAAACACTGACCAGAGTTCCACACGCTAAAGCCTGGTTGGAGTCAAAATGCATGCACTTTTTATTGCCTGAGATGCAGGTAAGACTGGCAGGAAGTTCAAAAGGGTAAAAATGGAATTATTGAAGAGTTTAGGTTGACTGATAAATCTGAAAAAGTCAAAATAGCTGGGAAGTCAGCTACTGGTAAAATCGATTTAAAAATTTGGGCTGTTAATTTGACAGGAGCAGTGTATCTAGAAGCCTACAATGAAGGTAGTAAGCTCTGTACTTTGACACCTGAGCGCGCACGCTTTAACATGAAAGCATATAAGTGCTTGTGTCCAGCCTGTCTACATGTTGCGTGTTCGCGTGTTTTTAGTGGCGTGTTTTTAAGCGTGGCGTGTTCGACCTCTATATAATTTCAACACGTTCAAACACGTGAGCACGAAAACGCACGTACAACACGTGAACGTGCACGTGCAGCATGTATAGAAATATGTACACAAATGCATCTTATACGTAATAATGTATCTATCTATTTATTGTATTATCCTATTTAATATTATTCAGACTCTTTTAGAAGAAAAAAAAAAAGAATACAAAATAAGTTTTTTTCGAATGCGTGTTAATAAGTGTTGGCATGTGATTACACAAACACGCATTACACAACATGTTACGGGTGCCGCGGGCTTTATGCGTGCGTGTTCAAGGTTTTTCGAAAATCCAACACGCACGTTTAAGCACGTGTTGCACGAACACGTAAAGTGTTCAACACGTGACGTGCTTGCACGTAACACGCACGTTTATCAATTCACTACTGACCAGAGTTCCACACGCTAAAGCCTGGTTGGAGTCAAAATGCATGCACTTTTTTTTGCCTGAGATGCAGGTAAGACTGGCAGAAGTTCAAAAGGGTATTAATATTTTTTTATTGACAAGTTTAATTTGACTAATGTATCTGGAATGTCAAAATGGCTGGAAAATCTGCTACTGGTAAATCAATTCAATTTAAAAGGTTAGACTGTTAATGTGACAGGAGCAATGTATCTAGCTAGAAGCCTGCAATGAAGGTAAGCTCACTGCTCAGTACTGGTACTCATGTAACAGGAACCCAATTGCACAGAATAGAACTGTCAATGGCAAGATACACTGCTCCTGTCACATAATAGGGTCTGTATAGATCAAAAGAGGTGAGATAGAAATCATAATTTTAGTGGAAATGACAATGTATTGTTGGTATGATATTAGTTGAATTCATATCTTATTCGACTAAAGTAAGAAGTTAGGGACGAATGGATAAGAACACTTGCCTAAAATGATCATATAATACCTTTTACCAGTAACCAGAGTCTTTTCTGTTTCTCAGGAAGGGTAAGTGGTGAACTGGTAACATGAGAAACGATAGGTCTCACTTGATAAATCAAGGATTAACATTACAGATAATGCTGTTTGAAATAGTAATTGAGATAGTTGTACATTTAGATTTAGAAAATAATGTCAATTTAGCACATCATTTTCTTTTTCTAAAATATATTTGTTTCAAGTTAAGATCATTTTTGTTATAGAATTTTAGTACTCTAATTCATAATTTAGTAAATAGTAAATAATATTTTGTAGAAATTTATTACTCTAATTCATGACAGAAACCTTTATTGCTGCTCATATATATAATTGACAATTTGAACAACTAAAATCTATCCTAATTTTTGACAGAGAGCTCAAAATTTGTTGATAAATTCCAGAATGATAAAATGTTATAAGTAAATGAATTGTATCTCTTATATAATTTGTTTCCCTCAAATATTAGATTTACACCGCTTGGTGGAATTAAGTTAATGATGCCCAAGAAGGGTGGTAAGAAGGAACTCTTCTGCTGCTACTTGAAATTACTGTAAAAAAAAAAAAAAAAAAAGAACAAATTTAGACAAGCATTTTCTTGGGTTTGTGCTACTCCCAATTGTACTATCCTGTTCACTGCCAAATGAACCAATGTGTAACTGTTTTGCATATATATCATGCATGTTTAGGATCTGCCAGCTTCATTTATTTCTATATGTTTGATGGACCACACTGATGTAACTAGTACTTATGTCTCAAAGTGTCAGTTAAACGGTATTGTTTATCGCTTAAGAGACATGCCGATCGATGTTGTACATGTCGATATTCTGTACATGCTGTAGCTAGCATGGCACTCTCTGTTATATTGGGCATAGGAGGTTGAGATGAGCATAGCTTTAAGTATTAGATTATCCACTGACAGTCTTAATATGGTGCATGGACCTGAATGGAACGTACGGTCGCTTATTGCGTGCTAGAAATGTACGACGCGGCACTGGTCTTCATTCCAATGGTCTTCGACGGAGTTAACATCGTCCGAATTCAAGATAATTTACTGGTACCTGTACTTCTCATTGCCTGGCTGGCAGCATTAAATTCTATAAGATCTTTGTACTGCATGACAATGCGGACAATGACCCCATGGCTGGAAACTGCGATATTCGGATAAAAAAATGGAATATATTTAATACCAGTCGTGTTCGACCTAGCTAGTCAAATCTATTTCAGGTTCGACGTAATTTTCTCGAGAAGACAGTAGACAATTCGGCTACAAATTCATGTATGTTTGCAACTTTACACGGATACATGCTCTACCCAAAATATTATCCGGTCCCAAACAGGATTCTGGTAAATTGTACAGAATCAGACACTGTACCAGTACAAACTATTTGGTTAATGTTGCGAGTGTGATGAAATAAATAGCTGATACCGTTGCACAGGAAGGTCTGAACTTGATTGGCGGAAGTCGATCAGCTCCCGATTGAAACGATAATTAGTTAACCGTACCTATATTACTCAATTTAATACATTCACAGCTAATGCTGTTGGCAACTTGGTACATTAGTTCCATCTCCAGATATCAGTTGTATGACACCATGACAAGCTGTTATTCTTATGAGATACATGGAAACTGAATACTAATTTTTAAGCTAATCAATAATATAACAAAAGGTATAAACAGTTTCAGTTAAAAAAAAAAAAAAAAAATTAGTACCCTCTCTCTATGGGTTTTGGCCAGGGGCGGAGCCAGGCTCTTGAGCAAGTCATGGCACACTTGCCTATTAGGAGGAAGATACATACCTAATCGTTAATCAAGCTCAGGCACAACATGAGATTTCACTTGTTTAATAGGAATCCCATAAAAGTAAACTATACACGCTATAGTTTAGAAAAATCAAGCATACAGGCATTGACGTGGGCTTGCCTGTACACAAATCTGCCTCTGATTTTGTCTAAATACTGGTCAAAGCTAGACGTTATCAGACTGAAAACCACATTGAGTTGCATGTTAAGTAACCAAACAGACATATCGTAATATTCTCAGCAACGAGAATTGTCGGCCGTTGAACCTTCACATTGCGGATCCGGTCTATGTCATCGACCTTTCACTGAAAACAACAGCATCTGAAAAATTTAATACCCAGTCACCTTCCATGGAGTCACATTTTCTGATACGATATTTATTATCTCCCGAGGATGCGCTCATCAACTTAAATACGACATTGTATCGGCTATCTACTAAAATGAGATAGATGCAAGGCATTCATATTTAATACATCCTGTTGTCAAATTAGACTAGAGAGAGAAAAAAAAAAAAAAAAAAAAAAAAAAAAAAAAAAAAAAAAAAAAGAGGTAGTTAGGAAACTACATTCTTGTCTTTCTTTGTGGTCCACTTGATACTGATTTTTGAATTTGTCTTTAAAATCTGATATGACTAATATTTATAATCAGATACTGGTTCAGTTCAAAAAGGAACTGATAAGAAGCAAATGAGGTAAAATGTTCATACACTGTTTGTTTCAAATATTTAAAATCTCAAATTTGATACTGATACTTGGTCCTGATACACACTGCCAGAATCCAGACAAAGATAACCTTCCCTGGTTTAATTTTCAAAACTAAATTTCAGTACCAACAAGTCCATCTAAATTAGAAAAAGTCTACAATTGACTGGTACAGGTGCTGGTACAAGCTTACTCATTCATTCAGTTCCACAGCTACAACAACACCCATTGCCACAAGGAATCTGTCTTGCAAATTAAACTTGAATGGTCGGGTCTAAGGACAGTAACCATATTACTTAGGACAGTAAAATCTCTGAATTATATGGAAGGAAATTTGAGAAAATTATATTATAAATAGAAAAATTTTGATATCCCAAACAATATGCTTGTTATTCTTAGTCCTGACCAACTTGAATGTATCAACATGACCCAACTTGTGAAAAAACTTATAATCATTACCAGTTACTTCTCATGAAAGTATACACAAGGATGAGATGTTGACATGAAGAAGAAACATTCCACTCTGATATTTTTCCTCTTCTTTTTTATTTAAAATCTTTGGGTTCTTTTTAGTAGTACACATCTAGATAGATAACTCTCTTCTTTTTCCTCACAGGTCGCTTGCTGGACTATTTATCATAATCACAAGTGGACAAAGTGTAGATAAGGATGTGCTCCAGGGTTCTCTGGTACTGGTAAAACAGTGTTCTTGGTAAAGCAGACTACAGACTGAAACAAAAAAGAGTACCAGCTAGCGTCCATACAATAGACATCCATCGAACTTATATATTACATATAAAAGTTACAAAATTTATATGTCTGTGGACGTATAAACAGTTATTCTATGGACGCTTGATATTTCCGAAACAAAAATTGCTTTGTAAGATCAACTTTTGTGTTGAAAACAACACAAAAAAAAAAAAAAAAAGTTTAGTTATATATAGCAGGCACAGTAGTTCACTACACAGTTTGACAATCCATGGCTACCACAGAAAACTGAATTGATATCTTAAATAAAAAAAAAAAAAAATTAGGCCTGGGTGGGGTCTTCTTTGGATAAGTGTTTTGGTTAATTACCAGCTGCCAAAAAAATCGTTATCAATGTTTTTTAAGAAATATATACATCAAATTAATATATAATTAATTAAATTAATTACATTAATTAAAGGCGATTGAATCTTTTGATTAAACTTAATTTAGCGCGTTTTGCGTAAGAAGTCACTAACAAATATATTTCCTTTTGATCATGTCAATAGTTTTGAGATTCCATATGTAATTGTCAAATTGTGTATCTGTTAGCTTTTCATGTGTATATCCTGAAATAAACATGAATAAAGAATATAAACTGTGGCATATGGAAATGGAACAATGGTATTTATTTTAATTCTCTTGGAAACTTTTCTTTGAAGCTAAATGAAATAAGACGGAATCCATATTTATAATGATCAAGTTAATAGTTTTTAGCAATTATTTTTCAAATTAATTTGAAAATATTTTTGTAGTTTTAAACTTATAAATTATAGATTGATTTCATTGCAAGTTCTATGAAAGATAATTTTCATAATTTGTTTTGTAGATACAGGCTTTAATTTCTTTGATTTTATTTATTTGATGGAAGTTTTTTTAATAAAGAAAACAAAATATTTTATGCCCATTATAAAATTAAAATTATCTATTGCTCTTAAAAAGTGAGGCTATTCCAAGAGAAACAAACCTAAATTAAGAAACAAAAAGGATTATTTTATATATATTTTTTAAGAGTTGATACTAATGTCTACGTTTGGATCGTTAAGGATTAGTATAAGAATAGAGGAATTGAGAATAGTAAGTGAGAAATAGTGATTTGGGTTAGTAATAAAGAATAGTAAAAGTTAGTGCTATTCTTAAAAAATAAAATGTTGTTTGGATTGTATGTTTGAAATAGTAAAAGTTAGTGTTATTCTCTGTCCACTGTTCTTACAATTCCAACTTTTTGTTGGAACAGCAGATTAGTTTATTCTGGGCTATTCGGGAACAGCAATTTGTTGTTTGGATGACACTGGATTTAGAATAGTAATACTAATCCTAAAATTAGACTATTCGGTTGTTTTTACTAAGATTATTCTTCTCGGCTTAGTTTTTAATTGTTGGTCTACTGCTCATGACAAGGCAATGTATATATAATATATATTATTTAGAATTGAACAGGCCTCAGAATCTAAAGCTAAATCTGCGGATGGAGTTCTAATTTAAAATTACAAGAGAGGAAAGTTTATTAACTAATATATATAATTATATTATAACCAGGCTTAGTTAATTATATACTTATATATATGACGTGCGATCGACACTGTATTGATATGTTAGGAGAGATAATTAGATATTTTATGTGTTGTTATTTGCTTGTCATCACGAAATATATATTAGAACATTTAAACTAGTTAATTAAACTATTAGATTTTGTCATATTGTCATGCCACTTTCGAAATAAGTTGCTTACTACTATTGCAATTGCAATGGCGAGGCAATTAATTATTAATTAATGTAACAATTCTATATATTAAACTAATTCTAGTTTATCTAA
The DNA here is from genome assembly GCA_030179965.1 of Cyperus esculentus. Classification (NCBI taxonomy): domain Eukaryota; kingdom Viridiplantae; phylum Streptophyta; class Magnoliopsida; order Poales; family Cyperaceae; genus Cyperus; species Cyperus esculentus. The sequence continues at coordinate 2,179,058 of JASGLE010000005.1, read as the reverse complement.
AACTACAAGTGATTTTGTCACTGAGAGAGATGTTAATTTTGAAATTGTTTTTTCTTGTTTGATGGAATATTTACAGATCCAACTTCGATCAAATCTTAGATATCGAATGGTCAAACGGATGATCAATGTCAATTAACACAATTTACAAATAGAAATATCATAAAAATACCATATTTAATTACGACACCATTGCAGAAAAAGTTTATAAAAAGAATGAGCAATATTTGCTAAAAAGAAAAAGAAAACTTGTGTAGCAAAATAAAGACGTCATTTGTAACTTTAAAGATGCAGAGGGAGAACAGACAACATGTCTAATGAAAAATAAACAATGCATAAGAAATTAATAAATTCTTATATATATAAAGCGGATTTCCATTGTTTCTACAGGGAAATTACTGTGGAGAAACAGTGGCGCACAATAAATCTTGGCCGTTCAATCAAGAGAGGTAGCAAAATCTGACCTGACCCGAAACCCGACCCGACCCCACCCCGACTTGATCCGTGTTCCAGGAAAAATGAGACTGACCCGAACCCGACCAGACACGTGTTCCAGGGAAAGTCCGACTGACCTGAACCCAACCATATCCGTGTTCCAGGGAAAGTCAGACTGACCCGAACCGACCCGACCCGGGAATAGAGGTGCAAATCTAACCAGACCCGAAAAACCCGCCTGACCCGAAAAAATGCCAGCATATGTCAACCCGATACCCGACCCGACCCCAACCCGACCTGACCCGAAAAATACCGGCAGCTGTCAACCCGATAACCGACCCGACCCGACCCTGAACCCGAACAGACCCGACCTGACCTGACAATCTGATTAATTATCTGGTCTAAGCTCTTCATCCTATAATTTTCCAGAAGCTTCTCACTTCTTCTTTCCTGATAGTTCTAGGAGAAGAGGCCGCATGTTTTCTTCTCTGCAGCTACCAAATCTCTCTCAAAAACTTCTTTGATATATTATCCGCTTATTGTATTATTATGCGAATAGTATAAAATTTTTATACAAATTGACAAATTAGTCATATCTTGATCAGAATTATATGTTGTTTTCATTTATAGTAATAACTTTGATTTATGATCTTATAATGTTACTTCAAAAAAAAAAAATAGTAATATCGTGCGGAGCACGATCATCCTCTAGTTATCTATAACTTCCTTTGAACTTCCCTCCTAAAACAAATTAATTTCTATTGAACCCTTTTCACCATTTCTTTATATATATATATATATATACATATATATATAATCAGATATATTTAGGGTTTAGGGTTTAGGGTTTAGACGTGTAAATATCATGTACCTTTTTTATTTTATTTAATAAAAAATTGGTAGGTTTTTCTACACCTCAAAAAAAAAATAATCAGGTATTTCTGTTATTGTGTAATTGGCAAGGAACTTCCTAAGCCCTAACTATCAAATTGTGGAAAAAAAAAAAGCTGTTAGTTAGTATATGGCTCAGAGCTGATACTATGATCTGATGGAGTGGATGATGCACTGATGGTTCACCTACCTTTCTTTCCATGTTTAATATTGTTCCTATTTTGTATTCTACTAGCTACTAGAATTGTTGAGTATGGAGGCACTAGCTATAACAATATTTTCTATTATATCTCAAAATATTGTTACAACTACTACTTAAATACTAAACCTCCATATACCCCTAGCTTCTTACTACAATCCTAACCTCCAATCTACTATACTAACTCTTGGCAAATGGTACTTGATCTTACTTTGCTTGGTTTGCTTCATCCAACTCCACACCCCTATTTATACTAGTTCTATGGAGGGTGGTGGATAATTCTAGATACAAGATATTTTTCTCAAGATATTTCTCAAGTATATTCTAGACTTGAGATATTTTTCTTGTCTCTAGAATATTCCTAATAAATATCTATTATCTCCATAATTCTAGATAATTCTTGTATATGGGCTTGGACCAATTTGGGTTGGGCTTATGGGCTCAGCGTTGCTCATCTTAACACTCCCCCTCAACGCTGACTCGGTGTTGCTCTGATCTTTGGCACTCCGCGTCCATCCGGATCGTTATGCTTATTTGCGGTCGGACTTTTTGATTCTTTACTTCTTGATCGGCACGGCTCAATTGCTTGTAGCTGAACTTCTCGATTCTTTCCTTCGGAACTCTGATTCACTACCAGCCTTGGCACTGGTTCTCGTCGAATGGATACTCCTCTGCGGATCACTTGACGGGTTGCATCTCCTCGCAAGATTATCTGTCTATCACCGTCACTCCTATGTGTCATCTCATCAGCATCACCTTCCTCAGTGATGGTTTCCACCCCGTCGTTCTCTTGAGGCTTCTCTTCATCCGCCACGACGCAACTCATAATTCCGACCTCCTTTATGACTTTGGTTTCCTCATCGAGTAATTCTTTAATTGGTTCTTTAAAAGGTAATGACTCAAAGTCAAGCTTACTTACCTCTTTGACATCTTCGGTGTCTTCCATGAAGAACGATGACTCGGAATTGATCTCTTCCTCCTTGACTTCTGTGGCATCTTCTCCATCTTTGATCGGCCACGACTCCATGTCAAACTCCTCTTCCTCTGATTCATCACTGTCGGCAACCTCTATGCCAACTACCGACTGTATTCCAACAGTCGCCACTGTGTCCCAATCTTCTTCATATGGGACCTCCTCCGGCACCATCTCCACTTTGGTCGCCGCGAGGCTTTCTTCATCATCCACGATTGCAGCCGTGAGTGCTACTTCTGCATCCCACTCTTCTTCACAACTACTGCTCTCATGGACTATGTCTTGGCTTCTTGAGGTTGCCACATTACCATGGCCTTTCTTCTTCTTACGCCAGCAATCTCGTGCATAATGCCCTCTTTTGCCACAATTATAACATCGATCGTCATCGTCTTCATTGTCATCGGATGAGTCTCGAGCTCCCCCTGAAGAATTAGTCTTCTCTTTAGGCCTTCGTTGCTGGCTAGACCTTCCTTCGGGTCTACCTCTTGACTTTCGGTCAGGTCGACCCGTCTTTCGGTTGCTGAACAAGGCCTCTTCTTCTTGCTTCAACGAGACTCCGGCCATTTGCTTCACTAGAGCCTCCTGGTTTGCGAGCATATTCTCCAGCTCCAATAGTGTTGGCTGCGTTGGCCAACCTTGGACGGCTGCTATGAACCCGCTGTACTCGGGTCTTAGCCCATTGATGAGAATCCTTCTCATCCTTTGCTCGCTGATCTTTTCTTCAGGGTCTATTTGAGCAATCTCACTACAAAGAGATTTTACTTTTGTAAAGTAATGGTTAATCATCATCTTACCTTGTGAGATTGTCATGAGCTCCTTCTCAAGTAGTTGGAGGCGCGCGTCGTTCTTCTTTGAGAAGAGTGTTGCTAGGGTATCCCAGGCTACCTTCGGCGTGGGCACTTCTCTGATGTACTCCAGTAGCTCGTCTTCAACGGCTGTCCTGAGTACAAACATTGCCTTCCCAGCCTTGATTCGCCATTTCCGCAGAGTTTCGGCTTGCTTCTCCACGGACAGAGTTTCGGCTGGCTTCTCTGAAGCCTTCTTCTTTTTCGTTTTGGGGTCAGCAACCTGTTCCGATACCGTCTCTTCTACGGTATCAACTTTCGGCGGGGTCGTCTCAGACCCGCCTACTACCTCCCATAGGTCCTGCCCTTGGAGGTAGGACTCTATGCATGCCTTCCAATATATATAATTACTAGAATTCAATTTCTTCATTCCACCAATCGTACCTGAGAAATCCATGGCTTCAACTAGGACGGCCGACGTCTAGTAAGCCTTCTTGAAGATTTCTCCTCCACCGCACTTCGCAGTCCCGGACTGTCGTCAAGCTGCGGCTCCTTCGACAACTTGTCGATACCACTATATTGACTGGCGGAACACCGGCAGAATTCCGGCTCTATGCTTGACCCCTACCACCGACTCTGAACAAGCTCCGACAACTCCGGCTCTGATACCAGATTGTTGAGTATGGAGGCACTAGCTATAACAATATTTTCTATTATATCTCAAAATATTGTTACAACTACTACTTAAATACTAAACCTCCATATACCCCTAGCTTCTTACTACAATCCTAACCTCCAATCTACTATACTAACTCTTGGCAAATGGTACTTGATCTTACTTTGCTTGGTTTGCTTCATCCAACTCCACACCCCTATTTATACTAGTTCTATGGAGGGTGGTGGATAATTCTAGATACAAGATATTTTTCTCAAGATATTTCTCAAGTATATTCTAGACTTGAGATATTTTTCTTGTCTCTAGAATATTCCTAATAAATATCTATTATCTCCATAATTCTAGATAATTCTTGTATATGGGCTTGGACCAATTTGGGTTGGGCTTATGGGCTCAGCGTTGCTCATCTTAACAAGAATCAATCACTACTATCCATGATCATATGATATGATATTTTCCACTAGTTCTAATCTATAACAGTTTCCGATCTAGCTAATTCAGTGTCTGCTCCGAGCCACAACCTTTAAAAAAAAACAAGAACTTGTGATCTAGTGGAGTTTGACACGCAGGTAGAGCAACTTTTCCCCAATTAATTGTTGTTGCTCGACCAAGTGACGAGGATCCAATTAGACGAAATCAATTATTACTAAACGACCAAAAAATGCTTACGCTGAAGAATATCAGTTCCACATTGCCCACAGAAGACGACAATGAGTTCTTGACTCGGATGCACAGCATCTGTGACTCACTACTGTGTATTGTGATCATCAGTATCAATGTATATCATCATCTTCTCGACATATGGCATATATACATATATATATATATCTTGGCAGCCGAATTTGATTTGCTTATGTATTCAGCGATATATACGTTAATTATTAATTATATATACATATATATATATATTTTAAGTATAGATCAATAGCACATGGGTTTAAGAGGAGGCACATGCATGTTTTGATCTCTTTTTTAAATTTTTTTACTTTTTCTCCTTTGTATTTGCGTGATGGATTCTCTCTTTTTCTGTTAACTATCAGTGGATATTGAATTAAGCAACAGTACTATATAATACCCACAGATTCAACAAAAACAATATCCTAGGTTATATATATATAATTATATATTAATATCATTATAACCTACTAAAAAAATTAATGTAAAACTTGAAAGGCAAGGAAATTAAGGGGTGCAACTGCATAAAATGTCACTACTTAGAGGGCACTTCCGTGAAACGCCAACTTTTACAAGTCAATTTAATGTACAAGTCACAACTAAAACAATATAAATAACCCCTCACTTGAACAATTCCTTCAAGAGCTAACTATTTGTCTATAATCTCCAATGGCTACACTCAACAGATCAAGTTCCCGTTCCTTCCCCAAAAGAACCGGTACTGCAAGCACTAGCATGACAAGCCCTTCTTCAAGCAGAACTTGCTTATGCTCGCCGACCAACCATCCGGGGTCGTTTAGGTGCAGTCGTCACAGGAACATGCGTCGCGTGTCTAACCGTTCAAGTTCAGGTTCGGGTTCGGGCAGCACTCCTAGCCGTGCGGAACTGATTAGGGCCACGGGTCGGAAGGCCAAGTCGGTGAAGACGGTCTTGATGCTGATGATTAGCCCCTCGTGCAGAGATCTTCACAGGAGGAGGAACTTCCAGCCACGGCCGTCCCGGTTCCGTCCCGACGAATAGTAATTGATCATTAATTAGGTTTGATGTACTAAAAACTAGCTAAAAAAAGATCATTAATTCGATAGATTTTGTTCGATCGGATCGATATCGATCGACCGGGTGTATTAGCAAACCGGTCTTAATTAATATGTAGATTATTAGTTAATGAGTGGTGTGTTAATTTTTTTTTTTTCCTCTTTTATTCTGCTTCTGAGAAAACTTGTAGATCCTTAATTGTACAGTATTAATTAGTAGTGTATTAGTTTAACCAACTAACTAAACTTGCTTTCCTTAAGATATTAGATATGCTTGATTACCTTTTCCTTCAAGGAAGATTTTTTCTTTTTTTTTTTCTTCTGGGATGAAAAGATCTTAACTTTTATTGATTTATCAAGGCCCACACGAACAATTTGTGTTCTATAGCTAGAGATTTTTATTATTTGATTTTTATTTAACAAAGATTCGATATTCTGGTGTGACCCCAACTGCTAATTAATGATTAATTTGCCTTTGTATTAAATCCTCTGTTGCTAATGATATATGCCGGATGAATTAGTTAGTGAACCTCAAACTGGGAACAGCATTTTAATTAAAGCTCCCAAATCCCCAACTATATATGTCCCCTTTAAAAATTCTGAAAACAATTGGTTCAATTTTTGTAAGGACTTTAATTAGTTCTATGTTACTTTCCTCCCAATCTTCCGCCATAGAACACGGCCTAGTATCTTTTTTTTTTTTTTTTCCCTTTTCTTGTTCTTTTTTCTCGGTTTACCGGGAACAAAACGCAATCAGGTCAACTAAACTCACCTGAAATTTAATTAACATTGTTGGAGCAATGGTTGAACTTTCCTCCCCGATTTCACATCGTCTGCTTTAAGGTAAAGTGCAGTATGACATGTGAATCGTTGGATCGCCTCGAGATTCGAGCCTGCACGAAATTTTGAAGTGATCCAACGGTCCACATGCTATGCCGCATTTTACATTAAGAAGCACTCTTCCTCCCCTCCCTCCTGCGATTTCATATCCACTATAGCGCTGCATTGTGTACGTAGTACAGAATGTGAACGGTTAGATCATCTCAAGATCTGTGCCGGCTCGAATCTCGAGATGATCCAACGGTTTACTTACCTTGTTCTGCTACCAAGAAAAACTATGGCACTGCATCTCTGTTGCTATAGCCTATAGGGCACTTACACGAGTGCTCATCCCCTAACTTACTACATCGTGCAGTTTACAGTGTCGCAGCCATTGGATCGTCTTAAGATCTGTGCTGGCATGACTTGAGACAATCCAACGGCTGACGCTGTGAACTGCATAATGCAGTACAGCAGGGGATATGAATTCCACTTACATGTGGGACCCACAAAAGGTGTGGGTTTAATTATAACTTTACATGTTGCTATAATATTTTTCTATATATGGAAGAAGCGGATGTGAACCAGAAATTTGGCCATGGGAGGAAGGAACCAGATGTTGTTAACCGGAAATTGACATTGACAGGCAGTATATACTAATACATTTCTAGAAAAAAAATAAGCCTCCTAATTAAGAGCACCTGTGCACATAACTTTTTTTTTTTCCCTTTTTTTTTTGATATGAAGTCTACATTCATTTCATTTTGGTCACCCCACATGTGAAGATACCGTTGTTAACTTGTTAGCTCCAGATGTTAGGAATCTGTTGGACAATTTGGCATCTTATATATCACGAACGAACTAACCGATAGCTTCTTTTTTTTTTTTAAGTTTTGGGTGAGATATAATATAACATAAATATGGCTTTTTATTCTCATGAAGTCATGATTGTTTCAAATTCTATATCGATCCAAAAGGCACAGTAGTTTAAAGAGTAGCTAACTAAAATGATTTTTAAGAGGTCATAGGTTAAAAGTTTATGGGCACAAAATGAAATTTGTAAATCTGGTCTCCCATCTTTCTATCAAAAATATATACATATATATACATATCAATTTTTTAGTTGAGTTGGTTTACTGCTGCAGGCATGCATTTTCTACGTGTGGCGGTGTGGGCATCTTTTTACTTCTCTTCCAAACAGATATAAATTTGATAATTACCAAAAAAAAAAAAAAAACGATCTTGCTTAACATTACAAGTAATGGATGGACGGCTGGGATAAGTTCTGGTATTCACTTTTGTGAGATACGTAATGCTTCCACAATTTCCTTAATTTTATATTTTATATAGAGTAAAACTACCGTGCTCTTAAGCTCCGAAATAAATACTTAAAAATCTCCAAAAATGAAAATTTTTTGCATGCTATAAGATTTTGATATAAAGAATTTAATGAGCCATATAAATCAAAATTTGGATATGGTTTGATATGTTTTTTGTGTTAAGCTCACGGGAGGCCCCCATGAGCTTAAGAGCACAGTAGTTTTACTCTTTTATATATGAACATGGTATAGAAAGTTTAGTTTTGTAAGTTACAACAAAAAAATAAAAATAAAAACCAAAGAAAGAAAGAAAAAGAGAAAAAGAAAAAGAAACAACAAAAAGCCAAAAAAAGTCGGCAAAAACACACCAAAACTCTCGTTCTCTCACGTTTAGGTGCTCTCACATCAACATCATCCAAATTAAATGAAACATGTCCACTCGAATTTTCATTTGTTTTGACGAAAATTAAGATTTTTATTTTCGAGTTGCACCAATTTTTTGTTTGACAAAAATATTTGAAAATTTTCTTGAGTCATGTGATCAATTAATACGTGATAGAATGGGTAAAATAGAATATAACTTAACTGCGTAATTTTCGTAAGAAATTAATAAACGCTTAGTTCTGGTTATTAGAAATTTAAAACACACTTTCCAGTTTTTTTTTTATTGACCATACGACTTAAAAATTCTAAACTTTTACAAAGTAAAAATTGTTGTGTTATACCAAGATTCTTTAGTTATAACAAGTACGATCCCTTTACGACAAGGGGTCGTGGAATGAGAGACATCATGCATCCACTAAATAACTGTTTATAACCATAATGTACAAAATTTATAACAGTTACGTCTAATTTGTAATATTTAATTTGTATGTATAAATTTGTAAGAGTAACACCTACCGTTTATTCGTAGAATTTTCATCCTAGACACAAAAGTGTAACAGATGACACCACCATGTAAAACTTTATGTCTACAATGGAAATTCTACGGATGAACGCAATGTGTTTCCAAATCTATAATATTTAAGTTCTATAGATGCTAGGTAACACTTGTCGAATCATCCTATTCAAAGGACGATACGGATTGAAAGAATAGTTTGGATTTCTTTTTAATGTTTTAATCATACGATACGAGGACATTGTTTTTTATTGGCACCTCGCTACCAACTGGCAACTGTTTTTCAAGAATAAAAAGGATACCACGAGTCAGGACATTTCAAATTTAATTTTTTTATCATCCGTCATCAAGCTCTATTGCGTATCGAGTTATCTCGTAATTTATGTTATAGTTAATAAGGCAAACTGTCTAATTTTTGAAATTTAAACGATCTTGAAATCTGAATCGGTGTTTTTACCAGAAAAAGCTTCGAGTTCTGATCTGGATTCGCCAAAGACAGCATCAGTTCTGAACCGGATCCAGATCAAAGTACAATTCCATGCTTTACCAGTTACCACCTCTAGTCTCACTCTCACATAGATCGTAACCAGTACTTTTCTGTGTGCAACAAGCTGTATGATTGTCAGTCACTTGCCCTGCGGATCTGAATTTAGATATCGAATGATCGAGATCGGTTGCTGCACTGATCTCAAAGTACTTTAGTGTTTCTCAACTGATTCTCAGCTGTCGAATCAAGAAAAACAGAAAAGCAGGTGATCTCAATCCTTCCCGTGCTTTCTGAGATTCCAACACACACACAGAACAGGAACAAAACATATTCTTCATTTCTCTCAATCTCTCCCATTCATGCGTTGAGGTGATGATAATGATGATAATAGATTTTAGTTCTTTACTTTTATTGTTGTTGTTATTAAATAAATGCTTATTAATTAATCCTCTCATAAAATCTGTTTTGAACTCTTTGAAGACTTCTCATTCTTGGCTCCACGGTCAGTCAGTCCAAGCATTCAATTCCCTCACCATCAATCCAAGTCAGTGAACTTCTACACTTTCGCAGAAGATCCAATAACTCAAAATTAATTTCATATTAATTGAGAGATTTACTGGTTTGAATCACTATCATCTCGGCTTCTCTTTTACTTTTCTGATGATGATAATAAAGTCTGTAGAAATGTCCGTCTTATCCTCTAACCATGCCACCCTCGTGAGCAAACATCAATCCTTCATTCAAAAAAAAAAAAAAAAGCAATTAAAGAGAGTTAGCTCCACAACATAAACATTTCAAAGAAAATAAAGTAAACAAACAAATGAACAATATAATAAAAGAAAATCGAGAAAATTTACTATCTGTACCGATATTACCGTGAAATCAGAAAAAAAAATAATAAAATACACGCACACGCACACTAACACACCAAAAAAAAAAAAAGTTTAATTAAGGCAGGCAGTGAAAAGGAACAAAAGCAAAGGATTAACTTTGACATCAATTAGAGAAATCAATCAAAAAGCACTAGAGAAAACAGTCCAGCAATTAATTAGTTACTTGACTTAATTGATCATGGTTAGTGTTAAAGTGTTCTTGAGCAGATTAGTTCAATTGGTCCAAAGTTTAAAACTTTAAATTTACTCTGAGAGAACTCTTCGAATTCTCAATTCCATTGCTTCAAACTTCAAAGATTTCATACATACATATATGTACAATCGTCGGATGGAAGCACAAAACAAATCCATCCGACCCAAATGTTTCTATTCTTTACAATCCAACCAAGACAATCAAGAGATCCAAAACTGTTTGTTGTCCTCGTAGATCGATCGATCTTCCGCCGAACTGGCCAAAATTAAAAAGGGGAAACATCACCAAAAACCTCGATGCATCCCTTTAATTCGACCTAAGTCGAAATCTATATGTGGGTTCAGTCTAAGCCACAGCCATGACCGAGAGCCGGCTCGGCCTCTGCTGAAAGTTTGTCCGTCTTCTCTGCTGATGCGACGAGGGCCGGATCAGAGCGGCGAGGGCGCGCTTAACCCACTCGCCTCCCTCCACCGATCCGATTCTCACCAGAGAGTTCGTCATGGCGGACCGCCGAGCGTTCAGCCGATTCGACATCGCCGCGTTCGACCTCCCAGCGCTAGGGTTAGGGTTCTGCATCCCTTTGTGCAGCTTACACCTGAACGAACCGGGGTGATTAGTCGGCGCACACATACAGGTCCTCCGCGGCGGCGTGGGCGCCGACGATGATGATGCTCCCGTGTGCCGGTTGGCAAGCGCAATGCGTACGGACGGAGATGTGGTGGGTCCGGCCACAGTGACCCTCGTCGGAGACGCCGACCGATCGAACAGAATCGGAGCGGCTTGCTTGGTATAAGACCGTGCCGAGATAAACGGAGTCGAGGTGGAAGTAGACGCGAATCTGCCGGACGGAGAGAGCGACCGGAGAACCGGTCCGCTCGATCGCCTCGCCATTAGAGAGAGTCAGATCAGAATCAGATAACTCTTTAAAAATTTGGGGCTTTTGTTTCTTCTTCTTTCTTTCTTTCTTTCTTTTCTTTGAATTGTGTTGGGTTGCTTGTTAATTGGGCAAACCTAGGGAAAGGATGGGGCGGCTTTTATAGGAAGGGGGCGAACGAACGGCCAGGGGCAGTGAGGGTAAATAAGGGGAATACCAGGGGGGGATTGGGGAAGGGCGAAAGGGGCGGAAGAGTAGTTGCTGCTGATGCGTGGTTGAGTTAATCTTACTAGGGTTTGCCGTTGGAAATCCATGGGCTAGCTACGTCCCCTTTCCCTGCTGCGCGTCACAACTCTGTAACTTCCGCATTTCTTTGGTCTGCTCATTGGGTCCCACATGTCAGTGGGTGATATTTTTGAGAGATTGGAGCTCAGAGGTGCGCGATACGGAGTTATAGAAGAAGGATGATAAAGAATGAGAGAGCGGAATAAGTCAGTGGGCGGCACGACAGGTGCAGCGGCCCATGGTTCCGGGCGATGGGCCCTCAGAAGGGTGCCACGTACAGCTCAAGCTATTAAGGAAAGCTCCCAGGTTCCTCTGTGGTAATTGCCGTATAAAATATGTGACCCCAGGGCTGTATTTTACTATTTTACTGTTTCAGTTTTTAGTTACAGTTTGCGAGTGCCGAGTTTGCATTACACGCGGCGGATATGAGAAGGGTTGTCAAATTACTTGGGGCCGGGTGTCGGGCCTGTGTTGTGCGGTTCTGCCGCCGCCCACCGACTCCCTTTCCAAGCAGCTAGTGATACCGGGGAGGACACCTTGCTCTTGCCGGATCCTTTGTTATGAGGGAAATGTTCCTGTCGCAATTTTTATTTCTAGAACTTGTATGAAATTGAAATTAAAGCGTTCAAAAGAGTTTATTAATTAATGGCCACGTTAGCAGTTAATTAATTGGCAGAGGTAATTAATTTTTTGAAGAAATTTTCTTTATTTTGCTCTTATAACTGTCAATATTTTAATTAAGAAAATTGAACTTATGATATTGGTTGATGAACTTAATTAATAACCTAATATTTAATAATTTCGAAATGTGGTCCATGTTGATTAACTACATTAAAATTTAAAATCAATCATCAATAAAATTATCTGAAATTAATTGAGTTTTTTTTTTCAACTATTTATGTACTGTTGTACTTTTATACATTTGTTTGTACCTGAAACATTATTTGCAGTTTCAGTATGAAAATGTCCAAAAGCTTGTAAAGATAAAAACCAGTTAATTGGGTCGTTCTGATTTAAAAGCATTTACTCCACATTTGAAAGTTTGTGTATGGAACTATATATGGAATTATGGATCATCAATAAAAAGAGTCGAGAGTCAATTTAGGTCTGTGCAAATTCAAAAGGACTATTAATCAAATTTGAAATTTGGAACTGATAGCACACCCCACTAATTACTGAAGAAAATTAAAGGTCCATCTAATTAATTACCAATTAAAGGGGGCATTAGACTATGGAAGAAGCGTCAACCCTTTTAATTTACGGACAATGATACTATGCCATAACTTTGCCCCCACAACTCTGTGATGAGATGGCATATAGGTGGGGAGGGTCATTTTTGTAAAATTTTTTGGGGCGGAGGTATATTTTTATAAAATGGTGAGGGCTATTTTTGTAAAAAAATTTCATGGTAAGGTAATTTTGTAAATTTTCTTAGAAATAAAGGATAGTTCTGTAAAATTTTCTGATAAGAGAGATATTTTTGTAAATTTTTCTCAAGTGTATTGAGGTGTTTTGGGGGTATTGTTTGTAGCAAGTTATATTTATCCTTTAATTTACATGTGCCCAGAAGATATATCGTGGCCATAATTAAGCTTCTGAAAAATGAATAGCCTAAAATTTTCCAATTCATAGCAAAAATCCACAAAAAAAATATATATAAATACGCCAAATAAATAATGCTTTTAATGTTCACTTCTTCAATTTGATAGGAAAATTCTGATTCAAAAAGATTGAAGAAAGGTTACTTGAAATAAAATATGATTTAAACAATGCTGGAAGACAAAAAATTGGTCAGGAAGAAAAATCCATTTTACGTATAGAACCAATAGAGGGATAATATGATATGATAAAACATTATCCAGTTAAGAAGATAAAGATCATGCAAAGTTCATGCCAAGTATAACAGTCCACGGCATCATGCTCTTCCTGTGGTTTGTGGGATGATTATCGTCTTACCTATGTTACATACAATTCGGTATGTGAGCCGTTGGATTTCCTCGGGATTCAGGTTTGCCCAAATACCAAAGGGATTTAACCGAATTCCGAGGAGATCCAACGTCTCACATGTTGAATGGCATGTGACATGGGTCAGAGGATATGAATTCTGGATTATGCCTTCAAAAAAAAAAAAAAACAAATTTGGACATGCATGCCAAGGAGAAAATGCATGTATTGTGTAGCACGGAATGTAAACCGTTAGATCATTTTGAAATCTGTGCTGGCTTGCATCTCGAGATGATCTAACGGTTCACACTTGCGCTACACAATGCAGTGTTCCAGAGGATGAGCACTCCGTTGAGGGTGGCTTATATATTATCTTCATAATATGCCCTACCAAATTAAATTTAATTAATTAAAATTTATTTTTTTGTTATTTTGTTAAATTGATGGCTAGCTAGGCTTAATTATATTTTAAATGAAGTTTCTCTATTTTTTCTAAGAATGGGGATATCGTAATGACATGGCATGTTATTATACCTTCAACATATACTAATAACGCTCTATATAGCTGTAGTGATAATGAGATTTTTCATGAATATATTGTCTAGGAAAATAGTTCTGAGCAACACAAAATGAAGTCTATTTTTATCAACAAAATAATAAAAAAATGAAGTCTAAGAAAATCCTCCCCTGGAAATCAGATATGAAATTACTAATTTGTGAAGTTAGCAAATTTTTTCATGCACCAATGAATCGAGCATATATTTAATTATTTGTTTATTAATTTATCTATAAAACTAATAGATGGTACATAGAATATATATATATATATTTTACTGGGGCGAAATATATAGCTTCAGTCCTTCGACGGACAAACTACTTGTTAAATAATATTGCACTAGGTGACTACGTGTTACCCAACTCATAAATATCATTGTACACCAAATTAATTAATTAATTACTTTAGTACTGCTTGATTAGTGCGATCAAGATTAATTAATTTAATCCTTACACTAACCATTATAATATTGCATCGATCAGATGCGATCAAAATCTAACCCTTGCACTAAATCACTAAAATATTGCACTGATTCGTGCCATGAAGTGATCGACCTGTAACAGTAAAATTTTTAAAAGTGGAACTCCATTTCTCCAGCACTAATCCACTTTATCCTTACTCGGATATTAGATTGTTTGATATGAAAGTTCTATCTTTTCCAAAGAAAAAAACCTCAGCCGTTGATTGTTTACTTAGATTGATCACCGCCGACCACCGTTGATGTACATTAATGTCCTGGCCCATTAAAACTTAAGGCTCATATTAATTTCTTCACAAAGAATGAGCTTTCGATCATTTATTATAAGATATAATAATTTCAGTCTAAGGTTAGGCGTGAACTATTTACTAGTATTAATAAAATAGATACACCATCAATCTCAACGGATTGGCTGTGATCAGGTGACAGAGGTGGTGCTATTAAGAGGACAAGGACAAGGAACTAACACTAGATTATGCTCTGTCCCTTAGACAAAGAACAGCCCTCGTGCTCTCCATTATTTATTTATTTATGCAGTTTCTCTTCTCACCAAAAAATAAAAATGATTTTCTCTGATGAATGGTTGTTCTTTTTATTAAAGAAAGGTTCAGCCTCTTTTTTTTTCTTTTTCTTTTTTTTTTTTTTGGTAATGTCCAGCTAGCAGATGGTGGATTTCAGATTACCATCTGATGCAGTACCTGTATAGAAAATGCAACTTAATTATGCAACTGTATTATTATTATCAGTGCAGATATATGAATACCAAAATAGATACCAAAACAAATACCAAGTTATAACATAAAATATATCTAAATTAAAACATTAACAAGTTATTTTGAAACAATCAATGTATTATCTTGAAACGTTTTAGTGTTAAGTTGAATAACACAAATCGTAAATTAAATCATCTACTTGAATCACTATTAAATCTTTAATGTTGCTAAGATAACATGTATGTAGAAGCAAGATGAAGTGAAAAGGCAACAAAAGAAATTAATATAATTTGTGTTTCATTTTAATCTCATTGAGTTTCAGATTAATTTTATAGATGTTTCATTTTAATTACAGCATGTTTCATATTAACGTTAGATTAACTTTATATGGTATTCATTTTGGTATTGATTGTGGTATCTTCCGAACATTATCCTATTATTATACCTCTTCATGTGGCAAATATGAGCTCTCTTCTCTGAGATTATGCGTGCATCATTAATACTTTATTATTTCATAATCGTCATTGTCTTATTTAATTAATTATTTATTAACCCATCTACATGTTTGCAGCAAATTATCTAGAGCTTAGTTCTCAACTTATAAGCCCAACTCATCTCAAAAAGATATTTATTTTTGTTTGGGCCCAAAAGTGCAATTTTGGAACAGCACTTGTGCACTGCAAAAAAAATATAAAAATTAGGTTCTTCTGTGATCGGCTAACCAACCTTTCATTTTGAATCGATCTGTTATTGTCAAACATGTTTCTTTAATTGTATCTAAAAAACATATCACGACCATTTGATTATGAAAAATAAATGGCCCATATTTTATCCGATCCATAGCAGAATTAGCTTAAAAATTATTATCCCTTGCTGTCTATTACCGGAAAGGACCAGACCGTCTTGAAGATACTTTGGAGCTTGATAAGGCTGATGAGCTAACCTTCTATCATAAGAAAAAAAAAAGTTTATGTTAAGTCGCTATAAAAGTATGGTCATAACACAACAATATACAACATGATGTCTATAACCTGGGACCATAACTGATGGCGTTTAAATCTGCTGATATATATCCAACTTTGGATAATAGGACTCTATTATATATCCAAATTTGGACAATTGGATTAAAATCAACAGATGAGGTTAAATATGAAAAGGCTCTATATAATCTTCATTAACCGGTCGGACCTGTCCATTTTGATCTAACGATCCATGTTAGACAAATAGAGTCATGTTATTCTAAAAAATAACAGCAGATTCGGACTCATATATGATAATGATATATTATCTCAACCAACATTACTCTTTTAGAAGCAAATATATCTCAACCAACAGAAAGAGGGAGGTCCAATTCCAAATGGGGACCGAATTAATAATATTTGGTACCTACAACATCTCTAGTTCGACCATCCGGACAACAATCTGCATAACGGGCATGAAAAGCGATGTCTCATCTGCTTGTCAAGATCTTCCTCAATTTGTTGCACCGGACGGAATAAATGTTTGATTGTTTACCTAGCTAGCTAATTCCTCTATTTATACAATTATCTCCAATTGTACATTTATGATTTATCTAACCCCTTTCTCGTCCTTTGTTTCTCTATATTCGTATTCTATTGCGCCTTTTTGACACCCGAAAAGATGCTTATCTACCATCAACAGGTATGATTTTTCACTGTATTTTTTTTTTTAGAATTTTACTCCAATGCTTCCACCAAACAAAATTTCTTTTCGATCTGATGATTTTAAATAAAATTAGCCATTATGAGATTTACCTATAACCAATAAAATTATCTGGGTGTGAGTATGGAAGCAACGTCCTTTCTTTTTTATGTATTTTCTCAAAGCCCCATCGAGAACTATAATTTGAATGTCATTAAATTGTACAGATTATTTTTAGAGGAATAGAACCAAGAGTTCAGTCCATCATCATTTTGGGCCTTATTTTCCTAAAGGCCACTATAACTGGGCTTTGATTCGTTTCGTATCCTAATCTTCACAGAGCAAGCTCAATATATCATATTATATATACCCGAAAATGGGGAAACAAATTGGGCCTCTTAGATGGGCCACAAGCCCACAACAAAAATCCTTTTGAAAATGTCGGATTTCTCATTGTGATTCAATTTTTTTGAAAGAATTGTATATGGCGCCTTGAGAAGGAGATGAGAACGAGCGCTCTGCTAGCTGCGCAGTATCGTACTACGCAGCGAATCAAATGTGGATTACAGGGGTGGTTTTTTGAGATTGAGTAGCAGGAATATCAAGGCAGATCCAACGGTCGATCGGATATCTGTGCGCAGTAGAGGATATGAATTCGATGAGAGCTGGCTCTTGATATCATGTGCTGCAGGAACCATCTTGGAGAAGTTAATTTTTTTTTTTTTTTTTGAACAAAGACCGTAAGCAAACCTTCCAATTATTCTATGCCCAGCCCCTGCTGGGACTTGATCCCGGGTCTTCACCATGGGAGCCCACGTTACTACTACTAGGCCGTAGCCTCAGTTGGAAAAGGTAATTTCATCAGCCAATAGTCCATCTTGATTTAGTGGGAGGATCGATGTCATATGTCTCGAGCTTAATTGGTGGACTAAGCATTCTTACAGTGTGCTACGTACAGAGTTGACCATACCCTTTAAAGACTCCTCAAAGGCCCCACAAGATGCAACTCAGATCCCCTAACGTACTGCATTGCGCAGTTCACAACGTCAGCCAACCGTTGGATTGTCTCAGGATTGTGCCAACGCGGATCTTGAAATGATCTAACGGCTGACATTGTGAACTGCACAATGCAGTACTACGTTGGTAGCTGCTACCAACTTTTTGAAAGAAAAAAGACTCATGATTAAACCTGATAACCAAATCTTGAGAATAGTTGATTAAGCCTATAAAATACATCTCACGGAATTCTCGTTAAGCAATAATTAATTTTACAAAATAAGCAAACTAAAGTTGATCAATTAAATCAATATTAATTTTGTACCTATTTACCAAACACGCGCATCTGATTTGTAGTTTATACATATACACGCAATGATATATATATATATTGGTCCAGGCTCTACACATGCAATCCACTACATCAGGTCCAGACAACACAACCGAGTCAAGATAAATTCCTTTCTGAAAAGCTTTTTTTCCAACAACAGCTAAAAAATAACAAATTAACAATGCACTTTGTGTACTATATTGACTGCCACTGTTCTCGGTTGACCTTCACCTTTTAAGACACCTTAAAAGTTGAAGTCGGTTAACTTGTTAATGTTAGGAATGTTCTAAGAAACAGCGTACAATGCTGCTTTATTAGCAACCAATTCTTTGGCATACAAGATTTGATGCTTGCAATTATAGGAAAAAACACAGTCCTTACTATTTTATTAATACATACATGTTTGTCCACTTCTAGCACCAGAAATTCGAGCAGAATATAATAAGAAACAAATGATTTTGTTTTCCAATCCCTATATTCTGTTCAAATTGGAATGGCAATATGGCTGCTGATGGCATATATATGCCCCCATGATGGTTTATGGCAGCTTAATTATGAGTATTTTAAGGGGATGTGACGTGAAGATAATTAATAGGCAAATGTCTTGTATATGAGTAGTTTTCTTGTCTTGGCATTTGTGGTCTTGGTTGTAGAATTCCAGCATTGGTGGGGGGGGGGGGGGTCCAAGAATCTTCCTTTCTAATAGGCAACTCTGTCATGTTTGTCCAGGAAATAGTGAATGATTTTGTTTTCCAATTAAATGAATTTATACCCTTTACAACTTGTCCACAATTAAATGAATTTATACCCTTTGTTTGAATCCACTTTCTTCCTCAAAAAAAAATATATATATATATTACGAAATTCCCAAAATGCCCCTCGTCTCCTTCCAAGAATGTTCACTTTTCTACTAATTAAGGGCATAAAAGTAATTTCACTCTTCCACTATTTCCTTTGACTTTTGCTACAAATTCATTCTTTTGTGGACAGAGGAAGTATAATATAACCACCACTACAAAAATATCGGACTTCTTTATGGGACAATTTTATAAAATACCCCTCTTTAGAAAAAGTTCAAACAAAATACCCCTCCTCTAAATTCTTTGTCAAAATACCCTTGTGGGGTCCATATTAACCTTTGGAAAATGCTACATCGATACCTTAATCGATACTGCAATAGATACCACTGAACCGTCCGGTTCAATTACGGTTTATTTCCAACCCATCCCATTCTTTTTAAGTAGCAACCCACCCTCTGACCTCATTTATTCCATCTCTCATAGATCGCCCCACTCTCCCTATTTCACTCCCACTCTCCCACTCCTTATCTCCTCTCTCACTTCACTCCTCACCTCTCAGAGATCGCAGCGCGGCCGTCGTCAATCACATCGATTTCATCGGATCGCGGTCGTCGTCAATCGCAGCGCAAGGATCGCGGCTGAGTCAATCGAATCGTTTCGGATATTGTCAATCGAAAGAGGTGAGCTAGTTCTTCAATAATAATTAGAGTTGAATTTGATGATTATTTACTGATTTGCTTCATTTTCTTTCACAAGCAGTAATCTCAATCGGATCCTCTTCTCTTTCTCGTTTCCTTCTCGACCACAAGCAGGTGAGCTAGTTCTTCAATAATAATTAGAGTTGAATTTTATGATTATTTACTGATTTGCTTCATTTTCTTTCACAGGCAGTAATCTCGATAGGATCTTCAATAGACTAATCATTCTACCTAATCATGCAATAACTAAACGAAAATGATAGGCTTCAATATCGAGTTTAGTTTTTTCATCTGTAATTTTCTAGATCTACTTTATTGTAGCTCAGATTATTACAATTTAAACCTCTTCTCCAATACTATTGAGTTTTGCATAAGGTTGCAAGTTTAAAGTGTCAGATCCGTGTTATCTTAATTGTTTCAAGTTATTGCTAGGGCCTAGGTGTATTCAAGTTATTGTTAGTTGTATTTAAGATATAGCAATTAATATTGACTGTATCTGAGCAGTTACTGTCAGATCTGAGTTATTGCTAGGTGTTTTTGTCAATTTGTGTTAAGTAAGATGTGTTATGCATATGAATATGCAAGATATGGATATAGATGTGCAAGATATGCAAGATATATGTAAGATATCTGTAAGATGTGTTACTGCTAGTTGTATTGAAGATGTGTTATGCATATGGATATGGATATGCAAGATCTGAGTCATCTGACTGAGTATTCAAATTAAAATTGTATATATTCTAGTTATGCATATGGATATGCTGACATCAGTGCTCTAGTATGATAACTGTTAATTAGTTGCTGACATCAGTGCTCTAGGATGATATCTGTTAATTAGTTATGCATATGGATAGCAACTATCTATATTTTTTCTGAAAAATCTTTGACAAGATATTTATTTGTTTTTTAACAGATAAGAATGTATTTGGCGTGAGATATAGGCCGGGAAAATTTGTCAAATTCTGTATAGAAAATATTTTGTCAAAACTTGCTCCTAGTGCTATTAACAAGCTGAATACAACTCCCTTCTATCATTTTTTCTGCATACCAGATGTTAGCGGGCTCAATGAACTAGTGCAACAGATAATACGATGCTTCGATATGGATAAAAAGTGCTTTAAATTTGGGTAGAAAGAAGTCTCTTTGACTCCTACTGATGTAGCTATCATACTTGGTATGTTTCAAGTTACTGTTTATTGTAGTACTATTTATTTTAGTCAAACAAGTGATGAATTAGTGTTCAAATTAAACTTGAAAGTATTTAAGTTATGATATTGAGTGTTCAACTTATTGAGTAGTCTGACATTGAGCACATGATAGATTAGTGTTCAAATTAAACTTGAAAGTATTCAAGTTGATGATATTGAGTATTCAACTTATTGAGTAGTCTGACATTGAGCATATTCTCATTATTGTCTTACCAGGTCTGAGGCTTCATGGAGGGCAGGTACTCCATCTATACAACAAGAATTGAACCATCTCCAGATAGATGACAATCTTGACAAAGATTGTCATCTTCAAAGCACGTATTTCGTCGGTATGCAGCAATGTCCGTACAGAACTCTTGAAAAGTATTTGCTGGAGATTTAATTTTAGTTCAAACTATTCAAGATATTGAAGGTAATATTCAAGATATTACTGTTGTTATTACTGTTAGATTTGATTTTTTTTTTTTCAGATTTGGTTTTAGAAGATGGTGCTTTCTATGCACTACGGCTCGTTATTTGCCTGATACTTGGTCTCAAAACCAGTTTTTTACCGGTATGTTCACATAAGTTGTTTCTTTCTTTTCAAGTTATACCAATGAGTATTCAAGTTATATTATTGAAAATTCAAGTTTATATCATTGAAAATTCAAGTTATGTCAGTGCTTATTCCTAACTTGACAATTGTTCCAATTTTTACAGGTTGACACTATTAATGACAGGATTTATCTGACCTACAATTTGTTGATAGACTGGACTAATGAGAACAAGGTGGAAATATGTAAGTTCACTTGTTTTGTAAATATCTCTATAGTCACATTGAGTTTTTTCTTGTCAGTACTCAACTATTATTAGCAAATGTTCAAGTTATACCAATAGGTGTTCAAGTTATACCAGTGAGTGTTCATGCTGAAAAATAGGTCAGTATTCAAGTTTTATGAGTAAATGTTCAAGTTATACAATTGAGTATTCAAGTTATAACAATGCGTATTCAAGTTATACCAGTGAATGTTCAAGTTATAACAATTAATATTCAAGTTATGTGTATTATGGTGTTACTAATGATAAATTGCTGCATTATTCATAATTTTTTTTTTGTCAGTATTCAAATAATCATTTTATGTATTCAAGTTTTACTTGAAAGTATTCAAATTATACTATGAAGTATTCAATATTGTTGTTACTAACTTGTAAACTTTCTTTGTTTTTTCTTTGTGCAGAAAGTTTGCTGAGATCGAAGTTTAGATGAAATTTAGTTGAATTTTTAGATTTTAGTTGAATTAGATCGAATTTAGGTGAATTTTGTGTTTTAATTGAATTGAAATTGTTTGGTTTTGTTGTATTGATTTTGTTGTTGAATATTTGTATGACTTTGTTAGTTATTAATTGATGTTTTGAATGTTTGACCAAAGTCAACTTTCTTGGTATCAACTATGGTATCACCATATCCGGACCCGTTAACTTTTTCTTGATGCGATGGTTGAAAAACACTGAAATATTTTGAGATTGGTGCAGCAAATACGACAACCGATCCCGACCATCCGATCGGAAAAATAGACCCATCCGCTTCTAAAAGGCAACTCTGTAAACTTTTTATGTGCTGCTTCTAGGAATTGAGATCTCTCCGTCTCTATCCACATGTGTCCAACCATTATGATATCCTTGATTCAATTCCAAACATAATTCGCTTGATGAAATGGGTGATTAACAACACTAAAAACAGAATCAAGATAAAAAAACATACTCATGATTAGTTATAATTCCATGATCAAGAGATAAAAAAAATTAAACCATACAAATTAAATAATTAATTAAGTGCACTCACCAATTTATTTATTTTTTTTAAGAAAAAATAATTAGTGTTACATTTAATTTTACAAAGATGAATTCGGTCGAGTTTTTGAAAAAGGTGAAACCTAAACAGATTTTGTAATGGTAGTAAAAGTAACGTAACATGCATGGAGCAACTATGTTTTTCCTTTAATTATAATTATTAAATTGCATGCCGAAAACAATTCGTACAGCCGACATCAATTCATAAAGGAAAGGTACATATCCGAATCCGCTGTTTTCTTTTTCAGAAAAGATCTGCTTTTTTGATGGTCGGAATCTGTACCAATTTTAGAGTACTTCGCTGTTTACTTCACGAATCTCAAAATAATTTCTCAACTGTCGGATCAAGAAAAGTAGCAGCGGGTTTAGATCCCCTCACAGGGCTATGGATCTCTAAATCTCTATATATAGCAGCCTATTCAAAACGAAATCTCAATCTTTAGTCTCCTTCACTTTGTTACATTTCCACCATTGCATTGCATTGCATACTACCCCGGCCACACTCACACAACACACACACAAACTAACGCATCCTACATATACTCTAACAAGGAACCATGCCGAAAGAAGATAACCATCAGCGGCGTCTCAACATCCGTCTCATAGTCTCGATATGCGGTACGATATTTTCAATCATCCTAGTAACCATTTTTATCATTTGTATCACGCTTCGCCCGACCAAACCGAAGTTCTACCTTCAAAACCTCCATTTAACTAAAATCAACGCCTCGCCTGCATCAAACACGCCGCCAACTCTTGAGATCAATCTCCAGGCAACACTCTCCTCCCACAACCCCAACGACCGCATTGGCATCTATTATAGTAGCTTGGACACGTACGTCACGTACCGTGACGAGCAGGTTACTATACCAGTGGCGCTTCCGCCAGTTTATGAGGGGCATAAGGATGTCACAATGTGGTCCCCGGTGTTGTACGGCTCGGGTGTACCGGTGGACCCGTATGTGGCTGATGCAGTTGCGCAAGATGAGGCAGCTGGTTTGCTCCTCTTACATGTGAAGGTACCTCTCACCAGAATACTGTAATTTACAAATCAACAATGTATTATTGCGTACTAGTTTTTCACATAGAGGTGGCAGATTGTCGGTTCGGGTTATTCCGGTCGGGTTGGGTATTGGGTTGACATCTACCGGTATGTTTTGGTTCGGGTATCGGGTTGACAGCTGCCGGCATTTTTTTCGGGTCTGGTCAGATTTTGCACCTCTATTCCTAGGTCATCTCAGGATTTGGGTCTGATCAGATTTCGTCACCTCTATATATTTTCACATCTGCAGTGTTTGTTTTAGTTTACATTCATTAACAACAAGAAAGTTCAATCTATATATATTTTGTTGAGAGCAGCTGAGAACTGAGAAGTATCAAAATGTTATGTATTTCAGGTGGCTGGGAAGGTGAAATGGAAAGTTGGCTCCTTTACATCAGCGCACTACCACTTGTTTGTAAGCTGTCCCGTTTTCGTCTCGCCGAGCAATGGCAATCCGATTCGAGGCGAGGGGTTATCGGAGATAGTCGAGTGCCATGTTGCGGTTTAATCCGGCCCTGTTACTACTGGCTGGCTGCTATGGAGATTCTATGCTGATCGATAAGTTTCGCCTCACTTTGTAACTCCAGAAAGTTGCCGGGAAGTATGTACAGGATTCCAACAATTTATCTGCAAAAATTAGGATAAGGCAATGCATATAACCTTTTAGTTTAAAGATAGTCTGGATCAGATTATTTTTCTTACAAAAAAAAAAAACAAAAAAAGAAAAAAAAACAAAAACAAAAAAAACAAAAAAACAAAAAAAGCAAAAAAACAAAAAAACAAAAAAACAAAAAAAAAACAAAAAAAAAAAAAACAAAAAAAAACAGAAAACAGAAAACAGAAAAAACAAAAAAAAAACATAGTTGATTATATTTGTAATAGTTAGTGTAACATCAAACATGCATGTATAACTTTGTATCATTGGAGGGTATAATAAATGCGTCAGTTAATTTTATTATTGAGTTGCTTAGTAATTTATTAGCTTGAAACAAATCAACAATAAAAAATAATAAAAAATGAAGGAAAGCATTAAGTTGATGCATGACTTCCTAGTTCCATTTCAAAGAAAGCACCTGAGCCAATTAAGCAACCTCTATATATATACAACATTATCTAGATGGATTAATTGTGCTCTCTGTGACATGCCTGATGCCTCAATATTGAGTCACTGTGCCACAACTATTGGGTCAACTGCCAAATCCAAGTTGAGCATATTTCTGACTTCTGAGCCCAAATGTGCATAGCATAAATTAGAATTTTTTTTTGTCTATCTCTAAAAAAAAAATTATGGCTATCCCGATTCAAAACATTTTTTCCGACTATCCCTATTTTTTTAACACCGGCGATCACATGCACAAACTCATGAACGCCAACGTTCAGACATATACACCTCGCACCCATATCTTAAACCTGACCGCCCGGATTTAACCATCGGCAGCCTGACTGCCCCACCCTGACCGCCGTCGGTCAGATTTCTGTTCTTAGTCGTTTAGGATTGATTTTCTTTTGGTCTGTGTCGCGTCAGAGAGACAGGGAGAAAGCGGCTGGAAAGAAAGAAAAATCGCAAGGAAGGAAAGAAGAGAAAAGAAAGGAAGGAAAGTAGACCTGTTGGGCTGAAATTTAATTAACGGGTCTGTTAACGGATCCGAATTTCTTAACGGATTGGAATTTAAAACAAGGATTTCAGTAGAATTGTGAGTATATCACCACATCGATCTGGCTTCGCATCCTAATCAAACGAAAAACCAAAAATCATTCATTTGGTAAGTAAATAAATATGCCTCTGACTCCATGTATAATTAATTAACCCGTATGGACTTGTGCTATATGAAGTGTGCTTATATGTCAAATGCAGTCATTCTAGTATTAGATGCGGAAAGCTTAAGAAGCATTTCATCGAACACCTTGCGGACATAATCAAATGCCCGACTAATTACAACACCATAAGACCAGACAGGAAAAAAAAAAAACAACAACAAACACGTGAAAATTACATAGAGACAAGATTTTACATGGAAATCAATCGATTCGACCACGGAATCATGGTGAATGTACTTGATTAATTGTCTGTACAAAGTACACACTCAAATCAACGAACCAACAAAAACATCAAGCCACCAACACACCCTTAAGTCTCAAAACATGGGCCTGGCCCAGTACTTGGGCTTCACACACACACACATAACAGTTAATACTCACTGGAAGTCATTTTCCCCTCTGACCGTCGGCGGCCACTGACCAGGGTGGGGCGGTCAGGCCACCGCCGGCCACATTCAGGCGGTCAGGTATGGAATATGAGTGGGAGGTGCATATGTTTGAACGGCGGCGTCTAGCTTGTGCATGTGACCGCCGGCGTTCAGAAAGTAGGGATAGCCGGAAAAAATGTTTTTAATCGAAAATAGTCATATTAATTTTTTTTAAAGTAGGGATAGCCGGAAAAAATGTTTTTAAACGAAGTAGTCATATTAATTTTTTTTAATTTTAGGGATAGACAAAAAAAAATTCCATGTAATTTATGCTGCTCAAGTAATTGTGCCACAACTATTGGGTCAAATACTAATTTTTTATTTTAAGAAGTGGGTCAAATACTAAGCTCCTTTCCTCCGAAATGAATATGCTGCTCAACTAATTGGGCTTGACTGAGTTTCAGCCTGTTGGAGGCTAGTGCTTTGCATTCTCTTATAAATGGCCCCCTTATATAGCAATAAACATTAATTCCTTCTGGCCTCTTATTCACGGGCTTACAGTACTTGGGCCCAATTTGGGGGTCATATTTTGCACCGCAAACTTCTTTAGATCAAACTTAAAAGGAACGTCTTTTTCCTTTCTCCACATATTTTATTATTACTAGTAAAGGACCCGCGCCATGCAGCGGGCTTCTTAATTTGCGTCTTCAATTTTTTTTTTCAAAATAAAGCGTGTCTTCAATTTATTAATTAACAATAATTTGTCATTTAATTAAAAAGGTAAAACTTGTACCCTTTCTCCGTTTCTTATATTATGTAATGTTATGTTATACACATAAATCTCAAAATTTATATACCAAACATTCATTGCTTGAGAAACAATATTTTCTTTCAATTTGTATGTTATGCTAATAATAAATACTGTTGCAATTCAAAATTTATAATCTAATTTAAGAAGAGTACTACAAATTGTTTAAGACTTGAGAGCTTCTATAATTTGAGTGCTCGAATTTCATTAAAATTTCACAGTACATTTCCAAAGAGCATTTAACATGCAAAAGTCTCCTATCCTCACTTCTAAAGGATCCCACAAATAATTTGGAATAATAAAATAAATAAATAATATCATGCTATATAACAACAATCTCCATCGTAATTCACAATTCACATATAAGAAACCAAAAAAGCAATGAAGAACCCAAAAAAAAAAAACAAAAGAACCATTACAGCGCATATTTACATATTGCAATCTACGGATATTGAACACCAAAAAATTCAACTTACCTAATCCACCAAAAAAGGACTATAAACAATATCAGAGTGACTATCTGTAACAAGTTCCCCATAAAACAAAGAAAAGATAAGAGTTCATAGCCGATCTTTGACTATCCTTCAAATTTGTGGCTCCAAGTCCAGATCTTCTTCTTTGAATATTATGCTTGCAAGGTTTCATAATGAAAACCTTGAGATATTATGGTGCGATATCAGAGGCCAACTTGACAATCAAAGAAAATTCACCAGTCCAATTGCTCCCACTGATTCATTAATCACATATTCTATCTGCTTAGATTCTATATAAGAGAACCTAATAAAAGATAGATTATTTGTGTAAGAAAAAAAATATAATTCCAAATTTAGTATGCAACAAACATCAAACAAATAGAAAAAAAAAAAAAAAAAACTAATAACTCAAATTTTCCTTTACTACTATTATTGCTTCTCCTTGAGGCACTATCAACTAAATCATGGCAAATGATTTCAGTTACAACAAAATCAGCTGAACATTCAATTTTTTCTTGGAACGGATGAAATTTACTTGTATAATGGCAGTTAGATACCCAAAAAAGTATAGTACATGTAACACTACTCCAAACCAAAAATACTACCAAGATTTGGCATTGACAGCTTTGGGGTGATCAAGAATGATGACAGCAAAGCCATTTGGGAAGACGCTGCAAAATAATCTATGTTGGGATCACTAATCACTCCAAAATTGCAACAAATTCTGCTTCAATCACTGAATTGTGAATTTGAAGAGCAACTGAAAACTGATGGACAACAGCAGCGGAGAGAATTAAACCTGGGGATCTAAAAAGCATTCTCAGGAGGTCTCACCATGGGCCATCACCACTATATCGGTGTATCAGTCCAGTATCTCCATCTACATGAGAAATGATTTATCAGTGGGAGTCAAACCCGTGGAAGGAGTGGTAGCATGGACATGAGCTTCATGAAAGGATAGATGTACATCGGTATTTTCAGGGAAGAGAGGATAGAGGCACAAAGGGCAATCACCTTCTGAGTGATTCATGCCAGACAAGATTCCCACTGCTTCCTAGTCATTAATTCAGTGTAAAAAAAAAAAAAACAAATCAACGTATATGACATTATCATATCATCAGTTCTATTTTTTTTGTTGTTCTTGACATACTCAATTTTCCAGAACAATTGAAGGGTAAAAAACTGATCGGTTAAGTTTGAAGTTTTGTGAGAATATAAGATTGCAGGTGTTATTAATTGCAGAATCAAATGTTTACTCTAGCCTTATGGACAGTTTTGCTTAATGTAAGCCAGTAACACAATAATGCAAAGTAGAACAGTTTCAAACTCTATCAGACAATCCGGTAACAAAAACATAGAGATCATGGTTCCACAATGTACCTCATATAAGGCCACTATCATCGAGCACCCAGCAAGCTCGAGGGCTTTCTGACCCATGTGATTGACCATATATTTCTGTCGGGACACATCGAGGCCTTTGATTCGATCAGATACATCTGAGCAGGGTCCTTTGGATACTGTAACCAACATACAGACCGAATTATTAGACGATTTATACAAGGAAAAGCTTCAATTACATAAAATACGAACAGATTTTTTATGGGTATCAGTGTGCACCTTTCTGATGCTCCTATTCCAATGATGGCTTCCACAATGAGCTCCTCCTCCTTGCTCTCCATCATCTCAACTCAGGGCTGAAGACCTTGAGCTCGCCGTCTCTGATTTTGATCTGGATGTATGGTTTGCCATCCTTGTTGACGATCTTGTAGGGGACCAATTTTATGTCGCGTTGGACCTCCTTGTCGTCATCCTCTCTCCCAATGAGACGCTTGAGAGGCGAAGGGTGCAGCGGCGGGCGGCCTCTGGCTCGGAGCGCGGAGAGAGAAGTCCTCTTGGAGAGGCGAAGGTTGCAGCGGCGGGCGACCTCTGCCTCGGAGTGCTGAGAGAGGAGCCCGAAGAGAGAGGCAGTTCCGGACTTCCGGCCTAGGCAGGGCGCAGGCGGCACGCGACGGAAGCACGGCGGCGGGAAGGGTCGCGAGAACTGAGTGCGGGCTCGACTGGAGAAGAGATAATTAGCGAACTGGACGAATCACATCCGTTATTATCTGATCAGATCTATTTTCGGTCATTGGATATATGGGGGGCATTTTCGGGATATTAAAAAAACAAAAAAAATTGTCTGAACAATAGAGATCTCCAGTCCTGCCTTGCTTTTTAATACAGAGAGAGGAGATTATTATTTCATTGAAACAAATGGAGTTTTTACAAAGATAATATAACAATCTTCACAGTATCATATATTCATAATAGGCTAATACCACTACGGACTACTTAACCAAAATTCTACAAGACAACTAATGACAACCACATTAATTGAGTCAAATATGAGCTAGCTAGCTGATTATAAGACTGGAGCTCAATGCCTACTATCACCTTCTCCACAAAAATTTCTAATGAAAAATTCTACGTCCACCATGTTTGATACCATAAAACCGGACGCATTTTTTTTCCGGTCTAACGTCGGTTCAATGAAATTCAAAATCAATTAAATCAAATCGCGAACTTCTCATCTCCGATCTCCTTCTCCTCTGATCTTATCCTCTCCGATCTCATCCTCTCACGGCGTGAACTTCTCTCCAATCATCCTCTCCGATCTCCTCTCCGGTTTATTTCTCCTCCCGTCGTCATCCTCTCATGGCGCGAACTTCTCCTCTCCGATCTCATTCCTTTAATTCTCCCGCTCCTCCTCTCTGATCTTCTTCTCCTTTTGTTCTCTTCTTCTCTTTTTGTTCTCCGACTTCTCCTCTCTGTTCTTCTTCTCTCTGTCAATTCTCAGTTCGCTTGCAATTGGTTGGTGTTCAAGTTAGACCAATAGGTATTCAAGTTGAGAATTCAAGTTATATCAATAGATATTCAAGTTATGTCAGTATTCAAGTTTTAGTAGTAAATATTCAAGTTATATCAATAGATATTCAAGTTATACTAATGAGAATTAAAGTTATGTCAGTATTTAAGTTATAGCAATGAGTATTCAAGCTGAAAAAATATGTCAGTATTCAAGTTTTAGCAGTAAATATTCAAGTTATACCAATGAGAATTCAAGTTATGTCAGTATTCAAGTTATAGCAACGAGTGTTCAAGCTGAAAAATATGGTCTGTATTCAAGTTATATCAATGAGTATTCAAGTTATACCAATGAGAATTGTCAAATAAATGTTCTTTATTGAATGTTTGACTGGTCAACTATCTTAATATCAACTATGGTATCATCATGTCCGGACCCCTTTCTAATATATATGGTCATTCATATTGAAGCTTCCTTCTCTTCCATAAGAAGGTATTGTACCTGCAAGATTTTGCACATCTTGAGGCAATATACAAGTTAATTTTAGAAAAAAAAAACTAGAATCCTTTTAAAGCGTTACGCCAAAATTAAAGGGAGTAAGATTAATAATTTTTAATCCTAAAGTTTTAATAGACCTAGCTTGTTTATGCTAATACATTATGCTATTTCTCTCCAACCATATAATCCACAGACTGCACTTCTTAGTTCTTACTAACCATATAATCCTATCTCCACATATAAAAAGCTATTTAAGTAAGAGCCTTTTTAAGTAATGCCACATTAATTAACAGAACACATGATAAACAAAAAAAAGTTAATTGTTACCAGGAAGAAGATTAAATTTTTGTAGTCGTCTCAAATTTTTATGTACTCGTGATAAACAAATTACTAAGATTAAATTTTTGCAATTTTAGAATTTATATATACTCATTTTTTTTCTTGCCTTTTCTTTTAATTTATTGATGGCAGATACTACTTTGAGGGGGGAAAAACACAAAACATTTGCCTAGGCAACTGTTGATGTCACAGTTAAGCTGTTTTAACCTATTATCGTTTAATGTTCATTTTGTTAAAATGTTGCATAAATTAACCATACTAGAGCTGTAACTCGGGCGAAGATAAAAAAAATAATAAAGCTTATAAAATAAAAATATTTATTTTAAAAAAATTAAACATAATTTTAAAATTGTTGATGTGAATAATGATGATGATGATGTATAATTTATAAATAATAGCACATAAATGTTGGACCACTTTAGAATTAAATTTTGTTTTAGACATATCATATCATCTTATTAAATTGGGAGAGAGAATAAATATAAACTATTGGATCAAAGTAAATGAAGAGATTTAAACAAAAATCAATGGCTAATAATATTAATGATGTGGCATATATAATTGAGGTGTTTAGAGAGTTACCCTCTTTCTAGTTTATAGTTTATAGATTGGCATTTGCAAACTTTATCAAGTAGGTTAAATGACTAATTCTCATAAATACATAAAAAAGTAGATTAACGATGCAATTGTTCTTTTATTTTATTTTCTTTCTTTCTCTTTCTTTTTGTGTTTGGAAATATTTGAGGTAATCTCTACCGGTTTCATTGAAACAAAAATGATTATTTATGTCTAATGCTATTGAATATTGATTTACAAGTAAAATGTAAAATGCAACCTTGACTTTAAGAAAAGCTCAGTTGGTTAAAAGAGAAGTCTTAAGGCTGTTGTTTACTAAAAGGTTGAGAGTTCGATACCCATCCACACAACTTTGTAGCTGCCGCAAAAATTTCAAAAAAAAAAAAAAAAAAAAAACCTTTGAATCAGTTATGAATTTTGTAGCCATCTTTAAAAAAAAAAAAAACGGGAAAAGGGAAAAAGTTAGTCTTATAGAAGTCCGGCGTGGGGTTCGAAGGAATCTTCCTTTCTAAAAGGCAACTCATGTATAGTATAACCACCACTACAAAAATATAGGACTCCTTTCTAAAAATATAGGACTTCTTTATGTGCTGCTTCCAAAAGGCAACTCTGTAAAGTTTTTATAATTTCATGTGCTGCTGCTAGGAATTGAGGTCTCTATCCACAATTCCACATGTGTCCAAATTCAATTCCGCGGATAACAGGTCCTGCTTTTTCGATCGGCACCGGCAGATTAAAATGGACGGATGAGATCTATTCAGCAAAATTCTTTTTTACTTAAAAAACCGAACTTTGCACTGAATCTGAACCGTTCGGTGTTGATTCGACAGTTACCGTCGGGATAACAGGGTCCTGTTATCGCCGAAGAATATCAGCAGAATCGGATGCCATGTGTCCACCCACCCATTATACTATTCATATCCTCTACTGCGCAGTAAATTACTGTGCAGTACTTTGGCCGTTGGATTCGCTTTAAGATTCGTGCAACTCAATCTCGAAAAGCCCCCTAAAATCCACATCGTTGATTCGATTCCATTATAGTTCACTTGATGAAATGGGTGATTAACAACAGTACTAAAAAGAGAACCAAGATAAAAAAAACACACTCATTATTAGTTATAATTCCGGTGGCCATGATCAAGAGACAAAAAAGTAAACCATACAATTTTTATTAATTAATTAAGTGCACTCACCAAGTTTTTTTTTTTTTTAAATTAGTGTTACCTACTTTAATTATGCAAGACGAATTCGGTCGAGTTTTTGAAAGGTTAAATAAAGACCAAACAAATTTTGTAATGGTAGTAAAAGTAACGTAACATGCATATATTGAGCAAATATGTATTTATTAATTATTAAATGAATGCCAAAAGCAAGTCTCGTACAGCCAAATACTCAAGTAGCCAACCCCAATTCATAAAGGAAGAGTACTTCTCTCTTATCTGTGGCTATAATAATAAAAGTATAAATCATTATGTCTAGCTTAGCAGCCGCTAATAATTCAGGTAGTGTTAAGTGTTTGGATCATACAAAGTAGTGATGTTATCGGATTAGTGTCACTACTTCAAGTTGGATGCAATCCAAATATAAATCAGCATCTATGAGTAGTAGCCGGTTAACACTACTTTGCTAATCCGGACTATTTTTGTTTTAGCAGGTTAGCCAAAAAGTGGATGAAAAGAAATAGTTAAAATAAGTTCGACCTCACTTTTGTATTATTAATTAAGAACCCAATAACTATTCCGGTTAGTGTTGCTAATGAATTGAAAAATAAACTGTACCAATATGTTGTATTAAGAGTTTGTATACGTTAAATTACTTCGGTTAATATTTGTATTTTTGTTTGTATTTGTAATTTTTTATTGTTTTTATCATTGTAAATACGTGCTAATATTAAAAGGGTAAAGATCCCATCCCCCAAGACTCGGTTCGCGCTAGCATTTGATCCAACCACTGGAGTAACCTCTGAAAGCAAAAGACATGCAAAAACCTCCATCTCGACATCAATTTTAATAAAAAAAACATGTTTAAAAAACTAATATTTATAAAAATCATATTATTAGTATTTAAGTATATAGACTTCAAATGTTAACTATTTATAATTTGATGAAAACATTTTTTTATTATAAATAATAATAATAATAAATAATGAAAGCATATAGAAAATATTTTCACTTTGTGGTTTAATAATTTATACCTACAATATTCACTATATATACTTTATATGTTGGGAAAGTTAATTATATTGACAATTATGTAGTCAAACTGGGGATTTGACTTGGGGAATTTATGATGAAATGTTTTGTTTACATTTTTTATGTTAGGACTATTTTTAAAAATTTCATTTATAAGAGTTATGCTGGTGTACAACCAAGAATTTGTGTACAACTTCAATTATGGTCCAACTTTTATTGTGAACCCTTTATATTTGTCAAAAGGATAATATAGTCATTTATATCTATAACCTATAATTAGTATGTATTAATCCTTTTCAATATAACTACTTCATAACATCTTCAAATCTCTAATTTCTATGCTGGTTGAACATTAGTAAATTGCACTTATCAATTAGCTAGAAAGTTATGACAACAATATAAAAAGATTAAAATCAAATTTGATAAATTTATTGTTGACCATTTTTTCCTTCGTATTGATCATATCTAAGGTTTATATTATTTCTCAATAAACTCAAAGATCATCATCGATCCCGCCATTGTTGTTGCCATCTCCCTAGCTACTAGCTTCTCACCTATTCTCCCTTACTCCGGCTCCCATCCCTCTTCATCTTTGTCACTTGGAAATCACCAGCGAACTCCAACTCTGTGCAATGGAGACCATTTGATGGGAATTGATTATTGCAGGTTTCGATCATTTTCGATATTCGCTCCGATCTCCATTGTTCAATTCGGTAAACAGGAAAACATGCGAGAGGGGGGGTTAAAATGATGTTGCCTCGCAATTAAGAATCAATCAAAACGCACGAAATCAGCTCTAATTTTTATTAACTAATTAATTACTATTCAATTAATTACTATTCAATCAGGAGAGGAAAGTAAGGTAGTGGGTCCCACAATTAATTAAATCTCTACCTCTATTTTATTACACAGCGCATCATTCATAATTTATATGTGCTAATTATAGTATTATACCCATTTATTCGGTAAAAATAGAAAGT
The DNA here is from genome assembly GCA_030179965.1 of Cyperus esculentus. NCBI lineage: Eukaryota > Viridiplantae > Streptophyta > Magnoliopsida > Poales > Cyperaceae > Cyperus > Cyperus esculentus. The sequence goes on along the minus strand of JASGLE010000005.1, from coordinate 2,144,470 downwards.
CATTAACATCTTTTCATGTATCATTATAACCATTGGTTGTACTATAGAGGTAGTTGTACTCAAATTTTTAGTTGTACACCACAAAATCCCATTTATAAATGTTTATACTTTCATTCTTCAATATTTGTACTTCTCTTTATAGGTATTATTATCAATGCTGGTTTTTTATATTTTTCTGAAAGTTATTTAGTAACTATTTATACTTTGAATCTTTACAGTAACGATGGGTTAGTCAAACTTGGGGATTTGACTTGGAGATTTGTATTTAGGGATAAGTATCTTCTCCCAATCTAGAAACACGGTTGACAAAGAAATCAACGGCCATTTCATATAAATACCATGGAATGTCGTTTACAGTGGGGATTGCAAATGGAGTTGTTAATTTGTAAAAAGAAAAGAAAATAATTATTTTATTCATTCCCACCATCATTACTCTAAAGTTACCATTCAAACAACATTTTACTAACCGGAATAGTAAAAAGTTAGTTCTACTCACACGTTTTCCGAGTTAGCACTAACCTCACACTACTCTCAATCACTAACCCAAATATCACTACTCTTGCACTAATCCTTGCACCATCCAAACACACCCTCAAAGAGTTGAGTAGTAGGTAGTGCCTACCATTTTTACTTATTTACTGGTCCATCGTATTTTCAATAAATATCATTTTCAATAAACATTTATATCTTTCTGATTAATATATATTATTTTATAGAGAACAGATATGCTACGATTTTCAGTGGACATTTATGCAACTGTGATAAGTACACGACTGCACATAGTGTGTCAGAACTATAAGATAGGTGGATTGATAACCTACTTGAGGATGTACTTTACATGTTTCTCTATTTTAAAACGAAACTTCTATCTTTATTGGTCTCCTTCACTTTGTCACATTAATTTCCACCCCATTGCATCTATATATAGTGCCATACCCCGGCCACACTCACACTCACACACAAACTAACACATCCTATATATACATACTACAATACTCTAGCAAGGAAACCATGCCGAAAGAAGATGACCATCACCTTCGGCAACCATCACCATCACCATCGGCAGGTTTCACCCTTCGGCAGTGCGATAAACATCACCATCATCAGAAGTGTCTCATCACCATTCCTCGCAAAGGCACGTTATACGCCATAATAGTTCCAATCATCCTAATCTTGCCCATTGTGATCATTTATCTCGCGCTTCGCCCGGCCAATCCGAGGTTCTACCTTCAAAACCTCCACCTAACTAAAATCAACGCCTCGTCCGCATCAAACACACCGCCAACTCTCGAGATCAGTCTTCAGGCAACACTCTCCTCCCACAACCCCAACAACCACATCGACATCTGTTATAGTAGCTTGGACACATACGTCACGTACCAGGACGAGCCGGTCACTGTGCCAGTGGCGCTTCCGCCAGTTTATGAGGCGAACAAGGATGTCGCAATGTGGTCCCCGGTGTTGTGCGAGTCGGGTGTACCGGTGGACCCGTATGTGGCTGATGCAGTTGCGCAAGATGAGGCAGCTGGTTTGCTCCTCTTACATGTGAAGGTACCTCACTAGATAGCAATCTAATTACTTTTCCATACCTTGCACTAATAAATTTCAAGAAATATTGTAATTTACAAATCAACAATGATATTATTGCGTACTAGTTTTGCACATAGAGGTAGCAGATTATCGGTTCGGGTTCAGGTTCGGGTTTGGGTTCGGGTCGGGTATCGGGTTGACAGCTGCCATCATTTTTTTTGGGTCTGATGAAATTTTGTACCTCTATTCCTAGGTCATCTCAGGTTTCGGGTCTCAGATTTTGTCTCCTCTGTTTTTACATCTGGAGTGCTTGTTTTTAGTTTACATTCATTAACAACAAGAAAGTTCAATCTATATATATTTTGTTGAGAGCAGCTGAGAAGTATTAAAATGTTGGATAGTGATAGGGCGCCGCGCACAATGCCCCCCACACCATGTGATGTGCTGGCATTTTATTTATTTGATATATTATAAACAAAATGTTCTAAAAGACATATTACAAAAACGTCCTAAAATGAATCCTAGGAAGAGATGGGCAACAAATTGGCAGTTTACAAATGTTCTAAATCGGCAGCAAATGGACCCCCTTTCTAAAAGACAGTTTACAAAATTGTCAAACTGTCAACTTGAGATACCAGTTTACAAAACGTTCTAAATATACAACAATCTGCCAACTCATCACATAGCTCTAGGGCAATGTCAGGGGCTAGACATATTTATCCTAAAATGTTATATATTTCAGGTGGTGGGGAAGGTGAAATGGAAATTTGGCTCCTGGACATCAGGGTACAACCACCTGCTTGTAAGCTGTCCCGTTTTCGTCTCGCCGAGCAGTGGCAATCCAATTCGAGGTGACGGATCACCAGAGATTGTCGAGTGCCATGTTATGATTTAATCACTGTTACTACTGGCTGCTTTGGAGATTCTGTGCTGATGAGTTTCGTCTCACTTCCGGATGGGGATGGAGAGTTTTTATAGACATTTAAGTTTGAGTGGTTTGAGATTTCAAAAAAAAAAAAATCTGAGTGGCTTGACCCTCATTTTATCTCAAAAAAAAAAAAAAAAAAGAGTTTCGCCTCACTTGTAATTCCAGAAAGTTGCCGGAAAGTATTTACAATTATGAGGATTCCAACAATTCATCTGCAAAAATAAGTTAATTTTTGGTTTAAAGATAGTCTGGACATGATTCTTTTTCTTAAAAGACAAGTTTAAAAACATGCTTGATTATATTTGCAATACTTATTGTAGCATGTATAACTTGTATCATTGGAGGGTATAATAAATGCGTCAGTTAATTTTATTATTGAGTTGCCTATATATTAGGAAAATGCTATGGGGATACCATTCATGATACCATTGGGATATCATATATTTTGACTTGATCAAACAAACTAATTATCCAACTTAACATAATAAATATTCAACTTATAATTAGTATATTGAATATTTAGCATCAACTTTAATTTTCTAACTAGGGGATGATCGCGTTATGAAGTAGCAAGATAGAATAAAAAAAGATGATTCCTCATTACGAACACTTGTTATCATAAAATTGTTTTATCTTAATTTAATTCATTAACTACATTCTTACATGCTTGTATTAGTTCAAGCACCTGTAGATAGAAAATGAACATCGATTAGTGTAGCATATACCTTCATTCATACTCTAAAGATGTGAAGAATTGATAACTTACCTAAAAATTAAGCAAACATAACATTAACACATGATTGATTAGCTTCCTTTTGAGACATCTTTTTGTCAAAATAACAATAAATAAAATTATACAAAGTTTGAAAGTAAAAGAAAAAATGATAAAAAAAAGATGAAATCCACTGGAGAATAGAGAAAATGTGGTGCAGTACAATAGATTATATTTAATTTAGCTTAATTGCAAATCTATGTACCGTATAGTATCAGGATCCAAGTTTGCCAGAATCAATATTGAACTATTTTGGGGCTGTAACTGTAGATTATTCCACTGGGGCTCATCCACATTGGTCACCATATTTATTCTGACAAGTGACGACTACAATTGCAGCAAATAATTTTCTCTCTTACAGTAGCTACAACACATTTGTATATCTATCAGGACATCTGCTAATTTTTGGTAGCAAGCTAACAGAGACACATACAACCAATTATGCAATGGTTAATACTAGCTTAAGGTAATGCAAGGCTGCGAGATAATTCAAAGGAGATGCCAAAGCTTCTCTTAATTTTGGTGATCATAAATCATAAATAGTAGAATCATCATGAGTTTATCAATAGTTAAAGTTCTATATGATAGCCATGCAAGCAACAATAACTTGTAATCTTATGCTTCTACCTTGTAACGACAACACAAAGAAGAAGCAATTCCTTTTGTTTTTGTTTATCAATAATTAAACACCAATATACAATTGAAACTATCAGATGACAATGTGCAAAAGCCCCATGTAAAAGGAAGTACCTTGTCAACTGTCTTGATAGGATAACCATGGTGATGCAGTTGTTTATCATAATACACAAATCAGCGAAATCCACGAATGAACTTATAGTAAAACTATTCAAAAAATATCTTAATATCTACGGAATCAGTAATAGACAAAAAATATGATTAATACGACTATAATCATAGTAAAACTGGAAATCAAATTGGAAATCAAACCGCTATAAAATACTGATCATGATGGCATAATAGAGATCCCACGACAAAAGGAGAGTAGGCATGCTATTACGCATTGTCTGGATATATGTATAGAGGAAATAGTAAAAGAACTTACATGTCTCAGAGCAAAATGGATGCATATGTGACCCAACTTGACAACCGGGAATACGTCTCATGCATTTTTTTCAAGTTAATTGACGACCTGTCTGAGCAACTTAAATTCAATAAATTACACAATATTATGATAGTACACTAATTATTCCTATATACAATCTTAAAACTTAATTAATAATTCATGGCAAGCTGTCCCAAAATGTTTTCAAATGAAAGAGCATCAAGTTAGACTTATAGCCTATATTACAATGAAGTGAGCTTGTTTCAGTGAAATCAAATTGCCCATGTGAACATGTAATGCAGTTCATATGTTTACATATAACCAACCGACAACAACAACAAACAAATTATTGTTTCAATATTTAGGAGTGATCGATGAGTGCACAACATGAATCAAACATGCCCAGAGGAAATTGGAAAAACACAGGAGATCAGAAAGGAAAAAAAAAGAAACTGATCATGATGTGGAACAATTGAGAATGATAGACATGAAAAACCTGCCTGCAAGAGAGGATGCACTGCCCTTGAATCATTGAAAAGGTGCTCTACAGTGATGAAATCACTATGATATTATAAAATGTTTGTATTGAAGTACATCAAATTTTTCGGGAAAGATGTTGACTTTATTGTTGGTAGGTACATTTACTGGAAACAAATCTATTCTCAATCTAATTCTTCTCACAATTGTTTACTGAGTGGCCCATTACCCAAAGTGCACAATCATCGATCAAGAATCCCTGCCCCTTTTCTTGTGCCAGCTCCTCAGCAATCTTGGGCACCTGGTGCTACACGTTTAAGTTTTGTTGCACATTCCTTGTTCCGTAGCTCAGTGTATTTCGTTGTTCCTTTCTACTGGCAGTGGCTGCTAGGTTAGTGCCGCTTGAGCATGTCTAGTCAAATCTCTCCCTGCAGCAATGCCAATGCCCATTGAGTGTGGTGAGCTGAGTGTCAGTTGAGTGCTAGTGAGAAGTTTGTAGTCAAACTGCAAAATATCAATGGCGATACCATTTAAGTTGAGGAAAATAATAATAAGTAAAGCACACACATAGAACCATACTTCAGGTCCCTTGTAAAAAAAAGTTTCCCAGATTGAGGGTCCTAATTTCATGACCAACGTAGCAGCTTTTAAGTTTTCAATTACAGTTCTTGGGTGGAGGATTGGGGGAGAATGTATTGACTGAGCCTATTATCGACTGAGCCTAATTAGTCAATTATGTCTCAATAAAAATATGCAGTGAATTTTTCTAATAGATTACATAGAAAGTAACCATTTCAGGATATACTTGATAAAATAAAAAAAGGTAAGATGTATTAAAAAAAAAAAAATTGACTGATATAGTTTCATAGCAAAACTGTAGGAAGGCAAGTGGCATCAAAATATTTTGACATTATATTCATTTGTCAATATATCATGATCGAAACATTACATGAGAATATTGGGCTTCAATCATCACTGAACAGCACTACCGAATATTTGATCCGACTCTTGATTAAGAGGTTAAGCAAAAGCATCTTAGTTGCAATTCAATTAGGAATATATCAGAGAAGAATGGTCATCACTCTGAATAGACACTAAGCAAGAAGATGCAAATTGAGAGGTCCATTCTATGTCAAGAGGACTTACAGATCGAGAACGCAGCAAGTGACCTGGCGGCCCTTGTCGAGAGGCACTTCTCGGGGTTGGCGTCCTTCTTCTTGCAGTTGAGGAAGGCGACATTCTCATATCGGCACCTGGGGACGATGTGCTTGGATGCCGCCATCAGCACCGACGAGATCGGGATCGGCTCTCCAGACGCGTCCATCGTGCTCGCCATTTGGTTATCTGTTTGCCCGACTGAGGAATGCAGGAGAGGAGAGGAGTGAGAGGGGAAGTGAAGGAAGGAAAGATCGGACGAGGCGATGGGCAATGGATTGTTGTTGTTGTTGTTGGGTTGATTGATCGGAGAAAGGCAGAAAAGGGGTTTGGGAAGCGGAGTGAAGAGGGAGGAGAAAGGGAGAAGCTTCTGGAGATACGAGGAGCGTTCTCTTAGATGAGCGATCAGGATTGAATCAATCATACAAGATCAACGGTTCATATTTAGTTACTGTTTATCACCGTAGAGGTACACTAAAAGTCAATTGATGAACGGCCCAGATCTGCGGTCAAAACTAAACAGACGTCCTGGATTCATCAGATCTACTATTCATTTTACTGTAGTAAAACCGATTCAATCTTTATATTATACTAATATACTAATATTGAGCCTGGTGAGGCTTGTCACAGCAGAATCAGGCTCAGTGATTTGATATGTTTTTGGATCGTGACTCACGAAGCAGTCCGTGAGTCATGACTAACCATAGCAAAATTATATATATATATATACACAATATTACCTAGATGGATTAATTGTGCTCTCTCTGACATGCCTGATGCCTCGATATTGAGTCATTGTGCCACAACTATTTGGGTCAACTGCCAAATCCAAGTTGGGCATATATCTGACTTCTGAGCCCAAATGTGCATAAACTGTATGCTGCTCAAGTAATTGATTGGGCTTGACTAAATTTCAGCTTCAGCCTGTTGGAGGCTAGTGCTTTGCATTCTCAAGTAAATGGCCCCCTAATATGGCAATAAAAATTAATTCCTTCTGCTCTCTTATTCAAGGGCTTACAATACTTGGCCCAATTTGGGGGTCATATTTTGCACCGCAAACTTCTTTAGATCAAACTTAAAAGGGACGTCCTTTCCCTTTCTCCACATATTTTATTATTATTATTTCATTGAAACCAACAGAGTTTTTGCAAGATAAAGGTCACCAAAGACTGATATCCAATCACCAAAAGTCAAGTGTATTAACAATCTTCACACAGACGTATATTTCTAATACCACTATATACTGACTACTTAACAAAAATTCTACAAGACAACTAATGACAACCACATTAATTTAGTCCAATATTAACTAACTAGCTGATTATAAGACTCGAGCTCAATGCCATCCAATGCCTACCATTGCCTTCTCCACACAAATTTCTAATATATATATGGTCATTCATATTGAAGCTTCCAAAGAAATTGCTTTCTCCACAGAAATCTCCAGGATCTGCATATGGATCGTAGGTTTTTCTGAACTAACAATGACTAAGAGCATCTTCAAGAGAAGCCCAATAATTTATTCCCAATATGATCATATTATGAGCTCCTTAAAATTTTAGGAATCCAAATTATACCTCAAACTCCAACAGTTTCCCTAAATATGGATCCCAATTAATTTTAAAAATTGGGCCACGTTAATTTTAGATGGGCCTCTATACCTCAAGCTCAAAATTTCATTAGCTGCCTTTAGAGGTTTGTTAATTAGAATAAATTTTAATTGTATACAACAAAATATACAAAATTAAGACCTTGGCTGGTACACCAGTGCATAGGTGCAGGCACATACAAAAATCAAGTACTGCAATCATAAAATTAGGCCGAAGCATGGGAAAGAGAAGTACAATATTTGACTAGTTTTCGATATGAAAGCAAGTAATTTTTACCGAGATACAAAATTTAACACTACATAGTCAATTGAAAACCCATTTCTTCAGATGGATTGGGAGTGCGGACAAATTTCCAAAATATAGCTAATATTGGAGAAGATTTGGGGATAGCCCAAAAATTGGGAAAGGTTTTGAGTTTCTATTGGAGTCTGAATTTTATGTCTAATTCTTAATAATTAGTTTTAGGAATAGTTTGAAGCTTCTTTTGAAGATGCTCTAACTGAAACCTGAAGAGACACGTCTCCCAAATCTGGATATGAATCGTGGGAATTCTTGACCAGCTTGAACTAATTATTGCCCCAACAAGATCAACCCTTACTTTTACAAACCATATTTGTTACTTGTTTATTGTTTCTTATGACATCATTTTATTTAACTTTAATTTATTGTCTGATTACAAAAGAGTGCTACCCAGCGTCTATAGAATGAATATCTGTGCAATTCCCGAGTTACAAGATTAAGATAAAATTAATGTATCTTTATAAAATTTGTATATATATTTTCATATGAATAGTTATGAGTTATTCTATTGATACGGAACGTTTCTCACTGGTCACTGCAAAACTTTATGGGGCCGTTTGGCAAATCAAATAATAGAGCTAGAATAGTATTATCGGATCAATTAAAATAGAATATTGATGGACCAGTGATTGTTGGAAGAGTTAAAAAGAATAGTGATTCGTTGAGCTATTCGGAAAAGTAAAAATATTATTTGACAAATGCTAATACCGGATTAGTTGGGATAGTTGGAGGTAATTAATTTGCTATTAAAGAAATGCTATTCTAGTATTCCATCAATTACTCCGAATACCAGATTTGCTCTATTCCATTGCTCTTCGAATTTTTTGTTGAGCATTTGGCAAACCCCCAAAACGGAATAGTCATGCTATTCTTCTTCCTACCAGTGCCAGATAGAGGTGACAAAATTGGACCCGACCCGAAAACCCGCCCGACCCGAAAGCTGACCCGACCCGAAACCCGATCCGACTCGACCCAAACCTGACCCGACTTGTGTTCTAAGGAAAATCAGACTAACCTGAACCCAACCCAACCCAGAAATTTAGGTGCAAAATCTGACCAAACCCGAAAAACCCGCCCGACCAGACCCAAACCCGACCCGAGAAATGTTGGCAGCCGTCAACCCGATACCCAACCCGACCCGACATTTCCATTTAGTCAAACTGACCCGACCCGACCCGAACCCAAATCCGACCCGACCCGACAATTTGCCACCTCTGATGCCAGACAACCCCAACGTGGCAACGTGTGGACAAAAGGCCGGACGGTGATGCAACTCTCTAATCTGCCAATCACTACATTCGATAGGGAGCAAGAGCAGGCAGATTTGTTGTTAGTGCAACTGCATCCTGTCAATCTGATAATACAAAATTAAATTAAACATTTCAACCAGTATCTTGCTAAATAATTATATTTCCTATGCTTTGTTCCGATTCGATAAAATAAAATAATATTAAGTGCCTGACCTCCTCCACACTCCCACAGTAATAAATAATATATTAAATAAGAAAATTAATCAGACGTAGATCGAGAGTCGAGACCCATAAATAAATAAATAATATATTAATTAAGAAAATTAATCACACGTAGATGTAGATCTCAACCATTCTTCTATGCACGGCCATTCATTTTTAATTAAGAGATTCACATTTTATGGATCAAGCACTCCTTTTTACTTGTACTTCAAAAACGTATCATAACCATTCAATTTAAAAAAAAATGAACTGTCCATAATTGTTTGAAGAATTCACCGTAAATAAACTAGAAAGGGAAATTTGTATATTTGCTACTCCAAAACCCTCCATTTATAACTTGTCACTTCAAATCTGGAAATTGCAAATTTGCCACTACAAACTTAATTACATTGCATTATTGCCATTAAAATTTTAGAATGACCAAATTGCTCTCAATCTCCCCCGGTGTGGGGCTGCCGTGGGGCGCTCGAGGGCTGCCAAGGGTGTACGGGGGCTGCCGAGGGCACGCCGTCAGAGATTGAGGACAATTTGGTTATTCAAAAATTTTAATAGTAATAATGTAATATTAATAAGTTTATAATAACAAATTTGTAATTTTCAAGTTTTAAGTGACAAAAAATCTTAAGAGTCAATTGTCAACCATCACTTCAGTACTTTTCCCCCTCATTTTTTTCCTTAAAAAAAAAAAAAAAACTTTCCTCCCCACGTTTTGAGTCAGCACAGATCCCGAGATGATCTAACGGTTTACATCCTGCGCTACATCATTTTGGGGCGTGTTAATGTTATACACTATTCCAATTAAATTCCCACCATCCCATATCTCGCATCCTCCTCCAAAACCCCTTCCATTCATTCATTCCTTCATTCATTCATTCATTACAACCAAAAACCCCAAAGCAAGGCAAGGCAAAGCAAGATGGCGATGAGAGTGAAGGAAGGGAGCAGGCCGCCATGGGTAGGTCTGGGCGCGGCGGTGTGGATCGAGATCGCGGCGGGCTGCGCCTACACCTTCCCGCTCTACTCCCACGCGCTCAAGTCCGCTCTCGGCCTCAACCAGCAGCAGCTCACGCTCCTCGGAGTCGCCAACGACGTCGGCGAGAACTTCGGCCTGCTCCCCGGCGTCCTCTGCAACCGCCTCGCCCCCTGGCTCATCCTCCTCATTGGCGCCGCCTGCTCCATCCTCGGCTTCGGTGTCGTCTGGCTCGCCGTCAGCCAGGTCGTCTCCGCCATGCCCTTCTGGCTCGTCAGTGCTCCCATTTTACCTTATTCTCTTTTATTCTATGCTGTTTCTGTTATATATCTAATAATGCGTGAGAAATTGGGAGTGATCTGAGCTAGATCTTGTTTAAATTGGCACAAAACTTGTTGAATTTGCGACGGATTACAGATTTCATTCTGCTATTACTAGTAGGTGAGAATGAGATTGTGATCTTGAGAGTTTGAGACTGATTTTTTTGGAAGTCTATTTCCAGGTGTCAGTGTCAAGAGAAAACAGTGCCAATGTTCGTTTTCTCCTTTTGGCATTTTGCCCTTTTAGGTGTTGACTATAAGTTGAGGGGCCAACAGAAAAAATTTAAATTCACATGGTCATCACTCATCATCTATTCAATATTTCAATCTAAATTTAGGGGATCAGAATCAGAAAACCAGAGTCTGCTTTTCTGATCGGACGGTTGGGATCGGTTTCCGCACCGATCTCAAAGTACTTTAGTATTTACTACACCGATTTCGACGGACTTCGGTGTTTCTCAAACGTCGGATCAAGAAAAGCAGGGCCTGCTTTTCTTTTTAGAATAGCAGGTGATCCCAATCCAAATTTAGGTGGAATTAATATCAAGAAGAGTGTGTGTGATGTTGGATTTATTTTTTATTTTTTTCTGTTTCAAATGTTGTACAGAGCATGTTAACATCATGTAACTTGAAACTAAACAATGTTTGGTAATTTCAGGTATTTTTTGCACTGTGTGTTGCCACAAACAGCAGTGCTTGGCTCGGCACAGCTGCTCTGGTAACTAATATGCGCAACTTCCCTTTGAGCCGTGGGACTGTGGCTGGCATATTAAAAGGCTACATCGGCCTGAGCGCAGCTGTATTCACAGAACTTTATACGGGAGTGCTCCATGACTCATCGTCCAAGCTCCTCCTGTTTCTGACACTCGGGATCCCTGCTACGTGCCTTTTGGTGATGTACTTTGTTAGACCTTGCACCCCTTCGCTGGAAGATGACTCAACTGAGAAAGGCCACTTTATTTTTGTACAGATTATGAGCGTACTTCTTGGCATATATCTCTTGACCTCAACTATATTAGATAATGTGCTTAATTTGAATAAATTGATCACATACCTTTTATCTGGCTTCATGGTTTTATTAATTTTAGCTCCTTTCGCAATACCAATTAAGATGACTTTATATCCTGTTAATAAGAAGAAGCCTAATGAGGTTTCATCAAGCCAAGAAGAAACACTTTTGGTAGCAACGGAATCTGAGACAAATATTATATATTCTGAGTGTGATGATGACTCAGTGGATGTGGATATCTTACTGGCTGAAGGAGAGGGAGCTGTCCAGGTGAATAAAAAGAAAAGGAAGCCACGCAGAGGGGAGGATTTCAATTTTAAACAGGCGTTGGTTAAAGCTGACTTTTGGCTTCTGTTTGTGGTGTATTTCGTGGGGGTGGGTTCTGGGGTCACCGTTTTAAACAATCTGGCACAGATTGGGATTGCAGCTGGGGTTGATGACACCACAATTCTGTTGTCAGTTTTTAGTTTTTGTAACTTTGTTGGTCGGCTTGGCGGGGGCGGTGTTTCTGAATATCTTGTGAGGTACATCTCATCATAGCATATTTTAATTAGCAGCATATATTGGCTCTGACCTGACATGAGTCAAAAAAGCTATTGTATTGGACTATCGGTACATCTGATTTGTGCTAGTGCACTATCTATTGGCTTGGACCTGATTCAATCGGTATTGGTTCCACAATATATATGGTAACTGATTTAACTATAATGTTACCATCTGTGCAAACTGCAATTTACTTGCTGCCTGACAAATTCAAATGAAAGGTCACTAAAATGGATGCACATCTATACTGCTGTAGTTGGTATCAATTCAGAACTTGACTGTTGTGGAGATAGTACATTTATATATTTATTTGCTCTCAACTAAATTTGTGCTCTGAATAAGCAACTATCATTTTTGATACTCTTTGCAGGACGAGGATGCTTCCTCGACCAGTATTAATGACAGTGGCCCAAATTTTAATGGCGATTACCTACCTCCTGTTTGCATCAGGCTTTAATGGGACGCTCTATGCATCAGTGGCATTATTGGGTGTTTGCTTTGGGACACAGTTCTCGGTTATGATTCCTACTGCATCAGAGCTCTTTGGTTTAAAACATTTCGGTAAGATATTTAATTTCATGGCATTAGGAAACCCACTAGGCGCTTTTCTGTTTTCTAGCGTTCTGGCTGGTTATGTGTATGATGCAGAAGTAGCGAAGCAAAATCCAGGTACTGATACCTCGAGTGCTACTTGTTTGGGGCCAAATTGTTTTAGGATAACATTTTTTGTATTAGCCGGAGTTTGTGCGCTTGGTACTGTTTTGAGCATAGTTTTATCAGTGCGGATCAAGCCTGTGTACCAAATGCTGTATGCTGGGGGTTCCTTTAGGATGTCTCAGAGTTCCCTTCATTGAGACTACACACGTGTATCTGTTGTAAGGATATCATATCACTTTTGTTCCCATATTTATAATCTCTGTTTATTTGTGAAATAAAGGTTCCTGTTAAGTCTAGCATCAATTTCTCTTTTAATTTTTAGATGCCTCTTGGGGGAACTGAACCTGCGCCTCTACTTAGTGAGGTGTTGCTCATTAGCATTTGTACCAGGCTGAGTCTTACATGTACTTTAAATGAGGGTACCTTGTAGTATTTTTGTAGCTTTATAATGTAACTGTGTTACTCATTTTATTGAGATGCCATAGATACGATTATTTATTTTCTTATCTTAATTGGCTACAAACTTGTTGATGTTTTGTCAAAAAATGGTGAATATTCACCGGGCTAATGAGACATCATCAGATGTAATTTTCCAAAAAACCTTTTGAAAGGGCTATGGAGTATGGAAAACATCAGTCAACAAGAAAGTTCACTTAGCATAATTTGTACAGAGCTAGACTATTATACTAACGTTAGCATTTCGGACCGAAATGCTAACGGCTCAAAATTTATGTTATCGTGTCCGAAATCACGATTTATGGTGCTCAATAAATTCTTTATATAAAAATATTGGGGTATCCAAAAATTTTTCATTTTTAGAGTTTTCTAAGTACTTGTTTTGAATTTTAGAAAAAAGCTCATGAATATTAATAAAATATTAATACTTGTACATGCTATTTTCATAATTGCAAAACAAATACTTAGAAAACTCTAAAAATGAAAAATTTTTGTATTCCCCAATATTTTCATATAAAGAATTTATTGAGCACCATAAATCGTGATTTCGGACACGATAACATAATTTTTGAGCCGTTAGCATTTCGGTCTGAAATGCTAACGTTAGTATAATAGTCTAGCTCAATTTGTACATCTTTCATAGTACTTTTGACAAATTATAATTGCTAACCTTCTGCCATGTGGGCTATGATGGCGTAGTTCTGAGCCTGCACTCTTTCAGGTTTTACATTCGTGGTAGGCAGCTTTGATTTAAAAATAAGATGGTACGTTTGTTTATTTGCCTATCACATATCTACTATTCCAGAAGAGCAGCATGGTGGGTTTAGCAATTAATTATTGTTATTGCATGTTGTGGTTTTCAGAAGGTTCCTGCTAACCTGTTTATTTTTCTTCTATTTGCAAAATTAGCTCATATTTCGGTACTGTTCCTGCAGGGACAAGCTAGTCAAGTACAAAACACCTTGATTCAGTTTTTTGTAATCTTTCTGATCCAGTAAGTTCAGTTTTTAGTAGTTGTCGGTACAGAGAGAAACCTTCTAATATGAAGGAAGCACAAGAGCCCACCAGCAAAGCTTTCCCTTGTGTAGTTGTGTTCATTAATTTGCTCTTACATAGTTCAGCTCAGATACGGTAGGTGAAGCTACTAATTGCTTTTTGTTGCATCAACTTGAGTCTTTGACCGAGACAGTACCCTTGGGTATTGGGCACTTGATAGTTGATACTAAAGGATGCTTTTCTGATACTTGTGTGGGACATCAGCTATTATTTGAATTTGGGATGAACTAATCATTCTGTCTCACGAGACTTTCACGAGACTTCCATTGAAAGGGTAGAAAAATCGAATAGCTCAATGAAAAAAAAAAAAAAAAAAATCAAGATTTTAAATACTTGAAACTATTGAATAATGAATACTGATGCAAAATTCATAATTTAGCTTCGTTTTTACTGATTGTGGGCAAAGAAATAGAAAGGAGAGAACATAAAGCAACTAACCCTGATAAATTGTGATCTGTTAGAGATTGAACAGTCTTTGATTTTGGTACCATATATGGTCATGTATGTACCACGGACCCACTGATCGAGCAATTCGAGTAAAATGATCTTAAAGGCTGCCAAAATAATGGTTGCAGCAGAGTTCCACTTCTTTCTTTGCCAACTTAATGGATGCCTTTTTCATACAGGAAATCTGGATCGAACTCCCCAACTAAGATACTATTTACTATTTCTGAAGCATAGTAATAGGAAAGCAAGTTATTTCAATCATGTGCTGTGTGGCCTTTGCCTTCTTTATGCCTTCTTTATGCAGTAATAACCCTGTGTGCGTGGATGCTTGCAGGGGATGTTGGTGTCTTCCTGCTGGACTGGACAACTATTAAAATTACAGCTCATACCAAGATATAAAGAGAAAATGATTCAATAATCTAATACAGATAATTGACAAACTTCGTCCGTCTTAATAAAACGACCTGTTATATTTCTTGAAAAATTATGTTCATTTTATGAAAACTGTTTGCGGTTAAATAATAAATATATAAGAATATGGCTTATTGAAATTAAAATGAAATTGGCGTGGTTTGATCTTTCTATTTAAAAGACAAATAGAGATCATGCATCCGCACCATGATCGTACTCGAGTATGTCTATCTCTAATTAATTACGAATTGCATAAAAGCACTGTCCCATATGATTATTAATGTATATCATGTTTTGATACAACAATATTTTGGTAAATTATCATGACAATGTACATCATGTTTTTGGTACATTTGAAAACATTAATAATTTAATCAAAACACAAAATTTTCAAAAAAGGATGATGTCCTCTGTTAATAATTCTTGCATTTTATAAAGCATGGATTCAAACTAATATCTCATAAAATACAGAAATCAAACTATTATATATTACTTGTCTTTATTTAAGGCAAATCAACAGGTCCTATCAATCACATTCACACCTGCTTCTCTAACCCACTGCTTCAATGATGCCTGTTAACAAACAAAGCAAAGCAAACCAAACCAAACCGCATGCACCACAATTAACAGAACCTCTTTTGTTGCAACAACAACAACAATAATAATACAAGTCTGATCATCATTGTGTGCAACTGACAGTCAAAATTTTGTCAGCCCACACCATCACACTCAACTCAACCGGCCTAATTATTGACATCACACTTTCCTGGTCTGTTCTGTCCAGAAAGTACAAAACCAACCACTCCTGACTGGCAACATATTATACTACAGAGTAACTACATGAGAAGATCCACATCTTATCATCTCAAATGAACATCCTTTTTTTTTAGGTCCAATTTCATAAGAAATTTATGAAATTGTAGGATGCCTTCAAAATTAGAAAGAAATAAGATCTAAAAATAAAAGTAAAAAAAAAAAAAATCAATTCTACTAACACAATGTAGGGAGGAAGTGAATTTTTTTCTTTTAGAAAAGCAGTGTCAGTTTTTCTCCATCCAACGATTAAGATTGGTTCTGTGCTAGCTACAATCTTAATGTACTTCGGGTTTTTCTCAACCGCTGGATGGAGAAAAGCAGACCCTATTTTTCTGAAAAGAAAAGCAGCAGATTTGGTTCCATGTAGGGATGAAGCAGTTGAAGAGAGTATATATCTTACTATCCTTAAATTATCACTAGATGAACATCATCATTCACTATTCCTCAAGGAGTGCTCATCCTCTGTAGCGCTGCATTGTGTAGCGCAGGATGTGAACCGTTAGATCATCTCGAGATTCGATCCAGCACAGATTTTGAGATGATCTAACGGTTTACGTTCTGCGCTACACAATGCAGCGCTACAGAGGATATGGAATCTTCATCAAGTGGGCTTCAATCCTTGGAACATGGTGACCCACCCCATTGGGGCTTCTGTCCCCGATTTACCGTTACGGTCCTCCACCAACGGGCTCGTGCCGCCCGTCGTCGTCCCTCCGAGCGTGATCATCGGTCGGTTCGCTTCAAACAGACCGACTCTCTTGTTCCTCTTCAGCATCGCGGCTGCCCGCCACCGTTTGCTCTCGTAGCAGGGCCTCGGGACGACCACTATCGCCGCGCTGTCCTTCTGGCCCATGCAGTGCGCGTAACTCGTCAACCGTTTCTTGGTCTTGCAGAGCGACGTCAAGAACGTGGCTATCGGGAGCACCGATATGGCCCTACTATCTCTCTTCGCCAGCTTGAGGATCTCCAGTCTATGCTTCGCAATCGCAATGCCCATGCTCTTCAAGAACTCGTGATTGAAGTGCTTGATGTCGCCGCCCTCGAGCTCGTTCTGCGCAAACACGAGTGAGTATTCGAAGACTAGTGCTGGATCTAGTGTTGTTTTGGAGAGCCAAGAGTACCAATCCATGGCTATATAGGAACTTAACAATATGATATGATAGATAGTGTGATAAGTTTGGTTATGGTATGGAGGGATGTTTATATAGGAAAACTTAACAAGAACGCTGGTATGTATGTGTGTTTGCATGAATGATTAATTTGTTTGGTGGGCTTACAGCTTACTGTACTGGGCTTGATTTTTTTGCTCTTTTGGATTTTGATCTTTAGGCCATGGGACAAATGGTCGGTTTAGGTGTGCGGTTCTTCTGGGGATGAAATGTTTGTAATAGGGTAAGGGTCATACCTACCGTCCATAAAATATTTTTATGGAACTTCCATCATAGAATGTGACAGGTGAGACCCACCATGTGACATTTGTGTCTATGATGGTAATTCCACAGAAATATTCTATGGACGCAAAATGTTTCCCTTTGTAATATGTCATGTTGTTTTGTTATAGAAAAGATATATGGAGCTACCTGAGATTTTATAATTCTATTTAATTTAACATAATAGTTTAATGTATAGCTAGGATTTTTTATTTAGTGTAAACTATTTTTATTTCATTAGCAAAATATTTTTACTTTTGCAAATATTTTAGTTGCAGTCACGTACAATGGGGTCAATTTTAAATTAATATGTTGTTTTATTTTTAAACCATCTACATTGTTAAATTTGCTTATAAAATCAAGTGATAACTAATAAGCTCATTTGAACATTATTATTTTCGAAAGGGGATACATAGATACAAAAAAAAATTACCAAAATCGATACCAACTGTGGTAGTATTCATGTTAAATGAGTCGATATTCATATTAACTCATTAATATATAAATTTTATAATCATTCTCTATATTAAAAATATTAATATCATTATCTAGACACTGCATTATGAGCATATATAACCACAGAGGATCTGCCTGTTATTGGAGGCACTCAATGAGTAGGAGTCAGTCAAGAAGCAGAGAGATGTGGAGCAGTGTTGTTGCCCATTGCCCATATGGATCGGGTGTTTTTGGTCCCTCGCATCCTGATCCTCATTTCTCTAACAGAAGTACTGTTAATTATTTATTTTCACTAGAAGAGAGCCTCACTTTGCTTCGGCAGTAACTACTGAGTTGTATAATTTATGATGTTAAGCTATTTGTATTTTTAATGATAGTAGAAGTAAAAAAAAAAATAATAATAATATTTTTTATTGTCTTTAATAATTTATCAGAAGCTAGCAAGTTTTTATGAAAATTGAAATACATGTTAAAAATATTTTTGTATCTATTTTTGAAGTAGTTTTTAATATAATTAAAAATACTATATGATTGTTAAAATAATAATTTTCAAGATATCCTATCCTTCACAGTGCCATGAGGATTCATTACATGATTATAAAAACATAAAAATATCTAAAATAACTCTTTAATAATAATACGGTTTTTCAGCAAATTATTAGTGAAATACAGAATGATTTTCTCGAAGAAGATTTAAAAACAATCATAAAGAAAAGAATGATGATTTTTGAAAAGTGGAAAATGGATATCTCCATTGGTCTTAAAATGGAGTTGTAAGTAAAATAATATAACTGGTCAAGAACCAGCCTTTGGTCTAGTGGCTAAGAGCAACGTTCTCCGTACAGGAGGTCGCATGTTTGAAACCTAGATGGAGGGTCTTTTATAGACATTTAAATTTGAGTGGCTTGACTCTCATCTTTATCTAAAATAAAAAATTGGTCATCTGCATTTCAATTCTTCGAGTAAGGATAACAAAAAAAAAAAAAAAATTTGAAGCCGTATGTATATTGGTATAACCGATCATTGCTATTTTTTTATGATTTAATTGACATGGCCCAATCATTCCCCAAAAAAAAAAAAAAAAAAGTTACTGTTGAAACTACTGTTGCTATTATCACTGTAGCGACCCGTCCAAGATTAAATAACTATAATAGGGATGTGTCAAACGAACAAACCTTTTCTTAGTGCAAGTGCCCCACATTCACGGGCACTCTTGTATATGTTCAAAAAAACATTATAAGTTGTCTTCTTTCTGCTTGATGGAAATTGGCAAACTTGTCAATATCCGCTGAATGATGTAATAACGACACAAAAATGGTAGAACTATAATCTCAGACTAAAGATATTCTCGCGCCAGCTTGTATTGTACCTTACCAAAGTGTGAAGTTCAAATCTAAAAGTTTGATTTCATTTCTCATCTTGTTGGATTGATGTCATTTTTAACGCACATTTTCATGACACTAGGGAGAGACCCGCCCGTTGTGCGGGGTAATACTTAGATGTTTTTTTAATATAGTATAGATAGATATTTGAAATGTCAAGAATATACAACCAGAAATGAAGATAATTGAATTGTTATATTTGGAAACAATTTTCCTAGATTTGCTCGTTCCCAATTTTAAATAGAGAGATTGCACATCAACTACACTCTTGAAACAAATGAAGAGGAAACAAGATTATAGTAACCAATCGTAACCATTCAACAAGCTGGAATTAATTTGTACCGTCTGATCAACACTGGAAAAACTGGAAAAAACTGGAGGTGTCCAATTCATAGGTGCCTTTTAATATAGTATAGATAATTAGTATATTGAAGGATATTTGTGAAAATCCGGACACCTAATTTGCTCCAATTGATTTCGTCACTAAAAAAAAAAGAAACACCTTGTGTGCATTGAAAAACCGTCCATACATCCATAGATGTGAATGAAATGTAACAGATACACCCCGAGATGTTTCAGATATATCCTGAAATGTAACCTATAGACGCTATGGTCAGTTTTTCTATGGACTAGGTATTACTCAAAAAAAAAAAAAAAAATGAAATGAATTGAACTTAGTACGAGTTCGGGAAAATATATGATTAATTGCAGAAATAATTACGTGATAAGTTTCAAAATCAGAATTTTTTATCTCAAACTTAGCATTACGTACATGCATTTCTGTTAGAACTAAGGCAACTTCATTTTTTAGTTATAGAAAAATAATTTTATGTTCAATATTGTACTTTCAAACATAATTAAAAATGAATTAAGAATCATGATTACAATCTTTATGTTACTTATCCTCTCCTTCAATTTTTTTTTTTTTTTTTTTTTTTTTTTGCACCATATATGCATTTGTTAGAATGTCATTAAGGACAAAGGTTAATTAACAACCGATCACACTCTTTACATGCACTTTAATTAATTAATCCTAACTAATTACAAGATTGGACCAGTCTGATACATATCTTAATTAATTGCAACTTAAATTAGCTAGCTAGGTAAGTCACATGCCTAATGAATATTGAGAGTGATTCTTCAACGAACCGGTCAAAATTAAAAACCAGTTGACATGACGAAATTAAGCGAACACAATTAATTAATCTAGCTAATTGATTAGCTATATTAAGTCAAGCAAATCAATAAATAAATAAATAATGAGTAATAGTTAGTGAATACCCATTATGTCTATCCACCGGTCCACCGTATTTTTAATGAACAAATACCATTTTTCAGTGAACATTTGTATCATTCCGATCAACATATATCATTTCCTAATAAACAGATATATTACGGTTTCCAGTAAATATTTATGTAACTGCAACAAGCACATGATGAATACATGTGTGTGTGTGTCAGATCGTGAGAGGTGCGAATGAGTGGTCTTGGACAAAACATGTTTTCCAATAAATTAGTACATAAGAAGAAGGGAACGAAAGCTAGAATCGTAGCTGCACGTGTCAGATGAATAATTGAATATATACACTCACAAAGTCACAGTGTTGTGTTTGGCTTCGGTGAAAATTGACAATTCCAAGTATTGTTTTTTTTTTTTTTTTTGAGATGTGGGGATATAATTTTAATTTGAAAAAATATTACCAATCTTTAAACTTAAATTAAAAGTATACGCTTACGATATCTTGCTATTATAAAAAATTTGAACTACATACCTAATTGGATAAAGCTAAATATTTTACACAATTTTTTTTTGTTTTTGTAATCCAACAATAGTCAAATAAGGCTATATTTACATTATTATTTTCACATTTCAATGCACTCCCCACGGCCACACAAGCCTCGTTTGCTCTTCCATTCCCCTCATTTTTCTTCAATTCTTCGAGAACAAAAATTCATATATAGTTCTTCAATTCTAAATTATATATTTTGTATATAAAGTTAACACTAAGAAAACACCAAGAAACTAGCAAAAGTGCGCACTTTGCCGCGCTTAACTGAATATTTTTTTGTCACCGCTGATCTATTAATACTAACTCATATGAAAATATTGATTCGAATATATAATATGAAAAAGTTAGATTTGTAGTAAATATCCTTGTGTTTAGAATATCAAGATCACCCAATGTATTAGCTCATGACATGAAGACTACCAAATTTAAATGAGCAAGGCACAAAAAGTCAGACATAATCCGATAATATTTTTTTTCTTGAATCAGCAAATTAAGAAAAAAAGAAAAATATTCAATAAAAAAATACTTTATCTAATCCACAGTTGCTCTAATCCTATGCCGTCCCCACTACTGCGCTACAGTATCCATCTTGTCGGATATACAGTGTTTTTTTTTGGACTTTATTTTTTGGATTTTTTTCAATTTTTAATTTTTCCCCTTTTTTAATTTTTTTCAAAATTTTTTAATTTTTTAATTCTTTTAATTTTTTTAATTTTGTAATTATTTTTAATTTTTTATTTCATTTGATGTTTTTTTTCCAAATATTTCTTTTCGACGTTTCATTTCTTCCATTTTTTACAATTTTTTTCCAAAATTTTCTTTTCCCAACAAAGTAATTTTTTGCCAAAAGAGTTTTTTTTTTAATTTGTAATTCTTTTTTATTTTTTTATACATTTTTTTCGTTTTTTACAATGTTTTTTCCTTTTTTTATTTTTCCCCAATAATTGTTTTTTCCTACAATTTTTTTTCTTTCTTTTTTACAAACTTTCTTTTCCCCAAAATTTTTTTTTAAAAATATTTTTTTTACCCTTTTGTTTCTTTCTTTTTTACGTTTTTTTCCAAATTTTTTTTTCTTTCAACAAAATATTTTTTTTTAGAACTTTTATTTTCTTACAAAATTTTTTTTTTCAAAAAAATTTTTTTCAAGGAGTTTTTTAAACTCTTTTTTTTATTTTTTTGGTACACTAACTGTCAAATCGGCTACAGTAAATTTTGTTTCCTTTTTTAAAAAAATGGTTATTGGCTTTTTTTTACAATTTTTTTCATATTTTTTTTTCTTTTTTTGATGTTATGCTGTAATAAATTAGGTGGTCTTGATATTCCAAACATAAGGATATATAATTATATATATATTTTTACAAATATTTTTTTTTTACCAAAATCTTTCTTTTTTGCAAAAATTTTTTTTTGCAATTCTTTTTTTTTTTAATACAGACCAAATCATCTATATTAATTTTTTTTCCTTTTCTTTTCAGAAAAATGGTTATTGCCTTTTTCTTTAAAAAATTTCATAATTAAAAAAATCTTCTCGAGTTGTCTAATTTTGTGTCTTACTCATTTAAAGTGGGTAGTCTTGATGTCATAATTTAATACATTGGGTGATCTTAATATTCTAAACATAAGGATATAAGCTACAAATCTAATTGTTTAACATTATATATCCCAATCAACATTTCCATATGAGTTAATATTAATAGACCAGTAATGAC
This sequence comes from Cyperus esculentus, assembly GCA_030179965.1. Lineage (NCBI taxonomy): Eukaryota > Viridiplantae > Streptophyta > Magnoliopsida > Poales > Cyperaceae > Cyperus > Cyperus esculentus. The sequence goes on along the minus strand of JASGLE010000005.1, from coordinate 2,121,711 downwards.
AAAAAATAATCAGTTAAGCGCAGGGGAGCGCGCATACCGGCTAGTTTGACAATAATTGTAACGAAACAATTCCCAAATTAATTAAAAAAATTTTAAAAATAAATAAACAAAAGAAGGAAAAACATTAAAAAAATAAATGGGAAAGATGAAAGAAAAAATATTAAAAAAAATAAAAAACAAGAACAAAATAAAAAAATTGTAAAAACAAAAAAAATATATTAAAAAATGTAAAAATAAAAACAAAAAAATAAAACAACTTTAAAAAATTATAAAAAATAAAAGTAAAAAAATCTTAAAAAATAAAAAAAAATAAAATTTTTTAAAAAAAATCTACAAAAATAAAGAAAATTTAATCAAAATTTTTTAAAAGAAAAACGTAAAAAAAAAAAAAAAATGTAGATCCGATGGGACGAATACTATAGCGAAACAGTATCCGTTCCCGCGCATTACGGAAAAGGAAAACGTAAAAAAAAAAAAATTTATTTGTAAAAAAAAAAAACACTGTAGATCTGATGGGATAGATACTGTAGCGTAATAGTAAAACGTCGTAGGATTAGAGCAATTATGGACGGATATTATCTATATATTATTAAGAATCAGTGTGTAATAGTCCAGAGGAGGCAATTGCTGGTCATCCCACGTGAAGCTCGAGTGGGGTTGAAGAATTGAAGCTAAAAAGGCAGATGAGATAAATAAACAGGAACTGTGGAGGTGGCAAATCGGTCGGACAGGTCAGGTCAGTTTGATTTTTTAGGAGATCTCGGGTTAGGTCGGATCAATTTTAATATCAGTTTTTTTGGATCGTATATTGATTTGAGTTGGATTGCATGTTGTTTGATCTTGGATCGGGTCAGGTCAGGTCGGGTCGGGTCAGTTTGACTTTTTGAAAATTTCAGGTTAGGTCGGGTTTGAATCGGGTCAGGTCAGGCAGGTTTTTCGGGTTGGGTCGGATTTTGTCACCTCCAGTGGGACGCTTTCTTGTTTTGATAACATCAAGTAGTTTTGGCATAACACTACATGACTACAATGTGAAAAGGAGAAAAGCAAATACATTGCATCTTCATTCTTCAGCCTCGCGTCCGAATCTGCCGTTATTCCGAAAGAAAAACAGGACTTTCTTCATCCAAGGGCCCAGATTTGATGCCTGTGAGAATGGTTTGCTCAAAGCCTCAAACATAAGTTCAACATAATTATAATATTATATTTATGTCTAATAAGAACCAACGATTCTAGTACAAACTTACGACCTTAAATATATATTCCAAAAAGTTAATTTAATTGAAAACGTTTGTATTTCGCTCTAAAATGCTATATCCAAATTATATTTGGCCATGTCCGAAATTTTGATTTCTTCTAAAACTAATATCGTCAAATGTTTTGATGAGCCACAACTGAATTTCACAATTATTTCTAAAAAAAAAATGTACATTTTATTTCTAAAATTTATGCATTAATTTGTGGAGAAAAATGCATTGAATTAGTTCAGATTTTGAAGTATTTATTTTGAATTTTTTAAGAGTTACATATGAAGCATTAATTATTTTATTAATATTGTATAGTTGCTATTAAAATCCGAATTAAACTTAAAAATCTTAAATTTTGATTTGTGGTTCCCATTAAATTGATCATATGCAAATTCTACTGGGATACAAAGATTTTTTTCCATTTTTGAAGCTTTTTAAGTATTTATTTCGGATTTTTTAAAATCCATATACAAACAAGCACTATTTTGTTAATATTTTGAAGTCATTTTGAAAAATCCAAAACAAATATTAAAAGCCTTCAAAATTGGAAATTTTTAGTATCACCTAGTATTTTTATATGATAAATTTAATAGTACCATAAATCGAAATTTCGGACATGACCAAATATAATTTGGACTATTAGCATTTCAAAGCGAAATACAAACATTTTGAATTAATTAACTTTTTGAAAGATACATTTAAGGTCCTAAGTTCGTATTAAAATCGTTGGTTCTTATTGGACATAAATATAACATTATAATTATGTTGAACTTCTGTTTGAGACTTTGAGCAAACCATTCACACATGCTTCAAATCTGAGCCCTTGGATGACCCTGTTTCTCTTTCGGAATAACAGCAGATTCGGACGCGTCATCCTCCATATTCACCGTTTCCATTGAATTGTCTATGTACCTCTCAAACTTTCAACAATAGCCAATTTCCCTATAAAACAATTAAATAGCTTATTTCTCCATCAAGACCCAACATTATCTCTTTTATTCCCTTCTCTTTATTTAAAATCTTATATACCATTTAGTAAATAAGAAAATGACTAATATATCCCTTCTCCATTGATACATATATAATGAAGCTTGAAAAGTTCCTTTTATTTTGAGAAAGAAGACGGTAATGCATTTTCTCACAAAAAAAATATGAATTAGTATCATAAATTATTCTCACAAAAAATATGAATTAGTATCATAAATTATTCTCACAAGCTTAAAATTTCGGACTTACTCTCCACGCTCCACTGGCATTAATATACAAAGGCAACATTTTTTTGAATAATACTCCTCCAATCCGTGCTTGAATAGTTGTGTTGAAAATTTAAAATGAAGTAGTACCCAATGAGTAGAATCACATTTCTTGATCTCATTATTTGTATTTAATTCCTGTCCAACAATAATATGGCTCTTAACCAAAAGCCAACAATATTGTTAGCTCTATTTGCAACTCATGTTCCCACACGGATTTTTCAAGCTTTGTTATATGTATCAATGGAGAGGGGTATACTAGTCATTTTCTCATTTAATAAATGGTTTATAAGATGTTAAATAAAGAAAGGGGATAAAAGAAATAATGTTGGGTTTTGATGGGGAAATAAGAGCATTACCAAGAGACTCTCTAAAAATGGACCCCAATATACCTATATTGGGTGTCATCCTAAATTTTTTTGGAGCAAATTTCACCTCAATCTCCAACAGATTCTCAAAATATGGATCCCAATACATTTAAACTGGGCCAAAATATGGATCCCAATACATTTGAACGGTCTGAATTTGGCTCTAATTTTGGGAAGTTGGATTGGAAGTGCCCAAAAACGTCACCAAAATAGCTTGATTTGGCTCTGGTTTTGGGAGTCCGAAAAATAGAGATAGCTTTTTGGGTATATCTTGGAGACGGTTTTCTGTCCTCAATTCCCAATTTTTGATTTTAAGAGTGTTTTAGGGGGTCTATTGGAGATGCTCTAAGCTATTTGATTGTTTTATGGGGTAATTCGCTATTTTGAAAGTTTGAGTGGGTACATAGACAATTCAGCCTACAAGGAATTGATCATTGTACTTTCTGTGATGATAATTGCTGCGATTACTTTGTTTCACTGATTCTTCAAAACAGGTCACTAAGTAAAGGAGCTAGCCATTAATACCCATCAAAACTACTGAGAATTTAGTTGAAAATTAATTTAACACTACTATGCATTATTAATGAGTTTATTCGCTATCCCATGGAAAAACAATGAATTAAAAAAAAAAAAAAAGAGTTGTTCTTTATTATGGACAAGCGTTCATTTTAATCAGGCGATTCAGATATCACAGATCAAGTATCTCTTCTTGTTGTTGTACCTCAAAAATATATCCTAACCATCCGATTCAGATAAATGAACGGTCCACATTTCCTCCGATCCGTAGAAAGAACAATTCACCGAAAAAAGTACATGCCATGGATCCTCTAATTTTGTTTGCTAATTGTCATTAAGTTACCAGCCCAATAGATAGGAAGTAACACTAATTTACAAACACTAATTCAATATGCATGCTAGAGGTACGGGCCCAACTTACTCTACCAGTCTACCGGGTAAACCCCAGCTCCGGATATCAAAATTCAGGCCCAACTTACCCAATGAACCTTGAACAAAATAAAATAGGCTAATTCTGCTATGGATCAGCTGAAATTTGGGCCGTTTATTTTTTATAATCAGATGATCACGATATGTATTTACATACAATTAAAGAGAAATATTTGATAATAACTGCTCGATTCAAAATGAAAGATTTATTAACCGATCCATACGAGAACTACTCAAATAGATATAAGCAGTGTGGGCCCACTGTTCCATGGCTTATCAAAGATGTGATAGGCCTTACTACTTATCAAGGAAATGTATAAGCAGCCTGACTTATCACACCCCCCACTACTTATCAACTTCTTATAAATCGGATACTGTTGGGCTATTAGAGTAAGGTTCTTGTTTTGTTCTCTGTTCTCTGTTCTCCTCTCTTTGATTGTTGCAAGATTGTTTGTTGCAGAAGCACTCCCTGTGTTTGTCTTCTCATTGCTCCTGCCTTCATCAATCCACAAGTGAGGTGAATTTCAGGTGAGCTTCCAGTTTTTGCTCATTTTAATTAGCTCTTTACCTTTGTTCTTTATATGTTTTATACAAAGATTTCAACTTTCAAGATCTTGTTAGTCAAGAAAGTTTTCTTCTTTTCTACTGTTTTTAAGGCTGGCAAAAGCTTCCAGAATTGGAAAGCTGAAGTAACTTAACTGCTAGGTTCTTTGAAATCTTTGATTTTCTGTAAATCTGATAGTATTGTTGGTTCATGAATCTGTTTTGGGATTTGAGGTCGAACGACGGATACAAAGGGTATCAGCAGAGAGCAAAGAGATGTCGCACCCGGATAGAGAGCTTCTTTTCCTGATCATGCAGTTCCTCGACGAAAAGAACTTAACAAAGACCATGCATCAGTGAGTGAGTTCTTCATTTCCTACTTCTTAATGTATTATTATTCGTTAGTCGTTACCACTAAGATCGAAGATGTTGTTTTCTGAGGAGGGTTTAGCGTACCACAAAATCATTCTAAATTTGGCTAGATGTATTTGCGAATACAGACTGATATAACGACGTATCTGCATAAATCTGTGGAATAAAGCTTAATCAAAACTGTTGTTCTTTGTATTGAATAGTTTACGATTGAACTATATTATTTGACTTGTTGTTATTATTCTTCCTACTTCCAAGGCTACAGCAAGAGTCGGGTCTTTATTTCAACATGAAGTACTTCGAGGAGCAAGTTTTGAATGGGAATTGGGATAGTGTCGAGAAATATCTCTGCGGCTTCATGAAGGTCGATGATAATGCGCACTCAAAGATGACTTTCTTTGAAATCCGTAAACTGAAGTATCTGGAGGCTTTAGACAAGTAAGGAAACCCCCTTTTGCTAGTTGAGGATAAAATTGAGGCTTCCTTAATCCTTATAATGATTGTTTCCATTTTACTAGGGTCGACAAGACGGAGGCAGTAGAAATCCTTATGAAGGATTTAAAGGTGTTTGCTTCTTCAAATAAGGAGTTATTTGAGGAACTCACACAATTACTAACCCTGGAGAATTTCAGGTAGCGCCCATATATCGGCCTATTTCTGACAAAAGGCCCTAATATTTTAACAGAGTAAGCGAAAATCATATACTTTATATTTCGGCTTTTTTTTTTGCCTTAGGAAACATGAGCTTCTTTGTGGGATTAAGGATACCGCATCAGAAAGGACTAAGCTGTTCGGTAATCTCAAGATTCTAATCAAAGCAAATCCTTTATTGAAAGACAAATTGCTGTTTCCTATTCTGCAGAAGGAGGCACTGCGCAATCTCATGCTCAATCTGAGGTGATTCAATTGCTCCAATTACTTCTTTTTTTTAGACTTTGTAATTGTATATTCTGATGAAAGGAGTTTGTTATGGTTTTTGGGGAAGGTTCTGGTAGATTAAAGCCGGTACAGTTCTTCCATGACTGGTATATATGTTTGTTATGATGTGAATTTTTATACTGACAATACCGTTTTACACCTTAAATTTATTTGTTTCCAGTAGTCCACAATGATGAACACATTTGGTTCTTTGATTTTGCATTTCTCATTGCAATTCTGAACATAGTAATTAAAGGCATTTGATCCATTAGCCAGTTCCTATTTCGCATAAACTCGAAGTTGTAGAGTTCTTTAAATCCATGACAATTGACTCGGTGTTTAATTCTTCTCCCCCCCAATTCCAAGACACGGGCAAGAGCCCGGCATTTATTTCAACATGAAGTACTTTGAGGAGGAAATTCTGAATGGCAATTGGAATAAGGTGGAAAAGTATCTTTGCGGATTCACGAAGGTTGATGATAATGCGTACTCACGGAAGATGTTCTACGGAATCCGGAAACGGAAGTTTCTGGAGGCTTTCCTTAAGTTAGTAAACTCTCTTTTGCTAGTTGAGGATAATTTCTGGGGTCCCCGTAACGATTGCTCCTCTTTTGCTAGGGCTGACGGCACAGAGGCTCTAGAAATCCTTAACAAGGATTTGAAGGTGCTCAGTTCTTCCCATGCACCTTCATTTGAGGACCTCACAGAACTGATCTTGGAGCATTTCAGGTAGCACTTGTTACCTATTTTTGAAGAGCTCTAAATATTTTGTGCGAGCACGCAACAATCTAACACTTTATTTGTGTACTTTGTTCTCAAGGCAACCTGAGGGTCTTTGCACGTATTATGAGGATACCATTTCTGAGAGGGCTAATCTATTTCTTCAACTCAAGAGGTTAATCGAAGAAAATCCTTTATTGCGTGACAAACTGCAGTTACGTACTCCAGAGGGCGAGACATTGTGCGAACTTATGCTCAATCAAAGGTGATCAAATTGCCCCATTTACCTATCTCTTTAGAGTTTGTAATGTTTTTTCGGGGTAGCTTCTGATGGGTTAAAGCAGCCAATGAAATTTTGGATTAAACGATCTTCTAAAAAGCAAAGACTGTATTGTAGTATATAATCAACTAGTGATATCACATGGTCTCTATTTTGCATTGTCAGTCGCCGCAATGCTCAGAGAAACTTTAGTATATATCTAAACCGGAATAACTGTTGCATCAAAAAGAAACCAGGATAACTGTGATGCTAGTTCATTCCATACTCAGGAAAACAATTAGTAACAGGCAAGTTAATTCCACTTTTATTGAAATAACTTGTGTGCTCAAATCAGTCATTGTAATAGGAAATTTTATTGTTTGTGTCATGATATATATTGGTTCCAATATACGGTAATTTTGTTTTTCAAACGGGTTGTACCTATTGCCTACTGGTACAGAAAAGGGTCTTACTCTTAGTGTTCAATGTTTATATATCCAATTGCAACTTGAACTTGTAGTGCCAGCCGCCAGGATCGAGAACCGCAGGTCAGACCCGAAGATGACACCCTGTTTGTGGATTGTTGGCAAGGATGGGCCTAGCCGAAATGTAACACATGCAATCAGGAGTTTTGTTTTTCTTTTAGAAAAATACTATATAGCATACTATCCATTTCTTTAGCAGATTCACAGGTCTTGTGGTTTTGATTCAATGGGAGCCTTGCTGCATGTTGAGCTTTTATTCTGATCACCGCCACAACAGAAGCTTTCTTGTATATTTAAGTAGAGTAACACCTAGCGTCCACACGATGGACGTCCATCACGTGACACTTGTTAAGTGATGGACGTCCATCGTGTGGACGTATGAAGTTTCCCATTTAATTATTACTAGGGCAAGCCACCCGCGCTTCAAGGTGGGACAATATATACTTTATATCTATTGCAAAATTTTATTTAGACTGGACAACATATTACTAAACAAACTAATTGTGCAAGGCAAACTGGATCAATGGAGAAAAAAGATGAAACATACAGGCCAAGCAAAAAATAAATCTATTTTTTTACTTTTTACAAATTTTTGAATGTAGGATACATCAATAATTTAATATTTTACTTTTTCTAATTTTATTTAATCAAGAAAAATGCTATAATCTAGTCATATATTTCACCAAACTAATGGAAATGTTGAGAACATGATCTCTAACTGATTTTAAGAAAAGACTAGTTCTGCTATTATTGGATGAATCATTTTTTATAATCGGATGATCACGATATGTATTTTAGATATAATTAAAGAGACGTGTTTGATAAGAACCGATCGGTTCAAAATGAAAGGTTGCTTAGCCGATATATAGCAGAATCACTTTTAAGAAAAAACATCAAAATAAAATATTGGTATTGAAACAATGTAAGAGTTGATTAAATTTTTTTAGCTCATTTATAAATAAAGCATTTACAAATATAAATCTATAATTTTAATACATGAGTATAGATTGTTAAATAACTTTTGGGTCATGCGGTCTAGGACTCTAGATAAAAGGAGAAGAAATTAATAATGTTATTTCATAGTCAAGGTCATAAAATTAATTGTTTAACCATTAAGAGAAATAATTTATTAGCAAGGCTATTTATAAAATTTTTTTATAGTACGCTCAATGATGTCTCCATTTGAAACAAAAATGGAAATGCCTAAAAGTTGTTTAAACCGTCGGATCGCCAAATTGTACGGCTCTCAGCTCAAATCAATGTGTGGCTCTATTTTCCTCCCCCATTAGGTGGTATAGATTAGGGGTATAGTAAAAATCATACCCGCACATCAAAAAGCACGAATCTTGATACATATCCAATGGCGGCCCTCATCCCAAATCGCTGAGGAGCCAAGATTTTACTCCCCCATTAGGGGGGATAGATTTGCTATGCGTTCTGAATAGTACGATACCTGAAGGTCGAGCTTATGTTGAAGAAATAAAACCAATTTCACAAAACGGATACACAACACAAGCTGAAAAAGCATATTTTATGAATAATAATAGCATAAAATATAAAATCAAATCAACCCAAGGGGGACTAGGCTTGAAACATAAATAGGCCCAACCATCCTATTCGGCCTGAACACAACACAAACATCCCCTTAATATTTAGCACGTTAAGTTAAATAAATTAGTGTGTTATGTTGAATAATTAGTCAAACTAGTATGTTAAGTTAAATAATTAGTGTGTTATGTTAAATAATTAGTTTGTTTGACTAAGTTAAACTATATAGTATCTCAATGATATCCTTAACGGTATTCCTATAGCATTTCCCTAGAGTAAATTACACCCTTCATCCTCAAAGTATGACTCGTTCATCAACTTGGTCCTTGAAATTTTAGAAGTAAAAATTTGGCTCTCGGTACCAACCCATAAAAATTACTTCAAATTTTGATTTGCTTTAAAAAAATTTCACACTCACCTTCAGTTTCTTCATTCCTTTTAAATCTATAAACTAGAAAGAGGGGTAACTCTCCAAGCACCTCAACTATGCCACATCATCAATATTATTAACCATTGATTTTGTTTAAATCTCTTCATCTAATTTGATCCAATAATTTATATGTATTATCTCTCCCTATTTAATAAGATAATACGATATATTTAAAACAAAATTTAACCCCTAAAGTGTTCCAGCATTTATGTGCTATTATTTATAATTATTACATCATCATCATTATTATAATCCGCATAAAAAAAATTTAAAATTATGTTCAAATTTTTTAAAATAAATTTTTTTAATTTATAAGTTTTATTATTTATTTGTTATCGTATTTCGGGGCGAAGCCCGAGTTACCGCTCTAGTTTAAAAAATCTAGCTTATTAATCCCTCAAAAAAATCCCTCCCAAAAAAATTGACGAAATATATTCACTAGTCAGTAGTCACTCAACTCCTTTTCCCTCAGAAAAAATCTAGCTGAAAAAAATTAAGCCTTTTCTTTTAAGAGTCCCCCAGATAAGCCCCTAAAAACTAAAACCCTCTTTCCCAATTGCAACAATCACTCACTCTTTCACACACAATGGCGGCGTTCTCGACAGACCTAGCCACAGTCTTCCTGGGCCTGGCGCGGTGGCGCTCCGCGGCGCCGATCAGCGGGCTTCGGGCACGGCTCGTGACCCTCCCGCGTCGGCCTTGTGCCAGCAGCCCCGCGTCCGCGTCACCTCGGTTGCGCCTCTGCGCGACTGCGATCCCGAGACGGAGGACGGGGGTAGGGTTTCGTCGGCTGTTTGCGACTTCGGTGGATGCGCCCCCCACGGAGGAGGGCGAAGAGGAGGAGGAGGATTGCGCCGGTGTCATGGAGATGATGGAACCTGATAATCGCATCCCTGCTACTATCATCACTGGGTTTCTTGGCTCCGGGAAGGTATACATAAAAAAGAAGACTCAATCTTTGAGGACATTAATTTATGTTTACTTGTAGAGTTGGTTATATATTTGAGTATCAGTTTGTTTGATTGAGTTATGGAGCTAATAGAAGATATAGATCAATTGTTAGTCTGGTAAATTGATAATGAAGGGAGATTATTGTAATTGGTTGTTTGGATTGCCATTGCCATACCATACCATACCATACTGGGTTTTAGTGTTTACCAGTAGTTGTGGTTAACATCTTTTCTTTGTGTTTGTTTGGCAGTCAACTCATGATTAGAGTTCCTTTTTATAGAATTTATGGATATTCTTGATAGTTGTCTTAGAGTAGGATATCAAGCTTTACATAATACATACTACACATATACAAGCTTATATATGACCAACAAAAGCTAGTGTATACAATTTAAATTTCTAAAAATATACCTTTTCTATAACATATATATTGTTTACTTGTTTGTTCAGACAACTTTGTTAAATCACATATTGACTGCCAACCATGGGAAGAAGATAGCTGTTATTGAAAATGAGGTATGTTTTTATTCTTTTGTACTTCAAATTATTAGTATATAAAACTATAAATATATAGAGAGAGTAAACCTACCATGAGGTTAAACTTATGGAAGAACTCAAAAATATATCAAGAGAATCATTATATCAAAATCTTATGGAATCCAAAAATTTTATATTTCAAGCTTTTTTAGTAATTGTTTCGGTCCAAAAATTTTCTGTTTGCTCAACAGCTTATCAGAATATTGCGGACAACTTTCTTTTCACTCATTCTTTTTTGTTATTGATGTACTTAATACTCCATTTTTTTTCCTTCATCATATAGTATGGAGAGGTAGATATTGATGGTTCATTAGTTGCGGCTAAATCTGCTGGAGCTGAGGACATAGTAATGCTAAACAATGGATGCTTATGCTGTACTGTGAGGGGTGATCTTGTTAGAATGATCGGTGAATTAGTTAATAGGAAGAAGGGGAAGTTTGACCACATTGTGATAGAAACGACAGGTGATATCTGGTTTTGTAATCCTTTCTTTTGTACTTACGAAATTACGTGGATAAATAAGAATTACTTGGATGCTTGCTCATAATAATATCGTGAAATTGCCAACAGGTCTAGCTAATCCAGCACCCATTATCCAGACATTTTATGCTGAAGATACAATTTTCAAGGACGTGAAGTTGGATGGTGTTGTTACTCTGGTTGATGCAAAACATGCTGGTTTCCATTTGGATGAGGTAAAACCCAAAGGTGTGGTTAATGAAGCCGTTGAGCAGATTGCATATGCTGACAGAATCATTGTCAACAAGGTAAGTTTAGCTATACTAAATAAGCTTCGTTGATTTTAATTAAGTAAAGCATGGGTAAAGAAACAGTATGGTCTCTAAATCTCCGGTTGCAAGTGTTTTTGGGTCTTCAATATCTTCATGTTCAGTTTAGGATTTTTTTTTTCTTCTTTTATATGAGAATACTTGATGAAGTTCCTTGTACTTTTCAGTATTGTCTTACTTGTTATATTTGATTCAATCTAGATTGACCTTGTTGGGGAGAAGCAAGTTTCTTCGTTGACACAGCGTATCAAGGTGAGTACAAACACAAGTGTCTTACATGATACATTACACCCTCCTGCAAAACAATTTTATTAGGTGTAATTTGGGCTTGTTTTTGCAAATTCTTTGTTTTAAAAGGATAGCCAACTCAAATATCTTGTACGCCTTCTTATCTCAGTATTATGTCATTGTGTGGCTTCTATGATACATGCAGAATATCAATGGAATGGCTCATATGAAGAAAGCTGAGTACGGTAAAGTCGACCTTGATTATGTTCTTGGCATTGGAGGATTTGATCTGGAAAGGTAGTTAATCTTTCCCTATCAGGTTTTTTTTTTTTTTTTATGACACTGAGATATGCTTTTTTTTCGTCCTGGATTCATGGAATATGATCATCAAATTGAACCTACTGCACATGTTGAACATTTCAGCATTTTACATGAATAAGTCCATCATTTGCGTTTATTTTCAGGATTGAAAGTGCTGTTAATGAGGACTCTCATGAGGAACACAAACATGAACATGATCATGATCACGGACATCACCATGATCATGATCATCATCACGAGCATCATCACCATCATGACCACGGACATGGTTTGTATCACACTCAGAAAGTAATATGTTAAATTATAAACATCAAATGGTTCATTAATTTATGTGAAAATGCTTTATTGCTTATGTGGTACAGATCATCATGAGCATGATCACACCCATGATCCCGGTGTCTCTTCAGTAAGCATTGTTTGTGAAGGGAATTTGGATATCGAGAAGGTTAAATCTTCGTCTGTTAATATCTCACTCTCATTCTAACTAGTTGATACACCTTACAGTTTTTTTTTTCCAACCCTTGTTCAGTTATCCTTTTTGTTAACACAATTGATTTTTATACAGCTTTAGAATAGAGGCTTCGTTAATAAAGCTCTTATTTGCAAACATTATATATATGCTGCGTATAATCTCTTCCTCTGAAACCTGAATCAGTCTGGTCTGTAATGCTCATATATACTGGTACTACTGCATCCGTGGTTTGAAAATTGTGACCTGGATTTGAAGTTATATATATTCTAGCAATATTACTATAATAGTTAAGTGGCATATCTGTGTGCAGATTGATATGTGGCTAGGAAATCTGTTGGTGGAACGGAGCGAGGATATATACAGAATGAAAGGGATTCTCTCTGTTGATGGCATGCCAGAGCGATTTGTTTTTCAGGTTACATATTATGCTCTCTCTTCCATATTCCCAAGTTTATTGTTTATTTCCATCTGTATATAACATGTATTAGTTTTTGGCATAAGAAACTTCAACAGACAAACAATTAATGATCTAGGCTGATGGTAACACAATTTTATTTGTTGCATTTTTATGGGTGACAGGGAGTGCATGATATATTCCAAGGATCTCCTGAAAGACCGTGGCGCCCCGATGAAACAAGAATTAATAAAATCGTGTTCATAGGGAAGAAGCTTGATGCTCAAGAGCTAGAGAAGGGCTTCAAGTCATGCTTGCTATGATCATATTTTAGACTGTACTTCGCGGTTTTTGATCTTGAAGTGGTTGAAAGTTTAATCTCACTATAGAGCTGGTATACACAATATTGTGACTGCTTAGTCTAGTGTCATATGGTTCCGGTTGATTTGCATACTTCTGTATTTAAAGCTGGCCCCGCCTTGAATACAAATTTTATTTGCTCTTGAAGGCAAAGAATGGCAGTCATTGGAAATTGAGGAAAGAATGAACTTTTTTATATATGGACAAGGAAAATATTTAGGATATTACCCATTTCCTATTGATACTATAACGTTCAAATTCAATCATTTGGTTCCTAAATTTTAAGCATTCAAATTCTGATAATCACAACTTCTGATAGAACTCCAATAAACAGTCCTAAATGATGAGGTTTACAAGAAAATCTTACAAAAATGAAAAAATGAAAAATAAAAAAATCAGGCTGCAGCCTGGGATACGGATTTTGTTTTTGCGAAATAAGTTCTTTTTTTTATTATTCAGAGTTAGGATTTCTTTTACTTCTTTAAGGGAAACCAGATTAAGGGAATCAAATTTTTTGGAGTAGATCAGGGAACTAATGCTTATTAAATAGAAATTAACATCAAAGATTCGAATTTTACATGCCACAATACACTGGTGCAACCCTTCTTTCAATACTTTTTCTGAAATTTTTGTCAGATAATCTAACCTATTTATGCATTGTTCCAACAATTGTGACTTGAAAGAACTTCATCCACAACAGCTTTACGTTCTGCCAGGATAAAAGAATTCAATCGAATTGGAATCACCAGCTCGATTCCCAGTTGGGGATGTTTGCTGTTGCTTCATTGACCATCTTCACAAGTGTTGCCTAAAATACACAAGGATGAGATGTTACAATTCTGGTAAGGACAAATAACACATTTTGATCGAATAGGTAAACGAACATCAAATCGCAGAAACGAACAAACCAAATCACTAAAGATGTTGAACTGAATAACAGAAACATGACACATTTATTAGATATGAGATGCATACCACACTTTGAGGAACACCTTTGGGAGGCAATGGTAGATTCTTTGGAGGTGGTGAGCTGTCATATGATCTTTTATCAAATCTCCATTCTCCAATTTTCCCATAAGTTAGCTTTCCCTGTTACCAGAGTACAGAAGAAAATTTGAAAGACCATTTAAATGTATGCCATTACATCGTTTTCCAAAATGGTGTCAAATGGAGTTCTGTTGTAGCTTTGCTATATCATCAAACATTTGTCTCTACGCATTAAGGATCCAATTTATCATATTTGCACTTCTGCCCGGCATTAATGGGATGCCAATTTCATTGTAATCTGTTCTTTCTTATTTCATACTGAACTAATAACCAACCGAGTACACTAGCATGATGCATCCCTGAGCTACTGAGGAAGGAATTTTAAGCAAGATTGTTTAAGAGATTCTAGTCAATTTTTACTGACTTTACATTAGCTTGGACAATTTGTGTTTATTAGTTGTAGAAATGAGAAACATGTAACATATATTGGTCAAAAAGCCTACTCAAATTGGTCTCAGAAAGGAAAAGGGGGTAAATTAGTTCGATCATTTTGCCTCTAGCAGAACTCAGCAAGAATTATCACGGAACAAGGTGTATGAAGAATTGCAGATGCACAACAACAGTCCTTAATTACTCTGCTATTTAACACATACCTCCATAGTATAGTCGCATCCATAGGTGTAATGGATTATGAACTTATCACCAATTTCTAAGTCCCAAGGTGGCTTCAATGACACAAGTGGATATCAGATTATAATCAACATTATTTTAAGTCCTTTTCAAAACAAGGGTGATCAGATAAAGTGGATTCGCACCTGAATCATGAAATCCTTGTGTAAGATACTTCTCACTCCATGAACAGCAGATGCCACTGCATATGCATACCTACATTTTTGAAGGATTTTTGCAGTAGGATATAAGAAATTTAACATGGATTGTCTAAAGAGTTCAAGATGCAGATAATATTTCTGGGATAAAAGAAAATTACATCTCAAGCACCCAGCCGAATGATTTATCAGCATCTGGGTCTTTCTTCATTGCTAACGAGATATTCATCCAAGTCGGAGCAATTTTTTCAAGAGATTTCTGGGCGAGAAAAGAATACATTTTGATTGGCATGAGTTTGCCTGATTCAACTTCATGACCCAATGACATCAAACCAAATAGAAAGTTATTAGAAACTATATGACTATTTGAATTATAACAAACTTCTGTATCATATTACCAGGCGGACAGCATATATTATCCTTAAACCTTGATGTATAAAAGTAACCAGCAGTATTGATATGTATCACCACATTTTGTTATTTAGCTTGTTTTACTTGTCTGGATCAAAAATTTTCAAAAACCAACACAATTGTCTAAAACCCTTGTTAAAACCAAGAGATGAATCTTGAAGATAATGATATTGCAAAATTAAAGTAGTTTCTATAACCATGAGATATATTGACGAATTAATAAAAAACGGGTGTGGTTACCTTTTCAATAATGACTGGTGAGTTACCAATTGGATCAATAGTGTCTATTGGACCTTTTTCTTCCGGAAAGAATTTACGCAAAACAGATTCGTACTTTTTCGGCTCGATATAGAAGAACGGGAAAGCCGCTGAATGACCATCTACAGACAGATTCGGTATAGGATTGACAATGATGTGGTCTGGCTCTGCCATCAGGATATAACTGCACGAAGACAACAAGAACACATTCATATTCATTATGTCAGTCAGTTTCACTGGCGAACAAACTGATAAAGAAATAGAGCAAAATGGCAACTCACTCTTCTTGTATATTGGCTGCTTGAAGCCACTGAACGAACGCCCACGGTCTGTTTAGAACAATGTAACCCTGACACCAAATCCATCAGATTTCGAAGTAGAACAATGTACTTGTAGATAAATCAGATGAAACCAAATTCCTGATTAATTTATCCCCTTTTATATATCAGTCTCCCCATACTGGTAAATGCCTGGATCAAATAATCTTAATGTAACAATTTCTCTTCAATACCTATTTAAACACAGTAAAAGTAAATTTTCCAATATTATAACTTGTACTGTAAATTGACCAATCGAACCTGTCAAATCATATCAATTCTTAATTTACATTTCTTTTTTCTATCAATAAAATGTGAAATTCAGTGTGATCAGAAAGTGATTAATAACAATTATTAGCTAATTGGCATCAGACAGTAAACCCTACCAAACTTTCACCCAAAAATTCTACAAAAAGAAGTTCAAAATTCAACCTGATCCGTGCCAGCAGGAAGTGGTTGAGCCACAAACGTCGGGATCTCGTCCACGAACCGGTCCGGCTTGCCGGAGTGCAGGATCCGGGTGAACCCGCCCATGTCCGCGCCGGCGCGGCTCTCTCTGGCCTTCTTGAACCAGTAGTACATCACCCGGCACTGCCAGGTGCTGTACACCGAGTCGGACGCGGTCACGGCGGTGTGGAAGGCGCGGCGGGGCCGGCTGCTGGAGAAGGCGAGGGTGCGGTGGAAATGCACCGAGGAGGAGGCGGCGGAGAGATCGGTCTGCAGTCGATCGTTCTTAGAGAATAGCACGGCGTTGTAGGTGATCAGCGCCACTGCCGCGCATATCATGATGAGCAGCGAGGAGGAGGAGCTAGTCCGCTTGCACCATGGCGACGACGCCATTGTTAAACTGTTAAACCTCTCTTCTCTTCTCTTTAAGTTTAAGCTAACTTTTCCTTTCCTTTCCTTTTTTATCTTTTTTACTATGATTATTATTATGGTGTTTTGCTTGTGTAAAATCAAATGGAAAGAAATTAATTACACTGGTAAAGAAATTGAGAGTGATCGTGTTGAAATTGGATTGCGTAGTGGTACGGTCGGGACCGGGGTTGGATTGATAATTGATTGTATACTGAATCTTAGCAGATGCTGCAGAAGTGCAGATCTGCACATGGATGGATGAATGTACGAAGGAAGGAAGGAAGGAAGAGTGAATGGCAAGATGGTATGTTAATGTCAAATTCTTTCTTTGGGTATTTGACTTCCGAGAGGCGAGATCGTGGGGAGTGCCAGTGAAGAAAACGCTCTGCAGAGAGAAATATCATTCGGTTTATGCGTGTTTTATATGTAGTGAGCAAAAATTAGAGATGGTGGTATTAGAGACCATTAGGACAACGCGGTGAGTGTTTATGAGAAAACGAATGGGGGAACTTAATTCTCTTTGTTGTCAAACTTTTATTTCAGAAGGAGGTGAAGGAAATTTAATTCAGTTCAATTCGGAATATGTCGATATATAATGATGAAATTTGACATATCTTGTTGTATAGAAAACATTGATGTCTAGAGAATGATATAAAACTTACAATAGTTTGTCCAAATAACTTACAAGTTATAACAGATGTTTTTATTTTTCAAGCATTTCTAAATTGGCTTGGAGCTCTTATCTATACTCCATAAAGAGGATAGATTTTTAAGTACCTCAACTATGTCACATCATCACTATTATTAACCATGGATTTTGTTTGAAGTTCATCTACTTTGATCCAATTTTTTTTTCTCTTCTCAGTAAATAAGATGAATGTGACATGTTAAAATAAATTTTAACCCTTAAAATAGTCCAACATTAATATATGTTCTTATTTATAAATTATTGTATTGTTATTATTATTTACTTACATTGAAAATCTACAAATTTTTCTCAAGTTTTGTTTATTATAAATATTTAAAATTTTATAAATTCTTAGTTATTTATTTGATATCACCTTTCAATAGGGGTGTAAACGGGTCGGGTTTTACATAGATTGGCAATCCAATTATTCTAGTCGGGTTGCACAAATTTTAATCCATAACTAACCAACAAATAATAAAAACCGTCAATTCGGTTTTCAATTTTGGCGGTCGGGTTTCACGGGTTTTGCGGGTTTCAATTTAAGATATTAATTGTCAAAAAAATATAAGTGATGAAAAAAATACAACAAAAAAATTCAATATACACTAACTAAAAATAAAATAAAATAAGTTTCAATTAAAAGTTTGAAGTATAATAAAAGGTTATTACATTTCTATAAAGATATTGTAATTTTATTTTGAATAATATAAATTATTTTAAAAAATCAAAACAAATTGGTCAGGTCGGGTTTTATCCAACATATTTTGTAATATCCGTAACCAAACTTTGATCATTGGGTTGCTCAAAATTCAATCCGTACCTAACCAACTATAATCAAAATCCGTAATTTTTCGGTCGGGTTGGTCGGGTCAGTCGGGTTCCGCGGATTGAACGGATTGGACTTACACCCCTACCTTTCAAGGCGAAACCCGAGTTACAGTAGTCATAGACACCTAATATCACCCTAAATGCTAGACCTAACTATGCACTGTAATAATAACATTTAAACATAACTATGCTCTATAATAATCTTAAATCTCAAATCCTAAACCTAAATTTATACTGTAACTAATTAAATGTGACATATTTTGAATTGAACATTTTAATAGGCAAATGACATTCATCTACTGTACCTTTTAGTTAATGCTACACTAAAATTGATACAATTGACCAGTAACTAATTTGGAGGGATCCAATAAAAAAAAATAAAAAAAAACTGTTGACACCAAAATTATACCAAACATACAAATTTACAAACGTATTCATTTACTTATACGTTGATTGTGTTTTAAATTTCATTCAATTTGAGTAACATTTAATACTTTATCAAGAATCAATAAATTTAGACCGTTATAATTAAATGGGCTGATCAAAGTGGTAATTGGACATCATTGGCATTTTGGAATGAACCTTTCAAGTCCGACAAATATATAACTATGTCATTAAAATAGAGGTGACATATTTCTTTGCAGGTTATTTAATATGTTGGTGATGTTGTGGGTACCTTTTACTAAATGCTAAATTAATGTGATATAAGTACCATTTAATTAGACATGGCCAAAGGAAAAATAATAGATCGACCCTGAATTCATATCACCTACTGCGCATTATCTTACTGCGCAACATGTGATTTATTGGATTGCCTTAAGATTTGTGCCAACCCAAATCTTAAATCCTCCTACAAATCCTAAGGTCGGGACTGCGCAGTAACTCGTTCTGCACAGTAGAGGACAAGCACGCATCGACCCTATGATATTGCATTTCACATCATCTGCCTTAAAGTAAAGTGCTATATAGCACGTAAACCGTTGGATCGCCTCAAGATTCGAGTCTGCACGAATCTTGAAGTGATCCAACGGTCCACGTCACTTTACCTTAAGGCAGAGGATGAGCACATGTGATATTGGCGTTCTCAAGTCCAACAAAAAAAATGTTTACATCGAAAGATTTTTTTTTTTAGAGTGATGCCATGATTGCCATCCCAGTAATAATTGTGTCGAGGATATTTCAATGTTTCAACTCTAGTATAGAACTTTTTTTTTTAGGAAAAACTCTAGTATAGAACTTACTTCCATGCAACCAACGTAAAAACAATTACTTCTTCACGCAAAATGCTCACAGAAAATCTCAAAAAATATTTCTGAAGCTCATCTCGTGCACGAAACATCGAACCGGGTCACAAAAATAAACAATCTATACCCGACCCATAATTTCACAGCAAGGAATGCGATACAGAGGATCGAATAGAATCCGAAAAAATCGAGAGTTAATAGTCGTGCAAATTTTGAGAAAAAAAAAAAAAGAGACGGTAGTTGTAGATTAATGTACAGGGTGAATAAAGGAGGAATCATTTGACTATCATAATTACAAATTAAAAAAAAAATTGGAAAAGTGAAAACTAAACTACATCTATCAATGTGATATTAGACATGTGATTAATAATAAGAGAGAAGAGAGATGAAAACTAAACTAAACTAAACTACATCTAATTTTTAAGAATTATTTTATGCACGCAAGGAGAAGAGAGATGAATATGTGGAAAAAAAAAAAGAAGGAAATATCTCTTTTAAAAACATTTATTCCTTTGCCCACTAATTTTTGAAAATCAAGCCCAGACATGAACTTATCTATAAAGATATTTATTTGCCTCTACTCAACTGGGCCACTATTTATACGTTTGATCAAGACAACTAAAAGGTTCCAAATACCGTATTTGTAATCCAAAATAATTTAAGGTCGGATCCAAAGGACAGCAACCATATTACTTAGGACAACAAAATATCTAAATTATATAGAAGGAAATCTGAATAAATCATATTATAAATGGAAAAATTTTGTTGTCCCAAGCAATATCGTTACTGTTCTTAGGCCTGACCATAATTTAAAGACAAACCCAACCACAAATTTTACATGAACGGAAGATCTTTATACAGCAATTTTCTTCAGAAGCACCGTTGTATATAGGTTCTAGCAAAGTGGGAAAAAAATAAAAAGAAACAAGAAGAGAATTGTCATCAGCTTCATCATTTTTCAACAGCAAAAAACAAACTAAACAGTTGCTGCAATTTAAAAGGGCAGCAACATGCAGAAGTAAATTATAAAAACTAGGAAACCCTGTTTAAAAGTTGCAAGATCATATTTTCTGCTAGCACCATGGATCGTTTACCAGCAACCTCTTTATTGATTCTGTTATTCCTCTCATCTCGCAACCACAATAGGAACTAATTCTAGTACAAATTCAACTTTTATGATGCATTTGATATCTTAAAAAACAACATTAGTCAAAGCAAAATGAAGTGAATAAGTAATAGATATGTTTTCCATCAGTTATCGGGCATTCAGGATGTATAATAGTGGAATCAGAATATAGTTTGATTGATCATCTATCAATTAATTGAACAAAACTTTTTATACATCAAATGTGACGATAACAACTGAATCACTTCCAAATTAGCTGCCTACCTTTTCTTTAGAAGTACCATGACCAGTCCTGCGAGTAGGCAACTCTCCTCGCTTTCCCTTGCACACCTTGCTCAGAGATCCCCGGGCAGTCCTTAACCACCAATGATTCTAACAATTTGGACTCCATAAACGGTTTCAACCCGTCATCCGTCACGCCTAAACACCTACAGATGGTGAGATTGGCCAAACACGGGAATCCCAACACACACCCAATTCCCAAGTTAGTAACTTTCTGGCACCTTTCAATTTCCAGGCACTCCAGAAACGGCGCCGAAGATAGAGTCTTCATTGACTCATCATCTAAGAAGGACGCACTTCTAAGGACCAACACCCGAACCGGACAATTACTAATCACTGCTGAAATACCTTCGATTGTGATTGAAGAAACTGTTATGATCTGAGAGTCACAAAAGGCTAGCTCTATCTCCTCAAGCATACGACAATTGTTAGAAAGTACTTTCAAACCTGCATCTGTTAAGGTTGATTGGTAATCACCCGACACCGGTACTAGTCGAAGAGAGATACTTCTCAGGCCCCGAGAATTCTCAGAAAGTGTGATAATATCATCATCTTGCAATCCAGTGCATGTATCTAAGTTGAGCTTCTCCAAGGAAGCACAACCGCTCAACAGGAACGACGACAAACCTCGGTCAGGTTTCATAACACAATTTACTAAACAAACCTCCTTTAACCGTTCACAATTTATTCGAGACTGACACCAACTCCCGGTCAAATACAAGTTGTGGGTTCTCGGATTCATATTATGCGGATCTTTCCTGAACTCCAATCTTCTAATCCTCTTCCACCCGGGACCCAGTTTTACCATGCTATCCTCGTCAATACCCCGGCATTTTACAATACACAGGTCCTCTAACGAACCCATCTTACCGATGTACTCTAACCACTCGACACTCGTCACCTTCATACAATGAATCAAGTGCAATGTCGACAAATTCTTGCAACCGACCACAACAGACAGAAGGCCGTTCGAACTGATAGCGGGCGCAAAGTTTAGTTTCAAGGATGTTAACCTCTGGCATGAGGTCAAGCACCTGAGACCCGAATCGGTAACGAATGAGCAGAAACTCAAGGTCAACTCCGCGAGCGAATGACAGCTCGCGGAGAGGATCAAAAGTGTGTGGTTATCCAATTGCTTCCCAAATGACGACTTCCACCCGGAGTAGTCGATCTCAAGTTTCGTCAGATTAGGGAACCGGCCGCATAGGGAGGATAACGCCTCAGCTGCCGGATCCAACCCGCATCCTACACGGAGCATGTCCCGGACATCGGCTTCGATTCTGTAGAACTGTTTCGATACAAGGGAGAAGGAACCCCGGTCCGAGGTTCTGGTGAGCCTTCTGACAATGTCAGAGATTAGTGCTTCGGGTAGATCCTCCATTCGAACCTTCAAATTGTGAAACAACACAAATCATTGCAAAATCCTCTCTGAATAATCGTAATTTGAGACCCCAAACACATCATTAAAAGAACTTTAAAAAAGTATGTTACTTCATTGGTATATGTCGAAATTCACATCGATCATGTTGAATTATTGAATGAACTTCTGGATGATGCAACAGATGATAAATTTAGTGAAAAAAAAAAAGTGAGATCATCAGATCGATCATCATCCTCTTTTAGCTCTGGATACATCTAAATACCTCCTATATTACTACTTCTTGTGGATTGATTAGGCAGGTAAAGAAAAAGAAAAACAAGAACAAGAGTTTACCGAGCTGGATACAAGTCTTCTTGATGAGATAGGAAGGACAAAATAGTGAAGAACGAAGAGAAGATGATGACGGAAATGGAACTATCCTGAAGATGTAGTCAACTGACCGACAGAAATATACAGAGGATGAGATATTTTAATTGTGGGTGTTCTGTTCATCCAATCTTACTGATAGTGACAATTTGATAAACAACTTTATGGACATCGCTTTTTAAAAAATATGAGATTGACCCTCAGGATATGCTCCAGAAGGGGGCGTGAATGTCCTCTACTGCCCAGTACGGTACGGAGAGGACGGACGACTTTAGATTATAGAGGTTTTTTGAGATTGTAGTTAGCACGAATCTTAAAGCGATCAGACGGCTTACCTACTGCGCCGTAAGGTACTGCGCAGTAGGTGATAGCATTTGCAGAAGGGGGAGAGGAGGGGAGGGGAGAGCTGATCAAGTTTGGAGTTACATGCTCAAGGTCATGTTAGTTGCTCCATAATTACAATTTGTGTCTTGTTATTTTCATCTCCTCTCTAGTAATTATAGTTGTAGAATTAGTAACATGACTTTGGACAGATAACTCTAAACTTGATAAGTCCTCCCCTCTCCTCCCTTCACCTCCCCTCCTCTCCCTCTTTTGGAGCAGACCCTAAGCTCCCAACGAATAACTGACAAGCAGATTTGATATTATTTTGCATGTTTCTAAGATTTCTAAAGTTTGATATTTTGTATGTTTTGAACTTATAGATTGTATTTAACAAATTGGATTGCTCATTTGACCATTCAAAATATGAGATTTAGATACGAAGTACGAAAGCACAAAGGTACCAACTTTGCAAAGCACCATAATAATTTCTTATTTATATAATCACAATATAAAGTAATTTTTTGATTAAAATATAAAGTAATTTAGCATAATATTTGAAAGAAATTGTCATTTTAAAGTTCTATAGATTCAGAATACAAGTTTATCTTACAAATTTAAAAACACTATACTTTGTACGACATTCCAAGCTTTGCAATGTTCCAAATTTCCAATGGCTTCAATATAAGCTATTACATGGTCCTTTTGTTCATGGAATCATGAGGGACGCATACTAGCTGTGTTCGTAAACAACGCACCTAGATCAGGTCATGTGTTCCCATCCAAAATGGTCGAATTCACTGATAGTCACTCACTCCTATACCATCCGTTAAACAGATTAAATTCAGATTAATTAATGTACAAGATGTCACCAAAGCCCTGGGATCTTCCCTTGCTAAATAAAGCATGTACTCTCCAAGACAATAGTTGTAATTTATCACTCATACATTTGACAGCAATCTTAATTTAGGTACTTCCCAGAAGCTCTACTAACATAAGCTGTCAGAAAACACAATCTACAAGCTGTCAAAAATCCTAGTTCAGCTGACAAAATGGAACTTAGATATTCACTGCTTGTCGAATGATACGGCTGATAATTGGGAACTTCACGGCCCATCTTCTGACACCTGCAAGACAAATTCAATTAGGACCCCCATAATTCAACATGCATAATAGCTTAATAGGTCACTCACTAATATAACATGCAAAGATGGGAGTATAATAACCTGATATTATCATTTGCTTATGTTCCAAGAGCACTCTGTCATCATCACTATTCTTCTACAATAACAAATACAAATGAAATTCCACTTTAGCCAATGAACATTTACAAGAACAAGACCTTTACAATAACAAGACCTTTTAATTTAACATTATCCGGTGATTACAGAAATCATATTTTCCAATTTCAAAGTCAAGGAGCAGCTGATTTATTGGAGAAACTCAAAACATGAGAGTTACAAATGTACATGCTCAATATCTCGCCCCAACCAATCAAGGTACATCCAACTAGTACACATTAAACACAGCTATCATAGTAACCAATGTACTTGCCCAATCACCTTGTCTTTAGTGGTCACATGTAATTGGGCAAGTACATTGGTTACTATGATAGCTGTGTTTAATGTGTACTACGGAACTCTCAGATCAAAACCATAAATAATGTGTCATTTTCTTTAGTGGTCACATGTAATTGTCTTTTTTGCAATTCTTCAACTCTTTCAAGCATAATTTCAAATTTCCAATATAGTTTATGCCAACTCTTGGATTCTGTTGGTGCATCTTCAAATATCTAAAACCAACAATTTTAATTAATCGTGCTAAGAAACAAAGAATTTGGCAGACCTTATCCAGACTCGCAATGAACAAATGAGACAAGCTCTCAAGGGCGGTAATGTCAAAATCAGAACAGCTCAAAAGGAATTCCTCTGATGTTAAGTCCAATATCAGCGAACATACACAGGATGCCGTCATGATGATAGATGGATCACTCGATTGCACTATCACCGGACATTAGAGAGGGATAAAAAAAACACCATTAGAAAATTCCACATTTCATTTTGAAAAGCATACAGGTGTCCATGACTCCTGTAATTTAGGGGAACCATTTACGATGGTTTCATATATTAATATCAGAAAAGAGATGTGTAAAGGAAATCAGAGTATACCAGCCCACAAAGGAAGCACTCTTAGGATTTTGACAAGGCCTGTATCTACTTGAACTGGAAGATTTTTCTTCTATTAGAAGTAATAGGATCTCATCAGACAGTTTGTGCAATATCATCAATACAAAATGCAAGCTTCTTAACTATAGAAAATTCATAAATCCATGAGATCTTACATTGTTTAGGAAATTAATGATGGTATCACATGCCAAAACAATTGTACCAGTATCTTCATCAGTAACTTGATCTAGCTCAATCAATTTCAGGAGACAGCCAGCAACCTGTCAAACAAATTGTTTGCTATTTTAGAACCACAAATCAATGTCAGAAAATAACACTGTTTGTATACAATTGCACTTTTGGATGCCAATTAAATATTCCTTTTAATGGAACTCACAATCTTGTATCCTCCAAAAGAAGCAAGAATTCTGCATCCCTCAACACTTGAAGTCATTTGTGATAGCATTGGAAGCATAAAGCAGACTGAATAGAAGGGGCTGTCAGATTATCATCCCAACATTGTGTCAGATGAATCATAAAAATGACTAAAAAAAGAGAAGTCGTAAGTAGTTCACAAACCTTGATTCATCTTGACCTTCAATAGATAGAATATATCCCAATAATTTTGTGGTTTTATCGTTACATGCATGAGGTGCTTCTGCCAGATAACTGAAAGATTGGTTAATTCATAACAGAATATTATATTGTTGGAGAAACATTTATTTATGTTTTGCGAGTTACCAATCATTTTGAATGGCTATATGGACGTCATAGCCAACACCTCAACAATGAAAGAAAGCAAAAAAAATTACTCCTTCAAAGTCCACAGCATCTCAATCTAATTGTTCATAACTTGGTCATGCCCAACCTGAAGGACAGAGCAGAAAGTGCCCAATACTAATATCATTTTGCTACTAAACAACTGTACCTATTTCAAAGCTTCATTTTGATAAGGTTTGTCATGATATAATAATACTAAACAACTACTAAGGCACAAACAGTCATGACTCATTAACAACAAATACAAATCCATATGTTAACATGCAAAGAGCAGGTATACCTTCCAATTATTCT
This sequence comes from Cyperus esculentus, assembly GCA_030179965.1. NCBI lineage: Eukaryota > Viridiplantae > Streptophyta > Magnoliopsida > Poales > Cyperaceae > Cyperus > Cyperus esculentus. Next base: position 2,095,442 of record JASGLE010000005.1, on the reverse strand, counting down.
TACAGCCGCTAATAGATCATCCCCTTTCATCAGTCCATGGTCCTGCAAAAACAATCTCATCATTATCTTTTTCCTTGCATTATGTTTGAAGATTGAAGCAATTAATCAAATTATTACAATTCATAGTAGTATACCTTTGAATCCTGTAAGAAATCGAGAACTATGCCAATGGTTTCATTCAACCCAGAAATGGCCTTCATTATGGTGCTTTCTTTCATCACCTCATCTGCATCACATTTAAAAATGTTGCAACTCGTAAGTTTGCAAATACAAGAGTATAGATAACTAAACATAGCTACTACAGGAGAAAGTATTTTGTCAAATTTATATTTCCAAATTACCACTACATGTAAGAGAATAAAATACAGTTTCACACCTTGTTTAAGGAACCACTTCAACATCCAAACCAATAAACAAGTTCATTTTTAAGACCTATATGTTTTCTACATACAATTTGTTTTCTTTGGTGTAAGAAAGAGCTCATTAGAGGTAGTGGCAAATTCAAACACACCTCAATGGTTGTTTCTATACTTTTTTTTTTTTTCCTACAATAGGTTCAGTCTAAGTTGCAAGTTCTGGCTACCAGTGCCGAAGGAGAAGAAAATATTGCTTCTGGTTTGAATAAGAAAACTACTACATGAATTACCTTCTGCCCCGCTAGAAATTATTTTGATGAACCTTTCCAAGAGGGAGAATGCGATGGCTAGACTCCTTTGCTTTTGTTGTATAGATTCTTCTCTATTTGCACTACTTTTCAGTGATTCATCATACTTGAAATAAGCAAGTTCGTTTAAGAGAATGGCAATTTCAACTCTAGCTGATTCTAGTACAAGCAGTACAAACCTGCAAATAAACATTTATAAATACCATTGAATATTTTTCAATAAACTTACAATGTTGCCAACTTGACAGGTAGCAACAAGAAACCATTCCTTTCAATATATTGATATTACTCCCTCCTTTATTTGGAACAGAAGAAGAACAACAATAAAACCCTTATGATAATTATTAAGCTGTAGCATATACTGTGTTTAGTGCACTATTTGAATTCAAAATTGATAAAATTTTATCAGTTAAAATCAAATATTGTTTTTCATTACAATAAATGGTCACATACAGACAAATGATATGCAATTTCATTAATTTAGCAATGATGGAAACAAATAGTTTTTGTCTGCATTAAGACATAGTAAGGGCTTGCTTATAAATTCTTAAAATATAGAGGGGAAATGCTTAACTTGTCTACAGGCATGACCTCCCTCTGGGAAGATATGTCATATTTTTGCAATAGCCACTCTTCTCCAAGTATCGACATCAAGCAGTCTGCCAGGAGTAGAGCTTGAAGCTTCTCAGATGACACTATGACAACATTAGATAAAGGCACGAGTTAATAATCTTGAATAGACCCCATCTTTTGATCAAAAAATAATCTTGAATAGATAAATAACTATCTGTAATTGCCTCAAATAACACAATAAAATATATATGCACCTAACACATAAAAGGAAGACATATATGACATATATAACAGTATCATACCAATGCGATTTTGGAGAATGGATGTAATTCCCACACGGATATGAGCGGCCCAAAGTCGGCTTGGAATTGATCTTAGCGCATCATACAACAACTTCATAAAGACATTAAACTACTATTATGAAATGCAAACATATATCGCAATCATATAAGACTTCAAAGGAAAAATGGAAGGAGAATACAAACCAAGTTTTTCAAGGACAGAAGATAAGACAGCATGTGCAAGGCATCAAACTTGATGGCATTATGGAGCACACAAAATAGTCTTGCAAGACAAACAACCTGAACCAAAAAATATTAACAAAATGAATATATTTAAAACAAAATCATAATGAGACTTATGATGTTTAAATGGGATGGACCTAAAGTTGTGTCAACTGTACAGTCATACCTCCAAGACACTCACTAACATATAAAGTTCTAACTATCCATTTTTCAAAACAAAAAAGAAAGATATTTGTTACATATATTATGAATGTTGAACTACTTTACCATGGTTGCTACTCCTTTAATGGTTTCTGTGTTGAACATGTCCACATTGAGCTTGTTCACAAGCAGCTGCAGAAGTCTTGTAGAAAGCTCCAAAGATTTCGACTCTAAGAATAAGAACCAAAAAATCACCTGGATTTAAAATGCAGAAAGGTATACTAGAGATGTTGGTTTTACAGGAGTTGCTACAGTATATACCATCAGGCAAGGTAGAAATATTTGAAGTTAATGCATCCATGACATTAGGCTCGTAAAATTTGGTTAGTCCCTGTTCTGAGGCCATAGCAATTAGTAAGAGAAACTCAAAGCACTCCTCAGCAACTGATTGTTCTGGCCTGCACAACCACATTTTGTCAAAACCAATAAATTAATTTCTCGTACAATTAGATGATTGAGATTTTTATATTTGAAGTAATAAAAAATAGGTAAGAAGAACCAGACAGCAGATTCAATCTTACATTTTAGAGACAGTTTCTGCCACGAGGGGAACCATATCAATCATCTCAGGCAAAGAAGCAATCTCTGACACACGAGAAAAGGCAGCTAGGACTGTCACAGCTAATCGCAGATACACCTCTTTGTCCTCGCCGCTCTTCTCATTTCCCGTTACATTTCCCATGCCTGCAATTGGGTCAAAAGTGAACATTTTGCAGAAACGTAAACTTAAGAAAAGGCCTCCACACTATCAATAATTGCACAAATAACCCCCCTGTAGATATTTCGAATTCGCAAAATAAATTTACTTTGTAGGAGAAACACAGAATTACAAGCCATCAGAACAAGCTCTGTATTGTACTTCGAAAGCACAACCAACAATCAGAGATAACGACAAATTCTGGTCCATCCAGAATTACTTTTATCTAGACTCAACAATACAACACTTGCATACGGAAACGATAAAAAAATCTCCTGAATTGGTAATTAATTAGATAAATGCTTCTAATTAGGTTTGCAACTCAATTATATAACATCTTATGTAGTGCATGCTAATAACAGTGCAAAAGAACAGGAAATGACTTATTAATTGAACAATGTAGAGTTTTATAAGTAGCAATACAGAAATCTAACAAATAAAAAGAAAGTATATGACTAAGTATCAACAATGGAAGTTATACCAGTCATCAAGAGCCGGCGAAGGAACCGACAGCCGACAGCCCGGTACACCTTCACAATGGACTCGGTATCATCCCCCTGACAGAATTTGGTGGCCAGGAGGAGACCGGCCAGCTTCTGCTCGTCCCTGTCGCCCCGGAGAAGCTTCAGGCAGTCGTCCAGCGCCGGCCCCGCAGCAGCGGTAGTTGCCTGCAGTAAAGTAAGAAAAAAGAAATACACTGAAACTGGAACCAGATGTTATAGCAACAAGAAAGAGGAACGAGTAGAGTACCATGGTAGAAGCGAGGGGATTGATGATCGGAGGAGAATTTGGAGGGGAAAATGGAAATGGCGGAAAAAGGTGGTTTGATTTGGGGAAGAGAGAGAGAAGAGCTGAGAAGAAGAGTGTGAAGGAAAGAAACTGTGGACTGTTTAGATAGAAGAAGAAACTTCGTGAAAGATCGTCGTTCGTTTCGTGCGCGTAGGGCTTCGATTCGGTTACGTTCCGAGGGCCGAAAGAGACTCGCTAATGGACCGAGCCAGATGCCGGGTTGGGTTGGGTTGGGTTGGGTTGGGTTGGCCCAGTGACCCAATCATATGGATTTATGGTTGGATTGTGAATGTCTCACTACAAAGCTGTGTAGAGTCGATTCGTCTGGTTCAATACTATTTCATGCATTTTTTTTTAAAAAAATAAAATATTTCGTCCTTTATATTCCATAAAATGTAGAAGGTTACTCGTATGTTGTATTGTTGTGAATTGTGACCATTAAAGATTGAAAATAGTGATATTAGTATTTATTGTTTTCAACTGTTTTTTTTTTTTTTTTTTTTTTTTGATAAAGTGATTTTATTACCACCCCTTCCGTTTCTTTTTGGAAGGGCTATTGTTTTCAACTGTTAATTACGGTCATGTTATTTTTTAGTATATATAATATGATAATATTGTCTATACGTAAAACAAATAAAAATTTTTGCAAACTACTGTACATGTGTAGTTAAATGATTCAGCGTAGTTGTTTATTTTACGAAGTCCATGCAAAAGTTAATAATATCAGCAACCCACGCCCAGGAAGCTAATGAATTATTAAACATAAACATAAACGAAAAATAATGATAAAAGAATAACATAAAGCCACAGAAATTCATGCGGTTTTCATGGTATAGTACACAGAATTATTAAGGATCAGCGGTAGTTGTTTGGAGAGGCATTCTTGTCTGCTTCACAAACTTATTTTTCTCTAAAAAGACAACAAACACTAGCTAATATTCCTTTGCCTAGGGAATTTTTTGATAGTGCGATGATAATGAAAGTGACCTATTCATTTATCAGAAGTCAGAAAAAAAAAAAAAAAAAAAACCAACAAACCCTTACTCCTAATAAAAGGAGATTAGATTTTTTGACATGAAAGTTTTATCTTATCTAAGAAATAAATCTCAGCCGTTTATTTTTACTTAGATTGATATGTTGACGTATTTTAATGTCTCAACCAATTAAAAGTTTAAAACTTAGGCCCATATCAATTTTCTCAATTTAAAACCCATTACATATTATCTTAAAAATTTATTATAAGAAATAACAATTTCAGTTTAAAGCAAGGCATTGGCTCTTTACTAGAAACTTACAAAATTAGGACAACCTAACGATGCAATAGCCATAACTACAAGCATTTTTTTTTTTTTTTTTTTGGCAATCGTTAAAAAGTATCAAAAATAAAAAATTTTGTGAAGTTTTTCTTTTACCGATATTTCTGCGTAAATTAATGGGAATTGGAGGTGTGCTCTAACCTCTAAGTCATTGTCATGTTAAGTATGATTAAGAAATTATAATGTTGCAATTAGCTCGTGTACTTCGTCTCCGGCGCAAGCTAAGGTACACAAGATGCTTTCCAGTCCCAGTCAACTCCTGTCTGTCTGGTTTTAGAAATAAAGACAACAAAAAATAAACAAAAAAGGAACCAATAGAAAGATACCAAAATCGATACTAACTGTATTAATATTCATGTATTAGTATTCATATTAAATATATCGATATTCAAACTTGATCAATAAAAAATTAAACTTATTTGTATATATCTCAGTATAAAGTACAAAGTAAGTTACATAGTAATTTGAATATGTATTTATTTAAGGGTAGTGATCCATTGACAAGGCTATATTGACAATCTTGACAATTAGTCTTTTAAAAAAATTATAAAAAATACATACAAAAATCTTAAAAGTGAAAAAAGGTTTTATGGATGCATTACGTAACTTATAAATTGTTGATGTATCAAGTTTTAATTAATTTGAATATCGTTTGATATTTTATCAAAATTTTATACACTTTTGAACGGTTGTAATTTAACAGGTCTTTAAAGAGCTATCAAATGTCGCTTAAATTAAATATAATCGGAAACATAATCAATTTATAAATTAAGTAATACTTCCGTAAACTTTTTCCTATTTTTAAGATTTTTTATAAATTTTTTAAAAATACCATTGTCAAGCTTGACAAAATAACTATTGTCAATGCATCCCTCCTCTTTATTTAATGTGAATATATACCTATTTCATGTGAATGCTTACAGTCCGTATCAATTTTGGAACCAATTTAGGTATCTGTAACATTTTTAAAAAAAAAAAAAAACTATATGCTCAGATGAGATATTATTGTGATGGAGGAGCCGAGAATTGGATTCCATGGGTTTGTTGACTAATCAGGCGCAGAAAATGCGTAACGCGGTTGCTCGTCTCTTGCTAAGCCAAAACAAAAAAAAATATACGATGTTATAGTTATACTATGCGATGCTAATCCATGACTTGTTACCGGATAACAACAAAATTGAGTTTAATCTGCTTAATTAATTAACTAACAACTTGTGTTTCCTTGGAGAACCCAAACACTTCGAAAACAACTCATTCTTTATGAGAAATTTTAATCTTCTTTCTTATTGATTATTGATTCAACTTCTTCTTCTTCTTCTTCTTCTTCTTCTTCTTCTTCTTCTTTTTTGTAAACTAGAGCTGTGAATCGGGCTTCGCCCCGAAAAAATAATATTACATAATTTAATAGATATTAAAAATAAATATACATTTTTTATAAATATATTTTATTAGATAAATATTGGACTTAATATATTTTCTATATAATATATTTTTTAGCTATATCTTAATTTATGTAAAAGAATATAAAGAGTTACAAATATTTTGAATCTTAAATTGTTCTTTTGGTACATCATATTATCTCTTTAATGAAAAAAATTGAGCCATTTGATTAAGCTAAATGACGAGAGAGAAATAAAATCAATGGTTGAGATTAATGATGATGTGGCATAACTAAAAAGTTTGGAAGCTTAACCCTCTTTCTAGGTATGAATTACTCGCTAAAACTTTCTTTTTAAACGAGCCTATCAACTAATTTATTTAACTGAGAATAATGTTGCAAAAATTGAATACAACCTCTTCATGTCACTTTTGAGAATTTTGCTCGTGGCAGAAATTTCCATATTTATTTACTCTTTCAGTAGAACCAGTGATCTATATATCTTAATTTCTTATTCTTATGGTGTATTTTTTTTGACAAATCGTTACACTAGAAATCATAATTTCTTTTCCTCAAAAGAAATAGGAAACTGTGGGCTTAGTCCACTTTTTTCAAAAAAAAAAAAAAAAAAGGAATCATAATTTCTTATGGTGTGTGTTTTTGACAAATCATTAACTAGAAATCTCACATGATTTATATATAATTTTAATTGTCAATTTTTTGTTTTTGATAGAATCCAAATTGCCAATTTGTATGCGAGACATGGTCCCCAAACCTTTAAAGAAACAAAATTAAAATTCGTATCGTGTAATTTTAACCATCCACACAAAGACGAAAAAGAAGAAACCAAGTAACCAACAACTGTTTGCTTGAGCTATCAAAATCCAAAGGAAAAGAAAGCCAAAGAAAAATCCCATGAAAGCAACCCTCCCTAAAAACCAAATTTTTTTTTTAAATAAAATCTAATTATTTTTTTTTTAATTTCAATTTAAAAAATGGATAATGAATTTTTAATTTTTCTTTAAGATAGCAACGTTTTGAAAAAATGAGTTTGAACAGGCGCATTCCTTCCTGGCAATTTCCAGTCCGCTCACTCTCTGTCCTGTCCATATCACCTGCAATCCAAAAATTTCAAATAACAGGGTCCTACTTTTCCATTCCGCACCACTGGATCAAAATGGACGGATGAGGTACGTTCGGAAAAGTTCTTTCTGGCTTTGAAAACTGAACTCCGGACTCAATCCGAACCGTTCGCTGTGATCCGACGGACCAAAACGCGATAACAGGACCCTGTTGTTATCGCTGGGAATAACAGCAGATTCGGACTCCTCTTCTCTTATTCCCGATCTTCTTTGATTCCATATCCTCTGTAACGCTGTATTGTGCAACGTAGTATGTGAACCGTTAGATCATCTAGAGCTCTGTGCTAGATCGAATCTCGAGATGATCTAACGGTTCACGTTTGGCACTACACAATGCAGCGCTACAAGGGATGAGCACTCTTCTTCTTTCTATTCTCCTTTGTTTTTCTTCCTCTTCTTCCCATTCTTCTCATTTCTATTCGACTATTCATTCGTTTAATACTTCAATCGCTGCCCATTTCATTTCGTTAGTAATTGAGGGGAAAGAAAGAAAGGAATGGGGCTGGGGAGCAGTCGGATGCGCGGCGTGCCCACGCGCCGCGGGAGCGGGAGGAAACCCCGTCGCGGCGCCGGGTGCTTCCTCTGCGGCGGTGCCTCCGTCGCGGCTACTGCCGCAGCTGACGATTCCGATTCAATCGATGTATATATTTCTTATTTCTCTTTCGGTATCTGGTATCTGTTTGATTCAACGAAGTTCAGATTGTTTGTTGTAGAACAGTAGAATAAATTTTTTTCTCTCTGCAGAAAGAAATTGTGTTATGTGCTGCTAATTGTTAGTTTGTAGGTGAAATTCACAAGTTAATTAGTTACTCCTGTAATTTGAGTACTGTAACCTTAATTGATCATTCCAAACAATTACAGAATCAATTCGATTGACTGTAGTACCTCTAATGGCTTTCAATTTTGCTTGATAAAAATTGTGTAAATTAATTGTTTGGATTATAATGCTAAATTCTGATTTTTGTAATGAGTAGATTGGACCCCTGGGAAATGAGAATTCGGGCAGGAATCGATCTGCCATGCGCTTTGCGAAATCTTCAGCTAAGGAAATTGAGAACCCTCACTCAGGAACAGATTCTAACCAAGCGAGCACTTCCGTAGGAACCGCTTCCTCGAGTGAGATTAGCGCTGGAAATATCCTTTCAACTGATATTTCGAATGAAATATCGGAGCTTCACACCACGCCAAGCCCAAATATTCCGTCCACGACTGGAATAAATGCTGGCTCTGAGGAATTGCCGCCCTTTTCAACTGATAGTGGGTCCAGGAATAATGATATTGGTAGTTCTAGAAGAAGTATATGGGAGTCGTTCTCTAGACAGAGAAATGGAAGAGGCAATGAATCTTCGGATGGCGATCTTGGTTTCTATGATAGGTTGTTAGATCTTGGTGGTGGACTGAATGAGGACTCAACTCGAGAGGGGCCGAGATCCTCACACCTGAGACATCATGGGTCAAGTAGTCTAAATTGGCATTCAAGATCTCGGGTAATTCCCTGCCAAAGATTAAACACATTATTGGGATTTATATTTCCATTGTCCATTTTGTGAACTTATTATTTGCTATTCACTTATCGCGCATATCATTCTCAGTGGAAATCAATTTTTATATATGCCGTTTCTAGACCCAAACTATGATGCCTAGCAAATCAGTACTGCAAGTGAGCTTAATAGTATTGCGTAGTATTCTTTAGCATTTTTAAAGTTCTCTGCAAATTATATGCAATGTATGTATCTGCTAGTGAGAACTGAGATTTGAATTAATGCAACATGCAATGACAAGGTTAATTCAATGGAGAATCTGTTCTGTATTAACCATTGACATATCTTCAGCAAATCAAGACCCTTCTGCACAATTTTTTTTATATTTGTATGGACTAGTCAGAAAGTAGTTTGCTACTTTGCCTGACTTAACTTGGTTTTTAATACTTTTAACTCGGAGTGGACTTAGTTATTGCATAAAATATGAATGTTGGATGTTTTTTGCCTTGCATGATAAAAGCTACTGGTATCTTATGATGTAAGATGATGAGTTATTAATGGTTAAGAACATGTCAAACTTGTATGATAAAATTTGAATGTTGGATGTTTTTGCCTTGTATTATAAAATGCCAGTAGTATTCTATGATGTCGGATGATGAGTTATTTAATGGTTAAAAACAAGTCAAACTTGATCTTTGAACCTCAAATGAAACGATAAATTGAGGAAATTGTGATTTAGATGAAAAAGTTAGGTTGGCTCTGTCAAAAATTTTTATAAGCATATTAATTGTTGCCTTTGGACCCAGTTTTTAAATATTTTTCTTCTGACAACTATCTCATTATTTTAGATGAGGGATAGACGTCGCACTGGATTTCATGAAAGACACAGGAATGTTAGCGCAACTTGTCCCACTGGACTCCACCCTGATGGCATGTGTGTTTGCCGTGCCTTTTCAAGTGCTGAAGCAAGTATTTCTAGGATTGTCATGTTAACTGAAGCTTTATTTGAGGTTTGTGTTTCATTCTATAATCCTGTATATGCATGCATATTTCATAAGTCTTAAAGGATTTTAGCTTAGTATGTGTGGGAAAACTGTCTCACCCATTAATAAGTTATGTTTTTTCGGAGATTTGATTTTTCTTTTAGCCTGAAATAACTCCCTGTATGTTAATAATCACTAAAGAAGAGTGTTTGAGAAAGAAAAGAGGAGAGGGAAGAAGAAATGTACAGCTCAAGCCTGTTACAGACCTACTTCATCTCTGCCCTATAAATTCTCTTCGTTTATTTTCTTTCCATACCGCTGAGTCTTTGGCTGAGAATAGCTTGTACTAATTTCATGTATTTTGGTGAAGTATATACAGGTACTGGATGAAATACATCGCCATCCCGCCGCTCTGTCTATCGCTTCAGCCCAAGCACCGGAATCTGTTGTCAATTCGTTACCTTCAAAAAGCTACAGGAAGAATGTGATAAGATGTAACGACGATGTGGAGCAGTAAGTTTTCCACAATATTTACTGTACCATCAAGGTGTGCCTGATCTTGATTTTACTTGTATTAAGTATCTGACATTTGACTTTGTGCATTTCATACAGATGTTATATCTGCCTAACAGAATACGAAGAAGGGGACAAAATTAGAGTTCTACCTTGCAATCACGAATTTCACATGACATGTGTCGACAAGTGGCTTAAAGAAGTCCATAGGTAATGTTTATTTCGCAATCATTTTTTATCCCCTAGTTTGTGCCCAGCTGTGCTCAGTGCAAAAAAGTGTACCTTACATAGATTCATATTATATATTTATCAAGTGCCAAATCCTATATTAACAGCTCAATTTGGATTCTGGATTTGATTGTAGGGTTTGCCCGTTGTGCCGAGGAAATGTATGCCAGAATGCTGTATAGATGTAGTTCTTTTTTTTTCCCCCACAAAATGTACATAATTATTAAATGTATATATGTTTAATTGCAAATTAGCAATCTTATGAAGCTTTACTGTTATTTTTTTTTTAATAAAAGATAAAATAAATCAGTACATTCCCAATACTTGCAGAAAACAAAGATAAGCATCAAGTTTCTTTGTTTTCCTCCCCTTCCAACTTGTCTCTTTCATGATACGCTCAACCTTAACGGCTTAACCCCATCACAATTCTCAACACCCCCTCCTACCCAAGGCAAAATGTAGGTATTGAAATGCTGCTTGTCAAAGTTGTTAATTTACTTCTTTACATTGTTGTTGCCTTGTTGGTTTGGGACTTTTGAGTGAAATTATACCTCAACCAGCTCTACCTGTGTTTCTGTAGATACAAGTCCTTTCTTGACATCAAGCATGCTTTCGGGTAGCCAGTTGGTCATTCTATGCTACGTTGTTGTGGGGATTTATTCTGTGATTCACCAGTAATGCCTATTTCCAATATCTAATATATATATATATACTTTGCTTATAGATGAATGAGGTGTATGCAGTTATGTATTGAAACCATATAAATGGGCTTTAAATCAGCCTTTTCATAGTCCAGCCCGTTCCTATCATGCTGGCATAAAGAAAAGAGGATCAATACGTTGCAGGTTCTCTGGGCCCTTTCCTATCCATGTCCATTTCATCAGATTTGTTGTCGCTAGGTAGAGATAATATCCTCCTCTCTTTAGAGGTAAAAAGAAAAGAAATGAGGCCCTTTATTGATGTCCATTTCCAAGCTTCGTTTTCTAAGAATGCTTTCACCGAATGGAACATAATCCCCTCGTTTTAGCAGTGATCACAAACTCAATCCATCTGTATTACTAAGATATACTTATTATTAGTCTTGCCATTTATTGATATATTTTTTTTAAAAAAAATGGAATACTTCACAGTTTCATTGAAACTGAAAAAAAAAAAAATATTACAAACTGTTTTATGTTTCCGATTTCTAGTACTAAACCAGAGAAAACAAAATTGTCTATCACAGAATTACGTGATAACTAATCATCTAACATTCAAGCTACAACCAATAATTATCTATCTACTTTCCTCAAATATAACCAAACCAAAACACAGATGAGAAACCATAGTTTTTCCCTACACCAAAACCTTGAATCTAAAACAAAGAAAGACATGTTAAGCTTGGAGTATGCAATTCGCTTCAGTTATCACTTCTCAACTTATCAAACCGATCACAGAGCTAATTATTCTTTCATATTCACAAAAAAAAAAAGGAAAATATCCTTACTCCTATTATTGGATTTTTTGACATGAAAGTTCTATCTTCCCCGATGAATAAATCTCAGCGGTTAATTGTTTACTTAGATATATTGATCACCACCGTTGACGTACTTTGATGTTTCAACCCATTAAAACTTAAGACCCATATCAATTTTCTCAATTTAAGACCTATTACAAATTATCTTAAAGGTTTATTATAAGAATAACAATTTCAGCCCAAACCAAAGCGTGGGCTATTCAATTTACTACTAAATAATAGCACATACATGTTGGATCACTTTAAAGATTAAAATTTGTCTTAGACATATCATATCATCTTATTAAATGGGGAGATAGAATAAATATAAACCATTGGATCAAAGTAGATAAAGAAATTTAAATAATATCAATGGTTAATAATATTGATGATGTGACATAGTTGAGGTACTTGAAGAGTTACACCTCTTTCTAGTTTATAGATTAGAAACTAATTAATGGCCTTGCTACACGCAATGCACTATTTGCCACAAATAAATGGGACGAAAATTCTCCCCCGTGGTAGGTAGTGCACACTAAAAGATTTTTCCTCTTATGATATTTCTTTTCCCCCAAATACCATCTGCTAAGCAATTAAGCATCACTTTCACTTCATCATCTGACCCAACAAGAAAAGAAATGGTATTGGTGTGGCGTTACTTACTTCTCTTTCTAGCAAGCTAGCTACTTTGGCAATGGAAAACATGTAGAGTCCATCTATAAAGTAAGATATCTATCCACCCCTCTCTCACAATCTGACACACCCACGTAGTGTATCTGAAAACCTTAATGTATCTGTTTACTAGAAAATGGTATTGAACATGTCTTTCATGCATAAATGTTTACTGAAAACCGTAGTGTATCTGTTTACTAGAAAATGATATATATATGTTGATCGGAAAGATATAAATGTTTAATAAAAAAATGGTATCTGTTTATCAAAAATACGGTGAACCGGTGGATAGATAAAAGGGTGGTCGCTACCTACGACTCTTTGGCAATCCCTTTTTTTCCACTATAATGATTTCGTGTTGTAGGATCTAATTGAATCACTTCAATCATTCATCTTTGCACTTTTACGTGGCTTAACTAATGACCATTAGTTAGTTACTGATCAAATTCAAATCCATCTCCAACATGTTTTGTCCCCATTTTTTCTGCCTTCTGCTGAATCAGTGGATGGATCTGACATGCTTTATTTATTCAGGATCTACTAGAATAATGACCCTTCTCTTTCAAAAGGATTGTGTTCATTCATCGTTGTACCAAATATATTGCTTGATATGTCATCCTGATGGTACGTAGCTGTTAACATAATTATGGTCACTACTATATTATATATCTCTGGAAGATGAATTAAAGAGGAAAAGGTTGAAACTTTATTTGCTTAAATGGTAAAAGCAATCATGCATTGACATGAAAATGAAAAAAAATTGCACTAATATAATTAGAAAAGGAAAGAAAACTATATATATAACATATTCACAATAAAAACACTCACTACCTAGATTCACACTAAAGCACTCTTCTTTTTCTTTCTTTCTTTCTTTTATTTTCTTTTAAAGAACAGACACATTGGTGTGAATTCAACATTTGTGGCCTAGAAGGTAGAAGGTAGACAGTAGAATTGTAGCTAGAAGCCCAATTTTTTCATCATGTATTACTTAACAATTTAGGACACTTTCGACCAATACTGCTACCTGAGCTCGACGTAAATCATGTACCAGTGCAGACCGTCGTGCGACATACAGGGCAATGCGAGTTTGTTTCGAGCCATGGCATGACACAGCTGGAGTGAAACCGGTGAGCACATGGCAGATGGACCAGTACCTCGCCCGTTCTGAATTCCTCCAGGCATACTGCGCACTCTACTGACGCCAGATCCGACGCCTTCAAGCCGGCCAATTTGCTCCAGCTTATGAGCTTTCTCATCCCCTTCCTCGAAGAATTGTACACCTCTCTCTGCAAATTGCCGGCAATTCTTTGAACCTCTTCGTTGTTTCTGACACTCTGGGTATTCGGCCTCAGGCTATCAGCACTATTGTGCCTTAATTTGGATCAAAACATACATGTCAGTAAAATTCATAAGATTCATATATTTTTTTTATTGGTTTGTTATTTTCCATAGATATACTTCTTATAATTGAATCACTTTTTATATTGATTGCTTTGAAAAAACTTTCAAATTTTCTATTACATACATGTTATAATATGATCATGATAATTAATTAAAAATAATAATTATGAGGGGTGCAAAACACAATTTGGCCAATAATTCTTTATCCTCAATCATATAGAATATTGGATTCTCCAATATGAGCAAATAATACAAAAAAAATGAATTCTGTACCTTTTTATCACTGATGCTCTCTGGCTCTTGAACTTCTCATCCAGTCTCTCCTTGGCCTCCCTAGCTATGCTTGCCAGAGTCCATCCATGCAGCTCTTTGCTCAAGGTGTTCCTTGGCTGAGCACCAAATTCATAAAAAAAACAATCAAATTCTAGTAAATTCAATAATTTATCTCATACAATATAATCTCCTTTTGTATCAGAATAAGTTGCAAATATTCATAACCAAACAATCAGCTTGTAATTAAATTGCTTACCATAGAACTGATACCGGGATGGTTATTTTCTAGTCCCGATATGCTGCACTGTCGAAGGCGCCGCTTCCTCGCGAACTCAACTCCGGGTAACATGCCAGCCATGATGACCATATATATATATATATGGGTATGTATAACTTGCTGTCTATCTACAAATCTAATTAAAGATATGTATGGCACACCTGAACCTGATACTGAGTGTTACATTTTGTTAATACCAGCAGCAAAGCAGGGATCTCCATGTTTGATTTCTTCCTAGATCCAGGATATGCAGAAGGAAAGGAAGGAGGTTGTGATCAGCAAGAAGAGATCTTTCATGAAAGCATGGCTTAACTGCCTGGCTAGCTACCCAACTAACCTAGCATGTCTATATATTATGTTGGCACAGGATTTATGTGAGAGGTGAATACTGAGAATTGAGAAAAAATAGATGAAGGGATGGTAATGGTAATGGAAGTATTCTTTGTTTGTTCAGCTTAATTCTCTCTGTTTTTATAGGTAAAAAGAGACTGTATTTCCTAATAAAAAGTGCTCAATTATTTGTGGCCTTGTTTGTGGGGATTGGGATCACCTGCTTTTCTTTTTAGCCTGCTTTTTTTTATCCGACGGTCGAGAGACACTGAAATGTATTGAGACCGGTGCAGCAAATATCGAAGTATTTTGAGATCGGTGTGACAACCGATCCCAACCATCCGACCGGAAAAGACCCTGCAGAAAAACATTTTCATCCTGTTTGTGGGTATTAGAACTTTCATTGGTCCATCCACATTCCCACTTTATATCAGAGGGATCACCTTTTTTTATTGTCCAACCTTTTGTTTAATATTGTAGATTAATTGAGAATACATAATTGTTAATCAATAAGGTGTACATTTTTTGTTTGTTTGTATGTACATAAATATTTCCATATAAATCTGGATTCCAATTATATAGAATTCTTCAGTTAACAATTGTGTTTTTTCAGTGAACACTTAACAAATAAAAAAGTTGACAAAATATAGATAATAAGAAGTGTGAACCAAATATATTTTAGGTAGAGACCCGATGACAATTATTTTATCTTATCAATAATGACAACCATTTTCAAATAGTTTCATAAAAAAATCTTGAAAATAGAATATTTTACAAACATGTTCTTCTACTCGTATATTGATTGTGTTTTAAGTTTTATTCAATTTGAGTGTTATTTGATACTCAGAATCAAGGACCATCAAAATTGTATGATAATTATGACGATCTAAATTTAATGATCTCTTCAAATAACACTCAAGTATATTAATGAAACTTAAAACACAATCAATCTATAAGTACGACCATGTCTATGAAAGATTTTTAATCAAGATTTTTTCATAAAATTATCTGAGAGTAGTTGTCAAGATAAATAGCTGCTATGAGAATCCTACACGTATGTTTTCCATAAAATTATCAATCTATAAGTTAAGCATTACATCCATAATTTTTTTTCATTTCTAAAATTTTATATAAACTTTTACAAGTTTTTGAAAAGCCTCATCGTCAAGATTATCAAGATAATCAATGTCAATGGATCCCTCCATTTTCATAAAATACAACATCAATTTAAAAAGATTGAGAAGAACACAGATATAGTAAATTTCTGTTTTTTTTTTTTTTTGTTAATAAAAATGGAGAGGATGAAGATTCAGTAGTCTTTATTTCGGCGGGCCAGGAGGATAAATTGGCAGACAAAGACCAGCCACTTTCCATGAAGTTTCCTCTTGCCGCTACACCATGTGCCATTATACGGCAAAACTCGTACAGTACTATAACCTAACAAAAGAGTAATACATAGTGTCCATAAAAGTTTCTAGAGGTGGCAGATTGTCAGGTCGGGGTCGGGGTCGGGGTCGGGCGGGGTGATTAAATGGAAAATGTAGGGTCGGGTATCAGGTTGACAGCTGCCAAGCATTTTTCGGATCGGGTCGGGTATCGGGTTGACGTCTACCGGCATTTTTTCGGGTCGGGTGGGGGTTGGGTCGGTCGGGTTTTTCGGGTCTGGTCAGATTTTGCACCTCTATTCCGGGATCAGGTTGGGTCAAGTCGGGTTCGGGTCAGTGTGACTTTCCTTGAAACACGGGGCGGGTCGGGTTCGGGTCAGTTTGGGTCAGTCTCCTTTTCCTGGAACACGGGTCGGGTCGGATTCGGGTTAGTTTGACTTTCCCTGAAACTTGGGTCGAGTCGGACGGGTATTTCGGGTCGGGTCAAAATTTGCCACCTCTCAAAGTTCCTTTCATAGTATCCATAGGTTACATTTGGAGATGTATATCAGTATCAGTTACATTTCGTGATGTATCTATTACATTCCGTATATATCTATGGATGTATGGACGGTTTTTCAATGGACACAAGATATTTCTCCTAACAAAACCTCACTCTCATTATTTTTCTTAGAGTAATACCTAGCGTCTATAGAAAAATTGTTTATAGTGTCCATAAATTACATTTCATGATGTATTTATTACATTCAGTATACATCTATGGATGCATATATAGTTTTTTAATGGATGCAACATGTTTCTCTTTTTCTATTGATATATTCAGTGTGCCCTCCTTATATTGAGCCTGCCATCAACAATTACGAAATTAACCACCTCTACTCATTTTATGAAAAAAACAAAACAAGATTTAACCTATAATTACATGATTACATCTGACATGTTATTTGTCTGTTGTTGTTGTACACCCATCATATTCATATGTAAGAGTCCAGAGTCACATAAAACCAGCTAATGCGCTCCACTGGCACTTGGCACCATTATGTGCCATTTTTTGTCACATAAAGAGATAATAATGGAACTGTTTTTAAAAAAATAATAATAATAATAATAATGGAACTTAGCATGATTTCCTCACCCAAAAAAAAAAAGAGAAAAAAAAGATAGCATGATTGTGATCTGACATTAGAAAGTTGGAAGGGCACCAGGGGATAGGGATAGCAACGTGCATTGAAAATCATCCTGGCCCGCTGAATGAATATATCAACCTCAACGTACCGGTTCAGCTTGACTCGAGTAGTACCAGTAAAAATACTGGTACCGGAACAGTTGGTTGGTACTTGGTCCGTATAAACCGGACTCTTGAACCAATTTAGGGATCGGGATCACCTGCTTTTCTTGATCCGACAGTTGAGAAACACCGAAGTACGTTGAGATCTGTGTAGAAAATACTGAAGCAATTTGAGATCAGTGCGACAATTGATCCCGATCGTCCGATCGGCACCTCGGAAAAGCAGCCGATTCTTATCCCCAATTTAGGGTGCGCTCATCCTCTACAGCACAACATTTTTGTTGCGCAGAGATCCAACGATGAGAACTAATAGAGGGGTTTTTCGAGATTCAGTTTCACGAATCTTGAAACAAATCGAACGGCTGACACGCTGCGCAGCAAGTTTAGTGTGCGGTAGACGATAAGAAGTACAATTCGGGTGGCATGAAAATCAAAGAGAAACATCTTGCGTCCACTAAAAATCCATCCATATATACAACAACCATAGATATGTACGGAGTCGGGATGTAACAGATACATATCTAAAAGTAACAGATACATTTCAAAATATAACAGATACATTCGGAAATGTAACTCAGTGCAGGTGCAAGGCCATGTGAGTATGTGACAATCTGAGGGAGAATTGAAGTACAGGTACAGCCAATGATGTCTGCTGATTGTGGCGTTTCCATGACTTGCATACATCATACATGGTTTTCAATAATATTATGGGGGCTCAGGCAGAAAATATTGGGTGGGATCCATCAACAACTAAAATATATGGATCCGAATCTGCTAGAGCCTGCTTTTTTTGATCCGACGGTTAAGAATCACCGAAATACTTTGAGATTTGTGCAGTAAAAACTGATATATTTTGAGATCGGTGCAGAAACCGATCCCAACGATCCGATCGGAAAAGCAGAGTCTGCAGCATATTCGGATACAAAATATATGGCAACCGTAACAACAGACTCTCAAATTGAAAAAAAAAAAAAAATTTATATTTTTTGAGCATATAGATCGATCATGTTTCAGATTTTTTCTGCGATTTGAGAGTCATACTCTATCAAACTTACGTGAAATTTCGAGTCGCAGTATCAAACGACACTTCAATTGTACAAAACTTGAAACATTGATAATCATTTATATGCTCAAAAACACAGTTATCACATATTTTTTTAAGCTGTCAAAGATCCCCACCTTTGAAGGTATGAGTTGACTGTAGTGAAGAAATTTTAACAAAAAATATTGAGTCAAAATAATGTATAAAATATTCTTCTAAACTAATAGTATAAACTACAAACTAACCAAAATATTGAAATATTAATATAAAGTTGGTTTTGTCTGAATAATACAGTAAATTTTATCTAATACTTTCAAGAGGATGGGCTGAGTTAAGTCAATATTTTTTACTTTTTGGATCCGATTTAATTTGACTCGAATAGAAACTCTGTAATCTAAACCCGGTTTAAATAAACTAACTAAATATTTATAAATACATTCATATATTATTATGCAACTATATAACTTGACTAGTATACAATTATTGTAATTTCTACATAAATGAATTTTACTTAATACAAATTTCTAATTTAATTTGAAAAAAAATAATAATGGATCGAGTCAAGTCGAGCTAAACTGGTTTGAGGCAGGCAAAAAAAATAAAAAATCTAAATTATAATGATATTTTTTTCTCGGATCATTTACTTAGAAAACTCTGAAAATTAAAAAAAAAAAATCTAACTTATTATGATATTTTTTTCTCGGATAATTTACTTAGAAAACTCTGAACATAAAAAAAAAATCTAACTTATTATGATATTTTTTTCTCGGATCATTTACTTAGAAAAATCTGAAAATAAAAAAAATCTAACTTATTATGATATTTTTTTCTCGGATCATTTACTTAGAAAACTCTGAAAATAAAAAAAAAATCTAACTTATTATGATATTTTTTTTCTCATATCATTTACTCAGAAAACTTTGAAAATTCTCTGGAGTTAGAATGCTTATTGGGGACAAAAACATCTCCATCTACGAATTGTACAATGCCAATCTGTCTCTCAATAATATCTCAAGTGAAAAACATTATTGGGAATGACAATTACATAAAAAAAAAAAAATTTTTGACCATCATCTTTATCTCAAAAAAGAAAAAACATAAAAATTAACAAACAAGAAAACATAAAAATTAACTAAAGAAAAAACATAAAAAATTAACAAAAAAGAAAACATAAAAATTAACTAAAGAAAAAACATAAGTATTAACAAAAAAAGAACAAAAATTAACTAAAGAAAAAACATAAATATTAACAAAAAAAAAACAAAATTTAACTAAATAAAAACATAAAAATTAACTAAATAAAAAAGGATACCAGAAGCATATTCCTGTAGTCACTAAAAACAACATTGCCGCGATAAATGAAGCAATACGCCATGAGCCCATTAACTAGGCACCAACAAGACAAAACAGCTCTTATCAAAAAACAAGACAAAACATGATAAACATCAATGCCCCGTATTACAAGCTTAAAAACAAAACATCGATGCCCATTTTGTGTCTATTTTTTTTTCTTTTTTCTTTTTAGAAATCTTTGTAGCAGCTGCAAAGCGTAGGCGGGTATCGAACTCTCGACCTTTGAGTAAACAATAACCTTAAAACTTCTCTCCTAGCTAACTGAGCTACCACCCGTTTCACTCTTTTTTTTTTTTTTTTTTCTTGCTTTTTTTCTGGAATAGATTGTACCAAATTGTTTTCCTTTTCTGAAGGGATAAATAAGACCAATTGAATTGGTATCGTCGACACTTGACAGTTCCAAAAACATTTTCAGCCCTATTGACAGAGCTAAAGACGTTCAATTTAGATCAAACAGATAAGGCAATGTCAATGTGAAATTGAAATAAGCCTAATTGGAAATAATGAGGCCCATGTGAGAAAGGCCCCTTGTTCAATCCGAACAAATAAATCAGGATTTATTTTGGGCTTTAAAATGGGTACAAAATACATCCATATTGTTAATTAAATGTACTACTAGAAAAAAATAAAGTGTGAGGCTACTATAATATGCATAACACTTTAATCACGATATGTGGCTTGTATCACATTGAAATAGTCGGTCCGAACACTCCAACATAATTTTTATATCAAAATCTACTAGCAAACAAAATTTTATAATTTTTATAATTTTTTGCTATTTTTAATAATTGAGGAGAAAATGGCTAAATTCAATAATTCAGATTTATACAAAACAGCGATTTTCTCTCCATCATAAAACAATAGCGAACGAATTCTAAAAATTATGAAATTTGATTCACTAGTAAATTTTGATATATAGATTATGTTGAGTGATTCAGATCGACAATTTAGACACTAAAAACGGAGATACAAGTCGCATGACACGATTGTAAATATACATATCACTCTAGTCTGGTCTCACCCGAAAATACAATACAATACCGGTGTGTGACTTAATACAACTGTGGGCCGAATTTGATGTCGGCACCACATGTTATACCAAATTAAATATCACTAATGGTACTAGTACATCCATGTGGAGAAGAGAGTCAAATTAAATCTGTACCAAATGAAATATCATTAATACAAGTAGTACATCAGGTGGAAAAGAACAGAAAAGAATTTTTTTTTTAAGGAAAAATATATATTTACCCTGTATTTGCCCCCGCACTATATGATGCACTCGTAAATATTTACAAAATATCTCTTTTTTCAAAAAATTTATAAAAATGTCCCTTTTTCAAAGAATATTTACAAAATTGACCCTACCTAAAAAATATTTTCAAAAATGACCTTAAAAATTTATAACTATGACCCTCCGACTCTGAAAATTTTACAAAAATGTCCTTTCCAACTCATATGTCATCTCATCATAGGGTTGTGGGGGCAAAAATCGAGACATAGTATTTTTTTAAAGATACCAATCCCCATAGATCGGTATCTGCTGCTTTTCTGAGAAGAAAAGCACACCCTGCTTTTCCAATCGGATGGTCGGGATCGGTTGCTGCACCGATCTTAAAGTACTTCAGTTTTTAGTGCACAGATCTCAAAGTACTTTGATGTTTCTTAACTGTCGGATTTTAAAAAAGTAGAGTGTGCTTTTCTAAAAAGAAAGGCAGCGGATACCGATCCAATCCCCATCCCCACAAGTGGGAGATTTGATATGTCGACTGATGTTAGGTTGATCCATGCATGCGCCACTTCTCCCTCCGTGTTCTCTTTTCTGATAGCAACTGCTGTTGTGTTGCTTGACCGATAGTTGGAAGTATATATCACATGTACTACAGACAAAAATTCATCAACCGACCTCAACCTGGGGAAGTTGATTAGGAATTTAGGAGATATATATACTTGTCATCTTGTCAATTGTCACCTTTCTCCATCAAAGGAAGAGGAACACAGAAACGGAAAAAAAAAGAATGTCCTAGAGAGGTGGCAAATCGGGCGGCCGGGATCGGGTTCGGGTTCGGGTTCGGGTTCGGGTCGGACGGGTCGGGTCAGGTCAGTTTGACCTTCTAAAATATCTCGGGTCGGGTCAATTTTAATATTTACTTTTTTTTGATCTTATGTTGATATGAATTGGATTGGATGCTACTTGATCTTGGTTCGGGTCGGGTTCGGATCAGGTCGGGTCGGGTTGGGTCAATTTGACTATATGAAAAATTTCGGATCGGGTCGGGTTCGAGTCGGGTCGGGTCGGGCGGGTTTCTCGGGTCGGGTTCTGCCACCTCTGAGTCCTAGGTTAGTAAGGTAGTAGAATTTTGCTTGGAGTCTGTTGTTTTTTTGATGGTCGGTATTGGTTGTCGCATCGCATCGATCTCAAGGCAGTTCGCCATTTGCCGTATCGATCTCAATATACTTCGGTGTTTCTCAACTGTCGGATAAAAAAAAGCAGGTGATCCTGATCCGTAAAATTGTGCATTTGAATAAGATGTATGGTAAGCTGATGGGATTGGCAGTCGGCGAGATAAGATTCATATTGAATGGCAATGCCAAGAAAGGTAATCTATAAACTAGAAAGAGGGGTAACTCTCCAAACATCTCAACTATGCCACATCATCAATATTAATAACCATTGATTTTGTTTAAATCTCTCTATCTACTTTGATCCAATGGTTTATAACTTTATATTTATTCTCACTCCCTATTTAATAAGATGATATGATATGTCTAAGACAAAATTTAATCCTTAAAGTGGTCTAACATTTATGTGCTATTAATTTATAAAGTATACATCATCATCACTCACATAAAAATTTTTTTAAATTATGTTTAACTTTTTTAAATAAATATTTTTATTTTATAAGCTTTATTATTTTTTCTTATCATATTTCGGGGCGAAACCCGAGTTACAGCTCTAGTTAAGATTTAATAGAGGTTTAGAGCCGTTTTTTTAATAATAATTAAATAAATAATCCGAATTAAATATTTAGGTAAATAATATCTGAAATTCGGGATTTAGTAAGATTACTATTCAAATCCGCGTCCCATACCACAAAAAGTCAAAAAGAGTCAGAAAATGTCAGAAATTCAAATAAACTATTTTTTTTATATGGACGCAGATCTGATACGAGTTCCAAACGAGTGGTCGTGTATTTAAAACGAGTCCCAAGAGATGGGTCACTGATTCAAAACACAAAGTTTGGACTGCATTTCTAATCAGTGACCCAAAGTTTGGATTGCATTTCAAAAACGAGTCCCAAGAGATGTGTCACTGATTCAAAATGCAATCCGTAAATAAGATAAAAAAAGTCAGCATAGGCAAATTATTGGTATGGGATGTGGATTTGAATAGTAATCTTACTAAATCCCGAATTTCAGTTATTATTTACCTAAATCTTTAATTTGGATTATTTATTCAATTATTATTAAAAAAATTGGGGTTTAGAGATCCAAAAAATCAATAACAAAATTAAATGCGGTTAAGGAGCTGAACTAGAAATCCAATGAACTTGAAAATTAGTTATTAGTTTCAAATATAAAAATATAATTATATGCAACAAGTTTTAAGTTCGATCTTTTTTGATACGTTCAAAAGTTGGGTGACTGAGCTTTATTATTTTCATCTCATAAAATGTTCAATAAACTTGTCTTATTTGGGTCGGGTAAGAACTAAGAAGCAAGGAAAATCTCAAATTTGACCCCACACACAAAAAAAAAAAGGGAAATTCTCAGCAGTGGAGAATTCGTGTATGGTGTATGCTATTGGATTTCATATCCTCTGCAGCGCTGCATTGTGGAGCGCAGGATGAGAACCGTAGATCATCTCTAGATCTGTGCTGACTCGAATCTCGAGATGATCTAACGGTTCACATCCTGCGCTGCACAATGCAGCGCTGCAGAGGATGAGCACTCATGCTATTGCTGCCTATGTTTCAACTTTGAACACGGTTTATTATCGGATTCAGAAATTCACAAGCGTATTTAATTTAGAATCGAGGGCAGGGCAGACTGGCAGAGCAGTCAGCTAACGGATGCGAAACCCGTTAACCAAACAATTTTAATTAGGCGGTTAGGGTCCTTTTGGATTGTGCAAGGATTAGTGAATGAATAGTATAATAGAGAATAGTAGATGAGATTAGTAAGAAAATAGTGATTTTTGGATAAGCTAAAGAATAGTAGAAATGTTGTACTATTCGGGATAGGAAAAATGTTGTTTGAATTGTTTGTTTAGAATAGCGATGGATGGTAGAAAAGAATAACAGTTAATCCATGTTTTACAAGGAATAGCGGATTAGCCACTATTCGGACTAATCCGGATTAGCATGTATGTGTTTGTATCACACAAAAGTTAAGAATAACCTGCTAATCCGATTAAAGTGCTATTCCATAGCAATCCAAACGCACCCTCAGTAATTTAGTATCAATCCAGATATTGGATACCACTAGAGATACCGTCGAGGATACCATGATCTTTGAAAATATGTCCAAATTGAAACATTAACAAATTATCTTGAAACAATTAACGTATTAACTTGAAACATTGTAGTATTAAGTTGAATAACACAAATCATAAATTAAATCATCTACTTGAATCACTACTAAATCACATAAATATTACCTTAAAGTCGTTGAGATAACGTATGAGAGCAAGATAAAGTAAAAGAGTAACAAAAGAGAAAATTATAACATTTGTGTTTCATTTTAATCTCATTAAGTTTCAAATTAACTTTATATATGTTTTATTTTGATCGCAACATGTTACAGATTAACGTCAAAATTAATTTAGTATGGTAATATCCCGACAGTATTTTTTGCGGTACCTCCGTAGCATTTTCCATTTATTATGGAGTTGCCGAGTTGGGAGTTGGAGTGTTGGACCCTCAAAAATCCAAAAATGGGGGTGACTCGTGGCCATGTGGCAGCTGTTCTGTTAAGCAACAGACCAACAGTCGCTTTCTTCAAACCGTGTTTCACTTAAACTTTTTATTTGTTTTCTATGAGATTGAACCATGACCTCTTAAAAGTTATCCTAATTAGCTATTACTTGAGCTACTAGACCATTTGCTAGCTTGAAGAGAAATAAAGAGTTATGTACAATTGTAATAAATATATGTTAAAATTAAGTATTTAAATTTTCAAATGACACATATTATTATGTTGATGGCTAGTTTATTATAAAAATTGTATGATATTATTAAAGCAAAAATAAAACTTCATATAAATAATATTCGTCATGTAAATATATGTTTCTTGCAATAACAAGCAATTCATAGAAAATTAAATTAAAGGAGCTGGGAAGTACATTACAAGTAATATCAATAATATTTATTATTGAGAAAAGTCTAATTTTGGTCTCTAAACTATTGTATTTTATTTAAATTGGTTCTTAAACTATTTTTTGTTCAAATTGGTTCTTGAACTGTTGCATTTGGTTCAAATTGGTCCTTGGACTATTTTTTTGTTCAAATTGATCCTTAAACTTATAGGTTTGGTACATATAATCCGTCCTATGTACTTTTGTTTATATTAATTGATATTGAAATTCATTCCTAAACTATTTTTATAGCATAAATGGTAGTAAAACGGGGAATAATACCAATCAAACCATATAGTTCAGGGACTAATTTGAACAAAAAAATAGTCTAGAGACCAATTTGAACAAAATGTAATAGTTTATGAACCAAAATCGGACTTGCTCTTTATTATTTAACTTAAGTGCTCATATATTTTTTTTTTTTCAAATAATTGTTGACGCATGGAAATTTTAAGTTCATTGAGTTATTCAAAATGAATTATTAGGAAGCAAATCAATGGCACCTGGTCTTATTTAAAAAGATAAAAGAAAAAAAAATCCTTGAAACCGGCTACCTCTATTGTAGCATCTGGCATTCATTTTCTGTTTCTTCCATCTTTCACATGACATGTGCCACACCATTCGAAAAATTCTATGCTCGAGACTTCCCTGGCATGTAAGCATGCATGCATGATAGGGCCGGCCAATAAGAAATTGCCAACTAATAATGTTTATATTTCCTTATCAATTGAAATTAATTGTCTAATGATGAGTCAGCATCTCTTAATTTTCTTTCATTTATTTCCTTGCGCAGAGCAAATTCTTTCCTTTTATATTTTCCTTAATTGTGCTCATAAAGTAAAGTTTCATTTCATTGGTTATGATATATTTCATGTAATAAGTTGCGTATATTTCATTTTTCCCATTCTACTATGTCATGAGAATAAAAATGCTACAAAAAATTAAACAATTCACAAATAATTATGAATTAAATATTTTGTAAATTATTTGGGTTCATCTTTAATAGAATATGTTTAGTGGATGATTATTTTTTAATTATGTAAAAGGTTCTTTTACCATGCACAAGCATGCATGTATATATGTTGCTACATGAAGAAAAAAAAAAGTGAGATATAATGGGAATTTTAATGCAAAACGATCCTTTTAATTTATCCTTTTAATTGGAAGGAACTTTGTTTTTCATAATTCATTTTACTATATATTATTTATTACCTAGTTAATATGTATAGACTATATAGAGGAGTTTGGATCGTGCAAGGATTAGTGTAAGAATAGAGGAATTGGGATTAGTAAGTGAGAATAGTGATTTTGAGATTAGTATGAGGTTAGTAAAAATGTGGTGCTATTCCAAATGATGAAAATGTTGTTTGGATTACATATTTGGAATAGTGATAGAGAGAAATAAATATAGTAATAATATTAAGATGTGTTCTTTTATCATATAACCCTAATTAATTGTTTGTTTTCAATGAACTCATCAGAAATGTTAAAACATATATTTTCAATTTGCAAAATTTTGTATTATTTAGCTCTTCCAAATATTTTCACAAAAAAAAGAAAGAAAAACAACTTTGCTCATACCCCAAAGTAGAATATTAAAACATATATTTTCAACGTTTCATAAAATTATTTAACAAATGAAAAAATGTTATGATTCTAAAATAAGCAGTTATTAATTTCATGCGTTACTTCATTTTTTTTCCAAAAAACACCAAATTTTTTTTTTAAAATATCATCTGTCTTGCGGATAAGATTTCATTGGATCTAATTATATACAAATTTGAAATCAATGATGTTTATGTTTACCAAAATAGAAGAAGACATTATCAAGGGCAGGTTTTTATTTTTTTTTTCCTATCTTTTGTGTATCAAGTGTTCTTCTTTCTTCATTGTGTGATGGGTAGAGCTCCATGGCTGCCATGACACCTCCCATGGTGAGAACCCAAAATAGAAGACAAACTACCGGCAAATGGGGTGTCTATGGACTCCTTACAACGATGAGAGCTCAATGGTAACATTAATTTCGTCTGTTTCGCAATCTATTGAATTCTAGGTAAGAAAGAAAGGTTCTACATTAGTTGGTGAAAAATAATTTTTTTATTGGGAGATGAGACTAGTTGGAGGAGAGAGAGAGCAAAGGCAACGTGTTTGGGAGAGACAAACCTACTGTTCTCACTATTCCATCATTTTGTAGGAACAGCGGAATAGACAATTCTGAAGCTATTCGGGTTAGCAAATTTGTGTTTGGATTGCATCTGGGTTAGGAATAGCAAGCTATTCTCGGAACAGTGCTGTTCCAATCCCATCCAAACATAGCCATGATATTTAGTACTTTAGGACTTAATGGGTTAATGTATTAAAGTAAATTTTATGAAGATTGTCAGAACAATCTCCCTTATATGGCGTATAGAATATCCAATGAAAATAAATAGATAAAAGGAAAGAAACAGTGACTTGTCATTAGATTAGTAGCAATTATTAAGGAAACAAAACACAATTAGAACGGACAGCACCTCGTCCTGTTCTCCAGATATATATTTTATTAATTAATATTCCCAAAAAAAACTATATACAACCTTTTCATGAATATATTTTATCTGGATATTATATTATTATACCTCATCTATCTGTCCACCTGCATGTTATTTTGTCAGCTTACACGTGCCGCCTTCCCCTGCATCCAAATCCAATTCTGCCTTAAAGCCAAAGCCTTTTCCATTTGAATATCAAACAATGCCGTGCGTGCTTCACCGTTCACACTTTCACACTTCCTCTCCAAGAGCTCCAATCGGAGGATTACAGACTCGCCAGCTTGTTTAATTTAATTTAATTCAATCGACCCAAACAAAGCAAAAATAACACAAAAGTAATAAATTGTGGTATTAGTGGTCAGCCCTAAAAACAGTAAGGATATTACTTAGAACAATAACATTTTTTAATTTATAATATGATTTTCTCAGATTTTATTCTATATAATTCAGAGATTTGCGGTCCTATGTAATATGGTTGTTGTCCTTAGACCCGACCGGTATTAGTGTATGACACACTCCGGCAGATCTAAAGAACATGTGAGTTAGGTAGGACTCATAATTAGTAATTACACAAGAGCCTGTTCGGCTCTCGTTGGGAATACGCTGTTCTGAAGGGAAATTAAAAATTCACTCTCTACTGAAGTTATTTTTTCCCTTAGAAACGGTTACTTCCTAGGAAATTTACCATGCCACGGAACACGACCTTAGAGTGTGTATTGTCAACATATATATGGACATGGGGGTGTAATATTAGAAAAAAATAAAGAATAATTTTTTTTTTATAATTAGTATAAGACAGTAGTGGAGGGAGTATAAAATTGTAGCGGGTTCATTCTATGTAACTTAAGTAAAATTTTGTGAAAAAAGTAATTAAAATATATATTCAAAAGGAAATTTACAAAATTTAGTGGTGTCATTTGCACCCATAATTATAAGAGTAGCTCCGTCACTGGTATGAGAATAATGTAAAGTGTAAACTAAAAATATTTTAAGAGTCATACTAAGTTAAATTGCATGCGGATTGAATAAATTGAAATAATTTACGTTGTGGTAAAAAGAAAAAGAAAAAGAAAATTCGAGTGTTATATAACATAAATTATTATCTGATTCAGTCGTAGTTTATTTTCTCACAGATGATAGTTTAATTATAAATACATGCATACAAACACAGCAAAAATTATTCTACCTTCATATAATTTCCTTCTTTCAGGTTATTTCAGACGAAAATTAAAGTATCAAACAACATCTTAACTCTTAAGAAAATCAGAAAACGACAGAAAGATAGGCCTGATGAGTCTCACCCATTCATCAAAAAACCATCTTTAAGAAAATTGTATTTTATATCTCATAGGACGTATTCCTTTTCTCTATTTTCAAACAAACCAAAAAAAAAAAAAAACCCTGAAGATAAGAATATCATCAGTCATACTGTTGAAAGTTTGAAACGTGGTCTAATTTACGTCGAACATGATCAGAATTCAGAACACAAAAGTAAAACCGGTAATACCGTAAGATCGAGCGCTTATCCTCTCAGCAGCGCTGCATTTTGTAGCACAGGATGTGAACCGTTAGATCATCTTGAGATCTGTGCTGGCTCGAATCTTGAGATGATCTAACGGTTCATATCCCACACTACACAATGCAGCGCTACAGAGGATATATGGAATCATACCGTAAGCAATGCCCCAAACAAAGTCCAACCCTTCCCCAGGGGAAGCTCATCCTCTGTAGCGCTGCATTGTGTAGCGCAGGATTTAAACCGTTGGATCATCTTGAGATTCGCGCGAGGAGCAATCTCGAGATGATCTAACGGTTTACATCCTGGGCTACACAATGCAGCGCTACAGAGGATATGAAATCTCCCCGGTGGGAGCAACAGGACAAACAAATCCCCAAAATCTAATCTAATCTAATCTAAAAAAGCGCACTAAATATCTATCCTGCTCCCGCATGTTTGATGTTCCTCGAATTCATATCGGCTGTTGTTCCAAACAGAATAATTCTAATTTGGACCGTTTGATCAAAATCAACGAATCAGGTCTATTTGAAAAAGACTTCTTGAAATCTAAAGTGGACCGATCGGATCCGTCCGTTCCAATCTAACGTCCCAAATTAGAATAATAGGGTCCTGTTTTTCTTTGAGAATAACAGCAGATACAGACTCGATGTTCCTCTGTCCCTCTGCTGAAGCACCGTTCTCCTCTTTGGCCCCAAAAACAGTCCACTCCACTATTTCTTTCTTCACTTCTTCCCTGCCAGTTAGTCAGTCAGCAAGAACAAAACTAAAAAAATAGTCCAAAGTAAACAGCAGAAGAAAAAAAAAACCAGAAAAGGTAAAAGATTAAGAAAAAAAAGAGAAAAAGAATAAAAAAGAGAAAAAAACAAAAAGAAGAAGCATAAGGAAGATTTCACATCCTCTACTGCGCAGTAAACTGCTGCACAGTGCTTCAATCGCTAGATCTGCTTTGAGATTCGTGCAACTCAATCTCAAAAGATCCCCCTATAATCCGCATCGTCGATTCGCTGCGCAGTACAATACTGCGCAGCAGATGATAAGCCCTCCTTAAGAGTAGGAAAGCAGAACTCAGAGCATCATCAGTTCTGCTCTTCTCTTCTGTGTATTCCTTCCTCTCTTCTTCTCTTCTAAAATCCGATCAATTCCATTTCTAGAAAGACCTTCTTCGTCTAAAGCTGTACGTAACTGCTGATCAAAACCCTAGCTCAACTCAGGCATGGAATCGGCGGCCGCGAACTCCTCCTTCCTCCCGTCCAATCCGTGGGCGGCCGACAGTCTCGCCTCGCAGACCAGCGCGGGGCCCAAGGCCAAGCTCCTCTGCAGCTTCGGCGGGCGGATTCTGCCGCGCCCCGGCGACTCCGTGCTCAGGTACATAGGCGGCCACACGCGGCTTATATCCGTGCCGAAAGATCTCGGATTTATTGATTTCATGCGGAAGTTGTATGGCGTGGTGAATGCGGATCAGGAGCACGAGCCGGCGTCGCCCGGGCAGCAGATTTCGGTGAAGTACCAGCTCCCCGGCGAGGATTTGGATGCGCTGGTTTCGGTATCGTGTCAGGAGGATTTGGACAATATGATTGAGGAGTATGATAAGCTCGCTGCCTCGTGCTCCGATGGATCGGCGAAATTGCGGGTGTTCCTGTTGCCGCCGTCCGAACCCGATCTGGCCGCCGCCGTCACGGTGGATGAAACAGGGCAGAAGTATCTGGACGCGATAAACAGTGCCGGACTCGGTAATAGGGAGAGTGTGGCAAGTGTGAATTCATCAGGTCAGTATTCCGACAGCGTGCCGGTGTTGGACGGGTCGGATAGTGTTGTCCACGAAGCCATGTCGCCGCCGGTCCAGTCCCCTACTACTTATGTAACAAGTTCAGGTTATGTTATGCCAGATCAAAACCTGGCTCCGGTACAAACTCAGCATGTACCGGTGGCTGCGGCGTATGTTACTACTACTCCCCAGGGTTTTGTGGATCCTCAGCAAATGGCTTACATTAATCCCCAGCAAGTTGTCGGTACCATGCCAGCAAACATGGTGCCGTTGCCGGTAAATACATTTACATCCGCAATTCCAGATACCGGAAACAATAATATGTCGGTAAAACCAATACCTGCACGGGTTGAGCCCACTATGGATAGTCAGTATGTTGCCAGACCGATGCAACCTGCACAACAGTTGCAACAACAGGGACAATTGCAACCCCTGGGAAGCGATCCCAATGGCTACCAGGTTTCGCAACATCCAACTAGCGAACAAAGTGGTAGTCATAATAAGGTTTTGCAGCCCCTTTCACAGCTTCCGCCAATACCACCAGCTTATATCCAACACCACCTCTCAGATACTTATCTCCCACAGGGGGGGGTTGCACCTGTGCAGCCACATGGAAATGTACATGCCATGAGATATGGGGATTGCGCAATGTGTCAGAAAGCACTTCCACATCAGCATTCTGATAATATGGTACCTGAGCCTATGTGTAGTGCCTCTTCACCCGGTACAGGGTCCGAGACAAGCACAAATCTAGGTTTCTACAATTATCCATCAGAGAATGTGGGCAAACATCCCACTCCTAGTGTCACCACAAATTCCAGAGCCATAAACCCATTATCCACCAGTTCAGTGACGGCAAGCTCAGTTAGCTCAAATCCAGGAACCACCATGGCAGCAGCAAGTCAAACAGGTGTTCATCTAATTGCAGTATCTCAGGGTTTGGATTCAACTATGGGTAGCAGAAGGCCGGTTGTTCAAACTGCCGAGGCATCAGATCCAACTAGGGTTGTACATAACATACCTCTGGTTGTACCATCTGATGACATGGCAGGATCAAATGGACTCTATCCAGCTCAGCAACCACAAAATAATTTTCATGACCAGTTTCAACAGACTCAATCAATGACACATCCTTACCGGTATACCATGAATTCAACCCACTATCAGGTTCCACCAAATATGCCTGCAATGAACATGGATATTCCAACTACACAACCATCACAAGATCGTGTTGCTGGGTTCTTGCCAAACTTTGTGAGTAGTGTGGATACTAGGGTCCAGGCTTTAAATTTGGGCCCTGCAGCACCCAGAGAGTCCAATTTACCTGGAACGGTTCTTGTGAACCAAATACCTGATAACTCTTTTGTGCAACATTATCCTGATTCTTATGTAGGAGGTGCTGTGGTGACGAACACACTTCCAAACCCAGGTTATCAGGAACAAAACCTTAGCAGATTCATGCAACAACAACCTGTACCTTTCCAACCTGTTATTCTGAGTACACCACAAGAGCATGCTGTTACAAGGAATAACCCACCTTACATGAATAATGTGGGTGTGCCTGTGTTATCAAATGAGATGCAGAGCAGCCAGTTTGTCCCTCCGCAACCTATTCAAAATGTTGTCCATCCCCCAAATAGTACTGCAAATGAACAAGAGTCTCTATTCTCTAGTCGAGATCCATGGCAGACTATGGGTGGTAATGCAAACCCAGTTCCGCCTATACCCACAAGGTTGACTAATACTAACAGCAATGGCACGGTACGGGATCCGGCTGTAGAAAATAAGGTTGATGTGACTAGTGGATTGAATACTGCATCTCTCTTAGAGGAAGGCAAACTCCCAATGAAGGAAACCGGACCGGATCCTGTTCAAGTCAGTAAAGGTAACGTTAAAATCATTTGTTGCTGTTGTTTCTTTTTTCTAGTAGTTGTGTCAGCATCCAACTTAATTGATGATATGTTTGGTAAGGCTCAGGAGAGGAGATTGCGAGGAAACAACTACAAGCAGTAGCTGAAGGTGTAGCTGCAGCAGTTCTACAGTCATCTTTATCTGGGGGCAATAACATGCTTGAAAAAGAAAAAGAGGGTGCAGTACTACCAACTAAATCTGAGTTGGAGAAGGTTATAGATGCAAAAGCTGAGGTGACAAGGAATCATGGATTTACAATATTATAATTTTGATAAATTGTGTACATTTCCCTGATTTTCTGAATGTTCTCTTTGCAGGTTCAGGAGATGAAGAATAATCAGCTAGATAAAGTGAATCCGGGTGTTCCTCTTGTCGATGATATTGGACATTTACAGGTGCACAATTATGGTTTCAAATGTTTTCCTCATTCCTCAGGCTGACCAAATTCTTTTGTTGATGCATTTAAATAAAATTACAGCTAAAAATTAAGAAAAGGTGTTTATTTTTGTGGAATATGTATTGTTTTTTGTTTCCTTATTTATGAAATATAAGAAAAGAAGTGCTTTGACTCTTAGAATTGGTCCTTTCATCCAAGAACTATTCTTTTGTTTTTCAATAATGTGGCATTCTTTTCAATATGTAGATGATAAAAAATTGTGATTTAGAAGAATTGAGAGAGCTAGGCTCTGGAACATTTGGCACTGTTTATTATGGCAAATGGAGAGGTACTGACGTGGCCATAAAAAGAATAAACGATCGCTGCTTTGCTGGAAAAGCCTCTGAACAGGAACGCCTTGTAATATTTCTCTCCTTGTTTATATATTTCATCAAGTTTTAATGCAGAGCACATATAGTCAACATATCTTTGTTTAGGCAAAAAGAATTCCCTTGTTGGTCCTAGTTGTTAATATTTTTTGACTGTGTGCAACTTAAGATGGTAAGAACATTATCACATGTGTGCAACTTCTCAATGAATTTTGTCGAAGAATGCTAGGCTGACAGGGTTTGAATAGCGAAATAATGTAGGAAGCACAGTATCCATTGTATAATAGTACAATAATATAAAATTACCATTTGTCATTTTTACATCAGGAAAACTTCTATTTTCTGGAGAACCTTTATAAATTGTAACCTGCAAGCAAGTATTAGTTACAAATAGATGCAACATTATTCTGTTATGCCTGGACTTGTAAGTGCAAAATAGATGCATTACCACTTGAGGTCTGATTATAGGAATGTCTAAAGTGATTCACCTGTTTAATTGGGATATCTGATTTGATGCTTCATTAATTATATACTTAATACCTTCCAGAGGACTGATTTCTGGAATGAGGCAAGTAAGCTTGCTTCTTTGCATCATCCAAATGTGGTGGCATTTTATGGTGTGGTCGTAGATGGTCCAGGTGGATCTGTTGCAACCGTGACAGAGTACATGGCTAATGGATCCCTTCGTCAGGCTTTGCAGCGAAATGACAAGTATGTTCATAATTTCATTACCTAGGATGCGATATAATATGTTTTGTTATTCTTCTATCTACTTTTCTTTTGCAAATCATAGTCAGATTTGTTTACTGTGAAAAACCTAATATATTTTCATTTCATTGCCATATTACCAAATGCATGATCATTGTTGGAATCAACTTAATATATGTAATCAAGAAGTTTAGGACCAAAAGTACTAGTTAACCTGATTCCTGCAGACCCAACTGAGATTTGATGTAGCCTATCCGTAGACGAGGGCCGGTTAACAATGTAATGCAATTGTTGATAATTATGTTGTAATTGTAAAGGTCTATTATAGTAAACCTTCGTCCTAAATTTTAGACATATGATATTAAATAAATGGGTCATAATTATGAAGGTTCTCATTTTTTTTTTTATAAATTTTTCGAAGGTAACAATATCCTTTATAGTTCTGAATTAGACAATTTGCATTCTTTTATGAACATTTTTTTTTCTGCTAGTTAATGTAATGGGGTTCAGGAGAATGTTGAACTAGAGTCCTAAAACAAAGGCAATCAAATATTTGACCTTGAATTTGGATCTGACTGTGTGGGAAGCAATGTGGAAATCTTTGGACTTGCTTACACAGCCAATCCCATCCCACTTGATAGTGCCTGTTGTGATGATGGCAGCAAATTTATATCTTGTTGAATTAGCCTTGACTAGTGTTGTTTGCAAAGAAACATGTAAGCACTTTTTAGTTCAATTAAAAATATTCCAGCGATATTCATATAGATTTTGTTGTCTGCAGGATCCTGGATCGGCGTAGACGTCTTGTAATTGCAATGGATGTTGCTTTTGGGATGGAATACTTGCATGGCAAGAACATTGTTCACTTTGATCTAAAAAGCGACAATCTACTTGTTAACTTAAGAGACCCTCAGCGCCCCATTTGCAAGGTAGCCTCCAAAACCTCATTGAATTATTGTCATCATTCTTTTCTGAAATAGTAAGCAGAGCAACCAACCAAATTATTTATTGTGTCTTTTTTGAAAGAAGGTAGCATCAGGCAAAATCATCTTAAAGACACGGGGAGATTTTACTTGGAAATTTTTTTCTTTTAGTTTCTTTAATAGTAAAATATTACTGTAGGTCTATCCTCTACGGAAAAAGGGGAGGGGATTTTACAAATTTTGATAAAATGAGGAGAGGTGCTGGTAGTATGGTTTATTTGTAGACAGGTGTACATAATAGTTTATTTTTGCGTAGTATAATGCAATAGCATGATATCCCTTTTAATATGTGCATGTGATATTTTTGAATTTTTGGACCTTCTATATGCTTTCATAAGAAGTTCAATTATGGTGCTTAGAATTTGAATCTATTATTGTAGGTTGGTGATTTGGGCTTATCTAAAGTCAAGTGTCAGACATTGATATCAGGTGGAGTCCGGGGTACACTTCCTTGGATGGCTCCAGAACTTCTAAATGGTAGCAGTAGTCTCGTCTCTGAAAAGGTAACACGACTTGGTATATCTTTCTTTCCTGTGCTGCATCAGTACTGGTACAATATCTCATCAAGAAACCACACAATTATAGCAATACAAAATGCTTCAATATATACAAGTACACCTCTATATTTCATATAATATACAATATGGAAAATTAATATTGTGTGAAGTGTTAATATACGAGTTTTCAGGTCACAATAACAAAAACATGTCAAATTATATTGGTTGGGGCACTTCTCTCTTCCATGCTTTTTCATCTTACCCGAATGAAAAATGTTGCAGTAATAAAAAAAATAATAATAAAAGATAGAAAAGAAAAAAAAATTATAAAGATGCTTTGTCAATCATTTAGATAAAAATCATAGTTAACCCAAAATAGTCTTGTTGTGGTTAGAAAAATATAAAGAATTTCATTATATTGTCCGGCTAGATGCTTTGTCAATCACTTAAAAGCTGAAAAACTCATAAAAGGCAGGCATAACCTTTGAAAAGAAGCATTATAGGCATAGTGTCTTCTTGTGTGAATATGTGTACAAATTTGTTTTTGTACCTCATCCTGTGTTTAAAGTAAATAATTCTGCCATAAAAGTAAAACATGCTACTTGGTGTAGCTGATTATATATCATACAGTAACCCCATGGCTATCAATATCATTGTCCACTGGCTATGCCATATAAGTATAGTGGATCAGGTGGCGTACCTAGGTATCCTATCTCTCATTCTCTGTCTTTATGTGCATGCCATTGTGTGTGTCTCCTTTTGTCTGAGCTTCCCAATCATTGATGCATTGTAGGTGGATGTTTTCTCATTTGGCATTGTTATGTGGGAGCTGCTTACTGGAGAGGAGCCGTACGCCGACTTGCATTATGGAGCCATCATAGGTATGACCAATTTTGTCTCATGTATTTTAGTTTCTATCCTTCTTATGTTATTAGTTATTAATTGAGGGTGTTAAGTGTTCATCTTCTTTTCAAATAGGGGGTATAGTGAACAACACATTGCGGCCTCCAGTGCCAGAGACGTGTGATCCGGAGTGGAGGTCCCTAATGGAGCAGTGCTGGTCAGCCGACCCATCAGAGAGGCCGAGCTTCACTGAAGTGGCGAATCGACTGCGGGCCATGGCCAATGCTCTTGCTCAGAAGGCGCAACAGGCCCAGGCTCAAAAATAGATCTCTCTAAAACACTGGAAAATCTACCATGACTTCTACACTTTTTAGTTCACTGGGTGCTGTTGGTTTAGTAGAGAAACTAGTCAGATAGTGTAGGCTATGAATTTTTTTATTCTTTGTTTGATAGTTAAGTGCTCGTCGTTCTAACATTGTGTTGTGTAGCTGTGGTGGTTGTGTATGAAACAGGGAAAACTCAGCAACAAGTAAAAAGAAAAAAAAAGGAACATATATAAGAGAACTATTGATATTATTAAGATCCAGTTACAATACAAGCAAATATAAGCCCTTTGATATCAAACCTAACAATATAGTTCAAGCATATTATACTATGATATATTGGAGCCACTATGGAAATCAGTAACAGTCCTCCAATGTTCTATGTTTGAAACCACTAAACTTGATAGTAAATCTGAAAGAAACACTAAGGGGATTAAGGTTACAATTTCATGAAGAAGATAATACTACTAATTTCTGTGACAGCAACTTTTGCTTTAGAAAAGCTACTTTGTGTGCATTCTCCTAAATGTCCAGTTCTGATGGATGCTTTCCTGCATTAGATCTGAATGCCAAATTTGGTTAATAGGAGCTCACATATACAAATATGCTAACAAGTTGATTATTATTGTTTACCTCTTGCTTTTACTTTTAACAGCTCCACAGGGGTTGCTGTGCCAGTTCCTCTTTCTCTGGTTAATGAACCAATTGTTTATCTGCTTCAGTTGTAGCCCTGTTTCCTGGACCAACTTTGCCTTGTCTTCCTCCTGTTCACGGAAAATCAGATATAAAAATGTGTATTGAAAACATTATAATGAAAAAAAAAAAAGATGAGAGATAATGTACTTAACCGTAGGATACGGCCACTTGGAGTGAGATTGCCACCAAGCTTTCAAGAGAGAAGCGGTGTCTCCCGGCAATTTTCCAGCCCTTCTCTTTCTGAGTATCTCTTCCCTGATGTCGTTTATCTTCGTCTTAAAACCCTGATCGAGCATTTCGCAACATTTTGTGTTATAAAATGTGTCTCTTGTGATATCTATAAACTATACGCTCCGTCTAGAATTTACAAGACGAGCTGATTAGAGATCTTCGAGCATTTAGACATCGATAGCACGTCTAACAGTATGTTCTCCGGTTCTGCATCAGCACTAAGGCTGTGCCAGTGTACAGGCCTTTAGTTGAAATTCCTACTGGAACTTTTATATAGCAATACAGCATTATTAATTATTAAGGCTTTTCGAGGTTTTCAGAAAAATTCCACGACCGCCTCTAAAGGTACAGTACATTCCCCTACCAGTATGTACTGAAAATGACAGGTCAAAATAGTTGGCCAGCAAACCAAAGGCTTGCTCCACATATCACTTTTCTTAGATAGTTTATCGAACAGAAAGCAAAAATCGACGACAAACCTCTTTCAACTCGTTTTTCAGCTCGAGCCTGACACGCTCGATTAAGGATCTCTCAGCCTCAGAAGGGACTAACGGACCGAAACCCATTTCAAGCCCGTCGAAGCCTTGATCGGCTATATTTGCATCAAGATCTCCGTTGTCATCTGTGTTATCATCCTCATTGTCGGACATAGTGGCACCTGTGCTTTCCTCAGGAGTAGCACCTAAAAGTGAAATGCCGAGAGAGGAAATCAAATCATCGACTTGTGCCAGAAAAAGTTGCTGATACAGATAGATTCAGAATGGAGAAATGGTAATAAGTACCGGTTAATGTCTGAAGAGACTGTTCGATTTCCCAGCACGCCATGACGGCTTCCATTGCATGAACTCTCACATGCTGTTGGAGTTGCTCCTTGAAGGAATTCAGTAGTAACACATAATGTGCCTAGCAGATTAAGAAAAATGAGCTCAAATTTTGTAAAGGAAAAAACAAATTATGCAGATTTGGTATCTAATTGAGGAATTCATTGCATAAATGCCCAAATCAAAATGACATTTACTTGAAATGAAAGCAAGGATCCAACAAAAATAGGTATTCAAAATTATGCCCCAAATTTTCTACTTAATTTTTTCCTGTCAGTTTGTCATTTTAATTTTTAAACCTTTACTCTTGCATCAAAACAAAACAAAACAAATTACCTTTAATTATAACTGTTTTGGTTCAATCACAACTTGAAAATTAAATTTACAGGAATGAACAATTAATAAATCAACATAAATAAATAAAAAAGAAAGGGGGGTAATGCAATTCAATCACCATAAAATGATCAAGCTCTTTGCCGCCGCCGTCGCCTCTAACCGCTCCGGCGGGAGAGGCCACAACACCAGAGTACTTAGCCACGACCCGAGGGGATTCGGCGAGCTGGGCGTCGAGTGTCGCCAATTGGTCGACCGGGGTGGCGACCCTCATGCACGCCACGTGCGCGGCGAGCAGCTGCTCGAACAAGGGGTGAGCCATGAGCTCTGCCTTGAGCAACTTGTCACCACCACCACCATCCCCAACAATGCCAGCAGACCCAATTGCTGTCCTGATCAGTTCTGGGTCCTGACCTGTCAGCTCATCTGAGTAAACATTGCTGCTATAGTATGCCATTGCTGATGGAAAATTGGAAATTGGAAAGCTAATCTAATCAAGCAAAGAAGCTGCCTTTTCTTTCCTAAGTCAATGAGAGGATATTGGGAAAGGAAGGGGAGGGGCAATTTAGTTTAGAGTAGTAGATACAGACCACCCCTTTTATATATTCACCGGTTCACCATATTTTTTAATGAACAGATATTATTTTTTACTGAACATTTATATCTTTCCGATCAACATATATCAATTTCTAGTAAATAGATACGTTACGGTTTCCAGTAAACATTTATGCAACTGTGACAATCACATAGACATATGTGGGTGTGTCAAATTGTGAGAGAGGGTGGACTGGAGATGTTTTCCTTTAGTTTAGTAGTGAGCTGGATGGAATGGTACTATACTGTCTGTCCGTACTGTTTGGTGAGGGTTGGTTGTTAGTTAACTTTTTGGAATCCTAGCTTGTCAGATTCACTCTGTACATGCATTGGTATAGTACATATCACTCACTCACTCACACAGGAACAGAAGTAATTGTAGTATGGAATGTTATTAGAATAGAAGTGTAAAAAGAATAAAAGATTCCTTCTTTTGATTTTAAAAATATTTAGAAAACAAATTTGCTTCATTCTGTTCACCAAATATTTATTTATTATTACGAGTGAAGAGCCCAAAGCAACGATTGTTATTTCATATAATAAATTTTTAAAAAAATATGTAGGGGGCCTTATATTGAGGAAATTGATATCGGCCTTAAATTTTAATGGGCTGAGACATTAATGTTAACGGGCATTAATTTTAATCAAAGATTCTGATCTATTCAAGAAAATGATCAACGGCTCAGGTTTCTTATTTGGGGAAGATAACCCTTTTATGTTATTTTTTCCAATATGTTTTTATATATAGTAAATATTATTGTAATTATTATTATTATTATTATTATTATTATTATTTTGGAACTGGCAAGACTCAACCAACTTGTTGCCATTATAGTGAATTAATAATTTAATATGATACTGAGCATTGACCAAGTTCACAAATTCAAAGTACAATTTTTCCTGACAAAAAAATACTAAATTCACTATTACATTTACTATCAAAAAATATTTTCATTAAAAAGAGAGGAATAATAATTTCATAAATTAGTATCTCTTCTCCCTTTCCTATCTATCTATTTATTCATTCTTGTTCTTGTTTACATATATTTTTATGCTTTTGATGAAAGAAAAGGACAGGGTAGTTAATTTGGGAAGCAGCAAATTAGGGACCAGCTAGCTAGCCGCTGGCTTTATTAGATGTAAAATGACATGACATCGGTTAAAGCTGCGAGTCTTTCAGAAAAGAACACCAGCATCACATGAGTTCAATTCCGCTCTTATCCTTCCCTTGGATAACAGGATCCTGCTTTTCCGATCAGCACCGTCAGATTAAAATGGATGGATGAGATCTGTTCGGCAAAATTCTTTTTTACTTCAAAAACCGAACTTTGCACTGAATCTGAACCGTTCGGTGTTGATCCAACGGTCACCGTCGGGATAACAGGGTCCTGTTATCGCCGAAGAATAACAGCAGAATCAGGCGCAGCATCACATGTAGTAGTAGAGAGCTTGAAATGAATTGAACTGAATGATTGAAGACAATCCATAGAGTCGTATCTGCCCTCCATCTATGGACAGTCCTCAAAAGATATAAAGTTGTATGACAAATGGGATGATGTGGACTCACCGTAACAATTTGTGTCACACATGGACAGTCCAGAAGATGTTTTCCATAATCATGATTGAAGTAGGTTAATTACTTGCAACTTTCTATCCCCCAATTCCAAAAATTCCCCAAATTTATAAGTCTTTGTTTGGCATTTACCTAAGGGCACCAGCATGATGGGACAAGTGGGTTTGAACTTTGAAGGTTTTGGTACCACACCCACCATGACTGGTACCACTTTGCCATGTTTTCTGACCCATTATTATTAGCTTTGGTGCTCACTGTTCAGCCTTTAGCATTGATAGTTTGGAACATTTGGAACTATAATAATAATGCCATTAAGTTTGAGCTTATGCATATAATACTCAGTACTGTGAGAAGTACATTAATAAAAGAGAAGAACATAAGCTGAAAAGTATACTGGTAGTAAGAACCAGCCTTTGGTTTAGTGACTAAGAGCAACACTCTCCGTGTGGGAGGTCGCGGGTTCGAAACCCGGATGCGAGATCTTTTATAGACATTTAAATTTGAGTAACTTGACTCTTATCTTTATCTCATAGAAAAGTATACTGGTAGTATCTAGTATGGAATCCGAATCTGTTGTTATTGTCAAAGATAACAGGACCCCGTTATCGAGTTCGGGTTCGTCGGATCATACCAAACGGTTCAGATTCAGTGCAAAGTTCGGTTTTTAAAGCTAAAGAGAGTTTTGCCGAGCAGATCTCATCCCTTCGTTTAATCTGACGGTGCCGAGTGGAAAAACAGGGTCCTGTACTCCTGTTATCCGAAATGTCGGACAACAGGTGATACCAATCCATCTAGTATGAATGTATGATTAGTATCTAATCCAGAGGATGAGGATAATAACAAAGATAGTATGAATGGAACAAATTAAACCCACAGAACACAATTTGATGATAAAAGGAAAAAATTAAAATGCCTGTCTCTGATTTGGAAGCAAAAGTAACTGAAGGTGCAGAACGGTACTCTTTAAAGTGGCAGAGAAGT
Source organism: Cyperus esculentus (assembly GCA_030179965.1). Taxonomy (NCBI): domain Eukaryota; kingdom Viridiplantae; phylum Streptophyta; class Magnoliopsida; order Poales; family Cyperaceae; genus Cyperus; species Cyperus esculentus. Next base: position 2,053,004 of record JASGLE010000005.1, on the reverse strand, counting down.
ACCTTTTTTTTTTTTCTTCTTTCTTCATGTCCTTTCTCCCATTGGGAATCAATTAACTAAATTGTGATAGAAGAGTCATTAACAAAAGAGTGACAGTAGTAAAACACATAATCACTTTGCAGAATGTTGATGCAACAATCGTAGAATTTTTTTTTTTTTTTTGAGAAAAAGATGGAGGTCTACCCTCAAAATTTCATTAACAGGACACCGATGGTGTCTAATAATATTTATATAAGTGATCACTAGATTGTGATCAAATATGAAAGTTTGATAAATAATCAGAAACATCTTGCGTCCATTGAAAAACCAAATAATGAGAAACATCTTGCGTCCATTGAAAAACCGTCGACATATCCATAAATTAATATGTGTGTAATATAACAAATACACTCCGAAATGTAACAGATACATTCCAAAATATAACCTATGAATGCTATGGACGATTTTTCTATGGACACTAGGTATTACTCATAAATAATATTAACAAAAGCGACATAATAAAAAAAAAGAAATAGAAATAGATAAATGAAAGATTGAATCTAACTTGGAAGCCAACTTTCATGCTCTTCCATAATTTCTCTGATGATGGCGATTCAGTTCTTACTTTTGTCACGAAAAATTATTGTACACAATCGTAGAATTCCGAGCTACAACTTCTTGTCAATGCGAAAAATTCTATAAGGAAAATAATGCATCTTATTTATTTATTTTAAGAAATTGATAGAACAAAATGTCAGAATGTCAGAATGTAGTGAAAATATTTAATAACTTTCAAAATTTCGTCATCAAAAGATTTTTGTACGTACTTAAGCTAGGAGCTGTGTTGCACCAATGCGGGTAGACCGGTATGTATCCGGTACAGTGCGGCGATACGGAAATTTTTTAAAAAAACATGGGAGACGGATGCGACAATATATATAATTTATTATTTGTTATAAAAATTTTCGTAAAGCTCTGGAAAAAAAAAAGACATGTATGTTAATAAATAGAAAACCTATTTCAACTTTCAAGTTCAAGTGATGTATTGTACGTACTGTTGGCTGCTGCCAATCTATGTACTATGTAGCAACAATAAATAAGGGGACAAGTTTATATTTTTGCAACGAGGGAACTGTATGTCCATATCCTTTTTATAGTATATATACGCTTGGATGGGTTTGTACAGTATCAGGAACAGTAGAATCTACAGTGTTTTTTTTTAATTTTTAGTGAGATGATATTGGTGCACAATGGGCCAAAGCATAGAGTAACCATTAGATAAGTAAATAGTTTGTACCATTTGCACATTGCTATTTACCATTTCTTTTCTTCATTTTCTTATATTGAATCTTTCTTTTCTTTATTAATTATTTTTATTTTAACGATTTATAGTCTAATTTTATATCTTCGTATGACTCTAAAGACATTGATTTTATTTTTGAGTGCTCAAAAAGTTGTTCATAAGTAATATAGATATATCAACAATGATTGATTTTATAATTAAATTTAATTTGCAATGATTTTAAAAATATAATATTTTATAGAAATATTGACTTCATTCAAATTTTATATAGAGACTATTTAATTTAATATTAACACATCACAACAAACTAAATTATATTTTTTGAGAACTTTTATTTTAACAATCTACAAACATATATATTTTTTTATTTGTACACTATTTATATTTCAAATTTCATTGAAATTTGATAGTTTTTATTGGAAACACAAATTGCTTAGAAAAAAAAATGATATAGCTCAATGTTTATTGCCGAAGCAAAGCGAGGCGCTTTTTCTAGTTTTTTCCATATTTCTAAAGCTCGTTAATTTTCTACAGTGACTGACAACTACTATTATACAAGTTCACCGTGAGAAACCACTGTTTGGAAATCATATATAGACATAGTTCCTTCCTTCAGAGGCACTCTTCATTCACGGAATTAATGTCCATATCTCATATACATCATATCATATCATATCATATACAGATGAATATATAAAAAATTATCAGCTACTTGATTTAGGGTCCTCCGGAACAAAAAAATGATGAAGAAAGAAGTCAAGAACTGCGGTTGATTTTGACCTGTAATGTAAGAGGCATGTCTCTGAAGATTCCCTTTTTTTACTGTGTGTTGGGTGGGTGGGTGGGACCAATTAATCTTTGTTTCAATGGATTAATGCTAAAAATCTGTAGATTGGTTTTGTTTTGCTCATAATTAGGGCCTGTTCGGATGTATGAGTATGTAAGGGAATTTGAGTTCACCTGGAATTTATTTCCATACAGCGGTTGATGGTTTCATTGGAATGGGTATGGGTCAAATTACCCATCATATAATGTTAAAAAGGGTCATTCCCTTGGGAAATATACAATTGAGTTTGACTCAATTTTTCTTTTCCCACCGCTCTTGGGAAACTGATTGTTGACATATATAAACCCACACGGTTAAGATTACTAGGTGCCGAACAGGTCTTTAAGGATTGATCTTTTTCTTCTTTTTTGTTTCCCTGTGGAGAGTGGAGATTGTTGACAATGATTTATTATGAATGATAATTTGTTCCTTTTATTTGTTATATCATTTCATGGGCCTGTTAGCATGCATTGAGGGCAAGATTATGAACGATAGTCGAATTACTGATACAGTTGTTCACACAGCTTCAGGCTTCTTTAAGGACAAAGTCAGACTATGTCAATGAGGTTATTGTCTAGCGGTAGTGACATAACCTCCCACTATAGAGACCCGTAATCAAATCTGAGCAAAAACCGAACGTGGGTTCATTTGGGGTTAATTGGAGTCTGCTTTTCTTGATCTGACAGTTAAGAAACACTGAAGTACTTTGACATCGGTGCGGTAAACACCAAAGTACTTTGAGATCGGTGCAGCAACCTATCCTAACCAAAAAAAGCAACTTTTCTAAAAAAAAAAAAGGTGAATGGCAGAGTGCAGACATCTGAGAATGCATCTCCTCTCCTGGGCCTTTTTTCTTTCTTTCTTTCTTTGTTTTTTGGGCAAGCACCTGGGCCTGCTTTGCCATTCTCTGTTGGATAAATATTTACAGGCCCTTCATGAGCAACGAAGGGATCAACTCGATATTAACGACTCGCCTAAAAAAATTGAGAACAACAGAACACCTCGTCCTTAATATTCGTATTTACAAATGTTTTTGCTCGAGGTACTCCGTTTTAGATTGTCTTTGAAGTCCTACCACATAATAGTGAGCTCATATTAGATATAGGTTGCTATTATGTTTGCATTTTTTTTTGTTGTCTTCGTAAATTGGGGTCATTTCGACAGGATAGAAACAAATATATTTATCTATTATTTTCACAAAAAAGAAAGTATTGGGATCAACCATAAATATTTTTTAAAATAAAAGGCTGAAAATTTACTGTTCCTACAGTATTTATCAAAAATAAAATGAAGCTTAAATATCTATACTATATTATAAAGCATGTAAGTATTGGACGTCTCCATTTTTTTTTCTCCTCCTTCAAACTTTTTTAATTCCCATTCTACCTCTTAATCAATAGTAGAGATCAAAATACATTAATTTCAAAGGTGTTAGTGTTCTCCAATTAAACAACTTCCTCTCCATTTTGGTTTTTACAAAAATGGAAATATATCAATTTTGATATGGAAAGACATCAATTTGATTAAATTTTACATTGATGAGGAATTAATGTTTTATATTCTAAAATTCAATGATTAATTTAGTGTAAATATGGAATTTGAATGGTAAATAATTAGTCAAAAACCAAAAACACGTTATATGGTATTAACGGCATGAGCTCAGAATTTGAAACGCCCGCAAACGGGCAGATTTTTTGCTAGTATTGACAACGAATGGGGTTGATTGACCTCATTTTTTATTTTTTTTTTAAATTTACATACACATCCAACAATCGTGCGACTGCATATTTATTTTGCAATCTGCAAACCAAACAAAACATTCCAAGAAAAACTATTGATCATATGATACAATTTTGAGATCTTTAAAACCAATATTAGATTTGAACAACATGTCACATTGCATGCCTTGAAAGTTCAAGACCCTCTCATTTTCAAAATTTGCATATAAATAACGAACGCCTTTAACAATTAACCAGAAAATAAAACAGAAGGCAAGCCGAAAGTCCTGGTACAAAAGAAAGTTTGAGATGGAGAAATGCTCTAGTTAACATTATGGTATGAATCGATGATGGCATCGGCAAGGTGATCACACTTCGCTAGAGACAGCCCAGCCAAAGAAATTCTCCCATCCTTTGTCATGTAGACATGCCACTTGTTGGTCATGTTTTCACTCTGTAAATAAACAACGAAAATAGTCGGGATAACAAATATATCTAAACAAAAAAATATTATATGGAGAACTATAATAATTACATAGTTGCGAGATATCATGCCAAGCATTTGCCATAATCAATACCAGTACTTGTAAATCTCAAAACTTTTGTTTAGGAGAAATTTCTGTTCTTCTTTATTGAAGAATATGCCAATGAAATTAAATTTCTCTCTGCAAGACATTCATGAACAATGCACATAAAATTACCTGAGATGTGTTGAGGCCTGTGTAAGAAAACATGCCAATCTGTCTAAGAATGAATGACCAATCCTTTCCACTCTTATCCTTTTGTGACAATCTATCATACAGCTTCTTCCTCACATTTTTAATGCGCCCCGCCATTTCCTCCATCTCAGCCTTCCACTCACCGAAAAGATTCGGGTCACCCACCACATTTGCCACAATCCTGGCACCATGAACTGGTGGGTTTGAGTACATTGGTCGTGCCAGGCGTTTCAACTGGCTCTTCACCCTGTCAATGGTACAAAGTACAACAACATTGAAGTGAACCAAGGACACAGATAATTTATATGTAAAACAGAAATCCAAAAAGTCAGTATACCCTATCATAACCTCAAGATGGAGAAGATAATTCTGTAACAATAGTCGTTACTATATATGAACAATACCCCTCTATATTTCAACTTAGATGAACGGACAGAAAAAGATGTTGGTTGTTTCTGGCTTTTCTTTGTTCATCATACATTGAAAAAAGCAGGAATATGGAAGCACTTCCCATGCTTTCTAAGCACCAAATGTAGAAGATTTTCTTCACGTCTTGAGATTAGTAAAAATAATAAGAGAGTTTTTTTATTAAACTAGGACAACAATTTACCTATTGGCTACGTCTGAAGAAGAGCAAATAACATTTATGGCACCAATTCTTTCAGAATACAACCCAAGATTTTTACTATAAGACTGAGCCACAAACACTTCAAATCCACGCTCAACAAATAATCTGACAGAATATGCATCCTCATCGAGACTTCCACTGGCAAATCCCTACAAAATTTGATTTAGATGTCATTGCATTTTTCTTTCCTCATGTATGTACCCTTTCTTTTAAGTCAATACCTGGTATGCAACATCAAAGAAAGGTGTATGGCCCTTCTCTTCAAGAACATCAGCAATTTTTGCCCATTGCTCAGGAGTTGGGTCAATTCCCGTCGGATTGTGTGCACACCCATGAAGAAGGATAAAAGACCCACTTGGAGCGGCCTATTTTATTTTAAAAAATAAATAATACAAATGAGTGAAAAAAAATGAAAGAAAAACCGGTGAGTGAAAGTACTAGGAATATACCAATTATTGAGAAATGGTATGAACATCCCCCATACATTATCTAATTATCATAGTTTTTCTGTCCAATTAATGAGGCTTTACAAGAATCCTAAACAGAGAAAAAGTTTCTACTAATTTACATATGGAACTACATCTATGAGGTGACATTACATAAAAAACTTGCCTTTATGTCCGCTATCATTCCTTCAAAATCCAAGCCGACTGTTTTTGGATCATAATATCTGTATTCAGACCAAGGCACCCCAGCATCATTAAATATGTTTTTATGATTTCCTGTTTAAAGGACAAATTTCAAATGATTAGTAGGTGGTTGAAAAAAAAAAGAAGAAGAATTAGAACAAAAATAAAAAAAAGAGCATTCGTAAAGTTTATATAGTTTGGCATTATTTTGCAGGCAATACTGTGTGCAGCTACAAATTTTCATCACATCAGACATGCATGTGGGACCTTGATTAAAACTAGAACATAATCTATATATAATATATCTCTATTGCTTTATAAGATGCTCAAACCATATTATTTCTCTTGTATGGAGATGAAAATCAACACAAAAGCTTATGTCTTGGAACTCTAGAAGACATGCATAAGATAAAGTATACATATATAATTTTTTAGTTGTTCAATCTATTTCTTCTGCTTTGTAGTGCCATGCTGGTATCCCTAATTTGTACAAGTTGCTTTTGATATTTACAGGGTTCAACATCAAATTTCCAGCTGTGAGGCAAGCATGTTAAATCAAGTGTAAATTCATGCTCTTTCATTTGAAGAGAAGAACCAAAAAAACCAACAAAAAGAATTCCAAACACATACCCCATGTAGGAGATGAAATAAGAACTTTTGATTTAGGGCAGTATCTATTTATAAATGCTGCTGCTAAGCGTAGAGACCCAGTTCCTGAAAGACCTTGCACAGTTGCTACCTAAATATATACACATACATCTCGTAAGAAAACCAAAGCAACAGAAAATTACTTTATTAAAGCAGCCAAGAGAAAACCATAAGAAATGGACAAAAGAAGTAGATAAAGAGAAGGAGAGTACTCTCTGGCTCTGGATAGCATTGTTATCTGCCCCAAGCAAAAGCTCAGCTGTTGCCTTATTAAACGCAACGAGACCTTCGATAGGAAGATACTGGAAAACAGTACATGTTTAGAGTCGTTTTAAATTGAATTAACTAACACTCTTGTCAAACAGAAGGGATATTTCGCCATACCTCTTTGTTATCTCCTTTTTCCAGCATGAGCTTCTCTGCCTATATATGAAAGAGGATCACGTCATGTATGACAATTTTGTATTGAGACTGTCTCCTCCAAAATAAAAAATTGCATACAAGACAGAAACATATTCATATGCAAACTAGTAATCTTAAATAAACAAAATCAGGTTTACAGCACATGAGTACCATTTTTACATTAATATTGGGTATCGACAAGAAAATTACTAAATATTCTTTTTTTGCCATCTTTTATATGACAAAGAAATGTCCATCAATCTCCTACCTTTTTCACAACATTCAGTACATAAGGCTGCAGATCTTCAGTTCTGTATGCACCCACACCGAGATTGAGCTTTGCCTCATTCTTACATGCCCTAAACGCTTCTGACACTCCAAGAATGGGATCAGGAGGGGCCATTGCGACATCCTCAAAGCGAGAAACCTTCTTCTCGACAGCAACTGCCCGTGTTACAATAGGCCGTGCCTGAAAATTTCAAATCAATTTCAAGAGAACAATCAGCTCTTGGCTCTCGCAAACTCGAAATTCTCCAATTTCAAATCAATTTCAGAGTTGTGTCTGTCAGTCTGTCTAATTCAGTGTTCTGGTACCGGTACCGGTACCAAAACATATCACCATGAAGTCGGCATAACTATCAAACATGATAATCCTTCCATACGTATATACTTGTATGCAAAGGAGAAGAACCATTATGCTAAAGAAAAAAAAAAAATTACAATTCACCTTCCTATCCTTCCCGCGAACCGACACATGACCGGTCCCGACCTGCGCAGCTCCGATCGCCACCTAAACAATGAAAACCACAATCAATTGCAGATCAGATAACATGCTAACATTAATGACGAGCTAACTAACATTAATCAAACACAAAACCAGAAATCGGATAGCTCAGCTCAGCTAAGTACAGTACAGTACCTTGGGCCGTCCTCGGATGGCCACTGGCGAGGTGGACGAGAATGTAACCGACGCCATTGATTGATCGGATGCTTCTTCTTCTCCACACCAATCGAGAGGATTTTTGGATCAGTCAGGTTGGATCTTGTGACAGAGAATTATCAGAGATCGGATGGACTGGAACGAGGCGAAACTGCGAAAGGCACAGTCGAACTTAAACAAACAGTGGATGTGCAATTCATATCCTCTACAGCGCAGTAAGCTACTGCTTCCAGTACTCTAACCATTGGATCTGCTTCGAGATTTGCGTAACTCAATCTCACAAAGCCTACCTATAATCCTCATCGTTGATTCTCTGCGCAATAGAATACTCCGCAGCAGAGGATAACCACGCGTGGATGTGAGGCAATCTCTGTTTGTCATTTTCCTGAAAAAAAAAAATCCCTGTTTGTCATTTTCCTTACTCTCGGTCCTCTGTGAAGAACGCGAATTATGAACTGGTGTAGCGAGTTACTGCAATGGGCCTAACGTGAAAGTATAGTTTTTGCTAGTTGAGTAGTTGCTGTGTGGTTACATGGAAGGAGATTTAAGGAGCGGTATACAGAAGGAAGGCGTCATTGAGTAGACTCTGCCCTTCCGCTTTGCTTTCTCCGTCACAGCTTGAGAATCATTCACGGGGTTAGACTTACAGCCGTGGAGGTGCTTTGGGCCTTTCGCCTTTTTCTTTCGTATGGCCCTTTTTGGGCCTCGATTTGGAGTTCATTCGTATCCATCACCTAGGGTTCTAAAAAATGGCACGGCGTGGCCAATTCCGGCACGAAACGGTACGGGCACGGGTGGTAACGGCACGGGTAAGGCACGGGCACGGATACGGCACGGGTCATTAACCGTGCCGTGTCTGAGTTTTGAAGATTTTGGAACGGCACGGAACGGCACGCATAGTGTTCCAGAAACGGCACGGAACGATACGAAAAAACGGCACGACACGGAACGGTTGTCAGACACGGCACGGTAACGGAACGGGACACGACAGACACGGTATAAATAACATAGGTGGCACGGGTAGGAAATGATAGGACACGGGTAGACACGGATAGGTTACGGGTAGGACACATGTAATAATTCCGCCTATATTTCAAACATAACCGGTCCCAAAGCCCGAAAAAAAGAGGAAAGTAATTTATAAAACATTATGTTTATTAATTAAGACAATTTTCATTGTATATTGATACTTTTTAATATTTTTTATGTATTTTAAATTTTGAAAAAAAATAATTTAATGATTTTTTGGGGTAAATTTTAATTTTTTTAATGTTTTTTGGAATATTTAAAATTTTTATGTTCGAAACGAGTGGACACGTTTAGCACGGTTAAGACACGTAGATACGACACGGTAGGTCACGTATCCGATTGGACACGACACGAATAAGTCACGGCACGAATAAGTCACGGCACGATAGACACGGTGTATGTTATCCGTGCCGTGCCTCCTCCTTCCAATTTTTGGCACGGCACGGCACGGTACGAAAAAAATATTAATAAAAAAAAGACACGGCACGGCACGGCACGAAGGCACGGCGTTTCTGGACACGGTACGGCACGGAACGACACGATTTTAGAACTCTACCATCACCGAACCCGACATTTCGCCTGGATCCTCTCCAGTTGTTCTGTATACTTGGCAGTTGGTACAGATCATCACCTTCGGATTCGGATCGGGAGTTCAAGAGGTCTCGAATGGACGGTCCGGATGAGATATGGACGGAAGTTCCTTCCGTCAGGAGGTTGAGACCTAACGCTGTTATTTCCCGCCATATCTTCCCCTCTTTTCCCGCCAAAACCCCGCCCAGTGAACTAACCCTCGTTTTTTCCCTCTCTCCGCTCGCAGTCCAGATCTGATACTCGTTCCAACCTTCAACCGCGAGAGCGAGTGCGAGAAGCTTGGGAGGGAGAACGAGAGGAAGAAGGAGAGATGTCGGGCTGGGATGAAGGAGCGGTGTTCTACAGTGACCAGGCGCAGTTCCCGCGGGGAGGCGATCCCGACCAGAACAACGCGGTCACTCCCCACGCCGCCCTGCGCAAGTTCAAGGAGTTCATCCGTGGGTTCCACGGATCGAAGGGAGATTTCCCTTATCGGTAATTCCATCTCCGTTCCTACAACACTGTATGTAGCTTGCTTTTTCTTTTTCTATATTTTCAATATTATTTGTGAACTTTCTGCAGTGAGAGTCTCGTGCACAATCCGGAGCATCTGACAGTGGCTTTAGAGGACCTCGATGCCTTCGACTCGGAGCTCTCTGAAAAGCTCCGGAACTCCCCTGCAGAGTATCTTCCCTTGGTATGCTTTCAGTTTTACAAATATGTCGTCAACCTGAGAAAGGCTGAGATAATTTACTGTTTATTCTGTGCCTGAACAGTTTGAAACAGCTGCTTCCGAGATTCTTGCGAGCCTCCGATCGAAAATTGCGGGTGAGACTGGAGAAATGGAGGAGCCCGTGACTGGAGATGTTCAAATTTTTCTCTCATCCAAGGAAAATTGCATCTCGATGCGTCTGACTGGGGTAATGCTTTTCTTTCAAATGTCATTATATCAATTAAACTAATCAAGTATTTAATCTGTTAGATTTGATAATTGTGCAAAAAATGACTGTTACATAATGATGATGTTGTTTTGTGGAACAAAAGTGCATACTAATTGAAGTTCTCTTTTCTATAAAAGAAGATTAATTTTAAGATGTAATGAGGAAAGTGAATATATAGTTCCGAATGCTTTATGCAATTTTCTTTAACTCATTTGAAACATGTAAATGACATTTGATTTTTAACTTTGTTTTGTCAAAATGTAGGCTGAGTACATGTCGAAGCTTGTTAAAGTAGCTGGCATAGTTATAGCTGCCTCAAGGGTGAAGGCCAAGGCAACATATGTGACACTTGTCTGTAAGAATTGTAGAAGTTTAAAGACAGTTCCCTGCCGAGCTGGTCTTGGTGGGGCCCTTGTGCCTCGTTCCTGTGATCATCCTCCATCGGTACTTGTTCATTTAAATTCCTAGTTTGCTCGTTCTTTTTTCTTATCTGATTTCTCTTATCTATATTATAAGTTTTTTTTATTAAATAACTGCAAGTTGGCATTGAGAGTGTAATTTGATAAAGTCTCACAGCTAATTCATTTGTCAGTAAACTTAAGAAAACTCTAAATAAGTGTTGCTTGATTATTCCATAGACAGATTATTTCCGTAATTGAGCCAATCGTTTTATTTCTTTAGGTTGGAGAAGAGCCATGCCCATTAGATCCCTGGATTGTGGCCCCAGACAAGAGCAAGTATGTGGATCTTCAAACTTTGAAGTTGCAAGAGAATCCAGAGGTAGATTTTTTTTTTCTTTTTTAAAGCAAGGAATATAAGATGAAGTTGCAAACTTTTTTCTCTTCTTGAATTCTAATGGGCTATGTTTTTTGTCGGTTATAGGATGTTCCAACTGGAGAGCTTCCCAGAAATGTACTTCTGTCAGTGGACCGACACCTTGTTCAGACCATTGTACCAGGCACAAGGCTTACTGTGATGGGTATTTACAGTGTGTACCAAGCATCCACCTCGTAAGAATTTTGTGAATTTGGATAAGATATCTAGTCAAAGCAAATCTATCATCCGACTCACAATATGATTTATTTTAGACAATCACAGTATTGGTGTTGTACTCTACCTATCTCAGTCCTATGATGTTCCGATGTATGGTATCAGTTGATTGTATCATTTGCATTTTATGTAATAACTATTTTCTCTTCTTATTCTCCCAGAAATCAGAAAGGCGCTGTTGGAGTGAAGCAGCCATACATAAGGGTTGTTGGCTTGGAGCAAGATCGTGAGACAAACTCAAGTGGCCCTTCTAGCTTCACTATGGATGAGGTTACTTATTATTAATTCTCATGGTGCTATTTTATATATGTTTTCTTGAAAATCAGATGACCATTGCTGATAAGTTTGTGTCTTGTGCTATTTCGTTGGGCAAACTAATGATTTTCAGTTTAATTAACTTGATATATAAAGATATTGTAGTCAATTAAAATGCAGAAATAGTCCCTACTAATTCACTGTTACAAACATAGGAGATGCGCTTCAAGGAATTTGCACAGAAGCCTACTGCATACGCTGATCTATGCCAGCAAATTGCACCTTCTATTTATGGACATGATGATGTAAAGAAAGCATTAGCTTGTTTGTTGTTTGGAGGATCCAAAAAGGTTTGTGGCCCCCCTGTGCCTCCTAATTCGCTACTAAGTATTTTGAAGGCGAAGTTACTGCATAAGTATTAACTTAATTACTCCATTATTCAATGCAGAGACTGCCTGATGGGGTCCGTCTAAGAGGTGATATTCATGTCTTATTGCTAGGTGATCCTTCGACTGCTAAATCACAGGTCAGTCAGCAATTGCCAAAGCAGTTCATTCCATCAATTTATTCTTAACAATGCCTAGTCAAATAACTTCTACAACCTATTCAACAGTTTCTGAAGTTTGTGGAAAAGACTGCACCTATAGCAGTTTACACATCAGGAAAGGGTTCTTCAGCAGCAGGACTTACTGCTTCAGTGATTCGTGATGGCAGCTCAGTAATACCATTATACATCATAAGAGAATTTCATTTTTGCCTTTTTCAGATCCACAAAACTTCATGCTGCCTTTGCAGAATGAGAATATTGTGCTTATTCCTTTTGAAATTGCATTTATGTTAATGGTTTAACCGGTGATTCTATTTTCTTCAGCGTGAGTTTTATTTGGAAGGAGGAGCCATGGTTCTGGCAGATGGTGGAGTTGTATGCATCGATGAATTTGATAAAATGAGGGCAGAAGATAGGTAGTTATTCAATCTCCAATATTGCAGTATGTCTGTATTATTTTCATTCCTAAAATGCTGGTCATTTTTTTTCCTAGGGTTGCTATCCATGAAGCCATGGAGCAACAGACCATATCTATTGCCAAAGCGGGGATTACGACAGTTTTGAACTCAAGAACTTCTGTTCTGGCAGCAGCTAATCCTATATCTGGACGTTATGATGATCTTAAGGTCTCCTTTTGTTATTGTTCTATTTCTTTGACAATTATGCAATTTCATGGAAACCCAATTACGGGTACCCAACAGTATTTTGTCCTTGTGTGCCAACTGAACACCATAGTAGGACCAGTTTGAAGCATGCAAAAACATACTTCAGCTTTGCACAAAAGAAAGAAATGCAATTACTGGGCCTATGCTATACAAATTGTAAGATCATCTAATTATTATTATAACAAAATATGTTTACTTTGATTTCAGACCGCACAAGATAATATTGATTTGCAAACGACAATTCTCTCGAGGTTTGATCTAATTTTTATTGTCAAAGACATCAGAAGTGCCGAACAAGACAAGGTATAATCGTATGTTCATTTCAAATCGTGATTTAGTCTTTTTTGTTGTTCAATGCAAATTACTTAATTTATTGCTTAATTCTTGATGTCTAATACATGTGCTTGAGACCTCTCTTTTTACAATAGAGTTCAGGCAAGCGGTATACTTGTAGAGGAATCATTGCCAAAAAAGATTTGAACAACATACTTTCAATTGGTCAATTTTGCTTTATGCATTTAATTAGATATAATTTAGACTGGTATTTGCATTTCAGATCATTGCTAGCCATGTCATAGGCGTACACACAAAAAGCACAGGTGTTAGCAAGAACTCTGCTGCTAACGAGGAACAAAATTGGCTCAAGAGGTAATTTTTGTTAGATTAAATAATATTTGTACTGAAACCAGCATATTTGTAGGTCGTGATGGTGCTGGTACAGTGAAGTCAGTACCTAGCGTTCATGTTTGTTGTATTAGATTGCAAAACATTTTAAATTGGTTGTCTACTGTCCTTGAGTGACTGATGCCCACACGAGGGTGGCTCATGCGAGTAAGATAGTGGGGTATGAGGGTTTTGAGTTTAGCAGCACATGGAATTTAGTATTTGTGGGAAACTTTAATTTTAGTTTATTCTAATATATGGTTTATAACCAATTTATGAAGGTACATCAAGTATTGTCGATCAACATGTCAACCAAGGCTGTCAGAGAAGGCTGCTGAGATGCTGCAGAATAAATATGTGGAGATTAGACAGGTATAAATTGCCACTTATTATTATTTTTTTAAAAAGTAAAAAAGAAAGTACAGGTATGCTAAGGATGCCATCCTATTTAGTACGCATCCTGCGGAAACCTCTCTTCCTCCTCCAATCACCTTGCTCTTTCACTTTGATAGAAATTCTAGCAACTTTGGTTATTTAGAAAATATCCAAAATGAAAATGGGGAAAGCACCTCACAGCAGTATATGGTGTTATTTTGTGTTGTATGGAAGGAAAATTTCTTTGATCTACCATGTAGTAAGTACTCTGATGACAATTCTAATCTGACCTCTAGAAAATGAGGCAACAAGCTCATGAGACGGGAAGAGTGGCCACAATTCCAATTACAGTGAGACAGCTTGAAGCTATAATAAGATTGAGTGAATCGCTAGCGAGGATGAGACTGTAAGTATAGTTTGTAAGCAATTCCAATTGATATTTGCCCTTTCCAATTGCAGAACTGCTTTTATATAATACAACTCATATTCTTCTGCTTCTTTTACCAGAGCATCTGTTGCCACCGAGGAGCATGTTGAAGAGGCCTTTAGATTGTTCAATGTTTCCACTGTGGATGCTGCTCGTTCTGGAATTAACGAGCACTTGAACTTCACTCCTGAAATTGCTAATGAAATTAAGGTTTAGTGAAATGCCATCTTTTTTCTCTTCCCATCGGGGATAATAAATATGATCCTTGACTAAACTATGATTTTTTCGAATGTAGCAAGCTGAGACACAAATCAAGAGAAGAATGGGTATTGGGAGCCATATATCAGAGAGGCGATTACTTGATGAATTAACACGGATGGGAATGAACGAGTCCATAGTAAGTCAAGTACAGCAATTGCACTTTCAATTGTAATTTGGCTCAAAATTTTCCTGATTGTTGTTTGTTTTCTGTTACTTTGAACCAGGTGAGAAGGGCTCTTGTGATAATGCACCAGAGAGATGAAGTTGAGTACAAGAGAGAAAGGCGTGTCATTGTTCGCAAATGTTGATACCGTCCATCATGCTCTGCTTAAGCTTGTTCTCGCTCCAAGCATCACCAATTGCCATGTCCTGACATGCTATGTTGCCAGAATGTTGTATGATTAAGATACCCGGTGTCCGTTTTTCGTTAGCCATAGCATTCGTGTTTGTAACTAATTGGTTTCTATTGTACCATATATCCGTACGGCTTGTCGGCTGAATATTGTTCATCAAACTGACTCAGGTCTGAAGCTATTCAGTCTAACAGTTTGCTGGCCCTTATGAAGTTCATGTTGAAAATCTTTTTAAATTGAGAAAAATTTAACATCCATAATTAGAAGGAACATTAGTAACTAATGTTTTTAAATTTCTATAATTAAAAGATATAAAATCAGGACGTTCATGAAAGCTATAATGATATTTTTAAGAGAATAAATATGAGAAATGTGATGATATTAAGCTTCATTCATTTTTTTTTTTTTTTGAGGAATAGCTTCATTCATTTATGTTGTCAAACTTTTGAAAACCTTTCATGTAACTTAAATACTACTTTCTGTACATGTTCCCGCTGTAAAATTTCACAAACATAATCGACTGAACCTGAAGTCCTGAATCATGTCTTGAAATAATTATGCAAGTTAAGTCACAAACTAAACTGCTGACAATTATTTACTTGTCAGCATCATCGTCTGTCCATAATTAATTTTTTTTTTTTTTGAAATCCCGTCTGTCCATAATGAATTGTGTGAAGTTCTTGAGACAAAAGCAGACTAACAGTGAATGAATCAATCAGAGTCCAAAGACTGCTGACAATTATTTACATGTCAGTATCATCCGCCCAGCACGCCGAGCTCGACCTTCGGATTGTCAGGAACGTCGAGATTCGAATGGTACGAATCTCAAGGAAAATCGAATCCATAATTTATTAATTTCCAAATATCAAACAGGCGATGTTATTCTCAAAAGAAAAAAAGGCGATGTGTATACAGTAGAGGTGGCAAAATCTGATCTGCCCCAAAAATTTGTCGGATCCAACCCGTATTTTAAGGAAAGTCAAACTGATCTGACTTGTGTTTTTGGAAAAGTCAGACTGATCCGAACCTGATCCGACCCGAAAATACAGACACAAAATCTGACTAGACCCGACCCAAAAAATAGCGGCAGCCGTCAACCTAATACCCGACCTGACATTTTTTATTCGGCCCAGCTGACCCTACCCAAACCCAAACCCAAACCCACTCGACCATCTGCCACATCTAGTATTCTGGAATCGGAGAGATAATAAAGCAGCTTAAACAGTTGAACAGTTGAACCTGAAAACTTATCCCAGCACCGGATAAAAATCGGCTGCTTTTCCGAAGAGAAAAGCAGAACCTGCTTTTCCGATCATACGGTCAGGATCAGTTGCCACACCGATCTCAAAGTACTTCGATATTTTCTGCACGGCCCTCAATGTATTCCGATGTTTCTCAACCTTCGGATCAAGAAAAGCAGGGCCTGCTTTTGTATTTAGAAAAGCAGGTGATCCCGATCCGCACCCCAGCACCAGCAGCAAGCCAGCAACCAGCAAATTGAGTAGAGTGAAACCAAAACCAAAAGCAGCTGTGATACGAATACAATCACACCAATTCGATGGCGCTACCGCCGTTGAATCCGAGCGACCTCTCTTTCGCCCTCCTAAACCCACCGCAAAACCCTAACCCTCTCCTCTCCGTCCCCGGACCTCACTCTCCGCGATGGAGACGGAGAGGAAACCCTCGTCTTTCCACGGCCGTGTCTCTGACAGCCACCAGATCGGGATCGAAGTACGCGGTGCTCGGCGCGGGGTTCGCCGGCCTGTCTGTCGCCTGGCACCTTCTCAAGGTTGAACCTTTCTCTGGTTTGGTTTCTTTACTTCTTTTAGGAAGAAATTGTGGAGTGTGAGGTTGAGATTGCTGGTTCTTTTTGTCTGGTTGTTGTTGACTTGTGTAGAATAATCGGAAGGGGTGTGATGTTCAAGTGGATGTGTTCGATGAGAATGGGATCGGCGGCGGCGCTTCCGGTGTGGCTGGGGGCCTGCTGCATCCATACTCTCCGAAAGGTCTTAACCTACTCTAATAATTTTGCTCTGATAGAGTAATGCATGATCCGATAAGACATGATGAGATTAGGAATTGGTATTCAAGAGAATGTGTATTGTTTTTGTGTTGAAATCAAATGCAGCTAAGCTCCTGTGGAAGGGGGCTGAATTTTGGAAAGAATGCTTAGAGCTATTGGCAGTGGCTGAACAGGCAAATAGTGCTCAGAGAAGTGAGGGAAGTGCAGGCAGCATTGATGGAAGTATTATTCTGAGAAAGTATTCTTTTTTTACTTGTAGAAACTAAATGTAACGTTTAAGATTTACTTGCGGAAAATCGGAAATCCTGCTGAGTTTTGTTGTTCTTGCAGGTTACTTGAGATAGAACATATTAAATTAAAAAAAAAATGTCTATTTTGAGCTTAGGCAACTTAATTACTGTAATAAAGTGTAATCTACACATTAATTTAGACTGACTACAACAACCTTTTAAACATCAAATTACAGATGACAAAGGATAGCCTCTTAATCAACAGGTCATCTGCATATATATATATTGGAGTGTAACGTGTTCCCAAAGATGTGTATAGCAGTTATGGTTGGAGCCAGAAAAAATGATCAAATAGGGTTGATGGCTACATTAATCTCAATATGTGTACAATAATCACAAAAGAAGAAATGAAATTAGAATTATGTAGGTTACAACTTACAATGGAATAGTTATTGTATTTTTATGGGTTCAAATAAATTACTTGTGGAACATAAAGGCATTTCTTGCAGGGGAATTTTGCGACCTGCCACTAGCAGGAAGAATGTTGAGATTCTAATGGAGGTATGTAAAACTGCTTTAGGTAATAGCCATATTATATCACATTTTCACATCTGGTGACTTCGCTGTTGCATATTTAAGTGATTAGAATGCTCGGAGTTGCCTTGAGGGTTGCACTTTAGAAACCCTAGATGAGAAAGCTGCCCAATCTCTGATTCCTGGATTATGTTCTCCTTTTGACCTTGCTATATATATGCCTTTGGCTATAAGCATTCACCCCAAGAGATATCTGCAGGTTTCATTTATTCCTTTTCTCAAACAATATAACCTTTTTCATCCAAATGAAAAGCTACTCCAATCCATTTACATTTTATATTACAGGCGTTGTTCAGTGCTTGTCAAAATCTAGCATATAAAGAATCTAAACCAAACAGCAATGAAAGAGTGATCAATTTGCGGATGCAACATGTTAGCAGTCTTCAGAGACTATCAGGTCATTAGAATTTACTCTTTCATTTGACTTGTAAAATTGCTATATTAAAATTTATATTGCAAATACGGTTTCCTTCAAAGACTATATAAAGGTTTGTGCATTTGGATCTCCCTTCTTAACATTATTCCTCTATTTATTTGACCGGAGGCATGTGATCTAAATTTTAGTTTTCTATTCTAGAACCACCTACAAAATTGCCACCGTAATTTACTGTTTTCAGTAATCTGAGCTAGTTCTGACAACTTTACAGAAGAGTATGATTCAGTGATAGTTTGCCTTGGAGCTAGAGTAAACAGTATCCCTGAGCTTATAGGAAAGCTCCCTCTACGAACTTGTCGAGGGATTGTTGCTGAACTGAATTTGCCAAGCTCTGCAAGGTACCTCTGTCATCAGCTGCATCAATACCAGAAAAATCTATTTGTGGCTGATTTCTGATTTTTTATTTCTTCTTTATGTTTTTTGCAGTGGTGAGTATAGTTATAAAAGCCCTTCAATTTTATCAGATGCATGGCTTGCCTTCCAAGGCCCAAGAAATGTATACATGGGGTCTACATGGGATTGGAATTCTAATAATTTTGATCAGAATGTCTCCAAAGAAGAAGCTACTCAAGCAACAGAAGAGTTAGTAGCCAAGGCTTCAGTGTTTTATCCAGAAATTGCAAAATGGTCCTTTGTTAATGCAAAGGCTGGCCTAAGAGCCATGCCACCATTGACTGAAAATGGTTCAGTTCCCCTTATGGGATGTTTGAATGACCTAATAGGGGATAAAAGTGGCTGCACGTTTTGGTTAGTTGGAGGGTTAGGCGCTAGGGGATTGCTTTACCATGGGTTGGTGGGAAAACTGACATCACAAGCAGTGATTTCCTCCGATGAGAGCGTGATTCCTCCTGAATTTATTGATTGGAAAAAAAAGAGTCCATGTATTGTAAATTGAACTGGAAGGTTTCTTTTGCTCCTTCCCCAACCAAGAAGGGGTGAGAGTGCTGCCATGCCATTGAAATTCTGAGTCTGAGGTTTTTGTAGTGCCTTCTTTGTTGTTTTGTTGAGCTATGTTGACAAGCTTATTTATTAGTTACTAAATATTTCTGAAGATTGTTTTGCTTTTACTGGAAAAACATTGACCACTTCAATAGGATGTACCATCACAAATATCATAGAAACAGGTTATCTGTTCATATGAGAATTTTTTGCCACGAGACCTGCGATGAAGGATAACATGACTATCTGTTGTCCAGAGACCTTTCGATGAAGGACATTTCGATGAAGGTTAGCATGAGAAGTGATTTGGTTAATTCCCTCTTATATATGGTATGAAAGCTGACACTTTCATCTCTATTTATCATTAAGCAGATGATTCTATGTTTCGCTTTTAATGACTCTGATGTTAAAAAAAAAAAAAAACAGTTGGCTCTTTTATCAGATTTATCAGATATTAAATATGGTGTAAAATTTTTAGGAAGTCATTGAACGTCAGGACCATACTCTAAATCTGTTTTTGTTCACTTGACTTCATTATATCCCTTTTTAGTCACTGAAATTCTAATATGATCTAAATTTGAATCATTTCTGAACCCCTACGTGCACATTTTAATCACAAAATTTTGAACAATTCATTGAGCTAGAAAAAAAAAAAATGCATGGCTAACTACTACGATATTGCAAGTTTGCAACAAAGGCAAAATAACATTGTGCTAATGAAAAAGCAAAGAGTTACTACGATATTTTAATCAAATTATCGCCCTAAAGCAAAGAGTTACTAACCAAAAGAAAGACCTAGTGCTAATGAAAAAAAAAAAAAAAAAAGGCATCCACACACACCTTGAGATCAAGTACAAAAACTAAGTGATCTCTTTTTTTTTTTTACATTGTGTAGTGATGTGGGAAATTGTCGATATCTATGCCCTTGCGCTTTGCAGCTGCCTCAATTTGTCCCTTGTAAGTGTTCAGCTCCCTAAGCCTACAAATTCATGCATTTTTAATTGGTTAAAATCATGATAATAAATGAAATAGTATGATAGCATGGTGTGCTTCTAAAAGATACGTTAGCTAGCGTCGATACGAACCTGGCAATCTCTGCGCGTCTTCTTGCCTGCTCGGCGAGCTCCGTATCCCCACCGGTGCTCTGTTGTTGCGGGGGCACCGGGGGATCCACAGTGCTGAGACCATGCCTTGTTCTCTGAGAGTAGGCCCATTGCGCCACCCTCTCGCCCTTTCCGTAATCCTTCTTTGTCGTGAAGGCAGTCTACACATTCAATCCACCCTAGTTAACATTCTTTTTTTTGCTACCAAAATGGAACACTAATGAATGAAAATCGAGATATACGTACCTTGTTATCGACTTGGTCCCATGCCTGGCCGCTCAACACGTAGCGAATGAAGAACTTGAGAAAGTCTAGGGGAATGTAAGTGATCACGCTGTACACCCAGATAATGCTGGCCCATCCCCATCCGCACCCCTTGATATGGGCAAACCCCCACGACGCATACACTGTGATGAGAGTGGCCAACTACATGTACGGCGGGCACGACATAGTTAGCAACATGAATGGTAAATGATAAACCAAAGTAAAGCTACGTTCGTGCCTCGAGTGTATTACCAATTGAGCAAGAATGAAGGCACCAACAAGCAATAAACCGGGGCGCTCCCTCCATGAGAATGTCTTCGAGCGAGTGACGAAGATGAGAGCCTGGCTAATGATGCTCACTTGGAGGTAGATTGCTGAAACGAGTTGCTCTTCGCTATTTCTGATTGACCTTACGCCAACCAAGTTCTACATTGAAAAAGGTAACCACAAGTTGTCAAATTTTATAGCTTTTTAAAAGTAAATATAGGTAATTGATGGTTTGAAGGAAGTTATGATGATAAAATAATTGGATAATGCTAATACAGTGAAAAAATCGGTCTGGTGGGCGAGATAGTAAAAGACGACGGTCATGATGGCCAAGTACGTGCCGAGCCCAATTCCAGTAGCAAAGATCTCCTTAAGTTTCCAGGAGTCGGGTGTCGCAGAGGGCTTCACACGATCCTTCGATATGGTCAAGATGGTTCCGTCATTGAGTATAGCAATAATGAGTATCATAAAAGGGGAGAAATCAAAGCGCCAAATGAGCGCGAGGAGGAGAAATCCTAAAACGATACGGATTGTGATGGAGATTGCATAGATTGTGTAGTTTTTCATCCGTTGGAATATAGCACGGCTTGTCCTGACGGCATCAATTATGACGCTCAGTCCAACCTCGGTCAGCACGATATCTGAGGCACTGCGTGCTGCATCCGTTGCATCAGCCACCGCTATGCCAATATCAGCCATCTTTAAAGCCGGTGCGTCATTCACACCATCACCAGTCATGCCACATATGTGGTTCCTTTTCTGAAGCCGTTTCACGATCTCGTACTTGTGTTCTTCAAAATCAAGATATAAGATCATCCATCACTCATACATTCTCAACATTTTAAGTTTTTGTAATTTGAGAAAAAAAGTAAGGATTCTATGAATTTCAAACCTGGGAACACTCCCGCAAAGCCGTCAGCCTTCTCAATGAGGTCGTCGATTTCTACTCCGTCGTCTATTTCTCCTCTGGCACTCAAAAGAGCCGAGGAATGATACATGTTTGTACCCATGCTGAGTTCACGACCGGTCTCCTTGGCAATTGACAATTGATCGCCTGTGATCATCTTGACGTTCACTCCGAGGTCAAGTGCTTTTTTAATTGTATCAGCGCTGTCATGCCTCGGCGGGTCATGAAGAGGCAGCAAGCCCATATACTCCCAAGGCTCGCCGGCGCTTTCTTTAGTAGCCTCCGGCACCTTTTGCCTGGCCACAGCCAGCGAGCGGAAGCCACGCACAGCATATCTTTCGATAGTTTCATAAACCCCTTTCATTTGGTGTTCCGTCATGTTGCAAAGGTTCATGATTTGTTCCGGGGCTCCCTTGCTTGCTCGGTGCCAGCTTCCATCTTTAGTGTCGATGTAGGTAATCGCAGTGCGCTTGTCAACGGGATTGAACGGGAAGAAGTGAACTTCCTCGATGCCATCACGTGCCTTCATACAGGTTAACGGATTCACACGAGATTAGTAATTAATTACTATTTAAGGTAGAATTGGATTCAAGTGTTCAATTAATTACCTCTTTTGGATCTGCGAGCATTCCAACCATACAGGCATCGATAGCATCTTGATTTTCGACCCTTGAAGCTCTTGCAGCGTACAAAATGATCATATCTTTATCGATGTTACTCGAGGACATCTACGCAAAACCAAAAAGAAAATGAGTTCAAACCATGCATGACATATATTTTAAGAGGAAAGAAACAAAGAACATTTTGTAAACCGACCTCGATCAGTTTTTTATCTACGGTAAGCTTGTTCAAAGTTAGAGTGCCAGTTTTGTCGCTGCAAAGCACATCCATGCCCGCCATCTCCTCAATCGCCGTCATCCTCTTGGTGATGGCTCCCTGCAAAGCTAATCTATGGGACCCGATGGCCATGGTCACGGATAGCACGGTTGGCATGGCGATTGGGATCCCGCCAATTAGCAAGACCAAGAGGTTATCTATTCCTTTACGGTACGGACGGTGCTGCACACCGTACATCACGATAATCTCGATCAACATACCGATAGCAATCGAGCAGATGCAGAAGTTCCCGATAGATCTTAGGACCTTTTGGAAGTGCCCTACGTTGTTGGTGCTGTTGACAAGATGAGCAGCCTTGCCGAAGAAGGTACGGATACCGGTACTGATCACAACAGCCTCGATTTCGCCCTGCTTGCATGTCGATCCGGAGTAGACTGCTTGACCTGGCTTCTTTGTCACTGCGATGGACTCGCCTGTCAAAGCCGATTGATCGATCTTAAGGGGATCACCTTCCAAGAGGCGAGCATCGGCAGGGATTATGTCACCTAGCTTCACGCTGATGATATCTCCAGGAACCAAGATCGCTGCGTCCTGCTCCGACCATTTGCCATCCCTCAACACCTGTCGAATTCCCCCAAAAAAAAAAAGAAAAAAAAAAAAGTATGCATCTTTCTCAAATGTAGTTATTTATCTGTGAAGTTTATTTAAACTTTTAACTGAAGAATGCTTACCTTGGTCTTAGGGGCAAGACTGGCCATGAGGGCGGCTGCAGCGTTACCGGCATTGTTCTCTTCATAAAAGCTAATCGAAGAATTTAGAAAGAGAAGGACAATGATACCTATGAAGTCTTGCCAGTCTGGAATTTGACCCTGCCGCACGCAAAGCACGTAAACATGTTAGAAAACCATTACTGGTAATGTTGTTTTTTTTACAGTAAGTAACATCAATTTACGACGGATAACTGGGACTTTAGACTGAATTTAGTACCTGGATAACGGTAGCCCCGATTGCGATGATGGCTGCTGTTTCCATCACCCATGATAGGGGGTTCCACATGAACCCCAGAAACTTCAGGATCTTACTCTCCTGCACAGAAAATATACAAAGAAATGAATAAATTGTGAAGCTCTAGTATTATATAGCTATACTGTTGCACAATTCCTCTAGTTTTAAAACTATGAACTTAGAAATACACCAGGAAACCAAATATTTTAAGAACATTTTTGTCTATCTATGTATCTTTTTCCTACTTTGGGTACACTGAATTTGTGATCTAGCTGATGTAACAGCAGATGATCAGGAAGGTTTTCACAGTTTTCTTTTGGGGGTTGATTTAAAATGGTGTACTGAAGAAGCTTAGATGGATGTAACTTAGAATTTTTGATAATTGCTTTTAGTTGAAAAACAAAGAAAAGTAATGAGGAGGCCCTGTATTTTGGTGAGGATTTTTAACATGAAATAGACAACTTTTAATGATATTCCGGTGACTTGACACTCATTTTTATCTCAAAAATACAATGTTTAAATGACATTTGGGTGGCTTGACCGTCATCTTTATCTCAAAAGTACAATGTTTAAATTTTAATAACAAAGTATGAAAATTAAAGATGCATACTTTTTTTATAATAACAAAGCATACTAAAAATTAAGGTGCAATAACAAAGTATGGAAATTGAAGATGCAACAATACAATTTCCTTACTAAAAACAGAAACTGTTAATTCCTGCATATTCTGCACCATATATATATATTCTATCAGATTTTTTATGTACTAGCTGTTTGCTACAAATTCAAGCTCAAAAACATGAATATGCTTCCATGAAAGATTTTCAAGTTCAAGGTATGCTAACCTTTTTCTCTTCTAGCTTGTTAGGTCCAAACTGCTGAAGGCGCGCTTCCGCCTCGGCCGTACTGAGACCTTTCTCGTTGCAGTGCAGGTGTTCAAGAAGTTCCTCCATTGCAATCTTCTCCTGAACGATCGGTACGCAGATGACAGAACAAAGCCAATTGAAAAAAGGGTACAAAAAACAAAGAAATTAAACAGGTAATTTAATGTATCATGACTTACAAGATCGACGTTCTCGTTCATGATGTCGTCCATCGCGCCGCCCGCCATGTCTCCGAGTAAAACTATCTCCCTGTCTTTCTTCTTTTCTCTTGAAGTGCCGACGGCACAGAGGCGCCAACGCTCTGTTCCGTGCTGCTGTACAATGCATCAAACTCCCTGTTTTTATAGCTAGATTACGGTACGTATTAATATTTTTTTGCTAATTTTAAGTTCAGATAGAATCCTGATTGTTTTTCCTCTATTTTTTCAATTGTACCAAAATATAATTTCCTTATTCAGGACATTGTATAACAGGACACAATATTTTCTGCAAATTTCTTCTTTGAAACGTTTTTTTTTAACTATAGTAATTTATTATGACCCCAGATTAAGATGGGTACAATATAAATTCAGATAGGTACCAACATTAGTATAAGCAATGAGTTTATCTTGGATTTGATTGTTTTAACTTGAGGAATATCTATATTGTAATCTGTTGTATTTATTAGAAACTCTTGACATAGATTGTTTTTATTTCGAGAAAATCAATATAAATAACAAAAACACGAATAAACATACAGAATTATGGAGGTGAAGCCTATATATATATTTCTTTTTATTTTACCAGCATGTAGAATTATGTTAAATATTTATATCAAAGTTTTGCTCATGTCAATCTTAATTTCACCTTTTTTTTTTTTCTTTTCCTATTTCTTTCTAAGTTTCGTAATAACTGAAATTATAGTATTGATGACCCCAAATTAAATGCATAAAATGCAAATATGAGCTATTCTTGCATGATGACTCGAAATTCATTGCCGTTGGATTTTCTGATCGGACGGTGTACAAGCCAGTTACCAATGAAGCAGCCGGTAATGGAAATGCACTAGCCGGTTCCGAAAAATTAAAACAATCTATAGACTAGAAAGAGGGGTAACTCTCTCCAAGCACCTCAACTATGCCACATTATCAATATTATTAACCATTGATTTTGTTTAAATCTCTTCATCTACTTTGATCTAATGATTTATATTTATTCTCTCTCTCCATTTAATAAGATAATATAATATGTCTAAGACAAAAATTAATCCTTAAAGTGGTCTAACCTTTATGTACTATTATTTATAAATTATTACATCATCATCATTATTGTTCACATCAAAAAATTTTAAATTATGTTCAATTTTTTTTAAAATAAATATTTTTATTTTATAAGCTGTATTATTTTTTTGTTATCATATTTCAGGGCGAACGAGTTACAGCTCTAGTGTAATTAAATATGTATGACGATACTAGGATGTCAATGAGAGGGATTTATGAAGATTTCCAGTGTTTTGCTGTACAAACAATGTGATTAAGATTAATATGTTGATGTCACTGAATCTATGGTTTCAGTTCTTCTATGATCCAAATCCGATCGGAGGGTCCTCAGGTCGGTATTTGGGCCGTCTGATCAAGATTGAACGAATGAGATCAATTACAAAAAAGCCCCACAAGATCTACTCGGACCTTCACCGACCGTGAGATTTTGATCGAACAGTTTACAATCCAAGATACGATTGCAGGACCCTCTGACAGCACTCGCAGTCGTAGCTGGTACCGACTCGAATATCTTTGTTGGATACCAAATTCTTGTATAACAATACGAATTCCAGTCTCGAAAACATAAGAAGTAATACACATCAAGTTTATGGGAGCTCTAAAGAACATCCCCCAGATTCAAGTTGCCGTGGCGGCATGACCGTCAACGTAGCAGGCACCTTTTCTTACATGCCCTTCTTCTACTGTAACAAAAATCAACAAAAAATTGAGGGATGATATCTAATGGGAATAGGTTATAGTCCATTTAACAGTGTATAGAAATCTTGCAAGTTTGTACAGACGAAACCAACCAAAAAAAAAAAGGAAAACATGCAGTAACAGGTTATACCAAAACAAACCTCTCTTTGCCAGTATTTTGACATTTATCGCCTTAATAAAGGAAAATTATTGTGTTATTTTATGACATTGGAAAGCAGGGATTTGTGTCAATTTATACCATTACAGTTCATTAAACAGTTCACCAACTTGCATTTGCGGTCAGAAAGTTTAACCGAAGGTTTCTGCGAGTACTTTTAGATTTTTAACTCCCATTATGTGATTGAGTCCCTGGTGCTTCATTTTAAGCATTCAAATTTCAAAAAAGTAACATCATAAAGCTTGGAAACACCATACATTATAATGCTGGTACCGGTATGTACTGATTTATTCCTACAAATCTGCTTATAGAAAAGCAGTATCCTGAAAAAGTTTACAACTTGTTTGGCTTCCTGAACTCTTTGGCAATTCAATTACCCAACCAAGTATTCTCATTGGTTTACTGTTTATACCGGACTTTCTACAGTGAATTGTGCGGTCAAGATGTTGTGTTGAGACTTGAGACAGTACAGAGATCAACACCACAGAATTCCATCAGATTAAGTCTAAAAATTAGATTCAACTAGGAATCCAAGTCTCAATTTCAAATAGTAACATCATAAAGCTTGGAAATACCATACATTATAATGCTGGTACCGGTATGTACTGATTTATTTACAAATCTGCTTATAGAAAAGCAGTATCCTGAAGAAGTTTACAACTTTTTTTCTTCCTGAACTCTTTGGCCATTCAATTACCCAACAAAGTATTCTCATCAGTTTACTGTCTATACCAGACTTTCTACAGAGAATTATGAATTCATATCCTCTAAACTACTGCACAGTACTCCAATCGTTGGATCTGCTTTGAGATTCGTGCAACTCAATCTCAAAAAAGCCCCCTATAATCCTCATCGTTGATTCGCTGTGCAGTACATACACAGCAGAGGATAAGCACTCGTGAATTATGCAGTCAAGATGTTGTGTTGAGACTTGAGACAGTACAGAGATCAACACCACAGAATTCCATTAGGTTATTTAAGTCTAAAAATTAGATTCAACTAGGAATCCATCAAAGTAATCTAACCTTCACAAATGCAGCTCCTCTCCACTTAAACAAAGGAAAGAGCGGCAAAAGGTACCCGAGATGTACTGGTTCCAAGGAGAGAAGTGAGACATGAGAGAAATATAAGCGCCCGAGAAGAATCAGCATCAAACCAGTGCCATATTCGTTAAGAATTTGAGAAAGATACACATAATCATACACTAGAAATAAGAAAAATTTCCCTGCATTTCTAAAAATCCGAACAATGGCAGAGAAATGAGGATAAATTCTACCTCCAAAAGATCCAACCGAACTGTCTGATTCGACAATGAGCTAATCGGATGAATCAGAAACTAGAATCACCTAAAATTGAGTTTGATTCCCTACTTTATATTTGCAATTGCTTGGCAATTCCACTTTACTGGTAATTCCTTGTCAGATTAGATGAAAACCTGAAAATTTTGTCCTCCCTAGGTAAGCATCATACAAACCCGGCACTTTTTCTTTGTAATTCTCGACAAATCGCTCCTCGAACTGTTTCTCAGAGATGCACAGCAAGGTGTACATGCTTGGTTTCCCATTCCACAGCCCCTTTTTACCAAGCGCCTCCATGACTGCACAGCGCGGGATTATTCTATTCTCCAGACTTACCGTAAGAAGCGCCACTCTCTTGACAATTGAAGCAGGGTCCCAATTTAGAGTCTTTGTGAAAAAATCCATTGTCTTTTGAATCTTATCGTCGGATAGCATCATACACGTCGGTTGCCTCGCGAAGGCCGTCAGAACGTCCTCCTTGGACCATCCGAAGGTCATGTAAAGCTGCATTTTCCTCTCCCACGTCGTCTTCTTGGTAACAATCATCGCAATCAGCCCCGTGCTAAACGTTGACGTGTCGGGCCTCATTCCTAATCCCCTCAACCTACTCAAACCTTCTCTAACCTCGGTCACAGTATGCGACATCACCAACGGATTCTTCTCAAACATCTGCGCGATCCTGCCATCCGGGACTCCGAACGCTCTCAACTCCCTGACAACCGGCACGACGCTCTTCTGAAGGTCATTCCTAAGAAGCCACGGGCCACGTTCGCAGGCCTTCATAACAAGCGGTTTAAAACCCAACAACCTCTCAAGGAGATTCAAATTGGGGATGATCCGGGAGGCGAGGCTGGCGCAGAGGATGTTGGGGTCCCGGCAAATGAGCTTAACAAGCCTTTCCTGTGAGAACCCATAATCTAAAAAGTAGTCCAGCTTGGGCTCGATGGTCTTCTCGGGCTCGGTGCTGAGGAACCAGGGGTCCCGGGACATGATCTTGTTGGTCTGGGCAACCGAGAAGCCGTACCGGGCAAAGGAGGAGGAGAGGGTGTTGGGTCTTGTCTCCTCCACCGGAGGAGGTGCAGCAGCATAGGAGGCGACTGAAGTGAGGGAAGCACGGTGGGAGTTGGAGGGAGGGAGCCCGGGGAAGAGGAGGCCGGTGGGGATGGAGTGGGGATAAGTTGGGATTGGATGAAGATGAAGATGAAGAAGAGAGAGCATTGTTGTTGCCTCCTGCTTCTCTCAGTTTTCTGGGCCTTTATTTTTTGAGTAGTATTTTATTTATCTATCAGTCCATCGTATTTTTTTTATTTCTAATGAACAAATATTATTTTCAGTGAACATTTATATCTTTATCCACCGGTCCATCGTATTTTTAATGAACAAATATTATTTTTCAGTGAACATTTATATTTTTCCGATAAATAGATATCATTTTTCAGTGAACAAATATACTATGATTCGCAATAAACATTTATGCAATTATGGTAAACACATGGATACACGTGGTGTGTCTAAAAGAGATGGATGGGTAACCTACTTTATAGGAGTGGACTCTACGTATTTCTCTTATTTTTTCTCTCTTTATGAGGAACTTATCATGGATTCATGATGTTTGGGATGGATTTTTTTAAAAAGTCTAAGAAAGATAGTTTAACAAATCTTGAAAATGAAAAGAGTTTATATATATTATATTTATGAATTGAATATGTTTTCAATTATATTTAGTTTAAATGTTGTTTAATAGTCAATCAATTATATTTATGAATTGAATGTGTTTTCAATAAACAATATCCAAACTTATTGATTAAGTTTATGCATGAAGTTTTTATTTTGATTAATTACTTTTCCAGGTTTTAATTTGAGTGGACGCCTTCCTAAATTATTCTACTT
Organism: Cyperus esculentus; assembly: GCA_030179965.1. Classification (NCBI taxonomy): domain Eukaryota; kingdom Viridiplantae; phylum Streptophyta; class Magnoliopsida; order Poales; family Cyperaceae; genus Cyperus; species Cyperus esculentus. The sequence continues at coordinate 2,023,284 of JASGLE010000005.1, read as the reverse complement.
TTTGATAAATTGTTCTAACATAACTAAAGTACTCTTTCCAACATTTTAACTGAAATATTTATGCTTCATGAACTTTTAATTTATAAAAGTAAATATTTTTTCTTAAGAGTTTTGATATTTATGCTTCAAGATATATATAGATATTTAAGAGTTGATATCATTTTTTAAGAGTTTTGATCTAGTACACCAACTTTTTTTTTTTTTAAAAAAAAAGAATTTTAAACATCATGAATTGGATGATTAGTGGGTTGTAGGGCAAGTAAAAAATGACTTAATTGTATGGCTTTTTAGAGAATATTGCCCACATTCTGGTTGTTGGAGTGCACTTTCCATTTCCTTTCATTAATCATATAACTCAAAACGTTGCATTTCTTTTTTTTTTTTTCAAACAAAAGTTGATATATCAGAGCAAAAGACTATGATATAACAGTTTTACCAGAGTTTGCACCAATCTAGAGGTAGGCTCTGAACCTTCAATGCATACAATTCATATATGTATCTGTCATCTATTTTGGATTTGAAAAGCAGCAAAAAAAAATATTAATAATAATTATTAATCACTACCATATTGCAGATCATCAAATTAGATTTACTATTGAGAAGAAAAATCTGTATTTTAATCAAATTGTACAAAGCGCATTGTTATTCCATGTTCTCACCACACAAAGAATAGGAAGAAAGATTACAATATTCATTCCCAAAAAGAATCATTTTTTATCACATTGTGACTTATCAAAATATGCATCAAGAAAAAAATGGTGCGTGTGATTATATATGTAGGATTGAATTTTCTCTTCTACTGAGACACAATAGGTAAACTGTGTAATACGACTGTCTCAACTGTCAGACCAGGCCCAAAACCGAAAAGCACTCCCCAGTCGAGCCCCTCTCCGGTGGTTGCCTTGCCTTCCTCAGCTGACCGCTTCCTCATCTCGTCCATAATGAATAGAACACATGCGCTAGACATGTTACCGTACTCGCTCAAGATGTGCCTTGTGGCGCGCATCTTCTCCTTTTGTAGTTCGAGCTTGGCCTCTACTTGGTCCAAGATTGCCGGACCTCCAGGATGAGCAATCCAAAAGATTGAGTTCCAATCATTGATGCCTATTGAAAAAAAAATTATATATTGGCAAATTTAGGAAACTAATCTAGTTTTTAATTAATCTTAACATTAAAATATTAGTATCTGTGCAGGTAGAAAAATTGTAGATTTATTACATACCGAGAGGAGTGAAGGCCTCAATGAGACTTTTCTCGATGTTTTTCGATATAAGTCCGGGAACATCCTTGAGGAGGTGGAAGGTGAGACCTACTTCACGAAGGTGACCGTCTATGGCTCCTTGTGAGTCAGGCAGGATTGTTTGTGAAGCAGAAATTAGCTGGAAACACGGCCGCTCAATTGAAAGGTCGGGGTCAGCACCGACTATGACAGCAGCAGCTCCATCACCAAAAAGTGCTTGCCCTACCATGGAATCAAGATGTGTCTCTGTTGGACCGCGAAATGTGACAGCGGTGAGCTCTGAGCAAATCACCAACACTCTGGCCCCACGGTTGTTCTCAGCAAGGTCCTTGGCCATGCGAAGAACAGTGCCACCAGCAAAGCAACCTTGTTGGTACATCATGAAACGATTTACCGATGGTCGAAGGCCGAGGAGTTTGGTGACTTGATAGTCGGCTCCCGGCATGTCCACTCCACTGGTAGTGCAAAAGATCAAGTGTGTGATCTTTGATTTGGGCTGGCCCCATTCTTTGATGGCCTTGACTGCCGCCTCCTTTCCGAGCCTTGGAACCTCTCTTACCACAATGTCCTGACGTGCATCAAGTGACGGCTCCATGTAAGCACAGATATTTGGGTTTTCAGCGAGGATCTCCTCCGTCAAGTGCATGTATCTCTTCTTGATCATTGATTTGTCGCCTGAAAAACGATACATAAGATACCAAAAAAATGTTTTAGAAATTCCGAAATTGATATGACACGAATATATTGTTCTTGAATTAATCTATTGTTGTAGTTTTGTCCAAAAACAGCTTAGAAAGAGTACTCACACATGCGCTTAAACCTCTCCTTAAGGTCAGTCATATGCTCGCTCTTTGTGACGCGGAAGTAATAGTCAGGGTAGTCAGCCTGGTACAAGCAGTTGGCAGGTGTGGCCGTACCGATGGCCAAGACGGTGGCCGGTCCCTGAGCACGCTGTGCTTGTCTGATTTCATCGACGCTGGCCATGATTAATTGATTAATTACCTCTTTCTGAATGAAATAATAAGGCGCAAGGTAGGAGGATATGAAGCAAGAGAGAGAGGAGTGAATGTGAATTGGTGAGTGAAGTGTGAGATTAGCTAGGGAGTGGATTTATAATAAGAGGCGTGGATGGAGTTAGTTGAGTTGGATTTTGTTGAAATCAAACATATGCATGGTGGATTAGTATGCTGGTCAAATATGGACAATTTTCTATTCCCAATTATGTTGCCCAAATGCTAATTTGCATGCTAAGTTGCTAACACCAACCCACCCCACCTACCTACTAATGAATTTTTTTTGTCTGTGTCCAAAAAAAAAATGAATTTGCAATCTATACCCGTTTTTATAAGAATATCAGGAATATACCTAAAAACTGCCGATCAGCGGTCACAGTTCATTTCAACCGTCAGCGGTCAGAAACAAAAAAAAAATTCCGTGTCCGACCACCACGTCCTGGTCGCCGGCGGTCTGGACTCGGCGGTCAGACACGAAAAATATTTTTTTGTCTTTTCAGAGCAGGACGTTCAGAGAGATAACAAAAAATTGTACAAGTTCGAAATTTTTAATTTAGTGCCTGACCGCAGAGTTCAAACCGCCGGCGGTCAAGACGTGGCGGTCACTCTGTATCAAAATGAACTGTGACCGCTGGCCGCCAGTTTTTAGGCATATTGCTGATATTCTTATAAAAACGGGCATAGATTGCAAATTCATATTTTTTTTGGCATAGACGAAAAAAATAATCCCTACTAATACCATAAATTCATAATTGACAGTTTGACTGGAGTGGCGCAGATGGAGTCAACAAGCCCTTGCTACTACCAATTTCCTATGTAATTACACTTGCACGTGGTCAATAAAAGACTATAAGCAGTCATTGATGGATAAGTTGGGGAGTTAATCATATTATATATACCATATGAGTATGGATTTTTGACCATTCTTATCTTCACAATAATACATTTCAAAAGTTAAAAAAAATATTTAGAAATAGGAAAAAAACAAAAAAAAAAAGTTATATTTGTATTCTTTCGTATATAGATAATAGATTGATGGTGTATCAAATTTCAATCAATTCGAATGTTGTTCAATAGCTCTTCAAAATTTTGTGCTTTCTTTAATGATTGTAATTAATTAATAGTTTTTGATGGACTATTAAACAACTCTCAAATTGAATATTCTTAAGAACATAATTAAACTATAATTTTAACAATGCATATATAATAATGTTTCCATTTTAAAGATTTTTGTATTAAACATCTAATTCGGTTCAAAATTACTCCATTTAAAATGGTCATCAGTTAAAATCCCATAGGCACATAAAAATGAGAGCATAAGCTCTACCTTCAATGAAAAATAAGTTTACGATGTCAAAGAAGTCGATAAATTTTGATATTCATAATTCTATTAAAAATTATATATGTTGTGTATTTCTCAAATCATGGAATTTCTCAAATCATGTAGGATAGATGTGACGCATGTATAGTATTATAAATGCTAATTAATTGATATCTTTGGGACTTAATTAATTTCTAATAAGAGCAACAATGTTATGATCAACATAAAGAACAAGAAAAAGAGCAATACATACCATGTAAAAAATCCCAAATGCATCATCAATAAACTAAACGAAGTAAGTACACCTTTGATTAAATAAATTAAATTACATTTTACTCCGTCAAATGTATCCGCGATTCTGTAATTAAGCACCATCGAAAAGAAGGGAAAAGAAAAAAACAAGAAAAAAAAAAAACAGTTTTTAGTATGTGGTACGTCATGTAAATTTCACTGAATTCTAACCTAGCAGGAACAAAAAAAAAAAAAAAAAAAAATTCATCCTTTGATGATCTTTTTTTACCCAAAAAAAATCTGTTCTGTTCTGTATTTGTTACTGTTACTGTTACTGTTAGACCGTGTAGTGTCCCTGGATTGTCTCAATGTCCAGCCCCTTTAGCTTCACAACTGACTCAACATGCCCCTTCAGTGTGTGCAGTTCCCTCAGCCTAAAATCATAAAACCATATCCTTACTATATATAAAAGCATATGGGAAAAAATGATATAAAAGGGTTATCTTTCCCAAATAAGAAACCTGAGCTGTTGATCATTTTCTTAGATAGATCGGAACCGTTGATTTACGTTAATGCCCGTTAACATTAATGTCTCAGCTCATTAAAATTTAAGGCCCGTATCATTTTCCTCAATACAAGGTCCATTACATATTGTCTTAAAAATTTATTATAAGAAATAACAATTTCAGCCCAAATCAACGCGTGTGCTCTTTACTAGTATATACACAATTAGTTGATCAGCAAGTTCCAGTGCCACAAGTTCTGCGTGCTACAAGATGCCACAGAGTCTCTTTTTCATTTATATATCAAAATTTCGCATTTAGATTTCAAATCAGAATTGTTGGTCTTATTTATACTCATGAAAAAAGATGTAAGCATAAAAAATTTCATGATTAAATATTAGTATGATGAAGTGCTAACCTAGCAATCTCAGCACGCCTCTTTGCCTGTTCGGCGAGCTCTGACAGCTCCCTGTAGCTGGTGTTATCGTTGAAGAGGGCGTTGTCGCCTTCGGACTTCTTGTTGAGGCCGTGTAGAGTTCTCTGAGCATATGCCCATTCGGCTTGACGCTCGTTCTTTCCGAAATCCGTCTTGTTGGTAAAGGCAGTCTACGCATAAAACAAATACCAGTCCATATATGTCAAAATTGCATCTTTGATCCAAGGATGAAGTTTTGTTGTAGAAAATTGTAGTTACCTTGCTCCTGAAAAGGTTGTCCCATCCTTTGCCGCTCAGGACGTAGCGGATGGCGAACTTGAGGATGTCAAGCGGAATGTAGGTGACGATGCTGAATATCCAGATTATTCCGGCCCATCCCCACCCGATACCCTCGATCTTCGCAAACTCCCAGTGAGCATACACGGCGAGCAATGTAGCAACCTGCAGGAATGAATTACAAAGTTTTTAAATGAGAGAGATCAGAAAGATTGAACTATTGAAGCATATATGTGTAAAAGTTTCAAGCTTTGAAGTAAAGAATTACCAATTGAGCAGCTAGGAAGGCACCGAGAAGCAGGAGACCGGGGCGCTCGATCCATGACCAGCTCCTAGAACGGGTGACGAAAATGAGCGCTTGGCTGATGATACTCACTTGAAGGTACAATGCTGACATGAGCTCTTCCTCCTTTCCTTGAAGTGATCTCACTCCAAATCTTTCCTGAAAAAAAAAAAAAAAAAAAAAAAACATGTTTTCTAATTTGTCAGTTCAATATTAGTGATTATCATGTGTTTATCAATTATCAGTCTGGCTAATCCTACTGTATTAGTATCAATAATACAGCACTGTTCAACTTACCGAGAAGAAGTCGGTGTCATGAGTGAGATGGAAGAACAGCACGGTTATGAGAGCCATATACGTGCCGAGTACAATACCGGTAGCAAAGATCTCCTTGAGCTTCCAGGAGTCGGGAAGCGGAGATGGTTTCACACGGTCCTTAGAGATAGTCATGATTGTACCATCATTCAGAATGGCGATGATTAGGACCATGAAGGGGGAGAAGTCGAATTTCCAGATCAAAGCGATCAAGAGGAAGCCGAGGACGATACGAATGGTGATGGAGACGGCGTAGATGGTGTAGTTCTTCATGCGCTGGAAGATGCAACGACTGGTTAGCACAGCGCTGATGATGACACTGAGACCGGGCTCGGTAAGAACAATGTCAGACGCACCCCTCGCAGCATCAGTCGCATCAGCGACGGCAATACCAATGTCGGCCTTTTTGAGAGCAGGAGCATCGTTCACACCATCGCCAGTCATACCGCAAATGTGCTTCCTATCCTGGAGCCGCTTCACAATTTCATACTTGTGCTCTATTCAAATAAAGAAAAAAAAAAGGTAAGATAATAAATAAATTATATATTGTTTCGTAGGCACGACATCTTTCGATTATGTTATCACCTGGAAAGACTCCGGCGAATCCATCAGCTGTCTCGATCAACTCATCAATTGGCATCCCAGCGACGTCGCTATTAGCATGACCACCTCTCTCACCCAAAAGGGTTGTTGAAGGGTACATGTTGGTGCCCATGCCAAGTCGACGGCCAGTCTCCTTACCGATAGCAAGCTGGTCACCAGTGATCATCTTAACATTGACTCCAAGAGCAAGAGCACGCTTGATGGTCTCGGCACTGTCATGTCTTGGCGGGTCGAAAAGGGGCAAGAGGCCCATGAATTGCCATGGACCACCAAGACTCTCTTTGTTCTTGTCGGGCACCTCTTGCCTTGCGACGGCCAACGAGCGAAGACCACGATCGGCGTATTGTCCGATTATATCGTGACATCTCTTCCTTGCCCCCTCTGGTAGGTTGCAGAGGTCAATAATCTGCTCTGGGGCACCCTTGCTTGCTCTGTGCCATCTACCGTCAGAGTCAATGTATGTCATGGCAGTGCGCTTGTCGACCGGGTTGAAAGGGAGAAAGTGAACTTCCTGTATACCCGCACGAGCCTAAATCGAAAAAGCATTATTTTTAATTAGTTCAAAAGGGCAACGACGGTAAGTTATTTTGTCGGTACAGATATTTAAAAGGCTTCACTGATTTATACCTCTTTAGGATCGGCGAGCATTCCGACCATGCAGGCATCAATGGCATCTTGATTCTCAACCCTCGATGCCCTCGCAGCATAGAGCACAACCGATTCTTTATCCAAACCATTGACAAACACCTACAAGTGTCCAACCGATTTTCCCGTTAATTCTATCATAACATATATATATATATATATAGAAAGTTAAATTATGTGCTAAATGATAAAATTAGAACTTATTTATGAATATTAATTAACCTCAATTAGTTGCTTGTCAACAGTGAGCTTGTTTAGAGTAAGGGTTCCGGTCTTGTCACTGCACAGCACATCCATGCCAGCCATCTCCTCGATAGCTGTCATACGCTTTGTGATAGCTCCCTGCTCAGAGAGCTTGTGGGACCCGATTGCCATTGTCACAGACAGGACTGTAGGCATGGCGATGGGGATACCACCGATGAGCAAGACTAATAAATTGTCAATACCGCTGCGGTACACGCGGTGTTGAACAGCATACATGATGACGATTTCAATGATTATGCCGACAGCAATCGAACAGATGCAGAAGTTCCCGATGGCGGTTAGAACCTTCTGGAAGTGACCCACATTGTTTGTGCTGTCAACAAGGTGAGCTGCCTTGCCGAAGAAGGTGTGGACACCGGTAGCAATGACTACGGCCTCGAGTTCTCCTTGCTTGCAGGTGGAACCGGAGAAGACCTCATCGCCGGGATTCTTTGTCACTGGGAGGGATTCACCTGTCAGGGCTGACTGATCAATCTTGAGGGGATCACCTTCCAATAGACGAGCATCAGCAGGGATGATGTCACCGAGCTTGACGCTGATGATATCTCCGGGAACTAGGATTGCTGCGTCTTGCTCTGCCCACTTGCCATCCCTCAACAACTGCAAGAAATTAAGTACATTATATCATTTTTTTTGTTATGGCCTCTTTCAATTATAGTTTCGAAATCGGTTTCTGATTGAAAAGTAGCTCGCCTTAGTCTTCGGAGCAAGACTGGCCATGAGTGCAGCAGCCGCATTACCGGCATTGTTCTCCTCAATGAAACTAATAGTCGAGTTGATGATGAGGAGGACAACGATACCCACAAAGTCTTGCCAATCCGGAGGCTTGCCCTACAATGAATTAGACATGTACGATAAACAATTTGTCGATCATGTCGTTTGTTTAAGTCACAAGATCACTTGAAATGCAACTTTGCGGGAAAATGGGATTGGCATACTCCTCCATTGGCAAGGGCAATTGCCATGATTGCAGCCATCTCCATGACCCATGAGAGCGGATTCCACATGAAGCCTAAGAACTTGAGGAATTTGCTTTCCTGCAAGTAAATAGAAGAATTAATGCACGGCATGATTGTGTCAGTTACTATTCGACTGTAAGGCGTTAACTAAATTTGCAAACCTTTTTCTCCTCGAGCTTGTTGGGGCCAAAGATCTGGAGACGGTTTTCCCCCTCGGTACTGCTCAGCCCTTCTGCAGAACATTTGAGCTGCTGGAACACCTCTGGCACAGGGATCGTCTCCTGAATTGTACAAGCGGAAACGAAATTTCGATGTTCAGTATATTATTTTTTTTCTTTTGGCAAAGATAATGTGATAGTTCATAGTTGGCTAATCTTGCCTCTCATTTCAGGAATTATCTCTTGACATGCATTTACCATAGTCTTTTATTAATCAAAATGTCGAAAGAAGTACGATATATTGTTTTTTTTGTGAGATTTTTGTAATCAAGAAATAGAATGCAAGGAAATTCCTAAACACAATAGCAACTCACCAGGTCAACATTCTCATTTTTTATGTCGTCAAGCGAGATTGATGAAGCCATTTTTCGAGTCGCTCTATGTACCAGCCAAAGGCACAGAAGAGGTACGAAACAACCTCAGCTCTGTGCAATTGGATTAGAGAAGGATCCGAAACTCTCTATTTTATAGATTAGTGAAGTGGTCCTGATTATTTGCTAATAATAGCGCATGGAGTTCCGTTACTTTCGCTTGCGCTGCATCAGCAGTTCGAGAAACTCTTGGCTGTTCGTAATTTGCCAATAAGAGAGGAGTTCGGCGCGCCCCTGTATCCACTTTCCTTCATAGATGATAACATACAGGACAATATTAGCGAATTGGTGTGATTGAAAAATCTCAGTATATGGCCATAAATTGCAATGCCAGAGTAGATTCCTGTTACATCATTAGCCTTTTTTAGATATCTGTAAGAATTTGGTTATACACTGATTGCGGTTCGGGCAGCATTCTGTCATAGCCACTTAAAACTATAAATGACCAATTGGATATTGATAGCCAAACAATCTGAAGATATGCTTCATAACTACACTGAGATGAATCGGTATCAATCCACTCACATTCAAATCTGCTATTTTGCAGGGCCAGATGTAGGATACTACATTTCGACATTCTTTACGTTTCATTAGCAGTCCAAATTTAGTGTTTCGCCAATACTGCACACTCCTCGGCCCCGGGAGCACTACTCTTTCCAGAATTATTCTTTAGTTACAGAATCTTCTGCAGTCGAACTCATCACCCAGTGCTCCCGCATACGGAATAGGAATTTGTTGCCTCCAAAAAGAGAGTTATCAGTGACAGTGGAGCCAAGTAAATTATCCAATCAAAATCACTACACTGTCATTTTTGTCTATTCTTATCCTGCCAGTATCTATCAGACAAACTCTATCCCTTGCATAATTCTCTAAATTTAATTTTCAAATCACTTTCTTATCATTGTTTATTTAGGATTTTAACATGATCTATTATTATCTTCAATTTCATTTCTAAGATTGTCCATCTTATCTGTCTGCACTTACACAGAAGACCATATAAAGCAAATATTTGCCTCTAGATGTTCTTCATTTTTCTTCAATCAATACGGGCCATAGTTTGTAGATTCCAATATTTTTCTAAAAGAAAATAGGGCTCTTAGATAAATCGAAATATAGATACCTTTATCCAGATTCCAATAATTTTCTAAAAAAAAAAGAGCTCTTGATTAGCCAACAGATATTAATATATCCAAATATCCATTTTAACACTATGTTTGGATGCATAGTAGATCAGTGGATGGAGGGATAGGAAAGAAGATAAGTTTCCATTATCATTTTTGTTTGGTTGGATTTTTAACAGGAAATTAAGGTTAACGAAGGTCAAAACTCCTGTAATTGATAATGCTCACATTTTGTTACTCCCCAAAATCGAGTATAGCAGACATAAACAAAGCAAACCAAACAAGAGAACGTAAGATATAGTTACATTCCTTTTCATATTCCTCCTAATCTTTACTTTCTCCCCCTCCCTCCCTCTGCTAAATTACTCCCATCCAAACTATGAGACTTGTATCTGCGTGTGACTTTGTTCGTTGCTTAAATAGTTAGATTGTTGATAAAAAAAATCGATGAAAAGAAAACATTTATGATGTAGCTAAGTCACAGGGGTTATATGGCTACAACGAGAGAAGAACTAAAGGTAGAAATGCAATTGTTCATCTCAGAATCTTCTAAAACATCGCCTTGGCACTCCTTGTTGGTTCGGTTGTTCGACATTTCCTAATAGGTGAGGTTTTACTGTGCCACCTCAAAAACACTTCAAGCAAAATTTAAGTCTATTAAACGAATGAAGCCGACAAAACTAAAAAAGTGCACCATTTAAGTCTATCAAATTTGATCCCAAATCTCATATAACACTTCAATTATAGTTACAAGGACTTCGGGCAAAAGCTTGATCAATAGAGAGAAGTCTCTTCCAAAACATAAATCTGATTCAGTTTAATCAGAGCCTCAGAGGGCCAATTCATAAAACTGGGTAATTTCCTGTTTCCATCATTACTAGCCGATACGAATGACACAGGCTCAAAGCTCCTCACACATCCCTTCATAAGCCAAAACGGTATATAAATGTCCATCACACTCATGTAACATTTTCCAGTAGAGATGCAATATTCAACTATCTGATGACAGCATACTTACCAAAGTTCCCATTTTCTAGTACACACCAGCAACAGAACATGGCATCCGATAGAAGATTATACAGTAGGGGGATTTCAGAACTAATTATAATATCAAGTATCATTTACCAATTCAAAATTAAAACAAACTACTCTTATAACAAAATGAGACTGAGTACAGCATGACATAAGCACAAAATCATAAAGCCCGATCTTTAAAGCTCCACCTACTTCCAAACAGTTCTCGAAATTTGACAAAAGCAAAACCCTAATACAATTAGGAAGGAGATAAACCACCTACGAGCTTAGAATCCCAGCTTGGTACGGCGCCAGTGCCTGCGCTTTGCGTTGTACCTGGCATTCAAAAATACATCTCAGAACTTGAAACAAAACAATGATAGAAACAACTTTGACAGACAATTCCATAATTTAAAAATCTATTCAATTAGCCTAAATTTGACCAACATAATTGCCAACAGAAATAACACAATTAATGGCATCATATTATTTAAGTATACTTTATTCAAATAACCAAACATTGGATCTAACAGTTTATCCTACTAGGTAAAAGTCCACCTCACAATAAAAAAAATTAATCTAAAAAAGAGCCTAATTTATGTGTAACCAAATATTGTATGTAGCACAGACATAATGGTTAAATGCATGGCAAGCAATTTAAAAACACAATAACACAATAAATTGTTCAATTGAACAAATAATCAGGCCGCTACAGGTCGACAACACATTCACTCACATACATCAAATCAACAGCTGATACCCTACCGAATAAGTTCCCTCTTCAGTAACTATTTCCGGTAACAACAAATAATTCAGGCTTAATGTTTGCATTAACATACTAAAGAGAGCCTCTTGCTCATCACAGATATTCTCAATTCTACCAGTAAACAAAATTTAATCGAAGGCATATTCAGCCCAAATTAAACAAACAAATTAATTAAAAGATGAAGGTGATGAGATCTGAGTCCGGACCTGATGGTGTTGTCGGTGCGCATGCGGATCCAGTGAGGAATGGGGCGGTTCTGCCGCATCTTCTTCGCCAGCTTCTTCTTGATCATGAAGGTCTTGTGCGACGGCTACACAGATCCATCCATCCATCCAACCATAACCAAAACAAACAAAACAGTAATCAGCACCGATCAATACATTCATGCAGATTCAACAGACAACCGAGAGAGTGAGAGAGATCGTACCATCGCGGCGGAGGTCGGGAAGATCGGCGAGAGAAACCTGATGAAACCCTAGGCTGGAGAAACCCTAGCAGATGTGCGCGAGAGAGTATATATAGTGGTCGAGTGGATAATTATGGGCCTGAAAAGAAGTATTCGTTCTTTGCTTATTCTTTAAATTGGGCCTGAATAATTTGGACCTGAATGATAGAATTTAAAGCCCAAAATAGAGATATTATATGTTTGTCATGGAAAAAGGCTGACAGGCCCAAAAAAGCCCAAGTTTGAAGTAGATAATGGTGGGCCGAAATGTTTTGTATACTTATTCTTTTGAATTGGGCCTGAGTGATGGAACTTAAAGCCCAAAATAGAGATGTTATGCAATTGTCATGGAAAAGAAGGTTGACAGGCCCAAAAAAGCCCAAATTTTGAAGTAGGTAATGGTGGGCCGAAATGTTTTATATACTTATTCTTTGAATTGGGCCTGATTATTTGGGACTGAGTGATAGAATTTAAGGCCCAAAATAGAGATGTTATATGTTTGTCAATTGTCATGGAAAAGAAGGTTGACAGGCCCAAAAAGCCCAAGTTTGAAGTAGATAATGGTGGGCCGAGTTTTTTTGTAAATGTTTTTGGGCTAATTCTGCTATGGATCGGATGAAATATGGGTCGTTCAATTTTCATAATCAGATGGTCACGATATGTCTTTTATATACAATTAAAGAGAAATCATTGATAAGAACCGCTTAATTAAAAATGAAAGGTTACTTATCTGATCCATACCAGAACCACATGTTTTTTTATAATTTTTTCCATAACATGATGAAATGGTTATCAGTGGAATTATGTGAAATAAACTTCAAGATGTTTGACATGTAATATGATATATAACAAGTTAATGGGTACAATACATTTTGGTTAGTTGAATTGGGTGTGGTGATGGGAATTGATCACACTTGGCTATGTTCTTTCCGAATTGGAACCGTAATGTATGCATCCAGCAAACATAAAAAAATACTTGGTTCTGATTCAATTGACCCTACTTGGCCAACTTATTAAGCACATAACATAAATATAACATCACCCATTCACCCCCATTATCCTACAGGAATCCTATGAACCCAACATTGATTCCCTTTTTTGACCCACCAGTGGCCAGTGCACAATTCTTCAGCACTGTTCATGATCTCTTTTCTAAATTCCAGTTCAGATATCAAACGCTGTGCTGCTGCCTTCAAAATTCTCCTTTTCACAGTTCAAAATACGCGTATTTGAGGAAAAATTAGGCTGCCTAGAATGAACCATTTTAATTACAAATTGGCCAGCTACAAGCCAATCATGCATATGACAAAAGCAAAGACTTTGCTGCATTGTTTTTTTTTTTTTTGAACGCTGCATTGTTACTATTTACTAATACTATCAATATCAGTTGAAAAGGGGCAACGCTCTCCGTGTAGGAGGTCGCGGGTTTGAAACCTGGATGGGGGGTTTTTTATAGACATTTAAATTTGAGTGGTTTGACCATCATCTTTATCTCAAAAAAAAAAATATCAGTTGAAAAGGGGGAGTTCCGAAATGACCGTTGGATGGTATCGAGATCCAGACTAAATTTTGCTTCACTCTTTAACAACTGTGCAGAATATTACTTTTCACGATCCGACCGTTGATTTGTTCATCGGATCAGATCTAATTTCGATCCGTTATGGGGGGTGAAAGTTGAAACTCCTTTGTCATTACCATGCATGATTTCAATGGTGAAAGCGATTGGATATATTGAATTCATTATCATAATTCTTCAGTTCTTCCCTCATTTCAGTTATCATCCTCTCTAAACCTCACGCTACATGCCGATTTTACGTGCTCAAGATTCAAAAGGCTAGTGTTCCTTGTGTGAATAATATATACCTTGATTTAGGTTGATCCTATTTCTACCTACTGAAAAGATCCATCTTTATCATTGATTAGTGATTACAGCTTTGTGCTACTAAAGTTAGTTGCTTTTGTCACTTGTTGAGTTGTTGTAGACTGTTAGGGTTAATTAACAAATCAAGATAGTAACTGGGCAAGCAACCACTTTAGCCCACTTTCTTAAACAAAAGGTAACAATAAGGAAATTAAAGGCATGAGTCAAGCTGCATCCTTTTCATAGAGTACAACAAATGGTGGATTTTAAAATGTAAAGGTTGAAAATTGGGCATGATTTTTCATCAATATACCATTACTTTTTCAAGATTGAACATAGGCATGGCATGAATTCATATACATATTCTCCCAATATAGGAAACCAATTATGTTGAGAATTGCTCCTAAAATAGAAAAACAAAAAAGTCTCAAACCATGTCATTCTCTCAAAAGCTTCTCTGAAAGGGATTTGTGCTCTACAATCAACAGAACAATAATTACTGGTACCAAAACAAGATTAGTGGAGTACCAATCAGGAGCTCAGGTCCCACTCAGAGAGGAGTCAATTAGTTTCCCCTAAAGTGCGGATCAGAGATGCTGACCAAAGAAAGACTCTTAATTATCAGTTATCCTTAAACAACAAAGGATCTCATCTGCCCCATGTATCCACTGGTAATTGCTGTTTATCTCAGACACTGATAATGATATCTGCTTCATAATTTTGATCTGTCAATTTGGATCCAGTGCATTGAAGCTAAAGGTCAATAGTGATTAGTGAGCTAGTGACGCGTTTTCTGGATTTGACCGGGTTTAATTTAACCAAGTGGAGATTTAATTACCTAGAGCAGTATTTTATTCCTAGTAATCTACTTTGAGAGGGACGTTCCAACATTTATGATGTTAATTTTTTATTTAATATAGATTATATATACCCAAAAAAAAGGATTAACTACAAAAAAGTAATTAGTGAAGTGAATTATTGGTCTAGATACAAAGGCTCAAATATATTTGTACAAACTTCATGTCATACTGGCATAAAGAGTATAAAATGAAGGTGCTGATTATGTACATTTACATACATATATCTACATTCAACAAAGGGGATGAATTAACATATAACATATAAAAAAAAGAGAGAGAGAGATACATCTTGTGTCTATTGAAAAGCTGTCCATATATATGTCCATAGACGTATAAAGAATGTAACTGATACATCTTAAAATAAAACATGTACATCCTGAAATGTAACCTATCAGCCAACTAAAAATAATGTTTAAAAGCTGACAAGCAGTGGCAGAGCACATACCCCAAGGAGGAACAACAAGCTGCTGCAGCTAGATACTCCATCACATGGCTAGGGGTCTAGGCCTCTAAGGGATGGATGGATAATGTCATGTTACTCACCCATGTATCATATCAGTATATAAGTCAGATGCTCCTCTCAAAAAAAAAAGTCAGATGCCTTCTTAGGATGGCATAATGTAATGTCATGTAATGTACCATACATACAACAAGATCTGCTACAATAAGCATCTGTGAGGGTGAGTGAGGGATCTTCTCAAAAAAAAAAAAAAAAAAAGGTGAGTGAGGGAAGGGTATATTATAGAGGAACATCTTGCGTCCATTGAAAAGCTGTCCATACGTCCACAAACGTATAAATGATGTAACGATTACATTTCGAAATGTAACAGATACATTTGAGATGTATCCTATGAATGTTATAGACAGTTTTTCTATGGACGCTAGGTTTTACTCTATACTATATGGATTTGGGCATGCTGGTACTACTGGTAGGCTAAACTGGTGAAAGATATATAATAATGATTAGGAAGTAGGTAATCAGTTGATTTGTTCCTTTACACTAATTAATTAAGAAATTGGGTATTTTTAAAAAAAAAAAAGTACTAGCTTAGTTTATAGACTACTAAAATTAAGAAGGTAGTATATATATGTAATCAAGAAAGGAGATCTAATTTATAATTTGATTGGTATTCTTCAGATCCCAAAACATAATTAAATTGTTCTCAAAAGTCAAAAGAGTTCTTAATATACTAAGATCTATGATATACAAAATAAAACAAAACATATCTCATATAGTCATATGTCATAACTCATAAATATATTTATTGTGATGGAATGCAAACTATTGTGAGATATGGATGAATATACTCTTCTCCTATTATCTAACATGCATAGAATAGAACAGCATGGGGCACCCCTCCAAATTAAAAAAACAAAAACAAAAATTGATAGCATAGCAGGGCCCCCTTCCAAAAAATTGCAGTGATGCAAATGCAATGTGCAGCTCTTTGAATGGTGTGCATTGAGCTAATTAAGCTGGTTGTTTATTAGACAAAGAACATGGATTTGTTGAGGCTGCATTTATCATCAGGTGGGATGCTACTGACTTGCCCAGGCCTGAATCATTGCCCATATCCTTCATGTGGGGTGAGTTAATGAGTACAAAAATCAGGAAAATGATATCATATGAGAAATCATCATCATGTGTTTGTGTTTGTGTTTGTGTTATTATCATCCAACCGCCATTCATCTCAATTTGTATTGTATTTGTACTGATAGAGAGCTAACGCGTTACTTTGGGCTGAAATTGTTATTTCTTATAATAAATTTTTAAGATAATATGTAATGGGTCTTATATTGAGAAAATTGATATGGACTTTAAATTTTAATGGGCTCAAACATTAACGTCAACGGGCATTAACGTAAATCGACGATTCTGATATATCCAAGAAAATGATCAAAAGCTTAGATTTTTTATTTGGGAAAGATAGCCCTTTCATGTCATTTTTTTTCCAATATGCTTTTATATATAGTAAAGATTTGTATTTGTATTCGTCTTTTCTTTGATAGCATGTATCTAATTCTGTTAAATTTATTTTATTTGTTTTGGCCCCTACTTATGATTAATCCTGGCTGATGCTCGGCACTGGATGTCATTATCACTAGTTATCATATGGGTATATATATATGACGGTGTTAAAATACACTTTGCCAATTGTTAAAAGCTTTTTAATTTGATCTTTCAAATTAGTTTTCAAATGTTTCAAAAAAATAATTGACTTTCACTCAATACATATACGAGTATTGCACATAGGAAAATGCTATGGGATACCGCAAAAGATACCGTCGGGATACCACCATACAAAGTTGATTTAATGTTAATCTGCAACATGTTGTGATCAAAATGAAACATCTATAAAGTTAATCTGAAACTTAGTGAGATTAAAATAAAACACAAATGATATAATTTTCTCTTTTGTTGCTCTTTCACTTCATCTTGCTCTCATACGTTCTCTCAACAATTTTAAAGTAATATTTATGTGATTTAGATAGTGATTCAAGTAGATGATTTAATTTATTATTTGTATTATTCAACTTAATACTACAATGTTTCAAGATAATTTGTTAATGTTTCAATTTAGATATATTTTACATCATAACTGGTATCTGTTTTGATATCTGGACCGTTGCAAATAAACTTGCACTTCTTACTACATTGATTAATGCACACTTGATATTTGGTCATTGGACTTTTCTCTACAAGTTTGACCAAAACAATTGATTTATTTATTTATTTTTTTAAAGAATGAGAGATTGGAGACACATAATAGCATATCCATTGATCCATTATATAATTTAATACATGAATATATACCAGTGATGTCAATGTAGTTAACTATTACCACTAATTATGTTAAAATTGTATTAAACATAATTAAAAGGGTAAATTTAATCATAAATCTTATATATGTGAGAGATTGTTAATGTGAGCTGCAGGATGATCAGTTGATTGCATATCACAATCATTAACAGTGGAATTTTTAACGTCATTTAACATTAATTCAGTAGTCAAATTCAAATGAAATTAATTCGTTCAATTTTGAGCATATATAATTTAATAGAACACGAAAATGACATACATGTGCAGAGAGTTAATTAATTTATGAGTATCAAAACCGAAGATGATAATCATTACATATTATATATCAAGTTGATTCCAACAAATATATATATAAGTGATCAAGTTTATTCACTAATTCTGATCTGATTTTGTGTTCAAGCTAACGAATGTTACACCCTGACGAAAAATAAGTGAACTTGTATTAATCTATTGACATAATTTAAGTGCATTACCAAACAAATTTCACTTTTTTTTCAACCAAAAAAAAAAAAACACTAGGGCCTGTTCGGCAGACACAAATACTGTAGATTTTCATACGAATTAAGAGTCTATAGGAAATAATTTTATGTTCACTGTTCAGCAGACTATACTAGCGGTTCCTAACAGGAACTTATTCCTCGAAAACACTTGTTTTTACATGAAAAATATTAATTAAGTCGGACTGAATTATTTTGTTTCCTATCAATGACGAACTCTTTGTAGGTTTTCACCAAATGCGATCTAGAATCATCATGTTCTTAAAGAAAAAAATTTTGGTAGAATCAGTGACTACCGAACAGACCCTAAGTGTCATCAAAATTTGTGCTGATTTGCCACAATAATCCTATATAATCTAATCTAATCATTAATTTAGATTGGTATCTCAACTAATTATGCATCAAAGGACCACAAAAATTCATTGAATGTGATGGAATCATTATTTGAATCAAGCAGCCCACCAAAGGAATTTTGTTTACCAAAAACTAATTCATAACATTTATAACCAATCGATGAGTCATCGTTTTAGATTGGCTTTGGCAATAATAATTGGGTGAAAATCTGCTGCTCTTAAAACCCGAGAGCAGGGCCCTGCTCTTGTGATCGAGCGGTCCGTATCAACCGAACTTTATTTTTCGGTTGATCATAACCGTCCGATCACAAAAGTAAGGTCCTGCTCTCGAGTTTTAAGAGCACCAGATCTCAACCCATAATAATTGAACAGTTTCAGACATGCACCCTGCCGGGTTCAAGGGCTTCCCAATTTTTTTTTTTCAAGGATTAGTCCTCTTTCCAGTTTGTCTGGAAATATTCATTGCATACATGGTCCCAAGCTATCTTGTTTGATGTTTATCTCTAATTATTTATACTAAAAAAAAATCAAGAAACTCAATAAATTACATAATTAATTAGAACCAAAATTTAATTGGGTTAGTTTAATAGTTTAATTTGTTAAATTATAGGTTTTAAAATTTGGATAAATGTCTTCTATAAACACTTAGAATCAAGTAGCTTTATTCTTATTATACCTATCCTTGATTCCTTGAAAAAAAAAATCTAAATGTTGTTATTTTTAGAATAAATTAGCTCACAATAGGTAATATCCTACTTCTAAAACTTCTTAAATTAATTTAAGCTAGTCAATTCAATTTATACAAAATCCCAAAAACCACTCAAAATAAATTAATTTATTAACTAATCAAGTTAAGAACCGGCCTTTAGTCTAATTGCTAAGGACAATATATGCTCTCCGTGCGGGAGGTCGCGGGCTTGAAACCCGGATGGGGAGAGTCTTTTATAGATATTTAAATTTGAGTGGCTTGACCCTCATCTTTATCTAAAAAAAATAATTAAGTTGTTCATTAAAATTGGAAAAAAAATAATTTTGCAACGGATTGAGTTCATCAGCTTCAGCTAAGAACCAGGCTTTAGTCTAGTAGCTAAGGGCAATACTCTCCATGCAAGAGGTCGCATGCTCGAAACCCGATCGGGAGAGTCTTTTATAGACATTTAAATTTGAGTGGCTTGACCCTCATCTTTATCTAAAAAAAAAAAATAAATAATTAAGTTGTTCATTACAAAAAAAAAAGGGTTTGCAACCGGATGAGTTCATCAGCTTCAGCTAAGAACTAGCCTTTAGTCTAGTGGCTAAGGGCAATACTCTCCATGCAGGAAGTCGTGGGCTCGAATCCCGGATTGGAGGTCTTTTGTAGATATTTAAATTTGAGTGGCTTGACCCTCATCTTTATCTAAAAAAAACTAATTAAGTTGTTCATTACAATTGGGGAAAAAAAAAGTTTGCAACGGGTTGAGTTCATAGTTGATCAGTTTCAGCTAAGAACCAGGGTTTATCTAGTGGCTAAGAGCAATACTCTCCATACAAGAGGTCGCGGGCTCGAAACCCGGATGGGAAGAGTCTTTTATAGACATTTAAATTTGAATGGCTTGACCCTCATCTTTATCTAAAAAAAAAAAACTAATTAAGTTGTTCATTACAAAAAAAAAACGGGTTTGCAACAGGATGAGTTCATCAACTTCAGCTAAGAACTGGCCTTTAGTCTAGTGGCTAAGGGCAATGCTCTCCGTGCAGGAGGTCATGGGCTTGAATCCCGGATTGGGGGTCTTTTGTAGATATTTAAATTTGAGTGACTTGACCCTCATCTTTATCTAAAAAAAATAATTAAGTTGTTCATTAAAATTGGAAAAAAAAAAAAAAAGTTTGCAACGAGTTGAGTTCATAGTTCATCAGCTTCAGCTAAGAACCAGCCTTTAGTCTAGTGGCTAAGGGCAATGCTCTCCGTACAGGGGGTCGCGGGCTCGAAACCCGGATGGGGGGAGTCTTTTATAAACACTTAAATTTGAGTGACTTGACACTCATCTTTATCTAAAAAAAATAATTAAGTTGTTCATTAAAATTGGAAAAAAAAATAAAGTTTGCAATGAGTTGAGTTCATAGTTCATCAGCTTCAGCTAAGAACCAGCCTTTAGTCTAGTGGCTAAGGGCAATGCTCTCCGTGTAGGGGGTCGCGGGCTCGAAACCCGGATGGGGGGAGTCTTTTATAAACATTTAAATTTGAGTGACTTGACCCTCATTTTTATCTAAAAAAAATAATTAAGTTGTTCATTAAAATTGGAAAAAAAAAAAAAAAAGTTTGCAACGAGTTGAGTTCATAGTTCATCAGCTTCAGCTAAGAACCAGCCTTTAGTCTAGTGGCTAAGAGCAATGCTCTCCGGGCAGGGGGTCGCAGGCTCGAAGCCCAGATGGGGGGAGTCTTTTATAAACATTTAAATTTGAGTGACTTGATCCTCATCTTTATCTTATAAAAAACTAATTAAGTTGTTCATTACAAATGGAGAAAAAAAAAAAAAAAAAAAAAGTTTGAAACAGGATGAGTTCAGGTCACTTCAGATCAACCAAACCCCCCACATGGAAAAGCCCAAGAGAGAGAGGCATGAGATGAGATTGTAGCCCCTCGGCCTTGGTGAAAGAAATAAGGTGCATATGCTAGGGTTTCCCCCGGGTTGAACAACACGTCATGGGTGGGGATCTCTTACCCTCACACCTCGCACATGCGCTGCAATCTGCATGCATGCCTCCAGCTCCAAGCCATCCATTCATTCATTCAGTCGCAGAGACGTTCTTCTAGCCACACCGCTACCTGCCAAATCTCCGAATTGGGGGCTCGGTTCATTGCACGCTGACCTCGGTCAAGCCCAAAAACAGAACGGAACCCCCTTCACTGCTCAATTCTAATAATGAGTAGAGATATCGAGACTCGGGTTTTGTCTCCACAACTATTGATGCGTTGGTAGGCTGTACGGATGCAGGGCATTTTGGATTTCCATATAGTAAACAACCGTGGTGCGGTGAGTATTTCAGCAGATTTTATATTGTTTTATGTAGCAACTTTACAGTACATCGTTAACTCTAGGAGTAAGTCACGGGGATGCATATATTTATCCATTCATAATAAGGTAACTGGTTGATTAATATTCAGAAACAATAATAAATTACATTAAAATTTTCTATTAATTTTATAGAGTTAGACTATTATACTAACGTTAGCATTTTAGACTGAAATGCTAACAGCTCAAAATTTATGTTATCGTGTTTGAAATCACGATTTATGGTGATCAATAAATTCTTTATATAAAAATATTGGGGGATACAAAAATTTTTCATTTTTAGAGTTTTTCTAAGTATTTATTTTAAATTTTAGAAAAATGCACATAAATATTAATAAAATATTGATGTTTGTACATGCTATTTTTAAAAATGCAAAACAAATACTTAAAAAACTCTAAAAATGAAAAATATTTGTATCCCTCAATATTTTTATATAAAGAATTTATTGAGTACAATAAATCATGATTTCAAATACGATAACATAAATTTTGAACCGTTAGCATTTCGGTCCGAAATGCTAACGTTAGTATAATAGTCTAACTCTAATTTTATAATATAACACGAGTGAGGCTATTGCGCTTTACAAAGCGCAGTGGCTAGTGCACTTCGGCCTCATATCTCCTAAACCGTAACTCGAATGACCAATCTAAATGGCTCACGTAATCTTAATATTGAAATCTAGTTGCATACCAAATTTTTTTTATTTTAAGAGTTTTCTAGCTATTTTTTTGGATTTTTGAAAAATGACCCATTTTATATACAAATTTTTGTGCATTTTCTATACAGCTTTCTAAAATCCAAAAAAGTAATTAGAAAACTCTAAAAATAGAAAAATCTGGTATGCAACTAGGTTTCAATAATAAGCTTATGTTGAGCAATTTGAATTGACCATTTAAGCTACGGATTTGAGATGCTGAGCTACCTCTTTGCGCTTTGTAAAACGCAATAGCCTCACTCAATATAACAATATAATAAAGATAAGAATCAGGCTATAATTGGATCCCTATAATAACTGGTCTTATGGACTCATATTTCTGAAGAAAGAGACAATGAGAAAAACTGAATTGATTTATATGGAATTATTTTCCAAATTGTATTCATTTTTTTCCTGTCTTTGATTTTTTTTTTGAGTTATTATACTATCCCCCAGCGTGAAATCCCCGCCCCAAATCCCCGCACTCTCATCCCCACAGCCTCCCATCCCGGTAAAAATCCCTAAGCATAAGTGTCAATTAGTGTGATACGTATCTAACAGACACGATAGTTTTCTTTGGAAATAACTGTCGATAATTGCCAACACGATATTTTTTTGGAAATAATTGTCAATAAGGTAAAAAAGTTTCATATCTAAGCATAAATACCATATCTTGTACTATCGATACTATGATTGGCAAAACCCAACCCGACCGAGAAACCCGCCGGCCCGACCCAATGTTTTGTGAAAATCAAACTGACCCGACTTAACCCGACCCGACCTGAACCAAACCCGTCCCGACCCCAAATCAAACAACATGCAATCCAACTCAAATCAACAATATATGATAAAAAAAAATCGATATTACACATGTAAATATTATTACTAGTATCGTTTTATCATATTTTTTATTTTTCTGAAAATCATGTAGTAAACTTTTTTTTTGTCAATAGTATTATACAGAAAATATTTATACTTTGTGATATAACAATTTATACTTTCTCTGCTGGGAAAATTAGTTATTTGGTCAAAATGGGGATTTGACTTGGAGATTTTGGGATTTAACATTTTTTCTATTCTTGATGTTAGGACGATTTTCAAAAGTTTCAATTATAAATATTTATACTTTGATTCTTTAATATTTGTACTTCTCTTTATAGGTATTATAAATATTTTGATATTTTGTATATTACTTTTTCCTTTCAGTAAATATTAATATTTTCATTATAATGTAGCACATATTATTTCAATTAAATAATTATTTTAGTAAATATTTAAGTTATTATATATGTCATAATGAATATATATACTTGCAGCATTAAGTATTATAGGTTATCTTGTTAAAACAGTATTTGTGTTCTGTTATATATATTATTACTTCAAATAATTAGTTTGTTGGAGTTATTTGATCGGGTATTTGACTGGGGATTTGACCAGGCTTTGACCATTATTTGACTGGGGATTTGATCGGGAAATTATTTCAAAAGTTTGTATTATATGTATTTTGTCTTTCTTTATTAACTATTTGTATTATGATTGGAAAGTATTAATACTTACCCGCCGCCCTCATTGGATATGGTCAAAGCGGGGATTTGACCTGGGGATTTAGCTGTGGGGACGGTTATCATTGTTACGGGATGAGGGGATTTTTAATGGGGATTTAGGAGCAGGGATGCATATCTTCTCCCCTTTTTTTTAATTTTGTATGATAGCATTGATTGGAATATTAATTGGATGCATTTATTAATAGTGGGCTATTTATTCATTTCCCAAGGACATGACGAGAAGGAAGGAAGGTCCGTCCAGCCCAACACAATGTTCCGGTTCGTTGAACTCTGCCTTCTTCTCCACTTAAAAAAGGAAAATGCTCGGATACCGTAAAAGATACCGTCGGGATACCATTAAAATTGACTGCCAATAAAAAATGTGATAAGTTGAATATTTAGGAGGTTAAGATGAATATTTAGAAGGATAAGTTGGATAATTAGGAAGTGTAATGCTGCAAATTAAATTAAGAGTAGTTTTTATTGGTCGTAAAACAAAATGTATTAAGTGTAATACTGCAATTAGGTTTTTATTATGTAGAGTTTTTATTGGTTGTCAAGCAAAACGTATTAAGTTGAATATTTAGGAGGTTAAGGAGAATATTTAGGAAGTTAAGGTGAATATTTAGGTTTAGTTGAATTGGTCAAAGCTCACGGTATCCCCGATGATATCCCTAGTGGTATTTGAATATCTGGACTGCTTAAAAAATAGCTTCCTCTCTTCTTTTGTGCTTTGTAGCGCTCGTAGTTTCAAACTCAAAAGGGTGTGCTGCTCTTGTCTCCACACAATGACGATTTCATATCCTCTGTAGCGCTGCATTGTGTAGCGCAGGATGTGAACCGTTAGATCATCTCAAGATCTGTGCTGGCTCAAATCTTGAGATGATCTAACGGTTCACATCCTGTGCTACAAAATGCAGCGCTACAGAGGATATGAAATCCAACGACACACACCATGGATTTCAATTATATATGTTCCTTCAAAAAAAAAATAATAATAATAATAACAAAAATAAAATAATTATGCTTATGACGGATTTTATAAATATTTTTAATATAACAATGTGTGTGTGTGTGTGTGTTTTTTTTTTAAATACGCTCATCAATACATTCATATGTTTACTTAAGTATTAAGTAATTTACAGTGATGACTGATGAGACCCAATTGCAACATATAACTTCATCGAATCTGCATATTACTCGGTCTATGTAATTCTTAATTGCCATCTTAATCACAGTTAGAAAGCATTAGGGGATATGCCTCCACACCTTAATCACAATTAGAAAATTACTCGGTCTACGTAATTCTTAATTGCCATCTTAATCACAATTAGAAAGCATTATATATGCTGGCACCTAGCTCCATCTACTTGAGAGGACCGGTCAATAATCTTAATTGGAACGTTCGTGGCATTGGTGGATCACTTATCCATACTTAATTAGTTGTAATTAAATTACGTGTTCATACTTAATACATCCGTTAATTAATTAATTCTTTTTTTTACTTTACTTGATTTTTTTTTTGGGAACATCAAAGACCCGTAGGCAACGGATTTCATTCATAAAAAGTGATTACATTCATAGAGAGTAACAGAAAATTTTCCAATCCAAAACCAAATGACACAAAATAACATATTCTATCTAATATCAAACCTTCTAACTTCGATAAAATATAATTTTTCCTCTAACACTAGAGATTCATTTGAAAAGTAAAAGTTCCTTTGTTGAAGTTACCGGCTTTGATGAATCGCGTCGTCTTTAATTGAATGGACCAAAATTGTTGTTAAGCGCTCCATAAAACTCCAATCTTTAAACTAATTTATTTTGGAAGTTGAAGCAAATCTGTCTTCTGAAAGGTTCTCCATGATACGATACTTCTAATGAAGAAAGACTGAATATTTTTTTTTAAAAACAAGAGCGACGAAAGAACGGACGAAGACTCGACGAAAGAACGAACGAAAGCTCGACAAAACAACAAACAACACCACGAAGATCATTATCAAATAAGTAGGAATGACAAGATGCAGTAGAGAGGGGCAAAAGTAGCCCCTTCCCACCACTAAAATTTAATTTGCTTTTAACAATTTCTATTACTCATTAATTAAAAATGGAAAATGCCTAGACTTTACTTGATTTCGGTGAATTTGGGAAACAGGAAAATCAGGTAGTAAATTGTCAGTTAATTTTGTACTTAACGAGACAAAAGTGGCCGTTTATATTGACAATCTGATTCGCATTGAAACAAAACAAAAATTGTTTCTCCAGTACAAATTAACTTGCAGATATTAAGTACAAGATCATTAATTATATATTTAAAAAAATGAGTGATTCTTCTGTGGATCGGCCAAGTAACTTTTCATTTTGAATTAAGCGGTTATTATCAAGCATTTCATATTTCATCTGATCCATAGCAGAATTAGCCTTAAAGAAAATGTATAATGTACCGTTTATATTTAAAAAAAAAATGTAGTATTAACGCTTAGCAGAGAATATATTCTTGCACATGATCATTAATTATGAACGCGCCATACATGATTAGGACAGCATTATTGTTAATGATATTCCTTAATTACCAAACTCATGGGAACAACATTCGAACCCTCTTAATTAATTAACTAATATACAATTTGGAGCATCTTATTAAGTTAAAAGCTTTCAGATTTGGTTCATCATCTGAGTCCAGTTAGTTAATTAGCACCACTTAAAAATTTTAAATCAACTTAATTAATTACCTGAATCCAATTTCATCCCAATTTACTATCATTCAATTTGTTAGATAATCCAGATTAATTAGTTTAAATTTGGGAGCAGGGTGGGTGCACCCATGAGTGCACGGTCTGATTGTGCACTCACGGTTTGAACCGTCCGATCACGCTATATTAAATGCTACTCTCTCTTCGATTCAAACGAGACGCCTTTTTTCTCTGATTCCACGCAGCAAAGGTAAAACAAAGAAAATTAATTAATGTTTGTGGGCCCCATGAGTAAAATTGTTCCAGAGATGTGCCTGAGATTCATCATCTGTTAAATTATTATTATATTATTCTTTTAACTATATGCAATTATTCACATGAGCCTACCCTTTATATTTTAGTAGTGAGAAATCCTGAATTTTATTAAATATTCATTAAAATAAAAGTATACAAATTTGTGATATAATTAAAATATAAAAGTTTCAAACTATGAATAAACTACAAAATTATAATTTATGACATTCAAATTTTTATTTTTTTTTACTTTTTTTCAGTGCACTTATTTTATAGGTAAAAAAGCACCATTTGTAAAATATTATTATATTAAGAACTTAAATATCATATGTGTTATGTATTAATTAACCAAAAAAATGACAAACAATTTCCATCAAAATTGCAATGGAATTATAGGGTTTTTACAAAAGAATTACAAAATAGAAACTCAGATAATTCAAAGGAATTGTTTTCTAATAAATTAAGTAGAAGAAAAAATGTATTTTGATATTTTTATGAAAAACAATATTTAAAAGTTTGGACAATATTCTGACATTTAGAATAAACAATTTTAACATTTACTTAAAATATTTAATGAACTTCTAAATATCGCTTCCTCATCATGAAAATTACATTTCTAAAATATCTTACAATCTTCAGAATCATGAATTAATGTAGTTAACATTTTTTTCATTTTTTTATATATTAATTTTTTTTTTATAAAAGTGAAATTTCATTCACCACTTGCCATTGTTTTTTGGAAAGTAGTTAACAATTTTTTCATTTATGATAACTTTTTTTGTAGATACTCTTACAATTACATTAAAAACTTTGTTTGTCTTGACAAATTTTGGCATAATAATATAGTCGTCATCTAATTATAAATTCGTAAAAGCATAATGCATCTCATGTAAAAATTCTGAAATTAATATATTTTTTTAAAGTATGAAGAAAACAAAGGACATGCCGCACATGCATGTATAATAGTTACACTAGTTAATTTACTATTAATCTTATTTAAAACTTTTGCATCATTTCACTGTGGGACCCACAAAGTTGAGACATATTATTTCTTTTAGTTTTAGTAGAACAGATAATCAGATATCAAATAAAAGTTGGTTGTGTGAGTTCCCATGAAGAGAGAGGAGCATTTAATAGAACATGATCCAACGGTTTAAATTGTGGGTGCACAATCAAACGGTGTACTTATGGGTGTACCCACCTTGCTCCCTTTAAATTTAACCCATGTTGCGATGACGGTGAGCAGTTAATTAATTAATTAATTAATTAACTATCAATCTTCTACAAGAATCCAGCTCAATGATTAGTGTTAATTGGTAATTTAGTATTCCCTGATTCCCTCGTATAATCGTCATCATCATAACTCATAAAAATATCTAACCTTCTTCAATCACACTAATTAAACTAAAAAATTACCAGCTTAACTAATTACTAATCCGTGTCCGCATTAGTTTACTTTACTTACTGAGCTGTTATATATTGTTATTATGTTATATATATCTCAAATCAGATAATTAAGAAAAATAGAATATTAAATCAGGGGATCTTCCCGAATGTGTTGCTTAACCGTGAAAACAGATATAAAAACGCGGATTAACCATTTGACCACCCTTTTAAAAACAAGAAACATCCTGCGTCCATCGAAAATGCATCCATACATAAGTCTATAGACACACTCAGAATGTAATATGCTGAAACAAATACATCCGATTTTGTAACAGATAGATCTCTATCTGATTTTGTAACATATATGGACGCTATGGACAGATATTGTATGCATGGACGCTAGGTATTACTCTTTAAAAACGTTACTCAATTGTCGCCTCCTACACTGTACCAGCTCGAAGAAAACATTGTAGAGTTACTGTTGCTTGAATGCATTATGAAATCAGTAAGACCTACCATCCATTGATGCATGGTCCATACTCCATAAAAGTAACACACAGCATAACAAATAGATTTTGTATAGGCCCAATGTAACTTCTATGGACCGTCCATTAGAAATCTCCAATAGTAGTTATACACTTGTATATGAGTTAGACTATTATACTAACGTTAGCATGCTAACGCCTCAAATTTATGTTATTGTGTCCAAAATCATGATTTATGGTGCTCAATAAATTATTTATATGAAAACATTGGGGAATATAAAAATTTTGGACACGATAAATGATATAACTGTATTGTTATACTTGCCGACTTGAGTTTGCTTAGGCACATTGCATTGGAATATTATATTGGATTGCATTGTATGGTCGTTTATTTGTTTGGGCATTATT
Source organism: Cyperus esculentus (assembly GCA_030179965.1). Taxonomy (NCBI): domain Eukaryota; kingdom Viridiplantae; phylum Streptophyta; class Magnoliopsida; order Poales; family Cyperaceae; genus Cyperus; species Cyperus esculentus. Next base: position 1,994,310 of record JASGLE010000005.1, on the reverse strand, counting down.
TTTCTACTTATCACATGATGCATTCCTTTATTTGTGGGGGCTCAGAAATTTCCCACAGCTAACACACTTTACATATTTCTTTGTGGATTGTACCTTCAAAATTTCTAGAATGGTTTTTTTCCGTGAATATTCAAAGTTAACATTGTTAATTTTTATTTACTAATAATGATTTTTTTCTTTTATATATTTACTTTATAATTGGTGACAACGATGAGCACATAGATATGTAGGATTAATTTTGTTGTTTTTGATAACAATAAAAGGTTTATTGTTCCTGTGAATATTAATATAATAATATTAACCAGCGATTGAAAATAATTAAATAATTATTATTCTTTCAGGAATATTTTTTTAGTGCTTCTTTTCTTGAAACTTAGATTATAGATCTATAGATTAGATAACAAATTAAGTAATTATTTCTTTTAAATAAAAGAGGGTGACACTATTTTCAAATACTTACAAGGAATTTCTTTGTCTGATTTAAACATGAAATTTTACATGGACGATTTTTTATAAGCCAGTTGCAACTAATCAAATATTAATTATATTTATTTCTTTTTAATTTATTCATTTTCTGCTAATTAAATTTGTGGCTTCTATATTGAAAAAAATTTAACAGGACTGTCAAGATCTTATTTCTTTGACCATCCAATCCAATCAAGAGTTCCAGTTCCAGACCAATCCTTTCAAAGGTGATCATTAGATGCAGACATTTTATTTGGTCACTTCCATTCTCTATGCCTATACCTCAGAACAACAATTGACAGATAGCCAAAACACCAATAGAATAATAATGGGTAATTAATTAAACAAAATAACAAAAACAAATTAAATAAATTTAACAAATTAAACAAATTTAGTTCAATATATCAACAATTAAAAAGAACACAATAAAAATTATTAATAATAATATAATAATAATATCAATACTATAAAAATGATAATATTAACAACAAAAAATATAAAATAATGATAATAATAAAATATTGTGCTGAATTTAATTTCCAGACAAAGAGCTACAGGGTAGTCAACAAGACCATTCCAGTGGTGCCCACAAAATTTTTTTTTTTTTTTTGCTTCATGCTGGCAGGGTTGGCCCAGGAAAAAAAAAAAAAAAAACCAATGGAATACAGATTCAGTCTGATGATCAAAGGCCCATTTTTGGGTCCCACCCAAATCACCACAATTTTGTCAATTTCATATTTTTTTTGTATTTTTTGTGCATTTAAATTTAATCAGTGTGAACCATCACAGTATAAATTGCTAGTTCCCCCCTGCTTTCATAGCCCCCCACAAGTCTCAGCTTGTTCTTCAATATCCTTCTCAATACAATACATCACTCATTCAAACAAGCATAAAGCAATCATCTTTCACTGCCCATTTTTATCCATCTCTTGTGTTCAATCACATTTGATCATGGCCAAGCCACAGCAGCGGTACCGGGGAGTGCGACAGCGCCATTGGGGCTCTTGGGTCTCCGAGATTCGCCACCCTCTCCTGTAATTCACATTCCCTTTCTTTTTTTTTTTTTCTTTTTTTTTTGCTGATATGTTTGTTATGAATGTATCATGTCAAGTTTCTGATCAGTTGATCAACCAATTTGCAAAACATATATCTGGTTAATTAGTTAGATGATTAACAAATCATTTGTTGTTGTTATTTCAGAAAGACTAGAATTTGGTTGGGTACATTCGAGACAGCGGAGGATGCGGCGCGGGCATACGACGAGGCCGCTCGCATAATGTGTGGTGCCAGAGCAAGAACAAACTTTGTGTATGATCCAAACATGCCACCTTCATCCAACTGCACCTACTTGTCGGCTGCCCTGACCGCGAAACTGCACCGGTACAACATGGCCTCCGCGCAGGTGACCGCACAACAGCCGGTGCAGATCAAGAGCAACACATCGAGCCCGGCAGGCACCGAGGCGGCGGTACCAGTGACGGGCATAAAACAGGAGAACTGTGTAGGGGGAGAAATTGGGTATGGCTATCTTGAGGAGGACCATGTTGAGCAGATGATAGAAGAGTTGCTTGATTCCAATTTTTCAATGGAGTTGTGCTATTGATTGATTCAAGAATTTGATGAAGAATTTGAATTTGAAGATCTCTATTTTCAACTGAAGTTTTGAATTCTGAAAAATATCAGACAGCAGAATCATGGCAGTGAAAATCCAATGATCATGACTTCACTTGACAGATTGAGGATTCCTCACATCAGAAGAAATCAATCAAACAGTGGCTTGATTGTTGGATTTTTCCTCCTGATGCTATGTACTGACATCTTCAGAGGATTTCTCAGCTATAGTTACAGCTATGTATAGTATATATATATAATATATATATATTGATGATATAGTAGCTAGGTTTACATCACCATAGATTGAGGATTTTGTCTTGTTTACCAGTAAAAGTATGTAATGGATGTCATGGAGGAAAGCTGGAATCTTTGGGCTATTCTATTCACTCACAGGCAGGTTGGTCCATTGATGAAGGCCATGGAATTGAAAAACCTTCACAGTAGTTTAGCCTTTTCAATTTACTTCTTTTATATATATTAATTTTTTTTTTTGATGAGAAACCCGTAGGTATTGGCATTAATTAAGAAAAACATAACTTACAAGCTACAGAATATGAGAAACCAAGGAAGGTCAGAAAAAGGAAAAGAAGCCTAACACTACATTACTACCGATTATCATTCTTAATTTATATATTCATTTCAACAATTGTTTTGTCATATTCTGTGCCACAGAAGTGTACTATTAATCCACCATGGGCTTATAGTAATAATAAAAATGTCTTTGACAAAATACACATATATATGCATATGTGGTTTCCTTCTGTGAGTCTTTTTAATTTGGCATGGCAAATGCCTTAGCAACTCAAGTGGTAGCTAACTAGAATGACTTTTAAGAGGTCATGGATTCAAAATCCTCCGTAGACACAAAATAAGAAGTTTCAATAAAATTGGTAAAATATTCTACTTTCTTTTAAAAAATATAATATATATATATCTACCATACTTTTTCTACTGTCTCCTAAATATGAACCCATTGATAAACAATGATGCAATTTATCTTCAAAGCTATGAAAAAAGGGAAAAACAAAGAAATACCCAACACCAGCAAGAATCTTGTGTTGGATAACAGGACTGTTTGAGGTCTGAAAGGAGCACCCAAAATGTCTGCTCGAGGAGGAGAAATATGGGTCCCTGTGGGAGGGAGTCTGAATGTACCTATATCTATCTATCTATTGAGATGAGTGAAAGGGTAAAGAACTAAAAGATAGAGATATCTGATGGGAATGATTCATGGTGGCATGTGCCCTCACATGACAAACCAGTAGCAAATCACAAAGCATGTTGGCAGGTGTTGAAATTTGGGATGATCCCTTGTGACAATTGATGCTGTTTTGTCAAAATTTCCAACTGCTGCTGCAGTGCTGCTCCATTTTTTTTTTATTTTTTTTTTTGGTTTTGTTTGAAATCTCCCCTTCTTTATTGATTGGTTGCTTGGGGGACACTGAGCACTGCCCATTGAATCTTTGATCCAGGTTTCCACGTCCCCTTGCACAAGATTTTAACTTAGATTATTTAATTTTAAGTTATTACAAGAAGGTTTTTTTTTTTAATAGAATCCAGACTCCATTGGTCAGTAAATATGAATTGGAATTTATGACTTCTCTCTCCAGCTGGAAACGGGCGGTAGCTTAGTTGGCTAGAAGAGAAGTCCCAAGGCTGTTGTTTACCTAAAGGTCGAAAGTTCGATAACCGCCTACGCAACTTTGCAGCTACTGCAAAGATTTCAAAAAAAAGACTTCTCTCTTCAGCAAAAAGAGAAGTGAGATGTGCTGAAAATATAGTCAAATTGAGATTTAGTAATTGGAGGAAACGGGTGGTAGCTCAGTTGGTTAGGAGAGAAGTCCTAGGGTTGTTGTTTATCCAAAGTTCGAGAGTTCGATACCTGCCTACGCAACTTTGCAGCTGCTGCAAAGATTTTGAAAAAAAGAGAGAGAGATTTAGTAATTGGGGTTTGAAACTTTGGAGGGCTCTTTATGCACATTGCTTAATTAATTCATAATCATCATTATTTTAATTATCTGGCCAAATATTTTGTGCAACTCTGATTCTTTCAATTCTGGATATGAGAGCATCAGGAAATTGCTGGGAAGCTGTTATTTTCTTAACAGGAGCATTTGTACCATTTATAATTTGCACATGTGGTTTACTGAAACTAGGGGTGTCAAACGTTCACAAACGTTCACGGAAATGAGTTGTTCCATTTTCGTTTCGTCATAACGGACGGAACCAAATTTGTTTCCGTTTCCGTTCCGTTACAACGTAACGGAACAACGGAAATACGTGTTTAGGGCGGAAATGGGTTGTTCTGTTTTCGTTCCGTTATAACGGATGGAACCAAATTTTTTTCCATTTCCGTTCCGTTACAACGGACAGAACCAAAATCTGTTCTGTTATAACAGAACGGAACAGAACAACGGAAAAACTTGTTCCATTGACGCCCCTAACTGAAACCGTAGGAAAAAAATTCAATGTTCAGACCATTTAATTTCTCAACATATACCAGCAAAAAAAAAAACAAAAAAATGTTCAGCCCGTTACATATTTTCATTACCAGCTCCATTTTGTATCTGGCCCAAAATTATTAGAGCCCATAAAAAAGAAACCATTTCTATTCCACAAAAGGCCTTTCCAGTTTCAAAGGGCCTAGTTCTGTTGAAGTGGGTATAATTGGGATAAAATATCATGAAGGCAATTAAAAATAAAAACGATGCTATTATAGAATGTTTAGGTCTTTTGATAAAATAATCTAAGTTATAATTTTTTTTGTTTTGTATTTTATCTATTCAGTAATGAAGTCTCCACATTTTTTTTTTATTTTTCCAGTGTCATGATTTGTATTGTAGGTTTTAAATAATAAAAAAAAAAATGTTCATGACATCTCTAATTTGATGTACCTACAATACAAAATCACGGACCATTTTATTAGACAATCATGACAGAAAAAGAGTAGAGACATTATTGAGACAAGAGGAATACCTAGTGTCCATAGAACATCTGTCCATGGAACATTAGCGTCCATAGGTTACAAAATCAAATCTATCTATTACAAAATTAGACATATTTGTTATATTTTGAGTGTGTCTATGAATGTATGGATGCATCTTCAATGGATTTCTCTTGAGACAACTACTATTGGAACATGTTTGCATCAACTATATATCAAGGACGAAATTATGTGAGGGCTGACAAAGGAACAGAAGCAGCCCATGAAATTATCCGATTTAGAAGAAGTTCTATGTCGGCTTTATATATTCCATATCAAAGTGCTGAAAAATCATGGCCCTCTTTGTTTCAAACTTTCAAGGTTGTAATTGATGATCCTTGTAGAAAAAGGGAGTATCATGATAGTTTCAATATTTTTTATATACTAAGGAATTCTTTCTACACTAATAAGAAAAGAAATGCTTACTGTCTAAATTGTACTTCGCCACGTTAGAAGTTTTGATTTATTGTTTCTTATTTAATTTATCGTATAAAAATATTAGGGGATACAAAAAATTTCTATTTCAGAAGGCTTTTTTAAGTAGTTGATTTCGATTTTTTAAAATGACTCTAAAATATTAATAAATAGTGCTTCTTTGTACATGGATTTTTTTAAAAAAATCCGATATATTTCCTTAAAAAAAACTTCAAAAATGGAAAATTTTTGTTTCCCTTAGTATTTTCATATGATAAATTTAATGGGACCCATAAATCGAAATTTCGGACATGACAAAGTACGATTTAAACTGTTAACATTTCGGATCGAAATGCAAACGTTTTCACGATAGTTCTACTAGGAATTCCTTTATACATAGCATATAAATTGTAGGTCCGCCAACCATATGTACCAAAAAAAAAAAGTTCTTAAAAGTAAGAGTAAATGTATTAATTTTAGTTGAAATATGAAAGAAACCCTAATTAATTAAATCGACAATCAATAGCCATAATACTAATGGCCCATGCCAGGAGTATAAACACAATCAATTTCTTTGTCATTTAATTAAACAGCTCTCAACTTGATCTCACTCATTAATTATATTGTATCATCATTCAACTTCATTATTGCAACCAAAAAAAAAAAGAAGTGTAGCATTAAAGAGACGCAGCTGGCTTGAAACATGACAATACAAAGGAAGGTCTGGCCGAAGACAGCAACCATATTACTTAGAACAATAAAATCTCTAAATTATATAGAAAGAAATTTGAGAAAATCATATTGTAAATGAAAAATTTTTGTTGTCTCAAGTAATGATCTTGCTGTTCTTAGGCCTGACCATGAAGGAATTGGATATTGTACAAAGTTATTTGGACGGTCTCCCGTCCAAATGATTTGGAGAGTTATACGATATAATTTCACTCTAAATATAACCAGCATACAATGTATCTATAGGTTGTTTCTATTCTTAACATCTACATGACCAAATCACTGTTGATCAATTGTCATTAATTATATTGTACGACTTTCCGAATCTTTTGGACGGAGACTGTCCAAATGACTTCAGACAAAATTCAGTTCCCAGTATGAAAAAAAAGATGTGTTCATAAGTTGACTCGTTCATTCAATATTTCACAACCCAAAATTAAGAGCACTACAATTTCATTTTCAACACTGAAACATTCCACCAGCCCTAATATTTGAAAAAGTGAGACAATCCTATATTCCTATCCGCATATATATTTCTAAATTTTCTTACATGCATATATGTTCTAACTCTGCTCATGAATCATGACAGCTCAATTGGGGGAAAACATCAAAAGAGGCACTAACAATGAAATTTCTTTCTGTATTAATGATCCAACTGTTATAAGTGTGAGAGTGAGAGCAAGAAGAAGACATGAACATGATGGGGACACGGTCACATGCATTTTGATGGTTTGCCTTGGGCGACCGGGTGCACACGATTGTATTTGATTTTGACTGACCAGACCACTATCTATCAGGAATCAAAATACATATATCTTTATCCTTACTCATGATAAAAGTTGATTAGATTTTTTGACATGAAAGTTCTATCTTCTCCGAAGATAAAACCTCAGCCATTGATTGTTTACTTAGATTGATTACTGCCGTTGACGTGCACATTAATGTCCTGATCTATTAAAATTTAAGGCCCGTAGTAGTTTATTCACAAGGGATGAGCTTTCGGCCCTTTATTATAAGATATAATATTTAGCTCAAAACAAGGCGTGAGCTCTATATTAATTCCTAATAAAAGAATATTAGATTGTTTTTACATGAAAGTTCTATCTTCCAAAAAAAAAAAAACCCTCAGCCGTTGATTGTATACTTAGATTGATCACCATCGTTGACGTACATTAATGTCAAAATTTTTTTTAAAATACGAAATTGGAAAACATTTTTTGCGGAAAGTAGAAAGATGACAAGATTTTTTCGGTGCAATAGATAGACCCGATTTATTAAATCGGGTGGAAGTAGAAAGATGACAAGATTTTTTTGATGCAATAGATAGACCCGATTTATTAAATTGGGTGGTTTTTTTTTTTCACCAAATTCAATTTCGGCCACAAAAAGATGTTACCCGAATTATTAAATAGAGGGCCGGCCTCCCTCCCGATTTAATAAATAGGGGTGGGTGGGGTGGGGCCACAAAAAACCCTACCCAATTTAACAAATCGGGTAGGATTTTTTGTGACCGAATCCGTGTGGTTCGGTGCGGCGTGCCCAAAAGTGCCTACCCGATTTATTAAATCAGGTCTATCTATTGCACCAAAAAAATCCCGTCATCTTTCTACTTTCCGCAAAAAATGTTTTTCAATTTCGTTTTTTAAAAAAATTGCATTAATGTCCTGGCCCATTAAAATTTAAGGCCCATATCAGTTTCCTCACTAGGGATGAACTTTCGACACTTTATTATAAGATATAATAAATTCAACCTAAAACAAGGCATGGACTCTTTCCTAGTATATTAATATATATGCTTTGTATATTGTAATCCTCTTTATTTTATGTGGCAGATGGTAAACATATTTTGTGTTATGGCGAATGAACTGTGAACAGCAATTTATTCTTCTTTAGGACTGTAAGGAATTTAATTAATTAGTGTTTGTATTTGATTTAAATATTTATAAAGAGAATATAATTTGTTGATTTTCTGATGTTAAGTGGTACATTCACTCATAGAAAAACTTAAATTGCGTTGTTAACGTGGAAGATCAAAAGATGAAGATTATTGAGTGAAAGTAAGTATTATGCAACAAGTTGACAGCCTCTGCCTACTTATAAAAAAAAAAGAAAGTAAGTATTATGCATGGACATATGACATATCGCTTTGTATTGCATGCTATATTATCATTTTTAAAATCTAAATATTCAATCTGAATTGCTTAATATGATTTTCACTTGTGAACTCTATTTTTCAATCAAATTTATATATATTAATTTTATTTTTTTTAACAGATTAAAAATCTCTTAATTTAAATATTACGAACCGTCTCGAAATTCGATAAATCATACTAAAAAATATATAAAATTTCATTGCAAATAAGTTTGCATATGAAGATCGTGTTGAGCGTTTCATACTGTCTTTTTTTTTTTTTTTTGAATTTTTTGATATGACCAAACTAATTGTTTATCCACATTCACATCTTCCATAATAATTTCATTCAAAACATAAAACATAAAATACTAAAAAGGGAGCTCGGAGTAAAACATAAACATTGAAAGCCTTGCTTTGTAAAGATTTTTGACTTTCATGGTATGTAACAATGTATGTGCATGACTGCGCTGCCTCAGCTTAAAGACTCTGGTTGACCAGAGAAATGAGAGAATCAATCAATAATCATGGGAAGTGGGAAGGAAGGAAGGAAGGATGGTGGACTGGTGGGTTATTTAGTGTGCTGTGCTGTGCTGTTCTGTTCTGTTCAGGGTAGTAATTCTATTTTACCAGTGGCCCAAATTTGACTGACTGTTTGTTTGACACTTTCAAAATTCTTGACTGGTTGGTTTGGTTGATCCTCACTCCTTAGACCAGCTGAGCTGATTCTGTTCCTGGTCTATAAGTTGTTACTGCTCACTGAATTGAACAAACTGGCTGTGCTGATCAAGATCGTTGAATAAAACTGAAAAAGAAACAAAAACAAACACACAAATCTGTGTTTGTTGGTGATGTTTTAATAAATGTAGGATATGCATTAGATTAGAATGTATTCTGATTAAACGGACATTTTTTTTAATTAAAAAAAAAATGGACATACTGTAACTCTGTAACGTTATAATGTATTCCGTAAGTTCATGGTATTATACCATAGTTGATCTAAACGGTTTAGATTAATTTAGACGGCTGAGATTTTTAGATTATAGGGAGCTGTTTTTTGTGGGTCCCACTGTCATAGAAACTATGGCAGCGGATAAAAATCCTTATACCATTATTCAAAGTCAAGAATGTTTACTAATATTATTATTTATACAGAATAAGCAACTGTATCGGACTATCGGTTATTGCACTAAATATTATTTTTAAGAATATATTTTTGCCACTTCACAAATAACCTAAACAAGTACACTGGAAATAGACAGATCAACCCTACAGCAAAAAAAAAAAAAAAAGTTTGTACCAATCAATCTAAATTCTTTTTTTTTTGAAAGGTTCACGGCGGCTGCCAACGTAATCAATCTCAATTCGAACAGAAATCTTTCAATATTTTTAAAGGACAAAAGTTCCAACGCACATATATAATTAATAATTCTTTAGGCAATGTGAATTATATTAATAGGACATAACAATAATTAATTAAACTCAGTCAAAGATCGAATGCCAACTGACACGCTTTTATTTCAGTATATAATTTATTATAGTTCCATTAAAAAAAGTTTAATGGACTTAAAAAATTATGGAGCAAGTTATATATATTATATACTGATGAAATATCTCACAAATATTTATTTATTTATTTATTGTGTTTCCTTCTTTCTCCAGATTAAGTGCTTCTTGAATAAGTCATTGGAGAAAATTAATTTTAGTACATCTTACCTAAGTTTTTTCTTTCAATTTTTTCCACCCAAATAGGTCACGGGTCATCTCGGATCGGATAAAAAAAGTTGGATCCATACTCGACCCATCTACTTACGGGTCATCTTAGGTCGGGTCGGTTTAAGAATTGACAATCTCGATCCGACCTGACCTAAATAAAAATAATAATATTTATTGATTAATGATAGCATTATTAAAACCTAATGATAATTTATACAATTATACATAATTAACTGTTGTTAGTGTTCTTAGGTTTTCACTAATGTTTAGAGTTTAAATATAACTTAAAAAAATCACTTGGTTTGGGGTGGAACCGTGCGGACAAGAATGGAGAAAAATCTACTGCTTTTCTGAGAAGAAAAACGGGGTCTGCTTTTCCGATCGGATAGTCAGGATCGGTTATTGCACCGATCTCAAAGTAATTTACTAACTTCAGAGTTTTTGCACATATCTTAAAGTACTTCGGTGTTTCTCAACCGTCGGATCGAGAAAAGCAAGGTGATCCCGATCCGACGAGGATGGGTCCAATACTCTTGACCCACAGCTCATCGATCTTTTGGACCATTTCGGATTGGATCAGGACTTAAAAATTTGATGCGGATCCACATGATTTATTTTATGGCTGATTTGCTACAAATCGGATGAAATATATATAGGTAGTTTGTTTCACATGATTAATTTTATGGCTAATTCTGCTACAAATCGGATGAAATATATATAGGCAGTTTGTTTTTTTATAATCGGATAGTCACTATATATCTTTTGGATATAATTAAAAAGACATGTTTAGTAAGAACAACCCTTTAATAAAGGTAACAATTTTTATTGGTATTTTCCACTTTTAACATCGAAATATAATTTTTTTTGAGATAAAGATGAGGGTCAAGCCACTCAAATTTAAATGTCTATAAAAGACCCCCTATCCGGATTTCGAACCCCCAACATCCCACACGGAGAGCGTTGCTCTAACATCGAAATATAATTCAACATAACATGCATCAAAACATGGTTTAAATGAATAAACATCAATTCCAAGCATAAATAAATCTTTGAATACATTGAAGGACCAAAGTTCCAACAACAAATACTTAAAAGTTTCTGGTCAATGTGAACTATAAATAGGACCCAAAATTCTACCAAAGAAATTATAATCAACGCGTTATCCAACGAATTTCTCAATTTCATTTCATTTCTTCATTAATACACTTTGACTCTAATTAAAACTAGAATTTTCAGATGGTCACTAATCCTTACTCCTAATAAATAAAAAGAGATTGGATTTTTTGATATGAAAGTTCTATGTTCCCCAAATAATAAATCTCAGCTGTTGATTGTCTGCTTAGATTGATCACTACCGTCGACGTACTTTAATGTCTCGACCCATTAAAACTTAAGGTCCATATCAATTTTCTCAGTTTAAGACCAATTACATATTATCTTAAAAATTTATTATAAGAAATAACAATTTCAGGCCAAAGTAATGCGTGAGCTCTTTACTATTACTAGTATTAATATAAAATGTGGCATGTAATAATTTACTCGATTAGGAGCAAATTAGATTAATCCAAATGAGGTCTCAAGACCAAACTAAAAACCAGAAAATTTGCAGCATCCAAGAACTCGCCTTCACTTTGGATAAACCAATTATCAATAAAATAAAGGGGTAATGACGCCAGACCCCCCCGAACTTTCGGGTTTTGACAACTTGGCCCCCGAACTTTTAATTTGGACAAATGCCCCCCCGAACTACCGATTTGTGACAAATCGCCCCCCGGCTATTAATTAGCCATCTAATACTCCATTAAAAAGTATGAAAAGACCAAAATACCCTTATGTATATATTCATGATATTTTAAATATAAATAGATTAAATTCAGTTTTAAAAATTTTTATGCCTCATGAATATTAAATCTGAATTAATTATTAATAGTACTGGTATATAACTAAATATTTGTATATTATTTTTTTATTTTATTGTATATAACTAAATTTTTACGCCTTACTATTTTTATTTTATTTTATTTTGCTTGAATTTGTATATTGTTTTTTTCAAAGATAGATATTTATGATACATAATAATTCTTTTAATATGAGAAATTACGAACTAATACATTAATGATGATAAAAAAAATTGTTAACTTCAAATTTGATTGAAAATTTTAAATCATTTAAAATGGTAATTGATTTTTTCATTAAAATTAGTTACATATATGTAAATATTACGTTGATGAAATAAAAGAACAAAAAGTAAACGATAAATATTTTGTATAGATTTTTGTATTTAAAAAATATGTAATAATTTCTTATATATTTTTAATATCTAGTGATTTTTAATTAAATATTTTTTTGAACTTATTTATATTTAAAATATCATGAAGATATACATAAGGGTATTTTGGTCTTTTCGTACTTGTAAATGGAGTATTAGATGGCTAATTAACATCCGGGGGGCGATTTGTCACAAATCGGTAGTTCGGGGGGGCATTTGTCCAAATTAAAAGTTCGGGGGCCAAGTTGTCAAAACCCGAAAGTTCAGGGGGGTCTGGGGTCATTACCCCTAAAATAAAATAAAAAAACTAACTTTCTAGATCTCCCGGTAACAAAAAAAAAGTCACATAAACTCTTAGGAACTAATTAGCAACTTCCCCTCATTCCACTTCTAGAATTTCCACTCCACATATCCCAATCCAGATAAAAAAGCAGCAGCAATTTACTAATTTTAGACCATAAAAAAGCACTAAAAAACAAGCAGTAAAAATAAAATCTCGATCTAATCCGTTCAGTAAATGATAATTAACATTAAATAAATCTAATTAAACAAACACAAAGTACAACCACCGGCTTTTCCAAGTCTTCGGTAATAAGTAATAACCGTCGCCGCGTTAATTAATCTTAATTAATTAACAGAGAGTTTTAATTAATTAACAGTAGACCAATTTCCAATCCGGATCCCCCGCGCCTTTACACATACCCCCACCGATGCAGCAACTCACTGACACAATCACCGCAACACAGCGACAGTCCGCTGGGTCCTGTGTCAGTGAACCGGCACATGGTAGGGTACAGAAAAAAGGACGCATGGGAAGGGGGTCAGAGAGAGTCTCGTAATCGTATGGGAGCCGGCGACAACAGATACTGCATTGTGCAGCTCACAAGATCGGCCATTGGATTGTCTCGTGATTCGTACCAGCGCGAATCTTGAGACGATCCGATGGGTGGTGTTGTGAGCTGGTGGGGGCCAGTTCCAGCTCACTTCTCAACCCCATTCATTTTCTCATTCTTGACATTTCTTCCCCCAATCCAAATCCCGATTCACATCCTCCACTGCGCAGTAAATCGCTGCACAGTAATCTGGCCGTTGGATCTGTCTTAATATTCGTGCAAATCAACCCTCCTATAATCCACATCGTTGATTCGCTGCGCAGACAATACTGCGCGGCAGAGGATTACCATTCAATCCCAATTCATCTCATCTCATCTCATCTCATTCATTCATTGTCCTCTTTTATTAAGCCCCGCTTCAAACCCTCTTTCAGTCTTTCTGACATCAAAATAACACACAGAAAATAAACAAAAGAAAAAAGAACGAAAGAAATAAAGAAAGAAAGAAAGAAAGAAAGAAAGGGAGAAAAAAAAAATCTTCTGTTTCTGTAGCGAGACGATGCCGCATCTGGTGCCGACCGGCAGGGGGGCGGCGGGGGGGAGTAGGAGGAGCAGCGGCGGATCGCCGATGAACAGTACGTCAATCTACGAGACGCATCTAGGTATGGTTTCTCTCACCTGGACGCGGTCTTTGTTCAGCGTCTCTGTCTCCGCCGATCTACGTCTCGCCGGCGCCGGTGTGTCGGCCTCCACCACCGGTTCCTGTCGGAAACACGGATTTAGAGACGAGGAGGAGGAGGACGATGAGGAGGAGGAGGAGGAGAGGGAGGTTTGTTTGAATCTGCGCGCGAGGGTTTGGCTGTTCTGGCGGCGCCGGGGGTCTAAGCGGTTCCAGTTTGGGAGGAGGTGCGTGGAGGTCGCGTGGGATCTGCGGCGGGCGCGGTTTCCTGCGACGGGGGGGCCGGAGCCGGTGTCGGGGTTTTACGTCGCGATCGCGGTGGATCGCGAGATGCTGCTGATCGCCGGGGATTTGCACGAGGACGCGTACAAGAGGACGAGGCTGCTGCGGAGCACGGACGCCGCGTTGGTCATGAGGCGGGAGAACGCCATCATGAGGGACTATTCGTACCGCACGGTGGCGAGGTTCGGGGGAATGGAGAGGGAGATTGCAATCCAGTTGAGCCCCGAGAAAGGTATGGTGGTGGGAGTTAACGGGGACCAGATGCTGCGTGTGAAACGGCTGCGGTGGAAGTTCCGGGGTTGCGAGAGGGTTATGACGGAGGACGGGCTGTCGATCCAGATCTCCTGGGACTTGCACGACTGGTTGTTCGGGCCGTGCGTTGAGCTCGGTACCAGGGAACAAACGGCCCACGCGAAGTTCGTGTTCAAGTTTGAGAAGCCGGTGGGTTCGGAGTGTTATGAGAGTAAGGATCTCGGGTGGGGGTACTGCGCGAGGTCGAATTGGAGCTGGAGTAGTAGCAGTGAGAAAGGGAGGAAGAAGAGCTTCTCGTCGATGACGTCCACGACGTCCACGGCGTCGAGCGTGTCGTCGAGTGTCATGGAGTGGACGACCGCAGAGGAGGTGGAGATGCGGAGGGGCGAGGCGTTCTCGCTCCTGGTTTATCTGTGGAAGCGGCGATGATGAATTGATGATGATGAGTAGTAGCGGTTCATTCTTTTCGGTACCGACGACGATTCTTTTGTATCTTGTCTTGCTTGATTTGACGACTGATTGATTAGTTCTCGTGGATATAGTTCAGGAAAGGTAACAAACAAGTTTATAAAGAGAGTTTTAAGCTTTAGGCGCATCTCGTTAATGGAATCAGTTTTTAAGTCTGATTTGTTGGGGCAATTTTTAACCCGGGGAGTGTTGCTATATTTTGCCAAGAAATACCAAGAACACTGACTGGGTGCCAGCTTCTTTTATGTCAGGTCTGTGCATGAATATGCCTTATTCAATCTTTACAGCAGTACAGTTTGTACTGGTATGATAATTCCCCTTCTTATTGTTCTTGATTTTGGGTTTAGTTTTTTCGTGTGCTTTGATGTTCGTTTCATCGGTATCAACCGGAAATTTAATAAAAATGAACCTTCTTGACCCCCATTGCCCCAAACCAAGGACTTGAAAGTTTTAACCCGAATCAGTAATGGAGTGAATCTCATGCCCCGTAAATCTTGGGAATTTAAATTGTTTTCACTGCAACGGATGTAGCAGTACATACATACATAGTTTAGCAGCCTTCATACATTTTCATTGCCCTAACCTATCACCCTTCCAGTTGAAGCCGAGCTTCTTTAAATTAACCCTATGTTTGGAATTAATCCGGGGCCAGCACAAAGTAAACTCTGCGATTGAGAACCGGCCTGCAAAGAAACAAAATACAAACCAAAGTTCCTCGGATTGTTATACAAACTTCGTACCTGTATTGTTGTCATTTGGAATCATACAAACTTGTACCCGCTCGCTCTGTTGGAGACTAGCTTTAGTGTCTTTTTTGTGTTCTTTTTTATTTTTCTCCTGTATATGAATGGGGATGATTATTATTATTACTAGACTTGATTACAAAGCCCAAGTACAGACAAATTTCATTAAAATTAGAACCCACCACAATGCTGTAAGTGGGATTTTCCCTCCGTCTGTGTGTGTATGTGTGTTAGTACTTGGTAGTGGGGGATGGGGATTGGGATGGGGGTCAGCTGAAGTACCTGCTGGTAAGCTTCACACAGTTTTGATGGCATGAAAAGAAGCCATAAGTTTCTTTCTCTATATTAGCATGGAAGTTTTTGGGAGTTCTTAGAAAAATTCAAGGTTCCTATGGCATCATTGACATGTGTGTAAAAGCTTGAACAGCACATTAGTTTTTCCATATAATTTTTCAAATCTCAGTTGCAATGCGAGCTTACTTGATTTAGGTACAGACCTAATATACACTGAATTGTACCTCCTGGGTACTGTTCGTTTGCAGTAATATGGAATATACAGCAAAGTATAATTAACACTTGAAGGGTTGTGCCATTACTCAACTCACAAACTGAGCACATGTACACTATACTTGAAGAATTATTACTTTTACAAGCTTGATGCAAATGCCACCAGAAAAGCGCAAACGACCTTAAAAAAAACATGGCTGCAAACTACCTTATCAAGTTGCAGGATATAAAAATAAGTAGGAAAAAAAGAAGAAGAAAATTCAAATATGATTTATTCGAATTTTTTTATCGATATGCACAGGTACTGCAGAGATGCATACCAGCATCCATGTCTCCTAACACTGGTTGTCTGGCTCATCGTCTCGTCTCATCTTTCTCTAAAGTCTCAACTAAAATCATCCACAACAGCGAAGTGATGTAACGCCGTTCTTCTTGAAACAAAGCATTGTAACGAGGTCGAGAATCGAATAACACAAACTCAAACAGCACAACCAGATAGGTCGAACACATCGAGCATGCCATCACGGCAATCCTTTTTTTGATGAGGTTTCTGGTGTCATTCAGCCTTTTGTCAATGTAGAGCCAGAGAGCCTTTGGGTTCCCTTCATATATAGCTGCTGCTGGTAAAAGGTGCTGAACTGGTACATTCCAGTTCAGCATAAGACTTGATTACGGTTTAGTTACCCTTTGATAAGATTGAAGACATCGTTTATTCATATTCAGCTCCTCGAGCATTTGTTTTCGTTAATTATTTTTTGCCTTTTTTGCATTGGAGTAGAACACAGCTGATAGGACAAACACAGATACAATACTGTTCACTTCCAAAGTGCTCTATAACTGATAATTAGCTGTTTATTGCTACTAGTAGAGAGTCACGCATTGCTTTGAACTGAAATTGTTATTTTTTATAAAAAATTTTTTAAGATATATGTAATGAGCCTTATATTGAGGAAATTGATATGAGCCTTAAATTTTAATTGGCTGAGACATTAATATCAACAAGCATTAACGTAAATCAACGGTTCTGATCTATCCAAGAAAATGATCACAGCTTAGGTTCCTTATTTGGAGAAGATAACTCTTTCATGTCATTTTTTTTCCAATATGCTTTTATATATAGTTAGGATAAGGATTAGCTATTCAAATATGTAGTATCATAATGACTGGGATGAATATTATATAATCTGCTAGCGGGTAATACGAGCTTCAGGAGGAAAATCCAAAAATACTCTGTTATAGTGTTATATTAAGTCATGAGTCCAATCAGACAGTTCAGCCAAATTAAGTATTTCCACAGCAGGGTAACAGCTTTTATGTGATCGCCTGAATAAAAGCTCACGGCATGAGCAATTAGCTCTTTCCTTCTTTCTATAATATATAATCGTTATAAAAGAGGTGAGATAATATATACACAACAAGCAAAGAACCTATGGCTACATCTACTTCCATACTTTGATAGCACCATCCCTACCACTAGATATCAACAGCCTTTGATTCAGCTTGACAGATGCCAAAGACAGCACTGCATCTCGGTGGCAACCGGCCGAGTCATTAGCCGCAACAGCAAGTAAACCCTTCTGTGTTAGCTTAGATGTTGCTTGTCTTTTGTTCATTTCCTGTCAAACAATCGTAAAAACAGGCATTGCATAGCCATTAACATTTAAAATACGTGGTGCTGCACTCACCCAAATTGATACAATAAATATAATTTGATAACAAAATGTAGAATTTATTCACAAAAACATAATGTATCAAATGTACTGTTTTCCATTATCTGGCTTTTCGATCTGAGATGACCATATTTGCATGATAAATTTTCATGGTATTTTGATGGTATTAAACTATTAATTAAGATCGCCTCCAAATACTTCTTAAAAATATTTTATATTTATAACTTCTGAATATATGCCAGGCTACAGGTGCATTACTATTTCCGATAGTATCGAGAGGTTGAACACTAAACATGAATACTAGTTAATTTTAACATTACAAAAGAAATAAAATTACCTGGACAACTTGTACCCCAAAGCTTGAACGAACATCATATACTGCATCATTCCCAATTCCTTTTGCTGAGGGACCACAGACACAGTAACTCCTCTCAGGACTGCAATCATGTAACATTAATTAAGCGCACAAGAAAAAAAGGCTGCTATTGTTCTTCAATCTTCACACAATATTTCCTACAAGCTCATCTCTACCTGAAAACAATGGAAAAACAGCATGTTCTTGAAATTACCTAGAATGATCCCAGCAGCGTATCCTCACATCAGTACCTGCAGTCAGTACATCTCCACCAGGCAAAGGAAGCAGTGATCTCACACCTGGGAAGCGAGGAGATGGCTCGTTCAACTCCTCGATTCTGTACTTGGAACTTGTATTCCTTCTCAAATCTTGTCTAGAGCCAGACTTCATTGCAGACCTCGTCTGTGCTCTTGGTATGTTTGATATCTCCGCTTCATTCTCCATGCTTGCAGTTCTAAGGACCTATGCATACAAATGTAGGTTCACTAAATATTTTTTGTACATATGTGATGCCTCCCCAACTTGATTGGGATTAAAGGTTTTGTTGTTGTTCTTGTTGTTCGTGAAAAATGCATGGACTGACATGATGCATATTAAACACAAGTTGCATTGTAATTCTCATAGATCAACAACCAAAAGTAGATAATATAGGAGTGTAATAGGAAATTTATTAATTCAGTATGACATTGACTTTCAAAAATCTGCTTCTGAGATATGTACAAGAATGAATAGCCTTCAAATTACCTGATGGCAGCTTCCATTCTCAGCATTCCAAAGAGACACCTCATTCAAGCCAGCTGCAACATAAACCAACGGCCGTCCACCTGATGATGTCACTGAGTTTGTTTGCGGCACAAACAAACACATATTCTCCACAGGACACACTGCTGAGTAGTTCCATGAGTTAACTGGTACCAGAAACCTCAAATCCCATAGCGTAAGCACGCCCCTAGAAGAACCTGAGACAAACCAATTCCCACATGGCCCCACAACAAGAGATGTTACATAGCCCTCCTCAGGTGCCAAACGGAATTTCCATGCATCAGTATTTGACCTTATGTCCCAGATGTGAATACCGCACTGACGTGTGCTGAACATCACTGTCTGGCTAAAGCTGTCACTGGCAGCACAGTTTATGAGGCTGACAATAGGGCCCTCACCTATGTCCTTTTTCTTCACATCGGTTATACCAGAATATCTTTCCACAACACTGCCTAAACCTCTAGAAACATAATCAACGGAGAACAGGTGCAGGGTTCCATCACTAGCACCAGCTACAACCTGCGCAGTCCCTCGTAACATTTCTGCACAAAGTGCACTGGCCCCACCACCACCTAAGCCATAGGTCAGCCTTGACCTAAATGAAATGTCCTTCTCCAACTTCCTGGTATCCCATATCCTGACAGTTGAGTCATCAGAGGCACTAACAAAGAATGCCTGATCATTTGAAACTGCTACATCATTCACTGCCAATCTATGCTCCTGAAGGTGAGCCACCAGCACACCACGAGGCCTCCAGCCAGTGAAGGATGGTGTGCCCACCATATCAGAATGGGAAACTTCATCGTCTCCTCTGGAAATATTTGGTGAGCTGCCCTTAATGCCAATGTCGTGTATACTGATATCTTGAAATTTACTTGCAGTGATGTAAGAACTATCGCTGTCTCTCTCCAACTCCCTCTTGCTTCTAACTTCTTGATTGGAGCTAGATTTGATAATTGCACTGGAGAGAGAACTGGAGATAAGCTTTGGGGGCACGGAGCTGGATAAGCCCCCAAGTGGTCTGTTCATAGGTTGCAACCATGCCATGCCGGCTCCAACAGAAGCTGCTCCAATAGCACGTTTATCGATGCAAACAGAGTAGATTGGTAGGCCTTCAGATGGTACTTCACAGAATGAGGTATTACCACCAGCCATTTGAGGAGAGGCGAGGCCAGAGAACTGCATCTTACCGGCTGAAACCAAATCCTTAGCATCCCTTGATGGTTTAGGAGGTCTAGCTTTAGAACCTTCACTAGCTTTCTTACTGTCATTTTCTATGTTTTCCCACTGGTTCAAAAAGGATGTGCTATTATACCATATTTTCCTTTGCCTCTCAAGCATGTCTGAGCTCCTTGCATTCTCTAAGACTTGGTAAAATACCTGTTTCGGCACAGGAGGCTTTAAAGAGACAAGGAGAGAAGCCTCAGAAGAAAGCTTAGCCGGTTCCCTTGTGAGGAAAGGCCTTACAAGAGGAGAGAGGTACACAAATGAATCAACAGGTCCCAAGCTCTCGCTACAAGCTGCAAGAAAGGTGACCACTGATCTTCTCACCCATTGGATTGGATAGCTCAACAAAGGCCTTGCTTTCTCAATCAAACCCAGAAGCACAGTTTTTCTCAAGAGACCACTTTTGCAAAGCATTGATAGACAATCAAGCACATTAACTATAACCGCCTCCATTTCATCGCCTAAAGCTGGTTCAATGTAAGGCAAGAGGTACTCCTCCACGCTTCTTTGGCCCACAAAGTAGCAGACATACACAAGCTGCTCATAAAAGGTCGCACGTAACTGGTCATCCCGGTCATTTAAAAATGCAGGGAGGATGGGGAGTAGAAAATCATTGCTTTGTCTGTGACCAAAGAAATAACACAAGTAGGCTACATCTCGCAGGAGGGCTCTGCGTACGTTAGGTGTCTGCCTGGGCCCCATCACAAGCTCTTGCACAGTTTCTGACAAGGACCTCCTCAAAAGACCCAATTGCCCTTGACTTTTGATGGCAAAGCGATATGCAGTCACGGCAATCTTGTAGATATTACTTGCATAGCATATTCTAACGCTCTCCTCAGTATCATCTGGAAGCATAGAAAGCATTGGCAAAATATACTCGGGAAATATCATGGCATCACTTGGTGGGAAATCTTGCACAAGAGACAGGACATCACACAGAGTATCTAGTGCAGCGCAACGCACAACAGCTGTTGAATCAGAGAGCATGGAGATTACATAGGGAACGACATGTTGGAGACGGTCTTCATCATCTATGTAAAGAGATGCAGCCCGCAATAGGAGAAGCCCAGCTCGTCTCAGTTGTGGCTGCTTCACATTCCTCATGCACGAACAGAGAAGTGAAGCAATTAACACCATCCCCTCACACTTTGTCTTAAAATTTGTGCTGTGAAAGAAGGTGATGTCATAAGTATCCGACGTAGTATCATAGGATGTCACCAAGGAGTTAAGTTCAGTTTTTAGGATTCTTCTCATCTGAGGAATCAGTTCTGTTTCTCTGTGAAGGCCTGTTAGCTCAGTAGAAAAGTGTTGCTTGTGAGAAGAGCTGGATCGGTATTGCGGTGCATTTCCCTTTGCTGGGGTGGTGTTTGGGTAAGTCTGGTGGGTTCTATGTTCGACTTCTTTGAGAAGGGAGTTCAAATCTCCCACAATCTGAATGTGATCAGCGGGTACATGCTCCAATTCAGGGGTAACTTTGTTTTGCTGGACTGGTGAATTAACGGTTAAGTCAGATGTTATGTCTGTAGATGGTCCAGTGGCAGCCTTTGCAATCATCATCTGCTCTTTCAGCTTTAAGAATGCACTCTGGGTCAACGCGACCTATAATAAACAAATAATCATTATATAATAGGAAAAAAGACAGTACACCTTTGCAATTTGGATAAATAACAATTACAAACCCTTGTGTCAGGATCGAGTGGAATTAAGCATGAGAAGAACTTGTGAAGGAACGGGGAGAAGTAGTTTGGAAAAATGACGGATGCATAGTTCTGCAAGTAGCTTGCACATGATAACCTGGATTCTGGGTCTAACTGGATCATGTGGAGTATCATATTTTCAATTCCAGTATCTTGAATCTGCACCAAAAAAAAAAAGATTTATTAAGCAATAAATGTAACAGTAAGCTCTGTTGCAGCACTAATATGACCAATTTGGCAGATTCAGTGTTCCTAATTTATATGATTATTTAAACTTAATGGAAGAATAAAAATAAAAGCAGAAATATGCTATAAAGCAAGCACAATAGGTAATGTCATCATTTTTCTTTTTAAAAATGAATACAAATAGACAAATCAAACCTTTTCTAATATGGGTCTTGGATCAAATTGCCCTCGACGATAGGCAAGGAGCTGAGAAAGCTCAAAAAGTGGCTGGCCCTCTAGAAATAGCTCAGCAATAACACACCTAAAGGTACCGACAAAAAAAAGTAGCTCATTTTCATCACAGGATACAGGAAACTCATTGTTTTAGCTAATCCACAATGCAAATATTTTATTTGAAATATGTAATGCTCGGAATGATTTCGTCAAAGCAAAACAACAAATTCCGAACAATATCTAGCTCATTTATTTTAAAGCTTTCATCAAAACACTACAATTAAAATAAAAAGCTTACCCAACAGAGAATATATCCATGGAAGGCTTTAGCGGCGCATCTGGTGCAATGTTTGCTTCTCCTCCATGTTCATAGAATCTCTTGAATATACAGAAAATGGGCAGGCAGCAGGCAGGGATTAATATAATAAAACATTAACAATTAAAAAATTAAAATGGGATAACAGAAATGTACCTCAGGAGCAAGATAACATCGCCTCCTTCCACCAGTGTCAAAAAAGAAAGAGAAATCTGACGGATCGTCATCTGGAATATAGGTCGGCTTAAACGATGCAAAGTCTGTGAGGTAGAGCCAATTCCAGGAGGTGACAAGTACGTTCTCACATTTTATGTCACCTGAAAATAAAAATAAAAGCTAAGAAAAGTGGAAAAAAAATACTTTTTGCCAACTAAAATATAAGATAGCATTCATACCATGGCAAACTCCCTTGCTATGGCTTTGCTCCACTGCACACAATAACTGCATGAAGCAAATGAGCTAAGTCCACAATCATATCTGGAGAGCAATAAAAAATAGCCTTACGTAAATGCCCAACCCTGACAAATGTTTGGTTATCAGGATCAGCGTAGTGAGCCCTTCAAAAAGATTTGTATAAACACCAACAGAAAAGATTTTAACACAGAAGCTCTGATCTTATACAGTTGCTACCTCAATAATAGATTTAATTCCAGCACAGTGATATATAGCATCTTGGTTGCCTAAAACAGGTATTGATCGGGTTCTTTTTCGGTTGCGTGGGTATGTATGCTTACAGACGCTTTTGCAATATTTCATAATAGTAACTGAAATAAAGGCACTCATGCATACTACCCGATATCTGATTGCATTGCAACTGCCAAAAGGTAAACTTTTAAAGGGAAGAACAGTGCTATACCTGAAAAGCAATCCATTTCTTCTCAATAAAACTGAGAAAAGGACGTGTGCTTAGTCGGTCATGTAGGTTGCCGAAGATATACTGCCTTAAGAGGTATGCTGCCTTATCTGTCTCGAGCCAAACCTATAACAACGGAAAGGAAAGATCAACACAACAATTTGAGAGAGAAACAGCAGCAAATGCATATACAAAGAGGGATATCCAAACATTACCTGGAAAGGCCATACATGCGGTTGCTGAACGTTTTGAAATATGTCCCTGATTTCCACCAGCCTTTTCTCATACTCCTACAGTCATATTTACTTTCTAGTGTCAAAGCTGTTCTAACAAAGCAATACCAACTTCATAACCATATCAAGCTGCAATACAAAACTTCAATCATACCTTGAGTGGAAGGGGGTCGCCTCGCTTGAAATATACCTTAACCAATACTAGACCTTCGTCATGCTTGCAAAGTACCGATTTGAGAAACCGGCCACGACCAATCACCTAAAATTAAAATATAGAAACAGTAATTAAGAACCCAAACCAACAAGTAAAGAAGAGCATGGTTTATTATTTTTTTTTTTGTCACTATTCCTATATTATTCCTTTTTAGAAAGTACAATTTATTTCATTAACAAATCTACGTTCTCGGTGAGTTCAATTGTTGGCTCAATTACATAATTCAGAATTTCAGATTGCTCAATTGGTGAAACAATGGCAGTGTAAACTATATTCCCTAATTCTGATTTTGTCCCATGCCACCCAAACCTGATCAAAACTCAATTCAAACCATCCCAAACTGCACCCTACAGGCTACTGTCCCACGACAACCACACCTCAGAACAAAAAGAGGCAGAATTAACACAATCGAGCTAACAAATCAAATCAGCGGCGGCGTCTGACCTCGACCAGGACGAGGTTGTAGGTGGTGGGGAGCTCGTGGAGGTAGTACTCGGTCGCGGAGCCCTGAGTCGTCCGCGCAATCTTGTTCCCCATGCCTAGGCGGAGCGACGGGGTGCCGCCGGACGTCGGATGGGCGCCAGACCTACTGCCGGGGGACGGCGCGCGAGGGTTTCGAAGGAAGGTACCGTCGGGATTGATTGAGGGTTTCGTGTGTGGGAGGGATGCGGTGCGGTTGGGGATCGGAAGAGATTAATAACGTAACGGGGAGGATATGTATAATGGAACTATATATGTAAGGAAATGTTGTGGTTAACTGAAAGGAAGGAAGGAAGGAGAAGAATGGGAGATGCGGGCAGATGCCGGATGCGTATGTGGAAAGAAAATTGTTCTGTCCTACGGAAAAAAAACAAATCTTAATATTGTTCTTCTCTTGAAACAAATCTCAAAACTATCCCTACTTGATCAGTGGTTACGGTCACAAGCCAAATTGACCACTGTGGTTGGTGGTTAGAGACGATGACTTGAATAAATTCGAAGATTTATCTGCAGCTAGCCGCTGCGTTTAACCGTTGTGGCCATAAGTCAAACTGACCGCTGTGGTTAGCCACAACTAGGGGCGGAGCCAGCATGAAATAGGGTAGGCACTGGCCCCCGAAAATTTTTTTTCAAAATTATACCCCTAAAAATTTGCAAAAATATCCCCATTTTGAGAAAAATTACAAAAATATACTTAATTTCTAAGAAAATTTTACAAAATCGGCTCTATCCTAAAAAATATTTACACAAATATACCTTAAAAGTTTTACAAAAATGTACATATACTTATAGAACTATATTTCATCGGAAAAGTTGGAGCCCCCCAGATTTGAAGTCTGGCTCCGCCCCTGACCACAATAGCTAGCTGCAGCGGTCACAGCCTCATAGGCCGTAGATGATGGTGATTGAATAAGTTTTTTATAAGTACACAAAACTAAACGCGGTTGATCAAGTATGAATAGTTCTGAGATTTTTTTTAAATAAGAGATACTTAAAGATTTGTTTTGTTTGTAGGATAGACAAAAAAAAATATTTCATGCGTATGCGCCTATGCGGTCCGTCTGTCGATTGGGAATTTGAGATGCCCGATTGCGCACTGCCCGTGGGAAGTGCTTCGGGCAGCCCTAATAAATTGTGATATAATTGATGAGTTTTACATTTTACTTTAGATTTACATTTCTATTATAGTATATTATTTTGGGATGCGTTTCTACAGTAAAATCTACAGTGTTTTCTACAGTAAACACTTTTTTTTTTTTTGTGTAATAAGAGCCGAATCATATTTATTTTTAATTTAAAAATCACCAAAAGATGCCACGCAAGTTATGGAGAAAATTCTGGAATGTATAGCTACTTAGAAGAACAGCTTAGACTTCACTAATGAGATGAAAGCTCAATTCTTATTAATTAATGGAGATTTACAAAGTTGTCCCCTTAATATTAAAGAGACACCTATGTTTAATTTTAACAAATATCTTTAAATATGTGGAATTGTGATTATTGAACAATGAAATAGTTTCATGGTTTATAGTATATTAATTTTGGACGGGATATGCTACAGCGCAAAGAACAGTTAATGAACAGTAGTTTTTTTTATTTTAATCCTTCAATAGTATCTTACCGTTATGTCGTTTAAGAGAATAATCTAGAAGGTATTATTGTTAACATTGGAAATATAAATAAACAATATACAAAATATAAGCTATTATTGTTGACATTGCAAATGTAAATAAACAATATACAAAATATAAACTACAATATCAACTAGAAACTTTAAACTATGAGAAGAGATTGATTAACAATAGATGGTATCTCAAATTTCAATAAATTACTCTTTGATTGCTTATCAAAATTTTGTATACTTTTAAACGGTTGCAAATTAATAAATTATCAACATTAATAATAAAACTTACATTAAATATAATTGAAATATAACCAATCTACAAGGTTAAAAGTACATTTATAATTTTTTTCATTTTTAATAATTTTAAACAGTACTTTAAATATTTTTCCAAGCTCCATCATCAAATTTGTCAAGATAACCATTATAAACTGATATTCTCTACAACTATTGCTTTAAACTTCCTTTTGTTTGCTCCAATAATTGTTTTAAAAAATATTAAATATGCTGTAAACAACTTTTATCCATACACAACAATATTTGCCTAAGGTAGAAATGTCCAAAGAAGCAATATTTACGTTTTAGAAAAATAACTAAAAAAATTCAACATATTAGACAAGAAAAATTACAAGTGTATGTTTGTTGAGTTCATCAAAAGATTGAAATGAAAGAAGGTTAAATTTGAGATACAAGTGCATACCATGAAATTTTAATGGATTTTGAATCATATATGTCTTCTCAAATTATTATTTGCAGTCATTTTAGAAGACTGAAAAGAAATACTTGCGAAATTTTAAATGGTAAAAATTTTACATCCAATTATATTTTTATAAAAATTATAAATCCATTGGCAAAAAGAAAGTCAGAGATATTTAAAGTATTAAATTAATAAATCAACAAAAATCTATAACAAACCAACTATGTCTTTAAAATACTCACATTTCAGAAGAAAAAAACAATATAATTGTATGAAAAACTTCAAAATGTTATGTTTATTATGATCTCCTCCACTTTTTTATTATTTTTATTCTTTTTAGTAGAGAGATGTGTATGACCTCAGTTCCCTCTCAATTCTAAAATATATAAGCGAAGTACATAATAAGAAAGATAGGATAAGCTCTGAAAATAGTAACTTATATAATATAAAAATATCTTCATAATTTATATCTTTTTTCTTCATATTTCATGCTTTTTTTTTTTTTGTTTTTATCCGTTCTTTAAGATTTAAAATTACATTTCAGTTTTTTTTTTCTAAGAAATATAAATCTACCGCCGCCGAAGCAATACGAAGCACATATCTAATTTATATATATCCTCAATGATTAATTTGTATATGCTATTTTTTATTATGAAAGATATATATGCTACTAATTAAAGGAGCTGAATCTTCTTAATTATGATCACATGTATAACACAACTAACAAGACTTGTGTATATCTATTGTTGAGGTATAGATCTGAGAGATTTCATCTATTTATGTCTTACAAATAGGTCCGTGCCATGGTGATAATAAACCCTGGGAACCCAACTGGTAATTGCCTGAGCGAGGCAAATATAAGGGAGCTGTTGCGGTTTTGCTACCAAGAGAACTTAGTATTGCTTGCTGATGAAGTGTATCAGCAAAACATCTACCAGGATGAAAGACCTTTTATTAGTGCCAGGAAGGTAAAAATCCACCAACCTCGTCATGTAAAAAACTATAAGATTAAATATAATGTATATCATGCCCATATTCTACTTCCATTATATCCTTTATTTAGATGCTTGGATAGTAAAATACAATTTTCGTGTAAATTTAGAAGCTTTCTTTTCTTTTCTCATCTACAGAAAACATGTAATTAACTACTTGTTTTACTGTAAATTGTGATAATGATCCCAATAAAGAATATTAATTTTCGATCCAACGAGTATAATAAATATTATCTATTAGATTCATCTGTAACCAATGAAATTGTTTGGGTGTGATCATGAGAGAAAGCACCCTAAATTGATATTTGCTTTTAATATATATTTTATTATATTGTATAGATAATATTTCTGCAGATTTTTTTTTATAAGTATTAAGAATATATATAATAATGATGCAAGCATGTAATAGAAGGGGCAAATTTATTTTAAGTAAATAGGTATTCGGAGTAAATTGGAGGGTGTTGTCCATATCATAATACCAGTATTATGCAAATAAAACTGGGGCATATATTATTTTATGTATTTTAGAGTTTTGTTGTAGGGCCGGCTATTATATTTGAAGTGGTTTATTTTATTTATTTAATCAAACTGTGAGGCTATGAGCTTAAATAATTCAGATTTGACTTGTATAGTATAGAATAGAAGAGTTGGCATAAGACCATTCGTGGTATGAGACTGTTTAGTTATTAGTTATATAGGAAAATTGCATGCATGTGTATTTTGAGAAGTACACAGAAATGTATTATATTTATGTCTCTTTCTTCTTCGTTTCCAGTTTCTTTTATCATAAAAATAAAAAAAATTAATTGTAAAAGTCAGATCTTACGTGATCTAATAAAAAAAGCTAATATAATATTGGCATAGATGGACCCAATATCTGACTATAATTTTTTTTATATAATGAATGGAGAAAAAAATCGTCTTCATTTCGATCTGTTTCGCACGTGATGACGAATGGCCCAAATAATTATAATTATAATATGAAATTCTGGAAAACTTGCAAGGAGACGGATTGATGGAATCTGTAGAAATACTGATGCCAGACACTGAAGTCCTGTCAGACAATAAACCCATCTATTAAAATTGTGTACCATGTACTTTCAACATTATGCCTTGCTAGTTGCGAATCTGTAAGAAAAATAGACATGTCTTATGAAAATCGTATGTAAATAGTTTCTGCAGAAGCACGAGAAAATGGAAACCAACAGTTCTCTAGTTTCTTTTCATGGCTGCAATAATGAAAATCTAAAGAAGTAAAACTGATTGAAGAATCACTCATGGAGTGAACACATCGCAGGTTACAACAACTTGACAATTGTTGAGTTTGATTGCCAACAAAATGAAAAAAGAAAAATATACAAAAAGAAAGGAAAAGGAGTATGCTTAAGCATACACTGATACACCCAACACCGCACATAGATAAAGTTAGTCGACTACAATTTCAATGAAAAAAACACAAATAAATTCTAGTTATTTTTTACACATGGATTATTCTCCAATGATCTAGCCTCTCATAAAGAAATCCGGTACTGTGAAAATAGCCCCCCACTCCTGAAAGGAGTCCTGAAATTAAGTCATAGAGTATGTCCTCTCAAGGCTTTATGAAGCAAAAAGTAAAATTTGGAAATGCAAATCAACTTCATGAGATATAACATTTTTCTAATTGTCAGAATAGAGTTGTTCGTTTGAGAATGGAACATTACAAGTACTAAAACAGACCATAATTAGTAATACACTGATTTGCCCATGTACCCAACAGAGGAAAAGACAACGTAAAGAAGGATAAAATTAGAAAAAGTACCTCACATCAGTCAAAATTACTAAAAAGTTACGACCCGCAAGAAACGGATCCATCTGCTGATTCTGAAAATGAGACAAACAAGTCATTTAATAATGTTAAATTGTCTATGCAAGAATAAGCATTCTAGTTTCCTTATGAAACAAACAAAGATTATCAAGTTAGGAAATTTACCATGTATTGTGGATATGGAACCTAGGTTATCTTCTTTATATACACCGAGAGGTGAACCTCGAACAGAGAGGAGCATTTCGCCATTTTTAGGCAATCTAACAGTTCTCGGCGTCATGCCAAAAGAGAGGCGACTAGCCATTGCCTAAGAATAATTTTATTAAAAGTAAAACAAAGTTATTGCAATTCTGCAGATTGAAGTAATGTGCAGAATCCCACATTCCCACTAACTTGGGCAGTCATCGAGTTGGAGATAAGATTTGTTTTTAAGGTGTCTAGTATACAGAGAGGACCAGTAAGAAAGAAGCTTGGCAAGTTCTATTTGGGGTGAAATATAATGAATAAATAGAGAAGAAGAGATGAATGTACCCCAGGGGTTTGAAAAGCAGCTCCAACCTTGCAACGGAAAAAACCACAAGACTTTGTTAAGACATGACTGGAATACAAAATTGCAATGATAATGCAAAAAATAATTAGTGTCAGAAACATACCAGCTTAGAAGCAGTCATGCCAACGTCCCCAAAAACACTCTTCCGTACTGCAGATAAAATCCAAACAAAAAAGCAAAGGCTACTATTAACAATAAGCCAATATAGATTTCTTCAACAAATAAACCAGTGTAAGAAATTATATCGGAGTGCCAGAACTCTTCTAAGTTCTGATATAGATGGTCATATCTACTTATTCCATGTTCACCTTTTTGGTTTTGCATTTGCTGTCATTGACCCCTTAAAAAACAAAACACTGCTTTCCATGTCTAACTGTCTAAAATAAAGTGCATGGAACAAATTGAATATCCATGTAACATGGATAACAGGAGGGAATAAATCAAGGATCCAGTCAGCCCATTCAAGATCAGACGAATAAAGAATGAAAAGTAGGATAGCATCAGAATTTGAGAGCTTTTTTGGAATTGACTTTTAGTATAAACTGGGAACAGCAGACTATAACCTGAATCAACCGAAAAGGGGAGACCAGTCGATGGTGCTACTGAAGCACGCATATTCTCTCCAATGCCGTAATGCCCATTTCCACAAACAATATCATCTTTCCACTTCAACTCAAGGGCATTGTACTCGTCATTTCTCACAACCTCTAAATTTGGGAAATGCTCTTCGAAGAATTGCAGTGCTGGCATCTTGAGCTGCTCCTCAGTCATGTAAGATTTCATGTACCTCAACCGAGATAATAGATTCTCGGACTCAGCTTCGCAAATGGCTTCAATTAATGAAATTCGACGCACAACTGTTCAAATTAAAAAAAAAAGTCACATTTTAAATTTACAAAAGAATGAAAAGGGTTCTCTTCTTATGAAGAAATCCAAAATAAAGCCCCTCCTCATAAGCATCTGGAGAAGGTCTTAATTGGGATTTAATTATTTATATGTAACTTGTTTTTCTAAGTTTTAATATCAGAATTAAGCATCAAAATATATGTACTGCAATTCGCATGTTTACTAGTTGACCCAAATCATTTCTACTATACCCCAACTTGTTTGTGACTGAAGGCTTTATTGTAGTTGTTTTCCTGGTTGACCGAAATGAAATTAGCTTCAAATTGATAAAATTGAGCTTGATCTGTGCTCAGTTAAGAGGCTATGAGAATAGGATAACATCGAAAAGATCCGGTATCAGTGTTAAACTAATTTGGCTACTTCAGCCAAGTTCAAAAACAAGTATAAATGGCCTGTGAGTTACCAATTCCAATGTACGATGAAACCCTAATTCCATTTTCTGAGTTCAATTATTGAGATACAACAAGCCCATTTTGCAATTCTTACCAGTATAATAACAGATTGGTATTTGCCATACCCTAGCAAAGATCTCAAAACAGTTCCAAGAAACAAAACCCCATTCCAACTCCCAACATGCAAGAAAACAATTGAACCTTGTAAATCAACTAAATCAAACTTCTTCCTCTACAACAACACCAAGATTCGGTCACGAACAATACAAGATAAAATCAAGGCAGAACCAAGACACAAGGAAATAGAGTTAGGGTTAGGGTTACACCTTCCCGTCCGTAGAGAGACTTCTGGGGGTCCTCCTGGACCGGATCCTCGGCGGCGGGCTTGACGGACTTGGGCACCCGCGGCGGCCTCTTGCTCGCCGCCTTCCTCGGCCTTGGCATGGCTTGGTCACTTGAGTTCCGACGGCTCCTGGGAGAAGAGAGTGGAGAGAGTGCGGAAGAAGCAGGCGCGGAGGCGAAATTCAAAATCAGTGAGGGTTTGGGGTTCGACCGTTTGGGTTTGGTTTTTGAGTTTGGGCGCAGGGATGACCTTTAGATTAATAGAGGGGTTCTTGAGATTGTAGTTAGCACGAATCTCAAAGCAATCGGATGGCTCATCTACTGTGCAGTAGGTGATATGATTCCCGTCAAGGATGACCATTAGATTAATAGAGGGGTTCTTGAGATTATAGTTAGCACGAATCTCAAAGCAATCGGATGGTTTATCTACTGCGCAGTAGGTGATATGAATCCCGTCAAGGGGATCAGCTTTGGGCCTTTGGTAAGGTTCGATCGATCGGATTCAGATCTGATTTGTTAGTAGGAGGATGTAGGCATGTAGAGCAGTAGCGGGTGGCGGATGGTATACGAATTCGGGTACGAATGTATGACATGTTGATTGATACTTGATTACTTGACAACTACAGTTGATCTTCAAATTTTATACACTTCTCAACTGTCATAGTTTAATGAGTTTTAACTTCTTGTAAACGGTTATCGCGTTCTTTTGAGCCCTCTGGGATTAAGGTTTTGAGACCCTCTAACAATAATATCGATGATGTGGTTTATTTGAGGTATTGATGTGTTTGAAAATATATTGCTCTTTTAAAGACTCCAATATAAATTTTTGTAGGGCATGTGCCGTTTGGTAAGAAACATGGCAACAATTAGTAGGGACCAGTGTTCGTTCCCTATTTTTTATGTAAGTCAAGTCCATATTTAATGTTACTTTTTATTAATTTAATGTCGAAATTCATTTTCAATATTAAAATATGTACAATGATTTACTAAGTACTTTGCTACTTAAATATGTAATTAACTATTAATTAGATATTTGTTTTTGTTTAAAATATTATATCTATTGTAAAAAGTTATATATCATGACAATTATTTTATTTTTTTATCTAAATGTATAAAAAACTAAAATTAACATCTCTATAATATTACACAGATCCCTCCGGCCCAACTGATCAATCTTGATTCTACCACTGACTAGGAGATATAAAGCAAAATAAAATCTTTATAATAGCATCCAAACTACTTTTAGTAATTTTGTTAATCAACAATCAACAATATCAATTGCGTAGACAATTGTTAGTGCTAGCTCAAAACACACACTTGATGAATGATGACATGGTTTAGTTACCATCTTCTTAGCCCTTATTATACGGAGAGTATAGGTCATCTTTAATTATCACCCTTTAGTAAATTCTTTCTTCAATATCACTTCTCCATGAGTGCATTCCTTTCAATTTGGAATCATCATAGCCATTTCGGTCGTATGAATTAATAATTTGTGGAGATCTCTAGTTTGTGCCTTTGTAGTTTGTACTCTTCTTTTTCTGACATCAAGTTGTTTATATACTTCTCACCTTACTGCTAATTTTCTTTAAGGAAAAACATGTAAAGTGTCTCAAAGTCAATTCTCACTATACATATCCTTACTGTATATAGAAACATATTGAAAAAAATAACATGAAAAAACTATCTTCCCCAAATAAGAAACCTGAGTCGTTTATTATTTTCTTGGATAGATCGGAACCGTTGATGTACGTTAATGCCCGTTGACGTTCCCAGCCCATTAAAATTAAAGGCCCATATAAATTATCTCAATTTAAGGCCCATTACATATTATCCTAAAAGTTTACTATAAGAAATAACAATTTCAGCCCAAAGCAAGATGTAGGTTTTTTACTAGTATTTTTTAAATATTAAATAAACATAGGTTACACCATCTAATTATAACTATAAGTATCAATGAAAAATTCCATTCAGATTTTGAACACACCATTTGCTTTTATATTAATCTGTGGGCGATTTTTCTACCAAAAAGGAGGAAAAAGAAAAAGAAAAAGAAAAAGCAAGAACAAAAACAGAGAGCTGGAGAAGCGAATAGAACTGCAAGCTTGAACACTTGGAGTGATTAGCTTTCTCATCTTTTTATTTTTTTAGAGGAGTTGTTAGAATATTAACATTGTCTAAAATAAGCAAAACTTGTTATTACATGAAAATTTTATGGATCAGACTGCACATTTCAATCATTTCAATTTTGAGGTTCTTTGTTTCCATCGCAGATGTTTGATGTAGAAGAAATTTGGATTCCAAAATTATTTTTCTTGTGTTTGATTAGCTATAAATGATGAGAGGTAGAGTGGAAAAGATGAGTTTTTGGGAGTGATGGAGAAATAATGAAGGGAAATTTTATTTTCTGATAAAAATCGAATGGAAAACAAAGTGAAAGAAGGAGGGACAACCTCCAAACAAGAATGATTTATTTCAAAAAATTTTGTCATCAAACAATAACGTCAAATTAAGATTTTAGGTAATTTATTATTTTCTGTCATTTTCCAGTATATCAAACATGCTCTAGGTAGAACCATCAACGGTCAAAATTCACTCTATCAGCATGACATTTGTTATTCTTTTTTTTTTTTAATATTCATTTGTTATTCTGAAAGAGTCACTGTGAATTTAATATTCCTAAGGGAATATTGCTAAAAAACAAAAAAAAGGTGTGATTTTTTTTTTTGGAGAGAGAAAAACAAATTTTTTTTTGAGAGAGAGAGAAAAAAGTGTGAATTTTAGAAGCGCAGTGGGGTCGATGATGAGGTCATGGGACCCACTAATGACCTATTATTTAGTACGATGTGTTCCCAGTGCAATCGTGCAACCAATCACCAATGACATTTTTCTGACTTGCAATTTAATTTTGCTGGCCGGTAAGTTAAATTAATTTCATATTTCCAGAAGGACCCAGAACTGGTTAACAAACAAATAACCAATTCCAATTAATGGTAAACATATATACATAAAGTTTTTCCTTTTTAACGAAATTACCACATCAAAAAAACAAATAACAAATTCCGAATTTCTAATTCACGTGACTTTGACCTAAACAACTGACAAAATGTTTTGTGCTGAAACTATTGTGTCATAGTTGAAATCTGAAACACTTTTATTTGTAGTGAAGGTTCACCATTTTTCATTAAGAAAAGCCATCTGATAAAGATCTGAACTCCGGGGTACCTCTTAAATTTGATGTAATATTCTCTTCATCTACTTGATGTAACAACTTATTTATCACTTTACCGATTGAGAATCCGGTTCCTAAAATGTCCACCCAAATTTGAAAATTTGGCAAACGCATGGATATCGTATCAGCATGTTTTGAAATTGTTGACAGTGGAAATCGCATCAGCATGTTGATGGGGGATGGGGGGAACATAAAAAAAAAAGGTCCCAAATTTTGTGGGCACATTTCAATGGAATATTTAAAATGTTTTTTTAATACCATGTGGTATTTGTTTATTTTATGAAACGCTATTATGTGATTTTGAATTTTGTTTTGAAAATAAGTACCAATTATTTAGGAGTTATACAATTTGGTAGCTGCTGTCAACTTTAAAAAAAAAAATACAATGGGTGTAATAATATATTTCTTACTCAAAACTTGAATTTAATCTGATAACCCTTACACGTAATCCAAATCAACTTATCATTTTATGTGCAAGTTTTTTTACTAATTATTTGGGTTGGTTTGATTGAATATTCTATTATTAGTCTCTTATTATTTTTAGGCAAATATTGCATATGATATTAGCAATATTATAACTCAGAGGATAAATAAAAATAAATGTACAATGTCAAAAATGAATGATGGATAAAACATTAATATTGTTACATCTTCTAAAAGATAACATAGATCTCATCTTATCAATATTATTGAATAAAAAAGTTAAACAACGAAATGTAATATCTGTAAAAATTAAAAATAAAAACATAATATGAATTTCATAATAACAATTAAAATGAAAGTAGAATCTCGACTCTTAAATGATTGTCTCATCAATTATGTTTTATTTTCGCAGTATATAAATTACACATATTGTATATTCACAAGTTTTTTATTATTATTGTACACCTTAAAATTAAATGACCAACTACGAGCAAATTAAGGAGCAAATTACTATAAAAAAAAATGTCATCCCCATCCTAATCTCATCCAATATTAAGGAGCAAATTATACTAAGAAAAAAAGGTTCCTCCGTACTATTCTTTGCCTTGTACAAAATAAAGAAAACCCCCCAGGGCATATTTGGCAAATTCCCCTCATTATCAAGCTTTGATTCAAGCTATTCCTGCAGTACTGCAAGTTATAGTTAATCACATGGACCGTTAGATCGTCTCAAGATTCGTGTAGTCTCGGATCTTAAGACGATCCAACGGCTTACATGATTAACTGCAATCGGCAGCACTGCGGGGGATACGAAATCCGCTCGCTCGGGGGTTTCAAAAAGCATTCACGGAGATAAAAGAAACGGTAATAACAACCGAATTCTATCCCTGCTGTACTGCACTATGCAGTTCACAGCGTCAGCCGTTGGATGGTCTCGAGGTCCGCGCTGGCACTAATCTCTAGACAATCCAACGGCTGACGCTATGAACTGCACGATGCAGTAAGTCATCAGGAGACGAGCAGCAGTCACAAAAGAGAGGAAAAACAACGATAAAAACACACAGCGCAAGTAAAACTCCCTTCTCTTCTCTGCTCTCTCTTCTTCTCTTTCCAACAAAGAAAAGAAAAAGGAGGTCGCCGATCCATCGAACTTCTGTCGGCGCGATGAGGGTTTGATCCGGGAGTAGAATTGACCGATCGATCCGGGCGGCGCCGACGATGTTCAACCGAGTGGCAACGAAGCGGCGCCTGGGAGCCGTGCCGGTTTACCTCAATGTGTACGACCTCACTCCGATCAATGGCTACGCGTACTGGCTCGGCCTCGGCGTCTACCACTCTGGCGTACAAGGTATACCGATTCTTTTTTAACTGTTGATCTTACCTTGATTGATAAACTGTGTAATTTGTATATATTTGTGTACCATTGGATGATTTTATTTATCAATGTCAACATTTTGTTATAAAATTTATGATTCATTACATTGTTTGTTTTTCGAAACATTGTGTCATATTTCAGGAAATTCATTGTGCTGTTAATACTTGTGAACTTAATAAATTAATAAAATGTGCTGTTTGCAAATATAATCTATTACTGAGCATCCATAAACATCTATCAGAAATATAATTAATCTATCCAATTGAGATCAATTACAACATGAACAATAATTTTCCGGCATTGCATCCTCAATCATTCTGGCAGATGCAAACTATTTGGGGATAATTTGAACAATAACTGCTCCTTTGCAATTAGTTAATCCTGAAAATTGTGATGCAGTGCACGGTGTGGAGTATGCGTATGGGGCTCATGACCAGCCGGCGACTGGGATCTTCGAATCAGAGCCGCGGCAGTGCCCGGGTTTCCAGTTTAGAAAGTCGATTTTGATTGGCCGCACTGACATGAATCCCCGGCAGGTGGGGCGGTTGATGGAGGAGTTAGCGGCTGAGTACACTGGAAATACGTATAATCTCATTTCAAAGAATTGTAATCACTTCTGCAACACGGCTTGCCTCCGCCTAACCTCCAAGCCCATTCCGAAGTGGGTTAACCGCCTTGCGAGGATAGGTAATTGTTCATACTGGAGTTTTCTGTTAGAACATGTGGTACCAATAAGGCAGTAAAAACATAACAAGATATTTGTTTTTGTTTGTCGTAACCGAACTGTAGGATTCGATTTGGCAGAAACTTGACCAGAGAAATTGGGGTTCATAATTGGTACATGCCATACCGGATTTAGACAAAAATCGAATGGTTTTTGAAGTGGAAAATAATCAATAAGTTTGAAGATAATTGTAACTTCAAAGTGTATTTCAGAGGCATTGAAAGTACACCAATAAGGAGTTGCAAAAGTGGCTCTTTATGACATGCCATTATGCAGGATTTGCAACATTTTCCAAATGAATGATATATTGTCGGAGAAATTAGGAAAGTCTTAGTGCATGTCATGTCCTTATGTCTCAAACTTGTAAAAGAAATCTGGTTTTCTGATGCTGTTGTCTGCAAAATTGAAGGTTTTCTTTGCAATTGCGTCTTGCCGGTCCATGTACCATCAGTGAGGCAGAAAGGGGATGAGGTGAAAGGAGACAGGGAGAGGCTGAGAAGCAACTCCACCAAATGTCTCAACATCATTGGCGCGAAAGAAACCACCGTCAGTGAAGGCACATCATCATCTAAATTGGCAATGTTTCGTTCTCTTTCAGTCGGGAGTAAACATTTTAGAAAAAATAAATCTAATGCTGCTTCTCTTGTTGATCTCAAACCCTGATTTTGGAAGGAAAAGTCATTCCTGAATAGAATGATATAATTTCATTCAACCATTGTTTTTTTCAGTTTTGTATTTGTTGATTTTTTTTTTCTTGTTAGTTTTTTATTTGTCTTATATTTGAGGGTTTAATGCAGCTGTGGATTAATCCTTGGCTTAGATTGAATTCTTCAGGTTTAGCATGACTTGGCGGCAGATTAACAAACAGGCGGTTTCCTGTGTTGGATCAGGTCAGGCTGGTTTCAAGTTGAGAGGAAAAAATACTGAAATTTAAGAGTAGTTTTGTGTTGTGCTGATTTCCAAGAGGAAAATAAGCAAAAAAGATCATTGGTTCAACCAAAGTTGTCAACTCATCATTCATGAGCATAAGATTGGAGTATTTAACTGAAAACCGAGCGGCATTTTCGTGGATTTGAATACCATTTCAAACTAGCTTTGTACATATTGAAATTGAATTTACTGAGAACAGGAAAATTTGGTTTGGCCCCATTTAATTGAGATTAAATGTATATGGAAAAAGAATATTGGTACTGGTAGTGCCTACCATTTAGTGCCATTGATCTGAGAATACATTTTCTGGAAAAAGAAACTGTTAGTGCGTACCATTATCAGTTCTGATTTTTGCTTAATTATATAAACAACTGGCAATAGGATAGATGGGTGTTACTTGTTAGCCCGAAATGGCAAAATAAATAATATTTGCTCACATCTGGTACGGGGTTTAGCACCATATTTTATTGTGAGGATAAAAAAGGGCTTGACTGAGTCACTGACTGACCCAGCTAGCTAGCTAGCTAATACCAGATTGTGTACTATGGCACATTTCTCCATTTATTATTTCCAGCTGGTCATGAACATGAATCATGATGGAAGGAACTTGGCTCTCGCGTGGAAGGAAGGAAGGACCTTACTTGGTGAGTGAGGGAACATTGAATTGAATCGAAATGTTGGAACTAATGGTGGGATAATTATTGGCTACAGTATCCTCTTGTCCCCTAGGTAATGTCACCCAACTTCTCTATTCAATAGAATATTTAATATTCGTTAATTATTGTATTGATAACCAAATAAAAAAGTGAGTGCTGTACAGTACACCGGTGGTGGTTGCAATTGCAATTCTTAATAATGATGTTTTAAAGAGAGAAAAAAAAAAGTCATATCAGACATTCAGACTCCTCATTAGACTTGTGTCCGTTTGTGTTGTATCTACAGGTTGATGTTTAGTTTCTTGTTGAAAAAAAGTAGGCCGGCATGTTAGCTGTCTGTACAAACGAATGCCAGAAAGACGATAATAATTCGGACAGATTACTTAAAAAAAGGTTGAAGAGTACAATCTAAAAATTTAGAATGGCATGATTATTCTTGATTTATTCCTCTGTAGAGAAACTTTGAAGTTCTCAGCACAGTGCCGTATACAGTATAAATATGCTAGTGCGATTGTATTTATGCCGTGCAGGACCAAAACATGCCATATAAATTGCAACATCGAACGTGATATATGAGTATGATTTCCACTCGCTGCCATGTTTGCCAGCTTGGGCCTCAAAGCTCTGCAACACTAATCTGGAGATCTGTCGCTTTGTGCTTCAGATTTCTTATGAATGTTAACGAAAGAAAGAGGCAAGCTAATTGTACTTCAACAAATGCCTCAGAAACGTATTCCGTCAGCATATCCTCAGTACATCAGATATAAACACCTTGATATGATATATATGACACTCGATTAAATAAGGTATGAATATATAAGTTAGGGCGAACGGTCATTCTAGTTGAAATTTAGGACGCGCCCTAATAGAATTATTCATCAACTTAAAATCTTGGACGACCCACGAGAAATTTTGGATTTGTAGGTATGAATACTAAATACGTCGACTATAAACTCTTCATCGTGAGCGGTATGAACACCTTAAATATGCATGTATGAATATCATTTGATCGCAAACATGATGCAATAGATTTAACGGTTTTTTCGACTTTTGAAGTTAAAAAAACTGAATGAGAACACTCCTAACCTATGTTATAGCAATTATATATTTGAACATTCATAACACAATTTAAGAGAGTTCCAAAAGAATTTGGTTGTGCCCAAATCACCGGAACACATCAATAAACAATATTCAATTTTCTAGTTTTAAAATTTTAAAATTTTTTTAATTATCAAAAGTTTTTGTAATCAAGTGTGTCAGCACTGTCAAATGAATAATGATCCCTCCCACTCTCAGGCACCCTGCAGTCCTGCACGGCTGCACCCATTCGTAGAACAAAGATAACATGAGCTTTAACCTCACAGGGTCGTTCCGCGAGTGTATTTCTAAAAGCACATTAAATCATCTCTAAAATTTAATTTACATGTCTCAATAAATTCTTTATATCAAAATCATATAGGATACAAAAATTTTTCATTTTTGAAATTTTTTTCGTTTTTGAAAATTTTTAAGTATTTGTTTGAGATTTTTTTAAATGATACATAAAACATCGATTATTTTAATAATATTGTATAGTCATTTTTAAAAAATCTCAAACAAATATTTAAAAATTTTTAAAATGGAAAATTTTTGTATCCCATATGATTTTGATGTAAATAATTAATTGAGCCATATAAATTGAAATTTGGAGGTGATGTGATATGTTTTTTCAAGTGTGCTCACGGAATGGGCTAACTTTTACTCTTGTAAAACAATCTTAATTCTTAATTTGAAAGAACGAGACCAAAGGCAAAAAAAAAAAAAAAATTAAAGAATTCGTATACTGTTTTAAGAGATTTCAGATTTTCTAACATATGGCACAGTACCGTTAGGTCTCCTTGAGATTCGGGCCAGCACGAATCTCAGGATGATCCAATGGCTCACATATCGCATGGCACCGTGCCATATGTTAGGGGATAAGCACTCGCTTTAAGATCGGTGCATCTCAGTGGCTTACTCACATTCACATATCAACGGATCATAATAACCTCAGCGGTCGCAACTCAGTAACTCACAATTCAAAGTCAAACGTCCCGTGCTCATCCTCTGTAGCGCTACAGTGTGTAGCGCAGGACTTGGACCGTTGGATCATATCGAGATTCGTGCCGGAACAGATCTCGAGATGATTTAACGGCTCACGTCCTGTGCTACACAATGCAGCGCTACAGAGGATATGAAATCTCCCTGAACCCACTCACTCGCTCAAATCATCAATTCACAGCTTCTATAATGACAGCGCCCTTCGGCCGTCTCCTCCGCCGATTCCTCTTTGCGCCGCCGGGGGCTTCCTCTCCCGCAAACCCTACCCGCCTCCTCGTGTCGCAATTCTCCTCGGCCAGAGCGGTGCCGCGAGAGGGCGAGCTGAGGCGCTCCGTGCGGTTCTCCAAGGGGAGCGCCGTGAGGGCGATCGAGGAGTGGGTAGGGAGAGGCGGGAAGGTCACTGCCGCGGATCTGCGCGGGATTGTTGCCGACCTCAGACGCGCCGGCCGGTATAAGCATGCTCTCGATGTGAGCACCTCTGTATCTCTTTCTGTTCTTTTAAATTGATTATCACAAAACAATGGAGATATTCCAGTAGATATTGTGCTTGTATACAGATGCAGTATGGCGCAATTAAGTAGGAGTAGTCAAGGAATGAATTACTGTTTTATGGTATTAGTTATAGACTAATCGGGTTATTTGTTGTGCTTATGAAATTTCAGCTGTAATGTTCCTCCTCTCATGCGAGTAATTGGTGCTGTAACAATTAGATATTTAGATGGCTAGTTTAAGTTACTGTTTGCCGACAACATCGTACCAGTAAAACAGGAACAGACTGGTGTGTGGTATGAAAGTGTACATCCCTAACGTAAATATTACAAAAATAATGATACTCTGTTCACCTCCGATCACATTATCTTATATTGAATTTGAGCAATTGTTAATTATCTAGTGTAAGTAACTGGTTGTCTAGAACACTGTACCAGTAAATTCAGAACAGACTGGTGTGTGGTATGAAATTTTACATCCGTAATGTAAATATTACAAAAATAATGGTTTTCTACTCACCTCTGATCACATTATCTTATATTGAATTTGAGCGATTGTAAATTATCTAGTGCAGATTTTATCATGGAAAGATTCCAGTGGCAACTTCCATCTCTCCTTATCGGATCATGCAACCAAACTGGACCTCATTGCAAGACTCTACGGTACAACCAAGGCCGAGGACTATTTCAGAAAGTTGGATAATGCCATGTCAAAAAAGGCTGCATCTTTCGCTCTTCTACACCACTTTGTCAGAATAAGGGATTTGGAAAAAGCCGAAGTCCTAATGGCTGATTTGCAGAGCCAAGGTCTTGCATTGGACCAACATCTCTATGATGAAATGATGAAACTTTATATAGCCAAACTGGATTTCAGAAAAGTATTTTCAGTAATCGAGTTCATGAAAATGAACCAAATTCCTTTTACGGTTTTGTCCTACAACCTATGGATGAATGCTTCTATTGAGTTTTATGGTAAAATTTCTTCTGTGGAAAAGATTCTAGAAGAAATGACAAAGGATAGGAGTGTTGAGGTAGGTTGGAGCACATATGTTACCTTGGCGAACATTTACATGAAGTATCAATTGCATGATAAGGCTCTCGCTGCACTAGTATTAGCCGAAGGAAAACTTTCAGCTAGAAAACGGTTAGGATACTCGTTCGTTATGACATGTTATGCAGCTTTGAAAAATAAAAAGGGTGTAATGAGGTTATGGGAGATGAGTAAACAAGTACCATCTAGAATTACTTGTGCGGATTATATTTGTGTAATGGGTTGTTTGGTAAAAATGGGGGACTTAGTTGAGACTGAGAGATTATTCAAAGCTTGGGAATTGGAGAAGAGGAAATATGACATCCGAGTCCCTAATATTCTTCTAGGTGCTTATGTGAGAAATGGATTGATGGAAAAGGCTGAGAAATTTCACCTCTACACCTTACAAAAAGGAGCAGTGCCAAATTACAAGACATATGAGATTTTGATGGAGGGGTGCGTGGTGAAACAAGAAATGGACAAGGCTGTCGATGCCATGAAAAAGGGTTTTGTGTTGTTGAGAACTTGTAAATGGAGGCCTTCACCGAATATTGTTCACATGTTTGCCAGGTACTTTGAAAACCAGGGGAATGTTGTAGAGTTCACGAGTTTGGTTAAAGTTCTTCGAAATTTGGATCTGATGAGCTTGGCACTGTACAAGTCTCTTCTAAGAACACATATAAATGCTAATGTAGCACCTTCCAGTATTATGTTGGATATGATTAAAAGTGGAAGAGAATTAGATGAAGAGATCGAGGAGTTAATTATGCGAGCTAAAAGGATGGATTCTCCGGGCAATGCATAAAAGTTGTTCTAATTTTGGTTATGAATTTCTTGTGAAGCCTGGAATCAAACAAGTTAATATTCCAGATGTTAAAGGCAATTTTGGTAATGTTGGGCGTCTTACACAGTACTCTGAAAAGAATTTGGTATCCATCTATATAGCACTTAGCCACCTTGTATGCTTGACTATTATCCAACCATCGCGCGTACCCTCCAAGCTGTGCCCATCAATTCGAGGAAAATAAGCAAATAAAAAAGAAATGATTATGGGCATCCAGCGGAAATGCAGAGTGGCAAGGTTGGATTAGATGTTACTTGTAATAAGCCACAATGAATTCTGTTTATTTGGGGTGTTGGCCTTGGTTTTGTCTATGCGCAATGGGTGCATTTTACATTTGTACTGGTACCTCCAAATTTATTAGCAGAGTTGGAAGGCAAAATTGCAACTCCTCTCTGAAAGTAGTGCATTCTTCTATAAGAGGCCTTTTGTTTTATGTGTTTCGGTTAAATTTTAGGTCCCTTTGTAGGATTATGTTTATTTATTTTTATTCAATGCTTTAAATTCAAGTTTAAACAATTACAGGAGTTGTGCACTGGACATTTTCACCGCCATCTAGTATTGCGTATATATGTTGATGTGCAAAAATTCAAGTCCGAGCCTCGCATTTTTCAAAAAATTTATACGCAGTTTACGCTTAATAGAAGATATAAGACGAATCATGGTTAACACAATCGTGTTTAGAACACGTCGATACGTTCAGTCATCTAAGTGTATTTAACTATCTACTTGATTGTATATTACTTTTAAGTTCATATTTATACAGTCATACTTGAAATAATAATTATAAGGTCGCATAATAACGCTTAATTTCTTATGTATTATCAGTTCGATTCGATCATTGTAGAACCTGAATTCTGTAAAAGAAGGAAATTTTGCAGAAGTTACGACTTTTCTTTGCAGAAGGTAGAGTTGTACATTGCTGAGGTTGGTAGCTGAAAGCCTGAGTGTGTACCCAAGCGAGGGTGATATTTGCAGAAGGTAGAGTTGTACATTGCTGAGGTTGGTAGCTGAAAGCCTGAGTGTGTACCCAAGCGAGGATTATCACCCGAAAGAACATTGATTTTATTTTGCACTGCTCATACTAATTCAGATTTATGAACTTCACATATTTTAGAATTAGGTAAATTCAGTAGAAATGATAGCCTGCCCAAATCAGAAGGCAGTCCTTGGGGCTGTCAAATTCAATTTACTATGTCTAGTAAATCACTGGTCAAGTCTATGGCGTCTTATTTACTCAAAGGGTTAAATAATTTGGAGTCTTTAGGAGATGGCATTACTTTCTTGCTTGCTGGTAAATCAACTCCGGAACTCATTGGTTCCATTGTTTTGTTTTAGTACATCTATAATCAGAAGTACTGACTTCATATATATACCAACTGAAGAGTGAAGAGTACTGCAAGCAGTCAAAGTCTTTCAGAGTAAAATATTTGCATGTTGGTACAATCATATCTAACTATATGTTTAGGTTCTGTCCTCTGGTATTGAATATAAATCTCAATAGGGGAAGAAGTGTAGATCCATATGCATAATATTGGAAATGAAGAAGGTAAATTATTGAATATTCCCAAGACCTCGGAGTATGAAGTGTTGACTGAGACAACAACAATTATTTC
Organism: Cyperus esculentus; assembly: GCA_030179965.1. Classification (NCBI taxonomy): domain Eukaryota; kingdom Viridiplantae; phylum Streptophyta; class Magnoliopsida; order Poales; family Cyperaceae; genus Cyperus; species Cyperus esculentus. The sequence continues at coordinate 1,949,318 of JASGLE010000005.1, read as the reverse complement.
TTTCTTTATTTTTCTGTGGTCAATTAGAAATGAAGAAGGTAAATTGACTAAGCATTGCTTAATCCATCTTATTGTTCTATAAAACCCTGCTATGTGTTGCTAACAACCATATACCACTTAACCTAAACATTAGAGAATTGGTAATGGGGATTCTATCATTTCCCTTTCTGTTTACAGTTGTCTTACTAATATGCCAGTATTTCCAAGGATGTGGTGCGTGTTGGGTTGAAGAGAAAGCGGCTTTGCTCGACATAAAAGCCAATTTCTGTCCCCCAGGAACCGTTTGGCCGATGAATTGGGGTAGTGGGGATGACTGTTGCAGATGGAATGGAGTGACATGCGACTCCGTCAAGGGACGGATTACAAGTCTCGATCTCACACATGCATGCTCTTTCATTGAAGGTGCAATACCTCTGCTTAACTCCACATTATTCCTTCCGCTGTATGAGCTGCATAGCCTTTCGTTGGCCGAGAATAATTTCAACGGCTGTATTCCAGGCTATGGTATGTACTGTGATGCATTCATTAAAAAATTAGTTTGTACCATTAACTTGAAATTTTGTTTAGAAGTAAATTTCCAGATCTCCTGGAATAACATGGCTTCTCCCTCATCTAGGTTTTGAAAAATTGTCCAGCTTGACCAAGCTAGAAGTTCTAGATCTCTCAGGAAACAATTTCAACGAATCCATAATTGACTCCTTGGTCAGGATTTCCTCCCTTAAGACCCTTCTGATCAGTCAAAACAAGTTATCTGATGCTCGTCAAATCGAAAGTGAGCACACAATCTTTAGCAACAAAAAAAAAAAAAAAAAACTTTCTTGAAACAAGTTTGACTGTATTATAATCTTTGTTCTTGTAGAACTTGCTGCATTGAACCTGGAGGTACTTGATTTAAGTCAAAACAAATTCTCAGGTACTGTTTTCAATTTGAGAGGCTGGCCATCTCTGAAGGCATTGTCTCTGAGAGATAATTTTTTTGATGGGACATTATCAATAGAAGGTATGTTATTTCAGCCATTACTCTTTGCTATAGTCTTTATTTTTATTTAGACGATAATATTTTTAGTACCTTTTTGCTGTTTGTAGGATTGTGCAAAGTGGGAAAACTTCAGGAGCTAGATATTAGTCAGAATAACTTCACGGGGATGCTTCCTTCATGCCTCGAAAGCTTAACTTCACTTGTCTACCTGGATCTATCAGATAATAATTTGCAGATAAAATTTCCTACTGTTGTATTTACAAACCTCACTTCCCTCAAATATGTCTCTCTTTCTCGAAACCGATTAGAGGGGTTTCTGTCCTTGAGTACCTTTTCAAACCACTCCAAACTCAAAATTTTAGAAATTTCAAGCCAGAGCAACAATTTTCAAGTGGAAGCCGAATTCCCTGAAGCCAATCCATCATTTCAACTAGAAGGTCTAGAATTACCAAACTGCAATCTAAATAATGGAACATTTCCCATTTTTTTGTTGAATCAGCACGAACTTTACTACCTTGATTTATCCCACAATCACTTACAGGGTTCCTTTCCAAGTTGGTTGATACAGAACAATAGCAAACTTCTGAATTTAAATCTAAGGAACAATTCTTTTACCGGGCCTCTTATCCTTCCTTCACAAACCAACTCAAATCTAACATGGTTAGATGCATCACAGAACAAGCTGAGCGGAGCACTTCCTAGTGATATCCATATCAAAGTCCCGAGTTTATCTTTACTTAACCTTTCAAGGAATCATTTTGAAGGTGCTCTTCCTTTGGGATTCCGTTATTTGGAGCTTATTTTTGTTCTTGATATATCATACAACAACATCTCAGATCATGTTGAGAATGCTTTCCAAGGAAATTTGACCCATCTTCACTCTTTGTATCTGTCAAATAATAGTTTCTTTGGGTCTCTGCCAAATCTAACAAAGGTTCGATTTATGATTGATCTTGTCCTAGATAACAACTTAATTACTGGGGAGATTCCAAAAAGCATATGTAATATCACATTGCTAACATATATTGATCTGAGCGGTAACAAACTTATTGGAAGCTTTCCCAGTTGTCTAGACCAAATTCGTGAACTGCAGATTCTCAATCTAAGAGGGAACACACTAGAAGGATCTCTTCCAATAAGCATGTGTAACATGCATCATCTCGAATTTGTGGATTTATCCAGAAACAATTTCTCAAGATCACTCCCATCTTGCTTAAATTTGTCGAGCTTGCAATATTTACATCTCAGTCAAAACAGCTTCTCCGGAACATTTCCAATTGCTTTATCTAACAGCCGCAATTTGAAAACAATAGATATGAGTGGCAATAAGTTTTCAGGAGCAATACCGAGATGGATAAATGAAACATTTGTGAAGATGAGAGTACTGCTGCTCAAAGGAAATGAGTTCGAGGGGACCATCCCAGATCAAATTTGTCATTTGAAGCAACTCCTGATCTTGGATCTCTCACATAATTATCTATCTGGCACAATACCATCATGCTTGGGAAGCATGGGCTCTGAAGGGGCAATCTATTCGTTCCAATACGTGAACAAATACGGTTCTGGAAGTCAACTCATGATGCCATCCTACGAGCCCCCTCTTAAATATTACCCCAAAATATATGGCATCGTCTCCGTAGGAGTAGATCAGGAGGAATTCATGACAAAGAGCCGAACTGATTACTATAAGGGAGAGATCCTCAACTATCTTTCTGGTATAGATTTGTCATGTAACCAGCTCAGAGGGTACATACCAGAAGAGCTTGGAAGCATGAACTGGATTCTAGCATTGAACCTTTCCAACAATGAACTTGATGGATCCATACCAAAGTCCCTATCAAATCTGACAAATCTTGAGAGCCTGGACCTCTCGCATAATTCCCTGACCGGAGAAATACCAAGAGAACTCACAAAGCTCAACTACTTGGGATCCTTCTCAGTGGCTTATAACAATCTATCAGGTGCTACATTGGGCAGAGTTGGCCAATTCGGTACATTCGGGTCGAGCAGCTACGAGGGAAACCCAGGTTTATGTGGCCCTCCACTTGCTGTAAGTTGCACAAAAGTTCCTCCTACTTCGGCAACTGGAGACAGCGACTCGGAGACGGAAGGTCAAGGTGATCTCCTCATACTTGTTGGTTCCCTTGTAGTATCTTTTGTTGTAAGCTTTTGGGGTTCTATTGCTGTGCTTTATTTCAACAGAAGCTGGAACCGTGCTTTCTTCACGGCTGTTGACAAGTACACCGACCTTCTCATTGTGAAGGCTGCACTGTTACTGAAAAGGGCAAGAAGCAACTAGCTAGTGAGTGACTTAGTGACTGTTAGAAGGAATTAGAAAGCTGGGTTTTTTATGTTTTAACTGCTTCTTATTTCTGGTAGAAAGTTAACATCTTGAATGTATGCTTGTGCTGAAAAAAAAAATTGACCAACATATCCTTCTAAATTCACTGTCAAAGTTTTTCAAATGAAATCAACGAATCGAGTCCAAAACATATTTCCAGTAGTTGAAGAGACTCCATTTCAAGTATTCTGTTAAACTGGCAAACCATGATATATTTCTCTATGCATCGACATTACAGTAATTAGTAATTACCCCCCCAACAGTATGTTTTTAGCAATCTCACATTGGTTTAATTACCTTCTCCTTGTCTTTCTTGTTGAAGAGAGCAGTCTGGCGGAAGAAGTCCTGCTCCTGAGCGAATTCGCCGCGCGACCTCAACCTGGTGACGACGTAAATCAAGCATCAATGCATAAACATGCTTACAGAATGGCATATATCAAGCCAGATAAATTAAGGTCCATGCATCAGTTGTGTTTTACCAGTAGAATTTGTACTGCAAAGGATTTAAGGTATCTCTGATGAACTAAACAAGCAATGATTCATTTAGCACAAAAAAAAAAAGTTAAAAGAAAAAAAAGGGGACCTTTCTCTTGTGCCACAACGCCATCTCCTCCACTCCCCTTCTGACCATCCGATCCAGAATCAACAGCCCTCGCGACCTGCTCCGGTTTGGTCTCACTGATCAACGCACGAGCGGCGGCAATGGCAGCAGCCGAGCGGTCAATCAGCTGCTGGCGCTGAATCCGGTCGCGCTAAATCCACTCGACCTATACCGCGACCGCATCGAATTCATCCGCGCCGTCTGCTACAAGGGGGATACCATTCTTGCTAAACAATAGAGTAGAGTTGCTTTAACTGAAATAATCTAAATTCTAAAACATGAAAAATATGAGCATATTCGATCCAACAACCTTCTTTTCTTTTTGATGAATCGATCCAACACCTTTTACAGTTTCACTATAATTGCAGCAATTTAAAGGCTTTTTGTAAATTATGTCGACTACAGGTTCATATTAGGGGTTGTTTGATTAACAAGAAAATGTAGGAATTTCAAAAATTACTGGTAACACTAGTGTTATGCTCTTACCTGTCCCATACCCGTCCGCCCGGGCCCACAATCCTCGCGCGCCCATCTTGTGTCTGGGGGGCGGGTCTTGGCAAGGGTCTGGATATTTGTTGTCGCCCCCCGAAACCCGCCCGCCCCTCGTCGCCCTTCCCGCCCGTGCCCCTCGCCCGCCCGTGCCTGCCTTTGCTCGCCCCCCGCGCCCGCCCTTGCGATTATTGCAAATTGCCTCTATATAACACGTACCACTCCTCACGATTATTGCAAATTGCCTCCATCCAATATACAAAAAGTTTTACGCGGTAAAAATGTTATGAATGTACAACTTTGATTTAGGTATTACGAGTGGAAATGAGGATGCAATTGTGAGCAAAGCGGTTTAATATATGTTCAACATATACTTCGCCTGAAGAAATATCCAACAGCCGGCTTCTACAAGTCGCACCGGGAAGGTACATTTTTAATTTCATATTTTTAATATCTTCATTTTTTTTGGATTTTAATTAAACATCTTAAATAATTTGTTTGCATTTCGGATTTAAAAATTTTAAGTTTAATTAAAATATATATTTTTTATTTTTAATACAATTTTTTTATAATAAATTGTATTTCGGATTTTTCATAATCTTAATTTTTAAAATTTTTAATACAAACTCGTCGCCCGCCCTTGCCCGCCTAGCCCGACGGGCAAAGGGGCAGACAAGGGCCTCCCCTCGGGACAAAACCCCCCTAACCCGCCCGTCCGTGCCCGTCGTCCCATCGCCCGCCGTCGCCTGTCGCCCGTCGCCCGTTGGCCCGTCGCCCATCGGGGTCCGCCCTTGCCCGTTAGCACAATACTAAGACACACACACAAAGGGAGGAATTAACAAGTCCATATATGCTGCGATCCACAATAGATCTCAGGACTCTGCAATCACGATCCTACAGATGAAATTTTTATGGGGTTTTTTTAAATAATCTCAACCATCCATAGTGAGATCTGTTGGGATTTCATGTATAGCCTAGGGTCGAATTTTTAAAATTTTTAACCCCAAGTTCATAACTATACTAAAAGATCTTCGTTAATGCAACAATCAAACATCTAATTACATGGGAGAACACATGTAATTCTAACATATTACACAAAACAATTCTATCATGATTGCATGGGAGAACACATGCAATCCAATCATCTTCTCAATTAATTAAACTCTAATTAATTCACAAAGACGACATAAGAATTGTACCTTGATTTGCGCGGAATTGATAAGGCGATTGGCTATTCTTCGTTGCTCGTTCTTCCTCTTCTCCTCCTGAATCGATCGACTTCAAGGCGAGGCAGCGGTGCGGAAGAGCCCTTAGTTCACCTTAAATCTACAAACAACTCGCGATCGGTGTTCACGATAGATGAACACACGATCCTCGTACTCTCTAATGGAATTAATTGTTCTCTTATTCTCAACACATGAGAAGAACAATGGAGGAAGAATTAGAATTAGTTATTACACTTTCTCAACATATGAGAAGAACTATATATAGGAAGAAGGGAGGTAGAAAATAACTTCTATTTTCTAATTTCCAATCTTCTAATTTTATCTCATATATATATAGGCACGCATATATAGATATATATAGGCTCGCATATATATAGGCATTTCTTATTAGAATTTGATTTTCCTCACAATAATTCCATTTAATTACTTTATAAAGTAATTTTAGAAACTTAATTCTAATATCTTATCCTTATTATTTCAACCATGAAATAATCTATAAGATATAGAACCTAGTTGTTTCTTATTCATTTGGTGTGACCGTTTAGGGATTTATGTCATGTTGAAGTTATGATATAACTAGTCTATATCAATTGACTACAGAGGTTCTATCACTACATATAGTCCTTCAAATGACATAAATAATGCCGCACATTACTTTGCCAAATCCACTAATATTGTGTCTATCCTTGTCATGTGATATTCTGAATGCTGTGCAAAATAGGAACGTGTCATTTTTGCACTGCATTCCTTTTCTTGGTCTCTATAAGTGAACTATAATTATAATTGACACCAGTTATATTGCTAGCATTATAATCCCACTTTACCAAGGGGCCCAGTAATATCACTACTCATATTGAGTGACAATGATACTGTTGACACATAGATTTCTCCCGCACAAGTTTCACACAACGAACTATCACTTTATCCTATAACTTGATAGGGTTTAAATGATAATCACATCATGTGTTACTCATGTGAAAAATATACGTATCTCATATCGTGATTCAAAGACACAATGAAACATCAACGACACAAAACACAATCCATATGATGTTTCATTCAAATTGGTCATGTTCAATGTATAAAATATCCATCTCATTTTATACACTCATGTCATAGTGATAAACTTTATATTTATAGAACTACAATATACTTTTATCAACGTGATGATCTTATTGATAATTAATGTTCCTCTTTAATTATCAAGATCATGAGCAAATTTAGAAATACATATCCCATCTTTAGAGTTCTATGATTCAGGACCAAGAGCATCTTCCTGAATTCTTCTAAAGGAATGATATTATTAAATTTCAAGGAACATAAATGCATATCAAAAAACACATTTAATCATGAACATAAATAACTTTCAAAACACATCCTTTCAATCTCCCACTTGTTTTTAAAGTTACATAACGTATGTAAAAAAACAAAACAAAAAGAGATAAATCAATCCTCTGGCCACTGTCCATAGTCCCGCAGACCCATAGACTCAAAGTGAGCCTGACTCTTCGCCTGTGATAACGGCTTAGTGAAAGGATCAGCTGTGTTGCTGTTTGTATCTACCCATTTTAGCGCAATCTTGCCTTCTTCTATCAAGTCTCGAGTGACAAAGTACTTCCTGTCCATGTACTTTGTCTTGTGATGTGATCTTGGCTCCTTGATTTGTGAAATAGATGCACTATTATCACAAAACAGCTCTAAAGGTCCTTGACTAGATGGGACAACGCCCAGCTCCTCAAGGAACTTCTTGATCCAGACTCCTTCCTTACTTGCTTCCGCTGCTGCCATAACTTCTGCAGAAGTGGTCGAGTCGGCCGTAGTGGACTGCTTCCAACTACGCCAGCTCACAGCACCACCATTCAGAAGAAAGACATATCCGGATTGGGATCTTCTATCATCCGGGTCGGTCATGAAACTCGCATCGGTGTAACCCTCTGCGATGAGATCTGTTTGACCACCATAGACAAGAACTCTACTCTTAGTCCTGTTAAGGTATCTAAGAATGTTCTTGACTGCTTTCCAGTGCTCTGGACCTGGTGAAGCTTGATGGCGACTTGTCATGCTTAGAGCATACGAGACATCTGGTCTAGTGCAAGTCATAGCATACATGATTGAGCCTATGACTGAAGCATAAGGCACATCCTTCATGTACTCTATTTCCTCAAGCGTCGCTGCACTTTGAGATTTGCTAAGCTGCACAGACGTACTCATTGGTATTGACCCTTTCTTAGACTTTTCCATATGGAACCTTTCTAAGATCTTGTCAATGTACACGCATTGACTCAGACCAATGAGTCTTCGAGACCTATCTCTATATATCTTGATCCCTAAGATATATTTGGCCTCGCCCATGTCCTTCATTGAAAAGATTGTTTTCAATGAGTTCTTTGTTTGCTCCATCAAACTTATCTCATTCCCTATGAGCAATATGTCATCGACATATAGAACAAGAAACTGTACTTTGCTCCCACTGACCTTCTTGTATACACAAGTTTCTTCCATGCTTTGAATGAATCCAAGAGATTTTACCTCTTCATCAAAGCGTTTGTTCCAACTCCTTGATGCTTGCTTCAACCCATAAATTGCCCTTTGAAGCTTGCATACCTTCTTGCTATTGGATGTATCTTCAAAACCTCGAGGTTGTACCATATATACTTCCTCTTCTAACTTTCCATTAAGGAAGGCGGTTTTGACATCCATCTGCCATATTTCATAATCATGAAATGCAGCAATAACAAGCATAATCCGAATTGACTTAAACGTAGCAACCGGCGAAAAAGTTTCATCATAATCGATCCCATGAATCTGACTGAAACCTTTTGCTACAAGTCTTGCCTTGTAGGTTGTCATGTTTCCATTCAAATCCATCTTCCTTTTGAAAATCCATTTGCACTGAATGGGTCTCTTTTCATTAGGAAGGTCTACCATAGTCCAGACTTTATTGTCGTACATGGACTGTATTTCGGATTCCATGGCTTCTTGCCATGCTTTGGAGTCTGTTCTCTGTATAGCTTCTTCATATGTAAGGGGATCCTCAGTATCTACTACTAAGATCTGATGAAGACCCATATAAAAGTCGGGTCTTCTCCTTTCCCTTAATGATCTCCTGACTACTCCTTGTTCTTGCAATTCCTCTTGAGTTTGAACTTCTTCAACAATTTCTTGTTGAATTGGTTCATCCTCAACCTGAGTTGCTTGAACAACTGGTGGAGGTGTAGTTGGAGTCTCTTCGACATGTGAAGCTCTACTCCCACTAACCACAGGAGGTCTATATGACATTAAAGGATCATCATTTATCTCATGATCACTTTGTAGGTCTTCTTGAATTTCTTCAAGTATCACCCTACTGTCATTGCTTTTGATTCTTTCGAGAAACTCTTTCTCTAAGAATACTGCACCCTTCTTTACGACTATTGTATTCGTAAGCTTGTGCCAAAAGCTATACCCTCTTGTTTCCTTAGGGTATCCAATGAAGAAGCACTTATCCGCTTTTGGTTGTAACTTGGTTGTCTTCATACGGTTGACGTATGCTTCACAACCCCAAATCCTTAGATAAGTGAGACTGGGCAGACTACCCATCCACAGCTCATGTGGAGTTCTCTCTACAGATTTCGATGGAACAATGTTCAGTGTATGAGCAGCTGTTTGGAGTGCATAACCCCAAAAGTACACAGGTAGTTCAGTTTGGCACATCATTGAACGAACCATGTCTAGCAAGGTTCTGTTCCTCCTTTCTGAAACACCATTCCACTGCGGTGTTCCAGGAGGCGTCAGTTGTGGAACAATACCACACTCTTTCAAGTATGTGCTAAACTCATTACTCAAGTATTCTCCTCCACGATCTGTTCGTAGAGTTTTAATTCTCTTATCTAGTTGGTTCTCTACTTCATTCTTGTATTCTTTGAACTTGTCAAAGGCTTCACTCTTATGTCTCATAAGATAGACATAGCCATAGCGGCTATAGTCATCAGTGAAAGTAATGAAGTACCTATAACCATCTCTTGCACTCTGACTCATTGGACCACATACATCTGAATGTATCAATTCCAACAAATCTTTCGCCCTTTCACCTTTCTTCTTGAATGGTGATTTGGTCATTTTTCCAGTCAAACAAGATTCGCATGTCCCAATTGCTGTGTCTCCAAATGAATCAAGTAGATTCGTTTGTTGCAATTTCTTCATGCGTCTCTCATTTATATGACCCAGGCGATGGTGCCATAAGAGAGTCTCTACATTTTGAGACGTCTTGAGCCTCTTGTTATTGATATTTAACAATTGTTTATCATCTTTTGTATCAAGCAAATACAAACCATTAGAAATGAAAGCATTTGCATAAAAGATATTGTCCTTCCTAATAACCATACAAGAGTTACGTATCTTAAAATCAAAGCCTTCTGTATCCAAACATGATACAGAGATAATGTTTCTAAATACTGAAGGAACATAATAAACATTCTTTAAATTTAAAACTAAGCCACTAGATAAATGAAGGTCGAGGCTGCCAACAGCCACCGCTGAAATGCATGCTCCATTTCCTACCTTCAAAACAACATCACCCTTTCTTAGTGATCTTCTATTCCTTAGTGCCTGCACATTAGAGACTAAGTGAGCACATGAACCGGTATCACATACCCAGTCCTGAATAGATGTGGCTATATTTAAATTTAACTCAATAACAAGTATACCTTTGTGACGCTTCTTTTCAACCTTGCCAGCATCCAAGTCACGCTTATACTTGGGGCAATTCATTTTGAAATGTCCTTTCTCATGGCAATAGAAGCATTCAGTGTCAGAACTCGGGGAGTTCTTCGCGCTTCCCTTAGAGGCGTTGCCTCCACTCTTGCCCTTTGGAGAGGACTGCGTCTTCTCATTCTTGTTTTTCTTGTTGCCTTTCTTGGCAACCTTCTTGCTAGACGACGCCACAGCTAAGACGGAACTGTCCTTCGTCTTACCGTTATCTGCCTCAAATGTCTTGAGCGCATTGTGGAGCTCGCTCAAACTCATGGGTTTCTCTCGCATGTGGTGTAGCGAGACAAAACTCTTGTAGGACACAGGTAGCGAGCCTAAGACAAGGTCCTCGGCAAGCTCTTCAGGCATTGGAGTCTTCATTTTCTCCAATTTCTCTAGATAGGTCTGCATTTTCAGAAAATGCATCGAGACAGATTCACCTTCCACCATCTTGCACCTTGTGAGTGCTACGGTGGTCCTATAGCGCTCCTTACGAGCACTATCTGTGAATAGTTTCGCTAGTTCACTCATAATCTCCTTAGCGGAGTGATTGATGAACTTTCTTTGCAACTGATCGCCTATAGTGGCCAAGATCAGTGCCTGAACTATCTTTTCCTGTTCCTTCCACTTTTTCTGAGCCTCCTTTTCAGCGTCAGTTGGTTTGGACGAATCTTTAGGTACTGGTTCTTGGTCATCCAGTATCTGCAGTAAGTCCTCTAGCCTCAACACGATGCAGAGTTTGAGGTACCATCAGAATAGTTTGAGCCGTCATTGGCAAGTGGGGACTTTTCGACCATTGAATGCAGAAAATTAGGAAGTGAAGACATTTTGCTAAAATATTAAAAAAAAGGGTAGGCATTAGTTATGTTTATGATACACAGGAATATGTACTAACAAAATAATTTTGTCCGTTTTGTTAGTCGCTCAAGATCCCTCTCAAATAATTGAGATCACTCAGATTACTCGATCAGGTAGGTAGCTAGATTACCAATCATAACCTTTAAGTTCCACATGAACTTACTTTTATGACTCTTGCCGTTTCCATTAAGAATGTATAAAACATGCCTTTTAATGAAACTCTCTTTCCCAAACCCCAAGCCTAGATCTTGAGATCTTCATAAGAAAACTCACTTTATTGGTCAACAAACATGAACATATCATTCCCACATAATGAGCAAGAAAAGGATCACACAGTCCCTACTCACTTTTGGCCTAATGACATATGCACGAATGTTCCACGATTTCCAATAGCTGGATCACGATCACGGTTTTTCTGGCTACTAGCGTAAGGTGGATAAAATGAGAAGGAAAGTACTCTTATGTTTTTCATGGACATTTTAATTTGTAAATATATCTTATGACTGTAAGTTTGGTAGGTCATGTCACATCACAAACAATACCTATCCTAAACAATCACAATCATCATAAATATTCACAAACAATCAAGTGTGGGTTGTATGGCCCCTGCTTGCATTGTTGTAGCCTGATGCGCTTCATCTCGAGTGTACCTGTTCTTATGCTACAAGACCCACCCATTTTCTTTCTATTCTAAACTAAAATATTTATAGAACCTAAAAGAAAATAAACTAGGAAATCCCATCCCCAAGTGGCATGCAAGCCTATGAATGATCCTATACATAAAACTAATTAAGGGGCACCAAAGGCCGCATTATTAATAATTAGGGGCACCAAAGGCCGCTTACATAAAATCACATCATTCATACAATTACAACACACAAGGCATTGAATCTTGGGCCATACTAACCCACAATCCTCCTGCAAAACAAAGTTAGCCAACACAAGTATAATATGCATGTTCATACTATTTAATTTATATTTTGGTAAAGCCTTCATCTCTTAATTAAATTCATCTCTAAATCATTTAAATCCCAAAAATGATTTTTGAATTTCTAATTTTCAGTTTAACTCTTATTAAATACTTACTTTAACTTCTATTTGTTGAATTTTAAACTATTTTTAAGTTTTAAAACACAAGATGCTTGAAACCGATAATTCCAAGGTTTTAGTTCTGCGCATCTGTCAATGTTTAATAAAAACCGTCCCTGTCTGTTAACTGTAAAATTTTGAGAATAATTTTCCTGAAAACTAGACTTTCTAATCTAAATTTCAAAACAAAATTCACTCCAATTGGACTTACGGTTTAAAAGTTATGATCAAAACAAACTGCTACTCTAATTCTGGAAAACAGAACGTACCAGTTTCGGTTTTTTCAATTTTACTGGTAAAACCTGACAGAAACTTATATGCAAAATATATATTTACAGAAAGCTAACTTTCTAAGCTTCCCAACGTTATCTTATTTGCCCAAATCCAACAAACGAGTAAAGAGTTATGGACTTTTGAAGTTGCAACAAAACAGTAACCGAATCTGAAACTGCTCATCAAAAATTCGTTTTAAGTATTTAATACATCAAAACAGTAATTTCTAAAACTGAAAACTTAAGAGATGGATTACCAAAACCCCGTACCACAATTGGCACGAATTAAATAATCCAAATTGTCACAAAAACAGAACCAAAAGCTCTGATACCACTGTTGGGATTTCATGTATAGCCTAGGGTCGAATTTTTAAAATTTTTAACCCCAAGTTCATAACTATACTAAAAGATCTTCGTTAATGCAACAATCAAACATCTAATTACATGGGAGAACACATGTAATTCTAACATATTACACAAAACAATTCTATCATGATTGCATGGGAGAACACATGCAATCCAATCATCTTCTCAATTAATTAAACTCTAATTAATTCACAAAGACGACATAAGAATTGTACCTTGATTTGCGCGGAATTGATAAGGCGATTGGCTATTCTTCGTTGCTCGTTCTTCCTCTTCTCCTCCTGAATCGATCGACTTCAAGGCGAGGCAGCGGTGCGGAAGAGCCCTTAGTTCACCTTAAATCTACAAACAACTCGCGATCGGTGTTCACGATAGATGAACACACGATCCTCGTACTCTCTAATGGAATTAATTGTTCTCTTATTCTCAACACATGAGAAGAACAATGGAGGAAGAATTAGAATTAGTTATTACACTTTCTCAACATATGAGAAGAACTATATATAGGAAGAAGGGAGGTAGAAAATAACTTCTATTTTCTAATTTCCAATCTTCTAATTTTATCTCATATATATATAGGCACGCATATATAGATATATATAGGCTCGCATATATATAGGCATTTCTTATTAGAATTTGATTTTCCTCACAATAATTCCATTTAATTACTTTATAAAGTAATTTTAGAAACTTAATTCTAATATCTTATCCTTATTATTTCAACCATGAAATAATCTATAAGATATAGAACCTAGTTGTTTCTTATTCATTTGGTGTGACCGTTTAGGGATTTATGTCATGTTGAAGTTATGATATAACTAGTCTATATCAATTGACTACAGAGGTTCTATCACTACATATAGTCCTTCAAATGACATAAATAATGCCGCACATTACTTTGCCAAATCCACTAATATTGTGTCTATCCTTGTCATGTGATATTCTGAATGCTGTGCAAAATAGGAACGTGTCATTTTTGCACTGCATTCCTTTTCTTGGTCTCTATAAGTGAACTATAATTATAATTGACACCAGTTATATTGCTAGCATTATAATCCCACTTTACCAAGGGGCCCAGTAATATCACTACTCATATTGAGTGACAATGATACTGTTGACACATAGATTTCTCCCGCACAAGTTTCACACAACGAACTATCACTTTATCCTATAACTTGATAGGGTTTAAATGATAATCACATCATGTGTTACTCATGTGAAAAATATACGTATCTCATATCGTAGATTCAAAGACACAATGAAACATCAACGACACAAAACACAATCCATATGATGTTTCATTCAAATTGGTCATGTTCAATGTATAAAATATCCATCTCATTTTATACACTCATGTCATAGTGATAAACTTTATATTTATAGAACTACAATATACTTTTATCAACGTGATGATCTTATTGATAATTAATGTTCCTCTTTAATTATCAAGATCATGAGCAAATTTAGAAATACATATCCCATCTTTAGAGTTCTATGATTCAGGACCAAGAGCATCTTCCTGAATTCTTCTAAAGGAATGATATTATTAAATTTCAAGGAACATAAATGCATATCAAAAAACACATTTAATCATGAACATAAATAACTTTCAAAACACATCCTTTCAATCTGAGGGTCCTGAGATCCAAAATGGATCTTAGTTGATTTCAATGCGGAGTTAACTTAGTCCAAAGATGCTTTTAGATATAAATACAATTACAAAATCACTAACGTGATCGGTATTAAAATAATTTATTTAAAGAGTAAACTACATAAAGAGCAAAACTATAGTATAGTTTTAAGATAGCTTCAAAATAATAATAAAATAATCAATGTTTAAAGAGGAGGGATCCATTGACAATGCTTAATTTGACAATCTTGACAATGTGAATTTTAAAAAATTTGTAAAAATTCACAAAAACTCTTAAAAATGAAAAATGGTTTATGGATGTATTATTTGACTTATAGATTGACAGTGTTTCAAATTTCAATCGATTTGAACATTGTTTAATGGCTTATCAAAATTTTGTGCATTTTTCAACGGTTGTAAATTAATAGATCATTGAAGAGCTATCAAATGTCGTTTAAATTGAATATAATTATAAACATAATCAATCTATAAGTTAAATAATACATCCATAAACCATTTTTCATTTTTTAAGAGTTTTTGTGAATTTTAACCGATTTTTGAAAATTTTTATTGTCAAGATTGTCAAGTTATCCATTGTCAATAGATCCCTCCTCATGTTTAAATACATAACTGCCTCATCTTAAAAAAAATTCAAAATAAATACTTAAAATCTCTAAAAATGGAACTCTTATATCCATGAATCGAGATTTGAAGATAATTATGTTTTTGAGCAGGAGCATGGGGTCCTCTTGCTTTTAAAAAAAGGATCGATTTACTCTTTTTTAAATATGAGGAGGCCTCCATTGATGTTCGATAGCTTTTGAAAATCCACTAAATTACAACAGTTTAAAAATGTATAAAATTTTGATAATTAAGCCAGCAAATAGTTTTAAAATTGATTGAATTTTTTCAAAATTTAAAAGTTGCACTGTCATGATTGCAGCATTGTAAATGTATCCCTATGCATTCAACATTAGGAGGAAGAGAACATTAAATATCTTTTACCAGAATGTGGTCAGAATTAATGATCGGTATGTATCCCTAATTTTATTCAAATGCGTAATAAGTACGATCAGCATTCAGTAGGAATGGAAGCCATGTTGAACGGCCATTCAAGGTGAAATTCTTTATTGATTAGTGGTTACTGGTTAAGCCTCACTCTACTTTGAACTTTGAAGGATGAATGCAGAAAACGATATATTGCTACTAGATAGGCACAGCAGGCGATCTAATTAACTCTCGTCTTCCAACGTATGGCTCAGGGATCAACAAAAGACGTATTGGTTAGGGGGTTCCGCATCTGCTGCCATAAAAAACTATGGCACGATCTTGCTATAGTTTAAAAGGTCCGTCGAATCATTTTGAACGGCCCAGATGTTTAGAAATAGGGGGTATAACTGTGGGTCCCACTTGCATAGACACAAAAAAAACTATGGCACCATTGTGCCATAGAAAACTATGGCAGCGGATGTCATTCCTTGTTAAGGGATATACCAAAGACCACATTTTTTAAGAAAATAATTAAATGTTATATCGGCAAAAGGTAATATATACATGATCGTATGACCATTAGTTAATGTTTAAATTTATTCTGTAAATATTAATTATATTGACCTTTGTATGTGAATGTCAAAATTTGATATACAAAAAAATTTGAATAATTTATATATCCTGCCCGTCTATATGCGCAATCAGTATCAAACATGACTTAATTAGTTTCTTCTGTATTGTGATCCGAATTGTTAATTTGTTATTAAGTTCTGTTCTATTTACGTATTAGCCAGCTGTATTATACTAACAATTAATAGAGGAGGGATCAAATGACACAACATTTTTTTGACGCAAATGTTACACTAAATCATATAAATTTATAAAAAATCTTAAAAATGGAAAATCTTTTATAAACATATTCATTTACTTATAGATTGATTGCGTTTCAAATTTTATTCAATTTTAGTGTCATTTGATACTCTATCAAGAATCATTAAATTTAGACCGTTCAAATTACTATATAAACTTGATGGTCGTTGATAGAGTATCAAATGACACTAAAATTGAATAAAATTTGAAACACAATCGATCTATAAGTAAATGAACATGTTTGTAAAAAATTTTCTATTTTTAAGATTTTTTATAAATTTATATGATTTAGTGTAACATTTGTGTCAAAATTTTGGGTGTTATTGGATCCCTCCTCCAATTAATAATTGTTAGATACTTTTTTGAAGTAGAGGGCGATATGCCCTCTAAATTTTCATTAAACAAACAAAAGGTGTACATGGATATTTACAGGAGATGCATAGCAATAAAAGGAAATAAAAAGAACTAAAAATATGAAATGCTTAGAAATTGTCCTATACACAATTCTATGTGAAAACCAAAATAAAACAGCACTAAACTAAACTATAGTAAGAAGATATGGCTGTGGTGTCGTCTCTCAGCCCGGTTGGTGTGATGCGTCTGTTGAAGATATTGTGTTTGTCAGATATCTCCATAGGTCGATATCCGTGATGATAGCGGAAATG
Organism: Cyperus esculentus; assembly: GCA_030179965.1. NCBI lineage: Eukaryota > Viridiplantae > Streptophyta > Magnoliopsida > Poales > Cyperaceae > Cyperus > Cyperus esculentus. The sequence continues at coordinate 1,932,214 of JASGLE010000005.1, read as the reverse complement.
AGGGTCTCGGATGGCCTTTCAATAGCTTGGAAGATGCGTCTATAATTGTTAGATATTAAATCGCTCCGATACCAAATACCAAATTGTTGGATATATTAACGGTGGAACAGAAAATTCAAACAAAAGACGCACAGAGTTTCTGCATGGAACTCAAGCATGTATATTACTCTGCTCAAAATTGAAAAATACAACAGATATGCTTTTATAACTTCAGCCACGCCCAGAAACTAATTACTAATTAACTAACTATTACTAAGCAATACCACATAACCAACTACTCATTACAGAACTAACCCACTAACTCCTAATTTAACTGACCTAAAATTAAACCCACATTTACATGTACTGCGCGTACAGAAGCTTCTAAAACTGAGTTGCTATATTTAGCATTTCCAAACTTTTGTAAACTTTGGATTATTTTCAACAATATATTCACCTTCTTCTAATTTCCACTTTTTAAGGGAAACAAGTCAATATTAATTCGTATAGAACCACAGGTAACTAAATACGCAAAGTTTCTCTACAATTACTTCAATTTCCTTCCGTTGACTGACTCTATAATTAATCTGAAATACATATATTCTCATAACGAACCTAACAAAACATAGAAAAAAAACGTGGTAAATTGACTATGCAGTACTTCATCTTATCCTATAAAAACCCTGCTATGTGTGGTTAATAACCAAAAACCACTTCACCTAAACATTAGGAGGATTTGTAATGGGGCTTCCATCATTTCCCTTTCTGTTCACAGTTGTCTTACTAATATACCAACATTTCCAAGGATGCGGTGCGTGTTGGGTCGAAGAGAAAGCAGCTTTGCTTGACATAAAAGCCAATTTCTGTCCCCGAGGAACCTTCTGGCAGACCGATTGGGGTACCGGGGATGACTGTTGTAGATGGAAAGGAGTGACATGCGACTCCGTCAAGGGATGGATTACAGGTCTTGATCTCTCAGAAGCATGCCCTATTGTTGAAGGCACAACAACTCTGCTTAACTCCACATTATTCCTACCGCTGTACGAGCTGCATAGCCTTTCATTGGCCATCAATAGTTTCAAGGGCTGTATTCCGGGCCATGGTATGTCCTGTGATGCATTCATAAAATTTAAATTGTACCATTAGCTTGAAATTTTGTTTAAAATTTAAATTTCCAGATCTTTTGGAATAACAGGGCTCCTCCTTTTTTATTTAGGTTTTGAAACTTTGTCCAGCTTGAGCAAGCTAGAAGTTCTAGATCTCTCAGCAAACAATTTCAACGAATCCATATTTGACTCCTTGGTCAGGATTTCCTCCCTTAAGACCCTTCTGATCAGTGAAAACAAGTTATCCGATGCTCTTCAAATTGAAAGTGAGCACACAAACTTTAACCAGAAAAAGAAAAAACTTTCTTGAAATAAGTTTGACTCTGTGTTATAATCTCTGTTCTTGCAGAACTTGCTGCACTGAACTTGGAGGTACTTGATTTAAGTGCCAACAATTTTTTGGGTGCAATTTTTAATTTGAGTGGCTGGCCTTTTCTTAAGGCATTGTCTCTGGCATATAATTATTTTGATGGAATATTATCAATAGAAGGTAAGCTACTTCAACCATTACTCTTTGCTAAGGTCCTTATTTTTTTTTTTTTATTTATATGGTAATCATTTAGTACCTTTTTGCGGTTTGTAGGATTGTGCGAAGTGGGAAAACTTCAGGAGCTAGATATTAGTTATAATAACTTCACGGGGATGCTTCCTTCATGCCTCGGAAACTTAACTTCGCTTGTATATCTGGATCTATCAGATAATAATTTGCAGATAAAATTTCCTACTGTTGTATTTACAAACCTCACTTCCCTCATATATGTCTCTCTTTCTAGAAACCGATTAGAGGGGTTTCTGTCCTTGAGTACCTTTTCAAACCACTCCAAACTCAAAATTTTAGAAATTTCAAGCCAGAGCAACAATTTTCAAGTGGGGACCGAGTTCCCTAAGGCCAATCCATCATTTCAACTAGAAGGTCTTGAATTAGCAATTTGCAATCTAAATAATGGAACATTTCCCAGTTTTTTGTTAAATCAGCACGAACTTTACTACCTTGATTTATCCCACAATCAATTACAGGGTTCCTTTCCAAGTTGGTTGATACAGAACAATAGCAAACTTGTGAATTTAAATCTAAGGAATAATTCTTTTACTGGGCCACTTGTCCTTCCTTCACAAACTAACTCATATCTGTCATGGTTAGATGCATCGCAGAACAAGCTGAGCAGAGCACTTCCTAGTGATATCAATAGCAAAATCCCGAGTTTATCTTTACTTAACCTTTCAAGGAATCATTTTGAAGGTGCTCTTCCTTTGAGTTTCAGTATTTTTGTTCTTGATTTATCATACAACAACATCTCTGATCTTGTTGCGAATGCCCTCCAAGGAAATTTTACCAATCTTGAATATTTGTATCTGTCAAATAATAGTTTCTTTGGGTCTCTGCCAAATCTAACAAATCTACATTCTATGGCTGATCTCGTTCTAGATAACAACTTAATTACTGGGGAGATTCCTAAAAGCATTTGTAATGTCACATTCCTAACATATATTGATCTGAGCAATAACAAACTTAATGGAAGATTTCCCAGTTGTCTAGACCAAATTCATGAACTGCGGGTTCTCAATCTAAGAGGAAACTCACTAGAAGGATCTCTTCCAATAAGCATGTGTAACATGCATCATCTCGAATTTGTGGATCTATCTAGAAACAATTTCTCACAATCACTCCCATCTTGCTTAAATTTGTTGAGCTTGCAATATTTACATCTCAGTCAAAACAGCTTCTCCGGAACATTTCCATTTGCTTTATCTAACAGCCCCAATTTGAAAACAATAGATATGAGTGGCAATAAGTTTTCAGGAGCAATGCCAAGATGGATAAATGAAACATTTGTGAATATGAGAGTATTGCTGCTAAAAGGAAATGAATTCGAGGGGCTCATCCCTGATCAAATTTGTCATTTGAAGCAACTCCTGATCTTGGATCTCTCACATAATTATCTTTCTGGCACAATACCATCATGCTTGAGCAGGATGGGCTCTGCAGAAGCAATCTATTCATTTAACTATGGGTTCAATTTTGGTTCGGGAAGGTTAGCCTTTATGCCATCCTACGAGCATCTCCTTAAGCATAGCTCGGTAAAATATGTCATATTCCCTTCAAGAGTAGATCAGGAGGAGTTCATGACAAAGAGCCGAACTGATTACAATACGGGAGATATCCTCAACTATCTTTCCGGTATAGATCTGTCCTGTAACCAACTCAGAGGGTACATACCAGAAGAGCTTGGAAGCATGAACTGGATTCGTGCATTGAACCTTTCGAACAATGAACTTGATGGATCCATTCCAAAAACTCTATCAAATCTGACAAATCTTGAGAGCCTGGACCTCTCGCATAATGCCCTGACAGGAGAAATACCAAGAGAACTCACAAAGCTCAACTACTTGGGATCCTTCTCAGTGGCTTATAGCAATCTATCAGGTGCTACATTGGGCAGAGTTGGCGAATTCATTACATTCGGGTCGAGCAGCTATGAGGGAAACCCAGGTTTATGCGGCCCTCCACTTGCTGTAAGTTGCACAAAAGTTCCTCCTACTTCGGCAACTGGAGACAGCGACTCGGAGACAAAAGATCGACGTGATCTCCTCATACTTGTTGGTTCTCTTGTAGTATCTTTTGTTGTCAGCTTTTGGGGTTCTATTGCTGTGCTTTATTTCAACAGAAGCTGGAACCGTGCTTTCTTCACGGCTGTTGATAAGTACACCGACCTTCTCTTTGTGAAGGCTGCACTGCTAATGAAAAAAGCAAGAAGCAAGGAGTCAACGAGTTAGTGACCTTTAGAAGGAATTAGAAAGCTGGGTCTTTGTTATGTTTTAATTAAGTTTTTCTTATTTTGTAGAAACTCAAGATCTTGGATGTATCCTTCTGTTTAATAAAACTGAGATCTGTTTCAATCTTGAGTAACAAATGCTACAAAAATGTTAAATGGCACCAACATTTTGATATTGTTTGTCCGAGCAGAGTTTTTAGTTTTCCAATTAATGCAATGGTATTGACTCAGTGAATGATATCATTAGTTTGAAAAATCATTCATTTTACTCAAATGTTTTATATGTAACAAGTCCAGCACTGTACAATGTAACGCCACCAAAAATATGACACAAGTGTTAGAAATCCTAGTTTCCATGTGCAAGAATCATAACTTCATTATATTGCCATATCTACGAATCTATCAAAAAATTTTCTACAATTTTACGCATGTACACTCAACCTACCTAGTCCCACTCATTTTTCTAATAATCTCGGCCTTGGCAATTTTTATCAAAAACATGATAGCAATGGATATTGAAACAATCAACATAAGAAACACGCTATTCCATCCCCTAGTCAAAATGTACCCAGTAAGTAAAGGCCCCAAAGCAGCACCTACAGAACCGGTACCATCAATAATTGCTGTCACGGTAGCAAGTGCCCGTGAATTACCCTCAATGCCTTCTTGGGTGCCCAAATCAGAGGCAACTGCGGTGGTAATAAGAGAATACGGACCATTTACAAAGTATCCTGAGAGAAACATTAGGCCTACATTGTGTTTCATTGATATGTCGCCATAAGCACGATAAACTATAAGAGAAGGGATCGAGAGGAAAAGGAATAGGATAGAAGTGATGGCGCGTCCAGTGAGTTTATCTGAAATTAGACCCACAGAAACACCCCCTAATACTCCACCTATGTCAAAAATTGTAGATAGGTTCCCTGCAGCTTTGTGTGACAATTGCTGGCCACTGACACCTATCAGAACAATTTTTTTTTTTAAAAAAAGAAAGAATTCGTATACTGCTTTAAGATCGGTGCATCTATCTCTGTGGCTCACTCACACTGACATTCACATATCAACGGATCATTATAACCTCAGCGGTCGCAAGTCAGCAATTCATATCCCCTAACGCATTGTATTGTGCAGTTCACAACATCAGCTGTTAGATTATCTTCAGATTCGTGCCAACACAGATGACGAGACGATCCAACGGCTAACGTGGTGAACTGCATAATGCAGTACGTTGGAGGATGAGTACTCGCAGTTCATACGTCGCGAAACTGAATTCATAATTTCACATCCCCTGTTGTACTGCATTAACGTGAGCCGTTGGATTGTATCGAGATTCGTGTCAGCACGTATCTCGAGTGATCCAACGGCTGACATTGTGAACTGCACACTGCACAGTGCAGTAAGTCAAGGGATGAGTACTCCGTGAAACTTACTCACTCACACTCAAACAATCAATTCACAGCTCCTAATGACAGCGCCGCCCTTCGGTTGTCTCCTCCGCCGATTCCTCTTTCCGCCGCCGGGGCCCTCCTCTCCCGCAAACCCTACCCGCCTCTTCTTGTCCCAGTTCTCCACGGCCAGAGCGGTGCCGCGAGAGGGCGAGCTGAGGCGCTCCGTGCGGTTCTCCAAGGGGAACGCCGTGAGGGCGATCGAGGAGTGGGTGGGGAGAGGCGGGAAGGTCGCTGCCGCGGATCTGCGTGGGATTGTTGCCGATCTCAGACGCGCTGGCCGGTATAGGCATGCTCTTGATGTGAGCACCTCTGTATCTCTTTCTGCTTTTTTTTTTTTTAAATTGAGTATCATAGAACAATGGAGATATGCACATGGAATAAGTGTTTTGAATCCAGTAGGTATTGTGCTTGTATACAGATACATTATGGCGTAATTAAGGAGTAGTCAAGGAATGAATTATTGTTTTATGGTATTAGTTATAGAATAATCGGGTTACTTGTTGTGCTTTTGTAATTTCAGCTGTGATCATGGGCAGAGCCAAAAAATTTTTATATGGGGTTCAAACATTATACTAAATTTTATGATATGTACAATAACCACAATATAACAGTAAAAAAATAATTACGGGGTTCACAATGGAATAATCTCTATATTTTTATGGGGTTCAAATACATGTTTTCTTAAGAAAATACTTGTGTGACATAGCAAATACTATATAAATTTGTACAATTTGGATATGGAATGGGCGACATTGAACCCCATTGTGTCAATGTAGATCCGCCTATGGCTGTGATGTTATCTCATGCAAGTAATTGGTACTGTAATAATTAGATATTTAGATGGCTAGTGTGACTTTCTGTTTGCCTACAACACCGTACCAGTAAAACAGAAACTGACTGGCGTATGGTATGAAAATGTACATCTGTGAAGTAATTATTACAAAAATAATGATACTCTACTCACCCCCGATCACATTATCTTATATTGAATTTGAGCAATTGTAAATTATCTAGTGTAGATTTTATCATGGAAAGATTCCAATGGCAACTTCCACCTCTCCTTATCCGATCACGCAACCAAACTTGACCTCATTGCAAGACTCTACGGTACAACCAAGGCCGAGGACTATTTCAGAAAATTGGATAATGCCATGTCAAAAAAGGCTGCATCGTTCGCTCTTCTACATCACTTTGTCAGAATAAGGGATTTGGAAAAGGCCGAAGCCCTAATGGCTGATTTGCAGAGCCAAGGTCTTGCATTGGATCAGCATCTCTATGATGAAATGATGAAACTTTATATAGCCAAATTTGATTTCAGAAAAGTATTTTCAGTAATCGAGTTCATGAAAATGAACCAAATTCCTTTCACGGTTTTGTCCTACAATTTATGGATGAATGCTTCTAGTGAGTTGTATGGTACAGTTTCTTCTGTGGAGAAAATTGTCGAAGAAATGACAAAGGACAGGAGCGTTGAGGTAGGTTGGAGCACGTATGTTACCTTGGCAAACATTTACATGAAGTATGAATTGCATGATAAGGCTCTCGCTGCACTAGTATTAGCCGAAGGAAAACTTTCAGCAAAAAAACGGTTGGGATACTCTTTTGTTATGACATGTTATGCAGCTTTGAAAAATAAAAAGGGTGTAATGAGGTTATGGGAGATGAGTAAACAAGTACTATCTAGAATTACTTGTGCGGATTATATTTGTGTGATGTGTTGTTTGGTAAAAATGGGGGACTTAGTTGAGACAGAGATTATTCAAAGCCTGGGAATTGGAGAAGAGGAAATATGACATCCGAGTCCCTAATATTCTTCTAGGTGCTTATGTGAGAAATGGATTGATGGAAAAGGCTGAGAAATTTCACCTCTACACCTTACAGAAAGGAGCAGTGCCGAATTACAAGATGTATGAGATTTTGATGGAGGGGTGGGTGATGAAACAAGAAATGGACAAGGCTGTGGATGCCATGAAAAAGGGTTTTGTGTTGTTGAGAACTTGTAAATGGAGGCCTTCACTGAATATTGTTTACATGTTTGCCAGGTACTTTGAAAACCAGGGGAATGTTGCAGAGTTCACGAGTTTGGTTAAAGTTCTTCGTAATTTGGATCTGATGAGCTTGGCATTGTACAAGTCTCTTCTAAGAACATATATAAATGCTAATGTAGCGCCTTTCAGTATTTTGTTGGATATGATTAAAGGTGGAATAGAATTCGATGAAGAGATCGAGGAATTGATTGTGCAAGCTAAAAGGACGGATTCTCCGGGCAATGCATATAACCAAAAAAGTTAATATTCCAGATGTTAAAGGCAATTTTGGTAATGTTGGGCTCTTACATTGTACTTTGAAAATGGTATTTATCTATAGCACTTAGCCACCTTGTATGCTTGACTACCATCCAACCATCGCGCGTACCCTCCAAGCTGTGCCCATCAATTTGAGGAAAATAAGCAAATAAAAAAGAAATGATTATGGGCATCCAGCGGAAATGCAGAGTGGCAAGGTTGGATTAGATGTTACTTGTAATAAGCCACAATGAATTCTGTTTATTTGGGGTGTTGGCCTTGGTTTTGTCTATGCGCAATGGGTGCATTTTACATTTGTACTGGTACCTCCAAATTTATTAGCAGAGTTGGAAGGCAAAATTGCAACGCCTCTCTGAAAGTAGTGCATTCTTCTATAAGAGGCCTTTTGTTTTATGTGTTTCGGTTAAATTTTAGGTCCCTTTGTAGGATTATGTTTATTTATTTTTATTCAATGCTTTAAATTCAAGTTTAAACAATTACAGGAGTTGTGCACTGGACATTTTCACCGCCATCTAGTATTGCGTATATATGTTGATGTGCAAAAATTCAAGTCCGAGCCTTGCATTTTTCAAAAAATTTATACGCAGTTTACGCTTAATAGAAGATATAAGACGAATCATGGTTAACGCAATCGTGTTTAGAACACGTCGATATGTTCAGTCATCTAAGTGTATTTAACTATCTACTTGATTGTATATTACTTTTAAGTTCATATTTATACAGTCATACTTGAAATAATAATTATAAGGTCGCACAATAATGCTTAATTTCTTATGTATTATCAGTTCGATTCGATCAATGTAGAACGTAAATTCTGTAAAAGGAAATTATGCAGAAGTTGCAACTTCTCTTTGCAGAAGGCAGAGCTGCACGCTGCTGTGGTTGGCAGCTGAAAGCCTGACTGTGTACCCAAGCGAGGATTATTATCCGAAAGAACATTGATTTTTTGCACTGCTCATACTAATTCAGATTTATAAACTTAATATATCTTTAGAATTAGGTAAATTCAGTAGAAATGATAGCCTGCCCAAATCAGAAGGCAGTCCTTGGGGCTGTCAAATTCAGTTTACTATGTCTAGTAAATGAAATGGTCAAGTTCTATGGCGTCTTATTTACTTGAAGGGTTATATAATATATGAAGTCTTGGAAGATGGGGTTACTTCTGCTCGCCGGTAAAACCAACTCCGGAACTCATTGGTTCCATTAATTGTTTTGTTTTAGTACATTTATAATCAGAAGTATTGACTTCATATACTAACTGAAGAGTGAAGAGTACTGCAAGCAGTCAAAAGTCTTTCAGAGTAAAATATTTGCATGTTGGTACAATGATATCTAATTATATGTTTAGATCCTGTCCTCTGGTGTTGAATATACATCTCAAAGCTAGACTAATATGAAAACGTTTGCATTTTACTCCGAAATGCTAACGGTCCAAATCATGTTTTGTCACGTTCGAAATTTCAATTTATGTTTCCCATTAAATTCATCATATGAAAATACTAGGGGATACAAAAATTTTCCATTTTTGAAGTTTTTTAAGTATTTGTTTTGGATTTTTCAAAATGACTCTAAAATATTAATAAAATGGGGGCTGCTATTTTAAGAGCTCAATTTGCTATTTTCAGGGCAGTAAGAGAAAACTCTTTTGATATACCAACTCTGTCCCTCTTAACTTCATTAAGCGTGCTGTTAATGAATAAATTCGGTGTTGGAAATTGGAAATGGCTTAAATACGTGCTGTTAATGCATCCTTCCTTTTTTTTTTTTTTTTAATTTGCTCTGTAAGTAATAAGGGTTGTGTGTATATAGTTGTCTATGCCTATCAATGTCCGAAATATATAAATAAATGAATGAACAATATTTCAATATATTCTTTTCTAAATATAAGAGACTACATTTATCAGACTTAATATAAATTTGAGCACGACAAGATATTTCAATTTTTTTTTTTTTTTTTGTGTAAACAACTAAACATTCAAACAAATTGGTACTGTTCTTTGTTGTAGATTTTTTTAATGGAATAAACGAAGCAAATTTTAATTAAAATCCTATATTGCTTTGGTACCAAATTTTAATTTATATATTGATGGTCTAGCTATAACAGTTTAATTGTCCTAAATTTGTCGCTTTGTGAACAAGGTCATCATTGTTTAGACTTCAAGTTTCCAAATATATAGAAAATTATTGTTATATTAAAAATTTTATTATTGTCAATTAAAAAAACACAATTACGAGAATCAACTTTTGTCCAGTGGCAAAACATGTTTCGTGGGAGGTAGCATGTTCGAAATCTTAAAGAGAGATCTTCTTATTAATATTTAAATTTGAGTGGCTTGACCCTCACATTTATCTCAAAATATACAATTATTTTTATAAAATTACAGTATTGATTCTATTGAAATATTTGGTGTGCATAAATACACGAAATGTTTTAAAATGACAAATTTATTAATTGGTGCTTCAATAATTAATTTATGAATGATATTTTTTTTACATGATTAAAAAAAAATAAATGTAAGATCAAAGTTAGATGTTGGTAACATAGTCATTGCTCGTATTACTATCATTCTAATAAAAATATGAAATTGTAAATGATTTCTCAATTATTTAGAAAATCCACATTTACATAATGTAAAAATATTAAAAAAATAATAATTTTGCTACTGTCCCCATTTGTTTTTACCAAATGCCTCAATAGTCATTGCTCGTATAACTATCATTCTAATAAAAATATGAAATTGTAAATGATTTCTCAATTATTTAGAAAATGCACATTTACATAATGTAAAAATATTAAAAAAATAATAATTTTGCTACTGTCCCCGTTTGTTTTTACCAAATGCCTCAATGAGCTTTATCTCCTTTTTTTTATTTTTATACCTAAATTAATTACGGTTGAGCAAAAGAGTTAAAATAACATTTTGAATATCTATCTAAAGAAACCTGAGTTAAAAGCTAAGTGTCATTTATAACTCATTAATGATAACTAATAAGTAATAATTTCTTAACTAATCCCATGTTTCAATGAGAACTGAGAAGGGGAAGTGCTATTTATTAAGGGTTATATAGGTAGTAAGATGAAAAATATTCTCTTTGCTCTCAAAATAAGAATTTTTGCCCTCAAAAATCCAAAACAAATACTCAAAAAGCTCCAGAAATGGAAAATTTTTGTATTCTCTAGTATTTTCATATGATAAATTTAATGGGAACCATAAATAAAAATTTTGAACGTGAAAAAGTATAATCTGGATTGTTAGCATTTCGAAGTGAAATGCAGACGTTTTCACAATAGTTCTACTCTACATCTCAATGGGGGAAGAAATGTAGATCCATATGAATAATATATTGGACGTCAAGTCTAAAACTGGAAGAGGAAAAAATTCCAACTCCTTTCCCAAGACCTCGGGGTATGAAGTGTTGACTGAGACAACAGCAATTGCTTTATTTTTCTATGATCAATTAGAAATGAAGTAAGGTAAATTGACTAAGCATTGCTTAATCCATCTTATTGTTCTATAAAACCCTGCTATGTGTTGCTAACAACCAAATACCACTTAACCTCAGAATTGGTAATGGGGCTTCCATCATTTCCCTTTCTGTTTACAGTTGTCTTACTAATATGCCAGTATTTCCAAGGATGTGGTGCGTGTTGGGTCCAAGAGAGAGTGGCTTTGCTCGACATAAAAACCAATTTCTGTTCCCCGGGAACCGTCTGGCGGAGGCTGATCAATTGGGGTACTGGGGATGACTGTTGCAGATGGAATGGAGTGACGTGTGACTCCGTCAAGAGACGGATTACAAGCCTTGATCTCACACAAGCATGCTCTTTCATTGAAGATGTGACACCTTTGCTTAACTCCACATTATTCCATCCATTCTACGAGCTGCATAACCTTTCATTGGCCAATAATTTTTTGGATGGCTGTATTCCGGGCCATGGTATGTCCTGTGATGCATTCATAAAATTTAAATTGTACCATTAGCTTGAAATTTTGTTTAAAATTTAAATTTCCAGATCTTCTGGAATAACATGCTCCTCCTTTTTATTTAGGTTTTGAAAATTTGTCCAGCTTGAGCAAGCTAGAAGTTCTAGATCTGTCAACAAACAATTTCAATGATTCCATAATTGACTCCTTGGTCAGGATTTCCTCCCTTAAGACCCTTCTGATCAGTGAAAACAAGTTATCCGATGCTCTTCAAATTGAAAGTGAGCACACAAACTTTAACCAGAAAAAGAAAAAACTTTCCTGAAATAAGTTTGACTCTGTGTTATAATCTCTGTTCTTGTAGAACTTGCTGCACTGAACTTGGAGGTACTTGATTTAAGTCTAAACCATTTCTCGGGTGCAATTTTTAATTTGAGCGGATGGCCTTTTCTTAAGGCATTGTCTCTGGCAGGAAATTTGTTTGATGGAATATTATCAATAGAAGGTAAGCTACTTCAACCATTACTCTTTGCTAAGGTCCTTATTTTTTTTATTTACATGGTAATCATTTAGTACCTTTTTGCTGTTTGTAGGATTGTGCAAAGTGGGAAAACTTCAGGAGCTAGATATTAGTCAGAATAACTTCACGGGGATGCTTCCTTCATGCCTCGAAAGCTTAACTTCACTTGTCTACCTGGATCTATCAGATAATAATTTGCAGATAAAATTTCCTACTGTTGTATTTACAAACCTCACTTCCCTCAAATATGTCTCTCTTTCTCGAAACCGATTAGAGGGGTTTCTGTCCTTGAGTACCTTTTCAAACCACTCCAAACTCAAAATTTTAGAAATTTCAAGCCAGAGCAACAATTTTCAAGTGGAAGCCGAATTCCCTGAAGCCAATCCATCATTTCAACTAGAAGGTCTAGAATTACCAAACTGCAATCTAAATAATGGAACATTTCCCATTTTTTTGTTGAATCAGCACGAACTTTACTACCTTGATTTATCCCACAATCACTTACAGGGTTCCTTTCCAAGTTGGTTGATACAGAACAATAGCAAACTTCTGAATTTAAATCTAAGGAACAATTCTTTTACCGGGCCTCTTATCCTTCCTTCACAAACCAACTCAAATCTAACATGGTTAGATGCATCACAGAACAAGCTGAGCGGAGCACTTCCTAGTGATATCCATATCAAAGTCCCGAGTTTATCTTTACTTAACCTTTCAAGGAATCATTTTGAAGGTGCTCTTCCTTTGGGATTCCGTTATTTGGAGCTTATTTTTGTTCTTGATATATCATACAACAACATCTCAGATCATGTTGAGAATGCTTTCCAAGGAAATTTGACCCATCTTCACTCTTTGTATCTGTCAAATAATAGTTTCTTTGGGTCTCTGCCAAATCTAACAAAGGTTCGATTTATGACTGATCTCGTTCTGGATAACAACTTAATTACTGGGGAGATTCCTAAAAGCATTTGTAATGTCACATTCCTAACATATATTGATCTGAGCAATAACAAACTTAATGGAAGCTTTCCCAGTTGTCTGGACCAAAATGGTTATCTGGAGGTTCTCAATCTAAGAGGAAACTCACTAGAAGGACCTCTTCCAACAAGCATGTGTAACATGCAGGATCTTCAATTTGTGGATTTATCTGGAAACAATTTCTCAGGATCACTCCCATCTTGCTTAAATTTGTCGAGCTTGCAATATTTACATCTCAGTCAAAACAGTTTCTCTGGAACACTTCCAGTTGCCTTATCTAACAGCCCCAATTTGATAACAATAGATATGAGTGGCAATGAGTTTTCAGGAGCAATACCGAGATGGATAAATGAAACATTTGTGAAGATGAGAGTATTGCTGCTAAAAGGAAATGAATTCGAGGGGACCATCCCAGAGCAAATTTGTCATTTGAAGCAGCTTCTGATCTTGGATCTCTCACATAATTATCTTTCTGGCACAATACCATCATGCTTGAGAAGCATGGGCTCTGAAGGGGCAATCTATTCATTCCAATATGCGAACAACTACGTTTCTGGAACTCAACTCATGATGCCATCCTACGAGCCTCTTCTTGAGCATCGCCCCAAAACATATAGCATATTCCAATTAAGAGTAGATCAGGAGGAGTTCATGACAAAGAGCCGAACTGATTACTATAAGGGAGATATCCTCAACTATCTTTCCGGTATAGATCTGTCCTGTAACCAGCTCAGAGGGTACATACCAGAAGAGCTTGGAAGCATGAATTGGGTTCGTGCATTGAACCTTTCGAACAATGAACTTAATGGATCCATACCAAAATCCCTATCAAATCTGACAAATCTTGAGAGCCTGGACCTCTCGCATAATTCCCTGACCGGAGAAATACCAAGAGAACTCACAAAGCTCAACTACTTGGGATCCTTCTCAGTGGCTTATAACAATCTATCAGGTGCTACATTGGCCAGAGTTGGCGAATTCATTACGTTCGTGTCGAGCAGCTATGAGGGAAACCCAGATTTATGTGGCCCTCCACTTGCTGTAAGTTGCACACAAGTTCCTCCTAGTTCAGAAACTGGAGACAGCGACTCGGAGACAGAAAGTCAAGGTGATCTCCTCATACTTGTTGGTTCTCTTGTAGTATCTTTTGTTGTCAGCTTTTGGGGTTCTATTGCTGTGCTTTACTTCAACAGAAGCTGGAACCGTGCTTTCTTCACGGCTGTTGACAAGTACACCGACCTTGTCTTTGTGAAGGCGTGCTGCTACTGAAAAGGGCAAGAAGCAACTAGCTAGTGAGTGACTTAGTGACTGTTAGAAGGAATTAGAAAGCTGAGTTTTTTTTATGTTTTAACTGCTTCTTATTTCTGGTAGAAAGTTAACATCTTGAATGTATCTTTATGCCGAAAAAAAAAAAAAAAAACTGAGATATGTTATAATCATGAATTAGAAATGCTACAAAAATGTTATTTGACACCAATATTTTGACATTGTTTGTCCGAGCTGAGTTACTTATTTTTCAATTAACGCAATGGCTTTGAAAAGAGGTGTCTCCAAGTTTCTTGCTTCATTTATCCTGTTACTGTTTGGAGTCTCTCTGATGAAATGCTACAGTAATCACTTGAAACTGCTCAAAAACAACTCAATCTGCATCGGAAGGGTTAATTTATCGGCCGATGTAAATTTACAAGGGGGATACCATTCTTGCTAAACAATTGATTTGCTTTAACTGAAATAACCTAAAGAGGAGAGATCCATTGACAATGCCTATTTTAACAATTTTGACAATATAACATTTAAAAAATTTGTAAAAATTCATAAAAAAATGTAAAAATGAAAAAAGATTTGTAGATGCATTACTTAACTTGTAGATTGATAGTGTTTCAAATTTCAATCAATTTGAATATCGTTTGATAACTTATCAAAATTTTGTATATTTTTTAACGGTTGTAATTTAATGGATCTTTGAAGAGCTATCAAATATCACTTAAATTGAATATAATTGAAAACATAATCAATCCCTAAGTTAAGAAGTACCTTTTTTCTTTTTCTTTTTTTTGAGAATCTATATGAATTTTTACAAATTTTTGAAATGTTATATTGTCAAGATTGTCAAAATAGACATTGTCAATGTATCCCTCCTCTAATCTAAAACATGAAAACATAAGGCATTTTCGATCCAAAAACCTTTTTTTTTTTTTTTTTTGATGAATCGATCCAACAACTTTCACTAATAGGATATTAGGATTACATGATTCCCTATAATTGCAGCAATTTGAAGTTCTATTGTAAATTGTGTCGACTACAGGTTCATATTACATGAAAAACTTTTTTCTGGCAAAGTTGTTATGTGAAAAGAATTTCGCGGTGCATGCAGCTGGTTCCTTACAGATGAACTACCGGGGACACACACGCATAGAGGTGGCAGATTGTCGGGTCGGGTCGGGTTGACCGAATGGACATGTCAGGTCAAGTCGGGTTCAGGTCGGGTATCAGGTCGACAGCTGCCGGCATTTTTTCGGATTGGGTCGGGTCGGGTTGACGTCTGTTGGCATTTTTTCGGGTCGGGCGGGTTTTTCGGGTCTTATCAGATTTTGCACCTCTATTCCCGTGTCATCTCAGGTTTCGGGTCGTTCAAGTTCAGATCGGGTTGGGTTCGGGTCAGTCTGACTTAACCTGAAACACGGGTCGGGTCCGGTTCTAGTCGAGATCTGGTTCGGGTTAGTCTGACTTTCCCTGAAATCCGAGTCAGGTCGGATCGGGTTGGGTTCGGGTCAGTTTGACTTTCTCTGAAACCCGGGTCGGATCTGGGGGTCGGGTCAGATTTTGCCACCTCTATACACACAAAAGGGAGGAATTAACTTAGTGGACTAAATGCTTTTAGACATAAATATAATTGTACAATTACAAAAGCACTGACGTGAGCGGTATTCAAATAATTTATTTAAAGAGTAAACTTCCAATAAAGAGCAAAATTATAGTATAGTTTTAAGATAGCTTCAAAATAATCAATGTTTTAAGATAGCTTCTAAATAATAAAAAAATAATCAATGTTTAAATACAAAACTACCTCATCTTAAAAAAAAAAAGTTCAAAATACTTAAAATCTCTAAAAATGGAACTTTTATAAACTTGGAGAATTTGATATAAAGAATCTATAAGCACCATGAATCGAGATTTGAAGATAATTAAGTATGTTTTCGAGTAAGAAGCATGAGAGGCCTCTTGCTTTTAAGAAAAACGTAGAGTTACTCTTTTTTAAATATGAGGAGGCCTCCATTGTTGTTTGATAGATTTTGAAAGATCCATTAAATTACAACAGTTAAAAAATGTATACATTTTTTATAATTAAGCCAACAAATAATTTTCAAATTGATTGAATTATTTTTCAAAATTTTTAAAAGTTGCACTGTCATGATTGCAGCAATGTAAATGTATCCCTATGCAGTCAACATTAGGAGGAAGAAAGAGAACATTAAATATCTTTTACCAGAATGTGGTCAGAATTAATGAATGGAAGCCATCTTGAACGGCCATTCAAGGTGAAATTCTTTGTTGATTAGTAGTTAAGCCTCACTCTACTCTGAAGGATGAATGCAGAAAACGATATATTGCTACTAGATAGGCACAGCAGGCGATCTAATTAACTCTAGTCTTCCAACGTATATATGGCTCAGGGATCAGCAAAAGACGTATTGCTTAGGGATAAACCTCAGCCAGCCACGCACAGAGTTTCTGCATGAAACTCAAACATGTATATTATTACAATGTTCAAAATTGAAAAATACAACAGATATGCTTTTATAACCTCAGCCACGCCCAGAAACTAATTACTAGTTTAGCTGACCTAAAATTAAACCCACATTTACATGTACAGAAGCTTCTAAAACTGAGTTGCCATATTTAGCATTTCCAAACTTTTGTAAACTTTGGATTATTTTCAACAATATATTCGCCTTCTTCTAATTTTCACTTTTTAAGGGAGACAAGTCAATATTAATTCATATAGAACCACAGGTAACTAAATACGCAAAGTTTCTCTACAATTACTTCAATTTCCTTCCGTCGACTGACTCTATAATTAATCTGAAATACATATATTCTCATAAGGAACCTAACAAAATTTGGAAAAGATGTGGTAAATTGACTATGCAGTACTTCATCTTATCCTATAAAAACCCTGCTATGTGTTGCTAACAACCAAATACCACTTAACCTAAACATTAGAGGATTGGTAATGGGGCTTCCATCATTTCCCTTTCTGTTTACAGTTGTCTTAGTAATATGCCAGTATTTCCAAGGATGTCGTGCATGTTGGGAAGAAGAGAGAGTGGCTTTGCTTGACATAAAAACCAATTTCTGTCCCCCAGGAACCATCTGGCGGATCAATTGGGGTACCAGGGATGACTGTTGTAGATGGAAAGGAGTGACATGCGACTCCGTCAAGGGACGGATTACAGGTCTTGATCTCTCAGAAGCATGCCCTTTTGTTGAAGGCACAACAACTCTGCTTAACTCCACATTATTCCTACCGCTGTACGAGCTGCATAGCCTTTCATTGGCCATCAATAGTTTCAAGGGCTGTATTCCGGGCCATGGTATGTCCTGTGATGCATTCATAAAATTTAAATTGTACCATTAGCTTGAAATTTTGTTTAAATTTTAAATTTCCAGATCTTTTGGAATAACAGGGCTCCTCTGTTTTATTTAGGTTTTGAAACTTTGTCCAGCTTGAGCAAGCTAGAAGTTCTAGATCTCTCAGCAAACAATTTCAACGAATCCATATTTGACTCCTTGGTCAGGATTTCCTCCCTTAAGACCCTTCTGATCAGTGTTAACATGTTATCTGATGTTCTTCAAATCGAAAGTGAGCACACAACCTTTTTCCAAAAAGAAAAAACTTTCCTGAAATAAGTTTGACTTTGTGTTATAATCTCTGTTCTTGTAGAACTTGCTGCACTGAACTTGGAGGTACTTGATTTAAGTCAAAACCATTTCTCGGGTGCAATTTTTAATTTGAGCGGCTGGCCTTTTCTTATGGCATTATCTCTGAGAGGAAATTTGTTTAATGGGACATTATCAATAGAAGGTAAGTTACTTCAACCATTACTCTTTGCTAAGGTCCTTATTTTTTTTTATCTATATGGTATTAGTACCTTTTTGCGGTTTGTAGGATTGTGCAAAGTGGGAAAACTTCAGGAGCTAGATATTAGTCAGAATAACTTCACGGGGATGCTTCCTTCATGCCTCGAAAGCTTAACTTCGCTTGTCTACCTGGATCTATCAGATAATAATTTGCAGATAAAATTTCCTACTGTTGTATTTACAAACCTCACTTCCCTAAAATATGTCTCTCTTTCTCAAAACCGATTAGAGGGGTTTCTGTCCTTGAGTACCTTTTCAAACCACTCAAAATTTTAGAACTCTCAAGCCAGAGTAACAATTTTCAAGTGGAAGCCGAATTCTCTGAGGCCAATCCATCATTTCAACTGGAAGGTTTAGAATTACCAAAGTGTAATCTAAATAATGGAACATTCCCCAGCTTATTGTTGAATCAGCACGAACTTTACGACCTCGATTTATCCCACAATCACTTACAGGGTTCCTTTCCAAGTTGGTTGATACAGAACAATAGCAAACTTCTGAATTTAAATCTAAGGAACAATTCTTTTACCGGGCCACTTGTCCTTCCTTCACAAACTAACTCAAATCTATCATGGTTAGATGCATCACAGAACAAACTGCATGGAGCACTTCCTAGTGATATCCATCTCAAAATCCCGAGTTTATCTTTACTTAACCTTTCAAGGAATCATTTTGAAGGTGTTCTTCCCTTGGGATTCAGTTATTTGCAGCTTATTTCTGTTCTTGATTTATCCTACAACAACATCTCATATCATGTTGAGAATGCTCTCCAAGGAAATTTGACCCATCTTTACTCTTTGTGTCTGTCAAATAATAGTTTCTTTGGGTCTCTGCCCAATCTAACAAAGGTTCAATTTATGATTGATCTTGTTCTAGATAACAACTTAATTACTGGGGAGATTCCAAAAAGCATATGTAATATCACATTGCTAATATATATTGATCTGAGCGTTAACAAACTTAATGGAATCTTTCCCAGTTGTCTAGACCAAATTTATGAACTGCAGATTCTCAATCTAAGAGGGAACACACTAGAAGGCTCTCTTCCAGTAAGCATGTGTAACATGTTTCATCTCAAATTTGTGGATTTATCTAGAAACAATTTCTCAGGATCACTCCCATCTTGCTTAAATTTGTGGAGCTTGCAATATTTACATCTCAGTCAAAACAGCTTCTCCGGAACATTTCCAATTGCTGTATCTAACAGCCCCAATTTGAAAACAATAGATATGAGTGGCAATAAGTTTTCAGGAGCAATACCGAGATGGATAAATGAAACATTTGTGAAGATGAGAGTACTGCTGCTCAAAGGAAATGAGTTCGATGGGACCATCCCAGATCAAATTTGTCATTTGAAGCAACTCCTGATCTTGGATCTCTCACATAATTATCTATCTGGCACAATACCATCATGCTTGGGAAGCATGGGCTCTGAAGGGGCAATCTATTCGTTCCAATACGCGAACAAATACAGTTCTGGAGGTCAACTCATGATGCCATCCTACGGCCTTCTTATATCTTACCCCAAAATATATGGCATCGTCTCCATAGGAGTAGATCAGGAGGAATTCATGACAAAGAGCCGAACTGATTACTACAAGGGAGAGATCCTCAACTATCTTTCTGGTATAGATTTATCTTGTAACAATCTCAAGGGGTACATACCAGAAGAGCTTGGAAGCATGAACTGGATTCTAGCATTGAACCTTTCCAACAATGAACTTGATGGATCCATTCCAAAATCCCTATCAAATCTGGCAAATCTTGAGAGCCTGGACCTCTCGCATAATGCCCTGACCGGAGAGATACCAAGAGAACTCACAAAGCTCAACTACTTGGGATCCTTCTCAGTGGCTTATAACAATCTATCAGGTGCTACATTGGCCAGAGTTGGCGAATTCATTACATTCGGGTCGAGCAGCTACGAGGGAAACCCAGATTTATGTGGCCCTCCACTTGCTGTAAGTTGCACAAAAGTTCCTCCTACTTCAGCAACTGGAGATAGCGACTCGGAGACAGAAGGTCGAGGTGATCTCCTCATACTTGTTGGTTCCCTTGTGGTATCTTTTATTGTAAGCTTTTGGGGTTCTATTGCTGTGCTTTACTTCAACAGAAGCTGGAACCGTGCTTTCTTCATGGCTGTTGACAAGTACACCGACCTTCTCTTTGTGAAGGCTGCACTGCTAATGAAAAAAGCAAGAAGCAACAAGTCAACGACTTAGTGACCTTTAGAAGGAATTAGAAAGCTGGGTCTTTGTTATGTTTTAATTATGTTTTTCTTATTTTTGTAGAAACTCAAGATCTTGGATGTATCCTTTTGTTTAATAAAACTGAGATCTGTTTCAATCTGGAGTAACAAATGCTACAAAAATGTTAAATGGCACCAACATTTTGATATTGTTTGTCCGAGCAGAGTTTTTAGTTTTCCAATTAACGCAATGGTATTGATTCAGTGAATGATGTCATTAGTTTGAAAAATCATCCGTTTTACTCAAATGCTTTATATATAACAAGTCCAGCACTGTACAATGTAACACCATTCAACACTCACATCACCAAAAATATGATACAAGTGTTAGAAATCCTAGTTTTCATGTGCAACAATCATAACTTGCTTATATTGCCAAATCTATGAATCTATCAAAAAATTCTACAACTTTACCAATGTACACTCTACCTATCTAGCCCCACCCATTTTGCTAATTATCTCGGCCTTGGCAATTTTTATCAAAAACATGATAGCAATGGATATTGAAAGAATCAACATAAGAAACACGCTATTCCATCCCCTAGTCAAAATGTACCCAGTAAGTAAAGGCCCCAAAGCAGCACCTACAGAACCAGTACCATCAATAATTGCTGTCACAGTAGCAAGTGCCCGTGAATTACCCTCAATGCCTTCTTGGGTGCCCAAATCAGAGGCAACTGCAGTGGTGATAAGAGAATACGGACCATTTAAAAAGTATCCTGAGAGAAACATGAGACCTACATTGTGTTTCATTGATATGTCGCCATAAGCACGATAAACTATAAGAGAAGGGATCGAGAGGAAAAGGAATAGGATAGAAGTGATGGCGCGTCCAGTGAGTTTATCTGAAATTAGACCCGCAGAAACACCCCCTAATACTCCACCTATGTCAAAAATTGTAGATAGGTTCCCTGCAGCTTTGTGTGACAATTGCTGGCCACTGACACCTGTCAGAACAATTTTAAAATTTCAGAACTTGCAAGACAAAGTTTGAAATGTATTTGAACCACTTAAACAGAAATAAACAGCCGTACCATTGTGCCTAATGTAGAATGGCAGCCAATAAAGAAAAGTGTACGCAACAAGCTTTGAGAAAAACAGGCAGCATGCAAATGGAGCAACACCCGGTAAGTTCCACGCATCCCAAAAGCCAATTGCTTCCTTCTGAGCTGAAACCGAAACCAAACCCGGATCAGAATCTACCTTCACCGCCTCCGTACCAAGCAAAGTAGCCTCCTCCGCATCCCCATTTGCTGCTGCCTCAGCTATGTTCTCTTCATCATCCATCTCGATTTCAGTAGCAGGTGTATCAAACCCAACATCACTGGGATGCGGAACCAGCAGGGTCCAGACAAACAACTGTTAGTGCGTACCATTATCAGTTCTGATTTTTGCTTAATTATATAAACAACTGGCAATAGGATAGATGGGTGTTACTTGTTAGCCCGAAATGGCAAAATAAATAATATTTGCTCACATCTGGTACGGGGTTTAGCACCATATTTTATTGTGAGAATAAAAAGGGCTTGACTGAGTCACTGACCCAGCTACCTAGCTAGCTAATACCAGATTGTGTACTATGGCACATTTCTCCATTTATTATTTCCAGCTGGTCATGAACATGAATCATGATGGAAGGAACTTGGCTCTCGCGTGGAAGGAAGGAAGGAAGGACCTTACTACTTGGTGAGTGAGGGAACATTGAATTGAATCGAAATGTTGGAACTAATGGTGGGATAATTGTTGGCTACAGTATCCTCTTGTCCCCTAGGTAATGTCACCCAACTTCTCTATTCAATAGAATATTTAATATGCGTTAATTATTGTATTGATAACCCAAAATAAAGTGAGTGCTGTACAGTACACCGGTGGTTGTTGCAATTGCAATTCTTAATAATGATGTTTTAAAGAGGAAAAAAAAAAGTCATATCAGGGCATCAGACTCCTTGTTAGACTTGTGTCCGTTTGTGTTGTATCTACAGGTTGATGTTTAGTTTCTTGTTGAAAAAAAGTAGGCCGGCATGTTAGCTGTCTGTACAAACGAATGCCAGAAAGACGATAATAATTCGGACAGATTACTTAAAAAAAGGTTGAAGAGTACAATCTAAAAATTTAGAATGGCATGATTATTCTTGATTTATTCCTCTTTACAGAAATTTAAAGTTCTCAGCACAGTGCCATATACAGTATAAATATGCTAGTGCGAGTATGTTTATGCCGTGTAGGACCAAAACATGCCATATAAATTGCAACATCGAACGTGATATATGAGTATGATTTCCACTCGCTGCCATGTTTGCCAACTTGGGCCTCAGAGCATCTCCATCTCAGCCCTGCAGCGGATGGGCTTAAGGGCAATGTTGAAATAAATTAAAAATAAGTTTTTTGTATGTCTACTAAGAACTGCTCTCCATCTTAGATCCTTTGTGTGAATACAAAACTGGAGATCTGTCACTTTTGTGCTTCAGATTTCTTATGAATGTTAACGGAAGTGGCAAGCTAATTGTACTTTAACAAATGCCTCAGAAACGTATTCCGTCAGCATATCCTCAGTACTGTGATACGATATATATGACACTTGGTTAAATAATGTACGAATAGTCATTCTAGTTGAAATCTAGAACGCGCCCTAACAGAATTATTCATCAACGTAAAATCTTGGATGGTCGTCACGGTCCACAAGAAATTTTGGATGTGTAGGTATGAACATCAAATACGTCGACTATGAACTCTTCATCGTGAGAGGTATGAACACCTTGATGTGTAGGTATGAACATCATTTGATCGCAAACATGATGCAATAAATTTAATGGGTTTTTCGACTTTTGAAGTTAAAAAACCTGATTAAGTGGTTAGAATATGAAGATAAAGGGAGGTGCTTTGCTCACCAATGAGAACACTCCTATGTTATAGCAACTATATGTTTGAACATTCCTAACACAATTTAAGAGTGTTCGAAAAGAATTTGGTGTGCCCAGATCACCTGCCGATAAGGAACACATCAATAAATTATAAACAATTTCCAGTTTTCTAGTTTTAAAATTTTAAAAGTTTTTTAATTATCAAAAGTTTTGTTATTAAGTGTGTCAGCACTGTCAAATGAATAATGATCCCTCCCACTCCCAGGTACTCCGCACCCATTTGTAAAACGAGTAAAGATAGTATGAGTTTAAGCTCACGGGCTATTCCGTAAGCATATCCTTACTAATAATGAAAGCATATTGAAAAAAAATGATATGAAAGGGCTATCCTCACATCTGAGCCGTTGATCATTTTCTTCGATTGATTAGAACTGTTGATGTATGTTAATGCCCGTTGGCATTCTCAGCCCATTAAAATTAAGGCCCATATAAATTATCTCAAATTAAGGCCCATTACATATTATCTTAAAAGTTTATTATAAGAAATAATAATTTCAGCCCAAAGCAAGGAGTGGGCTTTTTACTAGTATCTAAAAACATATTAAATCATCTCTAAATTTTTATTTTATATGTCTCAATAAATTATTTATATCAAAACATATGAGATACAAAAATGTTTCATTTTTGAAAATTTCTAAGTATTTGTTTGAGATTTTTTAAAATGATACATAAAATATAGATTATTTTAATGATATTGTATAGTCATTTTTAAAAAATCTCAAACAAATAATTAAAAATTTTTAAAAATGGAAATTTTTTTGTATCCCATATAATCTTGATATGAATAATTAATTAAGCCATATAAATCGAAATTCAGAGGTGACGTGATATGTTTTTTCAAGTGTGCTCACGGAATGGGCTAACTTTTACTCTTGTAAAACATTCTTAATTCTTAATTTGAAAGAAAGAGACCAAAAGCAAAAAAAAAAATAAATAATAAAGAATTCGTATACTGTAGTATAAGAGATTTCAGATCTTCTAACATATGGCACAGTTATGCCAATGCGGCACATGGGCCGTTAGATTTCCTTAATATTCGTGCTGGCCCGAATCTCAGGGTGATCCAACGGCTCACGTGTTGCATGGCATCGTGCCATATGTTAGGGGGATAAGCACTCGCTTTAAGATCGGTGCATCCATCTCTGTGGACTGTGGCTTACTCACATTCACATATCACAACTAGGGGTGGCAAACGTTCAGAACGGAAATGGAAATGCCTTGTTCCGTTTCCGTTCCGTTTTGGATAACGGCACAAATTTTTATTCCGTTTTAATTGGACCGAAGAACGTCCAAAACGGTAATTTCTATTCTGTTTGAATTGAGATGAATTACAACTTTGCAGACATTAAAACATGATAAAATTTAGATAATTTTATTCACTACATCAGTTCTAGACATTAAAAAGTAAATTGAATTACAAGATTTTATAATATTGAAACACATTCACAACAAAACCAAATTTATAAGCATATCAAACTTAAACAAGCACAACTTCACATTTTTACCAAAGCTAAATTCACAAGCATACTAAACAAGGCCCACAATCAACAGCCTATCTGATTTTCAATGGAATAATGGAACGGAAATGCGCATTTCCGTTTCCGTTCAGTTATTTCAGACGGAACCAAAATATCTGCCGTTTCCGTAATGTCATAACGGAAATTTCTGTTACACTGACACCCCTAGAATCACAACTCACAATTCAAAGTCAAATGCCCCTAACTGTCCTCTGTAGCGCTGCATTGTGTAGCGCAGGATATGAACCGTTGGATCATCTCAAGATTCGTTTCGGCACAGATCTCAAGATGATCTAACGGCTCACGTCCTGCGCTACACAATGCAGCGCTACAGAGGATGAGCACTCCCTAAACCCAAACTCACTCACTCAAATCAATTCACAGCTCCTAATGACAGCGCCGCCCTTCGGCCGTCTCCTCCGCCGATTCCTCTTTCCGCCGCCGGGGACCTCCTCTCCCGCAAACCCTACCCGCCATTTCGTGTCCCTATTCTCTTCGGCCAGAGCGGTGTCGGGAGAGGGCGGGCTGAGGCGCACCGTGCGGTTCTCCAAGGGGAGCGCCGTGAGGGCGATCGAGGAGTGCGTAGGGAGAGGCGGGAAGGTCGCTGCTGCGGATCTGCGCGGGATTGTTGCCGATCTCAGACGCGTTGGCCGGTATAAGCATGCTCTTGATGTGAGCACCTCTGTATCTCTTTCTGCCTTTTAATTTGATTATAAAGTAATTAACACAAAACAATGGAGATATGCACTTGGAACAGTAGTTTTTAATCCAGTAGATATTGTGTTTGTATACATCTACAAGATACAGCATGGCACAATTAATTAGGAGGAGTCCAGGAATGAATTATTGTTTTGTGGTATTAGTTACGGATTAATCGAGTTACTTGTTGTGCTTATGAAATTATAGCTGTGAGGTTCCTCCTCTCATGCGAGTAATTGGTACTGTGGCAATTAGATATTTAGATGGCTAGTTTAAGTTACTGTTTGCCTACAACACTGTACCAGTAAAACAGAAAGAGACTGATGTGTGGTATGAACATGTACATCCGTGAAGTAATTATTACAAAAATAATGGTTTTCTACTCACCTCCCACCAAATTATCATATCTTGAATTTGAGCAATTGTAAATTATCTAGTGTAAGTAACTGGTTGTCTACAACACCATACCAGTAAAACAGGAACAGAATGGTGTTTGGTATGAAAAGGCACATTCGTAACGTAAATATTACAAAAATTATGATACTCTACTCACCTCTGATCACATTATCATATCTTGAATTTGAGCGATTGCAAATTATCTAGTGCAGATTTTATCATGGAAAGATTCGAATGGCGACTTCCATCTCTCCTTATCGGATCACGCAACTAAACTTGACCTCATTGCAAGACTATACGGTACAACCAAGGCTGAGGAATATTTCAGAAAATTGGACAATGCCATGTCAAAAAAGGCTGTATCTTTCGCTCTTCTACATCACTTTGTCAGAATAAGGGATTTGGAAAAGGCCGAGGCCCTAATGGCTGATTTGCAGAGCCAAGGTCTTGCATTGGATCAGCATCTCTATGATGAAATGATGAAACTTTATATAGCCAAATTTGATTTCAGAAAAGTATTTTCAGTAATCGAGTTCATGAAAATGAACCAAATTCCTTTCACGGTTTTGTCCTACAATTTATGGATGAATGCTTCTAGTGAGTTGTATGGTACAGTTTCTTCTGTGGAGAAAATTCTCGAAGAAATGACAAAGGACAGGAGTGTTGAGGTAGGTTGGAGCACATATGTTACCTTGGCGAACATTTACATGAAGTATGAATTGCATGATAAGGCTCTCGCTGCACTAGTATTAGCCAAAGGAAAACTTTCAGCCAAAAAACGGTTAGGGTACTCTTTTGTTATGACATGTTATGCATCTTTGAAAAATAAGAAGGGCGTAATGAGGTTATGGGAGATGAGTAAACAAGTACCATCTAGAATTACTTGTGCGGATTATATTTGTGTAACGGGTTGTTTGGTAAAAATGGGGGACTTAGTTGAGACTGAGAGATTATTCAAAGTTTGGGAGTTGGAGAAGAGGAAATATGACATCCGAGTCCCTAATGTTCTTTTAGGTGCTTATGTGAGAAATGGATTGATGGAAAGGGCTGAGAAATTTCACCTCTACACCTTACAAAAAGGAGCAGTGCCGAATTACAAGACGTATGAGATTTTAATGGAGGGTTGGGTGATGAAACAAGAAATGGACAAGGCTGTTGATGCCATGAAAAAGGGTTTTGTGTTGTTGAGAACTTGTAAATGGAGGCCTTCACCGAATATTGTTCACATGTTTGCCAGGTACTTTGAAAACCAGGGGAATGTTGTAGAGTTCACGAGTTTGGTTAAAGTTCTTCGTAATTTGGATCTGATGAGCTTGGCATTGTACAAGTCTCTTCTAAGAACATATATAAATGCTAATGTAGCGCCTTCCAGTATTTTGTTGGATATGATTAAAGGTGGAATAGAATTAGATGAAGAGATCGAGGAGCTAATTATGCGAGCTAAAAGGATGGACTCTCCTGGCAATGCATAGAAGTTGTTTTAGTTTTGGTTTTCAATTTCTATAGAAGCTTGGAAACAAGTTACTATTCCAGATTTTAAAGGCAATTTTGGTAATGTTTGGGCTCTTACACAGTATTTTGAAAAGAATTTGGTATCAATCTAAAGCACTAAGCCACCTTGTGTCCTTGTCTGCTTGACCCTTATCCAACCATTGCATGTACCGACCAAGCCTTGTCCATCAATGTGAAGGAATAAGTAACTAAAAAAGAAATGAGTATGGGCATCCGGCAGAAACGCACTGTGTCTTGGCTGTTGTCTATGCACAATAGGGGCATTGTAACCACAATAGGGATCCATACTATCTGGATACCTCGGTAATAATTACCTATGTAACTTCTTATATTTTTTAATGAAAAACAAGTATGGCAGTTGCCTACTTCCTCAAAAAAAAACCACTGTACATTTGTACTGGTACCTTCAAATTTATTAGCAGAGTTGGAAGACAAAATTGCAACTCGTCCCTGAAGTAGTGCATCCTTCTATAAGAGAGGCCTTTTGTTTTGTGTTTCGGTTATATTTTAGGTCCCTTTGTTGGATTATGTTTATCTATTTTTATTCAGTACTTTTGGTAAAGTAGCCCAACAATGTACAGGAGTTGTGCACTGGGCATTTTCACCGCCATCTAGTATTGCGTATGTTGATGTGCAAAAATTCAAGTCTGAGCCGAGTATTTGTCAAAAGATAAATTTTGTACGCAGTTTACACTTAATAGAAGATATAAAGACGGTTCACACAATCATGTTTAGTAAACATCGATACGTTCTGTATATTACTTTTGGAATTTAAGTGTATTTAACTATCTACTCGATTGTATATTACTTTTAAGTTCATATTTATACAGTCATACTTGAAATAATAACTATACGGTCGCAGAATCTATAAACTAGAAAGAGGGGTAACTCTTTAAGCACCTCAACTATACCACATCATCAATATTATCAACCATTGATTTTGTTTAAATCTTTTCATCTACTTTGATCCAATGGTTTATATTTATTCTCTCTTCCCATTTAATAAGATGATATGATATATCTAAGACAAAATTTAATCCTTAAAGCGGTCCAACATTTATGTGCTATTAATTATAAATTATACATCATCATCATCATTATTCACATAAAAAATTTTAAAATTATGTTTATTTTTTTAAAATTAATATTTTTATTTTATAAGTTTTATAATTTTTGTTATCATATTTCGGGCGAAACCGTAGTTACAGCTCTAGTAATGCTTAATTTCTTATTGTATTATCAGTTCGATCAATGTAGAACCTGAATTCTGTAAAAGAAGGAAATTATGCAGAAGTTACAACTTCTCTTTGAAAGAACATTGATTTTTTGCACTGCTCATACTAATTCAGATTTACAAACTTCACATAATTTTAGAATTAGGTAAATTCAGTAGAATTGTAGAAATGATAGCCTGCCCAAATCAGAAGACAGTCCTTGGGGCTGTCAAATTCAGTTTACTACGTCTAGTAAATGTACTGGTCAAGTCTTTTTTTTTTTTTTTTTTTGATCAAAGTGGACAAATATCCACTGTTTTCCATTACTTTTCGGAAAACCATGTACTGGTCAAGTCTATGGCGTCTTATTTACTCGGAAGGTTAAATAATTTGGAGTCTTTATGAGATGGGATTACTTTCTGCTTGCTGGTAAAATCAACTCCGGAACTCATTGGTTCAATTCTTTTGTTTTAGTACATCTATAATCAGAAGTAATGACTTCATATACCAACTGAAGACTGAAGACTGAAGACTGAAGACTGAAGACTGCAAGCAGTCAAAAGTCTTTCAGAGTAAAATATTTGCATGTTGGTACAACCTTATCTAATTATATGTTTAGGTCCTGTCCTCTGGTATTGAATATACATCTCAATGAGGGAAGAAGTGTAGATCCATATGCATAATATATTGGATGGTCATGCCTAGAAGTGGAAGATGAACAAATTCCAACCCTTTTCCCAAGACCTCGGTCTGTGTAGTGTTGACTGAGACAATAGCAATTGCTTGCTTTATTTTTCTATGATCAATAAAAAATGAAGGTAAATTGACTAAGCATTACTTAATCCATCTTATTGTTCTATAAAACCCTGCTATGTGTTGCTAACAACCAAATACCGGTTAACCTAAATTAGAGAATTGGTAATGGGGCTTCCATCATTTCCCTTTCTGTTCACAGTTGTCTTACTAATATTCCAGTATTTCAAAGGATGTGGTGCATGTTGGGTCGAAGAGAAAATGGCTTTGCTCGACATAAAAGCCAATTTCTGTCCCCCAGGAACCATCTGGCAGATCAATTGGAGTACCGGGGATGACTGTTGTAGATGGAATGGAGTGACATGCGACTCCGTCAAGAGACGGATTACAAGCCTCGATCTCACATATGCATGCTCTTTAATTGAAGATGCAACACCTCTGCTTAACTCCTCATTATTCCTTCCATTCCACGAGCTGCATAGCCTTACATTGACTAACAATAATTTCGATGGCTGTATTCTGGGCCATGGTATGTCCTGTGATGCATTCTTAAAATTTAATTTGTACCATTAGCTTGAAATTTTGTTTAAAATTTAAATTTCCAGATCTTCTGGAATAACAGGCTCCTCCTTTTTATTTAGGTTTTGAAACTTTGTCCAGCTTGAGCAAGCTAGAAGTTCTAGATCTCCCAGTAAACAATTTCAACGATTCCATAATTGACTCCTTGGTCAGGATTTCCTCCCTTAAGACCCTTCTGATCAGTGATAACATGTTATCTGATGTTCTTCAAATCGAAAGTGAGCACACAACCTTTAACCAAAAAAAGAAAAAACTTCCCTGAAATAAGTTTTGACTCTGTGTTATAATCTTTGTTCTTGTAGAACTTGCTGCATTGAACCTGGAGGTACTTGATTTAAGTCGAAACAAATTCTCAGGTATAGTTTTCAATTTGAGAGGCTGGCCATTTCTCAATGCATTGTCTCTGAGAGAAAACTTTATCAATAGAGGGTATGTTATTTCAACCATTACTCTTTGCTATAGTCTTTATTTTTATTAGACGATAATCTTTTTAGTACCTTTTTGCTGTTTGTCGAATTGTGCAAAGTGGGAAAACTTCAGGAGCTAGATATTAGTTATAATAACTTCACGGGGATGCTTCCTCCATGCCTCGAAAACTTAACCTCACTTGTCTACCTGGATCTATCAGAAAATAATTTGCAGATAAAATTTCCTACTGTTGTATTTACAAACCTCACTTCCCTAAAATATGTCTCTCTTTCTCGAAACCGATTAGAGGGGTCTCTCTCCTTGAGTACCTTTTCAAACCACTCCAAACTCAAAATTTTAGAACTCTCAAGCCAGAGCAACAATTTTCAAGTGGAAGCCGAATTCCCTGAGGCCAATCCATCATTTCAACTGGAAGGTTTAGAATTACCAAAGTGCAATCTAAATAATGGAACATTCCCCAGCTTTTTGTTAAATCAGCACAAACTTTACTATCTTGATTTATCCCACAATCAGTTACAGGGTTCCTTTCCAAGTTGGTTGATACAGAACAATAGCAAACTTCAGAATTTAATTCTAAGGAATAATTCTTTTACCGGGCCACTTGTCCTTCCTTCACAAACTAACTCAAATCTATCATGGTTAGATGCATCGCAGAACAAGCTGAGCAGGAGCACTTCCTAGTGATATCAATAGCAAAATCCCAAGTTTAATTTTACTTAACCTTTCAAGGAATCATTTTGAAGGTGCTCTTCCTTTGATTTTCAGTATTTTTGTTCTTGATTTATCATACAACAACATCTCTGATCATGTCGAGAATGCTCTCCAAGGAACTTTTACCAATCTTGACTTTTTGTATCTGTCAAATAATAGTTTCTTTGGGTCTCTGCCAAATCTAACAAATCTACTTATGACTGATCTCGTTCTAGATAACAACTTAATTACTGGGGAGATTCCTAAAGGCATTTGTAAAGTCGCAACGTTACAAACTATTGATCTGAGCAATAACAAACTTACTGGAAGCTTTCCCAGTTGTCTGGACCAATTTCATAAACTGCAGGTTCTCAATCTAAGAGGAAACTCACTAGAAGGACCTCTTCCAACAAGCATGTGTAACATGCAGCTTCTTCAATTTGTGGATTTATCTGGAAACAATTTATCAGGATCACTCCCATCTTGCTTAAATTTGTCAAGCTTGCAATATTTACATCTCGGTCAAAACAGCTTCTCTGGAATACTTCCAATTGCGTTATCTAATAGCCCCAATTTGAAAACAATTGATATGAGTGGCAACATGTTCTCAGGAGCAATTCCGAAATGGATAAATAATGAAACATTTGTGAAGATGAGAGTATTGCTGCTCAAAGGAAATGAATTTGAGGGGCCCATCCCAGATCAAGTTTGTCATTTTAAGCAGCTTCTAATCTTGGATCTCTCACATAATTATCTTTCTGGTTCAATACCATCATGCTTGACCAGCATGGGCTCAGAAGGGGTGTTCTACTCATTCCGATATGTGAACTTCTATGGTTTGGGAAGTGAACTCATTATGCCATACTATGGGTTTTTACTTGGAAGCCATTTCAAAATATACAGCACAAGCTTTATAGGAGTAGATCAGGAGGAATTTATGACAAAGAGCAGATCAGATTACTACAAGGGAGACATCCTCAACTATCTTTCTGGTATAGATTTGTCATGTAACCATCTCAAGGGATACATACCAGAAGAGCTTGGAAGCATGAACTGGATTCTAGCATTGAACCTTTCCAACAATGAACTTGATGGATCCATACCAAAATCCCTATCAAATCTGACAAATCTTGAGAGCCTGGACCTCTCGCATAATTCCCTGACCGGAGAAATACCAAGAGAACTCGCAAAGCTCAACTACTTGGGATCCTTCTCAGTGGCTTATAACAATCTATCAGGTGCTACATTGGGCACAGGTGGCGAATTCATTACATTCGGGTCGAGCAGCTACGAGGGAAACCCAGGTTTATGTGGCCCTCCACTCGCTGTAAGTTGCACAAAAGTTCCTCCTACTTCAGCAACCGGAGACAGAAGATCGACGTGATCTCCTCATACTTGTTGGTTCTCTTGTAGTATCTTTTGTTGTCAGCTTTTGGGGTTCTATTGCTGTGCTTTATTTCAACAGAAGCTGGAACTGTGCTTTCTTCACGGCTGTTGACAAGTACACCGACCTTGTCTTTGTGAAGGCTGCACTGCTAATGAAAAAAGCAAGAAGCAACTAGCTAGTGAGTGACTTAATTAGTGACTGTTAGAAGGAATTAGAAAGCTGGGTTTTTTTTTTTATGTTTTAACTGCTTCTTATTTCTGGTAGAAACTTTACATCTTGAATGTATGCTTGTGCTGAAAAAAAAAATTGACCAACATATCCTTCTAAATTCACTGTCAAAGTTTTTCAAATGAATCAACGAATCGAGTCCAAAACATATTTCCAGTAGTTGAAGAGACTCCATTTCAAGTATTCTATAAAACTGGCAAACCATGATATATTTCTCTATGCATCGACATTACAGTAATTAGTAATTACCCCCCCAACAGTATGTTTTTAGCAATCTCACATTGGTTTAATTACCTTCTCCTTGTCTTTCTTGTTGAAGAGAGCGGTCTGGCGGAAGAAGTCCTGCTCCTGAGCGAATTCGCGCGCGACCTCAACCTGGCGACGACGTAAATCAAGCATCAATGCATAAACATGCTTACAGAATGGCATATATCAAGCCAGATAAATTAAGGTCAATGCATCAGTTGTGTTATACCAGTAGAATTTGTACTGCAAAGTATTTAAGGTATCTCTGATGAACTAAACAAGCAATGATTCATTTAACACACACAAAAAAAAAAAAAAGTTAAAAGAAAAAAAAGGGACCTTTCTCTTGTGCCACAACGCCATCTCCTCCACTCCCCTTCTGAGTTCTGACCATCCGATCCAGAATCAACAGCCCTCGCGACCTGCTCCGGTCTGGTCTCACTGATCAGCGCACGAGCGGCGGCAATGGCAGCAGCCGCGCGGTCATCAGCTGCTGGCGCTGAATCCGGTCGCGTTCCTCCCGGGGAACGTCCTGGATCCGGATGAACTTCTCGGTCTTGGCCTCGAGCGGCTCCCCGCCGTCGTCGTCGACAGCCACCAAACCCACTCGACCTATACCGCGACCGCATCGAATTCATCCGCGCCGTCTGCTACAAGGGGGATACCATTCTTGCTAAACAATAGAGTAGAGTTGCTTTAACTGAAATAATCTAAATTCTAAAACATGAAAAATATGAGCATATTCGATCCAACAACCCTTTTTTTTTTTTTTGTGATGAATCGATCCAACACCTCTCTTTCACTAATAGGATTACATGATTCCCTATAAATATAATTGCAGCAATTTTGACGTTTTATTGGTAAATTATGTCGACTACAGCCTACATGTTCATATTACATGAAAAACTTTTGTCCGGCAAATTTATTACGTGAAAAGAATTTCATAAATGTCCCAAGACCCAAACTTAACTTTATCAATGGCCTTGGGCCAAAAATATCTTTACGGATGACCTTCCCAAGGGCGCCACTTGAAATGGCGCCCTTTAAACGGTATTTTCTCTGCCCCGTGCTACCCGAAAATTTAAATCATTGAAGGGCGCAATTTCAAGTTGCGCCCTTTAATTTTTTCAATTTTTTATTATTTTTTAAAAAACACCATCCTGTAGATCCTTTCATGACATTTCCGGAATGTGGTTGTACGTTTCGTGGGGAGCTTCCTATCAAAAGTTATGCATATTTGAAGTTTTCTGTCCAATTATAAACATTTTATCATATTTTTCGATATTTTCCAAACCCGACCCGATGTACAAGTCGGGCGGGCAGGTCGGGTTCGGGTCGGGTCGGGTCAGTTTGACTTTCTAGAATATCTCGGGACGGGTCGGGTCGGGCGATGGATGGGTCGGGTCAGGTCAGGTCAATTTTAATATCAACTTTTTTGGATCGTATGTTGATTTGAGTTGGATTGGATGCTATTTGACTTTAGGTTGGGTCGGGTTCAGGTCGGGTCAGTTTGACTTTTTTGAAAATGCCAGGTCCAGTTCGAGTCGGCCGGGTCGAGTTCTGCCACCTCTATAAATAATACGCATAATAATATCAAGAAAACAGAATAAAAAGTTTATAATTGAACAGAAAACTTCAAATATGCATAACTTTTGATAGGAAGCTCCCCACGAAACGTACAACCACATTCCGGAAAGGTCATGAAAAGATCTACAAGATGGCGTTTTTTAAAAAAAATAATAAAAAATTGAAAAAATTGAAGGGCGCAACTTCAAGTTTGCGCCCTTCATTGATTTAAATTTGTCCATGCAGAGAAAATACAGTTTAAAGGGCGTGATTTCAAGTGGCGCCCTTGGGAAGGCCATCCGTGAAGATATGTTTGGCCCAAGGCCATTGATGAAGTTAAGTTTAGGCCTTGGGCCATTTATGAAAATCCTCCGCATGTAACTGGCGTGATTGTCGGTACGCAAGGACGACCTTTAGATTTAGATTGATAGGGGGTTTTTGAGATTGTAGTCAGCACAAATCTTTAAGCAATCGGATGGCTCACCTACTGCGCCGTAAGGTACTACGCAGTAGGTGATAGAAATCCATATAACTGGTACCTTATAGGTGAACTACTGGAGGTGGCAGATTCCCGGGTCGGGTCGGGTCGGGTCGGGTTCGGGTTCATGTTCGGGTCAGTTTGACCAACTGGAAATGTCGGGTCGGGTTCAGGCCGGGTATCGGGTTGACGGCTGCCGACATTTTTTCGGGTCTGGTCGGGTCGGGTCGGGTCGGATTGGGTCGGGCGGGTTTTTCGGGTTTGGTCGTTTTTGGTAGTTTTTGGTCAGATTTTGTATCTCTATTCCCGGGTCGGGTCGGGTTCGGGTCAGTCTGACTTTCCCTGGAACACGGGTCGGGTTTCCCTGAAACACGGGTTAGGGTCAGTTTTACTTTCCCTAAAACTCGGGTCGGGTTTCGGTCAGATCAAAATTTGCCACTCTCAACTACCGGGAAAACACACACACAAAAGGGAGGAATTAACTTAGTCCAAAGATGCTTGTAGACATAAATACAATTACAAAAGCACTAACGTGATTGGTATTCAAATAATTTATTTAAAGAGTAAACTACCAATAAAGAGCAAAACTATAGTATAGTTTTAAGATAGGTTCATAATAATAATAAAATAATCAATGTTTAAATACAAAACTACCTCATCTTAAAAAAAGTTCAAAATAAAAACTTAGAATCTCTAAGAATGGAACTTCTATATACTCAGAGAATTTGATATAAAAAAATCTATCAAGCACCATGAATTGAGATTTGAAGATAATCAAGTATGTTTTCGAGTTAGAAGCATGAGAGTTCTCTTACTTTTAAAAAAGAGAGTAGATTTACTCTTTTTTAAATATGAGGAGACCTCCATTAAATATATTTTCAATTATATTCAATTTAGGTGATGTTCGATAACTTTTGAAACCTCCGTTAAATTACAAACAACAGCTAGAAAATGTATAAAATTTATGATAAGCAAGCAAATAATTTTCAAATTGATTGAATTTTTTTCAAAATTTTTAAAAGTTGCACTGTCATGATTCAGCATTGTAAATGTATCCCTATGCATTCAACATTAGGAGGAAGAGAACATTAAATATCTTTTACCAGAATGTGGTCAGAATTAATGATCGGGTATGTATCCCTAATTATTCATAGAGGAGGGATCCATTGACAATGCTTAAAATGACAATCTTGACAATCAAGATTTTAAAAAATTTGTAAAAATAGTTAAAAATTCTTAAAAATAGAAAAAAGTTTATAGAGATATTGTTTAACTTATAGATTGATTATGTATCAAATTATATTCAATTTAAGTGACGTTTGATAGCTCTTTAAAGCTCGTTAAATTTCAACCGTTAAAAAATGTATAAAATTTTGATAAACTATCAAACGATGTTCAAATTGATTGAAATTTAAAACACTATTAATCTATAAGTTAAAGAATGCATCCATAAAAGTTTTTTCATTTTTAAGATTTTTTATGAATTATTACAAATTTTTCAAAATCTTGATTGTCAAGATTGTAGTTATAAGCATTGTCAATGGATCCCTCCTCTTATTCATATGCGTAATAAGTACGATCAGTATTCAGTAGGAATGGAAGCCATCTTGAACGGCCATTCAAAGTGAAATTCTTTGTTGATTAGTAGTTAAGCCTCACTCTACTCTGAAGGATGAATGCAGAAAACGATATATTGCTACTAGAAAGGCCCAGCAAGCGATCTAATTAACTCTAGTCTTCCAACGTATGGCTCAGCCGCTCAGGGATCACCAAAAGACGTATTGGTTAGGGATATACCAAAGACCACATTTTTTAAGAAAATAATTAAATGTTATTTCGTCGAAAAGTATATATACATGATCATATGACCATTAGTTAATGTTTAAAATCATTTTGTAAATATTAATTATCTCCACCTTCGTATGAGAATGTCGAAATTTGGTATACAAAAAAATTTGAATGATTTATTCTGCCCGTTATGCTCAATCAGTATCAAACATCACTTAGTTTCTTCTGTATTGTGATTCGAATTGTTAATTTGTTATTAAGTTATGTTCTATTTACTTATTAGCCAGCTGTATTATACTAACAATAATTGTTGGATATTAAATCACTCTGATACCAAATTGTTGGATATATTTCTGGTAAAACAGAAAATTCAAACAAAAGACAGTTTCTTTCTGCATGAAACTCAAACATGTATATTACTCAGCTCAAAATTGAAAAATACAAAAGATATGCTTTTATAACCTCAGCTACGCCCAGAAACTAATTACTAATTAACTAACTATTACTAAACAATACCATGTAACCAACTACTAATGACGTACAGAAGCTTCTAAAACTGAGTTGCTATATTTAGCTTTTTCCAAACTTTTGTAAACTTTGGATTATTTTCAACAATATATTCGCCTCCTTCTAATTTTCACTTTTTAAGGAAAACAAGTCAATATTAATTCATATAGAACCATACGTAACTAAATACGCAAAGTTTCTCTACAATTACTTCAATTTCCTTCCGTTGACTGACTCTATAATTAATCTGAAATACATATATTCTCATAACGAACCTAACAAAATTTGGAAAAGACGTGGTAAATTGACTATGCAGTACTTCATCTTATCCTATAAAAACCTTGCTATGTGTAACAACCAAAAAACCACTTAACCTAAATATCAGAGAATTGGTAATGGGGCTTCCATCATTTCTTTCATCATTTCCCTTTCCGTTTACAGTTGTCTTAGTAATATGCCAGTATTTCCAAGGATGTGGTGCGTGTTGGGTTGAAGAGAAAACGGCTTTGCTCGACATAAAAGCCAATTTCTGTCCCCCAGGAACCATCTGGCGGATCAATTGGGGTACCGGGGATGACTGTTGTAGATGGAAAGGAGTGACATGCGACTCCGTCAAGGGACGGATTACAGGTCTTGATCTCTCAGAAGCATGCCCTTTTGTTGAAGGCACAACAATTCTGCTTAACTCCACATTATTCCTACCGCTGTACGAGCTGCATAGCCTTTCATTGGCCATCAATAGTTTCAAGGGCTGTATTCCGGGCCATGGTATGTCCTGTGATGCATTCATAAAATTTAAATTGTACAATTAGCTTGAAATTTTGTTTAAAATTTATATTTCCAGATCTTTTGGAATAACAGGGCTCCTCCTTTTTTATTTAGGTTTTGAAACTTTGTCCAGCTTGAGCAAGCTCGAAGTTCTAGATCTCTCAGGAAACAATTTCAACGAATCCATATTTGACTCCTTGGTCAGGATTTCCTCCCTTAAGACCCTTCTGATCAGTCAAAACAAGTTATCTAATGCTCTTCAAATTGAAAGTGAGCACACAAACTTTAACCAGAAAAAGAAAAAACATTCCTGAAAGAAGTTTGACTCTGTGTTATAATCTCTGTTCTTGCAGAACTTGTTGCACTGAACTTGGAGGTACTTGATTTAAGTGACAACAATTTCATGGGTGCAATTTTTAATTTGAGCGGCTGGCCTTTTCTTAAGGCATTGTCTCTGGCAGATAATTTGTTTGATGGAATATTATCAATAGAAGGTAAGCTACTTCAACCATTACTCTTTGCTAAGGTCCTTATTTTTTTTTTTATTTATATGGTAATCATTTAGTACCTTTTTGCGGTTTGTAGGATTGTGCGAAGTGGGAAAACTTCAGGAGCTAGATATTAGTTATAATAACTTCACGGGGATGCTCCCATCATGCCTCGAAAACTTAACATCGCTTGTATATCTGGATCTATCAAATAATAATTTGCAGATAAAATTTCCTACTGTTGTATTTACAAACCTCACTTCCCTCAAATATGTCTCTCTTTCTAGGAATCGATTAGAGGGGTTTCTGTCCTTGAGTACCTTTTCAAACCACTCCAAACTCAAAATTTTAGAAATTTCAAGCCAGAGCAACAAATTTCAAGTGGAAGCCAAATTCCCTGAGGCCAATCCATCATTTCAACTGGAAGGTCTAGAATTACCAAACTACAATCTAAATAATGGAACATTTCCCAGTATTTTGTTGAATCAGCACGAACTTTACTACCTTGATTTATCCCACAATCAGTTACAGGGTTCCTTTCCAAGTTGGTTGATACAGAACAATAGCAAACTTCAGAATTTAATTCTAAGGAATAACTCTTTTACTGGGCCACTTGTCCTTCCTTCACAAACTAACTCAAATCTATCATGGTTAGATGCATCACAGAACAAACTGCGTGGAGCACTTCCTAGTGATATCCATATCAAAATCCGGAGTTTATCTTTACTTAACCTTTCACGGAATCATTTTGTAGGTGTTCTTCCCTTGGGATTCAGTTATGTGCAGCTTATTTCTGTTCTTGATTTATCATACAACAACATTCTAAATGTTAAAGGCTCAACATACCCGTGCACTGTAGTTTTCTACAGTATAAAAGAACAGTGTTTTTTTTTTTTTTTTTTTTTTTTGCGGCTACGGTTACGTGTTATGCACTGTATAGCGTTGAGTTGTCGATCGATGGCAATTGTAAATTTGCATTGTATATTATATGGAGGACTCTTTAAATTACAGTAAATATATTTTAATCGTGTTGTACAAATATTTTTCTTTACCATAATATCTCAGTTGCGCGGAGCGCAACACCTTTCTAGTCTCAGATCATGTTGAGAATGCTCTCCAAGGAAAATTGACCAAACTTCACTCTTTGTATCTGTCAAATAATAGTTTCTTTGGGTCTCTGCCAAATCTAACAAAGGTCCGAGTTATGAATGATCTCGTTCTAGATAACAACTTAATTACTGGGGAGATTCCTGAAAGCATGTGTAATGTCACATTCCTAACATATATTGATCTAAGCAATAACAAACTTAATGGAAGCTTTCCCAGTTGTCCGGACCAAATTCATTATCTGGAGGTTCTCAATCTAAGAGGAAACTCACTAGAAGGACCTCTTCCAACAAACATGGGTAACGTGCAGCATCTTCAATTTGTGGATTTATCTGGAAACAATTTCTCAGGATCACTCCCATCTTGCTTAAATTTGTCAAGCTTGGAATATTTACATCTCGGTCAAAACAGCTTCTCTGGAATACTTCCAATTGCGTTATCTAATAGCCCCAATTTGAAAACAATTGATATGAGTGGCAACATGTTCTCAGGAGCAATTCCGAAATGGATAAATAATGAAACATTTGTGAAGATGAGAGTATTGCTGCTCAAAGGAAATGAATTTGAGGGGCCCATCCCAGATCAAGTTTGTCATTTTAAGCAGCTTCTAATCTTGGATCTCTCACATAATTATCTTTCTGGTTCAATACCATCATGCTTGAGCAGCATGGGCTCAGAAGGGGTGTTCTACTCATTCCAATATGTGAACACATATGGTTCGGAAAGGGAAGTAAATATGCCATACTATGGGTTTCTACTTGGAAGCCATTTCAGAATGTACAGCACACGCTCTATAGGAGTAGATCAGGAGGAATTTATGACAAAGAGCAGATCAGATTACTACAAGGGAGACATCCTCAACTATCTTTCTGGTATAGATTTGTCCTGTAACCAGCCCAAAGGGTACATACCAGAAGAGCTTGGAAGCATGAACTGGATTCTAGCATTGAACCTTTCCAACAATGACCTTGATGGATCCATACCAAAATCCCTATCAAATTCGACAAATCTTGAAAGCCTAGACCTCTCACATAATTCCCTGACCGGAGAGATACCAAGAGAACTCACAAAGCTCAACTACTTGGAATCCTTCTCTGTGGCTTATAACAATCTATCAGGTGCTACATTGGGCAAAGTTGGCGAATTCATTACATTCGGGTCGAGCAGCTACGAGGGAAACCCAGATTTATGCGGCCCTCCACTCGCTGTAAGTTGCACAAAAGTACCTCCTACATCAGCAACCGGAGACGGCAACTCGGAGACAGAAGGTCAAGGTGATCTCCTCGTACTTGTTGGTTCCCTTGTAGTATCTTTTGTTGTAAGCTTTTGGGGTTCTATTGCTGTGCTTTATTTCAACAGAAGCTGGAACCGTGCTTTCTTCATGGCTGTTGACAAGTACACCGACCTTCTCTTTGTGAAGGCTGCACTGCTAATGAAAAAAGCAAGAAGCAACAAGTCAACGACCTAGTGACCGTTAGAAGGAATCAGATAGCTGGGTCTTTGTAATGTTTTAATTAAGGGAAAATTGTCAAAATGTCATTCCAAAACTTCAAACTTGTCAAAATGCCACTATAAAATTTAGACTTGCTAAAATGCCATCCTAAAACTAGTATGATTGTCAAATTGCCACTATTCCATAAATTTTGTACATACTTAATAAAAATAATGGTATATTTTAGTATTTTCTGAATTGTATTCTCATATTTCCATTTTTAGCCCTTAACCATTGTAACAATCCCAATCAGAAGCTTTATTTCTTTCTCTAATCTGTTTACCCCTTAACCATTGTAACTACTCGATCTGTTCTCCCCTCTTTCTTTTTCTCAAATCGACCGGATCGCTCTCTCCTCGACTTTCCGATGCGATCGAATAATCCTTCCCCCACCACGTCACCGCACCTCCACCCAGCAAGCCGAGGCACCACCTTCATCTGCCCATCTTCAGTTTATGAATCGCACATCTACGCCACTCGGTATCGTCAACCCAATAGATGTGGTCCACCACCGCCCAGCCAAGGGAGGTCCTCCCCTTTCCAATCATGCATTGCCCAGACTTTGGGGTTGAATTAATAGGACTTCTAAACAAAAGTGGAGCCACAAAATTGATGATTCTACTATGGTGCTCACTGCCTTGTAACTTAAATTACAACATTACATGACCTGTTCGTTTTTTTTTTTTTATTCAAGACCTGTTCGTTTGTAGCAGAGGGAAAGGAGGAAGGAAATTGATTTCAACAATAGATACATCTTAGTCAAGGGTATTTCTGTCTTTAAACAAAAAGGAACTATTTTTTAAGTCTCACACGGTGTAAGTGGCAATTTGACAATCATACTAGTTTTGGAATGGCATTTTAGCAAGTCTAAATTTTGGAGTGGCATTTTGACAAGTTTGAAGTTTTGGAGTGGCATTTTGACAATTTTCCCTTTAATTAAAGCTGGGTCTTTGTAGAAACTCAAGATCTTGGATGTATCCTTTTGTTTAATAAAACTGAAATTTGTATTAGTCTTGTGTAAGAGATGCTACAAAAATGTTAAATGGCACCAAAAATTTGATATTGTTTGTCCGAGAAGAGTTTTTAATTTTCCAATTAACGCAATGTTATTGGTTCAGCGAATGATATCATTAGTTTGAAAAATCATCCCTTTTACTCAAATGCATTGTATATAACAAGTCCAGCACTGTACAATGTAATGCCATTCAACACTAACATCACCAAAAATATGATACAAGTGTTAGAAATCCTAGTTTCCATGTGCAAGAATCATAACTTCATTATATTGCCATATCTACGAATCTATCAAAAAATTTTCTACAATTTTACGCATGTACACTCAACCTACCTAGTCCCACTCATTTTTCTAATAATCTCGGCCTTGGCAATTTTTATCAAAAACATGATAGCAATGGATATTGAAAGAATCAACATAAGAAACACGCTATTCCATCCCCTAGTCAAAATGTACCCAGTAAGTAAAGGCCCCAAAGCAGCACCTACAGAACCGGTACCATCAATAATTGCTGTCACAGTAGCAAGTGCCCGTGAATTACCCTCAATGCCTTCTTGGGTGCCCAAATCAGAGGCAACTGCAGTGGTAATAAGAGAATACGGACCATTTACAAAGTATCCTGAGAGAAACATTAGGCCTACATTGTGTTTCATTGATATGTCGCCATAAGCACGATAAACTATAAGAGAATGGATTGAGAGGAAAAGGAATAGAATAGAAGTGATGGCGCGTCCAGCGAGTTTATCTGAAATTACGCCCGCAGAAACACCCCCCAATACCCCACCTATGTCAAAAATTGTAGATAGGTTCCCTGCAGCTTTGTGTGACAATTGCTGGCCACTGACACCTGTCAGAACAATTTTAAAATTTCAGAACATGCACGACAAAGTTTGAAATGTATTTGAACCACTTAAACAGAAATAAACAGTCATACCATTGTGCCTAATGTAGAATGGCAGCCAATAAAAAACGTATACGCAACAAGCTTTGAGAAAAACAGGCAGCACGCAAATGGAGCAACACCCGGTAACTTCCACGCATCCCAAAAGCCAATTGCTTCCTTCTGAGCTGAAACCGAAACCAAACCCGAATCAGAATCTACCTTCACCGCCTCTGCACCAAGCAAAGTAGCCTCCTCCGCATCCCCATTTGCTGCTGCCTCAGCTATGTTCTCTTCATCATCCATCTCGATTTCAGTAGCAGGTGTATCAAACCCAACATCACTGGGATGCGGAACCAACAGGGTCCAGACAAACAACTGTTAGTGCGTACCATTATCAGTTCTGATTTTTGCTTAATTATATAAACAACTGGCAATAGGATAGATGGGTGTTACTCGTTAGCCCGAAATGGCAAAATAAATAATATTTGCTCACATCTGGTACGGGGTTTAGCACCATATTTTATTGTGAGGATAAAAAAGGGCTTGACTGAGTCACTGACCCAGCTAGCTAGCTAATACCAGATTGTGTACTATGGCACATTTCTCCATTTATTATTTCCAGCTGGTCATGAACATGAATCATGATGGAAGGAACTTGGCTCTCGCGTGGAAGCAAGGAAGGAAGGACCTTACCACTTGGTGAGTGAGGGAACATTGAATTGAATCGAAATGTTGGAACTAATGGTGGGATAATTATTGGCTACAGTATCCTCTTGTCCCCTAGGTAATGTCACCCAACTTCTCTATTCAATAGAATATTAAACTAGAAAATTGATTGCTGCTCCGCAGCAACAATTACTCCCCGATTTTCTTCATTGGTTCCGACTTGAAACTTCTTAATACTCTTGATAGATCAATTATGTAAGGTTTTCTACGGCTAGCTAAAAATAAAAAAAATAAAAAAAATTCTTTGGTATCCAATTCAGGGGCAATCAGATGATGGGATATATATATATGATTGTCGGATGATGGGATATATATATATATGATTGTCTTAATGTACTTATTGTTGTTCAATTTAAAAAAAAATTAAAAAAATGAAGGAGAGAAATGGGGATAGCAAGCTGGTTCCAAGATCAATTTATAATGATGCAACAACAGCTACACATTTTTGAGGCATGTAAGCTACTTGTGCCTTCATCGTTTAATTCTGCTCAAATGATTAGAGGCAATGGAAAGCAAGCGAGTTCAGTAAGATTCTTAA
Source organism: Cyperus esculentus (assembly GCA_030179965.1). Classification (NCBI taxonomy): domain Eukaryota; kingdom Viridiplantae; phylum Streptophyta; class Magnoliopsida; order Poales; family Cyperaceae; genus Cyperus; species Cyperus esculentus. The sequence continues at coordinate 1,887,863 of JASGLE010000005.1, read as the reverse complement.
TGCTCCCTCCTGCTTTCTGGCATTTCTGATTACTAATCTATAGAGAGCTTGAGTTGCTCACAGAAATTAATCTGACATTCAATATGATATCTGTAAAAATTTGATCAGAATTTCCCAGGAAAATTCATATCAAGGGTCTATTTTCAAATCAAACTGAAATATGGGCTTAGAACTGAACTGGTACTGGCACATTTTTGTTATGGTTTATCATTGGCTTACTGTTGTAACCTTGCAGTTCTACATTGATACGAACTTAATAAAATTGAAGCATGCAAAATTGAAACATCTATATGATATTTATTACATATACAATTGTACGTACAACGGGGAATGAAGCACGACCACAACATCATGACTGAGTGGTTGTATTGTATCCAAGAATGGGCAATTTTTCTTCTTCTTTTTTTCATTGCACAATCACAATTTAATTAAAGACAGCAAGGAAAAAACAGCAAATTTAAACTATAACATGAGTGTTCTTATTTTTAGGAGTGTGATATAGATTGCTAAAATGAGCAGCCACCAGGTTCAGCTGCCAGATTTGTTTACTGATGCCAACCATGATCATCCCAGGGAACCATAATGCAATATTTAATTTCCTCCTTAGTAAAGTGTTAGAGGTTATAATCATTGGTCATCGAATTGCATTTGGCCTTTAACAATTTGGAATCCGAAAAAAGTAAAACAGTATGAAAATCGATGCAAGAGTAGTAGCTTACCTGCAAATTGGATTGATGCGATGGCAAAGGCACGGGAGGGCAAGCAAGCAAGGAGTGAAGCATGGAAGTGTTCACAACCTAGTACAATTTTCACATAAAGCTGTCAAATTCAGTTGCATACAAAGAAGATAATTTGACAACTTGCTTATCCAGGAGATGGCTGCCCAAGTTATTCATATTTATTCCAGACTACCATTGGCCTTAAAAGGAGGAGCCAACTTAGTATTACTAACGCTTTGGACCACAATAGCAATGTCATGTTGCTAGATAGAGTTAGTACTTCCCCAACTCCATAAAAAAATCTGCACTGCCCCTGAATAAGTATAAGAATAGTGTTGTATCCTAAATATTACCATATATCTATATGATGATATCCTTAATTTGCATGTGCAAGAGCAGTGCTTCAATTTACAAAATTTCTGATACATATAAATATTAGGTTGGTGCCATAAAAACTGATCATATGCCAGGAAAAGTTTATTTCCCACCGGATAATTAGCAAGAACTTTGGGCGGGGCGACGAGCTTGAGCTATGGAGAAGCTTGGACGACGAGCATCAGCTATGAAGAATCGGGCGACGACGGCAGGCTCGGAACTGAAAGGTGGCAGCTTCGGGCGGGCGACGACGGCGGGCTCCGAACTAAAAAGTGACAAATTCGGGCGGCGACGACAGCAGGCTCGGAGCTCACAAAGAGAAGGGACGCGGTTGGGCGACGATGGCGGGCTCGGGTAGTAGAACGTGTTAGGGCGTTGGCTGGGAGCGGCGAGGGAGGGTTATGGTGGGGAGAAGGGGCGGAGGAGATGTGAAACGGGAGAAGGAGAAGGGGCGGAGGAGTGACTGTTGTGTTTTGGGGGGTTGGGGTGGGAGTGGGAGTGGGAGGGAGGGAGAAGGAGAAGGTTCTAGAGAGAGGAGAAAAAAAAAAAAATGGGGAGGCACAGATCAACACGGAAGCAACGAATGACTGCGGCTATAGACGAGTATTGTAGATCTACAGTACAGTCAATCGACGGAAGGTTCAGATTCACAGTCAACTGTCAATAGACGCATGAGATGAACCGAACTCCTGTTCATTTTACTGTAGTTCGAGGCCTACAATCTTTATATATATATATATAATATGCGTTAATTATTGTATTGATAACCAAATAAAAAAGTGAGTGCTGTACAGTACACCGGTGGTTGTTGCAATTGCAATTCTTAATAATGATGTTTTAAAGAGAGAAAAAAAAAAGTCATATCAGACATTCAGACTCCTTATTAGACTTGTGTCCGTTTGTGTTGTATCTACAGGTTGATGTTTAGTTCTTTGTTGAAAAAAAGTAGGCCGGCATGTTAGCTGTCTGTACAAACGAATGCCAGAAAGACGATAATAATTCGGACAGATTTATTAAAAAAAGGTTGAAGAGTACAATCTAAAAATTTAGAATGGCATGATTATTCTTGATTTATTCCTCTTTACAGAAATTTAACCCCCCGTTTGACAAGTGTAGTAAGTTAAAGCGGAGTAAAATGTTAAATCACCTTAAATCAGTAGTGTTTGGTGGGAGTGAAGTAAATAAATGAAGTAAAGTTGATGTAATGTGTAAAAGATGTGAAATGTTGGTGACTTAGTTTACTACACCTATATAGCTGCGTTAACTTACTACACCTTAAATCACTTCCGTTTGGTGACTTAAAATTGATTTAAGAGGTTAATGCAGCGCTACTTCACTTACCAAACACTGGGTAAAGTTCTCAGCACAGTGCCATATACAGTATAAATATGCTAGTGCGAGTATGTTTATGCCGTGCAGGACCAAAACATGCCATATAAATTGCAACATCGAACGTGATATATGAGTATGATTTCCACTCGCTGCCATGTTTGCCAGCTTGGACCTCAAAGCTATGGAACACTGAACTGGAGATCTGTCTACCCTCAAAAAAAAAACTGGAGATCTGTCGCTTTGTGCTTCAGATTTCTTATGAATGTTAACGAAAGAAAGAGGCAAGCTAATTGTACTTCAACAACAAATGCCTCAGAAACGTATATTCCGTCAGCATATCCTCAGTACATCAGATATAAACACCTTGATACGATATATGTGACACTCGATTAAATAATGTATGAATATATAAGTTAGAGCGAATGGTCATTCTAGTTGAAATCTAGGACGCGCCCTAATAGAATTATTCATCAACTTAAAATCTTGGACGGCCCACGAGAAATTTTGGATGCATAGGTATGAATACTAATACGTCGACTATAAACTCTTCATCGTGAGCGGTATGAACACTTTAATGTGCATGTATGAATATCATTTGATCGCAACACATGATGCAATAGATTTAACGGTTTTTTCGACTTTTGAAGTTAAAAAAATGAATGAGAACACTCCTAACCAATGTTATAGCAACTATATATTTGAACATTCATAACACAATTTAAGAGTGTTCCAAAAGAATTTGGTTGTGCCCAAATCACCGGAACACATCAATAAACAATATTCAAGTTTCTAGTTTTAAAAAAAAAAAAAAATTAATTATCAAAAGTTTTTGTTATCAAGTGTGTCAGCACTGTCAAATGAATAATGATCCCTCCCACTCTCAGGCACCCTGCAGTCCTGCACCCATTCGTAGAACAAAGATAACATGAGCTTTAACCTCACAGGGTCGTTCCGCGAGTGTATTTCTAAAAACACATTAATCATCTCTAAAATTTGATTTACATGTCTCAATAAATTTTTTATATCAAAATCATATGGGGTACAAAAATTTTCCATTTTTGAAAATTTTTTCGTTTTTGAAAATTTTTAAGTATTTGTTTGAGATTTTTTAAAATGATACATAAAACATCGATTATTTTAATAATATTGTATAGTCATTTTTAAAAAATCTCAAACAAATATTTAAAAATTTTTAAAATGGAAAATTTTTGTATCCCATATGATTTTGATGTAAATAATTAATTGAGCCTTATAAACTGAAATTTGGAGGTGATGTGATATATTTTTTCGGGTGTGCTCACGGAATGGGCTAACTTTTACTCTTGTAAAACAATCTTAATTCTTAATTTGAAAGAACGAGACCAAAGCCAAAAAAAAAAAAAAAATTAAAGAATTCGTATACTGTTTTAAGATATTTCAGATCTTCTAACATATGGCACAGTACCTTTAGATCTCCTTGAGATTCGGGCCAGCACGAATCTCAGGATGATCCAATGGCTTACATATCGCATGGCACCGTGCCATATGTTAGGGGATAAGCACTCGCTTTAAGATCGGTGCATCTCAGTGGCTTACTCACATTCACATATCAACGGATCATAATAACCTCAGCGGTCGCAACTCAGTAACTCACAATTCAAAGTCAAACGTCCCGTGCTCATCCTCTGTAGCGCTACAGTGTGTAGCGCAGGATTTGGACCGTTGGATCATCTCGAGATTCGTGCCGGAACAGATCTCGAGATGATTTAACGGCTCACGTCCTGTGCTACACAATGCAGCGCTACAGAGGATATGAAATCTCCCTGAACCCACTCACTCACTCGAATCATCATCAATTCACAGCTTCTATAATGACAGCGCCCTTCCGTCGTCTCCTCCGCCGATTCCTCTTTCCGCCGCCGGGGGCTTCCTCTCCCGCAAACCCTACCCGCCTCTTCGCGTCCCAGTTCTCCTCGGCCAGAGCGGTGCCGCGAGAGGGCGAGCTGAGGCGCTCCGTGCGCTTCTCCAAGGGGAACGCCGTGAGGGCGATCGAGGAGTGGGTAGGGAGAGGCGGGAAGGTCGCTTCCGCGGATCTGCGCGGGATTGTTGCCGATCTCAGACACGCTGGCCGGTATAGGCATGCTCTCGATGTGAGCACCTCTGTATCTCTTTCTGTTCTTTTAAATTGATAATTAACACAAAACAATGGGGAGATATGCACATGGAAAAGTGTTTTGAATCCAGTAGATATTGTGCTTGTATACAGATACAGCATGGAACAGTTAATTAAGAGGCAAGGAATGAATTACTGTTTTATTGTACCGGTTATAGAATAACGGAAACATCATGCGTCCATTGGAATACCCGACCATACGGTCCATACATTCATAGAGCATAAAGAGGTGTAACAATTATATTTTAGATGTAACAGTTACACATATTGTGTAACATCTAATATGTATGGATTTTCCATGATGGACGCTAGGTATCACCCATAGAATAATCGGGTTACTTGTTGTGCTTTTGTAATCTCAGCTGTGAGGTTATCTCATGCGAGTAATTGGTACTGTAATAATAATTAGATATTTATATCAATAGTATAAGTTACTATTTGCCTACAACACTCTACCAGTAACATAAGAACAAAATGGTGTGTGGTATGAAAATGTACATCTGTAAAGCAATTATTACAAAAATGATGATACTCTACTCACCTCCGACAACATTATCTTATATTGAATTTGAGCAATTGTAATTATCTAGTGCAGATTTTATCATGGAAAGATTCCAGTGGCAACTTCCATCTCTCCTTATCGGATCACGCAACCAAACTTGACCTCATTGCAAGATTCTACGGTACAGCCAAGGCTGAGGAATATTTCAGCAAATTGGACAATGCCATGTCAAAAAAGGCTGCATCTTTCGCTCTTCTACATCACTTTGTCAGAATAAGGGATTTGGAAAAAGCCGAAGCCCTCATGGCTGATTTGCAGAGCCAAGGTCTTGTGTTGGATCAACATCTCTATGATGAAATGATGAAACTTTATATAGCCAAACTTGATTTCAGAAAAGTATTTTTAGTAATTGAGTTCATGAAAATGAACCAAATTCCTTTGACGGTTCTGTCCTACAACCTATGGATGAATGCTTCTATTGAGTTTTATGGTAAAATTTCTTCTGTGGAAAAGATTCTAGAAGAAATGACAAAGGATAGGAGTGTTGAGGTAGGTTGGAGCACGTATGTTACCTTGGCGAACATTTACATGAAGTATGAATTGCATGATAAGGCTCTCGCTGCACTAGTATTATCCGAAGGAAAACTTTCGGCTAGAAAACGGTTAGGATACTCTTTTGTTATGACATGTTATGCATCTTTGAAAAATAAGAAGGGCGTAATGAGGTTATGGGAGATGAGTAAACAAGTACCATCTAGAATTACTTGTGCGGATTATATTTGTGTAATGGGTTGTTTGGTAAAAATGGGGGACTTAATTGAGACTGAGAGATTATTCAGAGCTTGGGAATCGGAGAAGAGGAAATATGACATCCGAGTCCCTAATATTCTTCTAGGTGGTTATGTGAGAAATGGATTGATGGAAAGGGCTGAGAAATTTCACCTCTACACTTTACAAAAAGGTGCAGTGCCGAATTACAAGACGTATGAGATTTTGATGGAGGGGTGGGTGATGAAACAAGAAATGGACAAGGCTGTGGATGCCATGAAAAAGGGTTTTGTGTTGTTGAGAACTTGTAAATGGAGGCCTTCACTGAATATTGTTCACATGTTTGCCAGGTACTTCGAAAATCAGGGAAATGTTGTAGAGTTCACGAGTTTGGTTAAAGTTCTTCGTAATTTGGATCTGATGAGCTTGACACTGTACAAGTCTCTTCTGAGAACATATATAAATGCTAATGTAGCGCCTTCCAGTATTATGTTGGATATGATTAAAGGTGGAATAGAATTAGATGAAGAGATCGAGGAGCTAATAATGCGAGCTAAAAGGATGGACTCTCCGGGCAATGCATAGAAGTTGTTTTAGTTTTGGTTTTCAATTTCTATTGAAGCTTGGAAACAACTTAATATTCCAGATGTTTAAAGCAATTTTGGTTATGTTTGGGCTCTTACACAGTATTTTGAAAAAAAAATTGGTATCAATCTAAAGCACTTAGCCACCTTGTGTCCTTGTCTGCTTGACCCTTATCCAACCATCGCGTGTACCGTCCAAACCTTGTCCATGAATGCGAAAGAAATAACTAAAAAAGATACGAGTATGGGCATCCGGCGGAAACGCACTGTCTTGGTTGCTGTCTATGTGCAATTGGGGCATTGTAACCACTGTACATTTGTACTGGTACCTTCAAATTTATTAGCAGAGTTGGAAGGTAAAATTGCAACTCGTCTCTGAAGTAGTGCATCCTTCTATAAGAGAGGCCTTTTGTTTTGTGTTTCGGTTATATTTTAGGTCCCATTGTTGGATTATGTTTATTTATTTTTATTCAGTACTTTTGGTAAAGTAGTTTCAACAATTTACAGGAGTTGTGCACTGGGCATTTTCACTGTCATCTGGTATTGCGTATGTTGATGTGCAAAAATTCAAGTCTGAGCCAAGCATTTGTCAAACGATAAATTTTGTACGCAGTTTACACTTATTGAAGATATAAGACGAATCATGGCTCACGCAATCATGTTTAGTAAATGTCTATACGTTCTGTCATGTAACTGTATCTATCTACTCGATTGTATATTACTTTAAGTTCATATTTATACAGTTATACTAGAAATAATTATGCGGTCGCACAATAATGCTTAATTTCTTATGTATTATCAGTTTGATTCGATCAATGTAGAACGTAAATCCTGTAAAAGGAAATTATGCAGAAGTTGCAACTTCTCTTTGCAGAAGGCAGAGCTGCACGCTGCTGTGGTTGGTAGCTGAAAGCCTGACTGTGTACCCAAGCGAGGATTATCACCCAAAAGAACATTGATTTTATTTTGCACTGCTCATACTAATTCAGATTTGTAAACTTCACATATTTTAGAATTAGGTAAATTCAGTAGAAATGATAGCCTGCCCAAATCAGAAGGCAGTCCTTGGGGCTGTCAAATTCAATTTACTATGTCTAGTAAATGAAATGGTCAAGTTCAATGGCGTCTTATTTACTCGAAGGGTTATATAATATATGAAGTCTTGGAAGATGGGATTACTTTCTGCTTGCTGGTAAAATCAACTCCGGAACTCATTGGTTCCATTGTTTTGTTTTAGTACATCTATAATCAGAAGTACTGACTTCATATATATACCAACTGAAGAGTGAAGAGTACTGCAAGCAGTCAAAGTCTTTCAGAGTAAAATATTTGCATGTTGGTACAATCATATCTAACTATATGTTTAGGTTCTGTCCTCTGGTATTGAATATAAATCTCAATGGGGGAAGAAGTGTAGATCCATATGCATAATATTGGAAATGAAGAAGGTAAATTATTGAATATTCCCAAGACCTCGGAGTATGAAGTGTTGACTGAGACAACAACAATTATTGCTTTCTTTATTTTTCTGTGATCAATTAAAAATGAAGAAGGTAAATTGACTAAGCATTGCTTAATCCATCTTATTGTTCTATATAAAACCCTGCTATGTGTTGCTAACAACCATATACCACTTAACCTAAACATTAGAGAATTTGGTAATGGGGATTCTATCATTTCCCTTTCTGTTTACAGTTGTCTTACTAATATGCCAGTATTTCCAAGGATGTGGTGCGTGTTGGGTCGAAGAGAAAGCGGCTTTGCTCGACATAAAAGCCAATTTCTGTCCCCCAGGAACCGTCTGGCCGATGAATTGGGGTAGTGGGGATGACTGTTGCAGATGGAATGGAGTGACATGCGACTCCGTCAAGGGACGGATTACAAGTCTCGATCTCACACATGCATGCTCTTTCATTGAAGGTGCAATACCTCTGCTTAACTCCACATTATTCCTTCCGCTGTATGAGCTGCATAGCCTTTCGTTGGCCGAGAATAATTTCAACGGCTGTATTCCAGGCTATGGTATGTACTGTGATGCATTCATTAAAAAATTAGTTTGTACCATTAACTTGAAATTTTGTTTAGAAGTAAATTTCCAGATCTCCTGGAATAACATGGCTTCTCCCTCATCTAGGTTTTGAAACATTGTCCAGCTTGAGCAAGCTAGAAGTTCTAGATCTCTCAGGAAACAATTTCAACGAATCCATAATTGACTCCTTGGTCAGGATTTCCTCCCTTAAGACCCTTCTGATCAGTCAAAACAAGTTATCTGATGCTCTTCAAATCGAAAGTGAGCACACAATCTTTAGCAACAAAAAAAAAAAAAAAAAAAACTTTCTTGAAACAAGTTTGACTGTATTATAATCTTTGTTCTTGTAGAACTTGCTGCATTGAACCTGGAGGTACTTGATTTAAGTCAAAACAAATTCTCAGGTACTGTTTTCAATTTGAGAGGCTGGCCATCTCTGAAGGCATTGTCTCTGAGAGATAATTTTTTTGATGGGACATTATCAATAGAAGGTATGTTATTTCAGCCATTACTCTTTGCTATAGTCTTTATTTTTATTTAGACGATAATATTTTTAGTACCTTTTTGCTGTTTGTAGGATTGTGCAAAGCGGGAAAACTTCAGGAGCTAGATATTAGTCAGAATAACTTCACGGGGATGCTTCCTTCATGCCTCGAAAGCTTAACTTCACTTGTCTACCTGGATCTATCAGATAATAATTTGCAGATAAAATTTCCTACTGTTGTATTTACAAACCTCACTTCCCTCAAATATGTCTCTCTTTCTCGAAACCGATTAGAGGGGTTTCTGTCCTTGAGTACCTTTTCAAACCACTCCAAACTCAAAATTTTAGAAATTTCAAGCCAGAGCAACAATTTTCAAGTGGAAGCCGAATTCCCTGAAGCCAATTCATCATTTCAACTAGAAGGTCTAGAATTACCAAACTGCAATCTAAATAATGGAACATTCCCCATTTTTTTGTTGAATCAGCACGAACTTTACTACCTTGATTTATCCCACAATCACTTACAGGTTCCTTTCCAAGTTGGTTGATACAGAACAATAGCAAACTTCTGAATTTAAATCTAAGGAACAATTCTTTTACCGGGCCTCTTATCCTTCCTTCACAAACTAACTCAAATCTAACATGGTTAGATGCATCACAGAACAAGCTGAGCGGAGCACTTCCTAGTGATATCCATATCAAAGTCCCGAGTTTATCTTTACTTAACCTTTCAAGGAATCATTTTGAAGGTGCTCTTCCTTTGGGATTCCGTTATTTGGAGCTTATTTTTGTTCTTGATATATCATACAACAACATCTCAGATCATGTTGAGAATGCTTTCCAAGGAAATTTGACCCATCTTCACTCTTTGTATCTGTCAAATAATAGTTTCTTTGGGTCTCTGCCAAATCTAACAAAGGTTCGATTTATGATTGATCTTGTTCTAGATAACAACTTAATTACTGGGGAGATTCCAAAAAGCATATGTCATATCACATTGCTAACATATATTGATCTGAGCGGTAACAAACTTATTGGAAGCTTTCCCAGTTGTCTAGACCAAATTCGTGAACTGCAGATTCTCAATCTAAGAGGGAACACACTAGAAGGATCTCTTCCAACAAGCATGTGTAACATGCATCATCTCGAATTTGTGGATTTATCTAGAAACAATTTCTCAGGATCACTCCCATCTTGCTTAAATTTGTCGAGTTTGCAATATTTACATCTCGGTCAAAACAGCTTCTCTGGAGCATTTCCAATTGCTTTATCTAACAGCCCCAATTTGAAAACAATAGATATGAGTGGCAATAAGTTTTCAGGAGCAATACCGAGATGGATAAATGAAACATTTGTGAAGATGAGAGTATTGCTGCTCAAAGGAAATGAATTTGAGGGGCCCATCCCAGATCAAATTTGTCATTTTAAGCAGCTTCTAATCTTGGATCTCTCACATAATTATCTATCTGGCACAATACCATCATGCTTGAGAAGCATGGGCTCTGAAGGGGCAATCTATTCATTCCAATACGCGAACAAATACGGTTCTGGAAGTCAACTCATGATGCCATCCTACGAGCCACCCCTTAAATATCGTCCCAAAACATATGACATAGTCTCCGTAGGAGTAGATCAGGAGGAATTCATGACAAAGAGCCGAACTGATTACTATAAGGGAGAGATCCTCAACTATCTTTCCGGTATAGATCTGTCCTGTAACCAGCTCAGAGGGTACATACCAGAAGAGCTTGGAAGCATGATCTGGATTCTAGCATTGAACCTTTCCAACAATGAACTAGATGGAACCATTCCAAAATCCCTATCAAATCTGACAAATCTTGAGAGCCTGGACCTCTCGCATAATTCCCTGACAGGAGAAATACCAAGAGAACTCACAAAGCTCAACTACTTGGGATCCTTCTCAGTGGCTTATAACAATCTATCAGGTGCTACATTGGCCAGAGTTGGCGAATTCATTACATTCGGGTCGAGCAGCTATGAGGGAAACCCAGGTTTATGTGGCCCTCCACTCACTGTAAGTTGCACAAAAGTTCCTCCTACTTCAGCAACTGGAGACAGCGACTCGGAGACAGAAGGTCGAGGCGATCTTCTCATACTTGTTGGTTCTCTTGTGGTATCTTTTGTTGTCAGCTTTTGGGGTTCTATTGCTGTGCTTTACTTCAACAGAAGCTGGAACCGTGCTTTCTTCATGGCTGTTGACAAGTACACCGACCTTCTCATTGTGAAGGCTGCACTGTTACTGAAAAGGGCAAGAAGCAACTAGCTAGTGAGTGACTTAGTGACTGTTAGAAGGAATTAGAAAGCTGGGTTTTTTATGTTTTAACTGCTTCTTATTTCTGGTAGAAAGTTAACATCTTGAATGTATGCTTGTGCTGAAAAAAAAAATTGACCAACATATCCTTCTAAATTCACTGTCAAAGTTTTTCAAATGAAATCAACGAATCGAGTCCAAAACATATTTCCAGTAGTTGAAGAGACTCCATTTCAAGTATTCTGTTAAACTGGCAAACCATGATATATTTCTCTATGCATCGACATTACAGTAATTAGTAATTACACCCCCAACAGTATGTTTTTAGCAATCTCACATTGGTTTAATTACCTTCTCCTTGTCTTTCTTGTTGATGAGAGCGGTCTGGCAGAAGAAGTCCTGCTCCTGAGCAAATCCGCGCGCGACCTCAACCTGGCGACGACGTAAATCAAGCATCAATGCATAAACATGCTTACAAAATGGCATATATCAAGCCAGATAAATTAATGTCAATGCATCAGTTGTGTTTTACCAGTAGAATTTGTACTGCAAAGGATTTAAGGTATCTCTGATGAACTAAACAAGCAATGATTCATTTAACACAAAAAAAAAACAAGTTTAAAGAAAAAAGAAAAGGGACCTTCCTCTTGTGCCACAACGCCATCTCCTCCACTCCCCTTCTGAGTTCTGACCATCCGATCCAGAATCAACAGCCCTCGTGACCTGCTCCGGTCTGGTCTCACTGATCAGCGCACGAGCGGCGGCAATGGCAGCAGCCACGCGGTCAATCAGCTGCTGGCGCTGAATCCGGTCGCGCTGAATCCACTCGACCTATACCGCGACCGCATCGAATTCATCCGCGCCGTCTGCTACAAGGGGGATACCATTCTTGCTAAACAATAGAGTAGAGTTGCTTTAACTGAAATAATCTAAAATTCTAAAACATGAAAAATATGAGCATATTCTATGAACTATGATGAATCGATCCAACAAGTTTCACTAATAGGATTACATGATTCCCTATAATTGCAGCAATTTTGAAGTTGTTACGTGAAAAGAATTTCGGGGTGCATGTAACTGGTACCTTACAGGTGAACTACTGGAGGTGGCAGATTCCCAGGTTGGCTCGTGTCGGATTCGAGTTCTGGGTTCGGAGCGGGTTAGGTCAGGTCAGTTTGACCAACTGGAAATATCGGGTCGGATCGGGTTCAGGTCGGGTCAGGTCAGGTATCAGGTTGACGGCTGCCGATACTTTTTTCGGGTCGGGTCGGGTCGGGTGGGTTTTTCGGGTTTGATCGTTTTTGGTAGTTTTTAGTCAGATTTTGCACCTCTATTCCCGGGTTGGGTCGGGTTCGGGTCAGTCTGACTTTCCCTGGAACACGGGTCGGGTTCGGGTTCGGGTCGAGTTCGGGTTCGGGTCAGTCTCACTTTCCCTAAAACACGGATCGGGTCGGGTTTCGGGTCGGACAAGTTTTTCGGGTCGGGTCAAAATTTGCCACTCTATGAACTACCGGGAAAACACACACACAAAAGGGAGGAATTAACTTAGTCCAAAGATGCTTGTAGACATCTATGTAGCACGGGTGCGGGTGCGAGTATCGTATCGGATACGGTACGGGTGCGGCGATACGGGAATTTTTTTAAAACAAGGATACGGCTGAGCCTATCTACAATAAAATATATATATATATATATTATATATAAAAAAATATAAAAATTTAGAACAAACATGTAACAGGAAGTTAATATGTATAAAAGAAAATGTATCTTATCACAAAGATGTGATTGGCGCAGTGGCAAAGAACTCTAGCCATGTTGCTACTGCTACCACCCGTGTTCGAATCCCAGTGGAAGCATTTTCAGATGTTATTTTAGCATTTATAACGGATCAGATGTGGCGGAGACTGTGCGGCAGCGCGTGCAGCTCATCATTCCCATCCGGATACGCGCCCAAGCAGTATCCCAACGCATCGGGAAGTGTTAGAAACGTATCGGAGGACGTATCTTGACCGAATTTCGCAGTCAAAGTTGTTAGAATGTTCCGATACGCCAGCTGGAGTATCCGGTGCAAATCGCACGCGTATCGCATACGAATCCGTATCGGATACGTATCCGATACGTGGTGCGGCTGTATTTAGGCGTATCTGTGCAGCATAGGTAGACATAAATACAATTACAAAAGCACTGACGTGATTGGTATTCAAATAATTTATTTAAAGTGTAAACTACCAATAAAAGCAAAACTATAGTATAGTTTTAAGATAGGTTCAAAATCTCTCTTATTTTAATAAGCGTCCAAGGACTGGATGTCTCCAGCGGTCTCATGGATATGGTCTCATGAAAAATGGTTAGATATGAGTACAATGGACAGTTCTGATTGTATCTTCCAGTCAGATCTGCGGTGTATGATGAAATCGAATATGAAATCAACGGCTGGATCGAACTCAACACGCTGCCGGTCTCTTCTCCAGTTCGCACCCAATTTTCGCTTAGTTTGCGACATCGCTGATCAATTGCACTGGAGTTCTCCCCCCTCAAACTCCCCACTCTCCCCACTCGCTTCTCCCTCCTAAACTCAAAACCCCTCTGCCTCTTCTTCTTAAAACCATCTCCAGAGAACCAGCGTCTCTCCCTCTCCCCACGCCCTCACCCAAAAGAAACCCGCACCGGTTGCCACTTGCCAGCGACAATCTCCGGCCCACCCTCTCCCCACGCTGCCACGCTCTCTCCGCGCCGCCCCTCCTCCCCTCCGCTGCGCACCGCCCCTCCTCCCCTCCGCTGCGCACCGCCCCGCCCTTAGGCGGCCAGTATTTGTGCCATTGCCACCAAAGTGAAAAGACAGTGTTTAAGGTCTGTTCACTAATTAAATTTTCTATTTGAGTTTTGATTTCCCATTCTCCTCTCTTCGATTTTTGGTTTCTGCCTAGGTTTTACATCGGTGGTGACTTTTGATTTCTGAAATATTTGCATATGAGTAACCAGTTGAGAAGCCACAAGATTATTTGTATATGAATTAAAGATGTATATTTATTTTTATAAGTAAAAAGCGTTTTTGGTTTCCAGTTTTATGTTTTTGCTTGTGCTACCAGTCAATTTGTTCTATAACTGATCTATTTCACTGTGTTTTAGAGTGATTCAATATTACAGACACGCATCATAGTTAAACATGGAACCCAGTAATTTAATTGAAATGCAAAATTTCCAGAAAACAATAGTATAGATACTTTGCAAAAAGGATGACATTTATTTGTGTCTGAGTCTGATTGATCGTTGATTTCTTTGGTTTTGTTGGCCTTTACTGCTGATGAATGCTAAATTAATTTAATTTTGTGATTTTCAGTTGAGTTCATTTGTCCGAACGTTTCCAAAGAAGGTATGTTCTCTGATAAACTTTCTTCTTCTTCTTTGTTTTTTTTTGGGGGGGGGGGGGGGGGGGGGGGGGATTTTCCACTTCTAATTGCAACGATCGATAACAGTGATGGAAATGGAATGTGCAGGATACTAATTTTCTAATTGCAACGATCGAGTGGGGTAAGGTCTGAAGGGGAGAGGGAGGCGAGCATGTCGGAGAGGAAGGCCATGGCTCTGCCCGAAGGTCTCCATGGTGCGACCATCATGATGAAGCGCATTGTGAAGGTAGTTTGTGAGTACTAGGCTGTCGGAGATGGGTTCGTGAGCACAATCCCTTGTGAGAACAATGGAGAGTTACAACAGAACCCTCACATCTCAAGTAACTATTTCTCATGGAGTTTCTTTCAAAGTCTGATTGTTTGATTATAGATTATCTATTAATCATGTTGTAATCTTAACAGAAATTTTGTAAATGTTATAACTGAAGTTTTTAGGCTAATTTTGCATCTCTGGATGGGACAGTTCGAGCTTGGGATCTGTTTCGGTACCGCAATTTCCGTACCTTTACTACCCTTTCACCTAGACAGTTTGTCTCTTTGGCTGCTTATCAGAGTGGAGAAGTAGTGTGTGCTGGCACACTGGATTCCTTTGAGGTGGGCATTTGCACTTTTGTTTTGCCATAAATTCTATATAACCCAGTTGTAGGATATGAGATGTAATAATCTGTATTAAAAGTTCTAAATCAGCATCATACTGGTAGTGATAATGTAAGAGGAGAACTACTCTGGTTACAGTCATATTCGATTTTGTTTCTAATTATTTGTTTGGGGCTGTTATATCACACTGATGTGTAATGGATTTTTCTGTGTTTTATACTCGGCACATATAATTTCAAGCAAGATAGTACCTTCTCATCTTATTTTTAAAATAATATTTTGTCTATGTTATTTCAGATATTTGCAATACAAACACAGGTACGATGTAACCTTTTTTCTGTAATATCTATCGAGCAGTTTTCAGTAATTATTTGAAAAATTGAAGCATAGTCGAAAGATTTCTTTAATCAATACCAAGTTGGTGAAACCATTGCATCTTGACACCATTGCTCATGTGGAGTGGTTGTGAAACTGTTTATCCCATTAAAATTTAAGTACAATGGTTAGGATTATATCTGGATTTGCTCCATGTTGATGGCAATCTGGACTCCAGGCTCCGGCTACCGCAATCAGGCTTCGGCCTACCCAATCGGGCCTATACCGGGTCGCTAGACTATCGGATTAGTTTACCCGGATCCGTTACGCCTGTTTAGACTTCTATTGACCCGCTGTTTGTTTGCGCCCGTTTGTTTGTTTCCGCCGAATCGAAAAGTTTAGTCGATGCTTGCTTGATGCTTCTCGCCTTCTTTCTCTTGTACTTCCCTCACTCAGAAGCAATCTGTTCTTCAAGGTAATTTGTTCTTCTCAATTAGTTTTAAGACAGTTTATTGTTATTCTTGGCAGATGTGAGGGTTTGTGAGCACAATCCCTTCAGATGCAACTCACGTATCATGTTTTTCTGGTAAATTAGTTCATTATATTGTAAAGTCAATACTGATCTGCATATTTGGAATATGATTTTTTTTTTTTTTTTTTAATGTTTCAGATTGAAAGACTATCCTCATTCTGAGAGGCATTTCATGGCCAGACCTTGATTTTTTTTTTTTTTCCTTTAATCATTAGGAGTGCATTGGAAGATGAAGTATGCTGGTACCGGGGTTTTTTAACTTTCTTTGGTAAGTTATAGGAGACAATATGGTCCCTAAGATCAATTAGTTTGTTTTATTTTCAGTCACTCTTGGTTTCTGTTTTGGTAATTTATTCTTTTCCTTTTGTTTTCCTCTGGTAAAATACTGGTACGTAGTGGAATGGTAGGATTTTATGTAAGAGGAGGGATCCATTGAAAATGGGAATCTTGACAATATTGATAATGATATTTTTCAAAAATTAATAAAAATTCATTAAAAATCTTAAAAATAAAAAAAGGTTTATGGAAGTATTTTTTACCTTATAGATTGATTATATTTCCGATTACATATAATTTAAGCGATGTTTGATAGCGCTTTAAAGACCCATTAAATTACAACCGTTAAAAAGTATACAAAATTTTGATAAGGCATCAAACAATGTTCAAATTGATTGAAATTTGAAACACTATCAATCTATGAGTTAAGTAATACATCCATAAAAGTTTTTTTCATTTCTAAAATTTTTTATGATTTTTACAAAATTTTGAAAACTACATTGTCAATGGATCCCTCCTCTTTATGTAATTTGACGTTCTAGACCCCCATTTTAATAAAATACCTAAGGGTTCATTTACAACAAAAAGAACAAAACTCATATTTGTTATTATATTCGGTTGTGCAATTCAACCAATTTGCATCATGTTGACTTGTGCATTATTACAAAGAAACGAACAATACAGCATTGGAACTTGGAAGTTGAGGTGTAGTCGATAATGTGTTATCATGTAATCATTTTGTTAAAATTGAGTGATTATATATTTTGTGAAAATAAATTTAGCCCATAAATAGATAGCTTGTTGCTTATGACGTTAATTCTCTGTATATTTGTAATGACTTATATTGGAATTGACATCATTCGAGAAAAATGAATATACTTAAACAAAAGATTAAGTTTGGTGTTTGTACAATTCAACTAGGTTTTAACACTAACACGGATCGTAAATGATAATAAAACACATGACATAATATCCCGCTGCATGGCACGGACATCGTACTAGTAATAATAAAATAATCAATGTTTAAATACAGAACTACCTCATCTTAAAAAAATTCAAAATAAATACTTACAATATCTAAGAATGGAACTTTTATATACTCAGAGAATTTGATATAAAAAAAATCTATCAAGCACAATGAATTGAGATTTGAAGATAATTAAGTAAGTTTTCGAGTTAGAAGCATGAGAGTCCTCTTACTTTTAAAAAAAAGCGTAGATTTACTCTTTTTTAAATATGAGGAGGCCTCCATTGAATATATTTTCAATTATATTCAATTTAGGTGATCTTTAATAGCTTTTGAAATCTCTGTTAAATTACAACAGTTAGAAAATGCATAAAATTTATGATAAACCAGCAAATAATTTTCAAATTGATTGATTTTTTTCAAAATTTTTAAAAGTTGCACTGTCATGATTGCAGCAATGTAAATGTATCCCTATGCAGTCAACATTAGGAGGAAGAAAGAGAACATTAAATATCTTTTACCAGAATGTGGTCAGAATTAATGATCAGTAGGAATGGAAGCCATCTTGAACGGCCATTCAAGGTGAAATTCTTTGTTGATTAGTAGTTAAGCCTCACTCTACTCTGAAGGATGAATGCAGAAAACGATATATTGCTACTAGATAGGCACAGCAGGCGATCTAATTAACTCTAGTCTTCCAACGTATATATGGCTCAGGGATCAGCAAAAGACGTATTGCTTAGGGATAAACCTCAGCCAGCCACGCACAGAGTTTCTGCATGAAACTCAAACATGTATATTATTACAATGTTCAAAATTGAAAAATACAACAGATATGCTTTTATAACCTCAGCCACGCCCAGAAACTAATTACTAGTTAACTAACTATTACTAATCGATACCACGTAACCAACTACTCATTACAGTACTAACCCACTAACTCCTAGTTTAGCTGACCTAAAATTAAACCCACATTTACATGTACAGAAGCTTCTAAAACTGAGTTGCTATATTTAGCATTTCCAAACTTTTGTGAACTTTGGATTATTTTCAACAATATATTCGCCTTCTTCTAATTTTCACTTTTTAAGGAAAACAAGTCAATATTAATTCATATAGAACCACAGGTAACTAAATACGCAAAGTTTCTCTACAATTACTTCAATTTCCTTCCGTCGACTGACTCTATAATTAATCTGAAATACATATATTCTCATAACGAACCTAACAAAACTTAGAAAAAAAACGTGGTAAATTGACTATGCAGTACTTCATCTTATCCTATAAAAACCCTGCTATGTGTGGTTAACAACCAAAAACCACTTCACCTAAACATTAGGAGGATTTGTAATGGGGCTTCCATCATTTCCCTTTCTGTTCACAGTTGTCTTACTAAAATACCAATATTTCCAAGGATGCGGTGCGTGTTGGGTCGAAGAGAAAGCAGCTTTGCTTGACATAAAAGCCAATTTCTGTCCCCCGGGAACTATCTGGCAGATCAATTGGGGTACTGGGGATGACTGTTGTAGATGGAAAGGAGTGACATGCGACTCCGTCAAGGGACGGATTACAGGTCTTGATCTCTCAGAAGCATGCCCTTTTGTTGAAGGCACAACAACTCTGCTTAACTCCACATTATTCCTACCGCTGTACGAGCTGCATAGCCTTTCATTGGCCATCAATAGTTTCAAGGGCTGTATTCCGGGCCATGGTATGTCCTGTGATGCATTCATAAAATTTAAATTGTACCATTAGCTTGAAATTTTGTTTAAATTTTAAATTTCCAGATCTTTTGGAATAACAGGGCTCCTCTGTTTTATTTAGGTTTTGAAACTTTGTCCAGCTTGAGCAAGCTAGAAGTTCTAGATCTCTCAGCAAACAATTTCAACGAATCCATATTTGACTCCTTGGTCAGGATTTCCTCCCTTAAGACCCTTCTGATCAGTCAAAACAAGTTATCTGATGCTCTTCAAATTGAAAGTGAGCACACAAACTTTAACCAGAAAAAGAAAAAACTTTCCTGAAATAAGTTTGACTCTGTGTTATAATCTCTGTTCTTGCAGAACTTGTTGCACTGAACTTGGAGGTACTTGATTTAAGTGACAACAATTTCATGGGTGCAATTTTTAATTTGAGCGACTGGCCTTTTCTTAAGGCATTGTCTCTGGCAGATAATTTGTTTGATGGAATTTTATCAATAGAAGGTAAGCTACTTCAACCATTACTCTTTGCTAAGGTCCTTATTTTTTTTTTTATTTATATGGTAATCATTTAGTACCTTTTTGCGGTTTGTAGGATTGTGCGAAGTGGGAAAACTTCAGGAGCTAGATATTAGTTATAATAACTTCACGGGGATGCTCCCATCATGCCTCGAAAACTTAACATCGCTTGTATATCTGGATCTATCAAATAATAATTTGCAGATAAAATTTCCTACTGTTGTATTTACAAACCTCACTTCCCTCAAATATGTCTCTCTTTCTAGGAATCGATTAGAGGGGTTTCTGTCCTTGAGTACCTTTTCAAACCACTCCAAACTCAAAATTTTAGAAATTTCAAGCCAGAGCAACAAATTTCAAGTGGAAGCCAAATTCCCTGAGGCCAATCCATCATTTCAACTGGAAGGTCTAGAATTACCAAACTGCAATCTAAATAATGGAACATTTCCCAGTTTTTTGTTGAATCAGCACGAACTTTACTACCTTGATTTATCCCACAATCAGTTACAGGGTTCCTTTCCAAGTTGGTTGATACAGAACAATAGCAAACTTATGAATTTAAATCTAAGGAATAATTTTTTTACCGGGCCACTTGTCCTTCCTTCACAAACTAACTCAAATCTATCATGGTTAGATGCATCACAGAACAAACTGAGTGGAGCACTTCCAAGTGATATCCATCTCAAAATCCCGAGTTTATCTTTACTTAACCTTTCACGGAATCATTTTATAGGTGTTCTTCCCTTGGGATTCAGTTATGTGCAGCTTATTTCTGTTCTTGATTTATCATACAACAACATCTCAGATCATGTTGAGAATGCTCTCCAAGGAAATTTGACCAAACTTCACTCTTTGTATCTGTCAAATAATAGTTTCTTTGGGTCTCTGCCAAATCTAACAAAGGTCCAAGTTATGAATGATCTCGTTCTAGATAACAACTTAATTACTGGGGAGATTCCTGAAAGCATATGTAATGTCACATTCCTAACATATATTGATCTAAGCAATAACAAACTTAATGGAAGCTTTCCCAGTTGTCCGGACCAAATTCATTATCTGGAGGTTCTCAATCTAAGAGGAAACTCACTAGAAGGACCTCTTCCAACAAACATGGGTAACGTGCAGCATCTTCAATTTGTGGATTTATCTGGAAACAATTTCTCAGGATCACTCCCATCTTGCTTAAATTTGTCAAGCTTGGAATATTTACATCTCGGTCAAAACAGCTTCTCTGGAATACTTCCAATTGCGTTATCTAATAGCCCCAATTTGAAAACAATTGATATGAGTGGCAACATGTTCTCAGGAGCAATTCCGAAATGGATAAATAATGAAACATTTGTGAAGATGAGAGTATTGCTGCTCAAAGGAAATGAATTTGAGGGGCCCATCCCAGATCAAGTTTGTCATTTTAAGCAGCTTCTAATCTTGGATCTCTCACATAATTATCTTTCTGGTTCAATACCATCATGCTTGAGCAGCATGGGCTCAGAAGGGGTGTTCTACTCATTCCAATATGTGAACACATATGGTTCGGAAAGGGAAGTAAATATGCCATACTATGGGTTTCTACTTGGAAGCCATTTCAGAATGTACAGCACACGCTCTATAGGAGTAGATCAGGAGGAATTTATGACAAAGAGCAGATCAGATTACTACAAGGGAGACATCCTCAACTATCTTTCTGGTATAGATTTGTCCTGTAACCAGCTCAAAGGGTACATACCAGAAGAGCTTGGAAGCATGAACTGGATTCTAGCATTGAACCTTTCCAACAATGACCTTGATGGATCCATACCAAAATCCCTATCAAATTTGACAAATCTTGAAAGCCTAGACCTCTCGCATAATTCCCTGACCGGAGAGATACCAAGAGAACTCACAAAGCTCAACTACTTGGAATCCTTCTCTGTGGCTTATAACAATCTATCAGGTGCTACATTGGGCAGAGTTGGCAAATTCATTACATTCGGGTCGAGCAGCTACGAGGGAAACCCAGATTTATGCGGCCCTCCACTCGCTGTAAGTTGCACAAAAGTTCCTCCTACTTCGGCAACTGGAGACAGTGACTCAGAAACGGAAGAACGAGGTGATCTCCTCATACTTGTTGGTTCCCTTGTAGTATCTTTTGTTGTCAGCTTTTGGGGTTCTATTGCTGTGCTTTACTTCAACAGAAGCTGGAACCGTGCTTTCTTCATGGCTGTTGACAAGTACACCGACCTTCTCTTTGTGAAGGCTGCACTGCTAATGAAAAAAGCAAGAAGCAATAAGTCAACCACTTAGTGACCGTTAGAAGGAATCAGATAGCTGGGTGCCTGGGTCTTTGTAATGTTTTAATTAAAGCTGGGTCTTTGTAGAAACTCAAGGTCTTGGATGTATCCTTTTGTTTAATAAAACTGAAATCTGTTTCAATCTTGAGTAACAAATGCTACAAAAATGTTAAATGGCACCAACATTTTGATATTGTTTGTCCGAGCAGAGTTTTTAGTTTTCCAATTAACGCAATGGCATTAATTCAGTGAATGATATCATTAGTTTGAAAAATCATCCGTTTTACTCAAATGCTTTATATATAACAAGTCCAGCACTGTACAATGTAACACCATTCAACACTCACATCACCAAAAATATGATACAAGTGTTAGAAATCCTAGTTTCCATGTGCAAGAATCATAACTTCATTATATTGCCATATCTACGAATCTATCAAAAAATTTTCTACAATTTTACGCATGTACACTCAACCTACCTAGTCCCACTCATTTTTCTAATAATCTCGGCCTTGGCAATTTTTATCAAAAACATGATAGCAATGGATATTGAAAGAATCAACATAAGAAACACGCTATTCCATCCCCTAGTCAAAATGTACCCAGTAAGTAAAGGCCCCAAAGCAGCACCTACAGAACCGGTACCATCAATAATTGCTGTCACAGTAGCAAGTGCCCGTGAATTACCCTCAATGCCTTCTTGGGTGCCCAAATCAGAGGCAACTGCTGTGGTAATAAGAGAATACGGACCGTTTACAAAGTATCCTGAGAGAAACATCAGGCCTACATTGTGTTTCATTGATATGTCGCCATAAGAACGATAAACAATAAGGGAAGGGATCGAGAGGAAAAGGAATAGAATAGAAGTGATGGCGCGTCCAGTGAGTTTATCTGAAATTAGGCCCGCAGAAACACCCCCCAATACCCCACCTATGTCAAAAATTGTAGATAGGTTCCCTGCAGCTTTGTGTGACAATTGCTGGCCACTGACACCTGTCAGAACAATTTAAAATTTTTCAGACACGTAATACAAAGTTTGCAATGCATTTGTTCCAGTTAAATGGAAATAAAAAGCCGTACCATTGTGCTTAATGTAGAATGGCAGCCAATAAAGAAAAGTATACGCTACAAGCTTTGAGAAAAACAGGCAGCATGCAAATGGAGCAACACCCGGTAACTTCCATGCATCCCAAAAGCCAATTGCTTCTTTCGGAGCTGAAACCGAAACCAAACCCGAATCAGATTCTACCTTTACCGCCTCTGCACCAAGCAAAGTAGCCTCCTCTGCATCCCCATTTGCAGCTACCTCAGCTATGTTCTCTTCACCGTCCATCTCGATTTCAATAGCAGGTGTTTCAAACCCAACATCACTGGGATGTGGCACCAACAGGGTCCAGACAAAAATGCTGATAACGGTAATAAGCAAAGCTGGTGCGATAAATGACCATCCCCACCCGAATTCTAAAACCGACGAGGCAAGAACAGAGCCGATAATATTTCCCGCCGAAGTGTTAGAATTCCATACTCCCATAATGACGCCTTTTTTAGGAGACTTTCCAAACCAGTTACCTATAACAAAACATTAACAATAGTAGATTAAAATAACAGTGTATGGACGTTGCTTCCATACTCACACCCAGATAATTTTATCGGTTACAGATGAATCTTCTAATGGGTAATATTCATTTACAATCGTCAGATCGAAAAGAACATTTTTTTTGTGGGAGTATTGGAGTAATAATAATTGATTTACAATTGATTCCATATAGTCCAGTTAATAATAATTGTTAATAAGTGCCATTTGGTACAACTTTTGTTTGTAAAGAAGCACTTAACACCCACCATTTCTTGATATTATATTATACATCAATTTCACTACATGTTGATCAAATTACCTACTATTGCAACAACACAAGGCCACCCGACCGACTGCACAACGCCACTGACAACTTGAACGAACAGAAAGAACGAGAGGCGCCTGATCTCGAACCAGTACGCCAATCCGAAGGCGGCCGTGGAGGCGCCGCTCAGGAGCATCCCGACTGCAAGAAACTTCCTCAGATCGGTCCGATCCGCGACGTGCCCGGCGAAGAACATCGACACGGAGTACACCGACAGGAACGCCAGATCGAGCTCGCCGAGCCGGTGCGGCCCGCGCGGACCGTCGAACGGCGGGTACGAAGACAGCACGCTCTTGACTATGCTCGGCGGCTTACGGGAAGCGTGGAATGCCGCGTAGGCGAGGAAGGTGAGGACCAGCACGGCGACCTGGTGGCCAATGAGTCCACGCCGCGGCGAGGATCGGTGCTGCCAGTGATGATTCTCCGGCGCCGGAGCGGAACCCCGGCGACCTAGGGTTTCGGTTTCAGTTTCCCCCATTCGTTCGTAACATGAAAAAAAAAAAAAAAAGAAGGAAAGAAAGAAAGAAAAGAGAAATCTGGGAAATCTGTTAATTAAGAGGAAGTTAATTAAGACAGGAATTAGTCAAGGTTTTAGGCTTAAGTTAAGTTAAGCACACAGTTTTGAGTTTTGTTTTGTTTTTGTAATAATTTTCTTAATCTGAGATACGTACGGTCACGAATCAGTCACCTACCACAAACCAACTGTTAATTGATTAATTAATGGATATTTTAAGTCTTTTTTTCTGTGACAATTCTTCTCGGTCAGAGCTGTGTAGATTCTATACCAAAAAGATACCAGTTATGATGTAAAATATATCCAAATTGAAACATTAACAAATTATCTTGAAACAATTAATGTATTAACTTCAAAAATTGAAACAATTAATGTATTAACTTCAAAAATTGTAGTATTAAGTTGAATAATACAAATCATAAATTAAATCATCTACTTGAATTACTACTAAATCACATAAATATTACTTAAAGTTGTTGAGAGAACATATGAGAGCAAGATAAAGTGAAAGAGCAACAAAAGAGAAAATTATATTATTTGTGTTTCATTTTAATCTCATTAAGTTTCAGATTAACTTTATAGACATTTCATTTTGATCGCAACATGTTACAGATTAATGTTAAATTAACTTTGTATAATGGTAATCCGGCGATATCTTTTGCGGGAGTCCGGATCTGCTGCCGCACTGTCAGATCTGCAGCGCAGATCCGACGGTGCGGTAGACCTCGGGATCCGGACTCAGTGCTTTTCACGGATCCTGAGGCTACCGCACCGTCGGATCTGCGCTGCAGATCTGGCAGTACGGCAGCAGATCCCGAGTTCTTTTGCGGTATAGCATTTTCCATAAAATATGGCTTCTTTGGTTGAGGTCCCCCAGGAATTTGCACCGGAGGAAAAGTATTTCCCGACACAGCTTTTATTGTCATTTAATGAGGGTTGGTTCAGAAACCTTGTGAACTTGCATTATATAATTTGTGTGTAATGAGTGTCGCTTAAGGGTGTAAACGGTGCGAGCCGGCGGGGGCTGGCCAATGTGTGAGCTCGTCTCGCCAAAGGACCGAACCGAGCCAGCTTGTTTATTAGTTATTAGTTATTACCTTGGTTTCGAGCTATGGATTAGGGCTCAAGACCGCTCGTCAACTGAACGAGCCAGCTCGGTCCACCTCTCAAAGCTCGTTTATTAAATTTGGTTCTCTCTAAAGACGGTACGATACTGACTCAACAAAACCTCCACTGGAGTGGAGAGACTGACATGAACAACTCGTTTTGAGAGCTTGTGAGGTAGTAGACGTGAACACTATCCTTCTTTAAGAGTACCGATTTGTGATAGATAGAGAAAGGGTGAGTGGAAAGAGGGTTTACGTTTACTTAATTGAGATAAGTGATAGCGCTGCCTTAAAAGTTGTTGATTACGGTCGAAGACCACGTTCGTGCTCAAGAAGCCAAAAGGTCAAAAAAGTTGGTCTTTGTTAAGTGCATAAGAAAAGAAAGAAAGAAATTGTAATGGTAAGATGTACATCAGCCTTATTTTTAGTATTTTTTAATATATTGAAGACAATGTAAGTCCCCATAGACTTAGGTCTATCAGATAATTGCCACCTTTTTATACCAAGCGACAAGAACTTAGAGGATTTGGGGCTTAGATAATTAATGCACTAATCTAGTGCATTAATTATCTAAGCCCCAAAAACACTTCATAATTTAGTTAAATGAGCCAGCGAGTTAGCTTGTTAGCAGCTTGAGTTGCAGTCGATCCCAGTGATCCGCGAGCGAGCCACAAGCTATAAGTTTTTTTGTCACCCCTATGTCGGCAGTCGGGCAGTGTAACTAGTGTTTTAGTGACTCATGACAGGATTTATTCAAGGAACTTGGCAGTAGAGGAACTGAGGAACTGAGATCCATGTCAAAAGGTATGGATTCTCTGTGAACGTTAAAAAAGACACAATTATGAAGTCCTCGTTTCTCAGAGTACTTACAAGTAACAATTCACGAAAATGAAAGTCTTTTTGTCGGTACAATGTTAATGTATAGAGGATAATTAATAGGTAAAGCCGTAAAGGTGAAGCTAATGTAGCTATAAGATATTATTAATTTATATTCCAATTTGAAATGTACTAAATATATAAATTCTTTACAAAAAAAAATTTCATTCATGATGAAATTTTGTTATTTAATTTAGAATGGAATTTCTATCTTGAAAGTATAAATAAATATTCTCGAGTTATAATAAACAAATTTCAGTACTCCTAATGACATTATAGACGATTCTGTAATAAGAATCTTAAATGTAATTGATGAGGACAAAATATTGTATCTTTGTGAAAAGTACCTTTTTTTTTTTCTTGTAGCTAAATTGAAAATTATTTTTCTTTCCACTGATTAAAAATAGTAGCCCTGTACTCTTGTTAACTGATTAAAAAAAATGTAAAAATAAGGTAAAAACTACAACCTCTATCCATGAATAAATGAATTTTTAGAAAAAGTCAAAGGAATTAATGGAAAAGTGAAATTATTTTTATGCCCTCAATTTGTAATCATTATATAATAATTGTTCCAATTGAATAATATAGATAAAAGGATAATCATAATATTAGAGAAACAAGTAGATTCAAATAACTTTATTAGACAACTAAATAGAAAAATAATATTGAATCAATAAAGTTTATTTAATTGGGGACAAGCTGTAAATGGTATAAATTTATTTAATTGTGGACGGAGGTTGTAAAAACCAACAATGAGTCAATGTCAGAACATGTAACAATCACACCAGCCAGCAGGGGATCCATATCTGCGAGACTGCCAGTCTGCCACTGCCTCCCACCGTGATTGCTGATTAAATTAACTAAGCTGGAATGATACGTTCCCATTTATTTATTTTCCATTCAGCGTGTTCGTACGTCAGTACGTGTCCTTCGTCCCGACTCCCGACTCCAAAATCCCATAAAATATTCAAGTGTTGTTGTTGTGTCGGCCCATCGGCTCACAATCAAACAAGAACGACCTATTAAAACAACTACCGGCCCAAAATCTAATTCCCCACACCCCCTATACATAAACCCAGTTCAGGCCCAGACATACCAACCCCACTTCTTGTTCCTCGGAAGCTAAATTTACTTTTGGACAGCTTTTATACCCGTTTTGGACAAAATTACCCCTATCATCATAGAATTAACAAACACTGCTGCATGGGCAAATTCGTTCAAAAAGTGTCAAAAGATGGTTCACAACTAGAATTCACATCTCCTGCGTTACTGCACGAGTTGAGTTGCCCGAAATTAGTGTTATAGGGGCCTCGTGAATTCCAAACGGGCAGCCGTTTTACCATAATAACTAAATCAGCGATTCTGATTGAACGGGCAGTTACTGCAGGGATTGCAGTACCGTAGAGGATATTCACCCTCAGAACTTTTTTTTTTTTGAGAGGACCCTCAGAACTAAATTGAACGCTGCCCAAAGTCACATCTTCTACTGCGCAGCGCATCTTCAGAACCTCGCCGTTACTAATTCATATCCTCTACTGGCTGCGAAGCGTAATAACAGTTGGATTTGCTTTAAGATTCGTGCAAGTCAATCTCGTCCGCAAAGTCTAAATAGTTGACCTTGACCGTCCGGAACAAACAAACCCCGATGCTGAGGACTGTTGGAGCGGCGAGGCTTCAGCTGCACGGGTACTCGTCGTCTCCGACCACCGCGTCCTCGCCGATTCTCTGCTCTTCCGCCGCCGCTGCCTCCCCTTCGCTCCTCTCCACCTCTGCTTGGCCCAGTGGCGCCTCCGCTATGGCTGGGTCCACTCTGCGGATCGCCGTCGTCGGCGACGTGGTCAGTTGTCACTCTCTTGCGGGGAACTATTTTGTTTGTTTTGTTTCTGAAATTCTGATGTTACAGTCCGAGACTTGGAATATCTGTGATTGATAGATAGGAACTACGGTGCTCAATTGATAATCATCAAATTGATTATGTCAGTCTTGTTGTTGAATGTTGATGCATGATGTTGAGTGTGTATATGAAATATTTCTTCTTGGCATTCCAAGAAGGCTGTTTTGCAATTAACCTGGTTTTAGGGAATTTCAGTAGAACTCATGTTCAAAATCCGCTATAATGCAGCATGATGATTGGGAGCTCGAGGAAGATTCAAGAGCACTTCAGTTTCTTCAGGTAATTCAAAAGCTTGTGTTGTATCGTTGAATCTGTATTGTTGTCATATTTACATGCATTGATATTAATTTTTGAGTTGTTCTTATGTGGACAACCATTCATTTCTAATCGAGCGGTTTGGATTTCACAGATCAAGTATCTCTTTTTAATTGTGCTCCAAGAATATATCATAACCATCCGGTTCGGACAAATGAACAGTCCATATCTCTTCCAATCAATAGAAGAATTCACCTAATTTTTACATCCGTACTTAACTATAAGGCTTCGAGCCAGTGAGCTTCTTATTTAGCTAACTTCTATTCTACTGTATTGCAGCCGGATCTGGTGCTGTTTACAGGTATGACCGCTCTTGAATAAGACACTCCAAGTTTAAATTTACTGGTAAAGGTAAACTTTACTTGTTTCTGTTTCACGGCTTCTATATTTTTGCCTTACACTGCAGGTGACTATGGTAATGAGAATGTTGAACTTGTTAGAAGCATTTCAAATCTCAGGATGCCAAAGGCCGCTATTTTGGGAAATCATGACTGTTGGCACACTCATCAGTTTTCGGAAAAGTAAGCTTAGTTCATGAGTTATCTATTTATTAAAAACATTTTTTCTTGTGGTTATATATATGTGTGTATCTTGTACCCAGATTTTTGTTTTAGTGCAGTTATAGACTTGTAGGTACCTTCCAGTAATTGACCATTTTGGCCCTGGCTTTTGGGTTGATACATTAACTTTTATAGATGGATTGTTTGAATTGCTGTGAATGTCTTAGTTAAATGTAATATGTGCACTTTAATTGGCTTAATTTTAGTTTCATACTTTTGTATTATGTCCAAATAATAATTGATTTTACTTGGAATATTGAGGAATGTTGCTGCTATTTAATATGGTAAATATAGGGTACAATTTGCTGATGGGGAATATTCTTAATTTGCTCTACTGTAATGTCTCTGATCATGGAAATAGTCAATGCACATCAGCAACTTAGCGCAGTTATTGACATATTCTTCTTTTCACTTTGTTCAGAAAGCCTGATCGAGTCCATCAGCAGCTCGAGTGGTAACGCCTTTCTCTACCTAAGCATCAAATCACGTGTACATATATCATCCTTTGTTGATAGAAAATATGAAAATATGAATTTGTGAACTACAGCCTAGGGAATGAGCATGTTGGGTACCAGAGATTGGATTTCCCTGCACTGAAGCTAAGTGTGGCAGGTGGTCGACCCTTCTCTTGTGGTGGTGATAGACTGCTCAGACCACGGCTTCTGTCTAAACGGTTGGTAAGAAGTAATTTGTTCTGGTACCTCTAAACCTATCCTTGTCCAATAAGAATAACAATACTAAGAGATGACATACATATTTGGCATAGGTATGGCGTGAGTGACATGGATCAAAGTGCTAGGAAAATATGCAAAGCTGTTACTGGTGTCCCAGAGGAGAACATCGTGATACTTCTTGCTCATAATGGCCCAACAGGTTGCTTCCTCATCTAAATTATGTTATAAGTACTTGTATGTAATGATTTATATATACAAAATAATTTGCTCGGAAGATGTCTGTAATTCTGAAGGTCACAAAAGGTATTCAAGTAATCATGATGTCTCAATGTGGCTCTTAAGTCCCAAATACTCCCTTTGTACCATTTGCTGCCTGCCATTATTTTACAATCGGAAAACAAATTAATAAAAAAATGATTTTTTCAAAGATGGCTTATTTAATGATTTATTTAAGTTCTCACTGGTAAATAATGGCACAAATTTAAATGGTATGGATTGACATATATTAGATAGAAGTAACTAATTTCATGCTTGGAAGAGAAGTATAAAAACTAGTGAACATTTTTCTAATTTACAGCACAATTGAGTTTCAGGTAATAATATGTTTACAAATTGCCTCTGAGATTATTGTAGAACATATAGTTAGAGAAACCACTGAACTTACTATATATGTCTAGTTGTCTCCAATTAGGCATGTATATTTTTTTCTATATTTTGTAAATGAGAAGCCAAGAAGGACTTATAAATCCCGTATTAATAATGTGCATATGGTCATCCTAGTACCTTCGTTGACCTTAAACTTATATGAGGGGTGTTGAGTTTGTCTAGGGCATTTTTGTCCTCTGATGCCACACCAAAATTTTGTCCTGCAGTTATTCTTATATGTGGACCTTGCATAAAATTATTTGTGGAGTTCCATATATACTTTGCAAGTTTCTGGAATTTGTACAAGGTGCACAACTTGAGTTTGTGTTTGACAAATTAATGTTGAAACATGACATGCTATGGTAGTGTGCTGTCCACGGAAAAAAAAAATTACCTGTAGTGTGGAAATCATTCCTCAACTTAGATTATTGCGTTCTGTAAGATTCTACTAAGTCAAATTTTCTTTTCTGCTTGAAATCTTAATGTAGGATTAGGATCAAAAGTGGATGACATATGTGGAAAGGATTGGGATTTTGGTGGCGGGGACCATGGTGATCCAGGTATGTAACTTTCAATGAGTATTTACTTGTGAATCTGGTGAAATGACATTGAACCAATGCATATAACAGTAAATCCGTCAACAATTTTTTTGTCCCTTTGTTTTGTTATTTTGGTTTGGTTTGTCAGCTTTGAATAGTGCCATAGATCTAATATTTGCATGACCACAAAGAAGCTAAAAGATTGAAACAATGTGAATCTGTTCTTAACTAATATTGACTAATAGAAAGAAAAGAGAACAAAATAAATGCTTTGGGTTATTACATTGTATGGCAGATCTAGCTCAAGCTATATCAGAGCTTCAAAGCAACACACAAATCCCGATCCCTTTAGTGGTGTTTGGTCACATGCACAAGAGCTTGGCATACAGTAGCACCAAATTCAGAAAGATGGTAGCTGTTGGAAATAAAGATATTGTGTATCTAAATGGAGCAGTTGTGCCAAGGGTGAAACACATACTTGTTGACAATGCAAGTAGTTCAAGCAAGGATCCAGGAGATGTGTCTGAAAATTCAGGGTCTGTGACAGCTTCGCTGCGTGCTTTTACTGTAGTCGATATGCATGAAGGGAAGGTGAAGAAAATATCGGAGACATGGGTACTAGTAGCCGAAGAAATTTCAGTCAATGAGGAGATCACTCTGTTCGAAAGTTAGGAACGCCTATTCCTTTTTTGTGTTTTACAGGTGTAAATAATTGCATTATTTAAATTGTAGCGAGCAATGGTTTCATGTTCCTATCATTAATGAAAACTTCCTCCTTTCATGGCCACATCGCACATATATAGAGTTATGAATTTCCAGTCATTTATCTCTTTGTGGGTGTGCATGCACACATTTGTGTGTTTTGAGAAACAAACATTGTGAGCAAGGTTATATTGACCATGCTCGATACTTGTACATCGATGCTAATTTATCTTTGACATATTTTGTATCTGGTATTTTATATTTTATCCGGCATGAATAAATTGGTTTCCAAACTTTGTAGAGTGTTTTATGCAGTAAAGTGATGATGGAAAAGGAGGGCTTAGTCATTCATGATTCATGAAGGAGGATGAGTATGTTACTACAAGACCAGAAAAGAGAGATCAAGCAAGCTCTTTGCATGAGTCAGGTAATTATGAATGTTCAAAGCGCCTAACTTTGGCATGCAAAGAAAACAAATTTGAAAGGTCATGCTCTACTTCTGTCTTTATTATTGTTAGTCTTTATCCCCTTTGACTAAAGAGACCAGATTGTGCATGTGGTCCCTAAATGCTCCTCATATAACCAGGAATAATCACAGCAAAAGATGATGCATATTTTTTTATCAGTTGCCAGTTGCCGGACTGACTCTCCTTTGGATTCAATGATGCTGGACTTGTTAAGTCATGCAGGGATGAATTCAAATCTGTTGTTATCCAATTTTGGATAGCAGGACCCTGTTATCCAAATTTGGGCCGTCGGATCAAAATCAACGGATGAGATAATTATAAAAGAGCCCTCTATAATCTTCATTGGGCTGATCGGGTCCGTCCATTTTGATCTAACAGTCCATGTTGGACATATAGGGCCCTGTTATTCTCAAAGAATAAGAATAACAGCAGATTCGGACTCATGCAGGGATATCTCCAGTCTGGTAATAAACAGAGAGGATCCGATTTGTGCTGTATTAAAAGAGATGATATTATGATATGCTTGTGTGTTGTTAAATGTTAAAGCTCCAGACTTTCCTTTTGAACAACACAAAGTTCGAAGTATACATGGAGAATGTCCCCCCGCGTAGGGACGAAGCTTGTTTGTTGCTAACTGGCAAGTTGCAAATCATTAAAATATGTGGGAATTGCACATAAACCACACTCTGTGGCAGGTCACTGACAAATCCTAGATTAAATTAAAACGAATTGAGCTAAAATTCCTAAAACCAAGTAACAAAATATAACTACCAGGTTGATGTGATATATTTTGACGTGTATTTAAAAATCATCATAATTTATTATCGTTTTTCTTTGGAGATAATTAACTGGGGAAATCACAACATTTTGTTATGCATTGTGGTGAAAGCAGAGTTAGATTTGATGATCCCGGCGTAGAGGTAGCAAAATCCGACCCGATCCGAGAAACTTGCCAGACTCGATCCAATTCGATCCGACTTGAACCTAATATGATCTAAGATCAAACAATATGCAATCAAACTCAAAAATATATACGATAAAAAAAAAATCGATATTAAAATTGATCCAACCTAACTCAAAATCTTCTAGAAAGTCAAACCGATTCGACTCGCCTTCCCGATTTGCCATCCTAGGCTCACAAGACAGGAAATCCAAGTTGGGCTACATGAGATAATACTGTCGCTTGTCCCTAGATATGAATATGATTGACTTTCTGTGTTCATTCATTGGCTGGTCCAACGGAGTCACAGCAGCACAGAAACCATGTCGGAATGAATTGCAACACCATGGACACCCTGTGTTCATAAAATAAGTTACAGTCATAATATAAGTTTTTTTTTTTTAAATTATACATCGATTTTATTTCAAGTTTTTTGCAATTTTGATTGTAATTATAATATCCATCATTTGATAGGTGCATTGCCGTGAAACATTCGAAATGGAATATACTTATCATAATTCATCTATAAATAAGAAAAAAAATTTAAAAATTCTTGGAAGAACAGGGTATCCCAATGCTCGTCTTATATATCATCAAACGGTGTGCCGAGTGACTGACAAGTAGGACCAGCAATGCCAGAGCCCTTATCCCAGAAGATAGTCACTGGCTGCTCACTGGAGAGAAGTGGATGGCCCACCTGTCATACCATGGTTACAACTTACAAGTTACTACCTCTGTCCCAAAATAGATGGATTTTTTGTAGTTCATTTGAACTACAAAAAATCCATCTAAAATGGGACAGAGGTAGTAGAATAGAACACCAAGTCACCAAACTTTATTTTAATATTTTGATTAAACAATGAACAGAACACCAAATTTGAAAGTCGTTCTTACATTACATATCTCTGTTGAATCATGAGTTCTCAAACCAAAAAAAAACAAAAACAAACAAAACAAAACAAGAGAAGAGAAGACTAAATACTACCTGAACATTTTGTTTAAAAAAAAAATGAAAAAAAAAAATATAAACTAGATACACCGTAATACTGACAAGTGGAACATACAACAAAATTACAAAACTGTGCACAAAATTATTCTACGCCTGATGCACGTTGAAAGAAGAAGAACTGAAGAAGCGATTGCGGGCCAGCTAATAAGGGCGACGTCTGTTCTGTTCTACCTGACCGCTGCTGTCCGTCTGCCTGAGCCTGACCTTATTTTTTTATTTTTGGAGTTCTGCCAGCCTTTGACCGAATCTAGACCGTCTCTTCTTTGACTCGAGATTCGTCGCCTTCCTTCCTCTTCCTCTTCCTTGACCTTTACTCCTCTCTTTTTTCTTTCTCTTTTTCTGCCCCCTCTTTTCATCTTTTCCCCAGCAATCATAAATAAACCTTCACCGTTCAGTTCTCTCTGCCTATCGCATTTCGCCTCTGTTGGCTGCCCGTGATTCGTGCAGCACGAATCTTGATGAAGTCGAACGATATTTCTCTCTGCCTATACTCATTTTTATCGTCTTTATTTTATTTTATTTTATTTATCTTTTGACATCCAATATCTGACATAGACCAGGTCATATTAAAACAGCCAAAAAAAAAATAAAATAAAATATACCGTACATTACGTTAGGTAACAAACAAAAATAACAAATAAATAAAAAAATAACAGTGAACAAATAATTATATGCAAATATGCAATGCGTCCACAGTTGGTTCAATCATTATCTCTTATAACAGAAAACCAGACATTCCAGTCCGTTCAGAGATTCCATACTAGCACAGAGAGAGAATAACAATTAACAACAACAAAGGGAAGGGAAAGCAAGAATTCATATCCCCTGCTGTACTGCATTATACAGTTCACAGCGTCGGTCGGATTGTATCGAGATCCGTGACAGAGCGGATCTCGAGACTATCCAACGGCTGATTCTGTGAACTGAACAATGCAGTAAGTTAGGGAATGAGCACTCGGAAAGCAAAGCAATTAATTCCTTATTTCCTTCCTGCACAACACAAGTGCACACAAACAAACACCTACATACATACGAATCTATAATGATAATAATAGAATGTACAACCATAGTGTGTCTTCTACCTGGGGGTGGCGATGGAACAGATTTTTCCGTTATTCCGTTTCGTTCTGTTGTAACGAAACAAGTAACTGAAAGGATATCTGTCCCGTTTGGAAAACGGAACGACAAACGGAACTGTATTGGGTTTCGTTGATCTAATGGAACGGAAATGGACGATTCGGTTTCGTTAAGTTCCGTTTTGCCATTCGAATTGTACTTGGCTGTAATTATGTTATATATTTGTATAAGAATTTGTAAGTTTTGGTGTTGTATAAGAAATATTGTAATTCAATGTAATTTTTAATGTGTTAGCACTAATGTTGTGAATAAAATTATCTAAATTTTATCCTGTTTTAATGTTTTAAAAGTTGAAATTCATTTCAATTCAAACGGACAAAAATTTCCGTTTTTAACATTGTTCTGTTCAATTAAAACAAAACAGTAAATGGAACAAAAAATTGTGCCATTGTATAAATGGAACGGAACACAGCAGGACATTTATTTTCGTCACTTAAAACGGAGCGGCAACAGAACTGCCGATTTCCGTTGCCGTTTCGTTCCATTGCCAACCCTACTTCTACCGTCTATAGAATGGTCAACCATAGAAGACACAAAGAGAGTGTGACAGATAGGACTCATAGTGTGACAAGTGGGATCCATAACGTGATATTATGTTTTCTACGTTGATACATTCTATGAAACGCACGATGTTTCCGATAATAATAATAATCAAGCAAACAGTCAGTCAGTCAGTCGTCAGATAGTTATATAATTGGTTATTAGATCTATCTATTTATATACAAACTGAAATTGCTTACACCACCACACACAACCGCTCATTCCCGATTTCCTTATTCAGTTAGTTATTCATTCCCCTCTCCTCTCCTCTCCTCTCCTCTCC
Organism: Cyperus esculentus; assembly: GCA_030179965.1. NCBI lineage: Eukaryota > Viridiplantae > Streptophyta > Magnoliopsida > Poales > Cyperaceae > Cyperus > Cyperus esculentus. The sequence goes on along the minus strand of JASGLE010000005.1, from coordinate 1,851,958 downwards.
TCTCCTCTGTTTGTCCCAGCTCACCTTCCTTCTGTTCCTCCCATTCTCCCGCCCTCCCTCCCTCCCTCCCTCCCTCCCTCTCTCCCTCTCTCAACAGAGAAGAAGTCAGAGGAGGACGAGGAGACAGAGACAGAGACGCTTCTCTTCTAAATGGGGAACGTGACTGCCTCGGTGGCGGCCAGGTTCGCGTTCTTCCCGCCCGAGCCGGCGTCATACGAGGTGGTCCAACGGGGCGGTGGCGGGGGAGGATCGGGGGGCGGGGTGGCTTCCGGGATACGGATCGTGTCGGGGCTGGGAGGGGGGAGAGGCGAGAGGGATGCCGAGGTGCATGTGGTGAGCACGAGGTCCGGGACGAAGGTCGCCACCGCGTTCCTCCGGCATCCCAGCGCCAAGCTCACTGTTCTCTACTCCCATGGCAACGCGGCTGATCTCGGCCAGATGCTCGAGCTCCTCTCCGAGCTCCGGACTCACCTCAAGGTCAATGTCATGTGGTAATTCCCTGATTTTTGTTGGATTTTCTACTTCCTTTTTTGTTGAATTTGGGGGTGATTTTGTTTTGGGAGGTGGTTAATTTTTTTTTTAATAATTTGGAGTGGGGTTATATTAATGGAGAAATTTAATTGTGATTTGAATTTGAAGAAAATCATGTTTTCTACATCCTTCCTTTTTTTTCTTTGTTTTTTTTTTTTGAATTTGGGGTAATTTTGCTTTAGGAGGTGCTTCCCTTTGTTTTTTTTTTTTAAAAAATATATAGAGTGTGATTATATTAATTGGAGTAATTTAATTGTGACTTTAATTTGAAGAAAATCATGTTTTCTACTTCCTTTTTTATTCTAATTTGGGGTGATTTTGTTTGAGGTAGTTCGTTTTTTTATAAAAAAATTTGGAGTGTGGTTATATTAGATAGAGAAATTTAATTGTGATTTGAATTTGAAGAAAATCGGTTTATAATTTTAGAAAATCATGTTTTCTACATCCTTCCTTTTTTTCTTTTCTTTTTTAATTTGGGGTGATTTTGCTTTAAGAGGTGCTTGAATTTTTTTTTTTTTTTTGGTCTATATAGAGTGTGATTATATTAATTGGAGTAATTTAATTAGAATTTGAAGAAAATTGTGTTTATAATTTTATGGTTTTTGGCAATTTTGGGTCAAACAATGGAGATTGACGGCATTGACTATTAAACAATGGTCAATGATTAATCACCATTTTATTATTGCTAAATGCAATGCATTCAAACAAGTGATAGATTAATAAAAGTCAATATTATGACTTAAATGCCTGTGATTCAATTTTGGAGTTATATAAGAGTGTCATCTAATTTTTTAATTATAGAAATTGAATTGGCATCTTGAACCCTCATTATTTTTTAAGCTGAAATACAAAATTCTAAATATAAAGTTTGGTTTCAATAATATTTCTTTCACGTATGTAAATCAAATTTAATAATTCAAACAAACCGTTAAAGTTACCTTGAAATTTAATAATGCCCCATACTGTGCAACACTGTAGCACAGCTCAAAGTTATTTCATGCTTATTTCTATTTAATGTATGTGGAGTGTGGACCTGTTATGTTGTTTTCCTACCATTAATTATACTCTATATGGTTATCAGTTATTACTGTGCAAAGGTTGAACACCATTGATTAATTGGGGGTTGGCTGAAATCCCATTCCATATACTGAATTTCTCTGAGGAAAACATGTAGAGTCCACCTATAAAGTAAGCCACCCATTCACTCCTATTTCACAATCTGACACACCCACATGCACATAAACATAAGTGTTTGTCACAGTTGCATAAATGTTTACTCTTTCTGTAACGTGTGTATTTCAGCAAGAATTTTTCTTGTTGAGAACATTAAATGATGCATTGAATTGAATGCCTGTTCTGTTCGGCTGTGCTGTTGCAATCTTGCAGGAGGGCATACTTTTAATTACAGTTTGGTCCATAGATTTCATCAAATTTTGATAACATTTCTACTTTGATAAAATTTTACCCTTTTAGAATTTTACTTCAAATGATCCCACTATATAAAGATTCTTTCTGATCTGACGACTATAAATGAATATTACCCAGTATAAAATTTATATGTAACCAAGAACCAGCCTTTGCTCTAGTGACTAAGAGCAACGCTCTTCGTGTAAGAGGTTGCGGGTTCGAAACCTGGATGGAGGATCTTTTATAGACATTTAAATTTGAGTGGCTTGACCCTCATCTTTATCTCAAAAAAAAAAAAATTATATGTAATTATTTAAATTGTTTGGGTGTGATCACGGGAACAACATCCTTTTATTTTCTGTATTGGTTTCTTCTCAGCAATTTCTTGTTTGACTTCAGCATAATCAACACTCCTGTGTTTTATTTTGTAGCTATGACTACTCAGGCTATGGAGCATCAACAGGGAAGGTAAAACAAATGCATTCATACATGGTTTGAATTGATTACAAGTATTTTAGCTACTTCTTAATGCTTATTGTATTTTGTATTTTCTCAAATTGAAGCCGTCGGAGAATAACACATACCACGACATAGAAGCAGTGTACGACTGTCTAAAGAAACAGTACGGTATAAGGCAGGAGGATATCATACTCTACGGTCAATCGGTCGGCAGTGGACCCACGTTGCACCTCGGTTCGCGGTTGAAGAACTTGCGAGCTGTCGTTCTTCATAGCCCCATTCTATCTGGAATCAGGGTTTTGTATCCTGTTAAAGTTACTTTCCCATTTGATATTTTTAAAGTAAGTTTTGAATGCATGTGTTCTCAATTTTTTTCAGTACTCGAAGAAAATCGGGATTGTTATATATGAGTTTGTAACAACAATTTTGGCTTTGTTTTGCAGAACATTGACAAGATAAGACAAGTCAACTGCCCTGTGTTGGTGATGCATGTAAGTTCAATCAAGTTACCTTTCCTTTAACTCTGGTACATTATATGATTTACAGTACCAGCTGATGCTTGCCACAATTAATTTATGTTACTATGTGATTAATGTATGTCATCATACTTTTAGCATAACACTTTTGAGAATGCAGAAGCGAAGCAATCTATATATGTATTTTATAGTATAAACAGTAAATTTGTACTGATCTCATCTCTTAAAGTTGAAAGTTGAAATTATCCATCCTAACCCAAAATAGACATACCAAATGGATTTCTGAACCCAATAATTCCAGGATTAATAAGTTCTGTCAAAATAGAGATGTCCAAATTGCAATCTCAGATTTAAGCTGCAGTACATCAGCAGTTCGGCACGTAATTGTCTTATGTTGGATCAACCAATACAGTGGCTAACTAAAAGTTTCTGTAACGTTGTCCAGGGCACTTCAGATGAGATAGTAGACTTCTCGCATGGAAAACGCCTTCATGAGTTGGCAAAGGAGAAATACGACCCTCTATGGGTCACCGGAGGAGGGCATTGCAACCTAGAAACTTTCCCTGAGTACATAAAGCACTTGCGGAAGTTCATAAGCGACATGGAGAAGCTCTCCGTGGAAAGGACGTCCGACAGTTCGAGCATACACGAGACCGAGGTCAAGTATAAGAAATGTTTAAGATTCGGTAAGAGATAGATATCGCGAGGATAGATCAAGCTAACCTATAACAAGGAATGTTTTGAGCTCTCAAACAGGAGGTGCATGTCATGTTCATGATTGTTTCACTGGAGCAATATATGATTTAAAATTATGGTTTGGAGGGGCTAGTGGGGGAGGATTTGGGAGTGCTTTTGTGAGGTGTTTGTGTGAGCTCAATGTTCTTCAATTGTTCCTTTTTTCTTCTTAACTGGCAGATACACTTCTGTAAAGAACTTTACTGAGTAGAGATGTATAATTCTTTTCTTTTATATAATAGATTGCCAATTGTTTCCCCCCTTTTAGTGTGCAAGTTGAACTTTAGGTCGTTTATAATACGATATTAGTTGTCTGCCAAAACATTTTAGTTGGCACAATCTGATGCAAAATTGTCCAATTAGCTGAAATAGAACACCACAAAATGCTACCCTACATATTACAGGATATAGCACCATGCAAATGTAGAATTTTCAAAATAGTGACATAGCAACAAAAAAAAGATGGAATTTATTGAGGAATTTGTCAAATTACAGATGTTTCACAATGTGGGTAGTACAAAGCATAAAATAATTTAGACCAGCAATTACACTTATGGCAGGCTGACTAGGCCAAACTCCTACGAAACCCTGCGAATGATTCGCACTAAAAGAATATGAACCACAACAAAGACCCTTCCTTTTAACGACATGATAACTAAGCATCTCATCTCATCAACTGAGATATCCACGGGACGCAGCGCAGTTCATGGAAAAAGTAGTGGGCCTAGGTCATAAAAGAATTTATGTACTAATTTAATGCTAAAATGATAATAACTATCTAATAACTAATATGGAAAGGATCCAGTCAATTTAATGTGCTCTAATGTGGGTTTAAGGCCGTACTGACGAACTGCACGAATGCCAGCACGAAAGCCATCTCCGTAGGCAGCAGATGTGTCGGATTCAATCTGGTGCTTGAAAAATTCGCCCAGTTTTTTCTCGAACTGAGACCTTCTGCCCTTCTTTGATGACGTGGCATAAGAGGAGGATGCTGATGTGGAGGCAATGCTGCTGCTGGCAGAACCGGCCATAATCTCCGACTCTATCCACAGGTGTGCAAGAACTTGGCAGATGCCTTCCTCCACATCAGGTCTAAGCGTACGAAATCCTATAAATTGTAATAAAAAAAAAAGAAATAATGAATATGCTGATAGCTTGCTGATTGCTAAATAAACACAAATCCAAACCAACTGGTACTGGGAGTGAATGTAGCAATAATATCATAATACTTATCGGTATTGTAATACTTCAGAGATATCAATCTAAAAGATATTAGAAAGTACCATTAAGACGAAGCCATGCATGCATCATCTCATGTGCAAGAATAGAACCAGTCAATAATCTGCATAGGAAAGCACTTGAAGTTCTGAAAGAAGTTCTAAAAGAAAAAAAAAATTTATTATCAACACCAACAAATTAAATGAAAAGAAGTACCTCGGGAGGCCATATAGAATTAGAATGGCTGTTACTTCGCACCTACGGGTAAGCCTATAGGGCTCAGTTATAGGCTCCATTACTCGACTGCCTGCACCTATCCTTGGTTTCCTTAGGATCTGAAAATTACATCTTTTGAGTAAACAATAAACAAAAATGATGCCTACTTAAAGAGAGACTAGATGTAGCAGTGTTCGTTGTACCGTGCTGATGGTCTGCTCTTCAGATAAGCACAAACCCCTAGTTTCAGGGAGGTGGTGGTGTCCCTACATAAAAATAAAAAATAGAACAAAAAAAATTAATAATGAAGTGTAGAGTCCATTTTTCCCTATAAAATTACGCGTTAAAAGATGAATTATCCTCAACAAATGTTGCAGGAGCACCTATATCGGATAACCAAATTCTCTTTTCTAGTCCTTAGTCTTCACTAAATGTAGGAACAACTAAAAATAATAAAATCAGATACCCAAAGTACACGGTCGTTTGTGCAGCTATATACAAAGGTACTTTTAAAAATCCTTTTTTTTATTAACATATTTTGCAAGGCTGAAACGAAAGAACAAACAAGCAAAATGTAAGGAATAACTTCATCCAAGGCTCGCTTAAGAGACAATATTAAACCTTGAAAAGACGCACATGAAGGAGATTTGAGATGATTTAACAACTAATTAAACTGATTGTTTCTAAAAGGTGATTTGAGATAAGCAACTGACGTGTTTTTCTCCCTCCATGGCATCGTTAAGTGCTTGCCTCTCGACCAAAAGTAGAGGAACCTTTTGCTCCACTCTCATGTTTAGCCCTTCATAAAATTCTTGAATGTCCAGGTAGAGGGGCTGGCAGTCACTGGTGTCCATTATAGCAGAGTCGAGACACTCGAGGCATATCTTCCGGCCATCATCTAATTTAACATACTTCGTATCTCTAGGCTATAAATTTCACAAATAAAAAGCAAAGTTCCATCAGTTGAGCAGCAACTTTTAACAATTTTACTGACTCTAATAACTCCTCCCCGTATAGTTTCAGCCAAAATTAAATTTGCCAGTCTCAAATAAATTACAGCAAAGTCCAAATTTTTCCTTTTTCTGGAGCAAGGCCTGCAAGAACCTGATCTTACTTTGAATGACTATCTTATTGTTATTTTTTTATTAGTGCAACATGCTTGACTGCAAACAATACATAACAACATTTTCCTCAGCAATCTGGTGACAGGCAGCACGTGAACAGTTCAAAATATTTAATCTTAGTTAACGTGTAAATAAACCAACTACTATTGTAAACAGTTTAAACATGATAAAAGTTTAGTTATATGTACAGAATGTAAATTCAACAAAATGCAGAAAGTGCATGACCATCCAGATAAATGAAAAAAAAAATGACAGAGAAAGAAACATAAACCAACTTGGCCTAGTACAAAGGTCTAGTATCAGAAATAATAATTGAATTGAAGTTAGTATTCATGGTATAATGGCCAATACAATTCAAAAGGGGAAACTAACTTTTTATTATTTATGTATAAAGACTAACAAGCATAATCAACACCATGCATAAATATAACAAAATCTGTGAATCCTGTAAAGCATGCTACAATTATTATCAAAATGTAATAAGTACCTCCATTCTCTCACAGCTACAACACCTGGGAGTACGATCCATTTCATGAGAAGGGCAATATTTTTGTAGCCAGAAAGGATGGGCTCGGTATTCTATTAAACCATTCGCGCCTGTTGGAATCTTTAAAAAGTTTGTAAACAAAAGCTTGTCAATATGGAGAGTTGACACTGATATGTTAATGGCAGAAATTTTTGTAAATTATCTTGCAAACAAAAGATCTATTTTTTTTTTAATTTACCCTTGACAGCCGCTATCAAGTTTTTCAAAAAAAGGGAAAAAGGAAAAAAAAAAAGAAGAAGAAATTTGTTTTTACTTTGGTGACAATTGCAGGAATAAAAGCAAGTACATAGATTTTTACAAACAACAAAAAGAATAAAGAAAATCTTACAAACTGCTTGCAAACATCACATTTAGGATGATACTGCTCCTTGTAGCACGACTTATGATAAGGTTGATTCCCAGACATGGAGAACTAAGTTTTTTGAAAAAAAAAAAAAAAATCAATTAATTTCAGGTTTTATCAATTTTGTTGTTCAAATCGTACCCAAACTGCTGTTCTATTTTGAAATAGCACTCACTTTTCTTGTAGTCCCAATTGACACTTGAAAGTTGTTAGCTACTTCCAAACAAATGCTAAATATTAACAGGTACTTAAAAAAACTCCAAAAATGGAAAATTTTTGTATCCCCTAATATTTTCATATGATAAATTTGATGGAAACCATACATCGAAATTTTGGACTTGCCAAAATATAATTTGGACCGTTAGTATTTCGGAGAGAAATGCAAGCATCCTCATATTAGTCTAGCTCCAGGTTATTTTGATAATTCTCAGGATTGTCAAGTTAGCTCATTTCAGAAAAGGTCCAGTGGTACCTTTGTTTGCTTAACAGGTTATTTTGATAATTCTCACGATAGTCAAGTTAATCTATTGGCAAAGGATCCCAGCCATAAATAAGTAAACAAACGGTAATTGCCTCCAAAATTTCATATTATCAACCATCTTTAGCTTATGTAAATTAAATGGTTAAGAACTTAAATTGTGACATGCTCATTCTAAATTACCTCATAGTCATAGATTGGTTGATGGCATGCGTGACATTTGAAGCAATTGGGGTGCCATACAGCTCCCATGAAGCTAAGAAATCGACCATGACCTATCTCATTGTGGCATCCCCCACATATCCTGAAAAAGGAAGAACTTTGTGCCATGAACTAATACAGCATGTATAATATGTACTGACTAACTAATCCATGTACTAAACATAGATAGATGTGACATGAGTCATTCTAGTATCAGACTACTATGTGATTTATACATTAACTGATGTATTTCCAATCTCCTATTAAGCAAACAAAGGTTGGACGTTTTCTGATGCAGACCAAGATAGCAGTTTTAGCCTTTTCTTTCAGATGTTCCTCAAAAAACCAGAAATCTTTATATAACTCTGTGATGTATCTAATAGAACAATGCATCCAGTTTGGGTTTGATCCCTAAAGGAGGAGAGACCAGAAAAAGAAAAAGAACGAAACAGGAGAAGAAAAAGAAGAAGAAGACCAAGACGAAGAATATGAATAAGAACCTGTATCCAGAAGAATATACAAAAGGCATTGGATTGTAGGAACTTCCATTTTGAAGAGGTGGCGGTGTTTCTACATTTAAGCTCGCTTGCAAGGCCCTTGCAAGTTGTTCATCCTCTTCTAAATGCAAATCCTTCTCTGTTAAACAAGAAAATAATGAGGTTACAGATGTACCAAGCTTTTCATAGTAATAACCCCATGTTAGTCATTACAGACTACAAAATTATACACTGATCCCACTTGTAACATTGTTTTGTGTAAGTGGCAAAAGAATACCAAAACTGTCGGCATCAACTTTTCAATGCAGATTCAGAAACTAATACAGACTTTCCGCTCACGCATATTAATCCCGATAATTTTGACCACCTATTTAACCAAACCTATTTGCCAAAAAAGAAATGTAAGACACAGAGCTAACCTTTCTCTCTTGCTGCTCTTGCCTTTCTGTCTTCTTCTTCCATCAAAGAAAGTGCTATAGCACGGTCTATATCTTCATTCTCATTCTGTGCATATACTTCCTATTCCACCCAAAGTAATCTTAATTTTGTAATCCAAGGTATTATGTGGGAATAAAATTTGGCAGCTTAATAGAAAAAGACTTACCAGGCCTCTAGACGGTTCTTCCCACAATCTATTATCACCATACTTGCTGTTGTATTCGGCTTCCGAAATATTATGGCTTGAACCTTTGAAAAGTTTGGTTAACCAACCCATTAAACGGCACTCTTGGTACCCTCTACAATGTCGTGCCTGCAGAGAACATTCCTTCTGAGAACAACAAAAACCCATAGAGAAAGCAGGAACCGAAATGCTTCTAATTGTTCATATTATTAATATGAGTCAAATCTAATCATATATCCGGGGCAATCACTAGTGCATTCTTTCTCTTTAAATCACTAATACCCTTTAACAAAAATGGGCCAAAAGTTCAATTTCCTTCTGGCATGTGCTGTTTGACTAACAAATGCAAACCAAACAGTTTAGGTTTATATTGTTGACCCATAAAAGTGTGACAGGGAAATAAAGAGGAAGGCCAAAAGTCAATTATTTTGATCATAACGTTGTACTAATCATATCATACCCTTTAATACTTGTACCTTAAGCAATCTTATTGTCAAAGAAGAACAATTCAAAGAAAAATCTACTGGTACAAGTTTCACCATTTTTATGCCCTCTTGAAAAACTGTCATAAAATCAAGCACTAAACTTTATCCAATACAATTAAACCCAACTTGATCAATTGGAATTACATATGCAAATTTACATGCGGAACACAATCCAATTAGACCAAAATAGAAATTGGTATAGACCAAAAAAATATACAAAACTGAGAGAGAGAGAGAGAGAGGATCAACCTGTTACCTGTACCGAGACCTGAATCGAAAACCCACAAAAGAACCGGCGAAATTGAGCAGAAATGTCAGAGACCCCGATCAGCAATCCACCTATCCAATCACCCAAATCGAGAATCAGAGAGAACCCAGTACCCAAAACAATCAATCAAAGCATCAAGCAACCGCGCAAAACCAAACCGATCGGTACCGGTACCGGTACCGGATGGTCCACCGGCAGAGACGAAGTCACTGTTTATCTCAACCGTGTCGGATGGGATGGGATGGGATGGGCAATGGATGGGAGTGGAGGCTGGAGGCGTGACGCGTAAGAGCCGAGTAATTAATTATTACACTTTGTTGTTGTTGTTATGTTATTATGGGTATTTGGTAACTGCTCCTCTCGGTTTGATTGTTTTCTCTGGCTTGCGTCAGTCGGTCAGTCAGAGAGAGAGAGAGAGGGTAAGCAAAAGCCAAGAAAGATTGTGGAAGGGAAAAGGAAAGGGAGGTGTGGAAAGGGAAGGGAAGGGAAGGGAGGGAGGAAGAGGTGACGACTGACGAGGGAAGGAAGGGAGGTTGCGTTGTGTAAAGCGGAGGGAGGGAGGATGGTTGCTCTGTCAGGTCCGGTCAGGTCAGAAAACAACGCCAATTAATATATTCATCACGGCAAAGTATTAGACTTTTAGCAATAGAGAAAAAAAAAACAGAGAGATTTTGGTTTCAGACTTGATGGAGTTTGTCTGGGCCTTAATACCATCTCTTGATCCAAGAGACGTCGTAAAATTGGATTCCAATATATCTATATTGGGTGTAAGCTTTTAAAAAACTTAGTTTTAATTTCGTTTAAACCGTTAAACCGTTTTTTGGACCCTCTTACGTTAAGTATTTGTAAAAAAAACCGTTATTTGTAGAAAAACTGTTTTAACAAAGTTAAAACCGTTAAAATCCGTTAAAATCCGTGTTATAAAGGCGTTAAACGCCGTAAAAATATGTTTGCACATTATTGATAGTCTAGAAGTTCACAATAATGTTTATCCTATGTATATTAACAATTAAAAATTTTAAACTCTTTATTACTATTTTCTTAAAATTTTCCATTATAATTTTTTAATGTTATAATTTTTGTTTCATAAGATTCATAACTTTTTATGTACATAATTAGTTTTGTAATTGTTATTTGTACTTAATTATTAAGTATAATTGTATGAGAGTGTATTGTGTAGCATTTTTAAATATAAAAAATATATAGAAAATGAGGACCCGTTTTTTAATTTAACGGCCGTGTAATTCCGTTTTAACGTCAAACCGTTAAATGGTCAGCTCACCGTTAAGAGCCATTAAACGTTTTTTAAAAGCTTGATTGGGTGTCACCCTAAATTTTTTGTGAGCAAGTTTTACCTCAATCTCCAACAGATTCCCAAAATATGGATCACAATAACATTTAAACTGGACCAAAATATGGATCCCAATACATTTGAACGGTCTGGATTTGACTCTGGTTTTGGGAAGTCATATTGGGAGTGCTAAAAACTGAGCCAAAATAGCTTGATTTGGCTCTGGTTTTGGGAGTGCTAAAAATAGGGATAGTTGTTTGGGTATCTCTTGGAGACAGTTTTCTCTCCTTAATTCCTAATTTTTTGTTTTAAGAGTGTTTTACGACGTCTATTGGAGATGCTCTAAGGCAAGGGAACTGGGGAACTGCTTTGGACTCAAAATTGTTTGAACACTTTTGAAATAAAATTTTATTCTTAAATAATTATCTAAAATTCAAAATTATTTTGCTTTATTTAATTAATATGTTTTGTAGAAATAATATTGTAGTTTTGATTTTGAAAATTATTATAAACAAATTTATATAAATGCAAACATATAATTTAAGAGAAATTAGTGGTATCCCCTTATCAACACCCCTTATTTGCACTCCACCATTATATTTCCTCTCTTTTCTTCATCGTTCCTCCATTGACTCGTTTCCCACCACACCACCTCCGCCCCCTTCCAGCTGCATCTGTACCCACAATTATCCGTTCTTTCTTCCTCTTTCTTTCATCCTTCCACTATTGATTTCTATCCCGCCACACACCAACACTATTCACACCTCTGCCCCTCCGGTCGCACCTCCGCCATCTCAGGTTGCACCTCTATCCCATCTCCGATCGCATCTCCATTGCCCCGTTTCTTCGAAACATATTTAGTTATTTGTATAAATAATGTTGATTGTTAGTATATGTGTATTAGTATAAACATTTCTGCTGTTATTATACGGACCTCTATCTCCATCTCCGATCACACCTCCATTGCCTGTCTCTTCAAAACATATTTAGTTATTTGTGTAAACAATATTGATTGTTAGTATAAACACTTTTGTATATTAGTAGAAACATTTTTGTTGTTATTATATAGAAAATATAAAATTATATTGGACGTGCGGTTGAGGGAGATTTTTAAGGGTGCAGTTATCAAGTCCTATAATTTAAATAGAGGAGGGATCCATTGACAATGAGTATTTTGACAATCTTGACAATATGACATTTCAGAAATTTGTAAAATTTTATAAAAAATCTTAAAAATGAAAAAAAATTTATGGATGCATTACTTAACTTGTAAATTGAAAGCGTTTCAAATTTCAATCAATTTGAATATCGTTTGATAACTTATCAAAATTTTGTGTACATTTTACGGTTGTAATTTAACGGATCTTTTAAAAGCTATCAAATATCACTTAAATTGAATATAATCAGAAACATAATCAATCTCTAAGTTACGAAATACTTCCGTAAATTTTTTTCTATTTTTGAGAATTTATATGAATTTTTACGAATTTTTGAAATGCTATATCGTCAAGATTGTCAAAGTAAGAATTGTCAATGGATCTCTCCTCATTTAAATAAGGGTAAAGTGACCAAAAGGTGTCCCCAAGTAATTTTGGGGGTGCCCGAAGCATCAAACCCTAAGGCAGTTAGGATTTATTTAGGAAGTTAAGTCCAAAATTCGGACGATGTATCATTGCTAACTTATATGTTTATTTTCGATAAATTATACATAAACCTCAAAAGAAAAAGTTCGTCTAAAAGTCGAAAAAAATTTAAAGAATTAATTCAAATCTAAATTAGAGAGTGAATAAGCTGAAATTACAAATTAGAACTTGGATTAACCATAAAAATTGTCTTTTTAATATCGTTGGAAGTTTCTATTATTTCCATGCAAAAATTACACAAAAAAATACAGCCAGACCGAGATTTCCAATTTCATACTTAACCGAGTTTGTATGGGCCTAAAGCCCAATTACAAATATGGGCTATATTACATAAACTGAAATTTCTCCTTGGCATTAACAGAAAAATCAATAGGGGCCTTTTATTTAACTGTCTGTAGAGCAGTTTATGAAATTCCGGGCCGAATAATATATTTTGAGTTTTTGGCGTTTGTAAGCTGTGCCTCGAACAGATGAACATTTATTCATTCATTTATTTATGCTTCTGAAGCTTTTTTTCCATACTCCAATGATTTGTTCATCTTTGTTTAGTGCTCTTCTCGTACCACTTGCACAGTTTGCACGTTATTTTTTAGCACTTCCAAGAACAATGAACGGTACACTAGGCTGGCTTGGTTCAGGTGATGATATTGTTTTTTTCCTAAGCCTCCAAAATTAAGCACCACATGAGAGGGAAGAGAGGAAAAAAAAAATATATATATATATATATATCACATGGGGTGACAAGTAATAAGTGATAGCTACTGCAAGTCCACAAAAATATTTCTATCATTTTTGTATTATATATGTCATTTTGGAGTTAGACTAATATAAAAATATTTGCATTTCGCTCCGAAATGCTAACGGTCTAAATTGTACTTTGCTACGTTCGAAATATTGATTTATGGTTCCCATTAAATTTATCATATGAAAATATTAGGGAATACAAAAATTTTCTATTTTTGAAGCTTTTTAAGTATTTGTTTTGAATTTTTCAAAATGACTATAAAATATTAATAAAATAGTGCTTGTTTTTATATGGATTTTAAAAAATCCGAAATAAATACTTAAAAACTCCAAAAATGGAAAAAATTTTGTATTCCCTAGTATTTTTGTATGATTGAATTTAATGGGAACCATAAATCGAAATTTCGGACATTACAAAATATAATTTGGACCGTTAGCATTTCGGAGCGAAATGCAAACGTTTTCATTAGTCTAGCTCGTCATTTTGTTATTGTTATGAAAGACTGATACAATTGTATGAAATTTAACTATGGTCCAAATATAAACGCACATTTCAAATTTTCAATATCCTTGTTGCCAAGACTCTGCTCTAGATCTCCTGCTAAAATAAAATATAGGATGGCATTCTTATTTTATTTATATGGAATTTGAAATTCAGTTGCATGTAAGTTTATGAATATGAACTTTTTTTTTTTTCGATTTTTTAGATAAACAATAGAGGAGCGATCAGTTGATAATGCTTATCTTGACAATTTTTGTAATGTGACATTTAAAATTTATGAAGAAAAAAATCATAAAAAGTCTACAAAATGGGGAAAGAAAATTGCGGATGTATTCTTAAAACTTATAGATTGATTGTCATGTTTCAAAATACAATCAATTCGAACATCATCTGATAGCTTATCAAAAATTTTTAACGGTTTTAATTTAACAATTGTTCGAAGAACTATCAGACGTCACGTAAATTGAATATAATCGAAGATATAATCAATCTATAAGTTAAACAATACTTACTTATACTTTTTTTTTAGTATAATGATTTTTTTTTTTTCAAAAGTTCCGTTGTCAAATAAGCGTTGTCCATGCATCCATGAATAAATTAAACCTGCTTAATTGAATAAAGTGCAATTTATACTTTTCCATGCCAATAAAATGGCTCAAATTAATAAAAGGAACCCAAATTCCCAATCATCCCATTTCTTCACAAGAATAAAAAGAATCCTGATGAGGCAGGCACTCTGCACAGATTCAGATCCTGCACTTCATAATTTTATAATACTTTTGTACTCTCTCTGTTTTTTCTTTTTTAAATAATTTTATCACATGTACTCTCTGATTTCTGCTTTGAATAAACTTCCGAGCTCTCTTTCCAAACCATGCTGTACATTTGTCTTCTTCTTCTTCTCCCAGCCAGCCCCACATCAAAAAAGCAGCAGTGCTAATTGTGAAATGCCATCTGCCCCAATCCAAAGTTCCAAACGTGTCAAAAGAAAAACAGTATGGGAAACTCAACTCAACATCTCAAAAAAAAAAAAAAAAAAAAAAAAATCAACCCAATGATGAACAGCGTATATATCTCCTCGCTCCATCCGGGCCCCAGGCTGCCTGACAGTGGGGGACACGTGTACGGATCCTAGAGCGTCAGGACAAGCAGCTCTGAAAAGGGCGCACCACAGATCACGGGTCTGCTGCCACGTTCTTGCACCGGGGTTCTGCTGCTGCTGCAGTACTGCACAGCGAATCAATGATGCGGATTATAGGGCGTTTCTTTGAGATTGAGTTTCACGAATCTTGAAGCGGATCCAATGGCTTGTGTACTGAGTAGTAAATTCCTGCGCAGTAGAGGATACGAACAGATTGATCAGCATTCAGCATGAGTCCGTATCTGCTGTTATCCTCTTAGGGATAACGGGATCCTGTTACCCTAATCTGAACCGTCGGATCGGAATGAACGGTTCAGACTGATAGAAAAGTACAGTTATTAAAGGAGGAAGGATTTTTGTACACGAATCTGATCCGTTCGTTTTGATCTGACGGTTTACGATTAGGGTGATAGGATCCTGTTATCCAGAATTAGGATGACAGGTGATGTGATTCCATCTCTTCGTCTCATTCGACCCCACTCACATAAACTTGGATAATGGAGAAGGATATTATATGAGAAACCTCTACGTCCGTTGAAAAACCGTCGATACATCTATAGATGTATATATAATGTAACAGATACACTTCGAAATGTAACAGATACATCTCAAAATGTAATCTGTGGACTATGTAAACGGTTTTTCTATAGAGGAGGGATCCATTGACAATGGATATGTTGACACTCTTGACAATGGTTCTTTTAAAAAATTTGTAAAAATAGTTAAAAATTCTAAAAAATAGAAAGAAGTATATAGAGATATTTTTTAACATATAGATTGATTATGTTTCAAATCATATTCAATTTAATTGATGTTTGATAGCTCTTTAAAGCTCGTTAAATTTCAACCGTTAAAAAATGTATAAAATTTTGATAAACCATCAAACGATGTTCAAATTGATTAAAATTTGAAACACTATTAACCTATAATTTAAAGAATGCATCCATAAATTTTTTTTCATTTTATAGATTTTTATGAATTATTATAAAATTTTCAAAATTTCTATTGTCAAAATTGTCATTATAATAATTGTCAATGGATCCCTCCTCTTTTCTATAAACATTAGGTATTACTTTCCGTGTATAGATGTACTTCGAAATGTAACTTATAGACTCTATAGACAGTTTTTCTATGAACACTAGGTATTAATTTCTGTATACAGATGTACTTCGAAATGTAACAAATACATCTCGAAATGTAACCTATAGACTTTGTAGACAGTTTTTCTGTGAACAATAGGTATTACTCATATTATATCTGGTTTATAAACTATAAGAAGTTTATTTGTTGGGGTTTGTTTGTTTGGTTTGGTTTGGTTTGTTTTGTCTTGATTTGATTTTCTTGGTTGATCTGCTTGCTGCCGGTGCAATGAAAGTGGCGAGTCATTTTCGTTGCTCACTTGCTCTGAATGATAAGATTTCTGGCATCAATCATCATCACTCATCAACCTATGATGTTTGGGAATATTTTGGGACTGTTGTCATTGTTTAAGGGGACATCAAGCTTCAATGTTTTTTTATACGTTTATACAGAATAGTGTTTATACGTTATGAACGTACAAATTTTATAACAGTTACATCAATTTTATACATTTTATATTAATTTTGTACTACGTTTTAAAAATCAAATTTGTACATATGGATTCTACGAACACTAGGTAGCACCACTTTGTTTAATGCTTCTGTTAAAATTTGATTTAAAACGTACTGCTCTCATAAATCCATCACTTATGAATTTGGATTTGGAGCGTTCAGATTTTAAGTATTGTTATTTGCTTACATTCAATTATAGCCACCTCATTATTGGCCAAAACACATAAAATAAAATATAATACGATTTGAGCCAAAATGGCATACAGATTGATTTATCAAATTGTACCTTGCAATATATCTTATACAGAAAGTTGTAGACAATATATGATTATATGATATTTCTATCAAAAAAAAAAAAAAAGGTAATATGAGGAATATATATCAGCAGTGTTTTGGGGGAGAAATTGGGGGAGCTGTATCAATACAAACGTATGTAGATCTGCATGCCGCGAGTACAGGGATTTCATAATTATTGCCATAATTAGGACGAGGGGAGCATGCTTAGGTAAGACTAATTAAGATGGCGCAGCTGATTCCTGAGCTGTGTAAATAATTTAAGATTCTGAATAGAATCCGTAGTTTTTTTTTTTTTTTTTATGAGTAAAGAATAGAATCGGCAGTACTCAGAACCTACTTTTTGCAAAAAAAAAAAAAAAGGATGGCACAGATAATAGTCCCCACTAGTATATATATTGTTTAATGAGCAAATATACCGTGAGCGTATACTTTCAAAAAAATATTAAACCACCTTCGGATTTCGATTTTTATGGATCAGTAGATTATTTAGATAAAAAACTTATGGAAGACAAAAATACAATTTTGAAAATTTTATAAGTATTTGTTTGAGATTTTCTTAATGAAAAACTTGATTATTCTATCTGTATAGTCCTTTTTAAAAATCTCAAATAAATACTGCAAAATTTTCAAAAGTGGAAAATTTTTGTTTCTTATAAGGTTTTGATATAAATAATATCGGGCCATAAAATTAAATAAAAATTTGAAAGTGATTCGATATGTTTTTGGAGGTACAACTTAAACTCACAGTATATTTACTCATTAATATGTGTAACATATACATATTAATGCGGTATTGATGTTATGAAGGACTTCTAATACAATACTTGATATGATCAATCAATTAACTTTACTAGAGCTGTAACTCGAGCTTCACCCCGAAATATGATAACAAAAAATAATAAGCTTATAAAATAAAAATATTTATTTTAAAAAAGATTAAACATAATTTTCAAATTTTGATGTAAATAATGATGATGATGATGATGATGTATAATTTATAAATAATAGCATATAAATGTTGGATCACTTTAAAGATTAAATTTTGTTTTAGACATATCATATCATCTTATTAAAGAGAGAATAAATATAAACCATTAGATCAAAATAGATGAAGAGATTTAAACAAAATAAATGGTTAATAATATTGATGATGTGGCATAGTTGAGGTGCTTGGAGAGTTACCCCTCTTTCTAGTTTATAGATTATTATAACGTTAACGAGTCAGTATTTTATCTTAATGATTTGGTACGTACGTATTCGACCCATTTTCTGTAGGTGATCTGTAAGTCGACTTATATATAATTGATTATTTTGCAGGTATCCAAATCAAGTATTAAAAATACGTACTGGACAAAAGGTTGCGTGATTAATAAAGACGTTAACATAAACACTAATACGTTTAAATTTAATGTTATAAAAATACTGGAAAATATTATGGTATTTTCCGATTCCAATAGTGACGGGCTGCTAATTTTGTGAAGAATTTTAAAAATAGTATTGGAATGTAAAAATACACGACAATTTAATACATCTATACTACAGTTATATTAAAAAAAATTGAGAAGGATTTAATGCACTAATTAAGTTGTTTTTTGACCCAGCAATACCAAATTGAGGCTCCACCGCACGCTGCTTTGAAACAGTTTCCTTTATCATAATTTTTTTGATACAAAAAAATTATGATAAAGGAAAATGTTTCAAAGCAGCGTGCGGTGGAGCCTCAATTTGGTATTTACCATAACTAGAGCTGTGAATTGGGGCTTCACCCAAAAAATAATATTACATAAATTAATAGATATTGAAAGTAAATATACATATTTCATATACATATTTTATTAAATAAATATTAGATTTAAAATAATTCCTATACAATGTATTTTTAGTTACATATCAATTAATATAAAAGAATACAAAGAGTTGCAAATACTTTGAGTCTTAAATTGTTCTTTAGACAAATTATATTATCTCTTTAATAAAAAAGAAAAAAATAATTTGAACCATTTGATTGAGATAAAGAAGAGAGAGAAAAAAATTTAATGGTTGAGATTAATGATGATGTGGTATAACTAAAAAACTTGAAAGCTTACCCCTTTTTCTAGAATATAAATTAATAGCATGCTCATCCTCTGCTGCTTAGTATTCTACTGCGCAATATTTTACTGTACAGCGAATCAATGATGTGGATTATAAAGGTTTTTTTTTCAGATTGACTTGTACAAATCTCAAAACAGATCCAACGGTTAAAACACTGCACAGTAAGTTATTGCGCAGTAGAGAATATATATTGTATGGACGCTAGGTATTACTCTTGTAGTTAATACATAGATCTCTTTCATGATTTGTTATTTGTTCCAACAGAGTTGGACTCCCAATATATAGTCCGATACCTTAAACACAAATGTAAGATTTTTTAACTTTTTGACTTTGAAATGTAGCATTTATATATGTTGGAGTTGATGGTGGCTATGCAAGTTTATCATACTCAATTTACGTAGTCTAAAGAACTAGCTTTTGGTCTAGTGGCTAAGGGCAATGCTCTCCATATGGGAGGTCGTGAGTTCGAAACCCAAATAATCTTTTATAGACATTTAAATTTGAGTGGCTTGATCTCATTTTCATCTCAAAAAAAAAAAAAAAAATTACGTAGCCTAGAGATTAACTACCATGCAACTTTCATCATGCAATTTAATTTAGTATTTAGTATTGTGTCCGGAGTCATCATCACAATTTGTCTCACAAGTCAAAATATATTCTCAACACGATCAATGCATAATTTATTTATTTCTATTTTCATATCCCTAGCTCGTAGTGGTGTCAACGGTTATATATGATACGAGTTAGCTAAAAATCATTTCATAGACATAGACACATTCATTTATTCAATTTTTAAATTATCCATGCTTTACTCATATTTTATCCTTAACTAGAGCTGTAACTCGGGCTTCGCACCGGAATATGATATCAAATAAATAATAAAACTTATAAATTAAAAATATTTATTTAAAAAAATTGAAGAAATTTTAAAAATTTTTATGTGAATAATAATGATGATGACGACATGATGATCGATGTACTAATTTATAAATAATAGCACATAAATATTAAACCATTTTAAGGGTTAAATTTTATTTTAAATATATCATATTCATCTTATTAAATGGGGGAGAGAGAATACACATAAACCATTGGATCAAAGTATATGAAGAGATTTAAACAAAATTAATGATTAATAATATTGATGATATGGCATAGTTGAGGTGCTTGAAGAACTACCGCTCTTTCTAGTTTATAAATTAGTTGTTATATGTAGTTAAATGTCAATTAATGAATAATGGTACTTCCCAAAGGTTTATATATATAGGTCATCTAAATCTTGTATAAAAAAATTTTATTAGGAGAGTAATAATGTCCTAAGCAACTAAAATTGTGCTGTAAGTTGGAGAATAATAATAATAATATAGAAATGAGAATCATAATTAACACTATGAATTTGGAAAAAAAACATAAAATATTTTTTATAAATTGTCCAATACAAAATTACATGTACAAAAATAATTTTTACCTGCATCCTTACATGTTTACTTAACGAAAAATTTTCCCATACCGGTACCCCATAAGCTAACTAAAAAAACAAAGAAAAAAAAACACACCAAGGAAACAATAATATATATAGATTAGTTTACAGAAAAATCACACTAATTCAGTGGCGGATTTATATGTGGGTAAGCCTGGGCTTATTTTTCAAAACTGACCTTACAAAATAACATATTTTTCATTTAAAATGATAAAATTATGGTGTAAAAACCAATTGTGCCTTGGCTTAATTGAATAATTGATTGTCTATTTGTTTAAGTGCCAGAGCTTTCATGGCACTCTGGATCCATCACTGCACTAATAATATATCTTATTACATATACAGAACATATTATTTTTTTTATCTCAAAAAAAAAAAAAAAATATGTTCGGTATATGTAATAAGATATATTCCAAGATGATCAATTTGCTTTGTGCCTGTACGTGATACAGACATGTATACGTGAGTCACAATAACGTACAGAGTGCATGTTAAAAACGTATAATTAGTTAATTACGTATCTAATTTAAATTCCCACTTTGCGTCAAGTTGTCAACCGTTAACATGATGTGCATGTGCAAATTCTCACACAAGTTGATCAAGCATAATTAGGAAATTTGGCAAAAAAACAAATTAATTAAAACAGAGAGAAGAATCAGTTTGAGTCATCAGGAAACAGTTCAGAATTAGTGCCAAGTTGCCAACATTTTTTTTAATTAATTGGAGTGCAAAATATTTATAATTATAGTACTATAAATGGATGTATTTTAATTAATTTATTAATATATTATTAAAATATTGGTAAAATATTATTAGAATTAAATAGTGCTACCTTTTCTTTGACGATTTTGTTGCTTAGCCCCCTGCATTAATTAATAAATCATTGCAACAAAATATATAGTAATCTATAAACTAGAAAGATGGGTAACTCTCCAAGCACCTCAACTATGCCACATCATCAATATTATTAACCATTGATTTTGTTTAAATCTCTTTATCTACTTTGATCCAATGGTTTATATTTATTCTCCCCCCATTTAATAAGATGATATGATATGTTTAAGACAAAATTTAATCCTTAAAGTGGTCCAACATTTATGTGCTATTATTTATAAATTACACATTATCATCATCATCATTATTCACATAAAAAAATTTTAAATTATGTTTATAAATTTAAAATTATGTTTAATTTATTTTAAAATAAATATTTTTATTTTATAAGCTTTATTTTTTTGTTATCATATTTCGGGGCGAAGCCCGAGTTACAACTCTAGTTAAATTAATTATGCAAGTACAGGACGCATGCATATTATTTAAGCTTTACAGTTAATACCACTTCAATTAACAAGTGCTAATTTTAAAATTCAGGGAAATTTGGCTACAAGCATTATTAAATCCCACGAGTTGTTTTTTATTTTTTTATTTTTTTAGATTATTAATTTATTATTAATCGTACACTTGGAACACTTAGATTAGTGACCGCTAGTTGTAGTTGTACACAAGAGGGCCTTATTTTTAATCTCGTGCACAATGGAAACATATAATTAATTTACCTCAATTGGTGTTGTGAGTTGTGACCTTTCCAATCGTTAATAAAAAAATAATATAATTTTGTGAAATTAATTCGACCGAATTAATATTTTTGGGCTGTCAGAATTTCATGAGGTTTATTGAAAAAAAAAAACCCAACAGATAATGATCTGATTACTGGAGAGATATTTAAAATGCAATATGGCTTGACAAATAAATTGTAAATCATGAAGTTAGTATATATCCATCCATTAAATTTAATTTTGTATAAGAACACTAGGTTGTTCTGCAATATTTACTTAATTATGTGATGATAAGAAAGCAAATTGTTTTACAAAATGAAAAAAAAAAAAGCAAATTAATCAGATGATGTCTCTATAATTGATGCACCTATTTCATATCTGCATTTTAACCAGACTTGCACCTAGTTTTTGTACCAAAATCCTAAGTTCATTAGCATTTATTAGAAGATTGCCTAGAAATTAGTTACTTCTGTGTTTTTGGCCCAATTTACAGAGAAACAGAGTTTTTGGAGCTAAAACGGGCCAGATTTAGAGCAAAGGAGCAATGAGCACAACCACCGGAGCCCAGCCCAGTAGGCCTGCGGACCGTACTCCATCAGGTGCGGAACGCAATGAGCCCAAAACGCAGCCCATTCAGACGTGCCGACTCACAACCGCCATATCCAAAGATAGCACGATCCGCGCTCCCATTTCTGCTGAACGCAAGAAGTCTAAAAACAGGATTGCACTCCTATTTTTGCGGACTGCTATTTCTGAACTTCCAACTGCGGACCGCACTATATTTAGTGCGAAACGCAGGACATCTAAAACTGAGCAGAATCGCTATTTCTATTGCACGTTAACTTCCGGCGATCTATTTTTCCATACTTGCGTCCCAAGGATCCAGAAGTGGAACGACTAAAACTGAAGGCATCTTCTAGTATAAAAGGGACCCCTAGGGGTACTTTCTCATTGTCTTGAGTAGGTCTCACGTGTTGAGATTAGTTTAGTCAATAGTCATTGTTTAGTTGAGAGTCTAGTTTTGTCAAGGGAGGAGTTCATCGCCGCCAAGGTGAAGGAGTTGGTTACTCGCCTATTCCTAAGCTCGATCGGTTCTTTCTTTTCCCTTATTTTATTTTGCTGTTTAGTCATGTCAAGGCGTGAGTAGTCGCCTTTGTTCTTGGGGTTTAGGATGATGTTTGTATGTATGGATTAATTGAATACTTGCTTTTAACGTTTATGCATTGAAGTTATTTTCATATTTGCTTTGAGTTTATTCATAATTGTGCTTGAATTGTTTTCTTGTTCTTTGATATGATCCTGTGGATGTATGTTCATATCTAGTTGGTAGATTTATATCTTCTTAGGACAGAATTGCTAATTGCATGAGAGTGCACTTGTAGTAGTTCACCCTATTTTGATAGACCTGTGGATTGGGCATAGTCTAGTTGGAAAACTTAACGTCAATTGATAGAGATTCAATACTTACACTATTTGGGTAGATAACTTGTTGTCCAATTGTATCCGAAAGGAGAAGTTGTGGTTATAACGTGAGTTAAACCGTACCTGTGATCGAAAGCAAATTGGGTTTAGGTTAGAGATAATCTAAAGATTTCGAATTGATCTAAAAGTATTTAAAAGTGCCAACAAACGAGAGTTGAGAGACTTGTAATTGCTTTGGGTTAGTTGGGGATCGGTAACTTTGATCAACAATAGAAACTGAGCTTGAACTGACTCTGATCTGTTCCCTGCGGATCGCATTGGTGACAGGTGCGAACCATACCAAGCAAGGAACAGACAGAGAACCACAAATTTGTACATCTTGCGGTTCGCACCCTCTCGGGTGCGGAACGCAGGCAGTTAGTCCAAACATCAAACTGATTCTGAAAACCCTAGGAACGTTTGTCTCATAATTGTTTTAGAGTCTTTTACTGCTTTTTAATAATTTAGGAACCAACCAAATTGGTTACGAATCGGTTACTTTTAGGATTAGAATTGTGAACAAAGATCTGTCTAAATTTAGTACCGTCCCTGTGGATACGATCCCGACTATATTGCATAATATCGTACGCTTGCGATTGATTGTATTATTTAGGGTAAAAGCCTATACACTCCACGCGTATCAATAATTATGTTTAGTTTAGAATTATGGAAGATATTCAATAATTAATGTTAGGCATATATGTTTGGTTGAGATTTAACCATCGAATTTTTTCATGACACCAGAATTTATTGGACGATAAATAAAATGTATTACAAATATAATACCAAATTAAATAAAATATAAAACCATTATATTTTCTCTCAATTTGATCCAGTGTGGAAATTTTTGTAAAACGGACAAATATCTTAATTATATATGCACTGCCTTATATATATCAGCTAATTAAAATTTCAAGCTATTTAATCCACTAACGACCTATATTCCAATTTCTATACACATAATCTTATTATAAATAAAGTTTAAACCTATTTTTAATTACATGAAAAAAAAAACTGAAACCAAGAATCAAAATCAAATCTCTCACATGACTGGCAATTAATCTTTTGTATTATACACGTACATATCAAAGTAATTAAGATACGTGTCATGCCTATACATGTAAAAATATATATTTTTGTTTCTATAACGCCAGTGGAAAATTTTATACTAGATATTATGCATGAACTATGATATTTTCAGAGGAAAAAGTTAATTCGATCACAAATAGACTGTTGACTCGTGTAACTCATAACAAAATTTAATCTTGTGTTTCTGTCACGATAAACTTTTTTTTTAAAAAAAAAAATTGTTTAAATTTAAGTTCACACTTCCCTCGATCTAAAAATAAATATGATTCGATAAAATCTACATTAATTTCCCCCTCTTAATTCGTATGCACGTATGTATGTACTGAGCTTTCGTTTCGTTACACGTACGTGCTGAAGCGTATACTTAGGGTTGTTGGTACCTACTAAAATATCATATACTATTTTTTGTTTTTTATTTTTTCAATTTATGAGATGAAATAGTGCCAGTGTGCTGCCACGACAACGTGGCATGTCCAATTAATAGATAATTAAATAGCCAATGGACTAATAGTTAATGGATTACAGTTATTAAATTAATAGTACATCTGTATATAATAATTAAATACATAAAATATTTTAATATAATGTTGTACAACTTTAGAGATGTATTTTTGTAGTATACATGAGAATCATTGGGGTAAAAAAATATATATGAAGGTGTGAACTCTGAAGCTCTTTATTGTTGCATGTTCAGCTGCTCTATGATTGTCTGCTACGCTACAAAATACATTTATGCAGTACAACTCTTTTATCATAGTCAACAATACAAATTATGTTCATAAACTATTTGTGAATATGATAAAGAAATGATAATTAATATATATGTTTTTAATTTGTATTATAAAAATTGCAGCACAAGTTGATCTATAATTATGGAGAACAAAAAAAGAAGATGAGTCAAATAATCCCATTTTGTATATTGTAGATCTGTCCCCGAGGGATTTGAAAAAAATTAGATATATAATTACTAGGGTTAGATATACATAAACGAGTAAAACTACCGTGTTCTTAAGCTCATGGAAGGTCTCCGTGAGCTTAACACAAAAAATATGTCAAATCACATTCAAATTTTGATTTATATGGCTCAATAAATTTTTTATATCAAAATCTTATAGCCTGAAATTTTTTTTCATTTTTTGAGATTTTTAAATATTTATTTCGGATTTTTTAATAACAACTATACAATAATAATAAAATAATCAATATTTCATATGTAACTTTAAAAAATCCGAAATAAATACTTAAAAATCTCTAAAAATGAAAAATTTTTGCACGCCACATGATTTTGATATAAAGAATTTATTGAGCCATATATAAAGAATTTTAAAAACACAGTAGTTTTACTCTACATAAACAATAATTAATAATATAAAAAAAAATTAGCAGGCTTTTTACCTAAAAAAAATTATAGATAGTGAAAGATTATATTGAAAAGCGAGAGTGGAAAGAACCAGCCTTTAGTCTAGTAGCTAAGGGCAACGCTCTCTGTATGGGAAGTCGCGGGTTCGAGACCCGAATGAGAGGTCGTTTATAGACATTTAAATTTGAGGGACTTGACCCTCATCATTCTCTCAAAAAAAAAAAAAAAACAAAAGCGAGAGTTGAGAAGTAAAGCTATCTTGTTATTAATGCGAAAACACTTCTCGAGTATCCAGAAGCTTCTTTTCAGATGGCATCATGGCAACGGGAACTCGATCCTCAGGGTCAACGGTCACACACAGTAGAAACAAAGTCACCTCAGCTCAGGATCGAATATGACCCGCCTCGTACGTCTTCACAGCTCAGAACCGCTACAGAAGAACGTACCTACCTACCTAAACTCCAACTGGAGAAAGAAGGTTTGCAGTTGCAGTTGCAGGTTCGTGAAGCTAGCTAATCAATGAAGCTGAAGAAAAGGGGCAATTAAAGACTCGATGGAAATAGAGATGGACTGATGGAGAAAGCGAGAGATGGATGGGGAAAGAGTGTGTGTAATGACTAATGACCAATGAGGTTGCTGCCGTTGCATGCTGTTTTTTGTTTCAAAGCCTAGCTTCCTGATTTGGAAAAAGGAATAGTCAGTCGTAGCATCAATGCTGCAATTGTATGATATCTGTTGTCTTCAGTTCTCCCTTTTTTTGCCGAAAGAATTGATATCTTGAAATATGCTCTTCATTTGTAGGTACGAGTGATGAAAAAGTTATCCTTGACGGATTCTCTGGGTAAGTAAACAGTGTGTTTAGAATAATAAAATGGGGATCGGGATCACTTGCTTTTCTAAAATTCTTTTTTAGAAAAGCAGACCCTACTTTTTTTTTTTTGATCCGATGGTTAAGAAATACCGAAGTAAATTAAGATCGGTACATCAAATACTAAAGTGCTTTGAGATCGGTATGACAACCGACACCGACAATCCGATCGGAAAAGCAGACCGGCTGATTTTCATCCTTAAAATGTCCATATCTATGTCTAATTCGTTCAAGAATATGGGATTTACGCTTTTACCGCGCCTACTTTGCAATTTCACTTACTTTATTATAATACATGAAATTAAACGAAAAAAAAATAAAGATCTAATTAATAGTGTCGTAATCTGCTTGTTTCCTCGTAGTATATGAAAAATCTTTGTAGACCCTAATTCCAAAGTTTATGGACCTAACCAAAACATAATATGTGCTACAAATTTATTGCATGAACTTCATTTTTTTTTTTTTTAAGAAAAGCATGTACTTTAATTTTGAACAAATGAAATTTACGTAGACCTTTTTTTTAGGGTAGATATGATAAGAATTATTTATCTCGACAACCATGATAATCAATCTTAAATAAATTCAAAAAAATCTTAAAAATAGAAAGTTTTTTTTTTACAAATATGTTTATGTATTTATAAATTGATTGGGTTTCAAATTTTATTCAATTTGAGCGTAATTTGATACTTCATCAAGAACCATCAAAATTTATGTTAATTGTAACGATCTATGTTTAATAATGCTTGATGTATATCAAATGACACTCAAATTGAATAAAATTTGAAACACAATCAATCTATATGTATATATGAACATATTTATGAAATATTTTTTTTATTTTTACGATTTTTTATAAATTTATTTGAGATTGATTATCATAGTTGGCCCGTCGTAGTTTTCAATATAAATAGTTACCATGTGTTCCTACCCTTTCCTTTATTGTTACTTTTTAATATTGGATTTGGATATACAACACCATTTAATAATATTAATTGACTTTAAAATAATTATTATGGCTTTCATTCCATATTAGAAACGGAATCCATGTTCATTTGGAAATAATAGATAGCTAAGATTCTGTATTTAAAAACTTAACCAATATTTGAACTATTGGATCAATTTGATTTTTGACATGTATGTATAATTGATAAAAAAAATTATGTATACTATAATTACTATTTATTACAACATAATAATTATGCTAATAACAGCTATAACTCAGAATTATATTTGGAACAAATTAATGTATAGAATACACATCGTGTATTATATAAGAAAAATGAAGTCATGTCGCCTCTACAGTTCTACTAATGGTGCAAACCACACAAAAAAAAAAATGATAAATTAAAAATATTTTCTGCACAATTACTTTTTTTTTTTTTTTATCATAGCAAACTATTATTATTTTTTTTAAAAAACTCGACGGACCCCGTCAATAAATTATCGCTATAAACCCAATCAAATAAAGAAATAGAGACTTTCCAAAACGGTAGGAAAAAATCAGTAATCACTCGAATAGTCCATTCGTCAAATCAAATCAAATTCACAAATTTCCCGTCCAAACAGATAAAATCAAATTGCGGCGCAGAGTAGCAGGCATCAGCAGACGGAAGGGAACCAACCAAAAACCCCCGTTGAAAATTGTTCCTTCCTTCATTCCTTCCTTCCGTCCGAGCGCTTATCCTCAAAACACTGCGCAGCGAATCAACGATGCGGATTAGAGTTAGATCTCTTGAGATCGAGTTGCACGAATCTCAACGCATATCCAACGCTTAAACCACTGCTCAGGAATTTCCTGCGCGGCAGAGGATACCAACTCCTTCCGTCCGGTCCGCGAATGATTGAAAAGGGGCTGTCCGTCATTATAAATTGCAGAGAAAGAAACGAGCAGAGGCCAGAGGGAAAGAGAGAGAAATAACTGGCCGGCTGTCTCCCATCAGGCATCGCTCGCTCGCTCGCCCAAACCAAACTCAACTCAATAATCAATAGAACCGAGTATTTGTGGCCCGGGGTCCCCCACTCTCTCTCTCTCTCTCTCCTCTTGCCCTCCTCTCCCTTCTATTACACATAAAATACACCTTTTTCTTTCTTTCCTCTACTCTCTCTCTCTCCCTGCTTCTGCGAGACTTTCTTTCTTTTCTTTTCTTCCTCCGCTGCTGCGTCTCTCTCTGGGTGGGATCTGAACAGTCACTGTATGTATGTATGATGCCCCGCCGCTACTGATTGTTAATTGTTAATAATAACAGCCCCTCTTTCTCTATCTAGACTAAAGACGCCCTCCTTGAAAGTTGAAACCCTCCCTTAGTTTCGATCCTTTCCCATTGATTCATTGACTGACTGAGAGTATGAGAGTGCAGCAGCAGGACGCGCCGCAGAGTCGCGTGGCCATGGCGGCGGTAACGGCGGCGGCGGCAGGGAGAGATCAGTTCCCGATCGGCATGCGGGTGCTCGCCGTCGACGACGACCCCGTCTGTCTCAAGCTGCTCGACACCCTCCTCAGGCGCTGCCAGTACCACGGTGAGTTCGATCGGTTCCTGTTCCTATTATGTATAGATTTGGATTATCTGTGGTGAATTGGAGGGATTCGGTTCGATGATTGGGTTGGGGGAATTCTTCCTGATCTTGCTGCTCTGTGGGGGCTTCAATGATTGAATCAATGAATTCTCATTCCTTTTTGTTTGTTTGCTCTTCTTTTTGGCCCCTTTTGCCCTTTCTTCTATCAGTTAATTGACCTATTTATCTAATAATAATCTAATTGTACAGTTGAAATTAGCCCTTGCTTCGATTTAGGGTTCAAAGAAAGCACCAAACTGTGATTTAGGTAAAGAATTGATTTAGATAATTGGCTGGTTTGGAAACATTGTAATTTTGGAAACAAATTAATTGAAGATTTCAGTATTGATGAATGGTGCATCCTGTAATCGGCCTGTCATTGTCGCTATTAATGGCGCCGAGATTTCGGCAATTAACTTCAGTTTTGTAACTTTTGTTATTACTTTCTTCTTTCCAGTGACCACAACGAACCAAGCAGCTAAAGCTCTGGCGCTATTGAGGGAAAACAAGGAAATGTTTGATTTGGTGATTAGTGATGTGCACATGCCTGATATGGATGGATTCAAGCTTCTGGAGCAAGTCGGTCTCGAAATGGATCTTCCTGTAATTAGTATGTCAATATATATTTACAATTTCTTTGACATTCTAATCAAATTTCTTTGTTATTTTCCTTAAAAGAAATAATCGGACGTTTTTCTCTGTTTCTCTCATATGCACACAAAATGCTCAGCAGAATGTTCAACTCGCACTCACACGTGTCGTTATTGTTGCAGAACCCTCGTAAAACATGCAATTTTATTATGAATAGCATCGAAAATACATCGTATTGCAATCCCACACATCGTAATGTGATCCCACATATTGTTACCTTTTCCGTTTCTCTCACATAACGTGATCCCACACAAGGTTAAAAATTTTAGTAGAATTTGAACCTTACAGTTTGACCTGTAGTATTGGCATGTTTATTTTGATTATCCAGGAAGTGAAAAGATCTTTTTTCATTCATATTCGTACTATTTATTGTTCAGGATGTTTCTAGTTTATGTTTGATACAACATGGGTGATAGAACTTTTTTTGTATATATTGCAGTGTTATCGGCTAATGGCGAGACAAAGACGGTTATGAAAGGAATCACGCATGGTGCATGCGACTACCTGCTTAAACCTGTACGGCTTGAAGAACTCAAAAATATATGGCAGCATGTATTGCGGAGGAGGTTCAGTCACCGTGAAAGAAGCCACAATTTAGGCACAGATGATCCAGAGTCTGACAAGCTGCCAAACTCAAACAATCCGCATGCACAGGGACAAAATGGTCAGAACAGCTCATCAGACAACTCCGGTCGCTACAGCAAGAAGAGAAAGGATCAGAATGAACCAGAGGATGAGGATGGGGAGGACAATGGGTTGGACAATGACGAACCAGATCTATCAACCCAGAAAAAGCCGAGAGTGGTTTGGTCAGTTGAATTGCACCGGAAGTTTGTTGCTGCTGTTAATCAGCTAGGAATTGACAGTACGTTATTTTTTTTTTCTTTCATCTCTTTGATTTTGATGGAGAAGCTTGTTTTGGATAAAACAAGAAAAAAAGGGGTAAATTAATGTTTATTGATGGAGCCACTTCTGAAGTTGAGGTTAATGGTATAGATTTGGGACATCCAGTGACCACAATTTTTTCAATATTTGTGTTTGATTTTTCTTTTAAATTCCGAAAAGAGCTTACTCCAGTTATAATTGCTTCTCCAAATGTAGAAGCTGTGCCAAAGAGGATACTTGAGCTGATGAACGTGGAGAAACTCACAAGGGAAAATGTTGCAAGCCACTTGCAGGTAGGTTTTCTGCACACAAATACCCCTCCCTCTCTCATTAAAAAAGATGAAAATGCGAAGAAAAGGAAAGAAATAAAGATAAAGGACCAAATTTTATTCACCCTTGAAATTACTAATAGATTTTAGTTGTACCTCTTAAATTTATTGTAATATATTCCACAAGCAACAACCTTATGTATCAGTGTTGAAGTCATTTGACTACTGCCAGAAAATAAAGTTAGATCTCCAAAGTAATTTATTTGGGAACAAAATCACTACCCTGTGGCATATAGTAACAAAGTTACTTTTAGTGGGGATAAAGGTATAACAGCAAATGAACATTTTCATGCAGCAAATATTACTTAATGCTAATTGAGGCAACCAAAAAATAACATAATGATGTTGGTAATGTCAATCACAGATAACATTATGAAGGCAGGAAGCAATTACCTTTTCGTGTTAAGGACCTAATATTATTTTCTTGTAAATTTCAGAAATACAGGCTATATTTAAAGAGGCTAAGTGCTGTGGCATCTCAGCAAGCCAGCTTAGCAGCTGCCTTTGGAGCAAGAGATCCTTCATACCTTCGAATGGGCATGTTTGAAGGTCTCCAGTCCTACCATCCACTTGCCGCTTCGAGTCAAATTTCCCCTTCTCTCACCTCTTTCCAAACTACTGGAGGATCTTTGTTAAACAGGGGCAATCCTGCAACTCTAGGCCTTCCTGGACTCTCTGCTTCTTTACCCAATAATTCATTGGGTTCCAACCCTCTAAATGAGCTCAATAAGTTCCAGCTGGTGAACTTACCAGGAAATCCTAATCATGCAAGTCTACTTAATGATCAGTTGCCAAACGAACTTTCATTTTCGAACATAACAAATAATGCCTTGCTTCCTCAAACGAGCCGGGATTGCATGCAGCCAAGGCAAGGTGCAGTTGCAGGAGGTTCCTTTCATGCAAACCCAATTTCGTTTGATAGGTGCATGACAAAAACAGAAAACCAATCTCTAGAGATCCCTTCATCATCCAATGATATTTTGATAGGAAGAGATATGAAGTGCCAGACAAGTATGTTTAATGAAGAACCAAAATTATTAAGTTTTGGAGGTGCAAGTGCAAGTCAAACTAATGCTAAAGTGCAATGGAGACAGGACGAATTGCATGAGTCCAGCCTCCTCTTGAGCTCTTATCTTGACTCACAAATACCCAACAATAGTTATAATTCTATGACTGATCCTGTTACGGTTCCTCCTGCTGGTTCTGGTATGGTACAAGGACTGAGTGGAGGGGGTTTGAACCAAAGAGAGAGCGTAGCCACAAGTGGAATAATGGGAAGCAGTGTAAGTGGACTCGCAGTGATGACAAATTATGATAGTCAGGGGAAACAGAGAGATGAGTATGGTATGGGAGGTTCACGGATGCAAGGCGGATATGGTTCTAATGGATGTAGCATTGATGGTTTGCTCAATTCTGTGATTAAAATGGTAAGATTTAAGTATTAATTTATTTCATCTTTTTGAAGAGCTAACTTACTACATCTTAAACAAGACTACCATTCTATACAGTTTTGTAAAATTGTGGATTTGAATATGCATCCCGAGTGGTGTTGCATACCGGCAATGCATATGCAGAGTGTGGTTGCATATATTGAATGTGGCCGCATATGTGGAATTTGATTCTGTCATGCATATGCGGTTTTTTATCAAAATTTTGAACAAAATTTTACATTACAACTGATATATACTTGAGAAATGCACCTTTTGTACACAAAAGGTTGAGTAGCTATGTTTAGTTACATGTTACAGTACTGGGGCAGACTTTGTGGTTCAATTTATGCAAAAGGCCTGTTTGAATTGAGGTTTTTGTAGTTCCGATTGAGGCTCAGTTGAAAGTTCCTTGGGTAATTATGTTAAGATAAGCACTTAAATATGGTATGGAATTGTAAATATTGCAAAATTAATCATCTTTCTTGACATGTATTGATGCTTTTCCTTCCTTTGCAGGAGAGAGATGACATCTCTTACTCAGATGGTGACATGGGTTGCGACATGTACCCCCTCGGTGCTTGCATGTGAAGAAAATAAGCCAAACGGCCATTAGAATGCTTGTAATTTGTATCATTTGTATTGTCTAGGTGTATACTATTGTTATATCAGCCAAGGCTGGATTTGCTGTATATCATTTAGACTTAGATGGTTGAGGCGAGAGATGGAAGCATTGAGTTAGCGGGTTTGTTTTTAATTTGACTTTCTTATTTTTCTTTTCCTTTTTTCATGTTGTTGTATTCCCGGTAAAGCATTTCATACTTGAGCTAATATGCTTATGGTTCTTAACTATTGAGAGGCATGGTTTTATGACCTTTACCGAGATGTTATGAACTTATGATGTTTAACTCCGTATGTGCCATTCATGATGTAAAAATGAGAGATTCAATCAACATCATATAATGTAAAATAACCATGATGCTTTGTTGTGTAACACACTCAGGTACATCATTGTCGCAATTTCTTTATCACAGGATGTGGACTCCTCAATAAGTAATTAATTGAGGCAATTCCACTTGAGTTGTACTAAACTACTACTAATCCAGCCCCATGCAGGTTAATAAATTCGTTCATGCTGCTGTATTTATATTATTGTGCTTCTTATTTTTAGTTGTTTCCAGGTCAGAATTGTTTATGCACGGATATAATATAACAGCGTGATCTGCGATGGATTATTTTTTATTTGGCATCTTCTTCGTTAACTGTACCAATTATTGAATCCTGGATGCATTGCAGGTTCACCAAGAAATCCTAGGCAGGCTCCCTTGGCAGCGTTGAGTCTTAGTAGATTCTAGAATATCAACTGCAAACTGCTTCAACTGCAAACATGATTTGAGTTTATATTTTGGTTTCTTGTCTTGGCTAGTTTGTATTCTACTGCTTCAACTGCAAACATGATTTTGAGTTTATATTTTGTATTCTTGTCTTGGCTAGTTGGCTCCGGAGGTGGCAAAATCTGACCCGACCAAAAATTCCGTCCGACCTGATCTGTGTTTCAGGGAAAGTCAAATTGGCTCGAACCCGACATGACATGCGTTTCAAGAAAAATCAAATTGACTTGATCCCGAACAACCCAAGACCCGAGATGACCTGGGAATAGAGGTGCAAAATCTGATCAGACCCGACTCAAAAAATGTTGGCAGACATCGACCCGATACCCAACCCGACAATGTCATTTTCATTTGACCAAACGGACCCGACCCGACAATCTGCCACCTATAGTTGGCTCTTTTATATTTCTAAGAAAATGAAAACTATAGTAACAAAGATTAAACACCAAATATGATGTTATCATTTTATCTTTTTAATGCAACAGGATTGTAAAACTATTGGAAATTTAGCTTTATAAATACAGTTTACTACAACTAATTTTTCTTTCGCGTATGATGAAAATTATGCTTATAGATAAAGAACCATATGCAATTACCTTGTTTCTGTGATGATGCATACACATATCATTTTAAATATGCAAAACTTGTTTGTATAATATTAAGTATGAAACTTTCTTATCGTACACGTCATTGATATGTTGTATAATTGATTATTTTAAAAGAGCAAAATTGCAAGTTCTATAATTTATTGTGTGCTTGTACACGACGGAGTAGAATATTCTAATGATGTCAACAACATAGGAAAAAAAATGATATATTTTTTTGAATAGTAGAAAAAAATGATAGAAAAATCATAACATGTACTTGTGAGAATGATTATGAACATTTGAATGACTTTCAATACACATGAAATCAAATCAAAATACATAAATTTAAGTTCTTAAGCTGAGGGATAGGACAAACAATATATGTGTCCACACTCAAGTTTCAAAATGACCATATAGCCTATAATTTCATTCAATTTGAATCGGGCTAACAGGTTAAATTAAGTTTAAATTGTCAAACATGTCTGATTTAGTACAAATGGTTAGATCTACCAATACTTGGTGAATAAAAAAAAGAAAATTTGCAGGCCTCATAACATTACTTGGACAAGTATGAATGAGCCCCACGGCGTTTTCCATGTGCTTTTCATCTTAAACATACACCACACATGCTTTAGTCTCAGTAGCGGAGGGAGTATAAAATTGCAGTGGGTTCAGTCCATGTAACTTAAGTACATTTTTATAAAAAAAGTAGTTAAAAATACATATTGAAAAGAAAATTTATAAAATCCAGTGGTGTCATTTACACCCATAATCACAAGAGTAGCTCCGCCACTGTTTAGTCTCCTTGGTAGTTCAATCAAACACATCCTCCGTGGTATGGATTAAGAACCCATTATTTAGATCTTAATTTTGTCTAAGGTTCTGCACTTCTATCCTTAAATCAGCCTTCTTGAGGTTTATCTCCTCTTATTATATTGAGGAGGGATCCATTGACGATGGGAGTTTTCAAAAATTTGTAAAAATTCACAAAAACTCTTAAAAATGAAAAATAGTTTATGGATATATTTCTTAACTTATAAATTGATTGTGTTTCAAATTTCAATCAATTTGAACATCGTTTGATGCCTTATCAAAATTTTGTGTATTTTTTAACGGTTGTAATTTAACGGATCATTAAAGAGCTATCAAATATCGCTCAAATTAAATATAATCGGAAACATAATCAATCTATAAGTTAAATAATACTTCCGTAAGCTTTTTCTATTTTAAGATTTTTTATGAATTTTTGTAAAATTTTGAAAGATATGATTGTCAATATTGTCAAAAAACCCATTGTCAATGGATCCCTCCTCTATTATATTAGCTCCTCTTTGGGAGCGGGATAAGTTAGAGATAAAGGTATTTATCTCTGTTACCTCTGCCAAACGGTGCATTAGTTTGCATTAGTTATTTCTACCATTTTATCTCTTTCTTATCACCACAAATACTGGCGATAAGCCATTTATCTCTGAGATAAAGCTTTATATACCATGTACTATCCCAAAAGATATCCCGAAAATCTTACCAAACATTCGTTCAAAAAATCAAAGGATAAGCTGAGATAGAGTTTATCTCGAGATAAATTTAACCCTTGATTTATCTCATTGCCAAACAGACCCTTAGGATTTAGGTCCATTGGAACTCAGTACGGGCTAAAATTCAATTCACACTGTATTACTGATTGGGCCCTCCAAAAGATCGATCGAGGATTTTATTTTTCTTAGTTGTTTGGTATTATAATAGGTAAAGCGGGGATGATGTTTTTTTCCTGAATGAACAGTACATCCCCTCTTTTAAGCAGTCCGATTAAAATCCAAAGGCCATCATTGTCCTTGCTGATGTGTGCTGACGTCAACATTTTTTTTTTTTAATTCCTTTCAAAGGTTAGACATACAGACTCACGATAGCTTAGAGGTGATAAATTTTGACCCGACCCGAAAAACCTACCCGACCCGCTTGATCCGAAACCCGACCTGACCCGAGTTTCGGGGAAAGTCAAACTGACCCGAATCCGACCCGACCCGACCCGACCGTGTTTCAGGAAAAGTTAGACTAACCCGAACCCGACTCGACCTGAGAATAGAGGGGCAAAATCTGACCAAACCCGACTCAACCTGAAAATAGAGGTGCAAAATCTGACAGACCCGAAAAACCCACCCGACCCGAAAAATTGCTAGCAGACGTCAACCCGATACTCGACCCCACCTGACCCGAACTCGACCCCACCCAAAAAATACCAGCAGTCGTCAACCTGATACCCAACCCGACCCGAACCCGAACCCGACCCAACCCGACAATCTGCCACCTGTACGATAGTTGTTGCGGCAAAGCCGCAACTAACCAAGAAACTAGTTCTGTTTAAAAGTTGATATCGAAGGACCAAACTGAGGTCAGTGGCTCTTGAAAACTTTGATGTATACTGCATTGGCGGAGCCAAAATTTTTTTCTATGGGGGTCAATTATTATACTAAATTTTGTTATATATGTACAATAATCACAATAACAAAATAAAAATACAACTATGGGGTTCACAATAGAATAATTTTACATATTTTATGGGGTTCAAATACATATATTCTTAATAAAATGCTTGGGTGATATAGCAAATATTACTTAAATTTGTGCAATCTGGGTATTGAATGGGGGACATTGAACCCCATTTGCTCAATGTAGATTTTCCCAGTATACATCTTTCGAGTTTTAGTCATATGCTATATAAATATGCAGCAGAATTTACTTCTGTTATACATACTAGAGCTGTGAAAGCCCAAAAAAAATTAAAATTATATAAATTAATAAACATTAAAAATAAATATACATTTTTCGTTAATATATCATATTAAATAAATATTGAACTTAACATATTTTCTATACAATATATTTTTAACTACATATTAATTCATATAAAAGAATACAAAGAGTCGTAAATATTTTGAGTCTTAAATGGTTCTTTAGACAAATTATAGTATCTCTTTAATGAAAAAAGAAAAATTAATTTGAACCATTTGATTAAGATAAAGAAGAGAGAGAAACAAAATAAATGGTCAAAATTAATGATGATGTAACATAGCTAAAAAGTTTGGAAGCTTACCATCTTTCTGGAGTATGAGTTCCTTTAGTCATTGTACCATTTATTGGAACGTGGAGAAAACAACTAATTAATTACAACTAAAGGAAACGAAACAGAAAAAAATCAAAAATTACATGAAACAAGTTGAAATGGTTAATAATGCTTCTAGTTTCTTGATATGTTTTACAAATGGTGATTGTTTACATGCTGCCCAAATCAGGCATTTCATTTCCACTACAGTGAATTAAGTACTGACAACCTACTCTGCATACTACCCATCAAATTTGCTGCTTAAGGGCATGCTTCAATTGAACCTTCTTTCCTTCTACCCTTGCCTCCAGTAGCTTCGACTTGAGGCTCTGCTTCTGGACCCCACGTGGCCACTCGACGTACCCGTTCATGCTGTGAGCCGCATGCTGGTTCACTGAATCAGGGGAGCTCCACTGAGCCGGAATTGGCGAGCCCAAACCTGTCTTGTGCGATTTTAAGTCAGGTGAATTGCTTGCGTTCGACACTCTTCCGTTCGATATCTCCCCGCTGAACTTCTTGCAATCGTCACCGTTAGCGTTGGATGATCTCCACAGTTTCATGATGGATGAACCCTTCTTTTTGTAACGCCTGGCGTTGGTTGAGCAGACCTCACTTGTCTCGTCCCAATCCGTACCAGTACCACTAACTGATCCATTGTTCGGCTTGTAGACTCCGTTGTTGACAGAGGGTTCACTGCCCTCCAGAGAGTTGCTCGAGCCACGTTCATCTAAATTGCTAACTGTCTCCCATCCACTCTCATCTTCTATCTCCCCATCCCCACTACTCACCCCATTACCAACTCGGTTTGCCGGTTTCTCAAGGAAGATGTCTGTGTCAGGACTATTACACTCCCCATTGGTATGGCACTCTTCAATGTCTTTCTCATGGACCTCCTCTTCTTGGGTCCTCAGTTCTTCAAAAACCGAGAATATATCTTCTGACGAGCGGGGTCGTTGATATGTGAACTCCTTCATGTTACGCAACTTAGCTCTACTAACTGCCTCCATTAAAATCTCAGCCTCTCTCACAGCCTCCTTGGTTACATCATGACCCAACTTTCCTCGTATAAAGGCATCAAGGTGAGTCTGCAAGTCCGATAGCTCCTTGTACTTATTTTCTAGTGCCAATTTTGCATCAAGTAATTTCATTTGTACTCTCTCTTCACGCCACACTTCAGCCATTTGAAGCATCTTTCTCTCTTCTTCAATTTCTTCTCTTGTTTTTAGGGTTTCTCGTTTTAATGACTCGACCTCAGCCTTGTCGTCTGCTATTTCTTTGGCAAGTTCATCACATACCTCCTCCATTAATTCACGTGCCTTTCTTTCCTTCTCATAGTCTTGCAAATACCTACCATTATAAAAAAATTCATTACAACATGGGTCTAATAGTAAAATACAAATCTTGGTTGGATGGCACAAAGCTGTTCATGTAAAGTATTCAGCTTGTAACTTTAAAAGAGATTTTATATGAATATATAAAGGAAAACAATTAATTAGGTACAACAAGATTAATTATTAAAAGTCAGGAATAAACTCCATTTCTGGATCTTGAAGACAACTAAGATACTCATTACTAATTTCAGGAACTTAATTCTTGCTTTCATAATATGATAACAACCATGTTTCCAGATTTATACTACATGTAAATTAATGTATCGATATCAAAAAGTGTAACTTTTTTGCAAAATTAAAGTAGGAACATAAATAAAATATTTTAAGGACTACAAAAGCTAAACATCAGGTACATAAACAGATCTATGACTGCTAAAGAAGCTTACGTGCTTTACTAAATTAGAAATTCCAGACGTTCTTCCAGAAAATTGTGCATCTTTGCTACTGTGTTTTAAAGAACCAACAGAAAAGGCTGATGCCAGATATTAGTATACGACATCATCTCTAAATTTTGCCAATAGCGTACCTCTTTGACGACATCTTAGCTTCCGCAAGCTCATTGACAAGCTTCGAATTCAAAATTTCAAGCCTATGGCGATTTTTCCTCTCACGGCTCAGATCATCCTTTACTGCCTCCATAATACTCCGGATCTTTTCGTGTTCCCGTGTTCTCCACAAAGCCTTCTCTTCAGCCACTTTTCGTAGGAAATGGTCCAACTTTTTCTTCGTGCGCCGCCTTTCGGCCTCCAGATCACTGACACGGGCCCTCGCTTCATCCAGTTCCGCCTGAATGGAGGAGATCGAGGCGGCCGCAACAGCGCCAGGTTTGTAGTCCAGAAGCTTTTGCTTGAAGAACGTTTGGTGTGTCTCACTGTCCCACTTCGTTGCCGTCTCTGCTGTGCTGTGTGGCGATTCGGCGTAGATTTCGTTCTACAGACATAAAAAGTAATTCCAATTATTATTATCAAAACAAATAGGAAATATAATGAGAGATGCACCTTAATGATTAGAAATTATTTAAAATTTAGAGGTACCTCGTGAGAGATGTAACAATGTAGGCCGTCTTTCGTGCTGCTGCGACTTACCGTTCTTACTTGGTCGCACACTTTCAGTTTCTGTTGGCTGCTCGGATCCGGCTGTAATTCAGAGAAACAATTTTGTTATTACTTATTACCAACCAATATAAGAAAAAAAAAAAAAGCAAAGAAATATAGAAAAGAAAAGAAAGAAATAATGCTGTGAAAATGCCCAATTGGATTAAATCCACATTTAGCTAAAAAAGAACTTCACTTTCTGAAAAAATGTACCACATCACTTATTCACTTTGCTAAAAAGTGAAATCAATTGAGTTTCCGAAAATATCATCAGTGAGTATAGACTATAGAGCTTCTTTCCCAATAAGATATCAACTCAATTGAGCAGAGATGAGTGAGCTCCATTAACAGGAAGCAAGAGAACCAGTACAGATCTCATAACACGCACCTCAAACCCTAGTTTCCAGATCGCGGCAGCGAGTTTCCTGGCCGAGGAGGCGGACGTCACAGCTCCGGCAGCACTCTCCGTCTGTTCATCAGCTTTCAAACTCCCATTCTTCCACTGGAGGAGAGGAGTGGGCGGCGCGGTCCGGCCGCCGCAAGAGGAGGAAGCAGTACCAGAACCAGAACCCTTCCTAGCTCCAGTTCCTCCTCCAACCACGACCCGGCGGCGGCGGCGGCGGGGGCGGGGGAGCGGGAGGTCGGCGTGCGTCGGCGACGGCTTCATCTTGGTCGGCCGGAGTTAGAGCGCGTACATGCCCACCTGCATTGCGGTAGTAGAAGAGGAAGAAGAGGGTTGGGGTTTGGAGAGGAAGAAGTGAAGAGAGGAGAGAGTGAGATCTGTTGTTGGGGTTGGGTTCAGTTCAGTAAATGCGAATAATAGAGAAAGAAAAAAGAAAGGGAAAAAAAAGAAAGAAGAAATGAAATGAGAAATTGGTGATAGTTTTTATAGTTTATTTATAGTTATAAACTCTCTATGCACGTTTGTATCCGCTACAGCGATAATCATACCCTATTACAATTCTACCGTTGGATCTGCCTTAAGATTTGTGAAAATCATCTCAAGAAACTCGTCCTATAATCCTTCTCGTTGATTCGCTGCGCAGTGAAATACTGCGCTGCATAGGATGAGCACGCTACCGCGACCGGAGTTGTCTATGAGACACTGACGGGTCGGCCCCGCAGTCAGAGGGTACTGTTGTTGATAAAATCTGAGCCGTTTAAATTTGATCGCACGGGTGGTGTTGGCTGTGGAGCATCTGGGCGTAGATTTTGTTATGGTAGCGGATGGGGGCGGTAGTTTAACTAGTTTGTGTGCATATGGGCGAATTCAAATCGGCTGTTATTCCAGATAGAATAACAGGACCCTACTATTCTAATTTAGACCGTTGGATCAGAATAAACGGTTCAGATCTATTTGAGAAAGACCCCTAAAATCTAAAGTGGACCGATCACATCCGTCCGTTTCGATTGAACGGCCCAAATTAGAGTAATAGGGTCCTGTTTTTCTCTGAGAATAACAGCAGATATGGACTCGCATATGGGCAGCACCGTCCGGAAGGAGACGCGATAACAAGACAAGAAAGTGGGTGCCCACGGGCAGCGAGAGGGCCTACCTTGAGGGGCCTCCTCAGTTACCAAAATTAAATGTGATAGGTGGATAGATGAGAATAAAACGAAATGCATATATGAAAAATGATGATAACGATAAGTACTAATCCTATTTTTTGTAAACTGAATTTTATGTATTGGGGTGGATTATGGAGTAGGGTCCGCAATATTCAACAATTGTGTGTGATTTTATTTTTATTTTTTAGGGATTATGCCACGACAAACTAATAAATTGGACGACACGTATTTACCAGTTCTATTATTAATAAATTTATAAATTGATCAGATTATCAATCATAGACCAATCAATCATCATAAAAATATTTTTATTCAATCTCTACAACAACATTTGCCCAAAAAGACGCGAATTTTGATGAAACATATATATAAAATATAAAATTTGGTAATTTTGAATTGTTTTGCTACCTTCCGACATGCAGAACACCAAAAATTAGTTGGTAAGATGCAGAATACAAGGAGAGTTAAATAGTGACAATATCTTCATTAGCGGCGGTCAAGTGATAACAAATAATTAACAATGAGACAACCAATTCAACAACCCCTAATTTTTATTTAGGGGGAAATTAATATAATGTTAAGCGGCATTGTTTTTAATTATCATCTATAAGAACATTTTTTTTACA
Source organism: Cyperus esculentus (assembly GCA_030179965.1). Classification (NCBI taxonomy): domain Eukaryota; kingdom Viridiplantae; phylum Streptophyta; class Magnoliopsida; order Poales; family Cyperaceae; genus Cyperus; species Cyperus esculentus. The sequence goes on along the minus strand of JASGLE010000005.1, from coordinate 1,809,630 downwards.
TAAATTTATTTGATAATCATTTTTTGTTTTATCTTTTTTTTTTTTAATTTGACGTCTATATTATATGACTTGTCTCATAAATCATTTGAACTCCATGGAAGAATATAATAAGCACATATTTTAGTAATAAAACAAATAATAGGCTAACTAAATTAACTTGGGAGAAAAAAAATATAACTTACTAATTAATTTATATTGTGACAATTGATCACAAAAGTCAATAATGTGACATATGAGATACTTAACCAAATACTAATAATGAACTTTAATAACACTATTACAAATTTAACTAAATGCCACTCTTTGGCAAGTTCTCTTGGAAAATGCCACAAAACCATATATACAAAAAGCTCACAACAAAATAATAGACCGGTGATGGCGAAAGCTAAACAAAAAGACAAATAACAAATATTAATAATGAGTATGTATGACCAAACAATAATTATACTTTAATTAGTTAGGCAGATACCAAGTCAAATTTGACCAAAAGATGTATTATACTTTTGCCACTCTGGGCACATGATCCAACTCAACAAAATTCATGCATATATATCTTGATTGATTGATGACCAATTGGCCAATAGTTAGAGTCTAGAGAGGTGGCAGAACCTGACCGAGAAACCAGCCCAACCCGATCCGATTTGAGATCAAACAGCATGCAATCCAACTTAAATCAACATACGATAAAAAAAAAGTCGATATTAAAATTGACCAGACCCGATCCACCCATCACCCGACCTGAGATCTTCTAGAAAGTTCTAACCCGACCCGAACCCAAACCCGAATCCGACCCACCCGCCTGATTTGCCACCTCTACCAATAGTCCATTCATGGCATTCATGGATTGTGCACCCACTAGTCACGGCATTCTTATTCTAGTTTGCCCAAATTTAATATCTAGTGGTAGTGGGTCTATGCAAAGAAGGTACATTTCACATGATCAGTGAGTTCATGATATATACCTAAGATCTTCCAAAGACATGTAGATGTATATATATATATGGACAATGATACCATGCCACAACTTTGCCCCCACAACTCTGTGATGAGGTGGCATATGAGTGAGGAGGGTTATTTTTGTAAAATTTTGTGGGGGCGGAGGTATATTTTTGTAAGATTGTGAGGGTCATTTTTGTAAAAAAATTTCATGGTAGGATAATTTTGTAAATTTCCTTAGAAATAAAGGATATTTCTGTAAAATTTTCTGAAAAGAGGGATATTTTTGTAAATTTTTTCCAAGTGCATTGGGGTGTTTTGGAGGCATTGTGTGTGGCAAGTTATATTTATCCTATATATATATAGTCCTGTCTATCAATTCATGGATCATGGGGCATGCAATTAATAATATGGTTTGAAAGAAATTAATTAAAGCTTGTTAATTAATTAACAAAGTAATTAAATGGACAACTTTTTAAAAAAAATATATATAAATAAATAAAGATGAAGCCTTATATAGGGGTCCATATAATATGGGGGTATTTAAATTTAACTATCCCCAAAGATTGAAGATTAGCTAGTTTTGATTAGGTACAAGTGTAGTAGTGGGGTGCCAATGTTGCCATGTGACACCACTCTATAGCTAGCTAGGAATTCATATCTCCTGTTATCCTAAATGGGATAACAGGACCTGTTATTCTCTTTTGGGCCGTCGGATTATAATCAATGGACTAGGTTTATTTCAAAAGACCCCCTATTATCTAAACTGGTCCGATCTGGTCCGTCCGTTTTGATCTAACGGTTGAGGAAGGAATAACAGGGTCCTGTTATTCTCTTAGAATAACAGCAGATTCGGACTCAGCTAGCTAGAGATCTTAAACACAGAAACAATTTGTTGTGGGTGATTTATTTTTTTTCTTCTTTATGGGAGTTTGGTCGTATTAATTAAAAACTTTGACGATGTAGTACGGATGTGGAGTTGCTGCCTCATATCATATATAGTAGCAAGCAGCTGGATATATATGGTCCATTAATTATTCTTAATTAATAAGAGTATGAAATTCAAAAAATAATTTATGAAATATATATTTTATGATGAATTTAATGAATATATATATACGAGGTGTGATATATATTGCTGTTTTAGAAATAGAATTTCAGATAGATATATATATATTAGGAGGAGAAGTTAATTTCGAATATCACATTTAATTACATCCTGGTGAATAGTATACTTCACCTGTGATGGTCCTGTTGCATTTGCCGTGAGCAGTCATCAAATTGTCTGCTACTATAATTCTACATGTGAATGTCAAGGCTCCGCATATAACTTTATCAGAAAGAGTAATAGTTAAGAGTCCATAGAGAAACCATCTATAGCGTTCATAGGTTACATTCCGGGATGTATTCGTTACATTTCGGGACGCATCTGTTAGTACATTTTATATACGTTTATGAATGTATGGACGATTTTGTAACATTTCGATCTACTGGAGTAACCGTCCATACGTTGATAGAATACAAATTTTATAACACTTACATACAAGTTGTAACAATTTACATCTAATTTGTAACTTTTAAACTCTATGGACAGTCCATGTACTGACTCTATGTAGTACTAACTTTATTTTGTGTGTGTGTGTGTGTGTGTGTTTTTTTTTTTCTTTCTCAGGATATTTTATTAAGAGTTGGTTTGTTTGAACATGACTGAATAACAACTGATCGTAGAAGGAATTAACAACTAGCTACCAGTCTACCACGGTAACACCAAGAATAAAATGAAAAGAAAGAGGAAAGTACATCAAGAACTTAATGTATTAAATCACATAATAAGGGTACTGTAATTTCATTTGAAATGTTGATGCTAAATAAGTATGAGAAATTGAGTTCTGCTTCTGCAGGCATATATATATACAACTAAAATAAATTATGATATATACGACCATTTTTAAAGTACACTCGAGAACATGTTAATTAGTAGGTTCCAATTTCACTGGACAGATATGCGTATCATAAAAAATTATGAACAGAAACTATTTCATGAACTAAGATAAAGGACAAGCTTAATTTACTGTGATCCCACCATATCTTTTCTCTTCTGATCTTCTCATCTTGAACAGTAAATAAAATATTCCTGCAGTATTCAAATAAAAAAATTGAATATATAAAGAGAAAGTAAGCGGACTTGATCGATTTTTAATTGCGGTCCCACTATTTTTTTTTTTTGGTCATACGGACCTAAGATTAAGAACAACAAAATCTCTGAATTACATGAAAACGAAAAGATATCAAAGAAAATTAAATCATCAGTAAAAGGATCTTGTTGTCCTTAATTAACGAAGGAAATTGTGACTTCTGAGTGTGTATTATTGCTTAGAGGAAGATCAATCGAGTTGTGTTTGGGGGTAAAAAAAAAAAATTAAGAGTGTTTTGATTGATTAATGATGAGTTTTAGTTGTTGGTAGTTACGAAATTAGTACTAAATTATAGTTACTAGAGCACACTTTTCATTTCTTTTCAATTTATCATAGGATTCAGAAGTTTCAATTTTCTCTTGTCACATAAAAATTGACGTATCATAACAAAACTCTACTTTTAATTCATCGATAATATAAGTAAAATAATAACACAATTAAGTTGAATTATAAACTTAATACAAATAACTTGAATATATAATAAGTCATTAATATGAATATAACTCATTTAACTTAAGTTATTGAAGTCGAATTCCTATGTTTTTTTTTTTTTTGTGATATATATGAGAGTAAAAACCATTCAACTTTAAATGTCTATAAAATATCCTTCATCCAAAATTTCGAATCGACGACCTCCTTCACCGAGAGCATTGCCCTTAACCACTAAACTAAAAATTGGTTCTAGTATTGTACAGTATCAGTATGTCTTACAAATCCTGATTTCGTAATGAATAATATGGTAAAACTAGATCTGATGAGCTAAAAAAAAAACAATGCAATAAACAAGTAATTAATATTTAACAGCGATCACAAGAATCATTTTCAAAAATCAGAATAACTTATCTGGCTTTAATATATTTGAAGATGATTTGAAAATTAATTCTTATTAGTTACCACGCAGCTCATCTGAATTAATACAAGATAAATAAATAAATAAATAGTCTCGATCAATTCCCTGGGGTTCAATCCGTGTTAATTGATACTTCTTCTGATTTACAAATTTGAATTTTTTCAAATTAACAATTGTTATTTGTTAGTTAACTACTCCATCCAAATTACAATACAATATGTTAAACCCTTAATTAGTAGATATAATTAAGCAATAATCTTGAAATCTTTGGATGAACTGCAAGTCCTTTCGGATATCCACTGAGCTCTACATATATTGCTACTTATTTAGACTAATGTATAAGTTTTTGATATCATAAAAGGCACTCATGCTTTTGTTTAACATGCAGAAGAAGATTGCAAAAGTTTATTATTACGAAAATTTGAGCAAACTATTTAATTTACTTGTTTATTTTTTCCTTTATTTCTGTATTTTAAGTTGGCAGCCGCTGCCTACTATTCAAAAAAAAAAAAAAATTTGCAATGTAGCAGTATATATATATATATATATATATATATATATATAGCACAAAACCAGAATGAATGAATGAACATGAAGTTTATTAATTTCTTTCGTCTTCAATATATATAATTCTAGACACTTTTCATTAATATTATCTTGCAGTTATATATATCCAAATTTGTCTAAAAAAATGACATAATTGTTGATAATTCAATAACTAAAGGTGGACAATATCCTGAACTTGTCAGTTGTCACAGCAAAGATATATAGTATGAGACATATTTTTAAGAGTAGATATATAAGCCTGGTAAAAAAATAAAAATACTGTAATTTTCTATCAGTGAGTATATATATAAAGAAATTAACTCTGAAGGTAAATATACATAAATATTACTGTTTCAGAATTTCACAGTTTTCAATTGGAATGTCAATTAAGATGTCCAGATGTCATATATGCATCAAGTTCAAGAAGCAGAATTGCAGTTGCCTTGGATCAAGTGACATTAATTGCTATCTCAATATCTCATTGATTTATATATTACAAGATAATAAGAAGGATCAGAAAAGTTAATTTACTAGCTAGATTTACAGCAATTTAATTAGTGGTATATATATACTGTTTGTGACTTTCTGTAAAGCAAATCGTGGCCATCGAGCGTATTAAAGTAATGTACTTAATTATATAAGATTGGAGTGCATATATAACTGCATGCATATACTGTGAAGTGTATGAATAACAGCGCAGAAAAATTATATATGTACATATATATATATACCATGCATATATTCAAATTTGCATGCACAAGGAAATTAATTACGACACTGAATTAAGAATTTATATATATATCTTATATAGTTATATGCAATTTTGTAATATAAAGATTACGTGGCAAATTGCAGCTTAATAATGCACGGATTATATATTGAAAAAGTGAAATATAATTTTAGTAATTTGAAAAGGAATCATGTATGCCACAACATAAATTATTAGATTGTCATTAATTTTGTTGTGAAAGATTTCAAAACAGAAGTTGACCGTCTGATCATTCACATGCCGGGCAGATTTTATTTGTAGGAGAAGATATATTTTTTTAGAGCAGATAGTGTATATAATATATTTATATATATATTGCATGCTGCCTAGCTACTGAAAAATACTGTAAATTCCTGGCAGTGAGTATATATAAACAAACTAACTGTGCTGGTAAATATAGATATCTATATATTACTGTTTCAGAATTTCACAGTTTTCAATTGGAATGTCAAGATGTGATCATCAAGTTCAAGAAGCAGAAAGAATTGCAGTTTGCATGCCTTGGATCAAGTGACATTAATTGCTTTCTGATCATTGATAATATTTATTAATCAGAAGATGTATAAGAGAGGCCACCAGTTAATTTACTAGCTAGATTTACAGCTAATTATATATATAATTAATATCAATTTATATTGGGTACGACTATATGTGACTTTATTTAAAGCAAATCGTGGCCATCGAGTGCATTAAAGTAATGTACTTAATTATGTAGGAATCACAGATTGGAGTGCATACACTATGAATAACAGCATAGAGAACAATATGTACTGGTTTCTTTTGTTAACTGGTACATATGATGAATTTTAATTTGAACCATAATCGAAATTTTAGGCATGACAAAGTATAATTTAGACCGTTAGCATTTCAGAATGACATTTCATAATAAAATGCAAACGTTTTCATATTAGTCTGGCTCATCTCTATTATATTATGAGATACAATTTTGTATTGATTTCATATAAAGCAATGAAAGTTGGCCCAAGAATTGTGGGAGCTTATATTTTCAACTTAATACATGCAAATTCTCAGTTTAATACACGAATTAGAAGAAGGAACTAAATTTTAATAATTCGAAGAAAAAAAATGATGCACTGTCGACTCCTGCATGGTGCATTTTTTTTTTTATTGAGGCACATGAGACACATGATTAGTATAACTAATAACAGATTACAAACTTAATAACAATAATAGAATTTGTATTTGTGAAGATCATATATATATCTACATAAGGAATCCACACTCATCAGATCAAGCTTGGTCGGTAGATGAATTTGAAACCTTTTTTTCATAAATATAATTAACATGCTACACGAGAGGAAAAAAAGAATTAATTTCTTTCTTTCTTTCTTTTCTATATTGAGCCAAGAGGAGCAATGATTCACCTCACAGGCTCACATGCAAAGACTCCATGATGCTAAGAATGCATGTGAGAAGATGGCCTTTTAACTTCAAGAGTTCGATTGATTAAATTAAATTAAATTAACTATGGAATTTTGTTTATGCAATTAACCATGGGCGTAGGGGCTGCACTAGAGGTGGCAAATTTTGACCTAACCTGAAAAACCCGCCCGATCTGACCTGACCCGACCCGTATTCTAGGGAAAGTCAGACTGACTCGAACCGGACCCGAACCCGACCCGACTCGGGAATAGAGGTGCAAAATTTGACCAAAAACGACCAAAACCAAAAAACCCGCCCAACCCGGACCCGAACCCGACCCGACCCGAAAAAATACCGGCAGCCGTCAACCTGATATCCGACCCGACCCGACATTTCCAATTGGTCAAACTGACCCGACTCTACCCGAAACCGACCTGACCCGACCCGACCCGGGAATCTGCCACCTCTAGGCTGCACTGACATGTATGTATATATGATTATATGACAAACGGCTGTTTAATTGAACCCAATTTTTTCATGGAGGAGGAGTAGCATTAATGCTAATAATCGAACTTATTAATTAAATCGCAGTGATATATTTGTCAAAAATAAGTATAATAGATTCAAGACAAAAGGAATTATTGTTTTTGTTTCACCTTCTTCAAAATCTCACAAACCGAATTTTAAATAGCCTATCCAATTTGCTAAACATAATCGACATATTGAAATATGGTGGAATACCAAATTGTATCATTGATGATTTGAATCACTTGATAATGCCTATTTTGACAATATTTATATATAAAAGAATTTCTAATAAATTCGAAACAAATATGAAGGAAAGAGTTTCTCTTCAATTTATATTATACTAGAGCAGTAACTCGGGTTTCGCCTTGAAATATAATAACAAAAAAATAGTAAAGCTTATAAAATAAAATTATTTATTTAAAAAAAATTAAACATAATTTTAAAGCTTTTGATGTAAATAATGATGATGATGTATAATTTATAAATAATAGTACATAAAAGTTGGACCACTTTAAGGATTAAATTTTGTCTTAGACATATCATATCATCTTATTAAATGGGGAGAGAGGATAAATATAAACTATTGGATCAAAATAGATGAAGAGATTTAAACAAAATCAATGGTTAATAATATTGATGATGTGCTTGGAGAGTTACCCTCTTTCTGGTTTATAGATTATGTTGTGTTCTGATTTCGTGTTATCTAAAATTCCATCAACGATCATTTCAATCCTTAATTCTGCAATTGACCTAGATGAGAAACTATGATACTTTACTGATGCAAAATTTGAAATACATCCACAAGTTGAACAACTTCTTTACCATTATTTTTTAATTGGTTGTTAAAATAACTATTATCAAGTGATCCATTTAAATTTAATGATATCCGTGATTCGTAACATAATAAAAAAATTCAATATAAATTATGATGTTCATAGTTCAAACTAAACATGTAAATTTGAAAAACAGTAAGATCTGACCCCGAATATTCCAAATTTCCCATACACATCTGCATATGGTGAAACTTCAAAGAATTCGGATATTCCTTCTCAAAAATAGAGAAGAATATTAAAAGTCAAAAGCCATGATTTTTTTTTTTCTGGCAACCATAGAGTACAACGATATGTAAAGTTAGTAGTACAACGAGTTAATGCTTGAATGTCATGTTGTCAATAAAAATAAGATACGGCGAGTACAACACTTATCACTTGTACAATGATTCTCTTCTGAATTCTGAGTTCTGACTCTCCTGAGCATCATTCATTACTGGTTGTACACTTGTACTTATTTATGGAGCAACTGTTTGTTTATCTTTCATGTAATAATGTCGAAGTTTAGTTTTGCTCGTTCATGAACTAAAACATATATTCAATTTTCTTTGGTTTTTGCTAAGAGATGAGATGATCGGTCAATACTCCTGTTTTGAGACCTCTTTTGGTTTTTGAACTTTCAATTTCCTGTTTGAGTCCTTAAAACTAAAAACGTACGTCGACATCACTAGTCATGGCGATGTAGAAAGGACACACTTAAGTTTTATGTAATTGGAAATGGTTAACCCTGCGTTTGGTAGCCGTAGTAAAATTGATTTAAGCTCTTAAATCAGTTTTAAATCACCAAATGGAAGTGATTTAAGGTGTAGTAAGTTAACGTTGCTATATAGGTGTAGTAAACTAAATTACCAACATTTCACATCTTTTACATATAACATCAACTCTACTTTATCTATTTACTTCACTACCACCAAATACCACTGTTTTAAGGTGATTTAATGTTTTACTCCGCTTTAACTTACTACACTCGCCAAACGGGGGGTAAGTGGATAAAATAGATACTAAAACAAGAACAAAGCCTTTAAGCCTTTAGCCTAGTAGCTAAGGGCAACACTTGCCGTGTGGGAGGTCACGGATTCGAAACTCGGATGAGAGTCTTTTATAGACATTTAAATTTGAGTGACTTGATCCTCATCTTTATCTCAAAACAAAATGGAAAATAAAATGCCTTCTTGATAGGATATTAAGATGCCTCCTTTTTATTCATAGTTATCACTCACGTGATTAACAGAATTAGCACGTATGGATTAACAGAATTACCACGTATGGATGCTGCTTCTATCATTCACGCCATCATACATTGCCAAATTGGTTATGTTGTTGGTTGGTATACTAAACAGCCAAATCTTGTAACAGGTTCTGGCTTTGCAACCACTGTACAAAATGATGGAGCACGATCAATTATTGGAGCGTTTTCGTCTCCAACTAGTATCGACCCATAGTGTACTGAAGACCAACAGTGAACAGTCCATCGCCTAACAACTAACAGGCTAACACTGATAGCAGTTGGCAGCTTCCACAAATCTAATCCACACAGTCCATTGATTTGTTCCTTAGGAAAATGTTACACTTGAGTCTTGACACAAAACAAAGCCAGGACATTCATTAAGGGATTCACCAAGAACTACCATCACAGGCAATTATCACCGAAACAATAATATCCTGACTCAACTGAAAAGATCCATGCAAAGTAAATTAAAACTGTTAAACGATGAATGCCTGAAAGTAAAAGGGTTGAAAAACTATTAAGGACCACCATTGTCATCTCATTTCTACTTTCGATTGGCCCAAATCAACCAAAAGCAGATTATCAATGGCATTTCATACCATAAGCAACAAAATATACACTACCAAAAACACTGGTAAATTGTCAAATATGAAACTACGAATACTTTTCTATGACCGATTTCTGGCTTTCATTAACATGTAATGATGTAAACCTCAACTAAACAGTCAATACCAGACAAAGGAGCGGACAAATATGATAAATGAAAGAGGAAATCAAGGTTTGAACCATTATGGATCAATATCAGGGCATATGTGTCAGCTATACCAGTACCAAGAAATTACTTAGCTTGGTACTAGCAAGATATGGAGAAAATGGCAATGTTCTGCAATAAAAAGAAATGGAAAAAGATGGAGCCAGATGTAATTAGGGCTTTTGATTGTAGATCCACTACCAAAACTTTACAAGGGATGCTACCCATTTGTACTTTCTGTAGCCAACTAAACATTAACTATGATAAAATCATCAATCAGCTTGACATTATGAAAGTAATATGCACATGATGACCAGACCAGTATTCTAGTGACATAAGACCCCTACGACACACCAAATTTAACACAACGAAAGCCTAAGAGATATTTTTTTCAACAGATTAAAACATTATAATATCCAATGATAATCCAGTTTATCACAATTTCACACCAAGTGAAGCAACAACAGATTGCCAACAATCTGCATTGCACGACAAAAGAAAGCATCAGAAATGCATGCAACCTAAACTATAATTAAATTTTGAAAAAGAATAAAGCAGCCTCAACAACACAGATTCACCATACAACACTATTTTAGCCATTAACAGACCTCGAGTGCTCATCCTCTGTAGTGCTGCATTGTGTAGCACAGGATGTGAACTGTGGGATCATCTCGAGATTCATGCCAGCACAGATCTCGAGATGATCCAACGGCTCATATCCTGCGCTACATAATGCAGAGCTACAGAGGATATGAAATCACAGACCTCCCACTCCCACCTCACCTTAAACGCACACCCTTACCACCCAGGCACCCAGATTAGAAAATAAAAATAGAAGGTCAGGTACAGGACATTGACCATTGGCAGGAAAACAATATTACAGTTGATTCACAATTATTTTACATATAATATCCCTGAAAGTTTGGACACTCCCAGATCAATTGTGAAGCTCACTATATTGACCCTATCATCTCATAGCCAGTAAACCAAATATTTTCAATGTTCAGGTTCAGCTTTTAGTTTAATCAGGTTGAGATACCAAAAAGGTTACGCTTACTAGTTACTAGTCAGATTGGGGGTTGTTTTAAACTTTTAAACATGCCCATGTTAATGAAAAAGATGAACCAAATGTTTCCAATCTCCTGGTTCAGCTTGTAATTTAATCAGGTTAAGATACCAAAAAGGTGAGGCATGCAGCATGCTAGTCAGATTGGGATATTTTTTTTTCCAACTAGTAAATAGCCCACGCGTTGCTTTGGACTGAAATTGTTATTTCTTATAATAAATTTTTAAGATAATATGTAATGTGCCTTATATTGAGGAAATTGATATGGGCCTTAAATTTTAATGGGCTGAGACATTAACGTCAACGGGCATTAACGTAATTCAACAGTTTTGATCTATCCAAGAAAATGATCAACGGCTCAGGTTTCTTATTTGGGGAGTATAGACCTTTCATGTCATTTTTTCCGGTATGCTTTTATATATAGTAAGGATAAGGATTTTTAAACATAGCCTTATTATTGAGAGGAGCATAATGATATGAAATATTGGAATTATCCACCAATACAACATTTGTGCTTTCTGTCACAAAGTATTTACGAGCTATTCGCAACTGCTATAACATGCTATAACATACAGTTCTTAATTGCCAAAACAAACTGAAAGGGATAAAACCTTCTGAGCAGCCTAGGATCCAGCATTTGGAAGAGCAGCCATGAAAGAGTTGTACGAAGACTCGAGGTCAAAGTGAAGCTGCCGAGCCTGCTGTTCTGTCAGCTCATCGGCTGCTCCCATCTTGGCTAACCTAGCAAGCCACTCCCGCACCTTGACTTTCCCCTCAAAGTCCGGTGGCAAGAGATTGCCGGTCAGTTTGTTGAAGGAGGCTGACAGATCCGACAGTAGCGGGTGCACCTGATCAACAGCGATCATGTTGAGCTTGATCGTATCCATGGCAGTAATAAAGTTCTGCACGCACTGCGCGATCGCGGCGGCCGAGGTCGCGGCCGCGGAAGACGCGGCAGCGGAGGACGCCGCGCGGTGCTCCACGGTGGCGGGCACGCCGGAAATAATCAACCGATTCAGGGCGTGGGGGCAATCGAGCTTGTACGCGTCGGCAAAGCGCTCGATCGAGAGCACCGAGGATGCGATCGACGCCGACAGCGTCTTGAACTGCGCGATGAGCTTGAGGCACTCGGCCTCGTAGCGGTCCGAGGCGACGAGGTCGCGGATGTAGGCCTTCTCGAGCTTCTCGGTGGTCTTGATGATGGCGAAGAGATCGGCGAGGCTGTCGTGCAGCTCCCGCTCCCGCTTGTCGTGCCATAGGCGGACCTCCATGCCGGCGCCGGCGCGGCGGATTCAGGATCGCGTGTTCGCGTGCTTATCAATAGTGCGCAGCGAATCAACGATGTAGATTATAGGGGGTTTTCTTGAGATTGAGTTGCACGAATCTCAAAGCAGATCCAACGATTGGAGTACTGCGCAGTAGAGGATATAAATTGGGAATTGCGAATTGAGAATTGAGAATTGTCTTTACGCGGAAGCAGAGCGGTCTGAAAATTGTAAACGAAAATCCAAAACAAATAACTGATAGCAGGATGCTTTCAGAGAATTTATCAGCAGGAATTAAGATATCAAGCATACAAATAAACCCATATGCAGTGTAACACACTTGGCCCACCAGAGTTAGGATTGGTTAAGAAAAAGAGAAAAGGGAACAATTATATACAACTAATTGGGCCCAAATAACAAAAGATCAATTCAGCAAGGACCAAAATATCATTCCTCTACGTTCGGGTAAATTTTCTGGATAGTCACTAAACTTTACTCTCAATTTATAATTGGTCACTGAATTTCTATTTATTCATTTTTGGCACTCAAGTTTGATATTTATCCAAATTTGGTCACTCTATTAGTTTTTCCATCCAACTTAACGGAATAATTAATATGAATTCAATTTTAAGTCTTAGACATATATTTTTTTTCCATATAGAATATATAAAATATGTGAGATGTAAGAAACAAATTAAAATTTTGTTTATTTTATTTCAAAAAAATATTTTTTTCAAAATCATTTTAATTAAAATTCTCATGTAAATTTAATTTTTAACATTTCTAAAAGTATGAAATATTTTATTGCAATATAAAAAAATAAATAAATAATGATTTGTATCATTATATTCTCACTTTTTAAGTTTTACGTTAAAAAAATATATGTGTAAACTCTAAAATTGATGTCATGTTAATTTTTTCGTTAAATTGGATAGAAAAACTAACGGAGTGACCAAATTTGGATAAACATTAAAGTTGAGTGACCAAAAATAAATAAATAGAAGTTCAGTGATCAATTATGGATATGGAGCAAACTTTAGTGACTTTCTAGAAAATTTACATGAGGAAAAAGTATCAGAGGTTGTAAAGTTGACCCTTTGCTGATTCTCAAAAAGTCAAACTTCACCCTTTGCTATTCTCAGCGGAAGTTTCAATTTCCAAAGGTAGCATTGCCCTCGTCTTCTTCTCCGACGCTTCTGGAAGCGGAGCTTGGACGATCGCTCCTTCTATTCGCCGACACCTTCCGATAAAGTGGTAAGTGGCTCCGCTCCGCTTCTTCTTTCCCGGCAGATATGTGCATTTCATTGTTATGCAAAAATCAATAATGGCCATGTATATCGCTGTATTTTTGCCCATTCATACTATGAATCGATTCTCATTTCTCAGTGATCCATTCCGATCACAAAAATTAATTACGATTCTCCATTCTTTTCTTTTTTTTTTGAAAAGAGTGGTACTCATAATATCACCAAAAAACCTTGCAAGCAGCAACAACAAACAAGTAGTCATCAAAAAAAGGAAAGGTCCTAAACTATTTGCTAATCTGATTCCCCCGGGAACATCATTGCTGCGCTGCAAGTTACTGCTTCTGAGACTAGTTAGTTTTCCATATACGCTGCACAATCATCCTAATGGGCAGCATCCAAATCCAACTTCACATAATCCTCTCGCTTGCCAACGGAAAAGTGTTCAGGAAAAGCGTTCATGGGTGGATGGTTAGAACATCATCCACCGCAACCCCATATAAGTAAATATATAAGTAAATCTGTTTAGTGGCGGAACCAACACTAGTGCTAGGTGGTGCCTGGACACACCCTTGGCCGAAAAAAAATTGTCAACCCCCAAGTTTATATAACTATTTTTTGTTGATCGGCGGAAATGATTTGATAGTTTGACCTTTATACATTTAAAAAATATTATAAATTGACAACTAATTGTACAAGTATTCATATTAAATTAGTTGTTATTAACACTGATAGTTTTATTATGTTAATTATTTTGTGCAGTATATTTTATATACTATACAAAATTCATTGCATATTAAATGAGTTAATTCAAATATCAATTAATTTAATATATATACTAACCCATGTGGTACTGATTTTGGTATCCTTTTAGTATTTACGTAGCAACTTACTATAAATTTTGTTTAAAACCTTATTGCATGACACAAATAATAGAAAAAAATCAAGCTTCTTTAACAGTTATAATTAAATTTATAGCTAGGGCCTAGCTCATACAATAAATATGTATAGTTGTTACAATTTTTGTACTTTTCTTCTTTTGCTGAAAATTTTTTGACAAGATGAAACGAAACGGAGCAACTGAGAGACAAGATAAATAAGTCATGAGACCAATTAAATAAGTATCGAATAAACTCTTCATGTTGCAAATGAGATGGATGACTCCAATATTGATCTTTCAATAAATATTCTAAATTTTGGTAGTTTAATTGAATGACTATGTACTGTCTACATATGTGTATAACAACTTGCAAGGCCTCCTAAATCTCGGCACCCCCTTCGAAACCATCATGGTTTCGCCACTGTCTGTGTTGCTGTTTTGATTTCTTTCCTTTTGCTCTAAACCAACTAAGAGCTTCTTCCAACAATTTCTGAATTGATTTTTAGTAAGCATTCTAAGTCTATGAATAAAATCCACCCTTGATTCATCATTCACTCCCAAACTAATACCATACACTGTAAAGAGGTTGCTCACTTGCTCATCTGTAAAGCCAGTATATGGGAAAATATCAACAAGGGGATTTCCTGTACCTGAGGCTTCTCCTGCTTGGGAGCGGTGGCTGAATGGCCAAAGGAGTTTCTGTGAAAGGGGCTACTCCCATCTCCAAGCCTTCCTTGATTATCTCCTCATGATTGATACCAGTATCAGTACAAGATGACGATACTGGTACCGAGCGCTCCATATCATTGCCAATACCAGTAGCTTCATCATAAAGCCCATTAACCACCTCTGTTGCTGAATTCCGTTCCATTCTATTGTTTTTAGTTTTATTTATTGAATTCTCACAAGTTTTTTATTCTGATCAGGGTGACAGTTAACCATGGCTGAATCAAGGAATTGGGCTGATCTGCCGAGAGAGCTCGCCCGTCTCATCTCCAAGAAGCTCCCAGCCGATCGCACTTACGGTCTGCGTTTCCGGGCAGTGTGCAAGAACTGGCGCTCCGCCGTTCCCCTCTCTGATCTCCCGCCTCTGCTCCCCTGGCTCATCGAGTGGGAACAACCTGACTGGAATAGTTATTTGGGACAGAATTTGCGCTTTTACTCGCTTTCTAGCAAAGAAACCGGCAAAATCCATGTTCCCAAACCTTATCACGGTATGCTATACTATGGGCCCGGCCACGGCTATCTTCTTGTTTCATCTTTGGGGGGTGACCTCTTTCTACTCGATCCCCTTGCCGGTGACGCGATCTCTTTGCCGAAATTGAATGATGAGCTTAGTATCCGGTCTTTAGGTTGTAGCAGCTCAGATCCGATACGTAACCTGTACGTGTCGTGTAATATGCCGGAAGATGGCATTGAGGGAGGGACAGCTGCTGTCTATCATGCCGACCAGAACGACTGGACATATGTTCAGGTCAGTTCTGATTATGCAGCACAGAGAACTTGTTGTTGTGATGGAGAAGTTTTTGCTACGGAGATCTTTGGTGACACGAGGGTGTTCGATGCTGTCTCAGGAGAGAGTTTGCCATATGAAGCTCCAACTCTAGATGATGAGTGGCGGGCGGACCCCCGAGTTCATGCAACTTATCTCGTCGAGTCGTGTGGAGAAGTTTTGAGAGTGACATGGTATAAGGAAGGTGACGAGTTAGTCGATCGGTTTGAAGTCTACAAGCTTCATTCGGAAACACTAGGGCAGCATAAACAGCGTGATTGGATCAAGGTTGGTGATATCAGGGATCGAATAGTGTTTCTGGATCAGGTGAATGGTTTCTCTATGAAAGCTCCGGCTGGATTCAAAGGAAATCGCATCTACTTCTTGTATGAAGACGGCGGCATACCCTGTGTGTACGACCTTGATACTAGAGAAGTGGAGATGTTGCCTTGTCCTCTTAAGAATTGTACTTGGTTTATTCCTAACCTATGCTAGTATATTCTTTATCTACATTTTTATGCCAATATATCAGCATGACTATAAAATAACTGGAAGGAAACAAGGAATTCTGTTGAACCTTTGTTGTAATTTTGTATGCTAAAGTTAAAGATGTGATGCCAGCAATTAGTTGTTCGTTTTTTTATTTGGCACAACCTTTTGGGTGTTTGTAACCTTGTTTGGCACTGCATTGTTTCCTTCCATTTCTATCTTGGTACTATTTTTCCTGGTTATATACTGATACTGGTACTGGGTTTATGCCAAAGTATAGCCCAAAGCAGCGATGCCATTCGTTGATCCATATGTATAAATTTTCATTTGTTGTGCCTCTTTTATTTTTATATATATATATACAAAGGTCTGCAACAAGCAATTGAAGAAAAAAAATTATTGATTTCCTTGGATAGCCGTGTAGAAGCTGGGAAAAATTAGAAAAGTTTCTGTAAAATCGGAGTAAAAAAAAGAAAAAGAAAATTTCAGCAGCAAACTTCTAGAATAGAGTACAGTGCCATTTTTGGTTCACTTTAATTTAACTAGAATAATGCCTCGCGTTGCTTCGGCTGCGTTAATTGAGATAAGTTGGATAAATTCTTGATGATATTTAATTTATTTTTATGACTTTATATTAATTTTTTCCAATTATATACTCTTTTGGCATTATGTTAAATTTACAAAATTTGTAAAGTTTTCCATCCGTATTTAAAAATCGGATCAATGTATTTTACATCATCTATGTGCTTCAATTATATACCTTTAATATTATATTATTATATGTCCCTTGAAGATGGGCAGTGGATGGCCCGGATGTTGTTTAGTATGGTTGTATGTTGTTTTGGGTTGTTTTAGTCTTTCTTGTGTGTTAGGTTCCACAGTTAACAGCAGCTGTTAACTTCTCAAAAAAAAAAAAAATATTACCTTATTATGTAATTGTACTTTTATTTGGACGTTAATTAAAATACACTATTATAATAAATGTACTATGAAAATATTTTGCAAAAAATTTGAATAAATACCCAATTAATAGTAATATAATAAAGTTTTTTTTTTAAATATCAGGTGCTATAGACTTTGGAAGTCAATCTCATGATCATCTTCCAACTTTTTGTGATTTTATTCAATACAATACAATTTTTATTAAGTTACCTAACAATATTTTAAAGTAAATTTTGAATTAGAAACAAAAAATACTATAATTTAGAGTATGACTTGGATACTACGCATAGTTAGCAGCAAATTTTATTATGGACTTTTGAACTGTTTGTCACTTTAGATCATTATAAATATTTGTCCCTTACGAAGGAATCAGAAAATTAAAATCTAAAAACCTGAATGGGTCGCATTATCTCTCTTATATCCTTTTTCACTCCCATGCCCACTCCACCTTCACAATTATTGTTAATTTTAAATAAAATTAATATCTATGCATAGAGCTGCATCTTGAATCTTGATAGTTTCATTCGTTTAAGTTGGGATTGCGATAAATCTTGTTATTTTAAAATGTTGATCTTGAATCTTGATCATTTTTGTCACCATTTAATTAAACAATGCAACCGTAAATTTTAAAGCAATCGAGTGGTTCATAAATCTGTAGTAAAATTTGATGACAACTACGTGTAGCACCCAAACTATTGTACGTATAATATATTCAAATTACATTAATTATATTAAATTGTTAATTAATATGACTAAATTTATCTTTTCAAATGATATTTAGTGATAAATGGATAACATGAATTTAACTTAGCTTGCATTCAGGAACTTGTGATGGTAATATAACGAAACTTATTGAAAAATAAACGGAAACATCTTGCGTTCATAGAATATATCACCATAGAAGACACAATATCACATTGTGGGTCCCACTTGTCACACTGTGGGTCCCACATGTCACTCTCTTTGTATCTTATATGGTTGTCCATTCTATGGATGGTAGGTCATACTCAAAAATAAATAAAAGCATTTAAACTTTATTGCATACAATTGAATTCATTAGTGATATTATCTTAATTTTTTTTCCTTGTTTACGCCTCATCTCAGATTAAAATAAATTATTAAATATGTGATTCCATATCATAAATCAATAATAAAAACTTCATGTCATTTACACATTTCGGCATAACTCATATAATAGTAATTTTTATTGTTGTTTTTGCTTGGTACGAATAACACCAGATCTATGTATCTGAATACTGTCATTTAGTTGCATACGAACTGGATCATTAGATCATATATCAACTATAAAAGGATTTGTTGTATCCGACAAAACCCCTTACGGACTGCATGGCGTCAGTGCCTCACCGTGTAAACGGACGATTAGGTTTTCAAAACGTTGCCTCGGAAATTTGGGCGAGATTGAGATTGAAATTATAAAAAAAGAAGAAAAATTGGGCTAGATTGAGACTGAAGACTGAACGCAGAAAAAACATACTCTTCTGCAAACGTGTAAAAGAGGAGGAGATTATAAAATGAAACAAATGCTTACCCCGTCAATAAATATGGTTTCTTCTCAATTAAAAAAGGTGGAATATATTATATTGTTTGGCAACTAAAAATTGAAATAGAATAACAAAATAATAACTATTCCATGTGCCAAACAAAAAATAGCTATTCGAATAGCTCTAGAAAGTTGCTAATCCGCTATTCCTCCTATTTGGTCGAATAATGGAATAACTATTCGAATAGCTCTAAAAATAGCTCTAAAAATATTTATCACAGTACTATTCCAATTGTTATTTGCCAAACAATATTTTCACTATCCGAATATCTCTAAACATTACTATTCTTTATACTCTTCCAACAACGACTAATCCAATTTTACTAATCGGATAGTATTATTATATTGTTATTCCTTAATTTGCCAAACGAACCTATATTGTTTGGCACTGTCACCACTCTTCTTGCTTCTTCGACGGCAGTGTGCGTGAGAGAGCAAGCAAGTCATGCATGGCTAAGTCGAGGAATTGGGCCAATCTCCCAAGAGAGCTCGCCTGTCTCATCTCCAAGAAGCTCCCAGCTGACCGCGCTTACGGTCTGCGTTTCCGGGCAGTGTGCAAGAACTGGCGTTCTGCGGTTCCACCCTCCGATCTTCCGCCTCTACTCCCTTGGCTCATCGAGCGGGGACAACCTGATCAGGATAGTTATTTGGGACCGAATTTGCGCTTTTACTCGCTTACTGGCAATCATACCGGCACCATCCATGTTCCCGAAGCTTATCACGATATGCTGTACTATGGGCCCGGCCACGGCTATCTTCTTGTTTCGTCTTCAGAGAATGACCTTTTTCTACTTGATCCCCTTGCTGGTGAATTGATCTCTTTGCCGAAATTGAATGATGAGCTTAGTATCCAGTGTTTGGGTGTTAGCGGTTCGGATCCGATACGTAACCTGCACGTGTCATGTGATATGCCGGAAGATGACATCGTGGGACGAATAACTGCCGTCTATAATGCCGACCAGAATGAATGGACATATGTTGAGGTCGGTATCTCTGATATACCGCGAGTTAGTTGTTGTTGGAACGGGAAAGTTTTTGCTACGGAGTATGAAGGTGATATGATGGTGTTTGATGCTGTATCAGGAGCGAAGTTGCCGTACGAAGCTTTACCACCACCAGAGGATGAGTCGCAGGAGAACCGCAAAGTTTGTGCAACTTATCTTGTCGAGTCGTGTGGAGAAATCTTGAGAGTAATATGTTATTTTAACGTTGATGGAACTGAAGAGTTCGTCCGAAAGTTCGACATTTATAAGCTTCATTCTGAAGGAGAAGGGCAACATAAAGAACGTTCTTGGATCAAGGTTAGCGATATCGGTGATCAAATGTTGTTTTTGGATCAGATGAAGGGTTTCTCTATGAGAGCTCCGGCTGGATTCAAAGGGAACTGCATCTACTTCTTGTATGAAGATATCGACACTGCCGACACACCTAGTAGGTACGACCTTGGTACCGGACAAGTGGAAACGTTGCCTTGTCCTCTTAAGCATTGTACTTGGCTCATTCCTAACCTATGCTAGCATGTTTCCTTTTAATTGTGTGTGTATCTCCATGCCGGTATATCTGCATTACTATAAAACTAGGGGATGATCGCGCTACGCGCGATAATGATATACCTTTAGTCACATATAAGTTGGCAGATAAGAGCAAAAGAAGAAAAAGAAAAAAAAAAATACTCATTACTAACTTCTGCCATCTTAAAAATCGCTTTGTCTTCATACAGCTCATTAATTAATTTTTTTACATCTTTATATAATCATTAAAACGACATAGATGTTATCAAACCCTTCATTGTATCAGTTCAAGTCCTTGTAATAAGAAGTGAACAATTATATATTAGAGCGGCATATGCCTATATTCATACTCAAAAGTTGCAAAGAGTTGGCAATTGAGTTGTCTAAAATTTAATCAAATATAGAATAAAGCATGTCATAAACATGTTTTATCTGGTAACTGTATAATTAAGTTGTCCAGTGATTGCTCCCCTAGTCATTTTGATCAACTCGGATTTTCTAACTTGACTAAATATTTCATTAAGCTTAACTGACTACAATAATTTACAAAGTTAAAGCCGTACCTATCAACGAATGGAGTGCAGAAACCCTGATATAAGATCTGTGCACACTACTTGGAACTAACAACATCAACTAATTAATCTTATTTATATAACTGCAAGTGAATTGGCCAGACTGGACACTAATTATGTGGATTAACACATGCTTCATTACCTTCATTTGAAGAATCTTTTATTAAAAAGAAAAAATAAAATAAAGAACTGTAAAACTTTGAAAGTAAAAATAACATACAAGCACCTAACCCTACACTGACTTACATTGCCTGGGAATAATTTTCCCCTGACCATAGTTCACACTGTAAGTTACTGAAAATAACATGTTCCGGTAAATAGTGAAACTGTGGCACGGTACAATAGATCATACTTAAATTGGCTTAATTAACTGAAAATCTAGGCACCATAGAATATCATGTCCAAGCTTGCCAAGATCAATGTTAAAAATATCATGACCTTTTTCATATTCAAAATTAATTGTTTTGACCAAACTCATCCAAAACAGGCCCAGCCTCTCTTTACCAGAATTAATGAAGATGTATTTTTACAAGTTGGATTTGGCTGGGGCACATTTTTATGCTGATATAGACTACTAGGTAGTATTTCACCCAAAACAGGCCTGATCTAAATAAAGATAATAAGAATTCTATTTAATTTCTTCGAGAGTGGCGTACTTTTCTTTGAGCTTTTCTGATACCAAGATGTATTTGACTTAAGATGACTTAATAATTCAACCAATGCAGTAACTTGGACACATTTTTTATCTTTTTTTTTTTTTTTGTTTTCCTTGCGTGCCAGTTTGCTGGTTCCATTTGTAAGGAAACAAATCAGTATTTGACTTCATTTGATCAAGAGTCAAGTAGTTGTAACTTGTGAGAGCAGTATGAGTATGGAGATATGATGAATGAGAGCATGACACTGAGAAGCATATCGAGTGACTCACTCTTGTACCCAATGCTACTATTTCTGTCAAAAAGGAAATTGTGCAGAATTTGCTCAATTGCAGAGGTAAAATTACAAAATGGAGCTGCAAATAACTCTTATTACTGTTCAAGACAAGGAAGAGCAATAATTCGATGAAATAATTTAACTAAATTTGAGGATAATAAACTCGAATTACTGTCCAGTATGGGAAATCATGTATCACCATCTTTACTTGAATTTGAGGAGCAAGAGAGGGAAGGGGTACCTGAGGAGAGGAGGCACCAAGGCCAGGGGAGGCGAGATGAGAGTGAGGACGGGCTACAAACTGATTTTGAAAAGGGAATGCCTCAGCTCTTGTCCATCGCAAGGAACATCACATGATTCACAGCACATACACGGAAAGAATGGAGCTTGGAAATGGGGAACTCGAGAAGGTTAGACAGGAAGGAGGAAGAGGGAGGAAAGGAGGCGGCTGGGGCACTGGGCAAGATAGATGTTTGAAAGAGAGAGGCGGCGGTGATTGAGAGAGGCGCGGTGGCAGTCGAGTGGTAGCAGCGAAGTGGCAAGGTAGAAATGAAGTGGGAGCGTGAAAGTTCTGGAATGGGCTGAAAGGGGAGAAACAATTGTATCATCCCATTCATCTGTTATTGTGATCCAACGGCTGTAATAGGTTTACTGTTTGGCACTGTTGATAGAACAGTACCACAAAACAATGGACGCCTTGGATCTTGATTCAATCTCAGATGGACGATCCAGATTGATTTCGGAAGCTTATCAAGGAACTGTAGAAGATCTGGAATCCGCTTTATATATATAAGAATAACCGGAAGGAATTCCGTTGAACCTTTGTTGTAGTTTTGTGTGCCTAATGTTAAAGATGTGATGCCAGTACTTAGTTGTTCGGTTTTTTTATTTGGCACAACCTTTTGGGTGTTTGTAACTTTGTTTGGCACTGAGCATTGTTTCCTTTTCTTTCTATCTTGGTACTAATTTTCCTAGTTACATACTGATACTGTCTTGGAAAAATTCTATTGTTTGTATTTATGCCAAAGGTATGCCAGATATCAAGGACATGAGCAGTTTATACTGATATGGCAATTTCCTTCCCCCCAGATGCATGTTGTCTGTGTCAAATGTTGCCAGGACCAGAGCTTTCTAGATTGTATCGGAGTACGACAGCGATATCGCTTATTTGCATTTAGTTTGTGTCCTTAACCATTACTATTTGACGATCGTATTCCAAAAATTTAAAAGTTAATTGATGATAAAATTTCATATCTATAAGATTTTGAATGCGTATACAACAACGATTCAAATTAACCATCCGAACATAGAAAGCATATTTTAGATCACTTGTGCTTTTTAAATCGAAATACAAACATTCCATCAAAATTGAAGCTTCAATATGAAAGCATTTATCTGCCAAGCATAAGATACCTTTCAAAATGCGTAACTGTATATTCGTCAGAGAAGTACGAAACACTTTCTTAATTATTTTCCAAGTAAATATACAAAGATGTATCTTACAAGTTAACACTATGATAATATTAGAAGCGCATAGAAAATAATGAAAAAAATAATAATAAAACACTTGGGGAAAGAACCTACAGAACCCAAACATTCTCACTTTCTTGAACTTGCATATACCTCCCAGGCCCCAGACCTTCCAACATATAGAGAAGCTTGTACTTTAGAAAGCACAGTGAAACAAATGTAAATTCTACCAAAAAGAACGGTAAGGAGATTGTATCCGGATCTTCACCAATCCTACATTTGGAGAGTTTATCCATATGAACCTGCAAGGGACAAAAAACATATTAAGTGTTTACCACAGACCAAGTACTAGTTCACCTACCAAAATAAAGGTTAAGGCAAGCCTAAATTGTTCAAGCTTGCAGCATCATAATTGCCAAGAAAGGGTTAGGATTATTAAGTGTAAATGGTTATTGAGGCACAGGTTAGGCTCCTATAATTTATAGTCTAGGCTTACTACTGCATACTTGGAGAATTTTGCACTTTTGGGCCAAAATGCAAATGTTACCATTATTACTATTAGTACTATCATTTTCGTTATCCTATTACTATCTACTATGGGTTTCTATAACTCCGCTCAGTTGTGTTTCATTTCTAGCTTGCCCCAACTCGTAAATGGTTATTGAAGCCTGAATCACTGCCAATTGAAAGCTTATCCTGGCCTATAAGAAATTTAGAACAGTTACTGGTATTTATATCCACTACAATTTTCATTCTCTGGTACAACATTGGTTAAAATCTACCTCCATCATGTTACAAAATGAAGTATAAATATGTTTTGTGATTACCTGTCATATGAGAGATCAGTTGTCTTGCGCTGGCAAGGTTGTCTTCCTCTTAGAGCTGCTCCTGGGCTTGGTTCTTGTGAATCGCCTGTCCTCTTGCTCTAGCTTGCTGCCAGAAAGATCATCAGATTCCTGCCATGGAGTCCGCTTGGCAGGCACCACAATATCCAAAGGCGGATCAATTATCCACCTATATTACATCATGAGAAGAAATTATTGACAACAGATTAGTAAATTGCAAGAAGGTCATACCAAATTACCTCACAGCAACACATCCACTCAAAAGTAGCCGCCCAAATATCAGTAAATCTGTTATACAGCTATTGCCACCATACCAGCTAGGTCTTACTGGTTAAAATTAGTTTATGCAATGTTTTTACATTTGACAAGATCAGCTCTCTAAATTTATTATCGTTTGTTGCATTAATAACAGTTTAGGTTTTCAGTATTAGAAACACAATCAACCTATAAGTTCAAAAGCATGTTTGTAAAAGATTTTCTATTTTAAGTTTTTTTTAAGGATTTATTTGAAGGTTGGTTGTCATGGTTGTCAAATTGTTTAGTTGCCATCCGATCCCTTCCCTATTTAAAATGGGTTTTAATTGCAGAACTGAGAGTTCTTCATCCCCTACATGTTGGTTTAAATACCAGTTCTGTGCCAACACAAGATCCTCATATCAGCC
This sequence comes from Cyperus esculentus, assembly GCA_030179965.1. NCBI lineage: Eukaryota > Viridiplantae > Streptophyta > Magnoliopsida > Poales > Cyperaceae > Cyperus > Cyperus esculentus. Next base: position 1,784,685 of record JASGLE010000005.1, on the reverse strand, counting down.
AAATCCATGTATGAGCGGATGGTGCCAACTAGCCAAAATAACAAGTGTTACTGGTTTCTGATCTCATTAATGAGCAAGGGCAATACATTGAAACTATTCAAAATCAAAGCAACCAAAACCATATTTACCCATGAAAGGTCCACTAATTCCATGACAAGAAAAAAAAAGGGAGAAAAGAGTATACATAAAGGCTCACCCTGGAGGGAACTTGCTGTCAGCTCTGGCCTCAACACGCATCCACCAGAGCAGCACCTTCTTCCCACAGTCCCCAAGTGGCTCCACAAAAGAGGCATCATTGACCAAGGTAAGTGGACTTTCGATCTCCTCACCATTCTCCCCGATCTTATCCAAGTCCTTGACCCACTCAGGCCGACCCTCTTCAGCATCCTTCCAAATCATCCTTGCATTTAGCACAAAACCTGACCACTCCATCTTCCCAGGCAATACTGTAGCACTCTCGCCAACGAAAGTGGCAGATTTTTCAGAGTAGGGGATGGAATTGAAGGTGTGCCAGCCTACCAAATGGCCAGAGGAATTGCAAGCTGGGCCTTGGACTGGAATTGGTGGATTAAGTTTCTCATCCTCAGTAAGAAGGGTTGGATCAGGTCCTCCTGAGTGGGCCAGGATGCCAACTGAGACGGAGCCCATCCATTTTACTTTCTGGATCTCGTCAAAGAGATCTAGGCTGTGCACATTGCTGTCATCGGCAAATAAAACAACACCATCCATGTTTCGCTCTCGAATAACCCTACAGCAGTAAAGTTAACCACAGAGATATCAGCACTATGAGTTTATTAGTTTCAAATCTCCTTGGAAAAAAAAAAAAAAAAAAAAACAGGGAAGAAAGAGGAGGTTTGCAATGCCCCCCAAAAAAAAAAAAACAATGGTAAACTCAAATTGTAATTCTCTAACCGAAATCTACCTCAATTTTATGCCAAGAGATCACAAAATGTGTTAGATTTTTAAAATACCAATTAAAAGCAAGCTATCTGCATTGTTAAATATTCATAATCATGTAATTTCCAACAAGGATCAACAAGGTATTCTCTGCCACATCAGCCGGTCCTGATGGGGCAAGAGGGGATATAATGTAGTAAGAAAAAGTGAAGAAAATAGGGTCAAAAGAGGATAATGCTTGGGTGTGCAGAATAAGAGCCTGGGGAGAAGGGGAGGAAGAACTGTGCAGCTGCAAAGGAATGGAGGGGTGAGAGTGACGAGCAGGCTAAAGGAGTAAACGTTCTCCATCGTCAATCATGAATTTGATGTGCAATTAAGATTTTGAGGCAACATTGAGAGATGAAATAACGTCAAGGAAATTGAACAACGTGCAACTCAAAAGAGTGTTGAACTGTACACATGCATTCTAATGATCCTGTGTGCTAATCAACACATACCTGATGACATTGTTTTTTTTAAGTATTACCACTAAAGATTTGCTATACATCAACAATAAAAATAAGTTAATTGAGGGTTTTTCGGTAACAGGGAAAAATAGGGACAAGAATGTTTATTAACACAAAATTACACTCTTATTGGTGTAAAAACTGCTGACTTGCTGAGCGACTCGAGCTTTTCTAAATTGGTACTAGTCTGTGTAACCGAAGTGCGCAACAAAACTATCCACTTATTCACTAACTCTATTACTTCATATCCTATATATTGATTCTCAAAGAAGATAAATTAGTAGTTATAAGTTTGGCCAGAAGCACAGCTATTTCAAATGCGACCAAATTTAATTTTCCGAAATTGGGATAGATTTACCTCTCTAACCAAACAAAACACAGTGAACAGTTTCCATCAATAGCAATTTTGAAAATTGGAAAATTACTAAAACAAAGAACAATTCTACCTCAATCCAAGCAACCGCATGCGATTCTCTGTCAGATGTCTCTCAGTCCACTCAACCGGCATCTTCTCATGGAAAGGTATGTGCAGAAACTGAACCCTGGACCGCGCCAGGAGACTGGCGGTCTCATTAGTGACCCCGCCGGCCTCCACCACGATCCAGGTCACCGGGTACGGCACATTCCTAAGGCAATGTATCAACCCCGTGAGGTGCAGCGCCTGGAAGGTCCGGGCATACGTCGGCGTGACAACAATCAACGGCCTCGGGGCTTTCACGCCATACCACTTCCTCTGCTCCTGCTGAACCCTCTCAATAATCCGGTGAGCCCGCATCACCTCGGTCGGATCCGGGTGCGGCCACGGCCGGATCCGGATCCCGTGCCGCCCAACCACGACCTGACTATGACTCAAACCCTGACTCCCCCCTGCCTTACCCGACACCTCCACCGCCGAATTATTCAGCCTCACCGCCGCCGTCTCGATCGGCGGGGCCTGGGTCAGCGGGAACGACACGGTCAGCGTCTCCGTCCTCGTCGACGTGATCGTGGTCGTCGTGGTCGTAGTAAAGGTATAAATCGTGTTTGAAAAGAGTAGCACGAAGATGAGGCGGGAGAACCGGAACCCTAGGAAGAGACTGATGAGGCAGCAGAGCCCGTGGAGCAGCAGCCAGAACGTGGACGCCGAGGGCCTGAACGAGGAGCCCTCGGACCCGGACGAGCCCGCACCACCTGCGGAACCCGCCCCGCCCTCTAGCCCCGCGGAAGTCGAGCGCGAGGCGGCCGTAGACCGCCTCGTGCCCTGGTTGTTGTGGAACATGTCGGGGCCCTCGCCCTAACGCTCTGTAGAAGCTCCTTGTTGAAATCCTTTTGTCAAAGGGTGAATGGGGAATGGGGATAATTGAAATTGATTGAATGATAGTGGAATGGGGGGGAGAAAATGGGAGCTGGACTGCCAAGGAAGGAAGGAAGAGGTCATGGATGGATTAGTAGTAGGTAGGTGAGAGGTAAACTCACTAACTCAACGTAAGGAGTGCTCATCCTCTGTAGCGCTGTCGGCATTGTGTAGCGCAGGATGTGAGCCGTTGGATCATCTTGAGATTCGAGTCCGCAGAGATCTCGAGATGATCTAACGGTTCCACATCCTGCGCTACACAATGCAGCGCTACAGAGGATATGGAATCCAACGTAAGGAATTCATATCCCCTGCTGTACTATATTATGCGCAGTTCGGAGTTTCGGCCGTTGGATTGTATCGAGATGCGTGCCAACGCGGATATCAAGACGATCCAACGGGTGAAGCTCTGAATTGCGCGTAATGTAGTACAGCAGGGGATGAACACTCGTAAGTAAGGTAAGACGTGGTGAGAACTGATGAGAAGTGTGATTAAAGCGTTGTTTCAACAATGTGTAACCCTTTTCTGTGCTCCCGGTTCATTCTGTACATAGTTTTTGTGTTTGGAAGTGTTCGACTGTGCGGGAGTTGTTGAAGTTGGTATTGGATTTGATACGAGTATGGGCCTGGAGCACGGTGGTTTGGGAGTGGCAGGAGTGCGTTTATTCTTTGGAAGCACGGGAGAGAGACATGCTGCTGGTCAGGGAAGGACGAGTGCTCATCCTCTGCTGCGCAGTATTGTACTTCGTAGCGAATCAACGATGTGGATTATAGGGGGTATTTTGAGATTGAGTTGCACGAATCTTAAAGAGGATCCAACGGTTGGTGTACTGCGAATTAAATTACTGCGCAGTAGAGGATACGGATTCGGGAAGGACGGAAGGTGTGTTCAGTATTTATTTTTGGTGAGCCGTCAAAATAAAATAGCGGGAAAAGGTGAAATGGAAAAAAAAAAAGGAATTTTGGTCATTATCGAAGTTTATATTATGATTTTCCCTTTCTTAACGACTAAAAGAGTAACAAGTATGTCCCAACTTATTATTTAGGTGAGAAAGTGAAGTCATTTATATTATAAGAAAATTTTATTCAAGCTTAATTATGATGTCTCTTGTATCATGCTTTTCTTTTAAGAAAGTGGAGGAAGATATTAGATATATATGTGATTGAAAGTATTTGTTCACGCACAACTTGACATTTTCAAACCATTATACCAAGCTTGATTTTTTTAGTTGGATCCCATGTTTATCATCCTTGAGTTAAGAAGAAGAGGAAGCAATATAATCACTCATACCAGTCTGAGAAATGGTCAAACAATGTTTGAAGTTAGGCAGTTTTGGGGCCTATGACTATTTTGACACAATGACATGAGGCCAAGAGGAACTGTTCAACTGTTAACACATTTATTAACACAATAACACGGTACTGGACATCTCCGTTGCTAATACCAGCAGAAAAATCTGAATCATTGGGCCCAAGAACGCGACGATTGCTTTGCTTGACATCGCAAAACAGGGTACAAATGCCAGTCAGGTCGATTTTTCAAATTTGTCGTGTTAGACATTCATAAATCGCGTTGTATCATATAAGAAAACATTAAATAGAGGGAGAACGTGCTGTGACAAATTCAGAGTGGGCTGCCATGATTTTTTTTTTTTTTTTTTTGAGTATTAGGCAGCCATGATTTTAATGCATCTGTCTTTCTTTGTGCTGTGTAATTTAGTTTTACATATTTTGCTACTGTATATGAGTTTTTTATTTGACAAATAAAAGTTAAACCACTCCGAGTTGTATGATTAAAAAATGCACACTTTTCATTTTCTTTTACTCATTGTACGGCTAAAAATTATTATTTCTTTTACAAAAATATAAGTTGTTTTATAGCCAGAAACACACTAAGGGCCTATTTGGTATTCAGTGATCCTATAAAAAAAATTCTATAAAAACAGGATTAATAGGAAAAACCTACGAAGAGCCCATCATTAATAGGAAAAAGAAAATCTAGTTGAGTCGTATGACTTAATAAATGTTTTCCTATAAAACTAAGTGTTTTAGAGAAATAAATTTCTATTAAGAATTGCTAGTATGGTCGGTCGAACGGTAAATAATATTTATTTTCTATAGACTTTCAATTCCTATAAAAACCTATCCCTGTGTTTGGCAAGTGTAGTAGAGTTAAAGCGGAGTAAAAGTTAAGTCACTTAACTCAATGTTAAAGCATTGGTGTTTGGTGGTATGATGATGAAGGTGTAGTAATTTGATGAAGTAATGTTAAATAAAAAATATTTTATGAGGTATCTCTACTCCTTATAATGCATGTTGGATGTCTTGATCCGCCAACGGCTAGGATTAATTTTAAGATGTCAAAACAAATATGAACCGTAGGATCTTAGACAAGATTTTTTGTGGCACCGTTTTGGTATAGAAGTATTCAATTAGTTATTATTGTAATCGCTACACGAAAAATCAGTCAAAAATGTCACTTCATACTTTCTATTATATGGTAATGGTAATTGATATTAGTATTTAATTACATTAACTTTCATTAATTTTGTATCTCTCAAAATGAAAATTTTATATGTAATTCATTGTATTTTGAATTGTTTTCTCTCATTGAGTACCAATTTTCTGCCTTATCTCGTATATATTGATTTGAAATTATGTGCGATTTCTTGTATAAATTAGTAAAAATTACTTTTGAGACCCCCCCCCCCCCCCCCCCCAAAAAAAAAAAAAAAAAGCCTCCCTGTGATTTTTTGTTTAAATTTAGTAGAAATTACTTTTGAAAACCCCTCTCCAAAAATAAAAAAGCCTCTAGCTTAATGTCTCACACATTCAATAATATACACTTATATTTCTTTATGAGTTCTTCTAATAGCTGCACATTTTTTTTCTTCAAAACGATCAGAACGTATCATTCAAATTAACTAAAAGAATTAGCAAACAAAAAAATTTATCATTATCAAATGAACCCGTAGCAATGCATGGACAAATTACTAGTTAATTATTATATATGTAACTGGAGAATCATGGTATGGCATGTTACGGTGAATTAGCATTCACTTAGCTACACATTAAAAATAACAAACCAACATAATATTTTTTTTATAATAAAAAATTTGATAATTTTTAAATTCAGAAATAAAAATTTTGTAATAGTGAGAGATGGGTATAAATATAAATAATAAAATAATAAATAATAGCACACATGTCATAAAATTTGAAGAGAGCACAAAGTTAGAGAGTATTATTAGGTAAATTTGATTTAAATTGGAGAATGTTACCATGTAAACTTGGTTTGAGCAACTGATGTAAGTTACATCAGCTGTGTTGCTGCGTTAACTTTAGTGAAGTAAGTTGCCTTCTAAAATCACTTTTACTCCAGTGTTGTTTGGGAGGAGTAAGGTGATATAAGAGGTTAAATCAATTTTATTTTAGCTACCAAACGTAGGGTACAGTCTTTGAGTTTGCCAAACATGTCCTAACATTATTTTCGGCAATTACTTGAATCATGTTTTCATGAAGAAGGGAAAAAGAAAAAAAACTATTCCTTCTCCAATATTTAATAACAACATTCATGACAACGTTGACATTAAGTGCGAGCACACTTGGTGGGCTCAACTTTCTTGGCGTACTTATGCGGTGCCACTGTGCCACCGTATCCGGTATTTCTGAATGAAATGCGGTGAAAATGATTTGTTGCCCACAAATGAATTCATACTATGCACTGAACTTGGGACCGGAACCTCAAATTGCTTTATTAGAGCAACAGAGCGGATGAAAATCTGCTGCTTTTTTGAAAAGAAAAGCGGGGTCTGTTTTCCGATCGGTTGTCGCACCGATCTCAAAATACTTCGGTATTTGTTGTGCCGATCTCAATGTACTTCGGTATTTCTCAACCGTCGCATCAAGAAAGGCAGGGCTAAAATGAAAAGCATGTGATCCCGATCCCAACTGAGCAAGGTTTAAAATTCCATAATTCCATTTGTCTAAGAAATGACAATTCATGATGAACTTTTATTGTATTCTACAAATTCACTAGTCTTTAAATTTCTTTCAGAAAACTGTGTAGGTGCTTACAATTCATTATTTTGTCTTCAAATCCCTTCCCTCTATATTCAAACATATTTAGCAATATGACAATATCAGACATATTTAGCATGTAACATGATGCAACCAAAACAATTATTTACCTCTAATCATATTTCTGAATCTTCTACATTATTTTAGTTTAAATAGACTTGTACAACAAATTTAATTTTATTGCCATCGCTCTCATAAAAAAACCAGAAGAACAACAAGAAACGTTGTCAATTTACACTAAGGTTGTGCTCCAGAGGAGGTAATGAGGAGGGGAAGGGATGGAATGGGAGCAACCCTTCTTTAACTTGCTCCCGAGTTATATTTTAGGAGGTGAATGGATGGAAATGGATGGAACTAGAGGTTAAACCCTCTATTCATTTTATCAAATCTTGTAACCTCCCAATTTGGGATGTACATGAGTTACTCTCCCTCTTAGTTCCATTCCATTCCATTCCATCCTCTCAAAACTCTGGAGCAAAGCCTAAGAAGTCTGGAGAGCAACTTCCGAAGGAGGCCGCCTGATAAAATCATAAATAGCTTTTCTAAAGGCAGAAAACAACTGTTGGAAATCCTCTCGAACAGACCATGTTGGGTTATTAAGTGCACGGATTGAATTTAAGCACACCAGCAGTGTCCCTCCTTCGTGCAACAATACCTGGAATCAAACCAATAAACACTCATAAAACCTCTTCCGTTAATGCAGAATAACTGAAGCTCATTGCATAGTTAACATCCGAGCTTCAAATATAAATAAAAGAACAAGATAAGAGAGACTTACAGTCAACCAAAGAGGAAGAAACCCTAGCACAGAGGGGAGAGCAGCAAACACGATACAAGTCAATGCAAGGCCAACACTTTGCTTGACCTACATGTATAAAGCACAACGCAATGTATCATATACCGAAACAAATAACAAAATATAATTTTACCACAGACAGGTGTTGAGTGAGAACCAGAGAGGTAGTCTGACGAGCCTTCGCCACGCAAAAAGGAACAGCTGAGATGTTATCTTGCAACAACAGCACATCAGCTACAGCAACAGCAGTTGCACTGGCACGCTGTGCCAGTACCATGCCAACAGTTGAAGCAGCCAGTGCCGGTGCATCATTAATGCCATCACCGACCATAATCAATCCTCCTCCTGCCAATATTAGTTATAATTATTTATCACAACAACTTAAGTACATAACTACATATATTTAGATCAGTCTAAAGACAATTACCTCCATCTCTTGAGGCATTTTTGAGTTTATTAAGTTTATCTTCTGGCTTGAGAGAACTATGCACCTCATCTATGCCAACAGCTTTAGCAACTCGCAATGCACTTGATTCATGGTCGCCAGTAAGCATCATAATTCGAAGCTTGGCCTTGTCACGTAGTGTTGATATAACCTCAGCAACACCTTCTCGTGGGTCATCTTCAAAGTGGAATAGAGTCACCTTACATTAATAAAAGAGCAAAGAAGCTTTAGAACAGTTATGTTTCTGTCATATTTAGTATCAGATGAATATCACAAACCACAAAACCGTACCTTCTTATTTACAGCGAGAGCAGCTTGTATAAAATCCGGGCCATACGAAGATGTCTTTGCAGCTTGCTTAATTCTTTCAGATTCATCAATGGATTTACACATGGAAGCAATGTAATCAATTGAACCAAGTGATGCACTTGAAAGCTCCTTGTCGCTGCTTTCTGACTATATAACATGAAGTAAAAAAAGAAAAATAATGCATGAATTCTTATATATATAAAAAATAAACACTGAGTTTCATTTATAATTAAAGATCTACCTTTATGCCACTGAGAGTTGCATAAAGACCTTGGCCAGGCAAACACTCAAAACTCTCGACTCCAACCTCTGGGAGATCTTTTCCTATAGTGTGGTCCAAAACTGCTCTGTGCATTATCCATGTTGTTGATTAAAAATAGTCAAGATTTCATAATTATGAAGCCAAAAGAACAGAAGGTAACCACCTAGCAACATAAAAAAAAGATTTACCTTCCAATAGGGTGGGTAGTTCCCTTCTCCATTGCTGCAGCTACAGCCAGAGCCTCAGTCTCACAGTTCGGGATACAGCATGGCAAATCTTCAGATTCATGCCTAATAGTGGTGTGGCCATGAATAGGTTCTATAGCCTTGCACATGAGTTTCCCAGTTGTTAGAGTTCCGGTTTTATCAAACGCAATCGACTGACAGGCAGCAAGGGCATCCAGCACATGCCCACCTTTTAGCAGAATTCCCTTGAAAATGAACAAATATGCTTACTAAATATTTTGATTTAAGTATTTCATAAAATGAAAAAGATTTTCCAGAACGTCAAGATTATTACTTTACTTGCACAGGAACTGATTGCAGTTGCATATGCTAGGGGGGCTACTGCCAGTGCACAAGGAGAAGCTGCCACCATAAGGCCTAAACCACGATAAACTGATCCTCTGACAGCTACACATAAAATTTCACAACAGAAGAAAGAAGTTACTACTAGCTATATTTGTTGAAAAAAAGGTTGGTGATTTATCATTACTATCGCCACCCTATAGGCCTATACCAATTACAGGAAGAAGAAAAGAAAAAAAAAGAATTGTCACTATATTACGTAAATCACAAAATAAACGATTGTTCCATGAACCGTTGTATTTACCATAAACTTCTTATCAGAGAATGACAAAGAGCTTTAGGATTACCTGAGTTGCCAATAAAAGGCCACTTAAATATGAATGGTCCAAAGAGAGCAACTACCAACGATAAGGCAACAACCACCCTACTGTAGTTTTCTCCAAACTCATCTAACCATCTTTGCAACTTTGGCTTGTTTAATTGACCTTCTTTAGTTAACTGCATTATCCTATTTAATGTTGAATCCTCCCATGATTTTGTCACCTAAAAGCAGTAGAAGGCAGACATCTCTAATTTAAAAATTTTAAACATAGCTGGTCTATGCTATTTAGTATTGCACAACCTGAGAGCAGCAGTTGAACCTAAAAAAGAAGCAAAAGTTCTTAATCTTGGGTAATTGCACTGAGTAAGCAGAATCTGCTCCCAGTAATATGATCCTTATAAACCAGCACAGACTTAATTTTTGTTCACACTCTAGTAGTCTTGGTTTAGTACCCGGTACAATGAAGTTTTGTAGCGGATATATGATTTTGTCATGAACTTAGATAATGTCTGACTGAAAAAAAAAATAGAACATATCATACACTAGGTAAAGTCATTTGAATTGAAATGCAATTTGACCTTAACAATCATCATGCCTTCTAAGTTTCTAGCACCACCTGGAATGGCATCACCAACTCTTCTTTCTAGTGGCTTAGTCTCACCAGTTAGATGCTCTATTGTAACTGTTGATGAACCCTGGAACACTTCCCCGTCAACTGGTACAGCCTAATGAAGACACCACAGTGAGTTGTAATTTATTTAAAGAGAAATCAGTTGTCCCTAACATTTTTCAGCATATTTGAAGTCATTTTGACTTGGTAAAAGAAAAAATATCATCAGTAACGTGAGAATCAAATCTGTAAGCAAACAATTCATAACACCTTTAGATAATGATAATGTAGCATTTGACAATTATTGAATCACAAAGAAAGTTACCAGTCATGGATGCAGATATTATGCCAGTATTAAAGAATGATGGTAAAATATTAATTTTGTTTAACAGAAAGAAAATAAATCTTCTCAAATAATTCCAAAACATCAGATATTATGTTTACGGACCTCACCAGCCCTGACTAGGATGTATGAGCCAACTTGGAGATCTTGCACAGGGATCTTTGTATAATTCAATTTTGAAAAATTGGGTCCGCTATTATCATCATTTTCTAATAACAAAGCAAATTCTGGGTGGTTCTCCCTAAGCTCCTTCACATCAATCATTGATCGGCTTGTGAAATATTCCTCAGCTGGCCAAGTAAGATGTAACTTAATTAAATGGCAAAAACCATGCTTATCAGAGTGACATGATTGGTGGAGAAGTATTACTTGGTTAGAGCTCTGTCTAAGATCCTAAATCACACACAGATTGACCCACTAAAAAGACTACAAAATTGCAAATAATGTAAGAGAATTCATGCATTTTAGTTCATCAGCACTTAATGCCATACAAAGTGAATAGAGGAACTGACAGCCATGGCTCTAAATAACATAAAATAAATGTATGGTATACTCAAAGCATTAACAGTTGAGTCCACTAGTATTTTTAATTTCAGATTCCTTTTACCTATTTTTAACCTATACAAATATCATAAAAAAAAAAGAAATAAAAAGAGATCAGAAAAACTGGAGTACCTATATGAGCTAGGTTAAACATCGCGAGAAGGAGACCACCTTCCAAGGAGTTCCCCATAAACACCGAAGCAAAAGCCGCAAGGGCCATCAGCACATGGATATTGATTTTGCCTCCCGCAATATCTACAAGGGCATCAAGTGCAGCTGAAACCTATAACACATACATAAACAGAACAAATTTCATATCATCGTTATTATTCCTGTCTTCTACATTTATATTGTAACAATTCATAAATTCAATCTGATCAAATTCCACATAATCTACTCACACATACTGCCTAACACTAATTACATCAATTGCTCTTAAAATCACTTCTATTTCTATCCACTTACGCCGACAAGAGGAAAAGCAATGGCAATGAACAGATTCTGAAGCGGCTTCGCAGTCCGTGCCGGTGCGACGTAGGGGCACACAGCGGCCGCCAGGAGAAGCGCCATGGAGACGCAGCACATCACCAGGTGCTCTCTGAGAACATCCGCCAGCTGCGCCCACCCCGTAGCCCTCGCAAACCGAAGCACCAGTGCTTCATACCCCTGCGCCTCATGCCCATGCCCGTGCCCGTGCCCATGGTGATGTCCGTGGTGATGCCCGTGGTGATGATGATGATGATGATGGTCGTGGTGGTCGTGGTGGTCGTGGTGGTCGTGGCTGTGACTATGGGCGAGTGAGGGCAGCAAACTGCCGCGGGAGAGAGACCGCGCGGGGGTGAGAGGGGAGACAGCGACAGAGACAGAGACGGAGAGGGGTTTGAGTACGGGAGGGACGTAGAGGCGGGGGGATCTGGTACCAGACCGGAGATGGAGGGTTATCGCACCGGAGACAGCCAGCGCTGCCATTGTTACTCGATCTGGACTCGATCGGTGTCCGAGTCGCAGCTGCTGCTGCTGCTGCTCCACTTCTGGTCAGAACTGAAAGAAATTAAAGAAAGGGGCAACGAACGAACGAATGGGTAATTGGTGGTTAGATGTGTTACGTTACCTTCTTTGTATGTTTCTGTGTCGCAAGTCACTGTCACTGCTGTAGTGCTGTGTTAGGGGATGAACGAATTTATGTCCCTGCTGTACTGCATTACGTAGATCACATCGTCAGCCGTTGGATTGTCGATATTCGTGTCGGCGCAGATCTCAAGACGATCCAACGGCTGGTGCTGTGAGCTGCACAATGCAGTAAGTTAGGGGATGAGAACTCCGCAGTGAACCAGGGAGTCGGTCAGTGATTTGTTGTATGGTAGGATGCAGAGGGAGAGAATGAGAAAGAGTGGGGAATGGAGAAGGAGGGGAGAAGGAAACGATCACGTTTGGGTTTCCGATTTTCCGATTACGGCTTCTGAGCCACACCATGGCACTGACACCATGTGTTTATAATGTCGCCATTGAAGGCATTTTTTTCTTTTCTTTTTTTAATTGGTATTTTTATATTTTCTAGAAGAGATTCCCTGTTATTTTATTAAAAAAATAGGGAGCTGATATAGCGATACTCAAGTCGCTCCCGTCGTTGATACCAAGTGACTTGACCGGTCAAAGTTGCTCAAGTCATAAATAAGTGATTTACATGCATAAATAAATTATTTACATGCATAAATAAGTTATTTACATACATAAATAATTGATTTACATGCATATTGAAAGAACCAGCGTGCATAACTAATTGATTGCATGCATAAACAAGTAATTTACATGCATAGATAATTGTACATGCATGTTGAAAGAACAACCGTGGATAACTAATTGATTTACATGCATAAATAAGTGATTTACATACATAAATAAGTAAAAGAACCAGGCTATCACCGCATTTTCTTTCTCTAGCACGAGGACGTGCTCTTTCCCTTGCTCCAATGCTCTATTCTCTTCTTCCTCTCAATTACTGGCCACTGTGTTGAGTTGGAGTGTTTGCAAGAAGAGTTGAGAGAAAGAGGGATTTAGATTTAGGAGAGAAAGGTGAAATGCAAGAAGAGAGAGTTGAGAGGAAAAAATAGCAGTGTTTAGATCTGAGAGAGAGTAATGTAAGAACCGAGAGAAGATAGACAAGACAAAAGTAAAAACGTGTTGAAGTTGAACCGTAAATAAATCGCGAACGGTCACTCAACCGGAAGATTCGCGCCGAATCGAAAGTGAACCGTGCTCCGTATCGATGACGGGAGCTATGTTCGTATCGTCATATCATTTCCCAAAAAAATATTAACTCACAGTAAGCTGAGAGAATCTAAAGGGTAAATTATATTAGCATAAGATGCTGGTGTGAATCACGTGTACACGATACGATCCTACATAATTGGTAGTTGGGTACTGATCCACTAAGCAGACCAGGTTTTGAAGCATATTAATTAGAAATCAGCCTAACGAACCAAAAAAAGGATAATTTTAATGTTGTAAGTTTCAGTCACAGACTCACAAAAATGTCGTAATTTCGCTTATGGTATGTATGTGTTCATTGTTCAATACGCAAAATTTTTTTTTTTTTCTAAAAAAAGACGCTTTGAGAAATGAAAAGTTTTATATTCTTTAAGATAAGTTGATACAAACAATATATTGAGCAATTTAAATCACAATGTGAAAAATGAATTGATATGTTTTTGTTATTAAATTCACGTATAGCTTTCAAGAATTTAAAATTACTGTATATTTACTCTCCAAAAGACAATTAAGTTAAAAAATTGTATTATACTTGACAGCCGTCGCCAAGTTTAAAAAGAAAACATATATATTGTAAAAAAATTCTTAGTCATGCCACAGGTGAAAAGTTAAGTTATACTTGCTAACTACTTAGCATTGCCAAGTTTTTAAAAAAAATGTTGTCAAGAAATTCTTAGTCATTCCGCATATGTAGTTTTGTACTTGATTTATTTTGAATAGATTTATAATTTGTAAAAGATATTACCTTAATTTGTAAATTAGCACTGCCATGGACGCCACTATTCCTTAGCGTCTGCCACAACTGACTCTTAGAAGACAATTTAATTTGACAATCTATACTCCATAAAGAGTGGTAGGTCTCTAAGCACCTCAACTATGCCGCATCATCAAGTGTAATTTTGTTTGAAACTCTTCATATACTTTGATCCAATGACTTATATGCTTTTGTCTTAATATTAAATAACATGAATATGTCTAAAACAAAATATAATGCTTAAAATGATCCAACATGTATGTGTTCTTATTTATACATTATTATTATATTATTATTATTATTTATATCAAGGAGATTTAAAAACTATGTTCAAAATTTTGTTTACTATGAAACTTTATAAAATTCTTGATTATTTATTTGATACTATTTTTTAGGGCGAAGCTCGAGTTACAACTCTAGTTATTTACAAATTTGTAAGTCATTGCTATTATTGTGTTTGCCACTAATTAAAGGGACGCCCTATTCCTTACAGTATGCTCCAAAAGGGGTAAAGAGGAGAGGAGGGGATAGGACAGGGGGTGAACTTTTAAATGTTATGTGCTCCACAAATTTTTTAAAAAGGAGGAGAAGAGAAAAAGTCACCTAATTGTGTAACGCCTGATAGAAATGGATGCTAAGTGCAACGTCTCAACTCGATGTTAGTGTCCGTCCTAACATGACCGAAACTCGTGATTGAAACTTTTCTAGGCTTACAGAAAAAAATTTAGGCTAATTAAGTAATTAACAAATCATACATAATTGACCCACCGTAGTTTAAATATACCATATAAAATTAGCACGACAATTTAGAGTACGATAAATCTGATAAACCTATGTATTCAAGATAGTCAAAGATTGCCAAAAAAAAAAAAAAAAAAAAATCAAACAGTTATGGAGCATAATCAATAGTAAATTTTCCTCTACATTAATCATTTTCTTTTTACTAGACTAATTAAACGAACATTTAATTTATTATAGATGACCGCCGGCACGGATCATCTAACTTAGAACAAATTTACATATAAAAAAAAGGGGTAATGACCCCAGACCCCCCCGAACTTTCGGGTTTTGACAACTTGGCCCCCGAACTTTTAATTTGGACAAATGCCCCCCCGAACTACCAATTTGTGACAAATTGCCCCCCGGACTGTTAATTAGCCATCTAATACTCCATTTACAAGTATGAAAAGACCAAAATACCCTTATGTATATATGCATGATATTTTAAAATTTTAAATCATTTAAAACGTAAATAATTTTTTCTTGGTCTTTTCATACAAATCGGAGAGTTCAAAAAAATATTTTAAATATAAATAAGTTTAAAAAAATATTTAATTAAAAACCATTATATATTAAAAATATATAAAAAGTTATTAAATATTTTGCAAATACAAAATTTGTAATACAGAATATTTATCGTTTACTTTTTATTATTTTATTTTATGAACATAATATTTATATTCATGTAACTAATTTTTATGGAAAAAAAATTTTACATTTTAAATGATTTAAAATTTTCAATCCAATTTGAAGTTAACAAATCGGTAAAGTCAGAAAACGTTTTATATACATGATATTTATATATACATAAGGGTATTTTGGTCTTTTCATACTTGTAAATGGAGTATTAGATGGCTAATTAACAACCGGGGGGCAATTTGTCACAAATCGGTAGTTCGGGGGGGCATTTGTCCAAAATAAAAGTTCGGGGGCCAAGTTGTTAAAACCCGAAAGTTCGGGGGGGTCCGGGGTCATTACCCCTAAAAAAAAATGATAATTTCATAATTCATAGGGGCCAACATACGCGCTCTTGCACCTTCCTAAGTCTGATCCTAAATATGAATCTAATTCAATAAACTCATACAAGGCTCAGACAACATTCTTTTATGCTCCAATCACCAATATCTCAAACAACAAAACAAATCATTCTCAGTTCCACAATTTATGAAGCTGAGGGATGTAAAACTCTTTTTTTTTTTAAGAAGTCAGGAGGACGTGACACTTATATACTTAATTTTCTTTTGTGCTCATTATAACTTGGTTCATGTTTTTTGTTACTTCAATATTTCCTTTGATTTTATTAGTTTTCTCTAATATCGCGAAAGTATAAATATATGTAACAAAAAATGCATATCAACCTACTTGATTGTAAATTCTTTTTGTTTGACTAAGACACGTTCTGTAATGATAAATTTTCAGCTCATAGACCATAATATAGTAAAATTTTCAGCTCTCATAGACCATAATATAGTAAAATTTTCAGCTAAATAGATGCTTTATCATTCGATATGGTCCAAAACAAATACGAACTGCATGACTGATGACACCTCTCGGGTTTTAAAGCACTTTTAGCATGTCAACCAGCATCAAATTTCTCCTGGGCTTACAAATGAGGCCTTGGGCACTTGGGCTATGCTGTTTAACAGAACCATTTGTTTTTCTTTCTTCCGTCCGTTCGGTGAAAGTTGAGCTTTGTTCTTTTAAACATAGAATCCGAAGAGCCCAAAGCAGTCGCTCTCCACCTCTTCACCCGTCTTTAGCTGGCGAAGATGACGGCTTTGGCAGTCACAACTCACAACAGTATCTTCAGTCTCATATATAACAAGGAGTATATATTACCTAGCGTCCACATAAAAACCGTCCATAATGTCTATAGGTTACATTTTATGATGTATTAGTTACATTATTTGTATATCTATGAACGTATTTCAATGGACGCGCAAAAGATGTTTCTTTATAACAAGCGGGGCAAACAAAATAAATAGTTAAATACTCATATAACGAGTATCCAACAAAACAGAAAATCAATAGAAAGTATATACAAGTGGGGTAAACAAAATAAATATGCATATAATGAATAACTAACAAAACAGCAAATCAATAGAAAAATTACTAGATTATCAGCTATTATCAAATAGGATAAACTGCATGCCAAATACGATTTCTATATATGTTCTGCTGCATCCTTGACAAAATTAAACAGTATGTTATAACAATATTTTAACGATTGATAATTGTGTTGCTACTCAATTCTTAAGCTGCATCCTTGGCATGCTATAACAATATATTTCTAACCAGTACTAGTGCTCCGAGATATATCACTCTACCCAAAAAAAGGACATTCCTCTTAATGGTACACTTGCATCTTAAAACATAAACTTGCATTATCCCACAGCCAAATGAAAACCAAGAACAAAGTTTACTATCCTTCCGCATCGGGTACGGCCCTTGAGAATTAAAGCAAAAGAAGATTAAATAAAATCAATTCATGCCAAGGATGCAGCAGAACATATATAGATAAGAGGAGGGATCCATTGACAACGATTATTTTAAAAATCTTGACAATATAATATTTCAAAAATTTGTAAAAATTCATATAAATTCTCAAAAATAAAAAAAAGTTTACGGAAGTATTTCTTAACTTAGAGATTGATTATGTGTCTGATTATATTCAATTTAAATAATATTTGATAGCTTTTCAAAGATCCGTTAAATTACAACCGTAAAAATGTCCACAAAATTTTGATAAGTTATCAAACGATATTCAAATTGATTAAAATTTGAAACACTGCCAATCTACAAGTTAAGTAATGCATCCATAAATCTTTTTCCATTTTTAAGATTTTTTATGAATTTTTACAAATTTTTGAAATGTTATACTGTCAAGATTGTCAAAATAATCATTGTCAATGGATCGCTCCTCTATAGATAAACGGTATGCCAAAATTGAAACACAAAACACAATTATAAGAGCCGGCTTTTCAAGCACTGAACTGAAACATTTCCCGAGCAAAAAAAATGCTGCGTAGAAGCATATAACTTGTTCGATTCTGTTCTTACATAATTTGTGATGCATAGATACTGGATTTTCTATAAACTCGGAATGAAAACCAGGGAAGGAAATGACAGGTGGTGATATAAGAATTCTCAGCCCTTTGTTCTAGTTGCTAGTTGCCTACAGGATATTCATCTCATTAGTCCTTAGCAATATCCTATGAGATATATTCATTATGTTAGGAACGAGCTATTATTAAATAAATACAGCCCTTTACAATTTTAGAATTTTTTTGCTATTTTTAATGATGGAGATAAAATGGCTAGATCCAAAGATTCTGATTTATACAAAACAACGATTTTCTCTCCATCATTAAAAATAGCAAAAAAATTTTAAAAATTGTAAAATTTGGTTTCCTAGTATATTCTGATATAAAGATCATATTGAGCGGTTCGGATCGACTATTTGGACACCGAAAACTGAGATACGGACCACATAGCACAGTAAAACCATGATATGCATATTACCGTAGCCTAATTATATATATATATATATATATATATATATAGTTAGGTTATATATTATATATATATACATAACAGTAGCTAGTTGATATCCACACTAAGGACTTGCCCAAGTTAAAATGAGAGCAACAGTAATCGGCAAGGGATTCCTGATTTCAACAATCCTCTTTCTCTCTATCAGCAAAATTATTCCTCTGGTACAGGCCCAGGATGTTGCCTCTGCTATAACAACCAGTACAAAAACAAGAGCAACAAATGAGAAGGAAATTCTGGCAAGTGTTGGTAAGCTTCCATGCAATTCCAATTCCTTGCCCCTTGTTTCATTACATATTATATATTTGGATTGGTTCATTTTTTTTTACTTAATTAAGCCATCCTTGCTGATATATATAATTTTAGAGAGCAAGATAAGTGGTACAAGCACAGACCAGGATGGGAAGTTATACATTGCCTGGCCAAAGCTAGGCCGCCCCCCATCTCGTATTCCGCCTCCGTTACCGGGGACTGAAGAACTCCCAAACTTGTAATGATGAAATCTACTGAAAACTGAGAACGGTTCAACTTGTGACCCAGATTGTCTTGTATCAGTAATAAAGGAAAAATGATATGTATTGGTAAAGGAAAAAATAACATATTTTGTTTAGAGGAGGGATCAAATGACTACAAATTTTAGTGCCCCATCCGTAACTACGAAATTAGTTTATAGCTAAGTGACTATCACTTTTTTGGTTTTTCCTTTTCAAATGAACGTCCCAGACAAGTACTTTTTGGTGTATGGTATGCATCTCTTTATTATCTTCTATAAAATAGGTAGTAATTAGTTTTTGATGGATTAGGAGAGAGGAGACACCTATGTTATAAAAATAGCAGAATTACGTACCGGTACCTATTAAGAGAGAGAACATGAACCTTCAAAAAAAAACAGAGAGAGAGAGAGAGACTCCCTATTTCCACCACAGAACAACAATCCCTTTTCTTTTCCTCTTTCACGCTGTTCCCAACCTTCATCCATCTACAACAGGTCACATTTCTTCACGTCTTCCTGATTTCTCTGTAATATTCAAATGGTTTATTTAGTTGATGTTTGGCTCTTTTTCCTCTAATATAATATTTGGAAACAAAACATAAATAGTGTTATGCTATTGCAAAACAACAACTGATTGTCCAAACTCTTTGTTTAAAGGCTGTAGCAATTGCAAAACTTTTCCAATTTTCATCCTATTCCTGACAAAAGAGCAGGAAACTTTCCTCAATTTTAAATTCTTTTTGCACAATTAGAGAAAAGCTTCCTTTTCAAAATTTTAATATCACAATTGTACTAATTTAACAACAGGTCTGGCATTGATTTATTTTTGAGAGAAAGATGTCCGGAGCACATGTGATAGACATAGATCAATTGGTCGATTCTCTTACAAGAAAAGCAAAAAGTGGCTGCTTAAGGGGTGAAGGCGGTGAACATGAGTCGACTAGACCTCTGATTCACAAAATCGACAAACATATTCGCGAGAAATATAAGGATGCCTATGCTCCAATCCTGCTCACTATTGGACCATATAACCACGGAGTACCTGTTGCAGATAACTTGAAAATGATGAAATACGAATTCCTTGATTACATCCTCCATTTAAACCAAGAGACGGGGTTACCGGATTACCTAGAAGCATTGTCAGAGCTGGAGGAAAGAGTACGGAGTTTTTATTCAGAGGACATATGTATGGGAAAGAATGACTTTTTGAAAATGCTGCTACTTGATGGATGTTTCTTACTTGTACTTTTACGGGGAATAGAAGAGTTGAATGCAGGACCGCAAGAACCAAATGGATATAACATGGGAACATATATGATTGAAGAAATAACTCGAGATCAAATGCAGCTGCAACCAAATGGTTGCAAAACGGCACCTCAAGATGCACAACAAGATGCAAATCCGGTCAACCAATTAGACGATCAACATTTTTGGCATGATTTGCTACTCCTTGAGAACCAAATTCCCTTATTTGTCGTTACAAAGATACATAAAACTATCTTAGGTGTTAACTTGATGAGTTCAAAATTTGTTGGAAACATTATTGACTTTGTGGAAATTGCATTAGGTTGCTATCCCAAAGCCATTTCTAAATTTAACCAGCCAAAAGAATTTTATCATTTGCTTCACTTATTCCACATATATTTGAGACCGTGCTTAGAGGAATCTCAAATATATGAAAACCAAGTCAAGGGCCAATTTTCATATAATCTCCTTCAATTGGGGAGCAACTTCATTAAGAACAAGGTTTGGTCATCTCAAGGTCTACAAGCAACACAATCAGGAAATTCCTATCCCTGGCACTGGCACCGGGCAACATAATACAATCAACCAGGAATTGATTTTGAGAAAAGAAAGTATTGTTCCGAAAATCCACATTCGCTGCTTGACATTGTATTCAGTAATGGCACCATAGAGATCCCCTGTTTGACTATTGATCGAATCACAAAAACTCTATTTTGCAACTTGGTTGCATTTGAGCAAACCTGCCCCCAATTTGGAAGCTATGTTACTGCATACGTTATGTTTCTATCTAGCCTGATTAACATGCCAGATGATGTCTCATTATTTACCAAGAGCGGCATCATTGTGCACCAACTAAATACTGATGCCGAGGTATGCAACCTTTTCAAGGAGATTAGAGAATGTGCTGCCTTAAGCTACCACAGTGACAATTACCTGAAGCCTCTTTATACCAAGATTGAAGCACACTACATGAGTAAGAGACCTATATTAAAAACACTTTTTAGTATAGTCAGAACAAAAGTCCATAGTTGGACTGAGTCAAGTGAGTTCTCAGGTTCGATTTTACCGGTGACTACATCTCAAGAAACCCCTATCTAAAGAATTTCAGTTGAGAAATGTGAGGCCTAAATAGAATGAGTTCTGATAATTGTTTTAGGGATTTTTGTTATATATAAACCTTATTATGGCTATGTTCAACAATTCATTTTTATGAAAATTGTATCATTTAACTTCTTTGTTCTTACTGTACTGCTGTAATAATTATGTTATCAGTTTCTTCATATACAGAATGTTAATTGTGAGCCAAAAATTTAATTTTCACATTATGAATCTCCGTAGAATCTTCAATATCTCATTGTATCCACCCACTAGTCATTCTCAAATTCAAAACTTGAGGAAGTCGTAGTTTTTTAATGGTCGGTGAACTTATTGTCACAAGTACTTATTTATGATTTTATTCAATACTTCAGATATATTTAATTTAATCTAGATAGTTTATTACATCTAGCCTATTAAAAAAAGGTTTATTACATCTAGACATAGTTGACCATTTAAATTCAATGAAATTTACTTATAAATTGTAATACAAAAACTCGTAAAAATACCCAATACATAAGCTTCTGACTACACAAAAATATTTAATTATGCTCTTGCACACCCTTAAAGACCAAGTTAACATAAGCTTGCCTGACTCGCATCCATAAGAGCAGCTTAGTGGCAGAACTTCCAAGATCCAGATGCTCTTAGTTACCATGTACAAGTATGACTACGAGCATAATATAGTAATATCTTCTTTAGCTGTCTGGAGGAATTAGGATGGGGCAAAGCGCCAATGAATCAAGATCTACAAAACTAGGCAGATCATAAATTGTTGTTGCAGCAATAAACCCTGCCAATTTCCTATGTAATAATAATAATAAAAAGAAGCAACCTGGTGTTAAGAAATTGCAGCCAAGAGAAGCTGATACAAGAGTTGAGAAGAGGGGGAGAGGGAGAGGGGAACAGCAACAATAGGAATGGGCGGCCTCGGAAAGCACTTCCGGCCTGGGTGGCAGCCGGAAGGCTCGCTTTCCATGACGCCCCCATCCCCACTGCTGCTGTCCATCCCGTTTGCCTTTCCACCCTGCAACCTCGCCGCACGCCGCAGTCAGCACTAATCACTAGTAATTTTTAGCAATCTTTTAGTCTCTTTATCTATACTAATCCGGTCTTTTGCCATCCTTTCATCAACATTCAATGGCACCTTGTCTACCTTCTCATACACCCGAAGCAAAAAATTGTACATCTCCGGTGTAACATAGTCAGCTGTACGAAGAATTAGCAGAACTGCAGAAGCTCCTCACAAGCCTCTATATCACCGTTTTCTTCGATCAGTGCATAGATCTGTTGCACAAGTTCCACATCTGGGTCCCTCTTTTTTAAGCTCAATAAAGCTGTTTTAAAGTATTTGAAAACATGTTCGATGTATTTCTCCTTTAGGTAACCTTTACATAGTAACTCCCAAGTGCTATAGCATGGGACTATTTGTTTGTGTATTATGTGGTCCATGAGTCTTTCGGCCTTGACAGTCATACCTGTT
Organism: Cyperus esculentus; assembly: GCA_030179965.1. Lineage (NCBI taxonomy): Eukaryota > Viridiplantae > Streptophyta > Magnoliopsida > Poales > Cyperaceae > Cyperus > Cyperus esculentus. Next base: position 1,762,042 of record JASGLE010000005.1, on the reverse strand, counting down.
CCAGTACGAAAAAATATTAGTTCAGTGTCATTAATCACTCGTATATACAAATGCAACTACTGTTTGCCGAGGTATAGTAGTACCAATCTATATGATAACATAGACACTGATAATTAACAAAATAAATGACTGTAAATGACAACTAATTAACGATGAAGTACTGTTATTGATGTAAAACGAGAGGATAATGCTTGGAACCCTCAAATCACATGTGGTAGAAACCGACTCCCATTCGCTGTACAATTCTTCAGCCTCTATTATATCCCCAAATTTTGTGAATGAAATCAACATGTATTTGTACTCCTCATCACTCAGCCTCCTATACAAAGATCTCATCTGACTCCATATCCTGTTGACATATTCTATATCCAATGAACTTGCATAAAGAGCGATCAAAGAGCTATATGCCACAAAGCTGTGCAAGTAGCAGATCCTTTCATTCTCTCAGGCATATCTTCGAAGAACTTCTCTGCACTGGCAAGGCCACGTACTTTTGCAACCAGGTCTAGATGTACTGCATAATCTCCTGATAAAAGTCTTATATCTGGTTGTAGAATCATCCATTCGCATATCTGCATTGAGCAGAAAACTATATGTATTAAATAATTAAGAGTACTAATATGCATATCACTGGCGATGATTTCTATTTCTAGTAATAGAATATTATTTTTCACTAACATACAAGAAATTTTATTTCGGAAAATAGATGATAATGTTACTTAGAAACAGAAGGATGGACAAGGTAATTCTTATTCATCTATTTCCAATTCCAAGAGGTATAACATCAAGGGATGTTCTTAACAAAACCCATATTTCTGATCTAGAGAGGCATTATCAGTTGGGAGTTATTGTCAGAGAATAGAGATAGTTTAGGGCATGTTCAGCATTGATCTTTGGACTAATTAGACAGCTCTGATCAGCATTTTTATGTTTTCCAGAAAAAAAAAAGCCTAAATCTACATGTGTTTATAGTTTTTGTAGTCTGTCCCGAGCCAAGAAAAGGAGGGTTGTGATCGGCTTTGCAAGCTAACATCAAAATTCAGCCATTCTCCATGGAAATGAAACCCAATTGAATCTCTGGTTAGGTCTACAACTAGCTTGAGAATTGGGACTGAAGATACTGTTTTTGTAAAGACAACTTTTTTGATGAAGTTCAAGTTAATGTTGCAGTACTTTTTCAAACCACACCATAAGCTCTGAAGCTCTAGCTGCTGCATATATGAGCAATGCAATAGAGACATAGCATAAATTTGCAAAACAGTAAATAGCAGGCAATCCAATGCAGAAATAACTCCCATTTGCATGATCCACACATACCGTGATACCGATCTCATTACAAGTTCCCGAACATAAAAAACAGGTACCAGACATCAGCTTGGCACCAGGTTCCCAAACTAAAATATAAATTAAATGAATTCCAATACTTCATATGTCGTCAGTTCGTCACGCTTCCAGTGATTATCTGATTAGGTCACTACCATGAACCATTGGACTCTTAAAATTTAAGCCAACAAAAGAAATAAGTTTAATCTTAAGTGAGATTTCAATATGCAATCTTCTTTTATTAACCAGCATAACATCGAACACCTTACGTGCATTCCCAAAAAAAGAAAGGCCCTCACCAACCAACACCCAGTCGGGTATCGCTCACCTCAAGAGCGTGCTTGTACCGCCTGCACTTTCGAAGCTCTCGGACGATGCGGTTCAGCTGGTACTTCTGCAGTCTCTTCCCTTCCTTCGACCACTCGGTCAGCACTGCCACTGTGCTTCTTTTGGAGTGCTTGAGGCCGAGCAGCCTCCTTACCAGACTCTGCTGCCCGCTGTGATGACCGGGGTCAACACCGCACCGGCCTCTGCCTCCTGGTTGTTCTGTGTTTATTGTGGAGGTGGCGGTGGCGGGTGGATACGATGACAGTGCCCGCGCGCCAGTGGAAAGCGCGCGGTGGATGTGAATCCGACGAACTAACATTTTTTTTTGAATTTTGAGTAAACAATCGAGAAAAGATGATTTAAAATGTTGGTCCAAAGTCCAAACTCATAAAAATGCCCGTAAAATGGAAATGCCCGACACAGAGAGATGCTCGGAGGTTTTAAATTGGCGCGCAATTTATGTTTCTTTTTTATACATGTTTTTTAATTTTTTTTTATTAAACATCGAGGCCGCTGCCGTAATGGAATCGAATCGAATCGAATAGAATGTGCTAAACCGAACTTGAATTTGAATCGATCGAGGTGAACTAAATTCGAACTCGAATCAAACTAATGCGAGCTCAATTATTATAATTATATATTTATTTGTCATGTTACCGTAAATCCCTATCCCTACTAATAATAAAAGGAGGAGTTCTTTTGAAACCCAAAAGGAGTCTCTGTTCATACTCATTTCTAACCGTCCGATCAGAGCAAATCCAAGCATCTGAACCGTCCGCGCGAAAGTTGACAGAGCAATCCGCTCTTTGGGTCTCCGGATCAATTGCTCTCTCCTCTCTCCCAAAAACCCTTTGAGTTAAAAGAATTTACAGATATGCCACTGAATGTCGCGTCTGCCCATGTGCCAGGATGGCAAATTTGTTATTTTATCAATGATTGGGGGTTTTTGTTAGATAAAATCTGTTGTTCTTGTCACGCAAAAGAGACAATTAATTCATATCTCCTGTTGTACTGCATTGTGCAGTTCATAGCGTCAGCCGTTGGATTGCCCCAAGATCAGTTCTGGCACGAATCTCGAGACAATCTAATGGCTGATGTTGAGACCTGCGCTAAGCAGTACAGCAGGGGATATGAATTTGAATTGTTGTGCACGTAATGAATGAATGATTCACATGTTTGCTTTTTATTTTTATTATTATTATTATTATTATTATTTTTATTATTATTATTATTATTATTATTAGAGATTTGTTATTATGCAAGCGTTTTGCACTATGATCGAATCTCTATTTCCAAAAGTTAAATGACCAACTCAATTTGTCCAACACAATCTACATATTGAGATTATGCAAAATACCAAATTTTACAATTTTTGGAACATTTTAACTATTTTTTTAGATTTTTCAAAGATGGTTACTTTTTTATATAAAAAATGGTATTATTTTATTATTATTTTTGGTCCATCTTTCGAAAATCCAAAAAAATAGTTAAAAAATTCTAAAAATTGTAAAATTTGGTATGCCACCATATTTCAATATGTAGAATATGTTGGTTTAATTAGATTTGACATTTGAAGTTCGATTTATGAGATTTTGAAAACGGTTGTGTAAAAACTCCATTTGCACCATGGTGCACCATAACATAACTCTTATTATTATTATTATTATTATTATTATTATTATTATTATTATTATTATCATTATCATTATCATTATCATTATCATGAGTCCGGCTTCGGTGCTTTCGTAAGCATTTCATATTGACATATTTACGGTCCAAATTCAAAAATCCATCGCCGAAATTTTAATGCAAATAGCATATAATAATCTTGACATTATAAAGTTGAAGGATTCCAAATTTTAACATTTTAGAAATTTTATTACTATTTTTAATGATTCTTTGAGATATTCCTTTTAAAATAATTAAAAATAAATCAATTTTGTATGCCAATCTTTAAAATCATAAAACTGTGATATATTTGGAGATTAGATGTTATTTTAATTTTTTTATTCAATAATTTAAATAAATACAAATAAAAAATATTGATACCCCACTGCAACGCGTGGGCACTATACTAGTAATTAGATATATATAAAGATTGTAGGCCTCGAACTACAGTAAAATGAACAGGGGTTCGGTTCATCTCATGCGTCTATTGACAACTGTGAATCTGAACCTTCCATCGATTGACTGTACTGTAGATCTACGGTACTCGTTAGAGTTAAAATGAGTATATTATTTTGTCCTTTTCTGATAATGTAAATTAATTATCTATATTTTTACTAATTTTATGATAAATTATAATTAAAAAAATTATTTTTTAATTTAACAATAAAATAAGTATATTTTGTTAATTAAATAATAAAATAGGTATATTATAGACAATTTTGATAAATAGTTCAAAATATGTGTAAATTACTAAATTTTGAGCTATTACGAATCGAATCTGAATCGAATCAAGAAAAAATCGAGCCGAGCTAAATCGAACTCAGGCTGACATAAAATCAAATCAAACTCGAGCTTAGACCGCATCGAACTCAATCGAGTTACGAGCTACGAACTTTTTTGTCAGCCTTCCCCCATGCAACAAATATAAATTAAAAGAAGTGATTATATCTATAGAAAAACAGAAAAAATTCTCAGTCCAGTAACGCAAAATAGCAAATGATATCTATCATTAATCCTTCAAACTTTAGAATTGAACATCTCCGAGAGAACTATTGAAAAACACATTTCTTTTCACATAGTTCTCGACTTTGACGAATATCATTGCCACATGTTATTTTCAATACAAGGCAATATTTTGGAACCGATTTGTTGAAGGCGAAGCACAATACGTCATTTGTAGAGAAAAATAGATGGAGAAATTGAAGTTCATATAAACAAGAAAACGAGACGAGCAAAACATCCATAAAAATAAAAATTGCCTCTGCTGGAAAAGATGTAATTTTTTTTTGGTTTTGGGAGCATGCTATGCCCTTAGGTGAAAGTAACAATTTTCGAGTTTTAACGACACAAAAAAAAAAAAAAAATGGTAGAATTTTCCTATCATCTCAAAAAAAAAAAAAAAAAAAAAAACACAAAGAAGTTTCTCTTGCTTCTTTTAACAAATGTTAACAAATGATTTGACTCGAGGCTAATACATATAACATGTGGAGGGCTAATTAATTATTAAGTTGACATGTCCTTTCATGCACGCTGAAATCAGCTAAGATCCAAATCGGATCTGAGGACCCTCCAATCCCAAATAGATGGTTGGAATTATTTCAAAAAAACCCCCTTAAAATCCACTGCTGTCGGATCTAGGATTGGAGGGTCCTCCGATCCAATTTGGATTGTAGCCGATACAGACTCGTCCTTTCACATTTCCTCCCTCAAGTTGAGCATCTTAGACACAACAATTTGCCTTATTTTGATTTTATATGCCAGACTGTCGATAGAGTATAGACTCATCCTTCGCAATACATACAATAATGCCAAATTGATCACCCGAAAATCAGTTGAACTATTTTATACCATCGAGTATCATGCCTCAATCCGCATCCCATGGATCTCATCCAAGCTCCAATTATATATTTCAACTATATACGTACCATTGATTGTTTATTGTAGCTTATTGTTTTAGAACGAAAATGTAATGTGATCGGTTAGATATTTAGATGTGGTATACTACGAGCCTTATCCATACAGATCATCACCTCATGACCAAATCTTGCCGGATCTGAATCTGAATTCAAATCCGCTGCCTTTCTTTTTAGAAAAGCAGACTCTGTTTTTCTGATCGAATGGTCTGGATCGGTTGCTGTACCGATCTCGAAGTATTTTGGTTCTTAACCGTCGGATCAAGAAAAGCAGGGTCTGCTTTCAAAAAAAACAGCGGATTTAGATCCAATCTTGCCGTATTAGTGTTACAATTTAATTTCCATGAAGAGATTTCATATTTATTTATATCTTAAGCTGTTGTCATTTAATCATTTATATCCAAATACTAATTCAACGAGACAATGAAAAGCTGATCTGAATGACTATCACTTTGTTTGTAATTTTGTATTCTTTCCCCTGCGAACGAATGAAAAGCTAGCAAGCAAGCAAAAGTCTTCTCTCATCTCATCCACACGCAATAAACGATTGATTACTATTTTATTTATCACATAAGAATAAATTTGTATAATCAATGATCTGAACATGTTGGTTCTCTTCTCTGCTATGACTTTAATCGGAAACATTTTTAATTATTTTATATTATTATTTTTTTTTGTCAAGAGAGTTTCTTAGTATATGATGTCATTGCAAGGGAATTTACAATGGAACAATTTCCTCCCTTTTTCATGTTTAATTTGACTTCTACAAGTAACAAGTAAAGACTAGAAAATAAATGATCACTTAACGATACAAAAATAAATAAAATACTTTGAAAAAGAAAATATAATTTACATATTTGTTAACGTATCATTTTTAAGATATATATTGCTTTGCTTGATAATTGCTCAAGACCACGTAAATTCCAAGATCACTAATTTTACGGTGAAATGTGCAATTCATTAATTATTTCGAGTATACGGACATAACATGCATATCACATAATCATATTTATAATAATGTTTCATATAAACTTTATAGATAATTTTATAATAGATAATAATAATATCATAAATATTGACAAAAATAAGTACTTGTCAACTAATCTTCCCTCGTTAATATTACAAGTCTAATTTATAACTAATTATTATACGCTAATTAAAGGGCCCACTTGAGGTCACTAGTAGGAGAGAAAAAAAAATGTTATATTATAGAGTTAATTATTGAGTTATGAATTAATGATGAGATTCCAAAATATATATTTTTAAAAGAGTAATACCTAGTGTCCATAGAAAAGCTGTCCATAGCGTCCATAGGACATTTCGGGATGTACCCGTTACATTTCAGAGTATATCTGTTTTTTTGTATGTTTATAGACGTATGGACGGTTTTTCACTGGACGCAAGATGTTTCTCTTTTTTAAACATCACAAATCCCTCACTTCCCTCTATAAGACCACTCCAAAGTCTTCTTTCTTGATCAGAGCCCCAAAAATGGCTACAACCAAGCAATCAATTCCTCTCCTTCTCCTGCTCTGCCTATCCTCTTTCGCCTCAGCTCAGCTGCGATCCGAGCACGAGGTGCGCAGTCTCCACGATGCATGGATCAAGGAGCATAACCGCTCCTACAAGAATGCCGAAGAACGGGAACTGAGGCTCGGCGTGTTCAGAGAGAATCTCAAATTCATTGACCAGCACAATGCTGAGGCCGATGCGGGGGAACACACGTTCCGTCTCGGGCTGAACCGGTTCGCGGACATGACGAACGAGGAGTACCGCAAGACGGTCCTTGGAACGAGGCCGTCGAGGAGGCTCCAGAGCGAGCGGAAGCCGAGCGGGAGGTACGAATTGCTGGAAGATAGCAGCATTCCTAGCTCCATTGACTGGAGGGAAAAGGGGGCTGTTAATTCAGTCAAGGACCAAGGCAGCTGTGGTATGTTTTGATCTTCTTCTTCTTCTTCTTTTTTATTCTTAGTTTTTTTACTTGGCTAATTCTCTCGTGATGGATCAGATGAAATATGGGCTGTTTATATTTAAAGAATCGGACGGTTGCGATATGTCTTTTAGATACGATTAGAGAAAAATGCTTGACAATAATTAACTGTTTGATTCAAAATGAAAGGTTGCTTAGCCGATCTACAGCAGAACAACTCCTTTTCCTTTATTAATTTTTTTGAAGCTTTGTCTTGTATTGGTGTAGAATACACCACCTCTTGATTATAGATCTTGCAGACAATGTATAATGTATTCATTTGTCTGAGAAAATGCAGAGGCCCATCACCCATGCCTCTCTTTTAATTCCCTTGCCAACAATATTTGCACATGTTTCACATTTTCATCCATATGTTGTCAGGACCCACAAATTTATGTCCGTATTGTAATTTTATCCTTACTCCTGATAAATGAATATTGGATTTTTTTACATGAAAGTTCTATCTTCCTTAAAGAAGAAACCTCGGCAGTTGATAGTTTACTTAGATCGATCACCATTTTTGACGTATATTAATGTCCCGGCCCATTAAAATTTAAGACCCATATTAGTTTCTTAATAAGAGATGAGATTTTGGCCTTTTATTATAAGATATAATAATTTCAGCCCTTTACCAGTATATAATAAATAGATCAGTATAATTTGCCATAGCTTGTATGACCGGAAGTACTGGTACAAATTAAGTATGAACCATCCACATGACAAAAGCACCGGTATGTCTGCAGTTGCCAGTTGGTATTCTGAATTCACCTACAACAATTATAGCCGCAGCGTTATCAATTACCATCTTCTTGGAAAGGTACCGCCGTACCGGTAGGCGTTTAATAAACTCTTTGTTGCTAATATAATATAATGCCACCACAATTAAGTCCATGATTACATATAATACACGCCATTGATTCATTAATTAATGAATGCATGCTGCACGCTCCATTGTGCCTTATCTCCATTCAAAATATGTAATGGATATATATCCTTACTGTATATATATAAAAGCATATTGGAAAAAATGACATGAAAGTGCTATCCTCATATCTGAGCCGTTGATCGTTTTCTTCGATAGATTAGAACCGTTGATGTACGTTAATGCCCGTTAACGTTCTCAGCCCATTAAAATTAAGGCCCATATAAATTATCTCAATTTAAGGCTCATTACATATTATCTTAAAAGTTTATTATAAGAAATAATAATTTTAACCCAAAGCGAGTGGGCTTTTTACTAGTATATATAAAAGCATATTGAAAAAATGACATGAAAGGGCTATCTTCCCCAAATAAGAAACCTGAGCCGTTGATCATTTTTTTGGATAGATCAGAACCGTTGATTTACGTTAATGCATGTTGACGTTAATGTCTTGGCCCATTGAAATTTAAGGTCCATATCAATTTCCTCAATATAAGGCTTATTACATATTATCTTAAAAATTTATTGTAAGAAATAACAATTTCAGCTCAAAGCAACGTGTCGCCTCTTTACTAGTTCATTCAAAATATGTACTGGATATATGTATTATCTGTTGACTCTGTCAATTTTCACCTCTCCAAAGCAAAAATGTGTACTTTTTGCTCTCTTATTTCTTAAGGATGTTTGATGTTCATTAATTACTTGATTTTTATCTGTACCAGGGAGCTGCTGGGCCTTCTCAACAATTGGGGCAGTTGAGGGCATAAACCAGATCGTCACCGGCGAACTCATTTCATTGTCAGAGCAGCAGCTGGTCGATTGCGACAGCAACGATGCGGGATGCAACGGAGGTCTCATGGACACTGCTTTCCAGTACATCATAAACAACGGCGGCATCGACACTGAGGATGACTACCCGTATACTGGTACAGATGGAAAATGCAACAAATCAAAGGTATATACATAAATATGATTTGTTCTAACCCATTTGCCGGAGTTTCGCAGTAATCGATCAATGCACATAATTGTCAACTGATTTTACACTGACAAACATTCCTTTCTGATCTTTACAGCAAAAGAAGAAGGTTGTGACGATAGATTCGTACGAAGATGTCACGGTAAACAGCGAGAGCGCCATGAAGAAAGCTGTCGCGAACCAACCAGTCAGTGTTGCAATTGAAGCCAGTAGCCAATCCTTCCAGTTCTATTCCTCAGTGAGTTTCTATCTCAGCACAGAGACATCAATATGTTATCAATTTGTTATTAGATTGTAATTCTCCTAATTAATTCTTAAAAAAAGTAAAAAAAGATTCTATCAATTGGAGATTTATAAGTTTTCAGAGAGACAGAAGATACGGAATCTCAATTACTAATTATTTTAATCTGCATTATCTTTAAACAAATTCTTATGATTTTTGCTCTTACTCAATCACTTCATATGACTTTGACTTTATAGTTTACAGTATAGATCACGGAATCTCCCTAACATGTGCACACATAAAAAAATTACTCTCCACATGTGTCTGCTTAAGAAGTCAATTAACCTCTTGCAGAAAAAAAAAATATCATCATGGAAACAATAAGCAATTAATTAAGCATGACGTTGCATGAGTACTTTGGGGTCTTTTGACTTGGATATTAGTTACATCCCAATTGTTGTTAATCATCATAATAACATTTTATTAGTTAATTGGATTTTTCAATACCAGTTTCATACAAAAGAGAATTAAATTAAGTAAAATTGAATTAGACTTACAGTAGCTTTTTTTTTTTTTTTTTTTCTTCAACAAACTATCTGATTTTTTTCATGTAATTTCATTTACTTATCAACTAGTGATGAACATTTTCTAATTTTTCCCCTTAATTTCTGCTTAAAGGGAGTTTTCACCGGCACATGTGGAACTGACCTCGACCACGGTGTGGTCGTAGTCGGGTACGGCACCTCCGGTTCCACCGACTACTGGATCGTGAGGAACTCCTGGGGCAGCTCCTGGGGAGAGTCCGGCTACATTCGCATGATGCGCAACATTGCAACTTCAACCGGCTTATGTGGAATCGCCATGGAGCCTTCATACCCTGTCAAGAATGGTGGAAACCCGCCGCCTTCCCCGCCTGCACCGTACACCCCGCCACCACCCCCCTCACCGCCCCCACCACCAACACCATCGAATGTTTGCGACGAAACTTACTCGTGCCCTGCAAGCCACACTTGCTGTTGTATATACTCCTGGGGCGGCACGTGCTTCTACTGGGGCTGTTGCCCTCTTCCGAACGCATCGTGCTGCGACGACCACTACAGTTGCTGCCCGCATGACTACCCCGTCTGCCACGTTCGCCAGGGCACCTGCTCCAAGGTTCAAAATCTGAACTTTCATATTTTGGCATGCTATTTTAGAAGGGGAGATGATAACTGCACCCCTTAAAAAACCTCAACTGTACTCTAATACATTTTAGTTAATTTTTTTTTTCAAATATAACAAATCACTTTTATCGGTTGCAATTCACATTCTCAATCGAACAAATACTTATATATATATATATACACAATAGAAAGATCAAGAATAAAAAAAATTTACTCAAAATTTATGAGAATACGAGAAAAAAAAGAGAGAAAATATTACCAATTTAGTTTGGGAGATGGATAAGAAAAAAAGTTAAGGGGGCAAAATAATTTCTCTTTTCTCTTTTAGAAGATACCAAGGAAATTAGTTATAGTATGAAACATATTATTGATGATGATTTTTTCCCCTTTTTGAAACAGACCAAGGATAGCACATTTAGGGTGAAGGCGTCGAAGAAGATCCCAGCTCAGGCTTTCAAGGCCTTTGCCAATGCATAGGAGGATAATTAACTTCTTTCAGCATTAGTTTGAGAGGATTTGCATGCCAATTGATTGATTGCTCCTCATTGTTTGGCAATTAGTAATTTGATGTTTATTGTTGAGAACTGTCAGTTCCACAAGTGCTTCTTCTTTAGATTGAATACTGAAATTTGCTTGATTTTTAAGTTCATGTAAAAAAAATGCATCACAGCAGTGTGAGCGATGATATATGGCTCCTCCAGCTTCTTAATAATTCAAATGAAACATTTATAAATTTTATGAATAATAATATAGGGAACTATATTAAATCGGGAAGAAATCTTATGACAATAACTATTTATCTTGACAGTCATTACAACTGCTATCAAATAAATTCATAAATTCATAGAAAATCTTGAAAATAGAAATTCTCTTACACATAATAAATCTTAAATTTAAATTTTATTTAATACTCCATCAAGAATCAACAGAATTGTTTAGTAATTACAACGCTCTAAATTTAATCATTATTGATGGAATATCAAATGTTATTCAAATTGAATGAAATTTGAAGCACCATCAATCTACAGATATATGAACATGTTTGTAAAATATTTTCTGTTTTTAAGATTTTTATAAATGTATTTGAGAGTGATTATTATGGTTCTCAAGATAAATTTATTTCTAAAAACTTGATCACGTTCGAGATATATCACATTTCAAGAACTGATTCTAGGTTTATCTCATTTACTAATAAACTTGACCACGTTCAAGATATTTTCTGTTTATATCACATTCCAAGGTATATCACACTTATTTCAAGAACCCTCCTCTACTAGTAAACTCTTTTTCCAAAGAAAAAAGAAATTAAACAATAAAATTGGTGCGTAAAATTTCTAATTCTTTTTTAGTTTGCTTGTAATAAGTGTAATGAAAAGTAAAAAATAAAAATAAAAAATAAGCTTTAACTTATGACCCTACATATCTAGAGTCCGGAGCTGCTGCCGCACTGTCAGATCTGCAGCGCAGATCCGACGGTGCGGTAGACCTTGGGATCCGAACTCAGTGCTTTTTACAGATCTCGAAGCCTATTGCACCGTCAGATCTGCGCTGCAGATCTGGCAGTGTGGCAGCAAATCCCGAGTTACATATCTAGGGAGGGGAGCTACTATGGTACCCTCAAAATTGTTTGAATACCCCAAATGACAATTTTATTTCTAAATAATTATCAAAATTTGAAATTATTTTAGTATTTTTTAATTGCCATGTTTTGTAGAAGTAAATTTTGTAACTTTATTTTTAAAATTATTGTAAAGAATTCATAAAAATGTAAAATTTAAATATAGGGACAACGTTGTCCAAATAAAATAAGATCAAAAGGCTGTGTCCAAGTAATATTATCTATACTCTCTCTTCTTAGATTTTTCAAGCACTTCAATTATGTTACATTATTACTATTATTAACTATTGATTTTTTTATTAAATTTTATCTTTACTCTGAGTTCTCTCCTCATTAAAAAGATAAATATGACATGTTTAAAACAAATTTTGACTCTTAAAATAGTCCTATATTTATATATGTTCTTATTTATAAAATTATTTTATTATTATTATTATTTATTTACATAAAAAATTTACAATTTTTTTTAAAGTTTTGTTTAATATAAATATTTAAAATTTTATAAAATTCTTAGTTGATACCACTTGATTGAATCCCGAGTGCTTATCCTCTAACATATGGCACGGTGCCATTCGGCACGTGAGCAGTTGGATCACCTCCAAATTCAGACCAGCGTGAATCTTGAGGAGATCCAACGACTCACATGCCAAATGGCACGTGCCATATGTTAGAGGACATGAAATCCTGAATCCCGAATTACAGCTCTATTAATATTGAGTAACACCTAGTGTCCATAGAATGGATGACCATCATAGATACAACATGTAACAAAGTGGGACTCACCATGTGACCTCTTGTGTCTATGATGGTCATCCATACTATGGACACAAGGGGGTCGTTTGGGTAAGGTGATTGACTTAAATATTTAAGCCTCGTTAAGCCACACTCGTTTGGAAAAAAGAAATGGCTTGTGAAAGTTTAAGCCTTAAGCCATGGATATTGCTTCCTTAGGAATTCGGGCAAGTCTTAAGCCCCGGTCAAAAGGAGGCTTAAGGAGAAATTTTTAATCCGTGCTAAGGAGTATATGTTCGGAAGGATTAAGAGACTAAAGAAGCTAAATGAAGTGGTTAAGGTGGGGTTGCCGAACAGCCCAAGAGGTTTCTCATTAATATTAGGCCAAATTAAGGTACAAACAGCCGGAGAAGACGCCTGCCACTGCCAGTGCCAGTGAGTGATTACTGTTTAGACTTCATACCATGGCGCTCAAGCTCGGTAGATTCGTCAACCCAATCTCCACCTCTCCGCGTCGTCCCACTCTCCTCCTCTTCGCTCTCCCTCTCTCCCTCCTCCTCCTCCTCCTCCTCTTCCTCCTCCCCCGCCGCTCCCCCGATCCCCCGCCTCTTATCCGCGGCGTATCCACCCGTCCCTGCAACTACTCGGACGGCCGCTGGGTGCGCGATCCGGATTTAGTCCAGCCCCGGTATGACCGGAGCTGCAGGGAGATCTACAAGGGCTGGAACTGCATCGCCAACGCCAAATCCAACGGGGGGGAGTTGATCCGGTGGAGGTGGCAACCGTCCCGTTGCGATCTCCCTGTCACCGACCCCGTTGCGTTCCTGGAGCGGTACAGAAACACAAATATCGGTATGGTTCGTTTTGTAAAAGAACAGGTTAACGAAGAAAGTTGCTCAATTTCGCATTGATAGATTGCTAATTTGATGAACAGCAAAAATTGGAAAATTTGAGTCCTTTTCATGTAGAAGTGATTGAAAAATGAAAACTTAGTGGGAAAAAAGGAATTAATACATCAAATATATTACATTTTTGCGTTTATTGAAGCTGTGAACTTCTTTCTTGCAGGATTTGTGGGTGATTCGTTGAATAGAAACATGTATATCTCTCTGGTTTGCATGCTTAGAAGAGGGAGCGGTGAGGTGAAAAAGTGGCGGCCGGCTGGTGCTGATAGGGGTCTCATGTTTGTGCGATACAATCTCACTCTGGCATACCACCGCACCTTTCTATTGGTACGTTATGGTAGGTAAGTAGGATTACGTTAGAGATTGAGAAGTATTTGAATAATCGAAATACCTTTGTCAATAACTGGGATAATTCATAATTACCTACCGTACTGATTTAAGAAGCGATAGGTTAAATATTTGGAATATTGAAGTACCTATCAATTGGATTCTTTCTACATGTTGCTGATTTGCTAGAATGGATGTTGTTGTCCTCATTAAGCTGTGCGTTAGCATTTGAAGTGCATGCCAAAGCCATGCCACATTTTTCATAATCCGAGCACAACACCCATGACCCATATACACCCTTTCAGATAGCACCCAACTGTTATGTAACAACTAAAAGCAAAAGAGAGTTAGATTGAGTACATTGGACCTGACTTCCTTCTTTCCTTTTCAATCTTTTCTAATCCATCTGAGTATCTTCCATATTTTAATTGCTTTGTAGTTAAGTGATACAACATTCTAACTGCTTGTTACAAGTGGAGCTTATTATCATACAGCACTCTGTGTATTTTCAAATGGAAGCCTCTAGTTTTTCTTTTTCGCATGTTGTCCTGAGATGTGCATGCATTTTTTTTTGTTGCAGTTGGTCAGCTTCTTCCGAAGGTGGCGCATTAGAATCATTAGGATATAAAAAGGGCTTTAGAGTAGATGTTGATGTACCAGACCATAAATGGGCTGAGGCACTGAAATTCCATCATATTCTTGTCTTCAATACAGGACACTGGTAAGCAATTCATCTTTCAGGGTTATTTGTCTTTCTGGTGTATGACAAGACTAGAATTGCCAATAAGAACAGTAATATATTTTCATATTGTTCCAATTATGTTTTTCAGAGTAAAATTGGCCCAACTTGTAATATGGTGAAACGCTACAATTCCACCCAATCATCTCTATAAAATAACCAACCCGTCATGGAAAATTATGTTCAATCAAGAGATAATAAATCCAATCATGTTTGCTAACTATTCAACCTTTTCCTGTTCAATTTATCAACATCTAGCTTGCTGATCAGCACCTTAGTCTTTTTAAAAGTTCCTTTTGGCCGTGTTAAATTGCATATGTAATTTAACCTTTCTGTTTTGAAACAAAGGTGGTGGGCTCCATCAAAATTTGACCCGATACAGTCTCCAATGCTCTTTTTCCAAAATGGGATTCCTGTGATTCCTCCGTTGACGCCGCCTCTAGGATTGGATCTCGTTCTTAAACACATGGTATGTAACTATGTATTAGTTTCTGAAACCAAATGTTGTAACTATTTAAAATTATAAAATTCTTGACTGATAAAGGTGGCTGGAATGTTGCTTGGGCTTTATACATTCATCTCAATGATGGCTTGATTTAGTTTTTGCTTTGGTACAGGTCTCATATATAGAGAATTCGGTTGGTCTTGAAAAAATCTTGTTATTTCGTACGCAATCACCAAGGCATTTTGAAGGTGGTGACTGGGATACTGGTGGTTCATGCCGACGTAAAGAACCTCTCTCTATTGACCAGGTTTGTTTTGTTTTTATGTGCTTTAGTCTGTTAAGTTGATCTATATGCTGACAGGTGTACCAATTATTATATTGCATGGGATTCATAAACAAGAAACTTGTTGCCAGTCTGTATTATAACTTGGTGAATTCTTCCATGGATCGGAAGAAATATGGACTGTTCATTTTCCTGAATCGGGAGGTTACGATATATTCTTGGAGCACAAGTAAAAAGAGATGCTTGGTCTGTAAAATTTGAACCGCTTGATTAAACATGAACGGTTGTCCATAGAAGAACGCCTCTTATAATTTTTGCTGCCATGTTACCAGAACCCCAAATTGAATTGGTGCAATAAAAAAATATTATCTGATAATGATAATTATACTTTTAGTGCTGTTCATAAGTTCAATGATATTGTTTGTCTCATCAGAGACAGCATCATCACTGTCACAACCTGCATTTGTTTTTGTTTTATTATGGTTATGTTTGCTGGAGTATCAGGTCAACACTGATCCATTGCTTTCTTTAGGTTGGAGAACTTTTCTCAGTGGACAGAAATGGTACAAATGTTGAATCCCGTTTGGTAAACCAGCATTTGTTCCAGGCATTAAAGGGATCGAGATTCCATGTACTAGATATAACAAGCATGAGTGAGTTTAGAGCCGATGCACATCCTTCAACAACAGGCGGTAAAAAGCATGAGGATTGCATGCATTGGTGTCTTCCGGGTTTACCTGACATATGGAACGACCTCTTTGTAGCAACACTAGAGACATTGCAAATTAAATGATCACTACATCATTCCAAAACGAAGTTAGGTACTCAATGATTTTCAGTTGACAATAGCTGATCTCTGGCATGACAATTTTGGCTAGCAAGGAAAAATAGTGTTGAAGGGTTGGGTCGGTAATAGAAATACATTGATTTAGAGGTCGAGTCTTCTAGTTGTTTGTATGAAATCCTTAACTTATACCAAATCTTGTAGCTCATTCAGATTTTGATTCAGTCTCTGCATCCTTCATACTTGAATTGCCTGAATTTTGCTGTTTGTTCGGATGTGCTCAGGTTTACTAGAATGTGTGTGGGTATATAGTTTGATGTTAGGTTTACTCGTATCATGCTAAACACAAAGAACGGGATGGTTGAATATCTGTAATGCAATTGCAATTTCAACGGTATAAAATTTTGAATGCCCTTCAACTCACGCTTCTTGTTGTATATACCCTTGGGGCAATGTATGCTACTACTGTGACTGTTGTCCTCTGCCAAATGCATTATGCTGTGATGACCACTGTAGCTGCTGCCGACATGAGTATTCCGTATGCCACTTTAGCGAGGGCACCTACTCCAAGGTTTGAAGTCTGAACTCTCTTATGTTGCATGCTATGTCAGATGATACCAGGAAAGTTATAATGTTTTACTGATAATTTTTTTTTTTTTTCTTTTGTGAAACAGACCCAGGATAGCACATCTAAGGTGAAAGGCGCAGATGAAGATCCCTGCTGAGGCTTTCATGTTATTTGCTAATGCCTAGCAGGATAACTTCAACCTAGCATTAGTTGAAAGGATTTGAGAGCCAATTGTTTAATTGCTGAACATATTTGGCATTTATTTATTCGGTGATTCTTGTAATGAACTGCGGACTACACAATTGTTTCTATTTCTACTTTAGATTAAATCCTACGATTTGCTTGATTGTAGTTTCATGTAAGTACATCACAATGGAGCCATCATAGGATCATAGCTCCTTAAGATTTTCAATAATCCAAAAGAGAGATTTTATTGGGATTTCATGAGTAATATTCCTTCAATAAATTAACATTCGGAAGTATGATGGGTTATACGTGAATGAAGAAAAGAGATGATGCATCTGGACAAACTAGGCCCAAATTCACTATGCAACAAGCCCCATCAACAGTATAATACTACAACACCCAGGGCTTGCTTATCCAATCACGTGAACTGCACGTGAAGCATCGGTCCCTATTGTTTCTACTTCCCTTTCCTTTCTATTTTTCTAACACGCCAATTGCAAATTTGTAATTGCAGTCGCAGACGATGTTGTTTTATCTATCGACTTGCTTCGTACTCTCTCCCACAGAAAAAAAGCGGTCCAGATATACAGATACCAAAAAAAAATACTTTAAAAAAAAAATACCAAAACAGATATCAGTTATAATGTAAAATATATCTAAATTGAAACATTAACAAATTATCTTGAAACAATTAACGTACTAACTTGAAATATTGTAGTATTAAGTTGAATAACACAAATCATAAATTAAATCATCTACTTGAATCACTACTAAATCACATAAATATTACTTTTAGTTTGTTGAGAGAATATACAAGAACAAGATGAAGTGAAAGAACAACAAAAGAAAAAATTATATCATTTGTGTTTCATTTTAATCTCATTAAGTTTCAGATTGGCTTTATAGATGTTTCATTTTGATCGCAACATGTTACAGATTAACGTTAAATTAACTTTGTATGGTGGTATCTTTGACGGTATCTTTTACGGTATCCCCATAACATTTTCCTAGAAAAAGCCTATCATCACCTAATCCACTCTATTTATTAGAACTTAATTTCCTGTAGCGCTACGTGTAACAAGTCACTGTTCCGGTCTGATAAGTAGATAACTTCACTACAACTCGGCCGCACTTGTTACCTGACAACAATAGACACAGACAATCAGAAATCCCAACTCGGTATATTTACCAGAAATCCAATTGCTTTCTTCCAGGCTCAGCATTCACGGGTGGCCAAAGCCAAAGCCAAAGCAGAGCGGTTTTACTTTCTCGTTTGATCGTTCCAATTCCAATCATTCATCACTGGTGCTTTGCTTTGCGGGAGACGAGAACTGAAGAGGTTTCCACTGATGGGATCCGACTTCAAGACCATCCCGATTATCGGTACGATCAATCAATTCCTGATTTAATTCTGGTTGTTGCTTGTTGAATCGCTCGGTCTAATTCAGGCTGATCGAATCGATGGTCTTACTGAGACAGTTGCTAGGAGTTTTGTGACATGTAACAATCATCAACAGTTACTAATTAAGTTCCAATGATTAAGTTTTATTTTTTTTGCTGCATGAAATTCAAAATGAAGTGACTTTCATTGCGCAGTTATGTACTTTTTTAGTTTGTTTAGTGCATTTTGGATGTACTTCCTGAGACCTATAACTTAGGGCCTGTTAAGTGACTTGTTCGGTAGTCACTGATCCTACAGAAAAGTTTTTCTATAAGAACAGGATTGCATATTGCATTTGGTGAAAACCTACGAAGAGCCCATCATTGATAGGAAAAAAAGTAATCCAATCCGACTTAATTAATATTTTTATGTAAAAACAAGAGTTTTAGAGGAATATATTCCTATTAGGAATTGCTAGTATTCTCTGCTGAACAGTGAATAAAGTTATTTCCTATAGACTCTCAATTCCTATGAAGTCCTATAGTATTTGTCAGAACTCAGAAAATTAAGTTTAGTTCTCAGAAAAGAAAAGAAGTACGTTAAGCTTATTCGCAGATGTGATTGATCACTTCTGTTATTCAGCATGATGCTGTGATTAGTGATGACGTACTAGTTCTTTAACATTAGCTTTTGTTCTTTATCAGACATTAGTCCACTAGTGACTAAGATCGACGATCCGAAGCTGGCGACGAGCGATGATGTGCTGGATGTTGTTAGACAGTTGGACGACGCTTGTAAGGAGGCTGGATTCTTCTATGTGGTAAAACTTAGTTACTTTAGTCTGTTACTGTAATATGACATAACAAAAAACTGACTTGTCGCAATTCTAGTGTCTCACTGCCAAGGAGAGATTGCTGCTTAAAAAGCTTCTTTTTTCCTACCCCATGAGACATCTTTTCCACGGAACTAAAAAAAAAATGTACAGTGATTTTTTAGGACAGTGCAGTATTCTCTAGATTTAGTTATTTATAAATTTACTAGTGAAAGTAATGAATCAGTCCTCATGTTGCAAATATAAACTGATTAAGGTCCAAAACCACTTGTATGAATAAAAAAAAAAGTTATTCTTCTATGGATCGGCTAAGCAACTTTTCATTAGAATCGAGCGGTTCTTATCAAACCTTTCCATTTAATTGTATCTAAAAGATGTATCGTAACCGTCCGATTATGAAATATGAACGACCCATATTTTATCTGATCCATAGCAGAATTAGTCATAAAAAAATAGCTGGGTTTCTTGTGTTTTCTTGTAATTTGTGATTGTGCTTGACAGAAAGGTCATGGAGTCCCTGATTCAATGATCAAAGAAGTTAGAGACATAACTCGCACGTATTTTGCACTTCCTTTGGAGGAGAAATCGAAGATTAAAATGACTCCAGAAAGTGGATACAGGTATTCCATGACCATTTTGAAGATTAAATATCATTATTACACTTTATCATATTCAGTATTAAGATTTCTCCGATACAGAGGTTACCAGAAAGTTGGAGAAAATATAACAAAGGGAAAACCTGACATGCATGAAGCCATTGATGTAAGTCAAAAGCTTACTTGTATTAATGCAGCGTTTGGTTCAGTCTTCAACTAATTCCTTCTGTAGTTCTTTACTTTTTGCCCATGTTGTCATGAATTTAATTCGGAAGAACTCCTAGTGTTATAGGCCTATTTTACCAGGGCAATACGGAGATCTAGCAAAACCTCTTGAGGGAGATAATTTGTGGTATGTTTACTGTGAAAATTTCATTTCCTAATTTCAGATTTTTTTTATCCTTAAGAAGCACTTGAACACTACAGTGAAATTGTTAACATGACAATCTTTAAGGTGCTTCTGTTAACATGTAGTCTTTAAAGAACATAGCTCCTATAGAACAGATTCTTCAATCTTGCTGAAGTTTATTTGAGTTCCCTTTGCTGGTTGTTTTCAGGCCAGAAAACCCATCAAATTTCAAGGCATTGATGGAAGAATATCTCTGTCTTGTTAAAGGTTCCAATAATTTGACTTATGATTTTGTCACAATTATATATTTTACCGTGACATGCTACTCCACTATGTTACATAAAACAATTTTTCGGGTTTGATACAGATATCTCTAGAAAGATAATGAGGGGAATAGCTTTAGGACTAGGTGCCCCAATTGATGCATTTGAAGGAGACTGCGCTGGAAACCCGTTCTGGGTATGTAGATTAATTGGATACCCTGTTTCAACTGATATTCCTGAATCTGAACGAACTGATACAGGATGGTACAATTCTCTCATTTTTTTTTTAAAAAAAAATAATGCAATGTCAAGTTATTTATAAATGTTGATGTGGAAATCTGCTGATCATTTTTATTTTTATTTTTTTGCTGCAAATGAATGAAGCGGAGCTCACACTGACTATGGTATCTCTCTGTGTGAATGTCTGAAATTGAATTTTAAGATATTGGCCATTAATATAAATTAATCAAGACAAACATATTCATTGCTTTACTATTTATATCTCTGTTGCAAAAGTAAATGGATTTTCATTGTTGCACTGTGGTCTCTTTTGGTGTGAATCCGCAGGTCTATTGACTTTGGTTAATCAAGATGAAAATATTCAAGCGCTCCAGGTAATTCTTTCCAGTAAATGACAGTCATAGTTTGAAGTTAAACTCATCACTAATTTCTGATAAAGTTTCTGTTACTCGATAAACTACAGGTTCAGAATCGGTCTGGGGAGTGGATCTATGCAGTACCAATACCTGGTACGTTTGTCTGTAACATCGGAGATATGCTGAAGGTACGATAAATATAATTTTTGTAGAAAAATTGACCTTTAATCACCATCTTTTCTTCATTGATTGTATTGCGTGTGGCCAAATATGATGATGTTTTTAGGTATGGACCAATGGAATCTATGAGCCAACACTTCATAGGGTAACGAACAGCACTCCTTTTTATCGTGTATCGGTTGCATTCTTTTATGAGGTAAAGCTTTTCATCTCTTTCTCTCTCCCTCACTTTACCTTCCCTTCTCTCTTTCTCACTTTACCTCAATAATTTTTGTAACTACATTTTGCACAGTCAAACTTTAATGCTTCCATAGAGCCAGTTGAATTCTGCAAGAAGAAAACAAGTGGTGTTCCGAAATATGATAAGATTGTATATGGAGAGCATTTAGTCAAAAAAGTCCTAACCAACTTTGTTGAGGGTACTTACTAGTTTGATGATGTAACAACCTTGAGTTTCTTTCTTTGTTTTTTTTCAATAACTGTTAGCTCGTAGTGTTGTATTTTTCGGCTTTAGTGTGAACTTCAAATAAATTATGGAAGGTTCGAAAGGAAAGTGACAGTTTTTTTGAACACCACTGCTGCATCCATATTAATCTGTTTTTGTGTTATAGTGCTGAGGTGTTTTTATTCTTTTTATCAGCGATCTCTTAGTTTTGCTGGCAATTGATCAGTGAAAGACGTTTTTAATGGTCTAATTTTGAATCATTACAATTGGTTTATTCCTACCATCATCTGGAGATATTATAGAAGTTTCAGTTAAACAACTAATCTAAAACTTGATTTCCTAACTTGATCAGTTCCAAAGAAAATTGCATGAGGACTCATTTTTTGCAATATGGTGTTCGGAATTCACCCTTTATCATCCAAAACAAAGAAGATACGGTATACAGTAATATGGTGCTCAATATCATCAATACGCAAAAGCACTACGCAAGTTGTTCAAAAATATTTCACAAGAAAAAATGGTTTTGCAAAACTATTGGGCTCTAATCAACCCACTAAAAGCTCAAATTCCCAGCCACTCGAGGCCCAAAGCGTCAGCCCACCTGAGGACCAAACAATCAGTCCACAAGAAGCCCAACTGATGAACCCACCTAAGGCCCAACTATCAGCCCACCCAAAGCCCAAATCGTCAGTCCACATGAGGCCCAACCAGTCAGCCCACCGGAGGCCCAACTCGTCAGCCCACGAAACGCCCAAATGGTCAGTCTTCCTGAAGTCCAAAAGCGTCAGCCCACATGAGACCCAATCGTCAGTCCACCTGAGGACCAACTCATCAGCCCACATGAGGCCGAAACCTTAGTCCACCTCAAGCCCAAATTATGAGCCCACTTGAGGCCCAGATTATCAGCCTACTTGAGCCCAAATTTTCAGCCCACTTTTTGCTCAAATATTGTCAGCCGATTCAGCCCAATTGAGCCCATATTATAAGCCCAACCAAAAACTTATCCACGAAACATACAACCACATTCCGGAAAGGTTGTGAAAAGATCTACAAGATAGTGATATTTTTGAAAAAAAATAAAAATTGAAAAAAACTTGAAGGGCGTAAGTTCAAGTTGCGCCCTTCAATGATTTCATTTGTCGGACAACAACGGACAGAGAAAATACAATTTAAAGGGCGCGACTTCAAGTGGCGCCCTTGAGAAGGTCATTGGTGAAGATATGTTGGACGATTTTCTTAAATGACCCTCGGCCCAATCTTATCTACACCAATGGCCTTGGGCCAAACAAATTTTCACCGATGGCCCTGGCAAGAACGCAACTTCAAGTTGCGCCCTTGAAGCCCCAGAATAGCTTGACCCCTCCTGCCCGAAATCTATCGGACCCACCATGCAGTGTCACATAACGTTTGGGGCGCAACTTGAAGTTGCGCTCTCAAGTTCCCTGGTTTTATTGTATTGGCCCCACCTGTCATTGAAACATAATAAGCTAAGGGCGCAACTTGAAGTTGCACCCTTGCTTTTGCCAGTTTTTAACCCGTGATCCCTTCCTTTCTCCTCCCTTCCTTCTCCCTTCCTTCTCCCTTCGCCCTTTCTTTCTTTCCTCCGCCAAACCACCGCCTCCCTCCCCAAAACAACCAATCCATCCCCCAAAAACCTCAAAATCCTCCCCAAATCCACCATTTCGTCGCTCCCAACTACTATACACCATTCCCACTTCCCACTTCCCCCCAAATAGCCACACTCACCATTCCTCTTCCTCCCTTTCTCTCCCTCATCCTCACAACTCGGTTTTGAAAAAAAAAACACGTAGAAGGCCGGGATTTGAGGATAGAGTTCGACGAGACTTGATTTAAGGTTTGTACTATTGTTAATATGTTTGTTTTATTGCTAATTTTGTTATTGAAAATTTTTAGAAATAGTAGACCGAAATTGTAATGGAAATAGTAGGCCGGAATTGCTAATTGTAATTAGTAGATTAGTGTGGAGTATGTTGATTTAAGGTTTGTACTATTGTTAATATGTTTGTTTTATTGCTAATTTTGTTGTTGAAAATTTTTAGAAATAGTAGACCAAAATTGTAATGGAAATAGTAGGCCGGAATTGCTAATTGTAATTAGTAGATTAGTGTGGAGTATGTTGATTTTGTATTATGGAATGGATGATTACTAGATAAGTGTTTTTTGTTTGTAAATGGAAATGTTAGTAGATTAGTGTGGAGTATTTTGATTTTGTATTATGGAATAGATAATTATCGTTACAAGTAGTGTTTATGGTTGTTTTATATTAGAGAATGAAATATGCATTAACGAGTATTTGATGCCATTGTTGTAGATATTTGTAATGGCTCAAGGCGAAGGTGGTCGGGGTCGTGCTTGGGGTCGGGGTCGGAGTCGGAGTCGGGGTCGTGGTCGTGGTGGTGTGCCTGTTTATGGGAGTCAACCTCCCGATTTTAGAGCTGAAGTGTACGGTGGGTCGCTACTAACACGTAATGAAATTCACAACTCGAATCGTGCATATAACGATGTAAGTTTAGCTCTAAATCTTTTATTAAAAGTATGAATTAATTTTTTTTATTTTAAATAACATAACTTTGAGGAAATAACAAAATGTTTTTATTTTTATTTAAATAAATCCGAATCAGCCTCTAGTGACTATGTCTACGAGCCAGTATTGTGCGGTTCACTTTGGATGACCGTATTATGCCAATACTAGAAAGATTTCGATTAGATGCTTTGGCGAGGCTCGGAAATATACAAATTGATCGAGACCTAATTACTGCGATATGCGAGAGGTGGAGACGTGAGATTCACTCGTTCTATCTCCCCGTGGGCGAGATGACTCCCACATTGGAGGATGTGAGCTGCCTCTGGGGTTTACCGATTGATGGGTTGCCTGTGATTGGATTTGCGGATGACAATTGGGATGCGGATGTCGAGAGACTATTTGGTCGTCTTGATTGGATTACGTTTCGGCGCCGCCCCGGCACATTTCACATGAGTCGGAATTGGTTGTGCGAGCCATGGGTGCCCGAACCGGCCAATGAAAGTGATCGCGAAAAAGGTGGAAGAACTATTGGAAAAGAGGCGATTAAAGGGAAATACCCATACCGTCAAGGCGTACCGAAATGAAGGAAAATACGAAGTAGTGACCAAAGAATACATGTAGGGCAACAGAATTAAAGGAGGGAAGAGACACTGGGTTCGCTTGGAGGTCCCCGGGGGGTGTGCACATGTCAGAAGCCTCAATTAACAGGTATACCTTGCTCTCATGTGTTGGCCACCTGCGCAACGGCTGCAATTGATAGCAACCAGCACGTTGCACCTTTTTACCGTGCAAGTGAATTGTTTGCAACATGGGAACCCGAATTTTATTATTTTGGAAATTCGGAAACATGGCCGGAAGATGTAAGGCCCACCCTTGTGCCAGATCCTTCGATGTATAAAGTGGTCAAGGGTCGTTGTCAGCATGTCCAAATCCGCAACGAGATGGATGATATGGGCCAACCAAAGCACACTTACACATGTGGACGTTGTGGTCAACAAGGGCATAGTAGAAGAGGTTGTAGGACTAATCTCCAAAATCAAGGTAGTAACAATTATCTTATTAATTAATATTACGCTAACAATAGATTTTTACTTACATTTTCTTTTCTTTTTTGTAGGACCGTGATCGATTAATCTCAAGTAGACAAGGGGTGATGCCGAGCAAGTTTATCTATTTTGTTGTTATGTTAGAAATTTAGACAAAAGACAATGAATTGCCAAATTATTTATTTAGATGTTTTTGTAGTTTTATTACATTGCTTTATTATGATAAATGTACTGCAAGTTTAATGATATTTTGGTAATCCAGTTGATTATGTTATAAAGCAAATGTTGGAAGTGTTGTTTTTTGGAGCACATATTAAAAAAATATATATAAAATAAGGACGCAACTTAATGTTGTGCCTTTCAGTTTCGACATCTTTACTCTCCATGACATGTGGGACCAGAGTTGAAGATGCTCCCTTTAAGGACGCAACTTCATGTCGCGCCTTTAGGAAGGGCGCAGCTTCATGTTGCGCCTTTTACTTATTTCACAGACAAGTGGGGTCGATCATCAGTTAATTATAAAAGTAAGTTTAAAAGCTCCAACTAAAGAGCGTGATTTCAACATGCGCCCTTTATTTCAAAATTTTTTGGGTCCCACTCTTTAATGGTCTACTAAAAGTTGGGCAGATAGAAGGATGGTCAGGCTATTCTGGAGCTTCAAGGGCGCAACTTGAAGTTGCGTCCTTGCCACGGCCATCAGTGAAAATTTGTTTGGCCTAAGGCTATTGATGTAAATAAGATTGGGTCGAAGGCCATTTAAGAAAATCGTCCGATATGTTTGGCCCAAATCCATTGATGAAGTTAAGTTTAGGCCCTGGCCATTTATGAAAATCGTCCTCTTTTCTCCACTGATGAACACACCAAATCGCAATTCCCAAACGAAGAAACCAAAACCCTACTCCGGTGGTCCATCCATGGCGGATCGCACGCCCTCCACCAACGGCGACGCGAGCCCCTCCCAGAACCCTACCCCCGGATCTCCTCCATCTCCCCACTCCCCTTCCAAGTCCCCCGACGCCACCCCCTCCAACCACACCCGATCCCCCGACGCCACGCCCCGTTCCAACCGGACCCGGTCTCCTGACGCCGCCACGCCTTCCAACCGTACCCGATCTCCGGGCGCCTCCACGCGTTCCAACCGGGGACGATCTCCCGACGCCACGCCGTCCATACCGACCCCCATTGCCTCCCGCAAGAGCGAGAGGAAGCGCAAGGTGCGGGAGTTTCCGGAGATGTCGGAGCCAAAGAAGGCCGCCGGTCCGCACAAGACCTGGTCGGAAGCCGACGAGGTGACCCTGCTTAAGGCGGCCAAGGAGTTCCGTAGGAGGACTGGATCTGAGCCGAAGATCGCAACGATTAGGGAGTTCTTCGACAAGATCAAGGGGTCGGTGGCGCCGCACCTTGATCCTGATAAGGTGTACTACAAGCTCAGAAGGCTCAAGAGCAAGTTTCTGTTGAATGGGGTTGTGGCCCCGATCGGGGATCATGAGAGGGTTCTGTACAATCTGTCGAAGGATGTGTGGGATGGTTTGAGCGTAAGTGAGAAGAAGCGCACTAATAATACTGGTATGATTTACTATTTCTTTGTTAATCATTGTTAATTGGATAGCAATTATATTGAAGACCAAAAAAATTGTAGTGTAATCACAACTGGCGCCGAAAACCTTTCTTTCTTAATCACAACTGGCGCCGAAAACCAAAAAAAATGTAGTGTTCTGGTGGGTTTACTTAATTTTAACATAACTGGGTTTATGTAAGTTTGGTTGGAATTTCCAATTTAGAGTTTGGAGAGACATACCCCATGATCAGAATGGTCAATGGTACCATTCCCTTTTAGCCAATTTCGTGATCAGAATTTGGAACAATAAGGGTCCGTTTGGCAAATCAAGGAATATCAATAGAATAGTGCTATCCGATTAGTAAAAATGGATTAGTGGTTGTTGGAAGAGTAAAAAGAATAGTGATGTTTAGAGCTATTCGGATAGTGGAAATATTGTTTGGCAAATGATAATTGGAATAGTATTGTGATAAATCTTTTTAGAGCTATTTTTAGAGCTATTCGAACAGCTATTCTGCTATTCGACCAAATAGGAGGAATAGCGGATTAGCAATTTTTTAGAGCTATTCGAATAGCTATTTTCTGTTTGGCACATGGAATAGCTATTATTTTGCTATTCTATTCCAATTTTTGGTTGCCAAACACAAAAGTGAAGAAAGAATGAAGGATTCTTTATTGCTAGCCCTTTTAAATTCTCGGCAAGAATCTCCTGTGTGAGTGGAATAATGGGAGGTTCAAGTATTTTATATTTATCAATGCCAAGTGAAGTTACAACAGCAACAAAGCTTCTAGTCCCAAGCAAGTTGGGTAGGCTGGAGATGGAAATTTAAATAGAGAAAAGTAAAGTTACTTGTTATTTAAAAATGCTAGTTTAAGATGGGAGTCTGGAAAATATCTTATAGAAAGAAAATTGGAAGCTAAATGCTTCATCTCTCTTTGTTTTTTTTTAAAAAAAAAAATTGGGAGATGGATTTCAGAAATACTCAGTATACTGAAAATACTGAATAATTAACATAATCATTTGTCTGGGTTCCGAACAGTATTTATATTTAGTTCTTCTGCTGCTGCATGTAAATGCTTTGAAGATGAAATATTAATGAAAGTTCTGCATTGTTTTAGGATTTTTTGATCTCTGACATTATCTATTTTTTTTTACCAGGCAAGAAGGTTGAAATTATTAAAGATGACAATGACAATGAGGATGGTCATGCAATCGTGGCTGTACAGAAAACTCATACCAAGGTGGAATCATATCCATTTTTAAGTGAGGCTTTGAGGGAGCACTGGAAGTTAAATGGAGATAAATTTTCATCCGTCTCATTGGAGAACGGTCTGGTTCAGATGGACGCAGCCCGAGCCAAGGAACTGGAGAAAAAGTGGAAGAAGCAATTGGAAGCTGATATTAGATCCCACATGAAAAGACATGAGATCCTTAAAGAGGTTTATGCATTGCTAATTGATGGTGTCAAAGGTCAGGGGTCGTAGAGGTAAATCATCTTATAAAATTTGAATGTAGTGCTAGATTGCTTCGATCATCATTTATTTAAGAAAAAAGGAGAAAAAAAAGATCCTTCTACTGTTGTCTCCTCTCCCTGTTCAATGTGAAATTTGTTGCTATATTGTTGTATGTACAGTTGTAATGAGTAATGACGGATTGACCTTAGTGTGAATTAAGTAATTAACTAGTTGGCTGCTAAGTTAGTGTTGATGTGCAGTAATTTGTTTCAATTGTTATTGTGGTACTTCATCTGTTCTAATCTCTTGCCTTCAATTCAATGACTTCATTAAAAGATTGTCTCATCTTCCTTATAAATTGTTTACTATTATACTTGTTGCTTCTACGGTTCTACCTCTCTTTGCATTGTCTACAACAAAATCTTCCATTCAGTTGATCTTCACACTGCATAACTTTGTAACAATTTTAGTAGAAGTCTTTTAAATTTATTCATACATAGTAGTGTTAACAGCGTACAATGCCCACAAAGTGGCAATATAGAAATAATACATAGAAACCACAAACACCATAGAAACGACCGGTACACTACTTAACCATGCAACATATATCAGATAATTGCATCCTTATTGTTCTCGTTAAGATATATAGATCACATAGAAAACCCATTCTTCCCCATCATCGAGTCTACAGTCTACACCCTGCAAAAAGAACAATTTTAAATCCACCAACTTTTTTTTTTTTAATGTAGAATCTCATGAAGTATAAGTGTGATTCACCATCTTAATTAAATTCTTGATACTCTTGATGTTGCAAGAATAAAATGATGTGAGCACAACTTACTGATTGTAGTCGATCTTGATGTTTCCGACATCGAGGTTGGTAGAGACCTCGAGGAATGCTTCCCTCGAGAGGTCGAAGGTCCCATTACAATTCGGGCAGTAGTCCACTACTTTCACTGTGATGGTGGCTCCCGTGCACGGGTACGGTGCCTCGTTGTTGGCCCCAGTGCACCTGATGGTGTACATCCTCCCGCACGCAGCTCTGTTGTCCCATATGGCGTCGCTGGCTGCGGCGATCATTGTGCCTTCATCAGTATATTCATAGCATGATGATGCTGCAAAAAGAGTATGTACATATATGAGTTAATTTGCAAAGAAGAAACATAACCTAGATATTTCATAGTTTTAACAATTTTATCTAACCAGGCTTAATATTTCAAATAATCTAGATATATATGTTCCTGAGGTCAAACATAAGTACATAACCTATTTAAAAACATATCAATTTTATTACATATATAGTCTGAATAATATTTTGAAATTCGATACTCCAAGAAAAAAATAATATAACACCGTACGTGTATATGGGGCATTGTAGTATGTTGCAGTGCCAGCAGTTGCAGCTGCAGCTGATACAAGGCCCAGTAATGTAGCAAGAATAAGAAGGCTTTTCTGAGTTTTCTCCATATCAAGAACTGTATGTACGTGCTCTTAGATATGTAAAATATATATCAAGTTATATATTGTGTGATTTGATTTGCTAAATTAAGGAAGATGAGCAACCAATTTATAGAAGAGATCGGTCGAGGCTGTGTGGAAACTGGAGAGACTTGCATGTAAGGGGTCAAGTCAGTCAACTCTTTATAAGTCATCATGAACTTCATGACAATTTACACAGGAATGTTGGACGTATAATTGTGATTTTATGGTTGATACATCTTCATATATAAAAACTAAGTTTCAATTTTTCCCATTAAAATGTTAGATCGATATATCTCTCTTCGTAAAATATTTATTAGAAATTAGGTTTTTTTTTTTTCTTTTCTTTTCTTTTCTTAAGCAGGCATTTCATTAAAACTGAGGTTCTATATTATCTATCGGATATAATTTCAATATATTTTTTTTTTAAATAAAAGAGAGATACAGGCAAGACCGCAAGAGGAAGGAGAAAAAAAAATATTTATACAAAGTGAAATTTGAGTAAGCTGAGCGCACTACGTATATCCGAAAACACATCAAATCATCTCCAAGTTTTAATTTGTACCGCTCAATAATTTCTTTTTATATAAAAGCTCATGGGATATTGGGATACAAAATTAACTTCCCACTTTTTAAAAAACTTTAAGTATTTCTTTGAGATTTTTAAGATGTGATACAATGTTTTTTGATTGTTTTATCATATTGTATTAGTCACTTCTTAAAATCTCAAAAGTGTACTTAAAATTTTTAAAAATAAAAAAATATTGTATCCCACAATATTTTGATATAACGAATTTATTCAGCCATATAAATCAAAATTTGTTGATAAACATTCAGTATGTTTCCATAGATATATGCTCGAGTATGTTTCCATAGATATATGCTCGAGGCTTTGGCTTTTACTCGTCTAATTTTCTTATCTTATTCCGAGTCGTCAATCATGCAAATGGTCATATCTCTATATATAATTCTACTAATATATATTCGAGTTGGTATTAATTTTCCTCGAAAGATCTCACGACTCTCTCCTGCTCCCATACATGTCAATATGCGATATATATATATACCAGTAAACAACCCACGCCTTGCTTAATTTAGGCTGAAATTCTTATTTCTTATAGTAAAATTTTAAAATATTATGTAATGGGTCTTAAATTGAGAAAATTGATATGGGCCTTAAGTTTTAATGGGTTGAGACATTAAAGTACGTCAACGATGGTGATCAATCTAAGTAAACAATCAACGATTTAAATTTATTCCTTAGAGAAGATAGAACTCTCATGTCAAAAAAATCCGAATAAAATAGTTCTAGAGAAATTTAAATGGTTGTTTTTATCTTTTGAGGGTATTTCAGGTTTAAAGGTAAATTTTGCAAAGACAGAGATTGTTCCTTTGAACATTTCACAACAGGAGGTTCAGTTATTAGCTAATATTCTGAACTGCAAAATTGGTTCCCTTCCTTTAAAATATTTAGGATTATATCTTCATTGGAAAAAACTTCCTAAAGAAATATGGATAGAACTGATTAATAAGATTCAATATAGACTTCATGTTTGGAAAGGAAAATTTTTGTCCCTGGGGGGGAGAGTTATAATCCTGAATTCTGTTCTTAGTTCCATTCCATTATATTATCTCTCCTTATTCATTGCTCCAAAATCGGTGATCTACAAAATTAATAAAATAAGGAGGAGATTTTTATGGTCTGGTGTAGATTGTAACTTAAGAGGTAAATGTCCATTGGTTAATTGGCCAACTGTGTGTTTACATAAAGAGTATGGTGGCTTAGGAATTCTAGACTTGCACCAAATGAATCTGGCCCTAGTTACAAAATGGTATTGGAAATTCTTGAACTCAAATTGTAAAGGATTTTGGAAAGATATAATATTGTATAAGTATGGTTATAGATTAACAGGTAACTTTTCAATTTTCTGGAAATCCATAATTAATTCTCATCCTCTATTCAGGAAAGTAATTCATAGAAAAGTGGGGGAGGGTTTGTCTATACTATTTTGGTTTGATATTTGGTTTGGTGACAGTCCCCTGTATATTCAATTCCCTAATCTATTTGCCAAAGCAAAATTTGCTGAGTCCATTACTCTAGCTCAAATATGGAATAATGGTAATCCAAAGATACCTTTGACAAGGGGAGCTAGCTTGCTACTTAGAGCTGAGAAAGCAATTGTTTTGAATATTTTATCTTCTCTAAACTTTGGGGGAGCAGATTCAGTAGTTTGGTTTTTGGAGGCAAATGGAAAATATTCAGTCTAATCTTTTTACAAGCTGATTAACTGTAGAGGTGTTAAAATTAATTTTCAAGTTTCTGTGTGGAAAGTTTCTGTCCCATTAAAAGTTAAAATTTTCATGTGGATAGTTTTGCAAAACAAGATCATGACAAAAATCAATTTATTTTTTAAAGGTTGGACAGGGAGCTTGTGTTGTGAATTTTGCTCAGAATTAGAAGACATTGATCATTTATTTATTTTTTGTCCATTGATGTTGCAATTCTGGAGGAGTTTCAGTGATAAAAATAAAAAGGGAATCAAGTTAAACCTTTCCTCTGTTGCAAATATGTGGAGTAGCACAATAAATTTAAACAGCAATGATAGGATTTATGCTCAAAATATTATATGTGTTGCTTTTTGGGTATTTTGGAACTATAGAAATAAGGTTATTTTTGATAAAAATTTGATTCCAAAATTCAATTCTTTAGTATTCTGAATTCTAACTTTGTTTAACTCATGGATTGGGCAGGAAAGTGAGATGGAAGATCTACTTATCGAAGAACAAGCTTTACTAATCAATGGAACTGAAGAAGGATTAACAGCTATGATAGCTGTTTTGTTCTTTTTTAGTTTCCTTTAATAATGCTTGTTCTGTTATTTTGTTTAGGTTTACTGGATGTTGCATATATGGTTTATGCTAGTGGATTTTTTTATAATATTTTGGACTTAGACTTAGATATCAGTTTCCTCATTAAGGATTCTGATTATTACTTGTTTTAGGATTAATTGTAACTTTTGATCTCCTTAAATGAAATGGGAGATGGTGGATTGTTGTCCACTATGTTAAAAAAAAAAAAAATCCGAATAAAAGGATGTATATATATGTCCCATGTCACGACCGCAAATATATATTTGGTCCATTCGGTTCCTCGTCATATATTGGTCCTTGACTTCTACAAAGACTTGTTCAGAGTTTGATTACGCAGATTAATTAGAGTATTAGACTGCGTATTAGATCAACAAGAGATCGATCGAGTTCTAGACTTGCACTGTGTTAATTATTTGTGTATACTGGGCACTGGTCGACAGTGTAGAAGTGTGGTTGTCTCTATATATGTTATATATCTACTCCACATGTGACCCATATATCCTATGGTACATATGTGGCAAGTAAGTAATTCTTGTTTCTTGTTGCTATATCGTCGATTCAGAATATCGTCTATTTTGGAGAGGGTTAAAAAAATTCCGTAATCGTTCAGGGGCCATACGGCAACTCCTCCTTAACCCTCCTTAGACTTCCTTTGGCTTCCTTAGTCTCTTACACTGTGTTTGGTTGAGACTTAAAGTTACGCTTCTATAACTTCTTATGTAGTTTTATGTTGCCAAAATTTATTCTTGTTTGGTTATGAAACTGAAGAATTAGGGGAGAAGAGTGAATCAGCTGCTCATGACTCTTATTTCAAATCAAATGTAGTGGCCATGACTATATTAAATCAAACCTTATCCCAAGCAAGGTTCAGCGCCTATATCAAATCAAATGTAATGGCCATGTGAAGAACTCAGTGATTAGTAATATATATTTTAGGCGTTGATTGTGGATCTATGTGAAGAACTAAAAAAATCAAGTTTTGAACCCAAGATGGGCACAAATCGGAAGAACTCTTACAAACTTGGAAATGGACCTGGCTAGAGTGGTGTCAATAGAAAGAGGAGAACAAAATAAATTGTTTTACAATATTGAAATAGATCAATCCATCATCAAATTGGTTAGAAATTTGGTTTCTTCTCCAAAAAAAAAAAAATGAAAGAACGATAATGGTGTTGGGCAGGAAGAGGTCTTGGGGAGAGAGAAAGGATGAGAGAAATTAATAAAATACTTTCTTTGCATGGATTTGTAGGACCCACAACACTTAAACCACCGGGAATAACTTATACCACCGTGAAAGGCTCTTTAGTTTAAGGAGCCAAAGATTCCCTCTATTCTCTTTTATGGAGTATGAATTTATGCTTGTTTGGCTCTATAAGTGAGGAATAGAGGCTTTATTCTCTATTTATGCTCTAACCAAACACGGTGTTAATCATTCCGAACGCAAGCTCCTTAGCACGGATTAAAAGTTTCTCCTTAAGCCTCCTTTTGACCGGGACTGAAGTCTTGCCCGGATTCCTAAAGAAGCAATACCCATGGCTTAAGGCTTAAACATTCTTAAGCTCTTTTTCTTTTTCCGAATGAGTATGAGTTAGTGAGACTTAAATATTTAAACCGACCACCTTGCCGAACGACCCCTCAGCGATTTTTCATTTTCGCCTGCCAAACAAGGCTTGGTACCAGTACAGAGTACAGACTTTACCCTGGTTCACACCCACACGAATATGTTAGTGGAGACTGGAGACCAAAGTGTATAGTAGATTTTATTCGTTCCCCATTTTCATTATTCATGATATGTAGTTTGCCATCAGGAAGGTCAAATTAAGTAGTATTCCGAGTAGTTTTTGTCTCCATGAGGATTGGTCATGCATTGGATTCAATTTTTCAAACCCATTAATGTAGGAATAGACGAATAGTAATTAATGCAGATCTAGTAGTACTGTTGGGGCTTGATGTTTGTCATGGTATAGGATATAGTGGTAATTTAGCTAAATATGTTATTAAGTAGGGGTAAATTAGTAATCATGATAGGTGGGTACGTTGATCTATATAAACTCATCTTATTAATGTAATTGGGGTATGTTGAAAATATTAAAATATTGAGATGAATAGAATCCTGAAATTATCCGATTTTCGTTCTTTTTCTACCAACCCCGAGTATTTAATTCTCGAATTTCTGACTTCAATTGAGAAACCACGACCGAATTAATCGATTTCCTCGTCAAACTCTTGAATCCCAAATCAAGAGTGTGACAATGTTCCTGATTCTTCGTATACATGTCTCCTCATTGAGGTAAAAAGTCTCGAGAAATTAATGATAACAAAAAAACTATTAGTGAGGTTCAGTGAGAGACAAATCACTTCATTCACCTAAATGTTTTTCATAAGCAAAATATTGACCTATATATGATGTTATGTGGGAGCACCAAATAGAATAATTATATAATACCTAAGAACTTTTTTTCTCAAAAAAAAAAAAAAACCAAAAAAAAAAACCTAAGAACTTGAAATTTGAATTTTGATGGATTTGTATAATTATAAAATGTTGATCTATATACAGCCAATCGATTTTGCCGGAAATAAAACTAAAGAATTTCATATAATTGATTTGGATACTGACAAATTAAATAAAAAAAAACTAATTTTGCTTTTCATCTTTTTTTTTTTTTTTGAAATCCGCTTTTCATCTTTTTGAAAACAAAGAAATTAAAGGTACGTAACAGTACAGGCAGCTGTTAGCTGTATGCATCAGATAAATACTGTAGACTGTAGTAGAGAGTGATCGATAGATAATAACGTTAACGTTCTTTAAGGGGCAAAATTTAGTACACATACACATGTTATACGTTCACACAATGCACTGTTTAATTAATTTGCGTAATATATAGTACTGGCATAGTGCAGAGGGTATGTGAAACAGTGACAAACAGAAAGTCTATATATATAGGGTCCGTTTGGCAAATCAAGGAATAGCAATAGAATAGCGTTATCCAATTAGTAAAAATGGATTAGTGGTTATTGGAAAAGTAAAAAGAATAGTGATGTTTAGAGTTTTTTCGGATAGTGGAAATATTGTTTGGCAAATAACAATTAGAATAGTATTGTGATAAATATTTTTAGAGCTATTCGAATAGCTATTCCGCTATTCGACCAAATAGGAGGAATAGCGGATTAACAATTTTTTAGAGCTATTCGAATAGCTATTTTCTGTTTGGCACATGGAATAGCTATTATTTTGCTATTCTATTCCAATTTCTGGTTGCCAAACACACCCATAGTCTCTAGTCTGTACTATCTGCCTTAATTTGTTGACACAAAGAAGAACACTAATTAACGTCGAAAGACCGTGACTGTGTGAGTCCTTTGTTTTCTGTAAAGTCTTATTTTCCACAACTGAAATTGCACTGCATATAAGAGAAGACCAAGGCGAGTCCAGCCGAAGAAGTCGTGCATGTGCATGTATGGCTCTTAGCCAAATTAATTAACAAGGTAC
Source organism: Cyperus esculentus (assembly GCA_030179965.1). Classification (NCBI taxonomy): domain Eukaryota; kingdom Viridiplantae; phylum Streptophyta; class Magnoliopsida; order Poales; family Cyperaceae; genus Cyperus; species Cyperus esculentus. Next base: position 1,725,885 of record JASGLE010000005.1, on the reverse strand, counting down.
ATAGAATTAATGGCTAAGCTGACTACAGGTATGTGTGTGTGTGTCGTCGTTTTCTTCTGAAAAAAACCCGTAGCCGTAGGTAACTAGAAGGGAAGACGAATAGTAATATAGTTTTCCCAATGTGTACGTAAATAGAATAGTCATGTGGATTTTTTTTTTTTTTTGAGATAAAAAGATGAGGATCAAGCTATTTAAATTTAAATATCTGTAGTAAATTCACATTCGGGTGTCGAACTTGTCACCTCACATATGGAGTGCATTGCTTCTTAGCAGTAGACCAAACTCCAAAGGTTGATTTTCATCTTGTGGAATTTAAATAAATTGGTAGCTTAATTTCAATTAATTTGGATACCGTATGTACCGTATGATAGCTTATTCAAATTTTGTACAAATTTCAATGGTTGTAGTTTTGATGATCTTTATTATCAAATATGAACCAAGTCGTTTGAAACATAAGATAACATTAATCCACAATTTTCATAAGATTTGTATAAAAGAATAAATATTTTCTATTTTTACATTTTTGTAAATGCTTTTCAATTTTTTATAAAAATCTATTGTCAAGATAAGCATTGGATTGATCAATATATATTGATCCTTCCCTTTTTCAAGTACTTTATACATATTTTTTGTATATTTTCTATAAATTCATGGACTTTAATTTCAAGTGATTATATTCTTCTATTTGTACATTTTTTTTTTAAATGTCAACTAATCAAATATGAGTTGATACGTTCATGAAATTAATCAATATGCAAAGCATTTGTGTGATACCAACATTTTGCTTTTAAGAAACTATGAAACTGTCCATTAGAGAGGGATGAAATTATTGAGTGCTGCCATTTTTGTCAGCATCTTTGAAGTTCACACAAAATTATAAAATTACCACGTAGCAACTAGCAAAATTTGAGAGATAATCAGAAGAATAATTGTGTAGGTCGTACGGACGCCGTGCTGTCAATTTTTGATTAAATAAAAATTAGTTACATGGAATTAAGGTTCAATTGCTATGATTCAATATGTACTAAAAACTGACAGCACGGTGAATCGTAAAGTTAGCCTCATTAATTTAATTTCTTCCACAAAAAAAAAAATAAAGCCCCGGCCTCAGATCGAGGAACTAATGCAATTGTACTGAAACAAGATGAATGTAATTATTTTGAGCAATTTGACTAACCACACCAAACCGATCAGAAAATTTGATGATTGGTATATATATCAATGGGATTTAGTCATTTAGATGAGACAAATTAATTTTCAAATGTCAAGTTACACCAAATTCAATCATTACACATTTTGGAGAACCCTTTTTTACAATTCTCAGCTTTTCTGCTGTTCTTTAAAACTTTTTTGATATCTTGTTGTTAATTTGTTTATAATATTCATCGTACATGGTTATTAAAAATAGAATTGTAATAAGTATATTCTGATACATTAAGTTGGACCATCAAGCACTGTTATCCGATTCAAGAAATTAATAAATAGTACAGATGCTAACACGTTTGTTTATTTTTATTTCTTCAAATGGACTCTTCTCTTCTTGTAATTACTTCCTCATGCCTAATTAAGCTCTCCATGCTCTACAAAACGAAAAACAGATTGATTAAGTATTGACATAAACATGTTTTGTTAATTATGCTATGGAAAAACATATTTTGTGTTATTTTTTGGAGGACACTAAAAGAATTTCTTCCTAATAAGTAAATAAAAAAATCAGTTCCAAATTAATGCTATAAAACACTTCCGAGCAAAGAAAACAATATAAATCAGAAAAACAGAGTTACTTTTCACATTTTGATCAATTTTAAATATATTTTCCTATTCCATGTTATGTATTAATGTATGTTTAACTATAATCAGACTTACTAATTATAATTGATATTGATTTTGCCGACGGCGGTGTTGGCGATGGTGGAGAAGGCCTCCTCGGAGAGGTCGAGCGTGGCCTGGCAGCCCGGAGACGGGCAGCGATCAACGACCTTGACAGTAACCGAATTGCCGGTGCAGGCACCGGAAGGCCCAGTGCATGTAACGGTGTAATAGGTTCCGCAGATTGCACCGCTGTTCCACAGAGAATCACTGGCTGCTGCTATCAGTGTGCCTTCGTCTGTGTACCCGTAGCACGCAGAGGCTGAAAAAAAAAAAAATAAATAAATAAATAAAAAGATAATTTATGTTTAACTTTTACAAAAGATTAATGCTATTTAAAGGCCCCAAAAATCCCAAATTAAATGGTCTTCGATTGGTTTAAAATTAAAATTACATAATATTGTGGAGGAGTTTGATATTATTACCTTACCTAGCTACATGGATAATAACTTTTTAAAAACTATTTATTTTGATCGACCATCTTGGTAATGGGTTTCAAAATAAAATTATTAAAAAAAAACAAATAAAAAGAACAAACATAATTTCTAACTTATAATTTTCCACCAAATTTCACAAGTGTTTGACAATTGTAATTATCTTGTTATTGTAATAGAATTTGATGAAATATCAAACAGAATTGATATTATTAGTTAGTATCCAGATCAGATCAATTGGAATTCTAAGAAATTTAGATATACAAATTAATGTTACCTATATATATGTGCTAATTATGTTCAAACATATATTACTTGTTGCATCTATATATATAGAATCCTTATAATTAAGTTATTAACAAAAAACTAAATAGTAAATAAATTAGAGAAGTACTATATATAGGGCATTATAAATTAATCACGTACGAACATAGGGGGCAGTGTAGTACGTTGCAGTCCCAGAAGCTGCCATTGCAACTGATACCAAACCCAGGAAAGCAGCAACAATAAGCAAGCCTCTCTCCATATTCACAATTTGCTCCAGATAATATATAGATATGCAAAATTATATTTTTGCTTATTGTGAGGCAGCTTGGCGTAAGGAAGATGAGGGGGTGTAGCCAATTTATAGCACAGAGCCTGTGGAAAATATATGCAAATTTTGAAGTTTCAAACTTTCAGTGAGGCGGCTTTAATTTATGTTGAATTCTACAAAATTAGGAATTATCGTTGAATTATTGTATACATATTGCGTAGAGAATTTATGCTTAATGTTTGTCAACTAATCAGTCTTGAAATTTCCCAGTTTTTTTTTGGGAGAGTATACAAAATTTACAAAAAAATATTTCTCCTTTCAAAATTTTCAACGAAATGCATGACTTTATTGATCCAATTAACTTGGTTTATTAATTTCCTTCCTACACTTTCCTTGTGGATATGTTTTGACATTGTGAAATGTTTTTGTTTACTAATAATATCATATTTCAAACAAATATCGATCATTATATGACACGCTAATTAAATTATAATATGAAAACAAACGATACTTATTTCATGCACATGATAAAATAATTTAATTTACCTCAGCTTTTAAATATATGATAATTAAACACTCAAGATCAATAACATAAACCTATATTTGATATCATTCGATATATATCTACAAAATTTAAAGTTTGTTTGTATTATGACCGTGCCTGGTACAACAATTCCAATAGAGTAGTAGTAAGTAGCGTCCAGCATTTTTATTTATCCACCGGTTCATTGTATTTTTAATGAACATATTATTTTTCAGTGAATATTTATATCTTTCTAATGAATAGATATCATTTTTCAGTAAACATATATATAACTGTTTCCAATAAACATTTAAACAATTGTGTTAAGCACATGAGTGTACGTGACGTGTGGCATGTTAGAACTGTGAGACGAGGTGATAGGTGAACTTTAAGTGTTTCTCATTCCAATATGACCGTCCCTGTAATGGTACAACAATAATTCCGATTTCCAAGCGGAAGTATTTTGTCTGATTTTGATATGGATAAGATCTGAAAGAGCAAAGCACGTGGGAGTTGTTGTCATCTCATAATATTGCAACTCGCATTCAAGGGACTGAATTTTCTGTTTAATATTTTCAATTTGGAAAATTAAGATTTGGAAAATTAATATTTCCTTGGTTTCAAATTCTCTAAACAGAATTTTATATATGCCATTACAAACTATAAGTATGTATTAGTCTTTTACAATTTATAACATTGTATATGTCTTTACCATGGTATTTTATTCTCTCAAACTATCATGAGAAATTTTAAGGGGTAATGACTCTAGACACCCCCGAACTTTTGAGTTTTGACTACTTGCCCCCCGAATTTCTAATTGTGACAAACACCCTCCTAAACAAGGGAATTTGTGACAAAGTGCCCCCCAGCTGCAATTTTGCTTCTTAATCTTTATTATAAATCATTAAATGACCTAAATACCCTTCAAGACATATATATGAGACTGTAGATCATTTACTAGTAAAATGTCAGTTTGCTAGATCCATTTGGTATTGGATGGGTATTTGCCAAAACTTACATGTCCACTGGCAATCTGTTATAGATATATATGACTATGCATGGACCTTGCCAATAAAAGAGCAAAAGGCATTTTTAGTGGTTTGTGGTGCTGTATTTTGGATGATATGGAGGCATAGAAATGATGTGGTATTCAATTACCATACCCAATTATCCAATAGGAGTTTAATTGTGCGTATTTGTTCTATTGTAGGTTACTGGGCTGGACTGGCAAAGGAGGAGGTCAGCAAGCTCTTCAAGCGTTGGATGCCAGAAGATTTGGATCAGATACCAATCCAGATGATCCCCCCAGTGTTGATGATTGATGCTGCATGAAGAACTGACTAGGGAGTGAATTACTGCTTTAAAAAAAGGCTAAATAAAGAAGAGATGGTTTGAAAGAAGTTTGGATCCTCTGATTAGTTTTTCTAAGTTTGTAAGGATCAAGGGTACTGGAAGCTTGCCAGTTTATCCTTGATTAGTGTTAAAAGTTACTCTAACATTTGTTCTTGATAGAAAGATACTTGAACTTAGGTATAGAAAGATAGGCTGAGTATAGATAAAAATAGGAAAGGATTCATTGGTGTTCTGAGTTGGATGGTTTAGAGTCTGTAATTAATGTTTCAAAGTAATGAAACGGGCGTTTAAATAACGCCTTTAATCAAAAAAAAAAAAAAAGGGTATTTTGGTTATTTTATGATTTATAATGAAGATTAAGAAGCAAAATTGCAGCCGGGAGACACTTTGTCACAAATTCTATTGTTTAGGAGGATGTTTATCACAATTAGAAGTTCGGAGGGCAAGTAGTCAAAACCTAAAAGTTCGGAGGTGTTTGAAGTCATTACCCCAAATTTTAATTTCTAAAGGAACTTATAAAAAGACTAATATTTATAATAATCACGCCTTGATATCCGGATTAAAATCAGTCAAGAGTCAAAAGTCATCGATGGTTTGCACTGACAGTGAAAGTGACTAATCATGATATTAATTACTTTCTTTCCTTTGTCCACAAAAGAATGAATTTGTAGTAAAAGTTAAAGAAAATAGTGGAAGAGTGAAATTACTTTTATGCCCTCAACTAGTAGAAAAGTGAACATTCTTGGAAGGAGACGATGGATATTTTGGAAATTTCGTAATATATATATATATATACATATATATATATATATATATATTTTAGGAAGAAAATAGATTCAAACAAAGGGTATAAATTCATTTAATTGTGGACGGAGGAAGTACATCATTACATGTGAGAAAATAAAAAGGATCGAGACTGGTAACGGATTAAACCGTAGCAGAGCTGTAGAGGTAGAGCCTTTCAATTATGCAATAGTTGGAATGCATGAAAATATACATAGCGATGATTTTGAATATATTGACATTTTTGTGTTGGAGAAATTGAGAAGGATTCTAAATTTGTAGTTCATTAATTTACCTGATATGCTATTAGCTAGAAACTACAATAACAATTAGAATTCGACAGAAACTGGTATTCTAAATATTTGATGTAAAAGTTACATAACTGATAACTGATGTAATCGTTACAAAATATGTATACCTATAAACGTATGTACAGTTATTCTACAGACGCTTGATACTTCTAAAAACAAAACTAGGCAAACATAGAGCTGTACCATGAACTGTACGAACTAGGCAAACATAGAGCTGTACTATGAACTGATCCGTACTATATATTAACTATATTGCATCTTATTCATAGATCTATTATGTAACTTATAGATTGATAATGATTTAAATTTTAATCAATTTGAATACGATATTAGGCTATGGAACGAAAGAAATATGGATTGTTCATTTGTTTCATAATCATATTATCATGATAGGCATAATTGATCTACCGCAAGATAACCGCTCAAAAATGAATTTAATCGAAACATTCAATAATTGTTATTTAATGGATCATTTGAATTTGATAGACTATAAAACAATATTTAAATTGAATGTAATTGAAACATATAAACAATATTGAAATTTATACTCCATAAAGAGGGGTAGATTTCCAAGCACCTCAACTATTCCATATCATCACTCTTATTAACCATTGATTTTGTTTGAAACTCTTCATCTACTTTGATCCAATGGCTAATATTTTTTCCTCTCCTTATTAATAAGATGAATGTGATATGTCCAAAACAAATTTTAACCCTTAAAATGATCCAACATTTATATATATTATTATTTATAAATTATTGCATTATTATTATTATTTAATTACATTAAAAATTTAAAAATTTTGTTCAAATTTTGTTTAATATAAATATTTTAAAATTTTATAAAACTCTTAGTTATTTATTTGATACCACTTTTTGGGGCGAAGCCCGATTTACAACTCTAGTTGGAGTAAATCTAGTGTGCTCCTATGAGCACGGAGACCTCCTGTGCTCCTAACTAAAAAATTATACTAAATCATCACGAAATTTTGATATATCATTCTCACTAAATTCTTTATATCAAAATCTCCTAGGATACAAAAATTTTCCCTTTTTTTAGTTTCCTAAGTATATGTTTTGAAATTTTTTAGAATGACCTCAATATAATAATAAAATAATGTATAAAACTATGTCATCTTTAAAAAAATCCAAAACAAATACTTAAAAAACTCAAAAAATGAAAATTTTTTATATCCAAGGAGATTTTGATATAAAGAATTTAATGAGAACAATAAATCAAAATTTCGTGATGGTTTAGTATGATTTTTGAGTTAGGAGTACGGGAGGGGAGGCCTCCGAGGAGCACGCTAGATTTACACTTGAAATTGAATATAATTGAAATATATAATAAATCTATCATCAAATAAAACATCTACAAATTTTTTTTTTCCATGTTAAGAACTTTTAAAAAAATGTTCAAACATTTGGTTACTTATTGCATCGTTAACAGGATGGGCGTTGCCTTTCCCTTGTATAATTCTAAGAATCCTGCCCATGAACAGAGTGCTAATCCCCTGACTTACTGCATTGTGCAGTTCACAGCGTAAGTCGTTGGATCATCTCGAGATCCGCGCTGGAACGAATCTCGAGACAATCCAACGGCTCACGCTGTGAACTGCATAATGCAGTACAGCAGGGGATGATCTGATCATGAACAGACTGTTGTGTCTGTGAGCTCCTGCCTCCGGATTCCTTTCTTCCCTCCCCCGCTTCTTCCTTCCCCTTTCCCTCCTCCCCTCGATAACGAGTGCTCTGTGCTCATCCCCAGACTTTTACTGCATTGTGCAGTTCACAACACCAGCCGTTGGATCGTCTTGAGATCCGCGCTGGAACGAATCGAGACAATCCAGTGGCGCTGACGGTGTGAACTGCATGATGCAGTACAGCAGGGGATATGAAATCACAATGCTATATCCATCTCAACAATAAACGCCCAGAAAGAAGATCAACGGCATTTTCCGGCGCAGGCATTTCGTCGAACACCTGATGGGCTCTCTCCCGCTTCCGCGCCCGCGCAGCCCAGCGAAGATCATCCCTTCCGACCTCGCGCGGCTCTTCGAGTCGCAGCGCCGCCACCTCAACCACTTCTTCGACCGCCTCGATCTGTCCCAGGCCGTCTCCTTCGCTCAGACGCTGCTCGATGCACCCGGCGCGATCTTCTTCTCCGGAGTGGGGAAGTCGGGCGCGGTCGCGATGAAGCTGGCCCAGACCCTGGCCTCTCTCGGCCTTGCCCGGTCGTCCTTTCTCTGCCCGATCAATGCCTTGCATGGCGATCTCGGAGCGCTGTTCCCGTCGGATATCTTGATACTCCTGTCGAAATCGGGCGCATCTCAGGTTGTGACAGCATTGTAAATTCAAACTGATTAGCCATTATATGAGTTCATCCATGGTATTAGTTTGCTAGTTTGCTACGTAATTGAGCTTCATGCCTTCATCTGATCCGAATCCAATTAACTTGGTTTCGTAATAAAACAAGTCGGTTTAGGGATAAACAGCTCAATTATAGTCTCTTTAAGTCAAATTTTTCAATGGTAGTAACTTGGCTCAAGAAGGAATTTTGGTGGCTTAATATTAATAATAGGCTAATTCTGTTATGGATCGGATGAAATATGGGTCATTCATTTTTCATAATTGGATGGTCACGATATGTCTTTAGATACAATTAAAGAGATATGTTGGATCATAACCCGCTCGATTCAAAATGAAAGGTTGCTTGACCGATCCATAGCAGAACCACTCAATTCAGAAGCTTTTTTAATTTGAGCACAAATGGTACTGCATCACATTGAAATTTTGTGCATTCTACTTCTTAAAACAATTAATGTGAGCCAAAAATCTGTTCTGTCAAGTAAATTACTCATGATCATACTGTAAAATCTGACAGGAACTAGTATCGCTGGCACCATGTGCAAAGGCAAAAGGGGCATACCTTGTTGCTGTGACATCTGCGGAGGACGGGAAAGGTGGGATACTTGGCAAAGTGTGTGATATGAGCGTACATCTGCCATTGAGTGGGGAAGTGTGCCCCTTCGGTCTGGCGCCTGTGACATCGGCATCGGTGCAGATGGTGTTTGGAGATACAGTTGTGGCTGCGTTAATGGAGGCGAAACGGGTCAGCCGGGAGCAGTATGCTTCCAACCACCCTGCCGGGCGGATTGGCAAGAGCCTCATCTTTAAGGTTTGATGTTTTATTTTGTTTGTTCTTTTGTGAGAAGCTTTGCAAAAAGATGGTTTGCCCCCTCAATCCTGTCAATTCCATCCTCAAAGTTGAGGAAACAAATTTTTGAGTACTGAAAAATTACCGGGCATTTTGGAGTAAAGGGTATAGTTGGCATGGTCTAAATCATGCTTAATAAGGTTAATAAGCTTATATATATCCCTGTGAGATTAGCAATATATTGTGAGAGAAAATAATTAAGATCACACACAATGCCTCCATATGTAAGGGTTAACATGTTTTTGCTAATCTTGCAAGGGTGCATCAGTTAAGTTGACATTTTGCGTTGGTCTTACAAAAAAATGTTCTCCTAAAGTATTTATTCATTTTTCTTATATTCTTTTTACATTTAATTTTTTTGAACATTTATTGTTACTGTGGATATGAGTTAATAATAAGTAGGCAAGATGCAACCACTGTAATCACATTTGGTCTGATTGCGACCCTTGTGGTACTGACATCTTGCAGAATATCTGTTCATTGTTATTTATATTTCTTTTTGTTATTATGATCTCTGTCATGTTTTTTTCCTTTACAGTTCATCCAGTAAGTGGAGATTTAGTACAGTATTCAGTAGGTCTTTGGTACAAGCTATAGCATGAACATTAAACTTTTTATTAATTTTGAATGGGATTGTATGTTAATATTCCAAAGTTTAAAAAAAATATAGGTGAAGGATGTTATGAAAAAGCAAAATGAGCTTCCTCTATGTAAGGAAGGTGACATGATAATGGAGCAGCTAACAGAACTAACAAGTAAAGGATGTGGATGTCTCCTTGTGGTAGATGATGCATACCACTTAATTGGTACATTCACTGATGGTGATCTAAGGAGGACACTGAAAGCTAGTGGGGCTGCTATATTCGACCTGACAGTCGGTCAGATGTGCAACAGGTTTGAAACACTGCCAAGAATTTATTGATGCATCAAGCATCATACTTTTCTGAACTGTATAGAAGTTGATGGCAAACTTTTTTGTTGGAACTCATATCAAAAAGCCAGAGTTGGAAGTCAACAACAACAACCAAACATTTCAGTCCCAAACAAGTTTGGGTATGCTAGAAACCCAAACACTCATTCGGTCATGATCGTTGTCTTGAATAAAATTTTTAAACACAATCTTGATAAAGTACATCAATACATACTGATTTAATATTTGCATTTACGTAGAAATTTTGAAGGGGTTCCAGATTAGCTTATCTGGTTCAATATCTCAAAGATTGATCTTTTTTTTTTATATATTTATAAAGACTCAAACATTTATCTTAGATTGGATATGAATTTTTCAGGCAAAGCATGTAGTCAGTTATTTTTTTATTTTTTTTTTTAAATCATGTGATCCAAAATGAATGATGTTTTCTTAATATTTTAAGAGATCATTTCTAAGAACCGTCCTTTGTGCTAAGGACAACGTTCTCAGTATAAGAAGTCATTCGTGCAAAACCCGTATAGTGATCTTCTATAGACATTTAAATTTAAGTAGCTTGGCCCTCAGGCCCTCATCTTTTATAAAAATATAAGAGATTTAGCATTCCTGTTTTGTTGATTTATGTACCGCAGGGCAGAGAAGCTTTGTTCCATTCCTCTTTTATATAATTTTGTATGTTCTTTGCTTGTTAGAAATCCAAGAACGATAACAGCAGATGCGATGGCGGTGGAGGCAATGGAGAAGATGGAAGCACCGCCTTCTCCCGTGCAATTCTTGCCCGTTGTAGATGAAAATAGAACTGTTATTGGAATTGTGACCCTTCATGGATTGGTATCTGCTGGTTTGTGAACACCAATACACTACACACTCCGTTTGTTTCCTTAGTGAATTAGTCAATTCTTTCTATTTGAAACTACTCTTTTAATGTTATGTATATTGATGAAATTTTCCTCCAGAAAAGACCACATGTCCATAACACCAATTCCTGTATTTGTATCATTACATTGTTCTCCAAGACCCCAACGCATACTGGTTTTTCTATTTGTTTAAGTTTCATTTATAGTTCTCCATGTATGGTATATTTCAAGCTCTGATAAACATTTTGAACATGGCACTCTCTATGATCTTGGATGGTCTTTCTGACAAAATTTCTAACAAGACAACAAAAATAATCAGATCATATTAGCAAGCCATCTAAAAATAAGTGTCCCCTTTCAATTTCCGATAAGTTACGACTTCATGAAATTTTAGAAAAATGGAAGGTCGACAAATTAAATTTAGAAAATTATAATGCGACAAAGGATTTGAATCCGTGTTTCCAAATTTCTTCGCATGATGAGGAATGAGGCCATGAGCTTCTTTTTCTTTTTCTTTTTGTTAAGAGACGTCTCCAGAGTCCACTTCATTTGCAATTATTATCCACCAGATTTTCTGTGTAGAATCAGACCGACTGTCGGCGAGCTGGTTTTGCTGTATTTTTCCTTCAATTGACACCTCCACTCCACCTCTATTAAATCTATATATCCGATATAATTGTTCAAATTATCATACTTTTCATGACATACCATAATTAAAACCAGGAAGTATAAAGCACTTGAGAAATTGGAAAGATAGCTATATGATGTTGGCAAAGATCTTCAAATTAAAATTCAAATAGAGTTTATATTATGGAAGGAAATATATGGATATCTTATTCTTACTCCTAAAGAAGAAATTTCAGCTGTTGATTGTTTATATGGATTGATCACCACTGTTAATATACATTAATATCCTGGTCCGTTAAAATTTAGGGCCCATATTAGTTTTCTCACAAGGGATGAGCTTTCGGCCCTTTATTATAAAGGCCAAAAGGGTGAGACTAACAATCACCCAGTCCCCCCCCCCCCCCCCCCCCCCCCCCCAAATCAGAGTATGCCACATATCAAAACGTGTTGACCGGTCAAATGTAGAAAACGCGTTTCTACGGGACTCGTGTCGCTCTGCGTCACGTGCAGCGCAAATGCCTGCGCATGTTTTTACAGGTATTTATATTTCATGACTAAGTATTTATATAGCAAATCCAGGTATTTATATTTCACATCCAAGTATTTTATCTCTCAAGTGTTACTCTTTCAAGGCCAAGTACTTATATTTCAAACTAGGTGTTTTATCTCTCAGGTGTTAATATTTCAAAGCTGGATGGTTATATTTCAAAATCAACTGTTTATATTTCACATCTAGGTTTATCTCAAAAAACTATGTGTTTATACTTTATATTGAAAAGTCAGATGGTAACATCTCAGATTTGGGTGTTTATATTTCAAAATCAGGTAGTTATATTTCAAAAGCAAGTATTTATATTTCGAACTCAGATGGATATGTCTCAAATCCATGTGTTTATGTTTCAAAACCTGATGTTTATATTTTAAAACCAGATATTTATGTTTCAAAAACAAGTGTTTATCTTAAACGCACGTGTACAAAATATTTTTTTGCCCTTTTCATTCGGTTTTCTTCTTTCCAACTTGAATAACTTCATGATTGATCCTCAAGAACCTTATTGTGAGATCATCAATAGAAAATCTAGAGGAAGAAGATAGGAGAGACCGGAGATCTAGTTGCACGATAGAGAAAGTAAAAAAACGGAGAGGCTTGATAAGCAACAACAAGTGCGATGGGGAGAGGCTTGGCGAGCAACGACGAGTGTGACGGGGAGAGGCTTGACGAGCAACGGCGAATGCAACGGGGAGAGGCTTGGCGAACAACGGCTAGTCCGACGGGGAGAGGCTTGGTGAGCAACAGCGAGTCCGGCGGGGAGAGGCTTGGCGGGCCCAACGGAGAGAAGCTTGGTGAGCTCGATGGAAAGAAGGCTGCACAAACTGCAGTTGGTGTGCCTCAAAAAAAAGAGTTAAAAACGAAAGGTTCAATAGAGGGGGACGAGTTGGGGGGACAAAAGGTGGGGAAAGTAAGATTTTCACATTATATAATATAATAATGTGGGCTCTTCACTAGTTGGAAATAAAAAGTAAGTATATGGATATGTTATCGCACATTAGGTAAGAAAAAAAAATGCCAAATACACTACAAAATGCATCACATTTCATTATTGTTAATAGAATTGACATGTGAAATTATAAATTAGTGGACGTGTTAATCAATCAAAATAATCAGAAAAAATCAAAATGATAGTATAGTAAACAAATGTTCTCCAACTACAATATATCAAACTTCATTAGTGACCGAATAAATGATAACCTATCTATTTTACTTCACTAGCTGTTCTATCCATCATCTTACTTGTCAATATGTACCTATACAATTTGTAATTAAAATATAAAATTGTCGATATCCTTGTATAATGAATGTCACATAAGAAACTATATATACTGTCTTAGCAGACACCTAACAATACAATCAAGTCTCTTTCTAAATTAAATGACTTGGCTGTTGCTGTGGTGTGCCTTTGTCTCTAATGAACACACCAGAGCATTACCATATCACTGCTTCAGTGCTTCCAGATTCTAATTATCATCATGAGACTTAATGTAATAATAAGTAGCATCAATGTTATCATAACCGAACCGGACATCGACCCGGTAAAGCTTCGGGTCGATGGGTCATTGGTCGGATCGCTGAGTCAACCGGTTCAACCGCTGGTTTTCTCAAATATACTTATGAGATATTAGACTTAAAAGATTGTTATAAAATAATTATTTTTATTGTATAAATATATGTAAAAACCTACTCATATATTTTGAAATGTTGAATATAACGTTGAATTTGTCCACAAACATCAATAAAATTACTTGTAAAATAGATTACAATATCAGCTTATAAACAAAGATCCGAATTTTCTTTGATAAATGTAACATTCTTGAAATCATTTAATATTATGATCATGAATAATAAAAATGTAACGTTTTTTTTTTATTATTTTGAACCTTCAAATAAAGTACAGTAACTAAAAAATAATCATAATTTTTATTATAGAATCATGTATGATTAATGTGTTTGTGTATGACTGTATGCTATAAACAATTATGTTTTCTTGAAATTCGAAAAAGTAAAAAGATTTGGAGTCTTGAGACCTGTTTGTGAGATCATAAGCTGTAATATCTAAGGCTCATAGCCTTTTTTTTATTGGATTTACACCTCCCCTCGATGAGTTCATTAACAGGTGCCAGCTTCAAAAACTGGAAACCGCGTACAGTTTTTTCTGAAAACCGGCTAATTAACCGGGGTTAGCACGCTTTTTACTGGTTCATTTACATGTACGGTCCAATCGAAGAATCAACTCGGAAACCGTTCTGGTTTCGGTTTTTTCTGATTAAACCGCGGTCCGGTCCAGTTCTGATAACACGGAGTAGCATGGATTGCAAGGAATCTTATTTAACTGGAATCCAAACTTTTTGTTATCAACCTGGAGATTTTTATTGCATTGAAAAATGAAAAGCCCTCTTAGGAAAATTTTAATAGGTGTGATCTGATTCAATCTAAGTTAGGTATAAGTAACACGTCTGTAGAAAAATGGTTTATACTGTTCATATATTACATTTGGAGATGTATAGGAATCTTATTTAATAGATGTATTTGTTATATTTTGAAGTATATTTGTTACGTACTTATGTTCTTTGTATAGTAATACCTAAGATCTATAGAAAAATTGTTTATAGTGTTCATAAGTTATATTTGGAGATATATTTATTACATTTTGGAGTATATCTGTTATATTTTTTGTATGATTTTTCAAAATGATTTTTCAATGGACTTAATGTTTCTAATTCTATCTATTTCATCCGTGTGATTTAGCTTAGATCCTTGGACCGCGGAGTCGGTGTCAAAACAGTGAAAAACGGTGAACTGAAGAAATAAATGGCAGCAGTTGGCAGATAGATAAGGACCCATAACTACGTCATTAAATTATAAAATAGTTCATATTATAAAATTCTGTGAGCTTCCTTAAAATATCATCAAACTACTAAACTTTCAGTCTCACCATTCTCAATTAAAATTGGAGTTCATTTTTGCAAATTACGTTGAAAACAAATCCACATTTTTAGTTATGGTTAGCCTAAAAACAGTAAGAATATTGCTTGGGATAACAAAATTTTTTCACATATAATATAATTTTCTCAGATTTTCTTTCATATATTTCAGAGATTTTGTTGTCCTAAGTAATATGGCTACTATCCTTAGACCCAACCTTTAGTTATTTTTTTTTAAGTTGACCAGGAAAACACAATTCAGTTAGCTAACGAGAACAGAACCCCAACAATTAGAATTTAATAAGAAACAGAGAATTATGAACATACCACTATTATTCACTCTATTTCCCAAAAAAAAAAAAGGACAAAATACAACATTTTTTTTTTTCTGATTGAAGAAGTTTTACCAGCTGTGATGTACAACTAACCAGTTCTCTATCATTTTTCCATTTCAATCTCCTCCAACATCTTAGCATTGGTGCAGAACGCGTCCCGGCGTGCCGCACTTCCTCCGCTGACAATGTAGTGTGCCAGATACGGCGTACCGGACTCCTCCTTGAAATTCTCTGGGCACAAAAATTCCTTGCTGCAGACCTGCTCGACATCTCTATCATAATCATGTACCAAGACATCCGTTGTCCCGTCCCTCTTGCTCGAGCGCGCCAACACGGCGGCAGTGAAGATTGCCGCCATTCTTCCGGGGGATTTAGGCGAGTACCCTCTGGGCCCATCGATCAGTATAACATCCCAATTTATGTCGTACAGCTGGTTCGGGAGGTCGTTGAGTGCCAAGCGGCATTCAGAGAACAGGAGGTTTTGGACTGGACGACAATCGGAATTTCTTGCTTCTCTAGCTGCTTCTAGCAGCTCGTGAAATTCACGAACCTGCACAATTTTGGTCACCGAATTTAAATTAACATGATTCTAAATATTATTATAATATGTTTATAGTATAAAATCATTTTAAAGAGGAAAAATAATGTGGATACTTCTATTTGAAAATTAAACAAAAAAATTGTGGATAATACATAAATACAAGTCATCATCATGTCGCCCAGAAATGCAAACACCTCAAATTTTATTTTGCAATGCTCAAAATTTCAATTTATAGTGCTCCATAAATACAATTATCCTATTATATATGTTATTCTTGTGCTTTCCAATAACTGTCATGGGAGAAATCATACAATTATATGCTCATCCAACATTGGAATTCATAATCAATAATTAATTCAGTATCTAACCCTACACATGCCACAGACAAAATGTGAACACAGATTAAACTAATAACAAAATCCACTACAAAGAACAAACAAAATCAGTTTCAGATTTATACCTGAGTGGTGTAGGATACATCATACGCCTCGATGCCGGGATGCTTCCCTTCCATGTACTCGGCGTAGTACGAGTTCTCATCCAGAAAAACCGTGCGGCCGCCGTGGTTGAGCGCGCGCCACAGGCCGCTCTCGGCGCCGAGCCCGAACACCAGCATGTTGCACGGGGCACGGCGTCTCAGCACCGCCGCGATCGCGCGCATGTCGGGCTCGGGCATGTGCGTGGTCGAGTTGGCGAGCGAGGCATAGTGTACCAGCGTGTCGAAGATGTGCGCCGGGAGGAGTGGCGTGCCGGGGTTAGGGTTAGGGTTTGTGAGAGAGGGGGAGAAGGAGCGGCTTGAGGAGGAGGTAGAGGAGGAGGAGAGGAGGGTGAGGAGGGAGACGAGGGTGAAGAGGGAGAGGAGGAGGAGGACCCAGCGGCGGTGGGCGTGGGAGGCGGAGGCGGAGGAGGGTTTGGCGGAGGTGGGGAGGGAAGTGGGATGCAGGAGAATGAATCTCGTGCTGTTGTTACTGTTACTGTTACTGTTGCTGTTCAGGCCTTTCATCTTCTGCAGGTGGAGAATGGCCCGAATGGGGACTGAACTGCAGTAGAGTGTTTGGTTTACTACTGTGTAGGCCTGAACGGCGGAATGAATGAAGGCTCTATATCGCTGAAGCCTGGCTGTGTGTGTGTGTGAGTGCTTCTCTGTGTGTGTTTGTGTGTGTGTTTTTCTCTGGGAGTGGGAGTGGGAGTGGGAGTGGGAGAATATGAGCGGTGGAGAGAGGGGGAAGGAGAGGAGGAGATAGTAAAAGAGGGAGTGGAGTGTGTTTTATGTGGATGGCTTTTGGTATTGTGGCTATGTAGCGGGTGATGGAAGATGTTGCTGTATTGTTTGAACTTTGAAGGATAAATACACTGGCGGAACCAAGATGGTTTCGAAGGTGGTGCCAAGATATAGACGGTACATAGTTATTAAATATGAAGTACGAAGTATGTATGAAAGGGTTGATTATGTTAGAAATACTATTAGACAAGTAGTAGCTGTAGTATTTTTAACATAATTTATGTATTTCAATTTTATATAATATACTTATAATTAAATATGTTCCAAAAGAGTTTAAAAAAAAGGTTGAATTTGTTCACCATAAAAAAAGGTTGAATTATTGTGATAGGTTATTTTATTTCTAAAAAAAAAAAAAGGTATTTTTTTCAAAAAAAATGTGAGGCACTGACCATTTTTTCTTAATCACGATGTTAGAAAAAAGAAAGGAGTGATCATTGCTTTTAATTAATACTAATATAATAAAATATTTTGTTTCTCGTACTGCAGAAATATAAAATGAGTTTTATTTCATGAAATAAGAAAAATATAATATACACGTTGTAAGTACCAAAATAAATGTTAGTTTCTTCTCTGAATTTACTTCCAATATATCTGCGCTTCTTTAAGTAATTTTTTTTTTTTTTTTTGCCCTCTCCTTGGAATAAAATCCGCGGCTCATAAAAAAAAAAAAAAAAAATGTTTTGTTCTTGAGGTGAGACATTTGAGATAAACCGAAAAGCAGCGTTCAAACCGATGTCGATCGTGCAGTCACAAGAATTACATCGAACGAAGACATCGAAGTATACTTGGCCCCTCTACATATAAATATTCTAGACAATAATTAGTGTTTTCTTTATTTCTTGTCTTTTCTTTTATAATATTCCTCCATAATTTTAGGAATTCATATATTGTCGAGCCTATTTTCTATAAAACCGTTTAACTATGCATTTTTTTTATACAACTGTAAGGCTTTTGAATTAACAATTGTGGGGATATTTTTTTTAGTAACAATTGAATCATTGGATTGAAAATTGGACCATGATATTACCACCCATATCTATATTAACACAAAAAATTTTGTTAAATTCAAATATGACAACATTTATTCCAAGAGGAACAGCTACAGGAATTATTTTTTATTTTTTATTTTATTTATTTATTTATTTGAGAAGGAAAAGGGTCTAGTTTCCAGTGATCATCTACACAGAAAGCCATGACAGATGGAACACAATTTTATAAACGGAGGATGGTGAGATTTTCATTTTCATATTATTTTTTGACACACCAAAAGGAGGATGGTGAGATGGTGACAAACCAGGGCTTCAATGCTTCAAAGATCTCCAAGAACGAGAATTATATATATTTATATTGTGCATATATATTTATTTTGGCTAATTAGAAAATGATAGGGATTACAACACTAACAACCTGAGTAAAGCAAATGGCAAAGTTATGATTATTCATTCACACAGAAAATGGGCAATGCCTTTAATTGAATTGGTGATTATAGTTAGGAGTACTTACATTGGGGGAGTTCAAGGTTCAAAAAGAACAACTCTTTTTAAGCTTCTTGATTTTAATTTCTTTCTTTGGTATTTATTAACCAATTCTGATGCGTCTCAATCTGCTGCTTTAAGATTTTGAATGCATTTATATTGAATAATTTGCGTAATTGGAACTTGGAAGCTGCTATCGATTTCATTCGAAAAAAAAAAAGATATTTTAACTATACATTGCTTTGTTATAACAAGCTTAATTTAATGGTTAATATCAACCTAGCTAATTGCAACCTCGAAAATTTGAAATAGACATAGATAATGGAAAATTGGATTCTTTGATATATTGATATTAGATTGGTTTGATATTTTGTAATAGCTATTGGTAAAATCTAGCTATATTTCATTGAAGTAAATAGCTTTACACCAAATTATACGACATATTGCAAATCAGAAATTAGGAATGCATTTACAATAATGCTCGTCCATTCCAAAAAGAAATTAGCTTTAATAGGTATAAACCAAGCCAACCACTGAACAACTTAATCTCTAACACAATGCTTTTCAATATTGCACAAAAAAGGACTAGATAATGTGATGTTCATATATAATGAGTTATATCAAGCATCCATGAAAAAAACTGTCCAGCATCCATATGTTACATTTTGATATGTATCTGTTATATTCCGTATACGTCTATGAATGTACAGACAATTTTTTATGGACACATGATGCTTCTATATTCTATATACCTACCAATCAGGGAAGGTATTAAGGAAGCCTAAATTTAAAATTCTGGTCTAATAAAAATAAAATTGGAAGCTTGAAAAGGGGATAGAGTAATAGAACAAAAGGTTCGCCCGGGATTCGTTTTCAGACAAGACTTAGAATTAATCACTCTACCTACGCAACGCAATGCGAAAGTTAATTTACTGACAGGATGTAGTCATGAAGTGAATGGCAAGAATGAGTTGAAAAGTGCGTGGCATCCTAAAGAAAATTGAAAAGGATGTTCATAAAAAGAACTAATTAAACATCCTACATAACATACGTGAGGATGGGGGCAGGGGCGGAGGCAGCATACTGTAGGGGTGGGCCTGCCCACCTCTGAAAATTTGTTTTTAAAAATATACTCTTAAAAATTTACAAAAGTAATCCTTTTTTGAGAAAAAATTACAAAAATATACTCAATTTTTAAAAAAATTAACAAAATTGCCTTACCCTGAAAAATATTAACACAAATGTACCTCTAAAATTTTACAAAAATATACCTAACTTCATTAGTAGTTACAAAATTAGTGTTATTGAAAAAGTTGGACCACCCCTGCTTCGGAGTCTGGCTTCGCCCCTGGATGGGGGTGTTCAAATTTGATGCTTCAAAGAATAGATATCGTGACTAGCTCGATCTCTAGCTAGCTAAGTGTAATTCTTACAAACTCCACATGTTTAACTTTACTATAATCATTGTCTTCGCCTCATGATCATGATTGATGAAACATTATCGTCACCAAACTTTCACTAGCCACTCAACTAATATATACTCATTACAAAAAGGACGTTCTATGATTAATATCTTGAAAGATTAATCGTTTTACATGCGTTATTAAATCTAAACAAGTAAAAGCTTGCCTTGCACATAATATATAACGGCAATATATATTATATATTTGGTTCTAGTTTTGATCCATTTGAGAAAATTACATGATATCCCAAAAACAAAAATGTCAAAATTTTTAGCTTCAAATTATAAACCTTTGCACTAGCATTTTTTTTTTTTTTGTTGGTGAGGTTGACATGAAACGGAAGGGCACTGAATTAAGCGTCAAAAAAGAATGGCAGGTAGGGACATCAAAATTGGGTAGGAATTTTCCATCATCACCAAATAAAAACACAGGGTTTATTAAAAAGAACATTAGATTTGAGGTGGGCATCAATCAACACTTAGAATTTAAGTCATACCTTGGCAAAGCATAGCGTTGGATAGGTGGTGCTTGTCTGAGGTCTCGGCACGGCCTTTTGGTGACTAAGAACCTCTAGTCAACAAACAAAAAGTCCCTTTTTTTTTAATAATAATAATAATAATAATAATAATAATAATAATAATAATAATAATAATAATAATAATAATAATAATAATAATAATAATAATAATAATAATAATAATAATAATAATATTATTATTATTATTATAATAATAATAATAATAATAATAATAATAATAACAATAATTTATATTGCAAAATGCATATCTGCTCAGAGTATTTTTTTTTTTCATATTTTAATTAACCCTTCTAAATTAAAGTCAGATGGTTTATTGGAGGTCTAGTGGGCAACGCGTTTTGTGTGAGAGGTCGCGTAAACTCAGATAGAAAGCATTTTATAAACATTTAAATTTGAGTGGTTCTGACCCTTATCTTTATCAAAAAAACAAACAAAAAGTCATATACATTGCAAAATGCATCATTTGCTCCGAGTATAATATTTTCCAAATTTTATTAGGCCTTAAAAGTCAGATGGTTAATTTCTTCTCTCTCTTTTCATTTTTTTTTTTTTTTTCATTTTAAGGTGTGGAGATACATACGGATACAAGATATGAAGACTAACCAATTAATTCCATCTTTTAATAAATGAATTATCGCAATTCACAACTACTTATTTATTTTGCTCTTCTTGAGAAATGGGTCTCCACATGGCTTCTGTAACACAACAGCTGCAATGGGAAAATAAATAAATCAAAATTTTATGAGGTTCAATATATTTTAAATATTATTTCCCATCCGAATTCTCAAATGTGAAACAAGGGACCAGGGACCAGGGAAAGGTTAATTAATTAATTAATTAATTAACTTAAATGCGATTTATAAACTCCCTGATGTTCACAGTAACCTAAGTACCTAACTAACCTTACTAATTACAATATAACATTCGGAGGATGTTTGGTTGGCCGGCATTTATATGATTGATAAAACCAGTACATATTTTATTGCTGTACTGGTAAAGAGCTCACGCGTTGCTTTGGGCTGAAATTATTATTTTTTATAATAAATTTATAAGATAATATGTAATGGGCCTTATACTGAGGAAATTGGTATGGACCCTAAATTTTAATGGTTTGAGACATTAAAATACATCAATGGTGGTGATCAATCTAAGTAAACAATATACGGCTAAGATTTATTTCTTGGGGAAGATAGAACTTTCATGTTAAAAAATCTCATCTCCTTTTATTAGGAGGAAGGATAAGATAAGAGAACCCAAGGGCGGAGAGAATGGGGGGCGGAGGGGGGTGTGACCCCCTCCCCATGATTTTCAAATTTGTATACAGAAACACTAATATGCAGTGTATTTTGTTGAGAATTTTCATTTCACCCCCTAAATTTTGTCCCTCGGCATCTCGACCCCCCCTAATTTTAAATCCTGGCTCCGCCCTGAGAGAATCCAAGTTAATTACCCAACTAATCTGCCGTGACATTCGGTTAAGAAGTGTACTTTGATGATTACTCTAAGAGTTCATGGCATGGACCAGTTCATTTTTTTTTCCTTGAGAAAATGAACCATATGTTATTAGCTGGGCTCCACAGATTGAATGTCTTGTTTGTATTCGTGCTTCGCGAGTTGTAACTTGAAAAATCACGGCAAGTTGTTTGTGTTTTGGGTTTTTTAGACTTCTATTTTATATATACATGAGGATAGATCTATTGACAATGCTTATTTTAATAATTTTGACAATAATTATTTTTAAAAATTTACAAAAATTCATAAAAAATATTAAAAATGAAAAAAATTTTATGGATGCACTATTTAACTTATAGATTGACAGTGTTTCAAATTTCATTCAATTTGAACATCATTTGAAGCTTTATCAAAATTTTGTACATTTTTTAACAGTTGTAATTAAAAAATCTTTAAAAAGTTATCAAATATCGCTTAAATTGAATATAATCGGAAACATAATCAATCTATAAGTTAAGCATAACTTTCATAAACTTTTTTTTATTTTTAAGATTTTTTTATGAATTTTTATAAATTTCTTAAAGTTACCATTGTCAATGGATCCCTCCTCTTTATATATATACATAAAGAGGAGGGATCCATTGAAAAAAACCCATCTTGACAATCTTCACAATTTGAAATTTCAAAAAATTTTAAAAAATTATATAAATTCTCAAAAATAAGAAAAAAAATGTACGGAAGTATTTCTTAACGTATAGATTGATTATGTTTCCGATTATATTCAATTTAAGTTATATTTGATAGCTCTTCAAAGATCCGTTAAATTACAACCGTTAAAAATTACACAAAATCTTGATAAGCCATCAAACGATGTTCAAATTGATTGAAATTTGAAACACCATCGATCTATAAGTCAAATAATGCATCCATAAATCTTTTTTTCATTTTTAAGATTTTTGATGACTTTTTGTAAAATTTTAAAATATTCCATTGTCAATAGATCCCTCCTCATACATACGGATGGTTATCCTCTAACCGGCTGCACACTGAAACGGCGGAGAGAGAGAGAGAGACCAAGGTGGGCCCTTGGTTCGGCGGGTCCCACTTCAGGTCACTCTCTCTCTCTCCGCCGGTTCGGTGTGCAGCCTGTACATAAAAGGCCTACCTTGCGTAATAGAAACCTGTTCATACAGTGGGTTTTATCATTTTGGGTCAGGCCCATTTTCGTTTTAAATTTTGAAAATCAATCAGGGACCTATGGGCTACGTTACCTCATGACCCGTTTAGACTAGCTCAATTATAAATAGGTTTAATCTGACCCACCTGAGTTTATTAGTGATGTCTATTCCTTGTCCCATTGGGGGTTAATTTAGAGGTTACTTCAATCAATCATTTGTGGTATATCATTGCAAAAAAGTACCTTTTTAAGAAATAGTAAAGGGGCTCGTTTCAGAAGTCATTATGGTTTTCTAGAACACTAGTAAAGAGCCTACGCGTTGCCTTAGACCGAAATTGTTATTTCTTATAATAAATTTTTAAGATAATATGTAATGGGTCTTATATTGAGAAAATGATGTGTGCCTTAAATTTTAATGAGCTGAGACATTAACGTCAACGTGCATTAACGTAAATCAACGTTATGATCTATCCAAAAAAATGATCAACGACTCAGGTTTCTTATTTGGGGAAGATAGCCCTTTCATGTTATTTTTTTCAATATGCTTTTATATATAGTAAGGATTCATGATGGTTTTATCTTGAAGTGGATATTGTCTTTGCTTTTCTCATAAAACAAATAACTTTCCAGTAATTAATAAAACAGATGCGCTTTGCAATTTGCCATCCCACCATCTTTCTATTTCATCTCATTTATGTACCATTCAACAATCTAATTAAGCACAGAAGACACACAATGGTTTGATGTAAAATCAGGATAAAATAGTCTACTTGGTCCTGCATTATTACTCTTAACTAATGCAATACATCTTGCATACTGTCACATTAGGACCTCTAAATGAGGCTAGTAGTTCATCTTTTGGGGAACAAAGAAAACAGAAGAGATGATTTTAGCTTTTGCTTTCAGTTCAGGACATACTCAAAATGAAGTTCAATGAAATCCTTCAGCAATAAGAAGATGCAAATTTGAAAATGCTGATCCACAAAGGGGCCTATCTAAAACTTTTCTGAGCACTTTCATTAAGGATTTTCAAGTTTAAATAGTTGGTTGTTTTGTATGGAAGCCAGTAATCGTGTCACAGGACTATAATTCGTATACCCAGGTTCCAAATCCCAAGCCTCAACAGCACTAAAGCAACTTCAATTCTGTTGACAGTATAGTTTGATACCTGTAATCTGGTTTGTTTATTTTCCAACCAAGTACTGCATATCATTCACCATTTTGAATAATTTTCAATGGTTAAGACCGAAATGTAAAGGGAAGTCCACTAGAAGGTGCACGTAATGCTGGTTGGGGGAAGCCTAATAATACAAGATACCGAAATTGATACTTTGTCAGAGTCAATTTGATAAGAGTGAAAATTTGACAAACAGCATGTAGTTTTTCATCTGTGTTCTCTCAGTTTTTTTACCTCAGAAGTGTACAAGAAATTAAATTAATAGCCTTTAAGTGCTAAAGTTTTGGCATGCCACAAAAAAGAAGGGCTAAACTTTTACACTCCACTGTAGATAACTAGATACCCTTGCAGTGTACATACAGCACAGCAACACACAAAAAACCGCAAGTGTACAGTACGAACCAGGTACTACTGGCACCAGTTTGCCAGATGCTCGTCCTTGCGAGAGCTGCTAAAAAGACCGCCACATTTCAGACAAATAAAGCTGCTCCCATCTGCAAATGCATCCAAGATCACTTGTCTTCTACCAGACTCGGCTAAAATGGCGTCAGGAGTGGTGAGCAGCTCAGATGGATCCTGTCCAGGGCCACGATAAGGATTTTGTGGAGCACTGGGGCCTGAACCTGATGCTTCATCAATGGCGCACTGCGCAAGCAGAGCGGTGAGTTCTCCCATATCAGCCTCAGACTCGGACCTCTGTCGATATAGCTCACGGGCTCTGCTCACGGCACGCAGCACAGCTGGTTCACCCCCTTGTGATCTGATAGCTGATAAAACCTGAAAGGGAAAAAGCATGTCAGTATGATTGAAAAGACTGAAAAAAGAAAACAGGATACTGTTACAAATTGCGGTACATATTTTCATTAAATAGTAATAAAAAAAAAAAAACTAATATTAGAGTATCAATAATTCAATTTTAGTGTCATCACTGTAAGATGGTATGTAGAATAAACCAAACATATCATAAAGACGCTTAAGAACATGATGTTGAGTTATAAAAAAATGTTCTTTTCTGGGTCACAACAATAGCATAGATGTGGCTTTAAAGTTCTTCTATATAAACTTTCACATTTTCCTTCAACCATTTTAATAAATTTGTAAATACAAACTATATTCTTTGAAAAGAAAATCGCAAATAAAAAAGTATTGCATGATCACTGGAGTTCAAGAAATCTACTGAGGCACCACTCACAATGACATTACCCTATCTCTACTCTTCTTAGCACTTAAACAGATCTTCTTTAAAATAATTAAATTGAAACGATAGGTACTGTTTTATTTTTTTCAAAAATAATAACCATTTGCAACTATCATGGTGTGATAGCAGCTTAGGACAAATCAATCCATGTCAGCTTCAGCAATCAGAGTTGGACAGCTAAAATATAATATTTATTTAGGTTATTGTTTACAATTAAGCACTCACCTTTCTCTAAATTCAGTATCATCCACCCTAGCTAATTTCACAGTACCAGGAAATGTTCTCAGACCAGTAAACTGAAACCACAATTGAACTGATTCTCACGACAAATTGTTCGTAGCAGAATCATCCCAAATACACAACCCCAGGATTATAACAATTCATCTAAACCCCAATTGTAGGCATTCCAAAAATCACAGGCATTTATGAGGAACACTAAGAAATAATTATAGTGTGAAATTGATATAGTTGTATGCGCAATCTCTCCCAAGAACCAATCTTTCTTACTACTAGAAGCAACTGATCAATAATGAACCGAAACAAGAGGGAAAGGAAAAGAAAAGAAAAGAAGATTACGGATTGGAGAGCGAGGGTGGGGTTTCCCTCACTGAGGAGCTGTCTCGCCCTGCAGAGCAGCCCCCACGCATTCTCCATCTGCCGATTGGCTCCGGCGGGTGCGGCCTGCGAACCCGCCGCCTCGGCCGATCCCATCTCCATCTCCACATCCGACGTCTCCATCGCCTCTTTGAGAGTTGAGACGGTGCCTCCTCAGTCAATCTCTTTTGAAGTTTTAACTTCGCACTGTCGTCGGTATTTCCTTCGAGAGAGAAATAAAGAGTTCTCTCTTTTCTCCGCAGTCAGTCCGCACTAATTGTTTCTCGCTTTTCTCTGTGGCTTTTGTGGGACTGTCGTATGTGTAGCGAAATGGTTATTGTGGAAAAATTTCACAAATACCCAAACAAACAAACTTATCTTTACCACTGCCTGAAGCAGCAACTTAATTTCACAGATGCCTAACCCTTAGAGCATGATTAGAACTTGCGCCCTATAACCATTTTCTTGTGCTACCTGTGATCTGTCGCATGTGTTGCTGCTTTAGGCAGTGGTAGAGAAGTTTATTTCTTTGGGTATTTGTAAAATTTTTCCGGTTATTGTTAGAGGTGGCAGATTGTTGGGTTCGGGTCGGATATCGGGTTGACGGTTGTCGCGATTTTTTTGGGTGGGGTTGGGTATCAGGTTGATGACTGCTGACATTTTTTTTTTGGGTCTGGTCGGGTGGGTTTTTAGGGTTTGATAAGATTTTGTACCTCTATTCTTGGGTCATCTCGGGGTTTCAGGTCATTCGGGTTCGGGTTGGGTCGGGTTCGGTTCAGTCTGACTTTTCCTAAAACACGGGTCGGGTTCGGGTCGGGTAAGTTTGACTTTCACTGAAACACGGGTAGGGTCAGACCAGTCGGGTGAGTTTTTCGGATCGGGTCAAATTTTGTCACCTCTAGTTATTGTGGGGTTAGGATGGTTAAGGGTCCCCAGAATCAGTGACTCGGTATACCATGGTGGTGTTGTCCCTTTGGCAAGATTTGTGTTGTTGAAGCCCAAAAAATTGGAAGGAAACGAAAACGTTGTTGGTGTTTGTCTTTCTTTCCTAGTTTGTGCTAGCAACCGCCAGGTGGTCTCCAGGGGCTTCAGTAAATATCTAGAGACTTCGGCAGTGCCCAGTAGGGCCGGGCCGTATGACGATTTCACATCTGGTAGACTTGTGCAAAGGTATAAGGCAATCTGAATATCTGGTATAAGGGAATCTGAATATCTGGTAGATGGCTTTATTGATACTTTTGTCTGATTAAAGAATTGTGTTTGAAAATTCTGTTTTTCAATTTAGAATATCTGATAGATGGCATTGTTAATACTTTTGCGGTTTTGTATGATTAAAGATTTATGTTTTCCAATTATCCTTACTACTTTTTAGGAGTTGTTTTGGAGATTGAAATGACTATTTGTTCAAACTAATTTTCAGTCATCGGATATATCAATCTGTTTTAATCTTTAACGTTGATCATCTAATTTTGATGATTCAATTTTCGCGTTGTCTTTTCTAAAAAAAAAAAAAAAAAGAAAGCGCGTACGAATTGAATTAATTTGGTTTTTACTGGACAAAACGCGGCTGGACAACGCGGCTGTTAGTTTTAATTAAAATGTAAAGTTTATAATTACCAAATTATATGATTTGGAAATCATAACTAAAGAATAATTATTCACTTAGACATTTGATTATGGATTAACATTTTTAGGTGCCCCATTATACATATAACATATTATATCAAAATTATATAAGTTCCAAAAATAGCACAAATCTCATTTTAGATTTTGTTATTAAATTAATTAATTCAGAAATAATAAGATAAAAATAAAATAAATTAAATGTGTCATATGTTACAATATCATTTTAACATTGTATATTTTTTGTTTCTTCACATTAAACATTGTTCTTATTAAAAACAAATAAACAAAATGACCTCAAATCTTAACGTTTTAGTTATAGATAATTTTATTTAGTTATAACAATAATGAAAATATTCATATCAAGAAATTTTATTAAATAAGACCCGTTGCAACACATGGGCAAGATACGAGTATATAAAAATATATAAAAAAAGAATGAAGGAAAAAGGGATTTCACAATTTAAGAAACTACACCGCTGAGGTCATCAACATTTTAACGACAATTTGAACTATATTTATCCTCTAACATAATTCTGTCAGAAATTACAATGAAAAAAGGACTAATCGTATCTAAGCACCAAAAAAGAAAAAAAAAAAAAAAAACCAACAAGATTACCAACAACTGAATTTTATTTAGATATATCTGTAGAAAACTAAATAATTTATCAGGGCAAGAACAAAATGCATTACGGTAGTTGCTCAATTGGTAAGCTGTTTATACGGTGAAATTGCTTGGAGAACCAAATGCAGTACTCCAAAAGAACTTCAGGCCTATCAACGGTCAGCAGAGTGCCCAACCATAGTATTGCTTCAAGAGAGCTCTAAAAATACTACACACATAACAAAATACTCACTGATAGACGCTATACCTATATTATACCTACTTTAAGTTTTATTTGACGCCGCAGAATCAACAACAATACATCATCATTGAACAGCATTACAACTGACAAGTATAGAGGCAGATAGGTTTCTTAGATACAACTCATTATCGAATCTAAATAAACCTCTTAAAAATATTGACCAATCAATTTACATCATACACCAAATGAATCTCAAAGTTACGAGCCTGTTTGATTAAGATTGAATATAAGATTCACAGCTTAACTGTACTAGCATTGATCAATTGAGTTTTAGAACTATCGTCTGTCCTGCTTCCGAGTACCCATTCTTGATTTTGCATATCTAGCACTAGATTCAAGGCAAACAAATGTGCAATATACAAAGAAAAAGAAAGCTGTTTTCTTGAGAAATATAAGCTTTTACCACAAGATATACAACAGAGAAGGATGAATAAATTAACAAATATGAAATAGATGCAAGGATACTCTAAACACATTCCTTCAGTTGAAGAATGTAACATTGCTCCTTGCAAGCTAACCAGGGCTGCAGTTGCACTCTCCTCATCCTGTTCAAAAATCCATGAACAATAATATCCACGACGCCTTTGCAACTATCCCCCCTTTGACACTATCCCCATTATTTATTAACAACAAATAAACTCAACTTACCTTAAAGTCAACAAATGCAGCAGAAAGTCCACGACGCCTTTGCAACTTATGTTTTAGAAACCCTGGGCACCTACAAATAAGACATCTTGTGTGAAACCAAACAAAGACATTATTGGAAAGGAAGAGTTTTTCGTTTTGGTCATCGAATTTCCTCAAGACTGCTATAATCGGTCCCTATAGTTCCATTTGCACAAGATTGATCCTTAAACCATCTTGGAAAATCAAGATGGTCTGACTTTCATTTGCGCTAAACTAGTCCTTCAACTTCCAAAATAAGGAAAAAAAAATTGATCGAAAACCGAATCAATACATGTAAAACAATTATTCTTTCAAACCAAATTTTGGTGATAAAATTTGTCATCTTTCCAAATTTCAAGACCAACTTGGTGCACATGAAAATTCACGGGCCAACTTATTATATAGTTATTTTATCTTATATTTTTCTTCTTATTATTCTTTTTTTAAAGTTGAGGGATCAAAAGTCCAAAACCTGAACTGTGTTTTTAAAAGCATCACATGCACTTTTTTTGGGGCAGTAATAGATTGTATATTCACCAGTTAGGTTCTGATATGGAGAAGGGAAGTTTATGCTCCATCAATGGATGCTCAACATTTTGTACTGAAGAATACTAAAAAACGATCTATAACAATGATGGAAGCCAGGTTAAGGGCTCATTTCCAGTATAAATTGAAGCTACTCTGCTCAGTTCTTCAGCTACTTGAAGTAAAAGATCAAATTCAGGAACATTTTGTGGCAGAAGCTTTGAGGTTACATTTAGGGATTTTGCTATGCTTGCAAAAAGTTCGTAGGTGGTATTGGTCAAATCTTGGGACACTGACTTAGCCATTTGTACAAAAATGTAAGTGCTGTCAGTCAGGTGAATTTAGCTGTGCGGTCTGCTGCTATCATTTCTCAGTATAACTACTTATGCTGTCAACTTGTCATTAGTTATAACCAAAGAACATAACACAGAGTGAAAGAGAGAACAAGAACCTTGAAAAAAATTGAGTTATCTCATTATCTGTACAGGTTGGACCCAGATTAGTCACGTAGAGCGTAGGGCAAGGAGGGTTCTCTTGAATGACACCCGCTGATCTTAATTCCTTTAAGCAAACAAAGAAACTCAGGATCAACTACCTACCAAGAGATAGAGAAGACAATTGTGTACATCTAGGAAAACTCTAGTGAGAAAAAAAGAGCCCAATTCAAGTGCAATTGAAGTCATCAGAGAGCAATTGTTGAAGTCAATAACTTATCACTACATTAAAGAAAGAAAGAAAATTAAGCATGCTCACCAATTTTCTATTATCAGTTCCAGGTGGAGGAGGAGGCTCCAGGCTTGAAGACCTGAAGAACAGTGGAATTAAGCATTAAGAGGTCCAAAAGATGTAACAGTTCTTCGATCACTCTTGTAACAACTTGTTAAAATCATATCATAGATTTGTTCTCTAGTTCTTTTTGGTGTGACAAGTTGTGCATAACAAAACATTGTGCCAGTGGTGTCATAACCTTGGTGCAGAAGGATAATCACTCAAGCTGTGAAGTGCGTGTCCTGATGTGTGCATTTTGCTTCCAGCACCTGTTGGAGTGTGCAAAGTGGGGCCCATATATGTGGTAGAGTGAGCTTATGCAGAAGTGCAGTATTGTAAACACATTGCAAAATAAAATTTCTTACTGCACGTGATTTTTGTAATATTTGGTGTTCTCAACTATGGAATATTGTCAAAAGCACTAAATTAATCATTACTATCAGGACTGATGTTTTAAATGTTCAAAAATCAAAACACGAATTGCCCCATATATGTTCTTTTAAGAAACCAAAGAGTTAATTCCTATTACAACCCAAAAAAAAAGCCAAAGAGTTATGAAGTACGATTTTGAAAACTTTTTTACTACATAAAATGTTAAACTCTAGAATATCAGTCTTGATCTAGAAGAAGATCAACTCTTCAGATTTTTCATTCAGAATTACGACTGTAACAGAATGAGATATGGGTACTGGAGGGGCATGCAAAATTTTGTATTTGATCCCTCTTAATTAAAAAAATAAAATAAAGAAATCATGAAACTAATTACCAAAATGGTCCTCTCCTCTGGAGTATTTTGTAGCGTGATGGGGAAATGAGCCGTCATCATCTGACAAAGGAAAAGAATGTAACTAAATCTCAAGAATAAACACACTTTGGAAAATAAAAAAAAAAAATTATTTCAAAAAAAAAAAAACCACTAAGACTTGCTGTTTCCATTGTCATAAGCACAGCAGCTATCATTAATCGCTATTACAACAGAAACAACCAGTAAGGGAGAAATAAGTGAACTTGCAAAATTATGGCCAAGACCTTGTACTTGTGACATCATTTAATTATGATACTGATACAACTGTATAAGCTACAACAGTGACAATTTCAAGTTGTAATGCTATTGCTTTCTAGAGGTGTAAAGACAAACATACAAAGAAAGTAAGGCAAGCAAAGTACTGCAAAGTGCAGACTGCAGTAAGAAGGCACAAGAGGAAAAACATAAATTACCTCCTCTGGAGCGTTTTCCTTTGGAATTCGACTTGGCAAGCTCAATATGAAGAGTTGAATCCCTGTCAAGATCAAATTTTATACCCTGCATGCAGGAAAAAAAAAAAAAAAGATCTTTTAACTTTTTAAGAACACAAGAAAACTGAATACAAGGGGAAGAACAAAGAGATGACACATGTGATTTGTTCAGCGAGTTCCTGACATATCACTTCTATTTCTTTTTATCCTAATATAATGTGCATATATTTCGAATCAGAACCCTGATCCTCTCAGCAAGTTGCTATGCTCACTTTCATTGCAAATACACATAATCACACAGTCTACATACTTAAATACACAATTATAATAATACATAATTCAATGTTAAATTACAGTTCATGAAACCTTTGTTCACTTGTATAATAAATTTCAATGCTAAAAAGAAGAAGAAGAACAGATAATGTTTCTATGTTACATACATTTAAGGCATGCAGCGCGGTCACAGCTGAATGCTGATCTGAAAAGACAGCAAAAGCAAATGCCTGCAAGATCACAATACTTACTTAAACTATCTAAATAAACATAAAATTGAGTAACTCAAGTAAGCATCATATCAACTGATAGTTAGTTATACCTGAGCTGATCCGCTCTTAACGCGAACGCTGGAAGATTCGTACCCGGGGAACTCCCTGAAGAGATTGTAAATCTCTCGAGGCTTGGTATCATCCGGCAGGCCAGCGATGAAGAGCGTGCGGAGCTGGCCCTGCCCCGGGGGCGGCGCGGGCGCGAAGGAGACCGGCAGAGCGGAGTAGTCGAAGGTGACCACGGCGGGGACGGGGTTGAGCGGGGGCTGCTGGATGTGGTACGCATGGGGGTTGTGCGGATGCGAATAGGGCTGCGCTGACGGCGCGAGCGGCGGGGGAGGGGGAGTGGAGTAGTGCGGGTAGGAGGCGGGCGTGGCGGAGCCGCCGGAGGAGCGGTGGTAGTAAGAGGCGGACATCGCCGGCGGGCGAGGGTTTGGTGAGTGGGACGGAATTGGGACGGAATTGGAATGATTTGATTGAAAGAAGGATAGATGGATTTTTACCTTTTTAGTTAGGGGCTGTCTTCAAGATTCGTGCGCACGATTTCCGAGCAGATCTGACGGCTCTCCCTTCTTAAAGCGTGGGGGAATTTGGAATTTGGAATTGGGACGGAATGGGGATGATTTGATTGATGATAGAAGGATAGATGGATTTCTAGTTAGGGGCTATCTTTAAGATTCGTGCGCACAATCTCCAAGTAGATCTGATGGTTCTCTCCCTTCTATGTCCTATAAACTCGGAGCTTGTGGCTTGCTTTGGGATCGGATTGAATTAAATTTTCTTGTTAAGCTCATTAAGCTAATGAGCCGAGCTTGAGCTTAGTATGGCTCGGCTCGTTAAACTCGTTTGGCTCGATAAATTATTATTAACTAGGGTTGTGCTCCGGGCTTCACCCCGGATAAGAAAAAATTAGTAATATATTTGCAATACGAATTGTATATCTGCAAAATAAAAATATATAAAAATTCATGTGGTGGAACTATTTAATATTAAACAAATCACATTAATAAATGACAAAATATGATATGAAATTACAAGCATTTAATATTATATTTTCTACAACTTCCACTACTTAATGAGAACATAGAATATGAAAGGTCAAGCTATATAATCCATTAGATTAATACAAATCAATAGAAAAAATATGATCCAATAGATATCAATACAAGTGATGTGGCATGAAGGAGAGGCTTGGAAATCTACCCCTCTTTCTAGGGTATAGATTGCAATTCGTACTGTTCATATCGTAGATTATTGATATCTTATACAACATATCGTCTAATATATATAAAATTGTTATGTAAAATGTGTACGAACATATTTTTGTTAATCATTTTGTTGATTTGCATCTAAATTTTGATATAATATATTTAAAATATTATTATTAAAAATAAATAAGTTTAACTAGCCAGCTCGGTCAGCTCGTTAATAAAACAAACCGATCTTGAGCTTATGTTTTGGACTCGTTAACTTAATGAGTCAAATTTGAGTTTAGCCTTAGCTCATTTACCCCCCTACCTATCCTATAATGCTGAAATGATTCTGATTAGAAAGGAGGAAAAAAATTGGGAATATATTGGGATGGGGCTGGGGGAATTTGTTATTGGGCTGGAATTGGAAATGAGATGTGAGCTATGAGTTATGAGGATGTTTGTCAGTTTGGTTTGGATATTTGTTTTGGGCTTCTAATTGGGCCTTTTTTTTAACACTGAAATGGGAATACTTGCGTTTTCAAATGGGTTACAAACACTTGAATGAATGAATGAACCCAGGAAGAAGAGTTTTTCAAGTCAAATGATGTTCTTCTGGGAAAGTAATTTTTGATTCTTTCTTTTTGTGTGTGTTTTCCCGGAAAGTAATTTTTTGATTCTTTCTTTTTGTGTTTTCCCACTAGCAAGGAAAATGTAATTCTTATGCTGTAAGCCTGTAAGTTGCAATTTCAAATCAAGCAAATATGAAAAAGAGACGTTATTTCTTTGCTCAAATGTATAAAACAACAATCTGTGAAGATGAAGTATATATACACCAGAATCTGTCTCAATTTTCAGGTAGCTACAATTGTACAGAACTACAAAGAATAAATAAACCATGTACAACAAATGAATCACTATAATCATATTTTATTATTTTTGCGCCATCGTTATCTCTCGTCCTGGACCTCGGCTATGCTCTGCAACTGAGGCTTCCAGTGCCCGTCACTGACATGCGCATGTTGAAGTCGAACTTTCCTTCGCATCATCTCCTCCAGAACCTTCTCTGCCGACAATCTCTTGTTACTCAACAATTCCTCCAACTCCTTTCTCTTTATCCTTATCCTCACCGCCGTCACCCCGGGCTCCCCTCTCAGAAGGTTTCGCCTCTCAGAGAACTCGGCGTCCTCCTCGCCATCCACCCACGTCGTCCCATGACCAACAGTAACACAATTGCCCATTATATTTTCTTTCTCTTTGCCTTTCAAGGTTTTCTCTTTTTGCTTGTTAATTAATTTGAAGAGGAAGTGGATAAAAAGAATTAATTGGATTTCATTCTGTGGCCGTATGTGGGTGTTTATATATGTATAGTTATGTACAGACCAGTTGGCTGCGCGTCTAAATTAAGAGATTCTTTTCATATATTCTGTGTTTTCTGATTTGTGTATGAGAATTTCAATATGAGATAAGGATTAAGGAATGGGTAGTATTATGATAATATCAAAGACGGCGTATGGACTGAGCGAAGGGGGAATTAGTCATGTCTGACCTCATTTTGTTTTCTAGAGAGAAATAAATAGATGGCCGAGTGCTTATACAAGGTGCCATGAAGCACATGGGCCGTTGGATCGCCTCGAGATTCATATAAGATCGAATCTCGAGACGATCCAACGGCTTATGTGATTCATGGCATGTTACCTTAAGGGAGAAGATCTGAAATGATGGTTTGGATGTTTGGATGGGCCCACTGATTAATGGACGACGCAGTCTTTTCATTTTCTACATCTGAAAAAAACAAAAAGGAATTCACAATTTATTTCTCCTTCTTTGTTCTTTTTTCTTTCTTTTACCCGTGCGTGCCTAGGACACGTGCGCACAAAGTAGAAAATAAAATGTTGTTGAAATTCAAAAGGTCCGTGCGTAAATTTAAAATTGAGAATTTTGTTGAAATTTTAACGGTTACGAAAGAGGTACATTACTCAATTAAGCAGCTAGCTAGTGTGTACCGGTTAATTATGAAGGAATCTATTATTAAGACGATGAGAATAATACTTACATCCTGCGACTCAGGTAAGTGAGTCCGTATCCTCTAAGTTAACCCTAAACCCTAAACCTGGAGGTTCATATAATTGAAACATGTACCGTCCAATCTGCTGCACTTATGGTAGCAAAACGTCGTAATCATTTTGACCCGTTGGATTGCTTTAAACGGCTTCGATTTTAGTAAATAGGCCGTTTTTTACTGTGGGTCTCATTGTCATACCGATTACGGATGTGATACTGTCCCTCCCTACGCGTCAATGAAACAGCCAGCTTAATTTTATTCTATACTTCTATAAACTGACAAGAATTACGGCAAGATTTTTCTTTCAAGTTCCAACAAAGAAGCATTAAAAATATATATATATATATATATATATATATATATCCACGAAGCTATGGCAGGAGGGTTGTCAATAGTACCCTTTACTCAATTACTCGATCTGTATCGTAAAATTGGTATGGATAAAGATTTTTTTTTTCATTGGCTTATCGAGTTCGAGTATGGGTATGAGTAAGATTTTTTTTTTCGTTAAGCAAACATGTAAGGATATGGGTAAGAGGTATTTCATACCCACTACCCTATAAGTAATACATTAAAATAATTTATACTGTCTATTATCAAAATAATAGAGTTAAATGAGTAATAATGTTATACTATTTCCAATACATTTTATGATAATGTATGGTATATCCAATATAATCTATGCTGTATTACTCTTTTATAATAATTTGTCTTTCCTACAAAATTTAATATATAACTATAAACACAATATTATATTATTCGTTATGTACTGTTACCCACCCGTTACCCGCTTACTTTAACGGGTACGGGTAAGTCATATTTTAACGGGTTATGGGTAGGATACAGATAAGACCAATTCTAAATAGGTATAGTAACGAAAATGCTCCCACCCGACCTGTACCGTACCCATTAATTGACACCCCTACACGAAGCATTAAATATTGGAATTAAGTAAATAACTCCCAAAACTAATATTTTCAAATAACATTGGCTAAAACATGTCACCGCCTTCCGCTCTATTCAACGCAATAGAAGATAATAAATGAAAATAAACGTCCTCCTCTATTGTTTGATTTCCCTCTAATTTTGAAAAAAAAAAAATCAATTTGAACAAGAACGTAAACTATTAAATATTCTGTTGAACCAAAATTTGTGATTTATATTTTAGTCTTAAATTTGTGTTATACGTTTTATGATAAGCATAATATTATTTTTACATAACTAAAATGATAGTTGCTTTATATTTATTTCCATATTATCTTTTTCCACACACCTGACATTATAATTTTACTTTATTTGCTAATTTTTGGTGTAAGTAAAGTAGCAAACGCAAATGTGCACTATGGTATATTTTATCATCTAACATGGTAAGTTATAAGAATTAAGTAAATAATTAAAAAAAAATTGTTTGTTATAATTTTTTTTTGTTTTGATACTAAAAATAATAAAAAATATTGAACACTGTTACGAAATTTTTTGGGTACGCCCAAGACCTAAGTGCATGCACAAAAAAACATATTTGACATTTTTGGTTGACAATGACTGAGTGACATTTTTTGCTCCATTTTTATTATAATAAGGACCGTTTTAATCATACTTGGCCCAAAACTTTTCACCGGTTCTTTTAAATGCTCTCTGGCACCATAACATACTAATTACTCTGACATCCGCTACTAAAGAAGATCAAGAAGATCTCTTTGCTCATTTCCTCCATATCTTAGCTCTTCTTGATCCTAATCTTGGCTTGACATCATGGGCAAGAACAAGCGCCAAAGAGAGATCATGAAGCTTGAAGCCGAGGAAGAGAGGAGTGGTGTACTCGCGGTGCCGCCCAAGCTCAATATTACAGCCCCAAACATGACATCTTCTTCCCATAGGGTAGCACGGTAAGGGCTGAGATGGAGAAGTACATCCATGGAAAAGGTTAAGGGAAGAGCCAATGTAAGAAGTGCTTACAATACTTTAATTTCAAAGTACAATTGCGCTGACATAAGGAAAATGTACCCAAAGCGTCACACGTTGTTTCTTTACTGTGTTGTTACTACACCGTGGAAGAGTACATGGGTCGCAACTTTCTGTTTTAAAATATTTTTTGTTTTAATACTAAAAATAATAAAAAATATTGAACACCATTACGGAATTTTTTGGGTACACCTAAGTGCACGCACAAAAGACTTATTTGAGATTTTAGTTGCTAATTTATTTGCAAAGAGCTCACATTGACTAAGTGATAAAACAAGAGTCATCTTAAGTAACTTTTACTCCCTCTCTACTACAACAAGGCCCATTTCAAACAATATTCGGCCTAAAACTTTTCAATAACTAGTTCTTTTGAATGATCTCTTCTATGCTCCAAGTGCGCCATAAACTACTGATTACTCTGACATCATCCGCTCTCAAAGAAAGTCAAAATCATCTATTTGCTCATTTTCCCCAAGTCTTCCCCATCTTGCTCCTACTATTTGATTAACAACATGAGTAAGTAAAAGCGTCAGATAAAGAGAATTAAGTTTGAAGCTGAGGAAGAGATGAACTAAGTATTTGACGTGCCGTCACATGCTCAGTATTATTGCCTGAAACAGTGTTTTCTTCCCAACAATAAGCAAAGCAAGAACTAAGAAGGAAAACTACATCCATGGTAAGGGTGAAGGGAATGTACAATGCAAGAGGTGTTTTCTATATTTCAATTCCAAGGCAGACTTGTGCCGACAATTGTTGATCATAGATTATTTTTATTGTACATAAAAATAATTTGTTTAATTAATGCTAGACTCTTTCATCCCTTTTCCTAAAAGATTGAACGAGTAAAAAATATGTTTTCCTTGATATTACACCCACATTTTCCGATCGATTGTCATTATATATCCAAAGCTACTCTATTTCTTCGTGAAATTGAGATGATGAAATTCAAGAAGCTATCTTCCGTTTGTCGTCATTCCCTATTCTCCTATTGCTTTAGATCAGAAGAGAAAAGAATATAGGACAATAATACTTAATCTAAATGTTGTTAAATGGGTTGAGGACTTTATGATATATGAAAAAGTTACAAAATATAAAATATATTTGACCAAACCAATCAATTGAAGTGGTACGGGACAAATTTTATTTGTAAAAAATAATATTATTTTTTTTTTTTGTAGTATCATGATTTAGAAAGATGAGACTTTTGATGTTTGTTTTACTTACCCTTTTATATTGTATTATGGCTAATCAGAGAGAGGCAAATATATTATAGATATATTGTTCATGATAGCTAAATCAAAGATATTTGATTATTTAACAGTAAGAAATTGTGGTGTTTATCTTTTACAAACTAATTTTATTGATGATTTTGTTTAAACATGATTAGTCATAATGAAAAAAATTATTTGCATGTTCCACCACATGTAAAATAATATTTAATTGACTCTTAATAAGTATATATACCAACTTACAACATGATCAGATAAAAAATATGAGACTATATATCATATTAGTGTAAGATAATTAATTATATATATACTACTACATTAAAGTCAAGAATCTAATAAAACATTTTTTTTACCATTTGTTTGTTATTGCAGTTCTTTGAATTAACTTTAATTTTAGGATTTATTTGAGTGTAACATATAAATATAAGCTCATGCAATTGAAAGTACAATTTT
Organism: Cyperus esculentus; assembly: GCA_030179965.1. Classification (NCBI taxonomy): domain Eukaryota; kingdom Viridiplantae; phylum Streptophyta; class Magnoliopsida; order Poales; family Cyperaceae; genus Cyperus; species Cyperus esculentus. The sequence goes on along the minus strand of JASGLE010000005.1, from coordinate 1,686,608 downwards.
GCTTCGGGCTTGATAAAAGAGATGAATTGACATGAAATATTTATTCATAAAAAATATTCTCAATATTTTAGGGATACTCATACAAGTTAGAAATTCGAAAGGATTTTTTATTAAAATTTAAACTGAATGTGAAATATCATATATATGCCATCCTTATTTATAAAAAAATGTTCCCATATTACCGAACGATAAATTAAAAAAATAGTTTATATTGATTTTTCTATCAATCCTAAACTTAAATAAACAACAATAACAAATATTTGATAACCAAATAGATTAAAAAAATCAAAGCCGAATTGATGCCTCAAAATTGTATCTACTTTGTGGATGATACCTGGGAGTGGTGAAGGGTTCCAAAATCCAAAGTGATGATAGTGGTAATTTCTTGCTTAAAGAGTGTTTGACATTTCTCTCATGGTGGCATGCAGGGTGAGCCCATCTATGTGGTACAAAAATGAGTTGTTTCGCTTACTGTTTCGTTTCATTGAACAATAAATAGTTTCGTTAATCGTTTCATTTGGACGAGATGAAACGGAAGAATGAAAATAATCGTTTCGTAGTGTTATTGTTATGTAATAATGAAAAACAAAATGGAATTGATTGTTTCGTTTAACAAAACAATAAGTCATTTTGTTAATCATTTTGTCTAAACGAAATGAAACAGTAGAATGGTATTCGTTGAGCAGAAAAGAAGGCCCATCCAATTTCTTGAATGGTAAATAACTTTTTATATGGAGAATGGTACTTTTATACATAATGAACATAAGTTGCTTCAAAAGCTATTGATCTACCAGAAATATACAAATTCGTCCACTGTACCAAAAAAGTAAGAACAACAAACGTAAATGAAAATGGGAGCAATTCTATCATCTCATATATTCAACAAAAAGATGAAATAAAATGTCATCTCTCTTCAACAATCTCCGGTATGCTCTGCAATCGGGGTTTCCAGTGGCCTTCTCGGATGTGCTCATGATCATGATGAACAACTCCATTACTTACAATCTCCTCTAAAACTCTCTCCAAAGGCAATTTATTGTCAGTTAAAAACCTCTCCAGCTGCTTTTTTGTGATCCTGATCTTCACCTCCGTCATCGTCGACTCGGCTTCTGCAAGAGCTCCCAATGCTCCTCTTCCTCGTTCAACCAAGTTTTCTCTCTTTGTAACACAACACAATTCCCCATTCTTTGCTGTAGCTTTGTGAATTAATAAGAAGTCAGAACTATGGTAATTCCCTATTCTTTCTTTTTGGAGGTGAGAACTGATCAACTGAAGAGACGATTAGACAAAGACCCAAAATGCTTGGAGTATTTATAAGGGAGTAATTGATTGAATGATTGGAGAAAGAGGTGTGATTGGAGATGGTGAGGCAGTGTGGTGTGGATGGATTCTGTCAAGGAATATTGAGTGTTTGTTGGGACAGTGGAGAGACAGTGATGTGTGGAGTGTGAACAGAGGTGGCAAAATCTGATCCAACCAGATCTGGGAAAATCAAATTAATCCGAATCCGACCCGACCCGACCCGTGTTTTAGGAAAGTAACCAGAACTCGACCCGAACGACCCGAAACCCGAGACAACCCGGAATCTGACCAGACCCAAAAACCCGTCCAACCCGATTTGACCCTACAAAATGTTTGTAGCCATCAACCCGATACCCGAACCCGAACTTGACCCGATCCGACAATCTGCCACCTCTAAGTGTGAACACCAGGTGCTGAGAGGAATCCTGTAGTTTCTCATTAATTCACGCTCTTAAGTAGTCTTAGTCTCTTTCTGTGATGCTGCTACCGCTTTTTATTTCTGCTTTTGGAGGCGCGTTTGTTTTATTGAAGAGGAGTCAGGGAAGGAGAGTGAGTGGTGATTTCTTTCACCCTTTCGGTTTGAAAAATTGAAACTTGAAAGAGTCGAATATATATGCAAAGAAGTCGGAAGAGAAAAATAAACAGACTGAAACAGTCAGCGGTACAAACTGAGAGGAAAAGACCGCTTAATTAAGCCTTGTAAAAACAAACGGTTTAAGTGTTAAGTAAGGTTTAGAAGTCTCAATAGTACAATAACCCCAAACAAGATATAACTATAAGAAAATATTTCTAAGTCTGTATACATTTTTTTTTTTTTTTGAAGAAAGTGGAATACTCCACCAGTTTCATTGAAACTTTTTGTGTGCCCATGGAGGATTGAACCCATAACCTCTTGGAAGTCATCCTAGTTAGCTATCACTTGAGCTACTAGGCCATTTGTATTTAAAATAAACATATAATTATTTACGAATTACCTACTATGGTTTATATTAAAATAAACACATATAATAACTAATTGTCGGTTCTTAATTGTATTATTACTTCTATGATGTATATATTAATTATACTCGATCTATGAAGATGAATATATTACAATTGTTTGGTTAATTGTTCCGTGTTAATATCACATATATATACCAAATTAATCCGATTAAATTACACAATAAGGAAAAAAGAAACAAAAAATTTTTTTTAAAAAAGAGTTAACAGAATATCGACCATAAATATAAATAAATGATAAGAAAGCCACCACGTACCAGCTCTCTTGGCTGCTTATCATAGCATATTGTTAAATTAATTAGTCAAAAAATATATACGCCACAAAAGAGGTCTCTGTTCATTGACTAACATGAGATGTACGCCTGGTATGGTACAAGCATCTGAGCCCTTTCACAATGCGCATATATAGGTAAGGTATGTATGTATTTTGGTACAAGCATCTGGGTCCTTTCACAATTAATACCAGCGCTGATTGCTCAAAACGGATACTTTCCACATATGGACTGTGGACCTTTCCACTTTTGAATTCTTCTTTCACGAAGACGGACCAAGTATTGTGAGTTTGTGACGGACAGTTTCTACGTTAGGAGATCTCAATTGGATTAGATGAAAGGCAACATAACAGTGGACCAAACGCGCCGTAGTAATTTGTGCATAAAAACAAAAAGGAATAGTTGAAATTCTTTTCACTTGACAGTAAATTTGTTACAGAAATGGAATAAAAAACAAAAATTAAGGTGTGGATGGGAATTTCCGGCTGCAAATTCAATTTATTTTTATTTTTATTTTTATTTTTGAAAATAAATACCAGAAACCACTAGCTTTTGTCTGCAAGCATAAATAAACACATGTTACTAAATCAGTTATTTTACACCTGGGATACTTATGTTTGTAAGCAACTAAGCATGAATCAGTGTTCAATAAAATTCCAGTCCAGAGGATGAACATCCTTTTGACAGCATGTAATAAAAGATATCCTTCTGAATTTTCTTAATTTATCACTTCCAAAACCTTTTTTTATTAATCTAACAACTCACTGAAAAACAATTATAAATCAGACGCTATAGAAATAACTGACAAACAGATGAAATAATTTGGGACACTTCATATTCTCACCCGCACGCGCGTGCACTTACGAAAATAGAAGTCTGTACCTCCTCAGGAGGTTTAGAACCTGAAGCATGTAAAATGTAACGGTACAGGCAAACATCACTCTGAGCTGCAGATTCACATAATCCATAACATATATACAGTAACCAACGGCCATAAAACAACTAAAACAAGATACATCACCTACTTTATTAGCCATCCATCAGTCGAGTTACAGGTATACTAAGGCACATACCACCAAAGGATCCAGTCAAAACAAACCACAACACTTACTACCTGAATCTACTGAAAAGCAGCAAAACAACACTCATGTCTCCTACAAGTACAACTACAAGAACATAAGCTTGTGCCAACTACAACTACAACACTACCTAATTAAGTACCTAGCTTATCCTAATCCTAATCACTGTCCTTGGTTCTGAACTTGGATTCGTCAATCGGTATCCCCTCGCGAGCCGCATGCTCACCGCCGGACTCCTCCATGGTGCTCAGACCGCCTTTCTTGCCCATTTCCTGATACCCTTCATGCCCTAGCTGCTCCTTCCTCGTGTCGCCGCCCTTCTTGCCCATTTCCTGATACCCTTCGTGCCCTAACTGCTCCTTCCTCGTGTCGCCGCCCTTCTTGCCCATTTCCTGGTACCCTTCATGCCCTAACTGCTCCTTCCTCGTGTTGCCGCCCTTCTTGCCCATTTCCTGGTACCCTTCCTCCCCCAACTGCTCCCTCCTCGCCTCGCCACCTCTGTGCCGACCTGCCCAAAAAAAATGCTTACATTATATACATTATATATAATCTTTTGGTTGAAAAATGATATAACAAACAATGTAATGTAAGTAAAAAAACCTTCAGCAAGGCGTTCCTGGGCATCAAGGCTCTTGCCGCCGGTACCGCCCGGTACCACAGTCTCACCCTCCCGGGCCTTCTGGTCTAGCTCCCTCCTCTCTTGCTGTGAAGCCATTAACTTCTTGATGTGCTGCACTCCTTACACACAGTTACTTCTACTTTTCACCTCCGTTTGATTTTTTTTTTCTTACTGTGCTTGCTGTTACAGTGTTACTTACAGTGAAGGTATAGGTACCATGGTGACTTTATATGGTAAAAACAGCGGTGGTGAAAAAAGAGATAGGTACAAGACGTGGCGGAAGGACAAGTGAGGGTTAGTTCTTAGCATGACACGTTTTTTGGGACGCTAGACGGATTGACACGTCGAGCTTATATATATCTGTGTCTTAATTTGTGAGTAGATTATATAAAGAGAAATATTGCATGATATAAGAATGACCATATATAGTTTGAACATTTTTGTAATAAAATAATAGCAAAAAAAACTTTTATATTAATTGAAGGCCAATAATTATGGCGCACACATATACAGATGAACATTATATTGATAATTTTTATTATTTATCTGACTCTGGAATTAAAGTATTATCTGGATGTGTTTTGAAATTTAATTATAAAGAAACTTTTTAATTGAAGATATATTATTACAATTGAGAAATGTGGCTCCTGTCTCTCTCTTAAGAGGCTTAAGAAAGTTATCTGTAAATTTTCTGTCTTAGATTACATATTAGAAGATGCTCTAACTTCTATTAAAGTAAAACAATCCAACTTAATTAACTCAATAATTTTATTATATAATTGAGAATCTTTTTTGGGTCTAGTGAGCAAACAAATATTTTCTTAATATAAAAGAATAATAAATATAAACGTTTTTTGAAAAATTGACAACGGCCGCCAATTTAACGTAATAAAAATTATTTAGTTGTTAAAATTCATCACTACATTCATATAATCATATGCTCTATTATTATTTATTAATCACTATTTATTTGCGGTAACTCTTATTGTATCATAATTTCTGCGTTAATCAATAAATAATTAAGTTCTCAACCCTGTTCAAGTTTCGTCTGATTGTCGGTTAATGATCATCCCATCACATCACATCAAAATGTTCCAAAACTATTAGAATCGCACGCGCCATGCCGCCAAGTCCCAAACTCAAAAAAAAACTGGATTAGAATTTGGTCCAAAGTCATTTAAACAGTCTCTATCTAAAAGCATGACTAAACCGTTTGATTCAATTTATATATTTATCAACTATAATATTGTGTGACCTCATCATTCTAAATATAATCAGCATACTATTTTTAGTACTTACATGATCAAATCACGGTCGATCAATTACCAACAATTAGATTGTACAGCTCTCCATATCCTTTGGACCGTCCAAATCACTTTAGACAATATCCGATTATAAAAAAAACTACACAATCCATTAGTCTTCACCGCCTTAGCCGGCCCACATTACACTGCCCGTCGTAAAAGAATAAAAATGTACGTAACACAAATTTCACTTCAAATTTTCCAGATGTATTTCTCTTTTTCTTTGTCGAAATTCTTCCCGGTGCCGAAAGTGTCGGTCGGAGGCTTATAGCTGATTGATCCCCAAAGTCAATCCCTTTGGACTGCTGTAGGCATTACGGCTGAAACGAAACGAAACGAAACGTAACGTAACGAAACGAGTATCGCTGTTGTTGTTGACACGGAAAATGACAGTCTGTTCCAGCCGTTCTAGTTCAGTGGTGAACTGGTGGGCTAGCTGGTACTCGGTTGTTAGTTGTTAGTTGTTAATCAAGGTGCTGTTGATAGATTTAAATAGCAGGTATTAATCAATTAATGATTTATTATATGGAGTTATATATATAGACGGTGGGCATGTTATGTAGTATGTACATAGTTTGAGACTTTGGATTAGAAAAACATGCAGAGTCCAGCTATAAAGTAAGTCACTCATCTACTCTTCTCTCACAATCTGACACACTCATGTACTTGTGCTTGTCACAGTTGCATAAATTTTTACTGAAAACTGTAGGGTATCTGTTTACTAGAAAATGATATATATATATATATATGCTGATCGGAAAGATATAAATGTTTACTGAAAAATGATATTTGTTCATAAAAAAAAAATGGTGGACCGGTGGATAGATAAAAAAGTGGTCGCTACCTACGACTCTTCGTGGATTACTTCTTTCTTTTTCTATTTGTAAACAATTGATTAATCAAGTACATACCTTGAGGTCAATAATATGCCAGACATATTGTTTATTTGAATGCCATTGCGTTGGGGCATAATTCTTAGGTCAATATCAGATTAAGTACATACATACCTCTCATACCATAATTTTTATAACATTTTTGGAGATCTTGCATTTAACGAGGATGTTAGTTTATTTAATCAGTCGTATGTGAAAAGGAACGATGAATAAATTGAGATGATAATAATGATTGTTTGCTTACCAACTCAGTTTTCCTTTTGAAGCAATTATTGATTGGCATGATCAGTGATCACGTTAAGACATATATTTAATTAATTGGTGTTCTGATATATACGTCAGTGAAAATTACACAGAAGATCAATTGTCAATGTTTATCTTGATAATTAATCTTCAAATAGACTCTAAAAAAATTAAAAATATTTAAAATCTACAGAATAGGAAATAAAATTACAAATATTGTAAAAACTTCTAGACTGATTTTGTTTTAAATTTCAAATGATTCAAAACTAAAACCATTGAAATTTGCATGAAATCTTAATAAACTATCAAACAACATCCTAATTGAATAAAAGTTTAAAACATCTATAGACATATATTTTTCCAATTTTAAGATCATTGATGAATTTATTTGAATTCAGTTGTCAAGATTATCAAGACATCCATTTTCATTTGATCCTTCCCCAGTACAGTATCCACAAAGAAAGTGATAGAAAAAAACGAGGACAAAAGGGAGGAAAACTAAATATGTAAGTAACAATATATGCAATCCATTGCCATCCTTTTTCCAAAAAAAAAAAAGAAAATGTAATTTTTGACTGTGGCTAACATTCTATTGGGTATGATTAATAAATTGTTAAAATGTGACTTGGGCACTTATTTGGCTCAATTCAAGCTTCATAGTTCAAGAAAGGAGGCCAACTCAACTGGCCAGGTAAAAGATACAGAATTTTAAATAAATATAGCAGTTAACCCCCTGACGGTGTCCTTAATCATAATAACATGACGGTGAGAGGTAGGAAAACCTCAACTGAAACGGAGAGACAGTAGGGCAGCCAGTCAGCCAGATAGATAATAATTGTTTTTTGGTTTATGCCTATGAAGAAAGCAAATTTGGGAACTGTACCTGCTCCAATACAAATCGCAGGAATATGTCTATTTTTAAACGCCGGCGGTCAAGCAGTCACACTAAACGCTGACGTTCAGAGAAAAATGTAACCACGGACTTATAATATGTTGTGAAAATCATGCTCCGAATGCCAGTCCGAAATGCATATGTAAATGCCAGCTTCTGAATGCCAGAGTCTGACTGCTGGCGTTCGTATATAGCATGGTTTTCGTAAAAATTTAAATTCCGAGATTACATCTATATCTGAACGTTGGCGTTTAGTATAAGTGTATGACTGCTTGACCGCTGGCGTTTAAAAATAGGCATATTCCTGTCATTTGTGAGCAGGCATAGTTCTCAAAATTGCTTTTTTTTTAAGACATACACCCCAAAAAAAAAAAAAAAAAAAAAAAGTCGATAAGTGAATTGACATAACACATACAGAAACAGAATAGATAAAATCACAAAAGAAAATAAAAGAAAAGAAAGGAAAGGAATCAATCCAAATATTCCCTTCTGAGGAGTGTTCCCACGGCCCACCAGAACGATCCCCTGGGGAGCTTCCGTTCACACCCTGCACCTTCACTCTCTCGGCCCATCGCAGCCGTCGGATCCTCCCATCGGTGCGATTGTTACCCACGTCGGTTGCATTTCCGTTTTGTCCTCTCTGAACCCACGACCCGGTCACACCCCCATCAGTCGATCCTCTGTGCATCCATCCCTATGTGCCTTTTGTGTTGACTGAGATTGTAAGCAGTTCTAATGCTGCACATCAGACGTAATCTATAGTTCTATACTCTATAAAGAGTGGTAGATTTTTAATTAAACACTTTAATTATGTTACACCATCACTCTTATTAACTATTGATTTTGTCTAAAAATCTTTATCTACTTTGATCTAATGGCCATAAGTCCATAACAAATTTTAACCCTTAGATGGTCCATGGTCCAACATTTATATATATTCGTGTTTATAAAATTATTACATTGGTATTGTTGAATCACATCAACAATAAAAAAAAAATTGTTCAAGTTTTGTTTAATACAAACATATAAAATTTTATAAAATTCTTAATTATTTATTTGATACCACTTTTCGTATATTTTATAAAATTCTTAATTATTTATTTGAAACCACTTTTTAGGGCAAAACCCGAGTTACAGCTGTAGTTAGTTAAGTGTGGGATGCAGAGGATCTCAAAAACACTGGAGGAAAGGCATTTTACTCCGCCCCTTTGAAGGAAGAGTTCAACAAGAGCCATCCGATGTGGACGCTGCCTTATTCCTTATCCCCCTTTCTTTAAAATAAATTAATCGCCACCTCTCCAACCACTATATGTATACATATATATATGTAACTCACCTTACTCTTGGCGTCCGTATGTTCTTTCTCCATCTCATTTTTAATTCAAACTAAGCCAGCCTAGCCACCTGACATTCAAGAGCAACTAAGCAATTCCTTGGTTGAACTAGCTGGAGGATCGGGATCACCTGCTTTTTTTGATCCGACGGTTGAGAAACACCGGAATACTTTGAGATTGGTGCAGCAAACACCGAAGTACTTTGAGATCGGTGCGACAACCGATCTCGATCATTCGACCAGAAAAGCAGCCGATTCTTATCCCTAGCTAGAAGGGGATAATTAAGTTGAGAGGAAGGTAGAAAGAGATTCAAGAAGAGGATATATGGGGAATTGCATTATGATCCAACAAGAGAGATCATGGGTCGACGAGGAGGAGGAGGAAGTCGACGGTTCGGACTTCTCGGAGAAGCAGATCAAGGGTGTCATGAGCGAGGACGAGCGAATGGTGGCAGTGAAGATCAAGATTACCAAGAAGCAGTTGCAGGAGCTGCTCGGGAGCAAGAAAATGCCGATCGAGAAGGCGTTGGAGGAGATCATGCGACGGGGATCGGTTTGCCATGAGCAGTTTAAGGAAGGGCAGTGGAAGCCACGGCTGCAGAGCATACCGGAGGCTCAAGAAGAGAGATAGCAACGTTGGCGGCAGCTGTTAACTTTTCAAAAAAAAAAAAAAAAAAAAAGCAGATTGTGAATATTTACTACTCAGAAAACCTTCTTTTTTTTTTCAGATTTTGCTTTTTGTAATTATCAGCTGATTTTCTACTGATAAATATTTTTTTTTCTTTTTTGAGTATATTCTTTATTAGAAAAGATTTAGCTCAAATCTGTAAAGAAACATTTTATTATGTACTGAGAGATCAATAGAACAGTTTTTTTTAAACGAAATGTGGAAGTTGGACATGGAAAAGCTAATTCTGTTATGAATCAGATAAAATATGCACCGTTCATTTTTTTATAATTGAATGGTCACGATATGTCTTTAGATATAATGAAAGAGAAATATTTAATAATAACCGTTTGATTCAAAATGAAAGGTTGTTTAACCGATCCATAAAAGAATCACTCGGTAAATATTATAATTAGGTAAGCAGTTTTAATTAAACTTAATTAGAATTAACTAGGGAACCAAATTTTTACTCGGATATGAGCAAAACAATGGCTATTTATTTTTTCTTCTTCCACTTTTTTTTCAGATTAAAAATTGCCTACTGTAGTGATGTTGATAAGTGATAATTTTAACGTTACTAAAATATCTATTTCATTACATAATATCTGATGAATCCTTTGAGAATATATAGTTGCTCATTTGTAGAGTTTGTTAATTCTTCGGCTGAAAATAATAAAAAGTACTAAAAATCTTGTTTTACTTTTATTTCACTTTTTCTTTCTTATGCACGTACCTATCCACTTTTGTAATTCTTTCTTTTAATTATTTTTTTGAAATTACAGTAAGCTTGCCCTGCTTTTTTTGAAAGTACTAATTAAATATAAGATGCAATAAATAACTTTAGTAGCAGCAAGGAGAAAATTTGATCCCTTAAAGCCACATCAGTAAGACTGTAATAGTTCTATGGTACTTACGATCGATCTATAAGGACATAACAAAAATCATCTACCTTACCATTGAATAAAGAAAATCTATTTTCAGCAAGTTGTATCAATATGAATTTTAAAAAAATTTCATGGATCATATTGAAAAAAATACTAGACAATTTTATAATAAAAAAGTTCAAATGACAATATTTTTTTTCGTAATTCTATTTGAAAAGTCAATGAATGAATCAATATATGCGTTTCCAACAGAAATTAAAATTTTTTTTATGACTTTCCATTCTTGGGACAGATAGATCGATTATGCAATTCCCTTGATACAATGCAACTACAATTAATTTTCTTAACTTAAAATTCTTCAAGGATTTGTCTAAAAAGTAATATTTATTTATTCATTTAGAAAAAGGTTAGATTGTGTGCTAGTATAAGAGTGAGGAAAAAGAAAAAAAAAACACATTCAATATACAGTGTTAACATTAAAAATAATCTAGTTACTAACCTAAAGAACATACTTATTTCGTGAGATAATAAATTATAAACGACAATTTAATATCTACACATTCAAATTGTGTTTTAATTTAGTGTGTGAAGGTTAATAACAATATTAAATTTTTAAAAATGTCACTTTGTTAGATATTATGATGATTCTTTTTTGTCCTTCTTATAAAACTTCTCTTGCCCGGTCACCGTCGGTGGGAGGTTGAGAGGGAATTTGACTTGCATCATTCAAACGTGTTGGAATATTGAAGCAGTTTTCAATCAAGGACAATAGTATATAGTACCGAACGTTATAACTTACTAGTAAAGACCTCACGCCTTGCTTTAAGCTGAAATTGTTATTTCTTATAATGAATTTTTAAAATATTATGTAATAGACTTTAAATTGAGAAAATTAATATGAACCTTAAGTTTTAATGGGTTGAGACATTAAAATACGTTAATGGTGATGATCAATCTAAGTAAACGATCAACAGCTGAGATTTATTTTTTGTAGAAGATAAAACTTTCATATCAAAAAATCCACTCTCCTTTTATTAGGAGTAAGGATATCAGCATCAATGCATCATTTTGATTTTTGTGACATGCATGCTAGTAGGCTACGGTGTGCTCCAAAAGGGGTGAAGATGAGGGGAAGGGAAGGGAGAGGAGGTGAAGTCAAGGGAGTTACTTGCTCCACAAATTTTTTTAAGAGAAGAGGAAAGAAAGATTTCACCTCCTCTATCCCTAAAATGAATTAATTTTTTTAAGAGAGGGGGAAAGAAAGATTTCACCTCCTCTATCCCTCAAATGAATTAATTTTGTACCCTACAAATTGAGGTGTAGAAGAGGTGAACTCATTATTCCCTTTCCATACTCTTCCTTTTCTTTCTATACCCTCCCTTCCCTTTCCTCTCTAATTAATTTGTGGAGCATAGTGTTAGTAGCTTGCATAAATGTTGTTCTCTTTCCGAACAAATACAAGAGCTAGCTGACATGAAACGATTTCTCAACGTGGTCACCGGTCATTGAATTTCTGTGGAAAAAATAGGCACCCTTGCCTCGTGCCAAATGACCAAGAAAATCAACGGGCATTTTATTTCTTTCTTGTAGCACTAAATCAAAGGAAGAAAGGCATTATTTTGCACCATCCATGAAGCTGCTCAAGTACGGATCTCAGCAAGCTTGGCAACGAAATTGGAGGACTGATTATATTGATTTCAACCGCAAACCTTACAAAGTTCAGATATCTGAGCCAACACGAATCTTGAGATGATCCAATGGTCCACATGCTTCACTATATGTTGCTTTAAGACAGGATAAGCACTCATCCTTGTTGGCTGTAAAACAATGTCATCATGAAACACAACAAATTAAGAATATGAACATCAAGCAGGAAAAATATTAATAACTTTGGATTCATTTTTTTCTATAAAAATATAGATAATGTTCATTCTGCATAAAGATACATTATACAAGTCTTCCACACTGCAGATCACATGGACAAATTTCATCGAAAACACCAGGAAAATGAAATAAAATTAAAAATAAAACAGCACAAACCATTATTTGCCCTCACTTTTGGGGCAATTATGGCAGGCTACATTACATTGTCATTTTCTCTCTTCAACTCGGCAAACTAACTACATACACAAATAACACAACGGGAATTTAACACGTACATTTCCTCCAAGAGAGGCTAATGTGCTAGTGCCTTCTTTTTTTAGGCTTCAAAGCACTTCAGCCATAGAAAGGGAAATGCCAAACATCTCCAATAAACTTACAGATCCACCACCAAAAGCTTGCGCTTCAACTGGAAGCCTCATACAAACATTAAATTCATGAGCTCACCACCCACTTTGCAAAATATTACACGACATAGCAAGTAGAAAAATCCTTAAACACAGCTCACATTCCTTCCTTCTCACACAGGTCGAGAAGAGCAAGCGTCTGTATACAAGATGACAGGTTAGCATATTTATACAGAAATATTAGTTTTAAAGCATGAATGCAAATAAGTAATGAAATGAGAGGTTAGCATAACAACAAAAATTAGTTGACCAACCTTACACTGAAGTTCAGGAGGACATTCTAAATTGAACTCTTAAATGTTGATCATGAAAGAGAGAACTAAAACTAAATTTGTCCGAACAAATCAGTCCCAACATAACAAACAGAAAGCGACAAATTGGTTTCTAAATACTAAAATAAGGCATTACAATCTACTATCAGAAAACTGATTAAAGTATACCAACTCTACAAACGATAATTATGTCTGAATAGACAATATTTCTGTGAAGCTAATTAAGATTTTAACTGTCCAAGCAAAATGCCACAATCCCATATCAATTTTTCTTCTCATCTACCATGAAAAAATCCATTTGCAAAGAAAAAAGATGGACTTTACTAAAAACAGGTTACAGTTTACTAACAGCAATAACTTCACAAACATAAGATATGAACATTATCACCAACCCGTAACTTTTTAAAATTAAATTGTTGAGCACGAGGAGCTTGATGGTTTTAGAGTTTTGGCAAAGATCTATAGTTTCAACATAACTAAGTTATATACAACACGTACAACACAACTAGTGAATACTGTCACCATATTTAATATTAATAATCAAGTAGCAAACATTATTTGCACAAAAAATAAACAAATAATACTTAAGACTATCATGAAACAAAAAAAAAAAAATAAATTATGTACCTCAGCAATTGAAAGCTCCAGACGGAACTTTGGGCCATCATAGTGATGCAGCACTGGCCTAAAAGCATCCTCATCCAAAGCCTTGCACAGCTTTCTAACACGGATTCTCACCTACATAATTTAACAATGTTATATAGAGAAGAACAATAAGCATGTAAAAGCATCAGATTCCATTACATATTAGTGTAATATTACAGAAAATGAAGAACTTTACCTGTGCAGGGAACCTAGACTCGCCTTTGCACTTTTTATCTTCCCATGCAGTAGGATCGATGTTTGAACCCCCAAAACTAGTAGCCTGAAGTATATATAAAAAAAAATAGTTACAAACATCAGTCATGAACTCATGATTAACATACCTACAATTCATTTCTGTTGGCAACAGAAGAAAAGGCAGGGTACCTCAAAAATCCCATGGAGCTGATGAGTAGTGTAATTGTACAGGAAAAGGGGTAATCCTGGAGTAATTGCCCTCACTGAATCACGATAGCGAGCTGGTAACCCTGCAAACAATTCGATGCAAAATATAAGGGTACAAGGAACATCTGAGTTACATGATTTATGTGTGTATAATACAATGAAGCTCAGTTTACTTCATTTATTTAAAAAAATGAGTTTGGAACTCATAGCATAACATTCCCAGTTGCCACTCAAATATACAAAAGTAAAATCTCGGAGAATTCAACTTGAATGACACATGGCTAAGCAATTTAAAAAAATTTTGTATCTTTGAAAATTAAATATATAGGATTGCATACCAAATAGTTGCCTTTTCAGATCCTCTTGCATGGTATCATTGTTGCACACAAAAATATAACCACCCAAAACTTCATTTCTGGGCAGCATCTCACTTGAAGGCAGAGTCTTGAATCTCTTATCGATCCCAGCATTATTGTTGTTTCCATTGTTATTGATGTTCCCATTGGTTACCTTCTCATTGGTGTTCATGTTACCATTGTTGTTTGCTGAACTTACATCCTTCCCACTCACATTGCTTGCATATTTCCCCAACCCGGTATTCATCTTAAAAGCATTGACATTAAAGTTATTGTTATTGTTATTGTTACTCTTCTGATAAGCCGGTGAACCCATATTCATATTCACATTCATGTTCATGTTCATATTATAATTGCTGCGGAACGGGCTCTTGAGGGAAGGCTCATTCATCTTCAAATCCAGATTCATGAGGCCTAAATTGAGGTTCTCCATCTTGGGTTCATCTTGATATGAAAACTTGTCGTACTTGTAATACGGACTCGACTCAACCGGGTTGTGGGAGTAGTCAACATTGTTAACCCGCTCCCCATTTGACCTGGTCAGCTCTGCAAGCTTCGAGGTCATCAGCGACCATTGGTGATCCTCAGAGACTTTTGGTTGGCCTCTGAATTCGTCTCCCAAATGCCATAGGTTATTCATCCTTCTTTCTTATTCTTCGGTGCCAACAAAACCTGTTAAAAGAGGTTAATTGCATTTTGTTAGATAGAAAGAGGAACATCACCGAAACAACGAAGTACCTTCGAACGCTATCGGAGCAAAGCAGATTAACGAAGATATTTGCATAATTAGACTAGATAATAATTCTCAGTGTTAGTTGTCAGTGAAAGGGTTCATCCCTTTTTAAGTTCGAATCTTTGTGAAGTGCATCTAAATAGGAGCAAAAAATGGATATAACTCTTGAATTACTCTCCAACTTTAGCTAATGAATTCATTGCTCATCTAGTGCTAGTAGAGATCATACATACAGTGACGAGACTTTAATTAGAAAACTAATCTGAATCCCTTTGCCAAAAGGGGAAAAGCTGAATAAAGAAACCCAGGATCCCAAATCACTGACACCGGTCTAATTCGAGCAAAAATCCTAAAAATTGACCCCCCACAGAGTCCAAACCTATCCATAATCCCCCCAAAATCAGTAATTGGCAACCAGTAAACTACCCAAAATTGACAGATGTAAGCTATTTCTGGGAGGGAGCTCAATTGCCACAAACAAGACTGATGAATGTCTGAATCCTACCCCATTCCTCCACTAAACTGAGAGCACTCAGCTCCAGATTTGGGGGAAAGATAGTCAGATAGATGGAGATGGAGAGTATCAGCTGACCTGACCTCGCCGGAAGGAGATGAACGCCCAGATCCAATCGGAGCTGAGAGAGCTTGAAACCCTAGATTTGAAAGAGGAAAAGAAGAGCGAGCTGGAAAGAAAGAAAGAAAGAAAGAAGGAAATCGAGGTGTTTTTCTTTTTCTTTCTTTCTGCCCTTTTTCTGCTCTGTCCGGTTCTCTCTCACCAAAGCCACTTATTTGACAGAGCGGGCTGGAAGGGACACAACGGGTTTTGCTTTTGAACGCGCTCTGTTCTGAATAAGTGAGGGGAACGTTTTTTTGCCACTCGTCAGAACGGCAGAATTTTGGAGGTTGAACCAAACAAAAAAAAAAGTTTGGGGATTTTGGAAGATACAGTTTGATAACAAAAATTGATAGATTTTTTTTTTTTATTTGTTGTTTTTTTTGAATGATTTTTTTGTTTTATTTTGGGGGTATTTTATTGTGCTGTTCAGTCTGTATAATATTTTAATGGACCAAAATATTTTAATGGATCAATTACCAACTGTCTCAGTTATGCTGTTGAAATTTTGTCTTTAAATAACAAAATATTATTCTGTTATTACTTATATGATATTGATACGAATACAAAGCATATTCCATTGAATTATTTTTCTTAATACAAAGTTTATACAATCCTCAAACTTGTATAAAATACCAGACAGCTAGCCGAACTGTAATTAAGATTTTGTACATAACCGGTCACAAGGCATTTATGTTGTTTATGTTAGTACATTGTACATAACGCTATTAAATTTCAACACCCATTAAATTTCTCTGCTCTCTCCTCAGTGAAACTCAATTATTATCCTATTAAAATTTTAAAATTCATTCAAATGAAAAGCTTGAATTTAAATTTGATCAGATCCAAACCGACCATGTACTGCACTGCACTGCACACATAAATCAAAGAACCACAATCCAATGTAATAAAATGTTAAAAAAACCCAAACTTCACACATAAAAATTTGAAATTATCCATTGGAAACTTGTATGGCAGTCCAAAGGAATCAATCTAATCCCAATCCAAGGAGGTTTTCCTTGTAGAAAAAGCTGTTCTTCTCCAATTTGTAACAAACTGGATTGGTTCTCTTCTCAGACTCAGATGGAAAATGTAGATACAAAATTCTCTATAATTTTTTAAAAAATGGAGAGGAACTTGATTAAACTAACCATGGTGGTTGGTCGGTTAGCGGGTCAAGCGTGAAAATTAAAGCACATGGTGACAGCCGACCAATTTAATTTTCATTTTTTTCTTGCAAGCAAAAACCCTTTTTTTTTTCTTTTTCTTTTGCATAAAGTTTGAGAATTTGGTTTCATCATGGGTTTTCATTATCATGCACAAAAAGTTGGTTTATTATGTTTAGTAGTGTACATGTTCTTAGAAAATCTCATGATTTAAAAAATAAAAAAAAAAACATTTTCTTAGATACTTAAAATCGAAAGATGATCATATCTTTATTATAAAAATTCTTGTAGATATTGAAACTATTTGAGCTCCAATATACTATTTAAATTTTTTTTTTTTTAATTATGGGTTTAGTCAACCGCTCTAAGCCTCAAGAAACATTCAAACGAAATCAAAAATTCAATTTTTGAATGCATTTGAAAATAGAAATTAATAATTTTGACCCAGCAAGAGAACAATCTTCACATGGGCTAACCATGTGCCATCCCTTAAAGCATGTCTTCCCATGAGCAAACCAGAGTTAAAGAGGCGAATAAGTGGAGCAGTTCATCAACCATGGAAAATATATATATTTTGGTTGGTGGGACAGGAGTGACTTTAACAGAAGTTCACTGCAATCAAAGGGAAAAATAAAAATTTATAGTTGGTTAATTTTTTTTCCTGTTGGAATGCATTGATTAAAACAACAAAAACAAAAGAGAAAGGGAGAGAGTAACAAATAAATTAGTAGTAAATATACAGTGAGTTTAAGTTTACGGGGGCTTTTTTGTGAGTTTAAATTTAAAATCATATCAAATGACTTCCAAATTTTAGTTTATATGGCTTATTATATTTTTTATATCAAAACCTTATGTAATACTAAATTTTTTTATTTTTAAGAATTTTTAAGTATTTATTTTGGATTATATAAAAGTGATACATAAAACATTAAATATTTTATTAATACTGTATAGTTAGTTTCAAAAAATTCAAAACAGATACTTAAAAACTCTCAAAAATAAAATTTTTTTGCATCCCACACTATTTTGATGTAAATGATATAATGAACTATATAAACTCAAACTTAGAAGAGATTTAATATGATTTTGAGTTTAAACTCACGGAAAGCCTCAGCTTAAGCTCACCATATATTTGCTCAATAAATTAGTCAACTTGATAACATTTAGAAAAATATTCTAACTAGTATTTGCACGCACGAGACTCCCATTTCAATGGTGGTAATACTAACCAACTATACAATATTTTTTTTTTTTTGAATAGCAATGGATGACTCCATCAGTTTTATTGAAACTGAGAACCAACTATACAATATAATTTTGGTGAAAGCTGTGTATAAACATGCCCCCATTTCAGTTAGTGCGACTTGTGCATTTGAAGTTTGAACATAAATTATCCTGCGTTCTGTACGATCTTATCAACGTATATATATATATTTTTTAGTTTCATATGATGTTAGTGGTGTCATGGTTTGTCGATTTATATATGCAGATATTGTCTGATATATCGAGGTGGTGCATAGCACAGAAAAGTAAGACCTAATATATTCTTCGAGCATCCTCTTTTTATATAAAAGCTCACTTGCTTCGACGGTGAAATTGAGAAAATTGATATGAGCTCACGTCTTTCAATCAATGTTTTGAAAAACGTCCGAGTCGGACGAATACACGGGCGATTAATCGGAAACGGGCCATGAACCGTTCCGAATAGAGGAAACGGGACACCATTTTACGCAATATATAAAATAAAGCAATTGAGCTGCTAGTTGTCATACAGAGCTCCAATTAATAAAAAGTTAAAAACTATTATTATACATACTCGCTGAATCTCTAGAGCTCTGCACAAAAATATCAATTTGGAATCGTGCAGCAATTATATTTTTGTACAGTACTTGTCTCGTTTTAATTCTAAAATCAAGTGTTTTGCTATTTATTTTATAATTTGCAACAATATCTTACTAACTTTGCGAAATAATAGTTTTTGTTATTTATAAAAATGTAGATAAGTAATTACTTTTAATTAAATATAAATATTTATACATATTTTTATAAAAACATAAAATAGTCCGACAAAATCCGATTAATCGTCCGTACAAGGATTAATCGCTTGGCGATAGACTGACCGTCCGATGAGCGCAAACCGCTTTTACAACACTGCTTTCAATAATATTTAATGAGTCTTAAATTGAGAAAATTGATATAGGTCTTAAGTTTTAATGGGTTGAGATATTAAAGTATGTCAACGGTGGTGTTCAAGCTAAGAAAACAATCAACGGCTAAGATTTATTCACTGGGAAAAATAGAACTTTCATATCAAAAAATCCAATCTCCAAAGTAAGGATAGGTAAAATTGTAAACGCACTGTCAAAGAAAAAAAAGTGCCTAAGTTTAAAACGCGGTTATATATCAGCAAAGGCCTGAGGCCCATAATTAGAAGATTTTTTTATTCACAACTGCCCTTAGAGCATCTCCAAGAGACGTTCGTAAAACACTCCTAAAACTAAAAATTAAGGAGAGAAAACCGTCTCTAAGAGATACCCAAACAACTATCTCTATTTTTAGCACTCCCAAAGCCAAAGCCAAAGCCAAATCGAGCTATTTTGGCACAGTTTTTAGCACTCCCAATATGACTTCCCAAAACCAGAGCCAAATCCAGACCGTTCAAATGTATTGGGATCCATATTTTGGCCCGGTTTAAATGTATTAGGATCCATATTTTGGTAATCTGTTGGAGATTGAGGTGAAATTTGCTTCTAAAAAATTTAGGATGACACCCAATATATATATATTGGGATCCATTTTTAGAGAGTTTGTTGGAGATGCTCTTAGGCGAATAATTAGAAGTTCATGTCAAGAAGAACTAATTACGCCAACAACTTTGTAAATAACTTTCTTATTTAAACATCCTAAGCTGAAAATTGCCATCTACTTTAAAAAAACAGAGAAGAATTAATTACCAAAATCTAAATTTACATAACTAAAAACGGATCGATCAATCTGATTCCACATTTAACATCTATTTATAATTCAGTCTTATTAAGTTGTCTAAATTTGTCATGTACGAATTTAATTAGGAAGATTAAAAATACCTTCCTCGATTATTTCTGATACAAAAGCTGAAAAAAGAGCTGCTAAAAATAGCAGTTATCTTCATAGTTTATGCCCTATATAATGTCGCGTCCTTTGAGAATCCAAACATTGTTTTTTTTGAAGTTTTTCTATCAGTAAAAGGTTAGTACAATGGCGAACAACAACACGAGGATGGTAACTCTCAGGAGCTCAGACGAAGTAGAATTCGAGGTGTCTGCAGCCGTGGCGGCCAAGTCCAAAGTCCTCCGCCTTTTAATCGAAGACGACGACTGCGTTCAAGACACCATCCCGATATACAACGTCGACTCAAAGACCCTCTCGAGGGTCATCGAGTACTGCACGATGCATCTCTCCGACTCTGAGTCGGAAGATAAGGATTTGAAGCAGTGGGATGCCGAGTTCATTAACGTTGTTGATCTTGATACCCTGTACAATCTTCTGAATGCTGCTAATTATCTGGACATAAGGGGTCTGTTAGATATAGCGTGCCAAAGGGTGGCTGATATGATAAAAGGAAAGTCTCCAGAGGATCAGCGCAAGCTTTTTAAGATAAAGAACGACTTTACACCTGAAGAGGAAGAGGAGATCCGCCGTGAAAACCAATGGGCCTTTGAGGAGAATGCTTAAGTTTCAAATTTCTGTTTGTGTTTTAAGTTTGTTACGTTAGATTAAACGGTCTGCGTCGTCTTTGTTGTTTGTTACTTTGTTAAGGGTTTTTATTAAATTCTTAGTGTTACTTTAATAACTGCAACTTCCTTATTACTTTGTTAATTTGTTTAAGTAAATTCTTTGTGTTTCATGACAAGTAGTTGATACTGTTCATCTTATATCCAGGGGGTAATGACGCCAGACCCCCCCGAACTTTCGGGTTTTGACAACTTGGCCCCCGAACTTTTAATTTGGACAAATGCCCCCCCGAACTACCGATTTGTGACAAATCGCCCCCCGGCTATTAATTAGCCATCTAATACTCCATTAAAAAGTATGAAAAGACCAAAATACCCTTATGTATATATTCATGATATTTTAAATATAAATAGATTAAATTCAGTTTTAAAAATTTTTATGCCTCATGAATATTAAATCTGAATTAATTATTAATAGTACTGGTATATAACTAAATATTTGTATATTATTTTTTTATTTTATTGTATATAACTAAATTTTTACGCCTTACTATTTTTATTTTATTTTATTTTGCTTGAATTTGTATATTGTTTTTTTCAAAGATAGATATTTATGATACATAATAATTCTTTTAATATGAGAAATTACGAACTAATACATTAATGATGATAAAAAAAATTGTTAACTTCAAATTTGATTGAAAATTTTAAATCATTTAAAATGGTAATTGATTTTTTCATTAAAATTAGTTACATATATGTAAATATTACGTTGATGAAATAAAAGAACAAAAAGTAAACGATAAATATTTTGTATAGATTTTTGTATTTAAAAAATATGTAATAATTTCTTATATATTTTTAATATCTAGTGATTTTTAATTAAATATTTTTTTGAACTTATTTATATTTAAAATATCATGAAGATATACATAAGGGTATTTTGGTCTTTTCGTACTTGTAAATGGAGTATTAGATGGCTAATTAACATCCGGGGGGCGATTTGTCACAAATCGGTAGTTCGGGGGGGCATTTGTCCAAATTAAAAGTTCGGGGGCCAAGTTGTCAAAACCCGAAAGTTCAGGGGGGTCTGGGGTCATTACCCCTATATCCAGGGATCTTTTGAATTTTTTTTTTTTTTTGAATTAACCAGCAAATATGCCAGTTAGGTTAACATTAATCAAAGTCAAACGATACAGGAGGTACAGTACCAACCCGGTACTGACATCGAAAACCACAAATCGACATATACAATTTATTAACAAAATATAAACAAATTAACACTTAACAGTATTACACAATTGGATGACAGGCAGCTAGAGGTGGCGGTACCCGACCCGACCTGACCGAATTCGTATTTTTCAGAAAGTCAAATTGATCTGATCTGACCCGATCCGAACCCGACCTAAGATCAAACATCACGTAATCAAGCTAAAATCAATATATTATAGGATCCAAAAAAGGTCGATGTCAAAATTAACCTGACCTAGTCCGCCCATCACCCGACCCCGAGATCTTCTAGAAGATCAAACTGACCTGACCCGTCCGACCCGAACCACCCGCCCAATTTGCCACCTCTACAGACAACAGTTCTTCTAACTCTTTACATGACATTCTTATATCTATAGTCAGATTTCTGTTTTTATGATTTTGGTAACCTTGAACCTTTTTTTAGATATTCCTCAACTCTTTTTACATTGGATAAAAGCAGGAATTGTGAAAAAATAAACAAAAAAATCAAACAATAACTCGACTATCATTCCTGCACTCATGACACACTACAAATATGAATGTTTGAGAAAGAAAATGAATTTATTTTTTTCCTCAGGATAGACCACCTTCGTAAGCATTGCAAAGCAGAGAATCACAAAACGTACCTCGAATCTATTGCAAAAATCCTAAATTCTACAGATAAAAACATCACTTTATGTTAAACAAGTGTTGTCTGTTTGTAAACCTCAAACGCCGTATGGGCATGGCATCGCGCAGTCAGCTTCGAAACCTCACTACGCCAAAGCATCCTCGACTTCCTTCCAAGCTTCCGAATTATTCGCAAACTTCTCCTTCATATTCTCTATGATCTCCTTAGCATCTTCGACTCTAGAATTGGTAGCGAGTCCTTTCACAAGCATCTTCATTGTAGAAAAGCACGGCACCCAATTTGTTTCCACTGTCCTCTTATACACCTCGTATGCCATATCGAAGTCTCCGCCTTTGCAAAGGAAATAAATCACGGTAAAATAGAACTTGCTATCCCCGACAAGCCCTTTCGCTCTCATCTCCTTGTAAAGCCTCTTGACCTCTTCCAAATCTCCTTCCTTGCAAAACCCGTGTATCAGATGATTGTAACTCACCCAATTGGGATTTATCCCTTTTCTACCCATTTCTTCAATCAATTCCTTCGCCTCGTTAACCAGTTTCAGTTTGCAAAGGCTCTGCAGCATCACGTTATAGGCCGTCAAACCGGGCCCGCATTTGTGCTTGTTCATAAGCTCGAGTACCTTTTTAACATCATCGAATTTCTCTTCCCGGTAGAACCCGGAAAGCGCGGTGCAGAAAGTGGCACGGTTCGGCCTGACGCCTCTCTTAAGCATCTCATCGAGCACCGAGTAGAACGACCTGGACGTACCGGACTCGCAAAAGGACTTTATGACTGTGTTATACGTATCTATATCAGGTCTCACATTGTACCATTTCGGGAAGTCGCTGTATATCCGAGCGACCTCAGAGTGCTTCTTCGCGATGATGCAAGCCAGGAGGAGGGAATTGAGAGCACGGGTCGAGGGATGGTCCTTGAAGGTGGCAATGGCGTCATCCAACAGACCTCCTTGAGCGAAGTAGACAATGGCGTGGGGCGGGGAGGAAGGGAGGAGGAGAGACGAGATGAGGGATCTGAGGGGAGTGATGGACTGCGAGGAGGAGAGCTTCTTGACGGCGATGGAGAGCGCGGAGCGGTCGATGTGGATGGAAGGGGAGAGCGCGGCGGCGCGGCAGATCGACACGATCTGGTCGGGGTCGGCGGTGGTTTTGAGAAGCGAGAACGCCGCGCGCGACTTCTGCTTGCTGGTGAGTGGCGCGGACGGATCGGACGGGTTGAGGATGGCGGATGGGGAGGCGGAGAGGTGGCGCCGGAGATGGAGGTGGAGGTGGAGGCGGAGGCGCGAGGTCGTCGCCATGGTTCTGGGAGTGGTGGCAGCTAGGGTTTTGGAGTTTGCGTGGAAGCTGGAGACTGCAGAAAGAGAGGAGGTTTTTCAATTTTCACCGAGGAAATTTTTATTGATGACCCTAGAATCTGTAAAAATTGAGTGTACAGCCATGCAATATATATATTTTTCATCGAACTCTTTAGAAATGCCTTTTCTATTAGATTTACTAGTATCGTGCCCGTGCGTTGCTACGGGTGCTATTTATGTAAGAATAAGTATTATTTTTTTTTAAAATAAGCAATGGTTTCAAATGATTTCATATTTTGTAAATATTGATACAATATCAATTGGTTAACTACTCAAAGACTAAAAGAGTTGAATAAATCTCATTTTTAATACCACATAAAAAATCCAAATGAAACTACTTTAGCTACCGTCGAAATGAATATTTGTTACTTTGGGTAGTGATACTATCCACAAACTTTGCCCCCACAACCCTGTGATGGGGTGGTATGTGGGTTGGAGGGTTATTTTTATAAGATTTTGAGGGTCGGAGGTATATTTTTGTAAATTTATTTAGGGTCATTTTTGTAAAATTTTCTAAAAAGAGGAATATTTTTGTAAATTTTTGCCAGCTCATCATATGATGCGGAGGGAAATATATATTGTTCCTTGGTACTTTTGTGTGGACTGTGCTCTTTCCATCTCTTGCCTTATAATTTCTAGTACCTGCATGCTAATTGTTTATATCCTTCTAATGCAAATATGGAAGAGAGGCAAATGGGAACAAATTTTGAACAACAGAAATATAAGGAAACATTAAGCTATATAATAGGCAGTGCAATATTGAAATTTAAAATACTTATCTCAATCACTCACGTATTACTAAATCCTTACAAAAATGGTAGGTAGTTACTTTTTCGCTTATTGTATTTATGAGTTTCTTGTCACAAAGAACAAACTAAACGCAAGGTTTATGTGGCTACGTGTGTAACGGATACAGAAAAAAATATTTTAAAACTTCAACACGAAATGTTGTTATAGAAAATCTTTTCTAAGATCCTACGGTCTATATTTAATCCAACAACTTTAGATTAAATCCTGATCGTTGGCGGATCAGGACATCCAACATGCATTATATAGGAGCACAGATTTGCATAATTCCAAAACTTGTTAATGATACGTGAAATTAATAAAATTAATTTTTTAATCATTTATCAAATGTTAAAAAAATTGTGTAGTTTGATTATATTATATAATGATAAAGTTACTTTCATATATCGAGACCGTTAAAATTTTCTAAAATTATAAGAGTAGGCAAAACAAATCTCAAAAGTTCAAGGAAAAATATAAAAAGAGTTTGACTTTTAAATGAGCATAATTTTTTTATAAAAAGCTTTCAAAAAAACGTATAACCATATTCCAAAAGCTCACGAAAAATTCTAAACAATTCTTGTTTAGAAAATAAAAAAAAATTTATTAGGGGCACACCTATTATGTGCACCCAGATAATTTTAATTTTGTTATAAAGATAAATAGAATTTTGTAGGATGGATTTTGTATGTGTGTTCCAGCTAGGACCATTTACAATAAGTTTGATGATGTATGATTATACACCCAGTTTTTCAGGTTTGGGCCGTGTACGAAAAGGAATCGAATTTTGTCCAAAACTATTTGGACGGAGGCCCATCCAAAAGATTTAGAGAGCTAATATAATTGTTGGCTCTTGGCAATTAGCTAACTGTGATTTGATCACGTAGGTGTTAAAAAAATTTGAACAACATACAGATACATAGTATGCTGATTATATTTATAATGATAGGATCATACTGTTGATAAACGTATAAATTGAATTGTACGGATCTCCGAATCATTTAGACGGGTCTTCGGTCCAAATGGTTTGGACCAAATTTCATTCCCTATTTCCTTTTCACCATACGTTCGTACCCGCCCATTTACTTTCAGTCGGGTCGGGTCCAGGCTTCTAGTCC
The DNA here is from genome assembly GCA_030179965.1 of Cyperus esculentus. Taxonomy (NCBI): domain Eukaryota; kingdom Viridiplantae; phylum Streptophyta; class Magnoliopsida; order Poales; family Cyperaceae; genus Cyperus; species Cyperus esculentus. The sequence continues at coordinate 1,660,796 of JASGLE010000005.1, read as the reverse complement.
GGTATTGTAATTTCGAGCTAGAAAGTAGAAACGTAAATGGGCCTAATAATTAGACATAAAAGACATGGGCCGAATTGCTTAAAGAGAGGATTTGTTCAAGAAAGCCCAGCAATGCTTGACAACATCGATTCTCAGTATCTCACCTTCTCCCGTTCGTCGATTTCGTTCCGTCTTCCGGTCACCGGGCGAATGTTTTCCGATCTAAACAAGACAAAGAGTAAGCGATTCCTCATTTGCTGGCTTGGCTAGAACGGACGGAAGACGGCTGCTAATTCAAGGTTCGGTTTTGTTTTACCCTTCCGTGCTGTTGCTGTACTTCCCTTTAGATTCCAGTATGTATCTCTATCCATCCGCTAATCAGTCATGCTTTGTATTCTACAATTTACAGTAACACTGCAAAATGAGGCATTGGCTATTTAAATCTTGTCATCAAATTCAGCTCCGATCGGTTATTAACATATGCTCGATCGCAGTTTTGGTTCTCTGCAGTCATGTTTATTATGCTGATGGGGTATAACTCCTTCCTCTTTTTTTGTTATTTGTTTGGTATAATTGGGTTACTCAAAGACAGTCAATATTTTGCAGGTTGATGAAGACAATCGGAGAAAGGGAACCTGTATTCCGTGCTCCGCTACCTATCTTTCATCTGATCCGAACTACTCTAATGTCCTTTCAAGTAGATTTGTTTCTACCAAGTCATGCGAGAGCTTACTTGATATTGCGAAAGCTGTGAAAGTTCCCAGATTGTACCGGAGTTTGGATGGTGAAGGTTCTCATCGCCGTTTAGTTTCAAAGGTAACTGGAATTGGGTCAGATTCTGCATCGACCAGTCTTGACGGACTCGACTGTGAGCTTCTGATTATTGAGAGTGTTAATGGGGTCTTTGCGGATCCATTTGAGCTGCAGTGCCTTGTAAACCGTAAAGGTATGTTTTACTAGAACCTTTTAAGTATAATTGCTACTTAGCTGCTTCCTCAATCATAACTGTATTGGCTAGTGTTGGGCCGTTGACAATCAGAAAACGTTGGAATCGAGATCCTGCAAGTTAACTCAAAAGTTGAGTTTGCCCGTACAGTGATTTTACAAAGGGCCTTGTGAATTCTAAACACTGACCGTCTTGACCATTTTGACTGAGATCCGAAACCAATGGCCCAGATCTATCTACGAGTTAACTTAGAAGATCCGGACTCAAAATGTTGAGGGTAACTTAGGTGTAAATATGTAATATTCTGGTACTATCTATTTCTAGCTACCAGATACTAGTTACCCTCGTCGAACATCTTTGCTTGTTCAATATTTTACATAATATGATTTGTGCAAAGTTTTATTTTGTTATGTATTTATTGATGACTTTAATATATTTTCTAGTCTAGTTTACCTTGATGCGGCTGTTTTTGGGGACACAAATCTGGAATTGCCTGCTGCCCTTTCAAATAGCTCACTCGTTGAGATCCATATGGACTTGGTTCCGCCATTGAAAGAAAATCGTGAGCTTGTTGTTGAGCTGCCTCTCCATGTTAGATATCCAGTAAGTTCAGACACTAAATCAGTTTTAATTATGTTATTATTTCAGATGTAATAATAAAAAGTTCTGATCCTTGTTATGACTTGAACTTGTAGCCTCTTGATGCAAGCGGCTACTCAGTTGTTGAGATCTCTCAGCCAGATTTGTATGTAAGATGTAGAAAAAAGGATATAGACAATGACTGTCAATGGGGGGCTTCGGTTCTGGAAATCGGACCCACGGAGACATTGAAATGGCTTATTCCATGCGGCGATGAAGCTCACACTACTATCGTATCCAGTTTTACCTTCCTTTCAGCTCTGATATGTGCTTTGGCAATAGTCTTCTCTTCTATATTTTACCGCCCCACAATTTATACTAAAGATTCATAGTTTTATGTTGCTTCCATTGTTTCCATCAGTTAAGTGATTGGGTTGTGAACTTGTGATAATTTTTTTTTTTTTTTTGGGAAGCATAATTTCTTACAGGTTCTCTCAAATTATCTTCTTCCTTCTCAGTGTCAGGGTCAAAATTTTAGCTATGCACTGAGCTGGTATACAACCATGTTTCCCAATTTAACTGGTATGTAACCCATGTGCTTTGACTGCCAGAGCCTATTTGCTACCAATGTATCTTCTCTGAAGTTTCTTTGACGCTCCCACCAAGCTATTTTTCTCTGGATAATAGTATTTTAATTGTTTTATTATCTTCTATGAAGTTTCTTCGACCTTCCCACCAATCAGACTTATAATGCTATTTTTCTCTGGATAATAGTAAGATTTTATTTTGTTTTATTTTGATTCTGATCAATTAGATGTACTTCATTTATTGATAACAATTAGAGAACAGTGTTTTTCAGTATTTTGCTGTCCAGTTTACTTGTCCATTACCCTAACTTCAGAGGTGTGCTGATTAGAGGTGGCAAACCGGGTAGGCGTGTCAGGTCAATTTTAATATCGATTTTTTTTTGGATTGTACGTTGATTTGAGTTAGATTGCATGCAATTTGTTCTCGGGTCAAGTCGATTTGGGTTAATTTGACTTTCTGAAAAATGTCAGGTTGGATCAGGCTTTGTCACCTCTAATCAGGAAATAAGAAAAGCAATGCCAAGAAGAAATAACTATTTTTTTTTTGGAATGGAAAATGTTGATCTTTAGAAGGTAAAATTAAGTGTTTACCAAGCACCATAGTAACTTGGAACGATTTAGTGACCTATTCGTCACATGGGTTTTAGTATATACTTATATTTAGTTTATTTACATCTTTGTAAATTGCATTACCCTCTTTTCAAATTTGTCACAGGTGCATTATATTCATTGTTGAGAATTTGAGTTGGGTTCTCCATGGAGGTTATTTTTATCTTTTTTAACGTTTACATTTCTATTGGATTGTCCTCGAAAGTTAAAACTTTATTTTTTTTTTTAAGTACATTCAGAAAACAGAGAAAGTTAAAGGAGACATTGTGAACATTTTGAAAGAAGTAAAAGGTGGTTCTGACATAGAATAGAATAGTCACATGATCATATTGTTACCAGTAACTCTGATTAGTGAGGTATAATATTTCAACTGCTCCTTATAAAATATATCAACTACTGAGCTCTAAGCATGTATCTGGCCAATAGCTACTGGAGAGAGATTAATTATGCACGAGATGTGATGCTGCTTGTCCCTCTTGTACCATTTTTAATAGTAAATTTTGGATAAGGGTTTTGTATTAGTTGGAATTGGCCGCCCTCGTGAGATTATCAGCTTTGGCTTATTTTATTTAGACTTGGAGTCAGTCAAGTAAGCACGTTCTTGTTTCATATTTCTTTACTTTTAGTTGTACTATATTCATCGTTTCGTTGTGGTGGGTTTGGTTTGAGTTATCTTCTTTCGAGCAGGTTTGCACAAACTGCACTATTTGCGCTAACGTTAATATTTCGGTTTGAAATGTTAACCATAAAAAAATAAATTTATATTATGGTATTCAAAATCGTGATTTATGGTGTTCAATAAATTATTCATATAAAAATACTGAGGAATACAATTTTTTTTTTCCATTTTTGGAGTTTTTTTAACTATTTGTTTTGCAATTTTGAAAAAGAGCTCATAAATAATAATAAAATATTAATGTTTGTACATGTCTTTTCAAAAATACAAAATAAATACTAAAAAAAATCTAAAAATATAATATTTTTATTCTCCCAAATATGTTTATATGAAGAATTTATTGACCACCATAAATCATGATTTTGGATACAATAACATAATTTTTTGAGGCGCTAGCATTTTGGATCGAAACGTTAGCACAATAGTCTAACTCATTCAAATATAAATTTAAACCTTTTAGTATGTGTTTGAAAGCACCTTTACTTTTCATAAGTAGAGATCTGGAACAAGTAGATCAAGCTTTTGATCTTTAATAAATTTTATATTGTTAAGCCGATCTATGTTTTGATGTGGTTATCTACAAACTATGAATTAGTATTTGCGATGCATATATGATTGATTTGAAGCAATAATCAATGAATACTAATTAATATATTGCATTATTATTTAGACGTTTATCCCCCACACATAACAGTGGTTTATTAAAGAACTTGTTTCCAAGCTAATCCATACTACCTGCTCTAAATTTTCTATTGAAATATATAACTGTTATGTCTTGCATTTGAAACATTTAAAATTTTCAATCATAGCAACAACTTGCTCTTGCAAGTTACAATGTTGATAAGTTTATCAGTTAAACTAATGCAAAACCTAGCTACTCTATGATTTTTTTTTCAAACCCCTAACTCCAAAATGTCTTCATTCCAACTTGATATATATATATATATATAGAATATAGTCTTCCATGAATAGTGTGCAAAGCCGCATTTCCCGTTAGCCTCTAGTCAACCATCATTTCTTCAAAAATTGCTGTTTACTCTGTTTAATTTCAAATTATACAATTTAATATGAGTGAGACTAAAGGGCAGTGGATAGTACGCTTCGGTCTCATATCTCTAAAATTGTAGCATAAATAATTAATCCAAGTTGTTCACCACAATCTAAATATTGAAATCTAGTTACGTACCAAAATTTTTTATTTTTAGAGTTTTCTAACTATTTTTTTGAATTTTTAAAAAATGACCAATTTTATGTACAAATTTTTGTGCATTTTCTATACAATTTTTTTAAAATCCAAAAATATAGATAGAAAACTTAAAAATGGAAAAATTCGGCGATCTACAAGGTTTCAATATGTACATTGTGTTGAGCAACTTTAGTTGAACATTTGAGCTACGGTTTTGAGATAACGGACATAAGCGCATTACCTCTCTACCCTTTACAAAGCGCAACAGCCTCACTCATTTAATATTATCATAAGAAAAACTGATCTACCATGCACCTTGGTTACTTTAAATACACTGCTTTGCATCAACTAAGAAGCACCACAAACTAACTAACACAAGCTTACCATGGCTACTCTTTCAAGGCTTGTAGTGAAGCCATCTTGCAACAATGCTTGCATTCCTGACACCTCCTCTCCATGCCCCTTCTACGTGAAGCCGTCGCAAATCTCCCTGATGTCGCGTTACAAAGCAATCCGTGCATGTCGTTTGTCCTGCAGAGCCAGTGGCGAGTCCGACTCGCCAAAAGTCGACCGCCGCAATGTGCTCCTCGGTCTGGGTGGCCTCTACACTGCGACCTCGGCCCTGATACCAATCGAGAATGCGAATGCAGCTCCTATCGCTACACCAAACATTTCCTCGTGTGGCCCCGCCGACTTGCCTCCTGGTGCTGTCAAAACCAACTGTTGCCCACCGGGATCAACCGTTGCCCCGATCGACTTCAAACCGCCTAGCTCGTCGACTCCGCTTAGAATCCGACCGGCTGCACACTCGGTCACTCCCGAGTATCTTGCCAAATTCAATGATGCAATTCAAAAGATGAAGGCGTTACCTGCCTCCGACCCGAGGAGTTTCACTCAACAAGCCAACATCCACTGCGCATACTGTGACGGAGCTTACGACCAACTCGGATTCCCCGACTTGGAGTTGCAAGTGCACAGCTCATGGCTCTTTTTCCCGTTTCACCGGTGCTACTTGTACTTCTTCGAGAGGATCCTTGGCAGCCTGATCAACGATCCGACATTTGGCATTCCATTCTGGAACTGGGATGCGCCGGACGGAATGCGGATGCCGCCTATCTATACCAACAGGAGCTCGCCTCTCTATGATGCGAAGAGGGACGCGAGTCATGTCGCGGGGAAGATGATTGATCTGGACTATGGCGGGAGAGGCGACCATGTTTCGACCGAGGCGCAGATGATCGATCACAACCTCAAGATCATGTACCGACAGGTTTATGTTACCCTTTTCTTAACTGATCTCAGTTAGCAATAAAAAAGGTTAAAAAAAACTTAGAAAGGCATGGTCCATTTTAATCCGTCTATACTTGCATTATTTATTTTTTTTTTGAAGAAAGTGAAATACTCAGTTTCATTGAAACTTTTTATTTTGTGCCTGTGAAGATTGAACCTATGACCTCTTGAAAGTCATCCTAGTTAGCTACTACTTGAGCTACTAGGCCAGTATTATGTATCATGCCGCATTATTTTGTGCCTATGGAAGATTAAACCCATGAGCACTATTATATATGCATCATGCCGCATTATTCAAAAGACCAACAACATAATCTGAACATGAATGTCAACTTCTAATTATCTGATGGTTTAGAAAACATGTTTAGAAATTAGAAATTATTTGAAACTTTGAATGATAGTAAACTATTTTTTATATAGAATATACAAGTTCAAAATAATATATGTTATATATAGAAGAACATTTTCTGATTTATATTTCAATCTCCAATCCATGATCAGAAAACTAATCTGACATTTAAACTGTAAAATTTCAGATGGTCTCTAACAGCCCAACAGGCTCAATGTTCTTCGGAAGTCCATTCCGGGCGGGCGACGACCCCAGCCCGGGAGGTGGTCAGGTGGAGAACATACCTCACGGCTCGGTACACGTCTGGTCAGGCGACCCGAGCCAGCCGGACAGAGAGGACATGGGCAACTTCTACTCCGCCGGTCGGGATCCACTTTTCTACGCACACCACGCCAATGTCGACCGCATGTGGTCCATTTGGAAGACCCTCGGTGGTAGACGCACCGACTTGACCGACCCCGACTGGCTCGACGCGTCTTTCCTGTTCTATGACGAGAATGCCAAGCTTGTCAGGATCAAGGTGCGGGACGTACTCGACACGACCAAGTTGCGGTACCAGTATCAAGACGTGAGCATCCCATGGACCCAGACGAAACCTACGGTCACCTTCGGGCAAAAGGTCAAAGATATCTTTGCCAAGGAGGCCAAAGCTGCCGGAACCGCGGTTGCTACGAAATTTCCCTTGACTCTCGATCATCCGGTGTCTGTCACGGTTAAGAGGCCGAAGACGTCAAGGAGCAAAAAGGAGAAAGAGCAGAAAGAGGAGATCTTGGTTATCGAAGGGATCGAGGTTGACCGAGACGTAGGTGCCAAGTTTGACGTTTACGTCAACGCTGAGGAGCATACGAGGGTGGGCGCCGGTGGTCGGGAGCTGGCGGGCAGTTTCTTGAACGTGCCACACAAGCACAAGCACAGCAAGAAGGAGAAGGCAATTAAGACCACCCTGAAGCTCGGCCTGACCGAGCTCCTGGACGACATCGGCGCGGAAGGCGACGACAGCATTCTGGTGACCCTTGTGCCTCAGACAGGCGAAGGGAAGGTGAAGATTGGCGGAGTGAAGATCAATTTCATTGACTGATAATTAGTGAGCTTAATTAAAATTAAAGCGCAGTAGTGTAGTACATCTTTGTCAGTGAAATGTATTGCACTTTCAGTTTTTTTTATCGTTGAATAAAGGATTTATGCTTATTTATTTGAGATTGCGATTCATTAGTTAATTTAAATGACTTCCGGTCAATTAGTTGAGATATAAAATATCATTGAACAATAGATAGATTAGTTGTGTCAAGATTGTCAACGTAAAATATATGATAGCATTGTCAAGTCTAGAACCGAAAAATCCGTCCGACCCGATCCGATATCCAATCTGAACTTAAGGCTCTCCAGCCCTCGGGGATTTGCAAAAGAGTAATAGTTAGCCTCCACCTTTTCACTTATCTACCGGTCCACTGTATTTGTAATGAACAAATATTATTTTCTAATAAACAGATACATAACAGTTTCTAATAAACATTTATGCAACTATGCTAAGCACATGAATACAAGTGGTACGTCATAACTGTGAGAATAGTGGATGAGTGACATACTTTATGAGATGATCTATATGTTTCTCCTTGCATAACTGCAGGGGTAAATTTTCTCGTAGGTCACTGAACTTTACTTGAAATCCATAATTGGTCACTAAATTTTCATTTATCCATTTTTGGTCATTAAACTTTGGTGTTTATCCAAATTTGGTTACTTCGTTAGTTTTTCCATCCAACTTAACGGAATAATTAATAACTTCAATTTTAAACTTTGGAAATTAACTTTCTTTCATATAAATATAAAACATGTGTGATTTTAAGTTAAATTAAAATTTTTTATTTATTTTTCTTTTACATAATTTATTTTTCCCAAAAATATTATTTTTTTTATTTATTTTTTCATATGAAAGATAATTTGTAATATGTCTAAAAAAAGTGAAAGCATTTTTTTGGCATAAAAGAAAAATAAATAAAATAATTTGTTTATTTATATTCTTATATTTTTTAAGTTTTACATGAAAAGATATATGCCAAAACTATAAAATTGTTGTCATGTCAACTATTCCGTTAAGTTGGATGGAAAAACTAACGGAGTGACCAAATTTGGATAAACATCAAAGTTTAGTGACAAAAAATAGATAAATGAAAGTTCAGTGACCAATTATAGATCCGTAGCAAAGTTCAATGACCTCTCAACAAATTTACCCATAACTGCAGTGCTATTTTCCCCACTGTTACTGCAGGACGGGCCTGCCGGACTCGCAGTCAAAAATATATGGGCCCATTTTTCAGTGACTCGGGGGAAGTTGGCAATGGGCTGTTCCCTTTTCAAATACTATGGAATATGGATATTTCGTCTTTTTGATATTCCATTCGCAGTATATATATATATATGGACGATGGATCAGCAGAATTATTACAAAACAAAGCAAGAACCACGAAGGATTAAGATCATAAAATTATTCACAGTTTTGAATAGTTTATGTTCTCGCATTTATGCAAAAGAATTATGCTATCCATCAACTCCCGACTCTTCGGCGTGCTCATCCTCTGTAGCGCTACATTGTGTAGCACAGGACGTGAACCGTTCACCGTTGGATCATCCTAAGATTCGTTTGTGGTATACATCTCGAGATGATCTAACGGTTCACGTCCTGCGCTACACAATGCAACGCTACAGAGGATATGAAATCGACTCTTCGACTATAATGGGTCCATGTTAGCCCATAACGTAGAGACTCCTTTTCTTTAACTTTTATCTGTATCATAGGCCCTCTTTGAATTAGGGATTGGGCCTTTTGTATTAAGGTGCTAACATCCTCTCCCTCAGTTTGTTGGTAGGCCTTTATTCTCGACCTTTAATTGTTCATTTAATATATAATTAAATCTTAATTAATTTATAACTAAGGTTTAATTTGTTGTAAATATCAACATAACTCAGAAAAAAAAAAAGACACAAATGTGGTGACTGGTGATCAATCGGTCCATACCAAACCCGATCCGTGACAGGTTAAAAAATCTAGGTCCATACAATCCGACCCATTATTCAGTTATTCTCAAGTCATTTCAGGTCGGGTTCGGATCAGATCAAGAATTGACACTATCAGGTATGTACTTAATTATCCATGTGATCTTCGTAGACCTATATAGTGTACAGCGCTCGCACAAGTTCATCTACATGCAATTCATATTCATATAATATAATGTGCAATTGATTATAATACAGTTCGGTCTTAGGCCAGCATGCATGAGAGAAACACAAGTCGTTCAACGTACTCCATCGCACGTTAATTTGCAAGTTGCAATAACAATGTATATCGTCGACCATTAATTATAGAGGAAGGATCCATTGAAAATGGTTATTTTGACAATCTTGACAATTGTATCTTTTAAAAATTTATAAAAAATCTTAAAAATAGAAAAAAGTGTATAGAAGGATTAATTAACTTATAGATTGATTATGTTTCCAGTTACATTCGATTTAAGCAACATTTGATAACTCTTTAAAGACCCGTTAAATTACAACCGTTAAAAAATATATAAAATTTTGATAAGGCATCAAACGATATTCAAATTGGTTGAAATTTGAAACATCATCAATCTATAAGTTAAGTAATGCATTTATAAAACTTTTTCATTTCTAAGATTTTTTATGAATTTTTTTAATTTTTTGAAAAGTCTCATTGTCAAGATTGCCAATGTAACCATTGTCAATGGGTCCCTCCTCTTAATTATATATCTATCATTCTATATGTCATGTGAAAATCTCGCTTATATATATGTACCTTGATCCTAGTTTTTCTATCTGCATCTGATCTTGTGCCAGTATATATCACAATTCATATATATTCATAGAGTTAGGCTACAATAATATGCATATCACGTTTGACCGTGCTATGCGGTCCGTATCTCTATTTCCGGTGTTCAAATAGTCGATCCGAACCGCTCAACTTAATCTTTATATCAAAATATACTAGCAAACCAAATTTTTTTTAGAATTTTTTTGCTATTTTTAATGATGGGGACAATATCACTATTTTGTATAAACCAGATCCCTTGGATGTAGTCATTTTCTCCCCATCATTAAAAATAGCAAAAAAATTTTAAAAATTATAAAATTTGGTTTGCTAGTATATTTTGATATAAAGATTAAGTTGAGTGGTTCGGATTGACTATTTGGACACCGAAAACGGAGATACGGACCACATAGCACGGTGAAAACTGTGATATGCATATTATTGTAGCCGGACTCTATATTTTAGAATTCATATATTATTTCATGCTGTTTGCATTTAAGTTTAATTTGACCATACAAGAAACACAATTAGGGATGATTAAATTTCATCGGCACTCAAACATTCATACACAAAATTTGTAACTCTTATTTCAAATTTTATTACTTTTAACTCAAATAATTGTAATAAAGTGGACATATAGACACTAATACTGAGGACACTAGATATGACCCTATAAGAAAATTCAAAATCAGGCGTGTGTAACAACGTTCATGCATGCATGGCCCCTACATTTTTTCATAGTTGATACGTACCTAGTGTACGTCCATAGAAAAACCGTCCATAGTTACATTTTGAGATGTATTTGTTACATTCCGGAGTATATCTATTACATTCTATACATGTCTATATATGGATGCATGGACAATTTTTCAATGGACGCAAGATGTTTCTCTTTAGTGAACCTGATCACTTATTCAAGCGTGCTCATCCTCTGTACGTAGCACTACATTGTGTAGCGCAGGATGTGAACCGTTGGATCATCTCGAGATTCATGTCAGCACAGATCTCGAGATGATCTAACGGTTCACGTCTTGTGCTAGAGTGCTTATCCTCTAACATTTGGATCATCTCAATTGCGATCCTCAAGGCGTGAAGCTACTCAACTCGTGATTCATGAGTGCTGCTGCACCTATTTCTTGGCAAAATTATGATTCCCTAATTTCACTCAACCAAGTACCTTTTTTTTGCATACCAAGGTATACAGGGTCAGTAATTTTTTTTTTTTTGGAAAGACAACAGAATTAAAAGAAGGAGAATCAGAGATCTAGCTACAAAACTGCCAATAATGATATTTTATTATAGTTGATTTAATTTTGATCAAATAGAATGAAATTAAGAAGTATATATGATTTGAGAACTTCAATTTTTGGAGCGAGCATTAAATATGGACTATAGTCGGTGGAATAGTTAGAACTCAGAGGTGACAAAATCTGACTCGATTCGACTCAAAGATTATCTGTGGACACCCTTTCTTGATCAAACTAGTCCAACAATACCTGTCTAGTTCCACCTCTAAATAACAAAATATGACTGAAACCCAATAAATGCGCCTGAGCTGAACTGGTTTTAGGTAAAGGTCCCAACCCGATCCGACCCAAATCAGACCCATCACCAACACTCTTTCAGCTTTCTAATTAAAAAAAAAAATTTGGAGCTACAAATCAGTATGGCCCAACTCGGAGAAAACGGACTACTAATATATAAACAAGCAATCAAAAACTCAAAAGACAAAATTTCCATCATGAATCATCTATATATATAGAACCCTCTATAATTTAAGAAGTAATATTAATTTTTTGATTAATTTATTTAATAATTTTACCATCCAATTATCTAAAAATAAAATTTGAATTAACAATAATTATGAGTATTTGAATTGATAGCTAGTTTTGAATTAACCACGGCTGAATTGTTTGATCAGAAACATCATGCGTCCATTGAAAAACCGTTTATACATCTATAGACGTACAAATAACATAATATATACATCTGATTTTATAACATACATCTCAAATTTGTAATGTATATGTACAACACGCACGGGTGCTAGCCAGGTATATATTAGTCGATTTCATATCCTCTGTAGCGCTGCACTGTGTAGCGCGGGATGTAAACCGTTAGATCATGTTGTGATCTGTGCCGTCTTGAATCTCGAGATGATCTAGCGGTTCAAATCCCGTGCTACACAATGCAGGCTACAGAGAATGAGCACCCGGTATTACTCTTGTTTGATGACCGGATAGAAAATAATATGTTGGTAGCTCCTACCAACTCTTCGAAAAAAGACCGGATAGAAAATAAATAATTTGTTGGACAATATATCACTACTGTTAATTTGTTTATCTAATGCCGAACTATTCACATAATTAAAATGTGCTCTAATATATAGAGCTAGACTATTGTGCTAACGTTAGCATTTCGATCCGAAATGCTAACGCCTCAAAAATTGTGTTATCGTATTCGAAATCGTGATTTAAGGTGTTCAATAAATTTTTTATATAAAAATATTGAGGAATACAAAATTTTTCTATTTTTGGAGTTTTTTAACTATTTGTTTTGAATTTTTGAAAAAAGCTCATAAATAATAATAAAATATTGATGTTTGTTCATATTTTTTTCAAAAATACAAAATAAGTACTAGGAAAACTTTAAAAATAGAAAATTTTTGTTTACTCTTATATTTTTATATGAAGAATTTATCAAGCACTATAAATCACGATTTCGGATACGATAACATAATTTTTTAGTCGTTAGCATTTCGGATTGAAATGTTAATGTTAGCACAATAGTCTAACTCCTAATATATATATCAAAAAGAAACCTAGGAACTTGGAACTGAGATCCAATTTTTGTGACTATGCACGGTTGAAATTCCGTGCTCGTGAACCTCGTGCCAGAGTGCTCATCCTCTCCCTTAAGGTAAAGTGCGGCATGGCACGTAGACCGTTGGATCATTTTAAAATTCATGCAAGCTTGAATCTCGAGACGATCCAACGGTTCACATGTCACGCCGCACTTTACCTTAAGGCACACGATGTGAAATCCTCGTGCCAGGCATGCATCGATCAGATACTCGCACTGACATCAGAACATTCGAAGAACTATAAATAAACCTGAGCACCAACCAGAACAAAATCATCCCTCGTATCATATATTCACGTACACACTAGCTAGTAGCTACCATGGTTACCATCTCCCATCTGATCACTAAACCGGCTAATTGCCCCGCAAGAAGATCTTCTCGGGGTTCCTGTTCGTGCCCGTTCCAATCGGCACAAGCCCGAGCATCTATTTCGAACCGAACCCACAAACGAAATCCAGCAATTTCATGCAGTGCGAAAGATCAGAACGATTCTGACTCGGCGTTGCACCGTCGTGATGTGCTGATGGGCCTTGGTGGACTCTATGGTGCCGCTGTTGCTGTATCTGGGACAAATGCTGCGAAAGCGGAGCCTGTTGAAATGCCAGAGCTCAAGAAATGCGGGAATGCCAAGCTTCCTCCAGGAGCGGTTCCGATGTCATGCTGTCCTCCGGTATCGGACAAGGCGCCTAAGATATTCACTCCGCCGGACCTCGACACGCCACTCAGAGTGCGCCCGGCTGCACATTTGGTTGAGAAAGACTACATTGCCAAGTTCAGCGAGGCGCTTAAACGCATGAAGGCACTTCCGGCTGATGATCCTCGCAGCTTCAAGCAACAAGCCATGATACATTGTGCTTATTGCGATGGTGTATACGAACACGCCGGGTTGCCTGTTAGCAAAGAGCTTCAGGTGCACAACTCCTGGCTGTTCTTCCCGTTTCACCGTTGCTATCTGTACTTCTTCGAGAGGATCTTAGGGAATCTGGTCGATGATCCCAGTTTCGCAATTCCGTTTTGGAACTGGGATGCGGCGGGTGGGATGAGAATGCCAGCAATGTACACAAATCCAAGGTCACCCTTGTTTGATACCTTCCGGAATCCGGATCACATGCCGCCTAAGATGCTGGATTTGGATTACGGGGACGAAAAAGCGCACAATGCCGGTGATGAGAATATGTCGGAGGCACAATTGGTGGAGCATAACTACAATGTCATGTATAAATATGTAAGATGAAATTGTTGTTCAGATTTATGATTTTGTTTTCACATGAGGAATTATAAATAGTATGTCATGCATGAGTTATGCTACGGAGTATGGATCAGAAGAAATATGGACTGTTCATTTTTTAGAATCAGATGGTCCTTTATGCACAAGAAATGATGATTGATCTGCAAAAAAAGACCACTGATCAATTAAAAATTAAAAGTTATTTTGCCGATCCATAGCAGAATTAGCCGTTACCCATTGGCTAATAAACTTTCCTTTGATCTGTTTCAGATGAGAACGAACAGCGCCACACCGGAGTTGTTCTTCGGGAAGGCGTACAAGGCCGGGGATGATCCGGAGCCAGGTGCAGGCTCCATTGAGAATGTTCCCCATGGCACGATCCATTACTGGGTTGGTGATCCACTCCAGCCCAACTATGAGGACATGGGCAGCCTGTACTCTGCCGGTCGTGACCCGCTCTTCTACGCACACCATTCGAATGTAGACCGCATGTGGAACATCTGGAAGACTCTTGGAAGGAGAAACATTGACATCTGTGACCCTGATTGGCTCAACGCATCGTTCCTCCTATACGATGAGAATGCCGAGCTTGTGCAAATTACGGTATGGCAGAACAATAAAAAGAAAAATACAACAATTGCATTACAATTAATGATATGTTGGCAAAATATTCTTAACTGAAAATTTGAATTATATCATCATAACAGGTAGCTGATTGCCTGAATTCCGAAAGACAAATGCGGTACAAGTATCAAGATGTGCCCATCGAGTGGTTGGACAAGAAGCCGACAGTCAGTTCGACACCGGAAACAAGGTCCCTACAACCCCGGCCTGAGTTGAAGGAAGCCCAATTCCCCTTGGTACTAGATGCGCCGGTGCGTGTTACACTGAAGCGTCCAAAGACAAACAGGAGCGACGTGGACAAGAAATCGACAGAAGAAGTACTGAAGATCAATGGGATAAGACTCAACAGGGATCTTCGTGCAAAGTTCGATGTGCTCATCAATGCTAACAATCACGAGACTATCGACTCTTCGGATCGGGAGCTCCTTGGCAGCTTCGTTAACGTACCGCACAAGCACAAACACAGTCAGATGGGCATGACCATTGTGACCAGCATACAGTTTGGTCTCACTGAGGTGATAGATGATCTTGGAGCCAATGCCGATGAGACGATCGAAGTGACGCTCGTACCGAAGCAAGGTGAGGGTCAGATTACAATCACCGAAATGAGCATCGGCCTGTCTAGTTGAGTGTGTGCCTCTATGTGTATCTACACTGAAGTACCTCGTTCGAGTTTCATTGTTGTTGGTAGGTTCAGGTACTAGTCGACACGTCTACGGATGTTACGAATAAGAATAAGTGAGCCTTCACATTGATAGTTAAGGTTTCACAGTTGATTTGTTGTACTGAATTTCTCATTTTCATGTTGAATTTCTTGGTCATTCAGGTTGCGCCAGTGATATTTTGTTGTCGATCATGAATGAATTGCGCTTATTCGGCAATGGAGAGGTTTTAATTAAGTGAATGGATACTAATTAAAAAGCTAATATGTGAATACATTGCAGGCATTAATTATTTACATTAACTTGCCAGTCTACAGAAAACAATCCAACTTGCTGGTATCATATAAAGATGATATAATTTTACATTTCTTGTCTAACAAAAAGAATGGAACAACATATTACTAGTTGAAAATATTTTTTTTAATTTCATGCTTTATTTTAGTTAATTAAGTCTAAGATCTTTTTTATTCTCCCTCTACACAGCTATTTCAGAAGATGCACAGCTTAATTTTCAGTGAACCCAATTCCTGATCGTCTCTTTTCGCAGGTTTTCATGGCCTACAGTACTTAAAGCCATCTAATTTATGTCATCAGCAAGCCATCTAGCTTCTTACCAGTACACCCATTGTAATGGGTACAGAAAGCCATCAACTCTATGAAAATTACAAGAATACCCAACAAAACGCTAATCAAACAAAAGTGCCGTAAACAAGCCAGCTGATGAGAATCAGCCATAACTCATTTTGCCTAATGCATTTCCCTGTCTGGCTCAGGGAAGCCAAATCAGAATCAGATCATTCTCCAAAATCCAAACTATGAGGCACATTCAGCATTCATAGAATATGTTAAGTGATGCTTTAAAAGCTAATAAATCACTAAGAAGAGAGAAATTTAGTGCCTCTCGCTGCTAACTTCACAAAAAACCAGCCAAACCATCCACCAGGAAACATTTTACTGGATATGATTATTTTTTTTGAAGTGGCCGGCGATAGCCTACCATTTTGTATTTCATTAATAAAAGAGAAAAAGAGTTTACATAATAGAGAAATGAAAAGGACTACTTAGTACAGCTTAGAGCAATATTCCTATTACAATAGCTAATACAGTTCTACGTAACCCCAAAAACTATGAGCTTGATATGCGTCGTGCAGTTTGGTCCCCGTTCCACAGTTTGAGGAGCTCAGCAACCTCATTGATGAGCATGTATACTGGCCGTCGTCTTGCATTAAATATTCTTCCATTCCGCTCCTTCCAAATGACCCACACTAATGCTCCCCAAGTCTGACGCGCCGGATGTGTGCCCAGTAGCTGCCATAATGTATCGACAGTTTGGCATGAGGGTGGTATTGCAAGGCCGGATTGCACCCATCTCGTGTGTGGACATGCAACGAATAGATGGTCCGCTGTTTCATGCTCCTGAGTTGCACACAAAACACATTCTTGTTGCGTCGGCCACCCCTTCTTTGATAGGTTGTCTGCAGTATGTAACCTGTTGTGAAGCAACAACCACAAAAACATCTTTATTTTTGGTGGTATGCGGAGTTTCCATATTACGGTTAGCGATTGACGAAGCACCCCCGGGTTGATGATGAAGTCATAAGCCGACTTGACCGTGAATGTCATGTGACCTGTCCATCTCCACTGTTAGAGAGCAGATATTAGAAAGGATTTTATATTTAGTTTTGTATTTTGAATACAATGGGCCAGTGATCTGTTAGTGTTAGGTGTATTGTAATTATAGAAATGTAACTATAGGAAAGTCGGTTAATGTACAGATCACGTGCTAGGCACATGATACAGATGCTGTGTATATAAAACTTTGTATCCCAGTTAATGAAATTAACTTTTCTACCCAAACATTTTCATGGTATCAGAGCTTAAGGAACCTTCTGGTTCCCATCGCCTCCTTCTCCTGGGATCGCCTCCTTCCCAACTCACCTCCTCTCAATTCTACTCGCTCATGCTTATAGCCGGCTACTCGCCTCTCTCCCTTCTGTGATCGCTACCTCCCTTTGCTGAAATCACTCTCCCCCAAATTCGACTTCTCTTATCTTCACTCGTCATTCCTCGGCTGCTTTCTCAAGAATCAATTTCGTGCTTCTCTCCTAATTGCTGCACTTAATCGGACTACAAATGAGTGGTACAACCCCAGCCCTCACTTCTTCTCCTGCAATTTCAACCAGTACCACAATTTCTGCTAGCTTACCTGCAGTCAATATCAAGGGTCTGGTGCCTATTGAGTTGAATGAATCCAATTTTCTGGTATGGAAACAAGTATTCTTAACTGTGCTTCGTAGTTATAATGTGCAAGGCCATGTAGATGGGTCCAGTGTTATACCACCTGCTACTATTTCTGACAAAGACAATAAAGAGATTGCCAATCCAGAATTTAACCAATGGATGCAAACAGATATGGTGGTTCAGTCATGGATTAATGCAACCTCGTCAATTGATATGCTCCAACTTGTAGTCGGTCCAGAGAATACCACAGCTAGGTCCATCTGGTTGGCTCTAGAAAAGCATTTTCTTGAAAATACAGCCTCACGGGTATATGCCTTAAAGTCGGAACTTAGAACCTTGAAGAAGGGGAGTATGTCTATGGGAGAATATCTCCAGAAAATTAAAGGTATAGCAGATTCATTGAATTCAATTGGAGAAGCAGAGAGTGACCGGGATCTGGTCTTAACAGCCTTGCATGGATTACCGGATCAATACAAAGGATTTGTAACAGCTATTCGGGCTCAACGCTCACTACCTTCATTTCAAGAACTAAGACCTCTTCTTCTCCAACAAGAAGTCGATACCGAACACTTTCAGAGTGACACTCATACTGGACCGGGTAATTATAATGTCTTTTATGCAAATAGAGGAAGAGGTGGACATAGAGGTGCTCGTGGTGGAGGCGAAGACAGAAATAGAGTTGGAAGGGGTAGAGGTGGAAGAAATCCTAGTTTCAGTCGTGGACCGAGTCTTACATACTCACAACAGCCATATCCATACAGCCAAAACCCATCTCCTAAAACCTTTCAATCCTCAAGCACCTATCAAAACACAAGTCAGCAATTTAAACCTAACCCTTCTAACCAACTGCCACGTTTTGGTATCCAGTGTCAAATTTGTAAAAAATATAACCATAGTGCCCTTGAATGCCGACAACGCTTCAATCATTCGTACGTACCCGATGATTTGCCACACTCCTTTGCTGCCATAAATCTCGATGTCCCAGAAGAAGAAGTTTGGTATCCTGACACTGGAGCTTCAAACCATATGACTTCAACATCAGGTAATTTAAAGTCAACAAAACAATATCTAGGTAATGAAAAAATTTTGGTTGGAAATGGTGAAACTATTCCGATCACCAAAACTGGAAACACATCACTTAACATCGGTGCTCATTCCTTTCACTTAAAAAAGGTTTTTGTAGTCCCCTCCATCAAGAAAAATCTGCTTTCTGTTCGTCAATTTTGTCATGATAATAATTGTTCTTTTGAATTCGACTCTAATGGTTTTTCTTTAAAGGACAAGAGAACGAAGAGAGAGCTTCTTCGGTGCAATAGTCCAGGATCATCTTTATATCCGTTAAGTTCTGATACTTCAAGTGAGGTTGTTCCCAACAAAAAAATTGCCTTCCTTGCTAGCACTACTGATTTTGAACTTTGGCATAGACGTTTAGGGCATCCTAACTCCACTGTTATGTCTAAGTTTTTTGAGAACAGTGATTTAGGTTCTAAAGCTGTTAGTAAGTTAGAATCTTTTGTTTGTAATGCTTGTATGCTTGGTAAACATGTAAAGCTACCTTTTGAAAACTCTGTTTCACAATCTAAAGAATGTTTCGAGTTGATTCATTCTGATGTGTGGCAATCTCCTGTCATTTCAGTTTCTGGTTTTAGATATTATGTTATATTTATTGATGATTTTTCGAGATATGCTTGGGTTTATCCTCTAAAGTTCAAGCATGAGGTTTTTGATAAGTTTATTGAATTTAAAGCTGTTGTTGAGAATATTTTTGCATCAAAAATAAAGTATTTTCAATCTGATGGAGGAAAAGAATTTGTTAATTCTAGTTTCTCAAAACTTTGTGCTTCCAATGGGATCATCCATCGCATCTCATGTCCTTACACCCCAGAACAAAATGGAGTTGCCGAAAGAAAACATAGGCATATTGTAAATATTATTAGAACTCTCTTGTATCAAGCAAGCATGCCAGTTAAATTTTGGGTAGAAGCTCTACATGCAGCAGTTTTTTTAATTAACAGAACTCCTTCCTTAAGTGTCTTGAAAGGTAAATCACCATACGAAATTCTTCACAAGGAACAACCTTCTGACCTGAAGTATGTGAGAACTT
This sequence comes from Cyperus esculentus, assembly GCA_030179965.1. Classification (NCBI taxonomy): domain Eukaryota; kingdom Viridiplantae; phylum Streptophyta; class Magnoliopsida; order Poales; family Cyperaceae; genus Cyperus; species Cyperus esculentus. The sequence continues at coordinate 1,641,050 of JASGLE010000005.1, read as the reverse complement.
TTGGATGTTTGTGTTATCCAAATCTTGGAGATATTGTACCAAACAAGCTTTCTCAAAGGACTCTGCCTTGTGTACTTTTAGGTTTGTCACAACAACATAAAGGATATCGTTGTTTTCATCCTCCTTCTGGCAAAGTTTACATATCAAGGCATGTTATTTTTAAAGAAACAATATTTCCATATATTTATCTGTCCAAAATATCAAATAGCAAAGAGCCTTTTGATGTGAACAAGTTTCAAAACTTCGTGTTCAATCCACCTATTCTTGGAGAGAGTCCTCAATCAATTGAATTGATCTCAAAATTTTCTGAAGACTTTCAAAATTCCCCCTCAGAAAGCAGTCAAGTTCCCTTAACAACAAATGATACTATTTCCAACCAAAATACATTACCTAGAGACTCTATACCTGATGAGAAGATCATAGTTTATACTAGACGACGTGCAAAAAATGCAACCCCTGTACAAAATCAATCCATAAACCAACCACCTGAACATACCTTACATGAAGATCAAGCAATTGAAGAACAAGAAACAGCCACAAACACCTTGAGAACTCACCACATGCAAACTCGGTCCATGACTAAAGCTAAGAATGATGCCACCTCACTTCTTACACACTGCACCGAACCCCTCTGTGAACCGAATAATTATCTTGAGGCCATGAAGCATCCCGGATGGTTGAAGGCTATGAAAGAAGAATTTCAAGCTCTTGTTGATAACAACACGTGGGAGCTCGTGTTACCACCGGCTAATGCCAATGTTATTGGATGCAAGTGGGTGTATAAGATAAAACATAGATCAGATGGATCAATTGAGAGATTAAAAGCCAGATTAGTTGCCCAAGGCTTCAAACAAAATTATGGTATTGATTATACCGAGACCTTTTCTCCTGTTGTCAAACCAACTACGATCCGCACTGTTATTGCTATAGCGCTCAATAACAATTGGCCGTTAAAGCAATTGGATGTGAAGAATGCATTCTTGCATGGTGTATTAACAAAGGAGGTCTATATGCAACAACCACCTGGTTTTTGTGATGAGAGGTATCCACACTATTTGTGTCGTCTCAAGAAAGCTATTTATGGGCTTAAACAAGCTCCAAGGGCATGGTTCCAAAGGTTTGCCTATTTCTTGTTAGAACTTGGTTTTATTGAAAGTTTAGCGGATCCGTCAATGTTTGTGAGAAAGACCAGAAAAGATACCATTATACTTTTACTTTATGTTGATGATATAATTATAACAGGGGACTCAATGTCTACAGTGAATTCCCTAATCAATACACTGCAATCAGAATTTGCAATAAAAGATTTAGGGAATCTTCACTATTTCTTGGGCATAGAAGTTCATTCGATCTCATCGGGCTTACATTTATCACAAGGAAAATATGCCATGCAACTGTTGCAAAAGCATAACATGCATGCCTCCAAACCTGCAAGTACACCTCTGGCAGTAAATACACACCTTTCTGCCTTTGAAGGTAAATTACTTGAGAGCCCATACAACTATAGACAAATGGTCGGTGGACTTCAATATCTTACTTTTACAAGGCCCGATATAACATATGCAGTAAATTTGGTATCTCAGTTTATGCATGCTCCCCGTGAACCCCATCTTCATGCTGTGAAGCGAATTCTCAGGTACATTAAAGGAACAATTAATTATGGGTTACATTTTAGTAGAAGCATCAATCCATCTTTGATTGCATATTCTGATGCTGATTGGGCCGGTTGTGCCGATACAAGACGGTCAACGTCTGGTTATTGTGTGTACCTTGGACCCAATCTTATTTCATGGTCTGCCAAAAAGCAACCAACCGTTGCTAGATCCAGTTCGGAAGCAGAATTTCGCTCATTGGCTCAAGCACTTGCTGAAACTGTTTGGATACGACTGATTTTGCGTGAGCTCGGTGTTACCCTTTACAAGCCAGTGACTTTATTCTCCGATAATCTTAGCGCAACATATATGGCGGCCAATCCGGTACTTCATCAACGTACGAAGCATGTTGAGATTGACACAAAGTTCATACGAGAAAAAATAAATAATGGAGATCTACAGATAGTTCACATTCCCACAGAAAAACAAATTGCAGATATATTCACCAAGCCTTTATCCACCACTCGTTTTCACAACTTGAGAAGCAATCTTCACATCTTGCATCGAAGTTCAGATTGAGGGGGGATGTTAGAGAGCAGATATTAGAAAGGATTTTATATTTAGTTTTGTATTTTGAATACAATGGGCCAGTGATCTGTTAGTGTTAGGTGTATTGTAATTATAGAAATGTAACTATAGGAAAGTCGGTTAATGTACAGATCACGTGCTAGGCACATGATACAGATGCTGTGTATATAAAACTTTGTATCCCAGTTAATGAAATTAACTTTTCTACCCAAACATTTTCATCCACTGAAGATTCATGTCGGGCGCGGTCAGAACCGAAGCGTTGAAGATTGGTTGTAATGTTAGGATGTCTTTGACAAAAAACGAGAGCTGTGAGTTCTCTGGTGGCTCGCGGTTTCCATGAAGGTTGCACCCGACCGTGATGAGAGTTGTTGTCCACAATGATCCCCTATCCGTTTTTGCTATCCACAGCCACCTAAGCAGCAAAGCTCGGTTTTGAGAGTGAATTTCAATTATTCCTAAACCACCATTTTCCTTTGGCAATGTAACTATTGCCCAAGGAAGTAGGCAATGTCCCCCCGAGTAGCTGCGACCCGAGCCCCTCCATAGAAACCAACGTGTTATATTTTTAATTGAACTTACTACTGCAGGGGGTAACAAGAAGGCCTGCATGAAGTGTAAGGGCATGGCGTTAAGGATCGAGTTAGTTAACACAGAACGACCCGCCATTGTGAGGTGCTTGCCTGCCCATCCATCGTATCTTTTCTGCACCCTGGTTAGAAGCGGTAGGTATGCCGACTTGGGAGGTTTCTTGATGGTAAGGGGCAGTCCAAGGTACTGTATTGGAAGCTGTAGGCATGGAGCACATAGGACAGATTGTACAGTCGGCACCAGGTTTGCAGGGATCGAGATCGGTAGGAAGCCACTCTTTGATAAGTTCACCTTTAGACCCGAGATTATTACATGAACATGAAATCAAAAGCAAAAGACTTGAATCCAAATTAGTAACATTCGTCTATAGTCTACACAATCCATACACATAACAAGTTACCAACCCTCATCTTTATAGACACATTTAAATTTCTCATCTTTATAGGCACATTTAAAGTTAAGTGGTTTCACCCTCATCTTTATCTTTAAAAAAATTTTACCAACCCCTTAAAATAAGTTGAAGAAGACAAAAAGGAGCTAAGGTGTTCTTAATGAGTTGGGCTGCATTCTTAAAAAATGAGTTGGTTCAATTGGAATGTTTACAACACCGGTGTCAAAAAAAAAAAAAAAATACAGTGACTTTGGAATGATTGTCCAATGGATTCTACATCATCTTATAATGGTTTATTCGGTTACAAAAAATAACGGACTCCATTCTAAATGACCCATTAAGGCCCACAAAAGTAACTCTTTTATTTCGGCCCATTTAGGCCCATAAAAGTAACTTGTTTATTTCGACCCATTGTGGCCCATAAAGTACCTCTAATATTTGGCCCATTTGGCCCATCAAATTAGCTCCTTCATTCGCCCAATTGGCCCCTAAAAGTAACTCTACATTTTGGCCCATAAAATTAAATCCTTTATTTCGGCCCATTTAGGCCCATGAAAAGTAACTCTTTTGTTTCGGCCCATTTTGGCCCATTAAAGTAACTCATCTAGAAAGAGGGCTACCTCTCCAAGTATCTCAACCATGTAAATAATATGCCACATCATCAACATTACTAACCATTGATCTTGTTTAAATCTTTTTATCTACTTGAATCTAATGGTTTATATGTATTTTCTCTCCCCATTTAATAAAATGAATGTGATATATCTAAGATAAAATTTAACTTGCCTATTGGCAACTGGAGCCTAACGGGGTTTATACCGTTAAGTCCATGTATAACTTTTTAAATTTTGGTGGTGTCATATGTCCTCTTGATAAATCTGTATGGTCTTTAAAGATTCCTTTAAAAATTTAAATTATTTCTTTGGCTAGCTCTGCAAAATAAGATACTTACAAAGGTCAACTTGATTAAAAGAGGCTGGCCTGGACAAGCCAAATGTGAGTTCTGTCATGCACTTGAAAATGTTTCTCATCTGTTTTTACATAGTCATTTTATCAAAACATTTTGGTTAAAAATAGTATCTATGCACCCACAAGGTGCTCTTTTAAATTGTTTCTCATTATGGGAGTTATGGTTGTCATGCTTAACATTACCTTATCAAGACTTTTTATTGATGGGTATAATTATTGCAGCTTGCATAAGATTTGTGTGGGATTTGAGAAATAGAATTATATTTCAAAAGAATAAGATTCCTTGTGCTAATAGTTTGTATTTCTCTATTTTACATCTATTTGATTTCTGGACAGGTGGTACATCTTCTGGTACCAACCTTGTTCATCGAGCTATCATTTTTTTGATGCGGTATGCGATAGCATGCCGACGTTTTCATTTATATATAAAAAAAGAAGAGTACATAATATATTTACATTACAAAAACCAGAAAAAAAGAAAAAGGTAAATAAGAACTGGAGAAGCTAAAACAGAATGATGGTAACCATAAAAAGGAAAAAAAAATAAAAACTAAAAACCTATATACAATCGTAATCTAAACCTATGTACATGTTGCTAGTTCTATGCCATGTTCTTTTGGTTGCGAGTGTGGAGCCTTGACTTCAGAGAGGTCAGCCATCGAGCTATCATTGATTTGACACAGGCTTCTTCAGATAATACAAATCCTCTTCATGCTGCTGCTCAGGCTGTACCCCCCTTGCCTGTTCTTGATGATCCTCATGGTGTAGTTGGAGATCAATATGGCTTGGGGATAGTTGCTCAGGGTGAGTTCCTGCATCAGGAGCAAGAATTGGTTGAGCAGCAAATGGATCTTCAAGTTGAGCAGCCTGTTGCACTAGTGGCTGGTGCAGAATCTACAGTTGATTCCTCAAATGAAGATCTGCTTGATATGTAGGATTCCAGATGTTATGGTGCTTTAGTTTAGTTTGTTAGTTCTAGATGTATGAACTGTTAGATTGTCAGGTGTCTGACATTGTTGCTCTTTCCTTGTTATGCAGCTCACAAAACTGCTATGATTTTGTTGTCTGATATGGTATTGGTATTCAGTCTTGAATACCTCGATTAGACAATTGTATGCTTTCGTAAAGAAATGGAAGCAGGCCCCATCACTATTGGGTTCTATTCTTTTTTCAAAAAAAAAAAGATAAAATTTAATTTTAAAATGATCCAATATTTATGTGCTATATATTATTATTATTATTGTTGTTGTTGTTATTATTATTGTTGTTGTTGTTATTATTATTATTATTATTATTATTCATCTAACAAATTTAAAATTTTTACTAAAAATGATATTTTAAATTTGTAAGTTTTATTATTTATTTTTTTATTTGATATCTTAGAGCTTAATGCTTTTTCTCCATTCTGGCGCCTACGAACAACGGAACAACTAACGGCCATCTCCACACTCCACTCCAAGTCTGCCTCTGCCATTTCCGTTTTTCCATTCCATTCCTGCACTGGCCATGGCCATGTTAGCTCTCGTTCACTAAGCGAGTCCCAATCAGTGAGTCCGGAACCCTCTTTCTACCCTGCCTGTACGCCGACCATGGCAGCAACATGGCTAGCTAGGTAGGTACACGAATCTGTTCAACTTCTTAGGGTTCGTGATTAATTGATGCTTATCTGAACCCAGGTTGTATTCTTGATAATTGGTGATTTTTTGAGGAAAATTGTGTGTATCCATCATCTATGCATTATGATTAGCAATGACTGATCTCACACTTTACTAATGTTTGTTGTTATTAAAATTAGAAGCAAATTATTTTTTATAAGATTATAGCGTGTTTATATTTATATTCGGAGCGTATTGTATTTCAACAGATCAATGGGTTACGTTGGCAGCCGCTGTCAACTTTTCAAAAAAAAAAAAAAAACAGATCAATGGGTTTCTTTTGGAAAGTCATAGTAGCTAGAGACTTAATAAAGAATGGTATATTTTGTTCAGATAAAGAGACACATCATTTGGAGAGGTCATGGACATAGCAGCTAGGTGGAGATCAAGTACAATATACAATATCAACTATTAAATTGCACTTTTAAGTACCGCATACCTGTAATTGTAAGCCCATTTTTCCTGTTTGCAAAATTATTGATTCCTTTTTTAAGTAATTGTTACCTTTAAGTACAACGCACAAGTAGTTTTTGGGTATTTGTAGGGTTTGCATTTCGTTTTTTTTATGTGTGAAAAAAAAGAAAAAAAAAACTGACAGGTCATCTATCTTGTGTAGATCTCGTCATCATGTGTTAATTCTAGGTTTTGAACATGGCAATATCACAATTCAGATTCTTCAATCTTCAGGTAGCTAATTTTAATGTGGCAATTATATCTTCTTGATTATTAAGTTGATTTTTTACTTATTTTTCTTACAAATGGTAAAAGAAATTGAGTTGCCTGAAATTTGACCGTCCAATTTCATAAATGCATAGGACAGTGATACTATGCCACAAACTTTGCCCCCACAACCCTGTGATGAGATGGCATATGGGTCGGGAGGATCATTTTTATAAAATATTTTGGGTCGGAGGTATATTTTTGTAAAATTGTGAGGGTCATTTTTGTAAATATTTTTATGGTAGGGTAATTTTGTAAATTTCTTAGAAATAAAGGATATTTCTGTAAAATTTTCTAAAAAAAAAAAAGGATATTTTGTAATTTTTTGCCAATGCATTGAGGGTGCTGGGGGCATTGTGTGCGGCTAGTTATATTTCTCCATGTTTGTGAGGGATCTGGTAGAAAACAACATCCCTTAGCTATCTGATCTACTGCTACCATCTTCTTTTAGCTTCATATTTTTTTTTTGAGAAAACATATTTTTCTTTCAGCTTCATATTGTTGAAACCACTTTGTTTGGTTCGAATAAACATTGGTTCTATATATCTGGTATGAGATCTAAACTGCACTTTTTCTTTCTTAATAAAGTTTTGTTCTGATTAAATTGGATGGAGGCATTTTCACAATTTTGTATTACACTGTGAATTTGGATGGGATGAATTATACCTTCTCTTTCTTGGAAAAACTATCTTCTGTTTTATAATGTATTATTATTAATTAATTTCTCTGTTGAGTTACTTGAAATTGGGAGCTTTGTACTCTGAATTTCTGCAAAATTAGATGTTTATTGTTTCCTTTGGTTGATGTTCCTTTTCCCATTACAATCTCTGGAGAGCTGCGATTCAAATCCCTAAACACACTATTTAATTAGAGGAACTCAATGTTTTCTTTTGTGAGTTCATTTTCCTTTTTTTGATACAATTTATTTCATAAATTATCTATTTAAAGCTAAATTATGGTGATATCTCTGAATTATATCTAATGCTAAGTTAATCTGTTGTGCAGCATGTAGAACCTAAGGAATTAATCTAAGGGGTATTTTGGTAACTTAACCCTTCAAGATCAATATGTATGGGTGATTTATATATTAGATTGTCTATGTGATCGGTTATAGAATTTTATATTTTGCCTTTTCATTGATCTTAGCATTTGTTCTTTTTGAACTTCTATTAAGTATATTGGTTCGTATAAAATACTGCTCTGGTTAACTCAGTGTGTTGGTGTTCTTCTCACAGCATAAACCATAGTTACTAAGATTTATGTAATTTCATGGCATATATTAACCCAATTCAGATATTTATTTTATTATTTTACTATTCCGATTGTTTGGATAAGTCTTCAAAATTTTGAATATTTTATTATTTTTGCAGCAATGCATTTTCTAAAGATCAAAGTAATGAAAGACCCAGGCTATTTTAAAGGAAGATCAAGATGGTAAATAGGTGCTTAGTATGCTTGCAAAGCAGTTTCTCTTTTGATGAATGCTGCTAATAATTTATTTGCAGTTGTTCCATATAGTTTTCAGATTTTGAAAGAAAAAAAGTTCTGTTATTAATTGTACAACAATGACAAGAACAACTGAACAACAACCAAGTCTTTAGTCCCAAACAAGCTATAGCAGGCTAGAAATGAAACTGAGTAGGGTCACATGTATGAAATGATGGTGGTGGTGGTGGTGGCGGTGAAAATGATGATGATTTGATAATGAAATATTAGTATATAGTAATAGTGATGGACATGGAGATGATGATAATTATAATCATAGTAATGATAATTAATGATAATAATAGTAATGAGAATGATAGTACTTAGTACACAATACTAATACTAATGATGATCATGATCAATTGATCATAATAAAGAGGTTCCTGTAAATGTAAATGAGACTCCTGAATTCATAATGGCATCTGAGATTAAATTTGTCTGATACAACTTAGCGAGTAAGGATGGTTTTATTCTTCTTTTCCGAATGAAGTTAATTTCAAAAAGCTTTCTTTCTTTCTTTTTTTTTTTTTTGAGATAAAGATGAGCGTGAAATTACTCAAATTTAAATGTCTATAAAAGACTTCTCATCTGGATTTTGAACCTGCGACCTCCCAAGCGGCACACAAGACCTTGCTGATAAAAAGAGGCTCCATTTTTTCCAGATAAGCTCCATCCAGATAGAATTGACTCATACCAATTGTCCCACTAAATAAACAAAATAAATCCGGACGTCAAGCATGGCCCAGACTAATATAGTGATATACATTTTTAGTTGAACTTATGATTTATCCACATATTTTAAGCGTAGCAGCAGCTCGATCGAGAGATTCTTTCTCACCGGAGCACATGCAGTATTGATCACTGATCAGTGCATCGAGCTATTGCAAATTTGCAACTCGTGATTCATGCTTTGCTGCCTATTTTTTCTTGTCAAAGCTATGCTCTGATCCCTTCCTTTATTTCAGTCAATCATATATCTTTTGAATAAAGTTTTAAAAAAACATATATCTTTTGAATATCAAGTACCTTTATTTGAAAAATAGTATGGGACAGTGGCGCAAGGATGGGGATCACCGGCTTTTCTTTTCAGAAAAGCAGGTCCTGTTTTTGTTGATTCGATAGTTGAGAAATATCGAAGTACTTTGAGATCGGTGCAACAAACATCAAAGTACTTTAAGATCAGTGCAACAACTAATCCGGACCATCTGATCGGAAAAAGCACAAAAAGAAAAGCAGCAGATTCATATCCATGGCACAGTGCCAGTAATTATTGTTGGCACAAAAAAAAAAAAAAAATAGATATATCAAAGAGAATCAGATCTAGCTGCAAAACTTACCAATTTTTAATAAACATTTATTTTGATCAAATCAAATGAAATTAAGAAATATATATGATTCAAGAACTTAAAATTTCAAGCATTAGTTTTGAGCTTAATTTTCTTATCACAGATGAGATCTGCTCTTAATATGAAAATGTAACCCTGCTCTTAGCCGTCTGATTAACCCATCATCAATGTGGTTTACACTTTACAGTGAACTGCAATATATATATATATTTTTTTGAAGAAAGTGGAATACTCCACCAGTTTCATTGAAACCTTTTATTTTACGTCCATGGAGGATTGAACTCATGACCTCTTGAAAGTTATCATAGTTAGCTACCACTTGAATTACTAGACCATTTGCCAGTGAACTGCAATCTGACTATCTGAGTATATAATCAGAGCTAGATCACAGTATAGTGTGCTTCACATTGTGACTTAAATATTAATTATGAGTTATGACTCATTAAATATAGACCGTAGTCGATGGAATAGTGTAGGATCAGATAGCAAGCGTGCATCACATTGCAGGGCAGCTAGCTTCAGTTTGAAACTCATAATTACCAATTAAATATGGATATATATGTTCAGGAAATTTGGAGATATCATGAAATTAGTTAGTAATTCGAACTGACTCTATTTTGTTTTTTTGAATAATCTCAGCTTGTTTAGTTGTTCATATATAATCCAATATAGTTCTTTCATGAGAGACTGTAATGGTGAGGACTACATCTCCGATCACCGTCCCAAACATAGAAGAACTTAATATTCTAATTGGTACTGAATTGGACTCATCTTTAACTTGGAATATGTTTTTGTCTTAATTTGTTTTGAAAGAAATTCCTCTGGAAAGTTTCTTTCTTTCTGTTCTGTTCTTGTTTTTAAATTTATAACTAATAAAAGATTGGAGGGATTTTTGGAATAATATCAACCTTCAGATACGGATTGGAGGGTCCTTCGATCCAAATTGGATCGCAGCTGATTTCAGCGCGTCTAAGTAGGGTAAGGATATAAAATATAAAAAATTCAATCATTGATTTCATATCATGATATGTGTTAAAAAATGGTTATTATTGCAGCAATCTTTTCAATCTACCAGAGATCACTCAAATCATCCCCTTCTGAATTAGCTTTAAACAACTTAATTACCTTTTCTGAGATCTCTTCCAATTAAAAACTTGTATCTATGCATGCACATAGCACTATAGCAGTACGGCACAACTCTTCCTATAGAATTGAATGCAGAATTAAAGTTTAAAACCAACCAATAAGACCAAGCAAGATAAAAAAAACAAAAAACAAAAGAAGCACCATTTCAGCATTATCATATAGCCAGAACTTAGTGAATATAATATAGTTTACCACGTAAGATGTTTTGTTTTTGTAATGCCAAGCTGTTTGCATATCGAAAACATCCTCCGTCCATATATAGACTTTCTACACATGTACGACACAAGTTGCTACATTGGGATCTACATGGGTCTCATTTGTCATACAACTTTGTGATTTCTATGGATTGTCCATGTATGGACAGTAAATACAACTGTTTGCATATATACCAAATGTTGTCATTAAAAAAATAGTAATACCCAGCGTCTATAAAAAAGTCATCCATAACATTCATAGGTTACTTTTCAAGATGTATCTGTTACAGCTTTTCCATGGACGCAAAATGTTTCTCTTAAATAAAAAAAAACCCCACAAACATGGAAGAAAAATAAGAAATATTTGAACTTGCTAATATACTCGTCCGCGTGAACCTCGTGCTATGCATCATACGTAGTTATGTACACTAACAAGAGAACATCTAAGAATGCTATAAATAGACCTTGCCATCAGCCAAAGAGAATCATCACTCAGTCATACACAGCCATGGCTACTATATCCCATTTGATCACTAAACCGGCTTGCCCGGCGAAGAAATCTTCTCCGGGCTCCCCTTCGTGCCCCTTCCTCCCGGCACAAGCCCGAGCACCGGCTTTAAACCGGACGCACAGATGCGGTCCGGCCATCTCGTGCAGCGCCAAGAATCAGAACAGCCAGAATGATTCTGACTCGGCGCTGAACCGTCGTGATGTGCTCATGGGCATTGGTGGGCTCTATGGAGCCGCAATGGCCGTGTCTGGGACACCTTCCGCGAGAGCTGAGCCTGTCGAAACCCCACTACTTGACAAATGTGGGGCCGCCGATCTGCCGGCAGGAGCAGTTCCCACATCATGCTGCCCTCCGGTATCCGCCAAGGCACCTAAAATATTCACTCCGCCGGGTCTCGACACGCCACTCAGAGTGCGCCCGGCTGCACATTTGGTCGACAAAGAGTACATTGCCAAGTTCACTGAAGCCGTTAAGCGCATGAAGGCGCTGCCACCGGAAGACCCCCGCAGCTTCAAGCAACAGGCCATGATACACTGTGCTTACTGCGACGGTGTTTACAAACATGCCAATTTGCCTATCCAAAAAGAGCTTCAGGTGCACAACTCCTGGCTGTTCTTCCCGTTCCACCGTTGCTACCTGTACTTCTTCGAGAGGATCTTAGGGAAGCTGATCGATGATCCCACTTTCGCAATGCCGTTCTGGGCTTGGGACTCGGCAGGAGGAATGAAGATGCCAGCCATGTACACAAACCCGAGGTCATCCTTGTTCAATGTCTTCCGGAATCCGGATCACATGCCGCCTAAGATGCTGGATCTCGATTACGGAGATACAAAGGAACATAATGACAGTCACGAAAAACTATCGGACGCTGAAATGGTGGAGCATAACTACAATGTTATGTATAAATATGTAAGAAGAATTTTTTTTTGGTTTTTTAGAAATTGATTTCATTTTCAAATGCGGAACACCGAGTAGTATGTAGTGCATTGGCTAACAAATACAAACTTTCTGTTTCAGATGAGGACTAACGCCTCCACACCAGAAATGTTCTTCGGGCAGCCATACAGGGCCGGAGGTGATCCAAATCCTGGTCCAGGCTCCATTGAGGCTATTCCCCACGGCACAGTCCACGACTGGGTTGGTGACCCACTGCAGCCCAACCGTGAGGACATGGGCAGCCTGTACTCTGCCGGACGGGACCCAATCTTCTATGCGCACCATTCGAACATAGACCGCATGTGGAACATCTGGAAGACTCTTGGAAGGAGAAATATCGACATCTGTGACCCCGATTTTTTGAACGCATCGTTCCTCTTTTATGATGAGAATGCCGAGCTTGTGCAAATCACGGTACAATCAGAGAACTTGCAACAATTAATCCTTTTCGAGAGTGCAGATTTCTTTTATTGTAAAAGATTTTTAACTGAAAATTTGAATTATATCATCATGACAGGTAGCTGATTCCCTGAATTCCGAGACACAAATGCGGTACAAGTATCAAGACCTGCCTGTCGAGTGGTTAGACAAGAAGCCCACAGCCAGTTCAGGAGCGAAAACAAGGTCCCTACAACCCAGGCCTGCCGTGAAGGAAGGTCAATTCCCCTTGGTACTAGATGCGCCGGTGCGCGTAACACTGCGGCGTCCAAAGACAAACAGGAGCGATGCTGAGAAGAAAGCAACAGAAGAAGTACTGAAGATCAACGGTATAACACTCAGCAGAGATCTTCGTGGGAAATTCGATGTGTTCGTCAATGCTCACAATCACGAGACTATTGATTCCGGGGATCGCGAGCTCCTTGGTAGTTTCGTTAACGTCCCACACAAGCACCAGCACAGCCAGATGGGCATGAACATTTCAACTAGCATACAATTTGGTCTCACTGAGGTCATAGATGATCTTGGAGTCAATGGTGATGAGACGATCGAAGTGACGGTTGTGCCAAGGCACGGTACCGGTCAGATTACTATCAATGAGATGAAGGTGGCCCTATCTAGCTAAGTGTTGTGTGTCTGTGTGCGTGCACGCGCGGAGCACTTCGGTTGAGTTCGTGGCGGGTATGGTGCGTGTACTAGTCGACAAGTCTATTGTTGTTACGAATAAGTGATCCTTCACATTGATTGTTAAGGATTCACATTTGATTTGCTGTACCGAATTTTTTATTACCATGTTGAGTGTTTCAGTTATTCCGGGTTGTATCATTGATCTATTGTTGTTCATGAGTATCAGTAATGAATTGCACCTTGTTCAGCCTTCGTTCATCCTTTTCTTCTTCTTGTTTTTTTTTTTTTTAAAGAAAATTGTTCATCCTTGTCTATATGGATGTTTTCTATGTTTGAATTGTTATAAAAACAATTAATGGAGAGTGTTTGATAGGATAGTAGGAACTTAAACACTTCTATTTAAAAAGTAGCATTCATGGCCACTGCAAAAGGGGCAATTTCACATTTTGCCATTCCTCCACAAATTTTGAAACAAATTGACCTCTCCTCCAAAAATATCAACAAAATGTCCTTGTTGTCACCTCCATTCCTCTCTATTACCCATCATCCTTGTTACTTCTATTTACTTTCTCTCCAAAATGTCAAATAATATTATTTTAGCATATTTTTTTAATGGGTATGCTTTCAAATATTTACTATATTAATTCTTTGAGACCAATGCAATATCCTAGGTAAAAAATAAAAAGTTTAGCATAAAATTATAGTTTGTTATAATATAATATTAATCAAATAACATAATTTTACGACCATAACCAATTTTTTATTTTTTTATTCTTTTAAATACTAAATGAGACTAAAAGAAAATTAATCAATAATTTGAATATATTTACATGCGTATTATATTCAAATACTTCATATTACTTACGTACTATATTAAATTAAATATTCTTTTTGTTTTGGTAAATTGGAAGAAAGCATAATTTTTTTATAAGATTTTGATTATATTATTTTCAATACATGAATCTTCGTTGTGTAATATTTTTGTGTCACAATCAAATTTATCAATCTAAAAAATTACTTCTTATTTTTGACATAATATGTTACATTCGGCTCAAACAATAAGAATTGTAATTACCATTTATTAAGTTCCAAGAAATATCACATGATAATGCAATTTATTTTATGAAATTTATATGTAACCAAAATTTTCTTACATAAAAAATAAATAAAATAAAAATAATTGCAATTTTCAATATATTTAGGGAGAATAAAAGAGAGTTAACATGAGGGAAGGTTAATTGAGGGGAATGAGGGTGACAACAAGGACATTTTGTTGATCTTTTTGGAGAGGATGGCAATTTGTTTTAAAATTTGTAGAGGAAGGGCAAAATGTAAAAATTGCCCCTCCAAAAGCTAATATGCATATACATAGCAGGCATCGTTTACATTAACTTGCCAAACCAGTCAACAGAGTTACAGAAAACAACCTAACTTGCTGATACCACCAGTACTGAAGCCAGCTTTCTTACTGGTACGGAAAACAAGACTCGATACTATTATCAGTTACAGAGTAAAATTATGAAAATTTTGAAGGCTGATATGGAAAGCTCGTCACCCAAGATGCCAACCCCCCAAAAAAAATAAAAATAAAAATAAATCACGGTGCCTTTGTACAAGAGCCAGCTCGAAAAAAAATAATAATAATAGGGAAACGAGATGATTGGTTTAGCATGTAGAAAACTGAAAGCTCCTAGGAAAATTAAATAAACAAAGAAAATGTTCGTTCTTATCTGATCAAGTATATTGCTCCTGGATAGCACGAGGAAAACGAGGGATACAATTTGGGAACTTACATTGCAGCTGTTGAGGTTTCAAAGCAACCCGGGGGGGGGGTTGGACTCTAAATGAAAGTATGAAACTGTTTAACTGTTTTATTCAGAGGAACTAATTAGGTTTTGTTTCATCTTGGTATTCAGGATTTCTCGTTTCATACGTGCCTCAGTTAAGTTTAATTGATTAAATGTAAGATTTTTTTATTCTCCCTCTACAGCTATTTCATAAGATCTACACAGTTATTAATGCTCTCTTTTCACAGGTATTCAGGGCCAACGGCATTAGCTAAGACATTAGAATATCATAGCTTATGGTTCTTATTTCTAGTCAACATAAAGCTCTCCAATGCTGTACCGTTACACTCATTATAACCGGTACAGAGAGCCAACAACCTTGTGATGATGAAAATAATACCCACAAAAAGAGAAATAAGCTAACAAAACAAAAATGCCATAAACAAGCCAGCTGAAAGAATCACCCAATACTCAACTTGCCCAAGGCCTTTTTTTTTGTCTGGCTCAGGCAAGTCAAATTCAGAATCGGATCATTTTCCAAACTCTGAGGTACACTTAGCGTTCATGATGATTGCTCTCAAAGCTAATTCACTAAGAAGAGAGCTTTTTAGTAGCCAACTTATTTAAACTCACCCAAACCTGAACCACTCATCAGGAAACATTTGATTGGCCGCGATTGCATGAACATCACAATAAAAGCTAAAGCTCGAAACCAAACTAATAACATGCCTCTATAGTCTATACACAGTCCATACACAACCTCTTAAAAGAAGTAAAAGAAGAAAACAAAGAGCTTTGGTGTTGTGCAGCTTCTTGCAGGTCAGCCTGTTACACAATTTCTGCATCCATCTAAAGTTGGCTTGGAATATTTCTAAGTTCTAACACTGGTGTCAAAAAAATAACCAGTAACTTTGGAATGATCCTGTCCAGCCGTATCTCCATCATCTTCTAATGGGTCTATTTCTAAAATACTGGATTCCATACCCAACGGTTGACGTGACAGTTGTTGCAGCTACTAACCAACTGCATGCAAACAGAATCATATCAGATCAAAATAAAGAGTTAATAAAGATAAAAAAAATAAAATAAAATAAAGAGTTAATCATTACCTACTGTAAAACATATATGAAACATTGTGGAAATGTTGATATAGAAAAGAAAAAAAATGACCTCAAATATGTAAGGTATTGTTCCGTCTCTTCAGTCCCAAAATCAGGTTGAAGAAGAGCCAGACCAACTAATAACAATTGGAACACTGTATTGACCTGAACAAAATTGAAAAAAAAAATTATGAAATTCTGTATATTAAGAAAAAACATTGCGTCAGATTAAACAAAACAGCACCTTGCTGATAAAAAGAGGCTCCACTTTTTCCCGATGTTGTCCATCTAGATTGAAGAATTCAGACCAATTGTCCCACTAAGTTAATAAAATCATACTGTTAGCAACATATTTCCTTCAAACTTTTCTAAGAACTTCAGCTTGAGAAATAACTTACTTGCCAATTCATCATTGCAGCACGCTTGTATACAGCACCACCAACAAGACCGATATCTCTGAATACTACCAGGCCCACAAGTCCAGCTTTTATTAATGTGTACATAATAAGAGAAAACAATTAAAATAGAAACAAAAAATCATATACAAAACAATGATGCAAAATTAGTTGGATAAACAGAAGTTTTATAAGCCACAGCTGCAATTAGGAACTCACACAAGCACATTAAAAAATGACTCCAGAATGTACACATATGGACTACACAGTTGTGCTATTTAACAGGCATATATTCATGGTGGACACAAAGGGAAAGGGCTGTTACACTGCAGCATGCATGTCAAATTCTTCTGAAGTCACTTACGATTGAGGAGGTCCATTTTCACCATAGACAAGGCAACGCATCCAATCAAAACCTGATCAAATGGATCTCAATTGATGCTCCAACAAGAAACTGATTTATTCAATTCAATTATAATATAAAATACTGATGATATGGGCAGATTAACAAGCTACCTTGTCAGCAAGTGGGTCAAGGTAGGATCCAAAAACTGAGTTTATGCCCATCTTCCTTGCAATAAAACCATCTAACTACAATAATAGAAATGACGATGACCAACTAAGAAGTTATGCAAACAAAGATGAATGTTTCGGATATTATCAAAATTGGATTACCCAATCAGTTGCACCAGAAACAATCAATGCACCAAATGCTGGCACATACCATTCATTCATAATCATCCTGTTCCAATGGTGACATCACAGTAAAAGTTTCAATTAATATAACTACTAAACCACACTAAAATATAGATCATAACGAGTTAACAGTACCAGCCAATCACAGGCCCTGATACCATGCGGCTGATCGACACCAGATTTGGTAGATTCAGAAACTTCTCATTGATCCCAGTTGAATCTGCATCCAGTGCAGGCGTCTTCTTCTTCTCCGATACAAAACGCCGATCATTTCTCCGTCCCTCCGCCACCGATGAGAAATCCAACCCAACGGGCAGGGATCTCACCTCCATCAATCCTCCGGGGAACTTGACCACCCTCCGGCCAAAGTAAACCGGGTTTACACACTGGGAGAACTTCCATGGGGGAGAAGAGAGGAAGAGGGGCCCACCCCGTGAAAGAGAGAACGGCACGGCGGGGGAAGTTGGAGGAGGTAGCGGGGAGAGCGGCACCGCGGGGAGTGAGCCGTGAGAGGGAGGGAAGCGGGAGTGGAGATTGGGAGTTCGGGCTAGGGTTTTGAGGGTTTTGGAGAGCGACATTGGAGTTTTGGAGGAAAGAATTATGAAGGCGGAGATGGTAATGGAGGGAGGACAGGAGAGATCACATATTCACATGATGTATTATTGATGTTGAAGACCAAATGGAGGGGGAGTTAGTTATTTTCTGTTTTCTGAGTTTTGGTTGTGAGAAATAGTGCTCATCTTTGAATTTTCGAAATGTAAAAATAAAAAAATTTCAGTTATGACTTGTGTAGTTATGTGAAATGTTGGAATTCAAATAATATATCCCCTCTAAAGTGGGGATGAACGGTGGAACGTGGTTGATTTGGGTTTTTGGACCGTTGGATATCGCGGTCCGACGGTTTAGGGAAGTTCGAGTTGTGTCCATTTGTTTTTAAAATGGAGCTGTGTCTCTCATGTATCAAAGAAACTTCATCTGTTATTGTTGGGATTTTACCTCTATGCAATCTATATAGTTTTTGGCTTTCTACTTGGATAGAATAGCAAAAATTGCAGAACGGAATCTAGAAACGCGTTTTGTAAGTTTTTTGTTGTTGCGGCTATTGTGATACAATATTTTGCTACTCCTACTATTGGGATTTCACCTTCATGCCGAGTTTCAAACCATTAGATTTAATTTATATGGTGGAGATCTTAAAAAAGTTCCAATTTTTTTTAACCCAATTTCACATACATAGGAAGTGAATATCAAACCTAATTCTTTATCTGCGCATAGTAGATATAATTTTTTTTTTTTTTGTTTATGCCTTAAAAACAAACAAATTTGATAGCTATGCTTACTTCAATACAAATAACAGAAATATGCCTATTTTTAAACTCTGGCATTTAAGCATGCACACTAAACGCCGGCATTTAGAGATAGATGCAATCCCGACCTTATAATTTTTTGCGAAAATCATGCTCCGAATGCCAGAGTTCGAAATACACATGTAAACTCCAGAGTAGTATTTGCCCTTTTTGTAATCTCAGACTTATAATTTTTTATAATACACGTGTAAATATGTCTTTTTTATATTTATGCATAAATAAAAATGTTTACCTAATTATTAGCATTCGCGGCGGGGTTTCACCTAGTAAATAATAATGACACTGTAAGTGTAATGTTACACTGCTTGGATGGAAAATAGTGGAAAAAAAGAAAATATTTTTTTTATTAATTTATAAGGCCATGTTGTTTAATTAGCTATGTATAAGTCTTCTTTCATGGTTTCAGAGTAGGAACTAGGAAGCCTTGGTTACAACTATTAATTTTAACTATTCGTATTAATAATTGTTTATATACTATCAACAAATTATTGAATTGCATCTAAGTTCATCGTGATCTTTCTATTTCTACTCAATAACAAATTTATAATTATACGCATTAAATTGAATTTGAATGTAATGTTCAATTATAGTATTTTATTATGGTACCAGCTCATATTTTTGGCAGTAAGTAAAAAAAAAAAAAAAAGTGTGCATCATGACTCGTGAATTAAGTTGGGCCTAGACTTGGGCCACTTTTTGTATCTAGTTTTGTGATGGGTTTTTAGTTTTGTCAAAGGTTTTCTACTTTGGGAAATATGAACGGCTTAGCTTAGATTTCGTGAGAAAGAGAGAGATCTTATTTGTTTGCTTAAAACATGAGCGGTAGTTAAATCTAGTTATTAACTGCATACAAATATTTTATCTTTTTCTTGATAATAGTGAAGCATGTTATTAATTACCTTCCAGTAGAATAGATCTCTACCAACATTGGTGTTGTTCGACTCGATTGTATTGTATACCATCTTTGTTTCTTTTACTTTACGGTGCTTGTTAGTACATGTAATTGTCCGTCCCATGTTTCATTAAGCTGCTTTATTATTATTAATAATTTATATTTCATTTCTGTAGACGAATATTATTCGATCTTGAGTACTGAGGTCTACAATTTTTCTTTTTTTTGGGTTCTCTTATTTTATTTTTTGAAAATTTTGTGTGCTAATTTCATGGGTTCAAGGAGCTAAAATAAGAGGAGGTAAGCTAGCTCTTAGATATGAACTGTCCCTTCTATTTTTAGTTACCTCTCGTTTGTCCAAACCAATCAACAAAATGTACGTAACAGAACAATTCTGTAATTTTGTATTGTGTGTCATCATCCATTTCAAGTCTTACTAGAGAATGCTAAAAGTAGAAAAACAACAGCGAACAGTTCTTGCAAACTACAAGAAAATATTTTGTGATCGAGGATCAGCCAGAGAGTGGCCTACTCTCCGCCTCCGGTCGATCCGTACAAGGGGAAGAAGCTTATGGGGATACTGAATTGCACGAGATGTTTCTGCCCTGCTAAATGTTTCAAGAAGAAACAGAGAAAGACACTACCGTCACCACATTCCTATTCTCATAGACAGTCGCAAGTACCAGAGGAGAAGAAGAAGAAGAAGAGAAATGGGAACAAGCATGAATCAATTGTTAAGAACACAAATATCCGATACGGTATGCGTTTCTTTTTTCAAGTAATCATGCCAGAATCTTTTTGCTTTATTTTAAACTGTCTGATTCATTGTTCTATATATCTCTAGTAATTAAATCTCATGATTAGTAATTCAAAAAATTACATCGCCACATCCGTAAACCTTAATGATTACAAATGAAGTTTTTTCTAGCATAAATAGTACATTAATGGGGGAAGCATTGCTTAACAAAACTATGATTTTTCATTGTTTTCTTATTTTTAAATGGTGGAACAGGGGAACAGCAACAGCAACAGCAATTGCATTTGCAGTCTTCAGCCAAAAAGAAGAAATTATGGGGGTGGCAAAAGGGGAAGAAACATAAGGAACAGCTAGCCAATTTTGACAATGCCTCAAAAAAAGGTGGCATTATTTTACAATTTTCTTCATATTTAATTGAGAAGAGTTCATGTACAAAGTGTAACTGTTCTGATTATTCTGGAATTAACAAGTATGCCAAACAAAATTTCCAAAAAGTTTTGTTTTCTTTTCACTATGGTCCAACAGAAGAAAACTGTATTTTTTTTTTTAATAATGTTATGTTAATTAACTTTGTTCCTTGTATAAATTTTGAAGAGCAAGAATACCAGCTGCAGCCACAGAGGGAGAAGCAAAATAATAAAAAAAGGAAAAAGCAGGTGAAGGATATCAATAGAGTCAGTTTCCCCCATGGTAATCATCTTTTCTGAAACATAACTTGGCTTAGAATTTCATCTATATTTAAAATCACTTTTCAACAATTGAGTAATCAGAAACAAATGTTATGTGAAAATTAAATTTTGTTTTTTCTTTCTGAAAACAAAGAGGTGCAACAGCCAAAACAACCAAAGGACAAGAAAAAGAAGAAGAAGAGAAGGTTAGTGTGGCAAAGGAAACAGGAGAAGAAAACACCAAGTAGACTTAGTAGTCTTGTTAACAGTCTTTCCGTCGATTCTGGTAATCGATATTCTTCTTCTGCATTCCCAATACAAATATAAGTTCCCTTGTCACCTGCTTGTTATGTAGCTTTTTTGACATGAAGAAAAGTTTCTCACTATAAGCATATAGTAACATAGAAGTTAAATTGAATGTAGATGTAGCATCCTTATTTCTTCAGAAATAAACATGAAGAACCTGGATCAAACAGATTCAATCTGAAATTGTTTTATCATCACTGGCAATACATCTATAAAATTACTCATGCAAAATATTTATTTAGAAGTAGATGAAATAGAATAATATTATTATTACCTACTGTGATGGGTGATGCATAATCAAAATTGAAGGTTATCAGGTGATAACTTCAGTGTACTTTGTGAAAATGCTCAGATAGTCAGATGCAAGGTTTTGCTGCAGAAGAGATTTCAAGAATCGACAATGAGAATAACCCGTTGCATGTTTTCACATTCAACCAACTCAAGGCAACTACTGAGAATTTTAATGCGTGTAACCTGCTTGGTGAAGGAGGTTCCGGAAGAGTATACAAGGGGCACATACAAGAAACTAAAACGGTACTGATCATAAGACTTATAATTAAATTGAATTAATGCAGTTTCTTTATAAAGATCTCTTATATATATTGATAATAATTTTGACATGTACCCACAAATCAACAGACAAAATTTTAAAGTTTAAACAGTAGCAGACGAGCCGGTGTACATATATACTGAAAGACTTTTTATGTTTTAATCAGGATATCGCTGTGAAGGTGCTCGACCGACATGGATGCCAAGGAGACAGAGAATTCCTTGTGGAAGTACTCATGCTTAGTACGTTGCATCACCCGAATCTTGTCAATTTGCTCGGATACTGTATTGACAATAGCCAAAGAATCTTGGTCTACGAGTACATGACACACGGTTCGTTAGAAGACCGTCTCGTAGGTACGATTTTCTTCCCAATTTACTACTAGCCCATATCCGTTAACCGCAATTCTTTAGCAACACAGAGATTTGATCAACTAATTGTTTTGTTACAACTTTTCGCATGTACGAACAGATTTTTCTAACGGGGTCAAGCCGTTGAATTGGGAGACAAGAATGAAGATTGCTGTTGGAGCAGCCAAGGGACTCGAATATCTACACGATATGGCGAAACCACCAGTGATATACCGAGATTTGAAGGCATCAAACATACTTCTCGATACAGAGTTCACTCCAAAGCTATCTGATTTTGGACTTGCGAAGCTCGGACCTCCCGGTGAGAAGACCCATGTCACAACTAGGGTTATGGGCACATACGGGTATTGTGCTCCGGAGTATGCGATGACCGGTAAATTAACAAAGATGTCGGATATATATAGCTTTGGGGTGATTATGTTGGAGCTTATCACTGGAAGAAGAGCCGTCGACACGACGAAGCCTACCCGGGAGCAAATCCTTGTTCAGTGGGTATGTTCTACCCTACATTCATGTACTTTCGTCTTTGAAGTACTATAACATATACAAATACAAAGCTTAAGCTCACGGAGACTTTCCGTGAGTTTAAGTTCAAAATTATATGAAATCACTTTCAAATTTAAATTTATACAGCTCATTGTATTAATTATGTCAAAATCTTGTAAAATACAAAATTTTTTATTTTCGGAGATTTCTATATATATATTTGTTTTGGATTTTTTTTTAAAAGTCATACATAAACCATTAAATATTTTATTATTATTGTTTAGTCACTTTTAAAAAATTTAAAACAAATACTTACAAACCTCTAAAAATACAAATTTTTGCATTCCAGACAATATTTATTTAATTCAGCTCGATTATATATATTGTTGACTTGAGTTTGTTAAAATTTGGCAGGCAATGCCACTGTTCAAGGACAAGAGCAATTTCGCACAAATGGTAGATCCACTGCTAAACGGAGGCTATCCACTGAAGAGTCTGTACCAAGCACTGACCGTTGCGGCATTGTGCCTCTCGGAAGAAGCCTCGAGCCGACCCGTCATCAGCGACGTCGTGTCTGCTCTAGAATTCATCGCTGTCCCGAAAGCCGAGTCATTAGGAAGCTCCGGGGAGTTGAGCCCTCCGGCGATACACCCGTCGTATTCAGACGTAGAGTTCTTCGAAGCATGTGAGAGTGATGAAGATGATTTGTGATCGATCCATCGTACTATACGTTAAGGATTCATGGTTGTACCATCAAGCAACAAGTTTTATTTTTTATTTTTTTTGTTTTTATCTTTTTTTTTAAAAGAAAGGCATACATAATACGCCCATTTGCATTACAATAAAATAAATAAATAAAATAAAAAAAATACAAAGACAGTTCCAGCAACAAGTACAATTAATGATGATCTCTAAAAACTATGGGAGGACCCTAGCATTATGTTGTTGAGGAGAGATAAAATGACACAACAATATTTTGATACAAATGTTATGGTACTAAATTATATAAATTTATAAAAAATCTTATAAATGGAAAATTTTTTATAAACATATTCATTTACTTATAGATCGATTGTGTTTCAAATTTTATTCAACTTTAGTGTCATTTGATACTCCATCAAGAATAATTAATTTAGACCGTTCTAATTACTATATAAACTTGATGATCGTTGATGGAGTATTGTATAAATTTCATCGATCTATAAGTAAATGAACATGTTTGTAAAATATTTTCTATTTTTATAAATTATATGATTTAGTGTAACATTTGTGTCAAAATTTTCTGTTATTGGATCCCTATTTTTACGGTCATTGGATTATTCTAAACTGCTGATATTTTAGAAATAGGGGTGCATTTTTAATTTTTTCTGGGTCCAATTATTATATCCAATGAATAGCTTCCAATTTCAACAGAGTACTTGGTAAGTATATTGTCGTAGCCGTTAAAAATGCCATGTTATAATTTGGTAAAGTGCCTTCTTCTTCTTCTTCTTCTTTTTTTGACTAATTTGACTATTAATAACCGTATTTAATTTAAGTTTGTCATACTTAGAAGCTTTTATAGGTGACCTAAAATCTAAAACGAGTTTACAAAATTAGTATCTCAAAAAATAAAAATACAAAAACTATATATCCAATCCAGTTATTCTTAAAAGAGAAGCATAATTTTGTAACTATAACCAAATTATCACCCCAAAAATGCTAAGCGCATATCAATTTAACTTCCTATATATATATCTTTGTATTTGTAAATACTTCAAATCTACATATATATATATATAACCCATTGAACCTCTTTCCAAACCAAACCATCATCATACAACAATGGAGATTCAAGAGTTCAAAATCCCGGAGGAAATAACCACGATGATCTTCTCCTTGCTCTCGGCGAGGGACGCAGTCCGGTGCTCGGTCGTGTGCCGAACCTGGCAGAAGCTCATCACCGAGCAGTACTTCACGCAACATGCGTATTCCAATGTTCCGTACACCGCGTTCTTCACGATAACCTCCGAACCGTCGCTGATAGACAAGGTTCAGGAGGTTGTGCCCGTGCATGATCAGAAGAAGAACTGTGTGCCGAGCGGCGCCGTCGACCTGTTACTATCGAAGAAGTTCAAGGCCCTGGCGTCGAATAACGGGCTGCTTTGTCTTCGTGGCGACGAAGATTTATTGGTCGGCAATCCTGTCACGTCCTTCTGGGCTAAGATTCCAAAACTCGTCCTGCCTTTGATAATAGAACCAGATGGAGAAGCAGAGGGAGAACCGGCGGAAGAAGCGGCAGAGGGTGAACCGGTAGAAGGAGAAGAGGAAAACCTGGAGGAAGAACCGGAACAGTACCGCTTTGCCGGTGCGACATTGTTGTCCTTCTACCCGGCTCAGTCGTCGGATTTCCATGTCCTAGTACCCGTCACGCTTCAACCGGAAGACGACAACAAGATTTACATTCTTCGGTTCAATGTCTTCTCGTCGGAAACATTGGCTTGGAAATTCTCTGCACCAATTACTCTCAAGTGGGACGAAGATAGACCGTACGACGGGCGTCTAAACCGGTACTTTGCTACCGAGCTCAGAGGTGGGTCGGTATGTTGGATGCAAGGCAATTTGTTGATGGGCTACAAGATCAATAGCGACACATACTATGGAATTTTGTTGCCAAATATGCCGGAGAAAGGCATTGCGAACAAGTGGATTCTCGCCGGATACGATGGCGGCATCTACCACCTGGTAGTACAGGATGTGAAGCTCACGATCTGGCGGCTCGACGCGAACGAAAACTGGGTGCGTGAAGGCGAGTGGCGGGACGACGGGTTCAGGCGGTTCGTGCTGGTCCCGTTTGCAATCGACATCAAGAGGAACATGCTGTTCATCAAGGGCAGGCATAGCAACGAGCTGGCGGCGTTCCATCTCGCGAACTCGCGATGGGAGGTCGTACGCCAGGACGCCTCCATTGTGTCGGTCTTTCGGGTCGTCCCGTATGCTCCCTCGGACGCGCCCTTCGCCGGGGGATTGGAAGGAGTGAATTCCATTAAAGCTTTTAGGAAAAAGGTCACGTTATGGTAGGATTTGCTTCACTGTTTTTTATTAGGTTTTAATGTTAAACTAAAATGTTGAGTATTGATGTCTCTATCTGTAATTCAGTTGTACTTTTATAGATTTTTTCTTTTTTTTTTTTTTAAAGAAGTTTGTATTATTCGTTGAAAAAATTTCAGATTGTTTAATTTTTCTTAAACTAAACAAATCAATATCGGTTTACAATTTTAGTTCCTGATGCGGCGGGTAAAACAAATAATAAATCAATATCATGTTTTCATATGCAGGGAAAACACAAGCCATTCCTTGCCGCATAATATAGTTTAGATTTAGATTGGACACTAAATTGATCTTCTTTTTATATATTCATGATTGTTGAGCTAAATTAAACTAAAATAAAAATAGCAGCTGTATAAACGAAATGCCTTGTTGCAAATTATCAATCCATCTTAATTTGTAGCATTCTTTCAAATAAAGCAGCACTATATCGGGAAATAACCAGCTCTATTTTGGGTTCTCTGTTACCAATTTCACAATTATACTACACTATTTTAGAACTGTAGGTATTCATATCGACAAATTTTTTTTTAAAAACACAAAAATAAAAGAGCCTCTGGAGAATTTGGCCCTCATCATGCTAAGTTGGTCCGCATCTAATTACGGGAAAAAAGAAAGCACTAAAAATGCTTTCCAACATACAAATCTATACTCCATAAAGAGTGGTAGGCCTCCAAACACCTCAACTATGTCACATCATCAATGTTATCTACCATTGATTTTGTTTAAAACTTTTCATCTATTTTGATCCAATAGTTTGTATGTCTTTTCTATTAGTATTAAATAGCATGAATATAATATGTTTAAAACAATTATCTCACAAAAGTATATGTTTAAAACAAAATTTAATCCTTAAAATGATCCAACATTTATGTGTTTTTATATTTAAACTAGCATTTGACCCGTATAATGCACGGGATTAAAATTAAGTCATGGTTTTCAAGATAATTACTCCATCTTGATAAGAAAACGAAATGCCTCATATAAAATACCTTAATTACTATGCCACATAAATCAGTAACTGATCATATACAATTAATAATTTAAGTAAAATGTTATTAAAACAATTCTTAAATCAACGTTAAAAGCATCTCAAAATAAAATGATCACTTACCTTTTGTGTCTAGGATAATTCTATAACCAATGACTATATCTGATTTTAGACATTTTGTCCCATGCATGACTTAACTTAGTGTTAGGGTTGACGTCATCTCATACTCTTGTTGCATGCAGATCAAATTGTTTGTACTATCTTCATCCAGATCTTCAATGAAAGTCCTTTTAATAGTATTTTCATTTTTGCTTTTTTTCTTCATCCTGGAAAAACATTAAAATAGAAGACACCATAATTAATTTGAAGTTCAAAATAATGAGAAATTATATAAATTAAATGTATCAGAACTATAGATGTAAATCGAAAATAAACAGTATTGAACCAAACTTTGTCCAAGAATTTCATTAATTACAAAGAAAATTTGATTGATAAAATGAATCAAATTTTTGAAGATGCCTCTTTCTACAATAGAATGTTGTCTTGTTGCTTCCAGTCAGTAATCTGGTCTTTTTTAAAGTTTTTATCATGTAATCTTATATTTTTAATGTTCATAATAGAATCATGCATCATACGAAAAGAGAATAAAAATTATATTGTTTAATATTTCGTAATAATGAAAGAATCCACGTATGTGAGATGTCAGTATATGTAGCAATGAAAACGCAAGGAAAAACATCATTTATGGTAAAAAATAAACTATCATATATGATACAAAATTTTGTGCGGTTTACAAAATGGATGAAATAAATTAATAAGTACATAATTGTTATATAATTGTTATGGTAAGAAAACCTGAAAATTAACTACATAATTGAAGTGGGGTGAATGGAAAGGAAAAAAAAAATGAATAGGAGTGGAATCAGAAACAATTTAATGGCAATTTAAAGGACAATTGTAAATTGTAAGAAATTATAAATTGTTAATAGAGAATTGAATGGAGACAAAGGAAACCTGTGGGAAGAGAAAGAAAAATGGTGCTCATTCAATAAGAGATTGTAAAGTATGATAGGAATAAGAAATTGTAAATGTACAGTTGAAAATAACAGAAAAAGAAGAAAGCAAAGAGCAAACCTGTTATTAGAAGAAGATGGATGAGACGCTAAAAGAGACATGGTCAGTCAATTCAGAGGGCACCAAAAGAGTCCACTACAAATGGGAAAAGAAAATGAGTGAAAGACTATATGCAGAAGAAGTAAAGAGGTGCCTTAGCCTATCAAGCAGACGAAGGGATGCTTGATGAAGGGATGCTTTACAACAAATTAAATAAAACGTTTTGTGGAAATGACGTGGCATCTTGTGGAAGCTTCAATTTCTTCCGCTTTTCTTTAGAAGAAGAGATTCTAATAACATACTGTACCTATTACTGAACATACCACCCGAGTTTGTGAGTATGAATATGTCATTTTACAAGGCACCAAAAACCATTCACCCAAAATGAAGCATATGTCTCAATAGTATTTTGATTATGACTGAGCCTCATGTGGATTTAATTTAATTTTGACTTTTATGTACTTGTGTTCATTCTGATAATGGAATAGACCGGTACTGGTACTGATAATTTGTATCTTGCTGAGTGGTGCTTAGAAGTGGTAGTAGGACATACCAACTGCTGTCAATTTTCAGACCTCTTGTTTATCTTATGAATAGTGAAATGATACCCTGACTTTGTTTCCCTTTAGTAAATATCAAAACTGTTCTAGCATTCAGCAAGCTTCTGGACTGATAAACGGTGTCCAGTTATGCCTCTTTAGAAAGAAAGACATAAGCATAACCCTCTTCCTCTCAGAGTTCGTACCGACTACGTACAATCCAAGCTCAATCAGAGGGCTCTTGGATTTCAATTCGGACCATCTGATTTGGGACAGACGTACCAGATATGTTCTCTATTTTTTGTTTAAAGAGGGTTTATTGTTAAGTTATTTGGTCTATTTGATTTCAGTGTCTTCCTGTCAAGTCTCAATCAATCATTTGTAAGGAAACTGTTGCCATGAGCCTCACTTATTCTTTAATTATACTTTACTGACAAATCTGCATGACTGTCAATAAATATATAGCTTCATATGCAAGAAAACAGAAGCAAAGATGATGTTCTAATGAATGTCATAAACTCATATCCAACCACAGGCATAGCAAATATCTTTAGTTCACAACCACTGAAAATTGCATGGAAATAGAAGTACCAGATTCTGAAAGCTACCATAGGAAGCTCCAATGGAGCAAACCTGGACTTGCTTACAGGCCATCAGAGCATAAACAAACCAGACGCAACGAGATTGAAAATTTATGAAGTTCAGATTTGAGAAGAACTAAATAAAGCCTGCAGAAACAGTCTGATAACTTAATTTAATTCTTTTTCTTAAATAGATTGAGAGATGTTTACCCGATCTCTGACACCATGTTCCTGCATAAGGAGGTTCAAAATGAATAATTAAATAAAAATAACAGAAGAACTTAAATGGTAATTACAATTTAAAAAAATTAGTCTATTATAAATTCAGGAGGTATGCGAAATGTAGTTAAATAATATATTATAATAGTAATGTAAAGTTATGACTTCTGATTGATGAAATTTACCTCACCATGATATAATGATGCATTCTTCTGGAATTAAACAACACTAGACCCAACACTTAACTTCAAGTTCACTGGGACGGAATTAACACTTGCTTTCATCCTTCTGCAGGAGCCGACAACAAGTTCTCTGACCTTTGCAATCGCAGCTGGAGGAATGGAGTGAGCATCAAGGTTTTCCATACCCAGCGTGATCTGGTACGCAACGGTGACGAGAGAACCTGGCTGGCCTTGCTCAGAATGATCACCGGTACTGTTAGGAACAACAACAAATCCCGAGGGATGTATATGGACCAATATCTGCGTCCTAACTCGCTCGATTGGCGAGTATATGATGTATGCACCCATAGGGTCGAAAAAGCTTTGCCTGAGGAATTTGGTTGAGATTTCTCCACCCTACATTGTTTTGTTTGCCTTGTTAATTAGTATATATATAAGATTATCCAGATGAAGCTTGTTTTTGTTCTTTTTTTTTTTTTTTTTTGAATTACAGTATAACAGTGAATGAGGTTAAAACTGAAATGAGATGGATGTAATTAAGATGAAGTGTATGTAGAGACGTACAGCTAGATGGTCGATAAATATACTGTCAAATGGATGACGGCCATGGGCAACCGGTGTTGATGTTGCTTTTGCGCCGCTACCTCGAAGTGAAAAGGCTTCCGCCTGTTATGGGAACAAAATATTTGCAACATTAAACCAAGGTATTCAAGCTCTGTGAATTTAATTTAAATTCAGCATTTTAATTCATTCCCCCTTCTTTATTTCTTATTACCTTTAATTTTGGGATCTTATCTCGGCGAGTTTGTAGAAATTACAAAAAATAAATATGAAAATACCTCACTATGTATGGCTTCACGTATAAGAATCTCAAAGGCTCTCGCAATCGGAACAGGTAACCAAAATGACGCTGAAGCACAGAGCACAGTGCCATCATAAGGCTTTCCAGGATCAGATGCATTTATTCGACTGGTTATCTTTATGTCATGTTCAGTTCCGGTGCCAGAATAAGTCGACCAGCCAGCATTATTTGTCCCGGTAATTCCATTGAAGAAACTTTTAATCATTTTTGCAGCCACCGTAAACACACATCTCTTATTGTCCAATTGAGCAGCACCTGTCGAAGCACAGACCAAAAACTGGCTCAAAAACGCACCCCCAATCCGGAAATATTAGAAAAAATAGAGCAAAAAACTGAAAGGAAAGGATTCGAAAAGGCAAAAACAAAAAAGCACTGGGAGAAGTGTTATTATAGCTAGAAAATGAATTAATTACTGTTTATCGGGGTGCTGTTAATGTTCGCTACCAGCTCGGATTGCCGCCTCAGGCTAGAAACCCATCTTCTTGCCCCGAAGACTATTCCTGATTTTACAGCTTGTTGGTACATAGTGCTGGTACCAGAATAGTCATCTACTTCAACATGTTCAATCCATGTCACCTATAGGTTTCAAATAAGATTATATATCCAAATCAAAGAAATAAGAAGGAACCATCAGTCTTGTTATGCCTTATTCTTAATATATATTTATAAAGAGTGAGGTTATTGCGCTTTGCAAAGCACGGTGGCTAGTGCACTTCGGCCTCATATCTCATCAACCGTAGCTCGAATGATCAATCCAAGTTGCTCACCATAATCTTAATATTGGAACCTAATTGCATACCAGATTTTTCTATTTTTAGAGTTTTCTAACTATTTTTTTTAATTTTTAAAAAATGACCCATTTTATATACATATTTTTATGCATTTTCTATACAACTTTTAAAAATCCAAAAAAATAGTTAGAAAACTCTAAAAATAGAAAAATCTGGTAATCTATAAGGTTCAATATGTAGATTGTTTTGGGCAACTTGAATTGTCCATTCAAGCTACGGTTTTGAAATAAAAGACTGAAGCTAGCGCACTACCTCACTGCGTTTTGCAAAGCGCAACAGCCTCACTCTATTTATAAATATAACAATTAAAGTACTTACCTTGGTCATATTATGTGAAACCTCTTGTAATATGCAACCTGATGGCCTTCTGATGGTTTCAATATCTTGATTCTCTTTGGGTGTCACTGAAACATCAACTATTACCCAGACCAGGCCGTTCCACTGACAGTACCTCAAGAAGGTACATTTACGCCGAGGAACCAATGGAGATAGACTGTGGCATTCCATGGTCATCTGGACGTACGCATAAAAAACATACTTACATTACAAGAACACTTTCTGAATTAGTTGTAATTAACAAAAAAAAAAAAAAAAGAACAGAAGCTGAATGACATTTTTCATGTCTGTGCGTACCATCTGGATAGCGCGATGATAATTATCCTGATACGGCTTGCAGATAGCCTGTACCAGCTTCGCCTCTGATACCAAGCTTGGGAAATAGGTTGTGTGTTTTGCCTACAAAAGCCAAATTAAGTTCAAACTACAACACTGGAGCAGAAAAAAATTGTGAAAGAAAATGTATAGGAACATATTGACTCACAGGATTCATAATGATCTCAATGGTTTTCAAGCAATCGAACATGATAACGTCAGTACCCCGAGTACCCTCATAGTTGGTACGCCCCGGAACTCTAGGCTGAATCAGTGGAATACCAGAAAAATGCTTGACGTACTCAGCCTCGTTCAACTTTTCGATCAAACGATCGGGACTGGAGATCCAAAGAGGTTCGGCATGTTTCATGAGTTCTGTCAGTTCGGTCATGGCTGAGTGGAGAGTAGCAAATTTGGTGGCATCTTCAAGTTGCATTGCGTTGGGGATGGGCAACCCCTGCTGAGCAAAATATGTTCCAATTAAGGCCATCTGATGCTCAATCTGTAATCAAATTATGTTGAAATGTGTAATTAGTAGAAGAAATTTGAAACTATGGACAATTTGTATGAACAAA
Source organism: Cyperus esculentus (assembly GCA_030179965.1). Classification (NCBI taxonomy): domain Eukaryota; kingdom Viridiplantae; phylum Streptophyta; class Magnoliopsida; order Poales; family Cyperaceae; genus Cyperus; species Cyperus esculentus. The sequence continues at coordinate 1,608,895 of JASGLE010000005.1, read as the reverse complement.
AGGGGTGTATGTACTAACTAATTAGCTTCAAAGTTCAAATTAATATGAAAATATGTCCTTCTGCATCATCATTATATTTAGTCTTACTTATTACCCGTTGGTAAATTTTTTTCTCTAGTCCTTCATTATTTGACTGTATATGCAAAAGGTACTTCTTCTATTTTTTTTATTTTTTTTTCCTTTAATCTCTTATGTTTTCTACTCTTTAACCTTCAATTGATGGATACAGAAAACAACCTTCTGCATATCTACCATGTTTAACTCACATTTGAAGCTGGAAATCTACAACTTAAGCCTTTTCCATTTTTCTTTGAATTTGAATCCAAATCTAAGCTCATATATGACAGCACCAACATAGTTTTTTTACTTCTATGTTAATTTACAGCCCATTTTTCTTTTGCATTTATTTTTGTTTTATTGACATAATACATTCTTCAAGTAATTACCTTTTCTTTGATGAGTTTATTTTCGGTCAACAGCCGGTGACCTTCGGATGAGAGTTCCGGAGGCGGTTCGCATATGGGGCAAAGTTTTTGAAGTATATGTGTCATCCTCACTTTTTCTTCTTTGAATCGTTCATTTTCTTCCTTCAATTTCAGAATCTCCTGCCTTTCCTTCTGGCTCTGAAATAGAAACAGTTTAACAAGATACTCTTTTAATCTCCTTATAGATCTCAGAAATTAGGAATTTTAATCAAGCATCAAACAGATTTTACATTTTGACATCATTTAAGGTACCAAGAAATGAGAACAGATAGATTTTGTGTTGGTTGTTTCAGAATTCAGACCTTTAAAGAGTTCCTCTTGTTCTGGAACCAGAATTTCACCTGACGCTCCATCAGGCCCGACTGCGCGCTCAGCAGCTTGCGGCGCTCTTCATTAGGATGCGAACACTCGTCGAAAGACCTTATAAAAAAAAAAAAGATTTCACAAAATTAATTAACAACACATCTCAAAATGTATAAAACCAAACAAACTAATGATAAAAAAATTGAGCATTATGCCTCCAAAGCCGATATCTGAACCGGAGTGTGACGATGGCGTTTCTGTATCTTCCTTTTCCTACTAGGCCCCTCACCAGAGGAGCTGTCAATACTTTCTGCTGTATTATGGTCTTCATATTCATGCCTGTGTATCGACGCCGCAGTACTGGGACTGACAGAAGGGCCTGCACGAGGTCGGGTGTCGCCTGATGCTTGCAAATGCTCCTGACATTGCCAAAGAAAAAAGAAAGAAAAGATAGATCATATGAGTGTGAGAATGAAAGCTAATTAAGGTGAGCATAAATTGTTTGAGTTCTTTGATGAATATAACTCAGATTTTAGTTGAATTGGCTTCAAACAACAAATCAACAAATTCATGCCAAGTGCTCTGTTTACATTACAAATTCATGCATGCAAGAAATTTTTTTTTTTTTTTTTTTTAATGAAGATGCACGAAAATTACTTGGCATTGGACCTTCAATTTTGATCTCTTGACTTTATAGTGTATGAATTTTAAATAAATCAATTTGCTCATGTAGCATGGTACGTGACAAAGATTTAAATTTGTTGTTTGAATCTAGATTGTTATTGGCTTCGAGTTAAAATCAAACTAGCATTACATTTCGTGTTAGAAGTTAGAATTATAATATGAAGTAAAATTACGTGTCCTGGACTTTGTTTGCTGTTAATAAAAAATAAAACTAATTTAATTCGTGAAAAATAAAAGAACTTATTTCAAAAAAAAAAAAATGAAAAACCACACTCATGGGCTGCAACTTAAACATATGGGCCGATTTCTGAGCCCATGAACAACTTTAAGGTAGGCCGATTTCTAGACCGCACCCTAATATTTTTTTTATTTTACGAAAAAAGGTTTCGTCATGTAGCCCTTGTTTGATTTTTCATAACTGCGAAGTTTATTTTGATCGGAGTTTCCTATAAAAATTTTTTGGTCGTGTTGGTCATGGCCTAGGAGTGCGGTTTTATACAAATAAATAAGATTTATATGAGATGTTAAATTTCTGATAGACCGAGTATGGAAAAGGTATTAACTTTACCAAATCTAAACACACATGTTCTCGATCTATACGTAATTTCATCAATTTTCAAGAAAAAAAAATATATTAACCAAAATAAATAAATCAAAAGCCAAAACAGAATAAAAAAAAAATTCTTAATTTTGTACCATATTAGTAGATGACAACGACGATATTTCACATTTTATATTCTCGATCTCGCCTGCTGAATCGCCACCAGATGGACACATTTCGTTCTATATAGCATACGAGTATAGAGAAAGGGAGTGGAATTGAAAGAGAAGGGGGATGAAGGGTAATAGGACTGAGGTCCTTATATTATAACTATTGCATAGAATTTGAATTAATTTTTTGTCTATGTCTAAAATAAAAAAAAATATTTAAGGATATGCCCGGTCTAATAAGAATCACAAGACTATGCCCACTTTTCAAACGCCACGTTTAGAAGGTCCAACCAAACGCCAGCGTTCGGTTTATTAAACTTCCAGGACTTAAAAAATTTTGCCAAAATTTTCCTGTGAACGCTGATGTCTAAACGCCGGCAGCTAGGTGGACCTTCTAAACGCCGATGTCTGAACGCCGATGTCTAGACGCTGGAGTTCAGAGGAAAATTTTGGCAAAATTTTTTTAAGTCCGGGAAGTTAAAAAACCGAACGTTGGCGTCTAGCTAGACCTTCTGAACGTGGCGTTTGAAAAGTAGGCATAGTCCTATGATTCTTATTAGACCGGACATATCCTTCGAATTCTTTTTTATTTTAGGTATGGACAAAAAATTAATTCATAGAATTTGAGGTTGAACGAGTATTTATTGCAGGCGTGACATTAATACCTACAGAAAGAATGTCTAAAGATATGGAGAGAGAAAAATGTCCTCTATCTTCTATAGCGCGTCTTGTGTTGTGTTATCATCGGGCTCTTTGATATTAAATTGGCACGAACTGAAAAGCACATCAGACGGATCACGAACTGTGCGATACGAAACTGTGCAAAGTACTATGCAATAGATGATACAAATTTAGTGGAAATACGGTGACGCTGCTGAGTGGGGTTCTCGAAATGTTAAAATTAACGCGAAGTAAATATTTATTAATTTATTTTTGTTGAAATATGAATTATGTTAGGGATTCAAATCCGCTGCCATAGTTTTTCCATGACAGCAAAATGTCATAGTTTTTTTGTTCGAATGATAATGGGACCCACAATAAAAAGAGCTCCCATGTGCTAAATCCGAGCCGTTTAAATCAATCGGACGGACAAAACAACTATGGTATTTTTCTCCGATAGTTTTTATATGGCAGCGGATTGGAAACCCTTACGTTAGCTAGGTTTTACCTTGAAAAAAAAAAAAACATTATAGTAGAGATGTTGAACTATTGCAGTGAATATATATATTTCTGCTGATGTGAAACAAATCATAACGTTGGAACACCACCAAATTAAGCTTTTACTTGGGTCACCCTTATTTTGAATTCATGTATTTTCTTATAATCGAAATATATGTCATCATAAATAATTTTAGGAGTGAATGCATGAAAAATTAGAAATACAGATAAAATGCATACTGATAAAAAAAAAAATTGTATTTAATTTAATCGTATTATTTATTCTTTTGTGGGCAACAAAAGTGTTTACTAAATAAACTGTATATTTTAACATATGTTAACGAAATTACGATGAAGGAAAACGCAAATCACCAACTTCTAAGACAAGACATCAATTGGCTTCATATTTTCTATTATTTCTACGTAGATCCATTCCAAATTAAAATTTCCTATAACAGTGTGTTTTTCGGCCTTTTTATGTTCGAAATTCATCCCATTATATATGGGGTCGTTCGGCAAGGTAGTTGACTTAAATATTTAAACCTCACTAAGCCAAACTCGTTCGGAAAAAGGAAAAAGGGCTTAAAAAAGCTTAAGTCTTAAGTCATGGGTATTACTTCCTTAAGAATCTAGGCCCTTAAGCTCCGGTCCAAAGGAGGTTTAAGGAGAAACTTTTAATCCGTGCTAAGGAGCTTGCTTTCGGAAGAATTAAGAAACTAAGGAAGCTAAAAGAAGTCTAAAGAGCGCTAAAGAGGGATTGCCGAACGGCCCCTATATGATTTCGTTCGTGAAAATAGGAGCCTTCAACATCTTCAACATGTCCCTGGTACCAGATTTTGCCTCTTCCCACAAAAAAGCCCTATTCAATCAAAAAACTCCTCTGCCTTAGGGTATTGTGCCCTGAGGCATGTGGACCGTTGGATCACCTCAAGATTCGTGCATGATCCAACGGTCCACCTGCCTCAGGGCACAATACCCTAAGGCAGAGGATGTGAAATCATTAAGGTGCTTATGCAATCGCAAGCATGGGGTGATGATGGGTGAAAGTGGGATAAGTGGATAATATTGGGGCAGTTTACCATTTCCTTCCATATAATATATTATATAATCATTTTACATATTTTCTAAGTTAAAAAAACATCTAAAAACAGTGCATACATAACGTGAACAATAGCAATAATAGTAGTAGTAATAATAATAAAACAGTAACATACATAATCGGTGAACAAATTGTGCTAACACATGCAATAAATAATGAAAAATGAAATTTAATTACTTAGTACCATTTAAAAATTTTATTGAAAGTTCGTACTTCGTCCAATACGGTTCAACGAATTAAATGCACAAATTTATTTAGTAAAAAAGATTTACCATTATTCGATACACAAGTTTTTCGAAGAAATAAATGTACAGACATATTTAGTAAACGATTTCAACATCGTACAATGTTAAGCCAACTGGTTCCAACTTAAGGGTCTGTTCGGACGTCCAAATCCGGGTGGGAATTGATGGGAATTTCCATCAGATGGTAATTTTTTTCGGGAACCCGTTCGGCTGTCAATTTTATCCAATGTTCTAAATAGCGCGCTATAGCGTCGCTATAGCGCGCTATAGCGTTTTCTGGACCCAAAACGCGATGCTATTGGCTAACACTGCGCAAGTTGCGCTATTTCCGCTATAGCGTAAATAGCGTGCGCTATAGCGCATAGCGTGATAGCGCCAAAATAGCGCGCTATGCTACAAAACATATTTTTTCAGAAGATGAGGATAATGAGCCGCCAGTTAAGTCTGATACTGAGCCAACAGATAATGAAGTGTCTGAAGAATCTATAGAATAATATATAGTTTGACTTGAAATTAGAGTAAACCTGATATATATGATATTTTGTATAGGGTTGATAATATGATTAGGGACCTTTTGTGCAGAAAATAACTTAGGATTAATGACTCTTTTGCGCAGGAATCTAGGAAATGACATTTTTTGTGCAGAAAATGACACAGCTGTGACAATTTAGATCATTTTGTATAGAAAACAATCCTATATCAGATATTTTGAATAGCAACTCGGACTTTGTACTAGTTTAATGCAAAAACATTAGTTTGTTAATTATTTTGTTTTGATTATTTGCTCTACAGAATTCTATAAGAATTCTTAGTAATGTTGAAATTTAATACAAAAATATAATACAATTCATAAAATTAATGGACACGCTACGTACGATAGCTTCCGCTATAGCACGCTATAGCGGCGATAGCTTTTCCGAAGACCCGCCGCGATGACGCTATAATCGCGATTTAGAACCTTAATTTTATCAAATTGGGTTGGGTGCAAATTCCCTCCAAAAGTTCCCACTGCTTCACAAAATTTTGGGAAAAAAAATATTTGGTCCAAGCTAATTATTTTCTTCCCACCGGTTGTAGCTCAGCAGCTATGCGTGGCTCTCTTCGTCTGATGCAAAAGGAAAAATATTTATTGTTAATTTTCATTTGTTATTTCAAAGATTCGTATGAAATGTAACTCCTAATTTTATTATCAATATTTTAACGCTTTTTAATTAGCATATAACAATCAACAGGCTAATTATTTTATTATTTAATTTTATGAAACAACACATTACTGATTAACTAAACTAATCTATAAACAAGAAAGAGGGGTATGTCTCCAAGCATCTCAACTATGCCACATCATCAATATTGTTAACCATTGATTTTGTTTAAATCTCTTCATCTATTCTGATCCAATGGTTTATATCTCTCTCACCATTTAATAAGATGAATATGATATGTCTAAGAAAAAAATTTAATCATTAAAATAGTCCAACATTTATGTGCTATTATTTATAAATTATTATATCGTCATCATTATTAATTATTCACATAAAAAATTTTAAAATGAAGTTCAATTTTTTTAAAAATAAATATGTTTAATTTATAAGTTTTATTATTTATTTGATATCATATTTCAGGGCGAAGCCCGATTTACAGCTCTAATAATCAATAATAACTAATTATTAATCTGAAAATTAAATGTATGTTGTAAGTTTAAAAGAAAATTGATAATTAATAAGCTTGTTATTGTCAAATTAATGAAAATAAGCTTGTTATTAGGGCATCTAACATTACTAATTTATTGAAGTTAACACTCCGCAGTCAACATGACGAATGCAACTTCAATTGTGATTGATTTCAAACAAAAAGTTAACAAACAAATTTATTTATTTATTTTTAATTAACGTAAATTACATAACTTTTTTTTTATTTATTTCATTCTAAAATTTTTAAGTAGTTTATGAAAAAGTTATTTTCTTAGAATTTCAAGTCTCATGTCATAAATTAATATATCAATAGGTTGATAATAAATTTATAGTTGATGTCTAAACATTAATAATCACAATTCCCATAATTATTCCCATTGTACAAACGAACGGTCATGCATAGCAATTCCCATGTGCATGGGTTTCCACTTTTCATTTTGTGGGTTCCCATTTCCATAAAATCTCAACCCACACAATTCTATGACAATCGAACACGCCCTAAAAGTGATTATAGTCCGGGCAATGGTGGATTCAGACTGAGAAACAAGGCCAGGCACAATAGCATATATCCAACCAAGCCCAGGCACTTAACCCAGAAAAATAGAATTTATACTTTTAAAATTTTTGAAAGCTTTAGACAAAAATTAATAGCTCTATAATAGATTCCAAAATAAAAAAATCAAGACCAGACACGTGCCTGTGCCTGGCTTGCCCGTTCATAATTTCGCCACTGAGTTTGAGCTTTTACTCTCTCCATAAAGCTTGTCCATTAATAAATCCGCCACTGAGTCTGAGCTTTTACTCTCTCCATAAACGAATAGTGCTGACATTATATGATATATATACAAAGTACTGCTGGTATTATATGTTATTAGATGGATCCACATTTGAAGAATTGTTCAATTGTCCCCATTTATTTTGAAAGATAATATCATTATACTTTTCCCAAGAAAAATAAAAAAAATATGTTGTGTAAATAGAAGTACTTCTATCATTTTACACCTTTAGCCGAGCATTCATCTCTTATCATTGATTCAAACGATTGCATTGCTTAATTGGCTACATACAAGCTCATATCTTTAGAGGTGACAAATCGGGTTTGGATTCGGATCGCACGGGTCAGCAAACAGATCAGGTAGGATCAATTTTAATATCGATTTTTTTTATCGATGAAATACGTATATTAAACCGTAATGAACCGTATAAACATGTAATAATGTCATTTATCAACAAGACAACAACGTAAGCGCATCTGCATAAAACTTTTTCTTACAATCCTGCCGGTGTTAACGAATAATATATATTTTTTTCATTATACTAATGGTCCAAAACCAAAACTCCTAATTTACTGAACAATGCTTTCATTTTATATTCACATCACGCTCCGTGAGACTGAGTTCATAACCACCGATCGTTGCGCGTCAAGATTGGTGCGGTTGAACAGCTTCCCCTCCAGTTCCGTCATTCTCTGCGGTCTCCAGTTGTCTTGTTCGCTCGTTTTCCGTCCAATTCTCTCCCTTTTCTCCGTTGGGGGTCTCTGACGCAATATATATAGCATAGCATATTATGATATTAATGTCCACTGGAGTTGAGACATTATCAACCTTTCTCCAACCGAGATAATCAAAATTCAAAACTATGTATGTATGATATCAAGTATATTATGTAAAACGTTTGCCAAAAAAAAAAAAAAAAGTAGATTATGTAAAACTCTAAATTAATAGTCTCCATTAGGCAGCTTGCTATGTAGATATTATGTAAAACTTTAATTGGGATGTTCCTGGGACAATTTAACCAAAAAGAAAAAAAAAAAAAATACCAGTTTACTGCATTAATTGTACCAGAAATTACCTCTCTTTGTTTCAATCCAACAAAATTAACGTAAATTAACGTACTTTAATTATGAACTGAGAATTTCAAATATAACCACAATGTATAATGTAAAAAAATAAAATCAATTTATTTCATAAATCACAATCAATTAGTCATATTACATGCACAAATTACATATAAAAAAAGAAGAATAAGAAGATAAAAGTTAAGATTCACAAGTTTCATCTCAGCAACCAATAATCAACGCAAAACCAATTAACCAATCCGCAAACATCTTCAAATTAGCATTATATATGATGTTCACACAAGTATGTTCAAGAAGGGCACAAAGACGAGGCCGAGCACTCCCGCGAGGCTGATTGTGTGGAGAGACGCCGCACTCGGAGGTGGTGGAGTGGAACCGGAAGGTGTCATCGCCCCCTGATCAGAGGGCGGCGACGGGGGCGATGAGGAAGACGGAGCCTCGGCATGAGGAGGAGGAGACTGACCTTCGGTAGGTGTAGATGGAGACGGAGAAGGTGCTGAGCCTGCAGTGCTGTTGTTGCGGTTTGCCAAGACGACAATGTGAAGCTTCTCGCCGTTCTTGCAGCTGTCCTGGTTTCCGCTGATGAAATAGAAGGACCCGGATCTTGTCAACGTGAAAATCGTGTTGCCGTCAGCGAACCGGTCGATTGGCGACGATGCGTCGCAGTTGTTGTATGCGTTCGAGTCTACCAGGAGTACCGAGTCTTGGTTGGCCTGGTAAGTGAAAGCTGTAAAAACGAAAGGAAGTTAATAATCCTTACTCCTAATAAAAGGTGATTAAATTTTTTGACATGAAAGTTCTATCTTTTCAAAAGAAGAAATCTCAGCCGTTGATTGTTTACTTAGATTGATCACCACCGTTGACATACATTGATGTCCCGGCCTATTACAATTTAAGGCCCACATAGTTTCTTTACAAGACACAAGCTTTCGGCCCTTTATTATAACATATAATAATTTCGGCGCAAAGCAGGGCGTGAGCTAATTACAAATTACAAACAAGAGTAGAATAAGTTCATTCCATAAAATAACATTAAACATTGCTAATCCATCGATATAATCATGCATTAAACGTTAAACATTACTGTAAAGATGTCGATTAATTGTTCTTTCAAAGTACAGTGAAAAAATTACCTACGGTGTCGCCGATTTTGAACCGGTTTGCCTCGGCCCACTGGTTATAGGTCTTGGCACCGGATTCAGGGACCTTCCACTGACCGCTGCCACCGACCTTGAACTCAGTCGCAGCAGTCACTGATACCAGCAGAACACAGCACAGGAAAACAACCAGACCCTTCGCCATTGTTGTGATTTTTAATCTTTTGTGTATATGAAAACAATTAAGCAGCTCAGTTGTATGCAATTGGAGGTGTGTTGAACCCAATTTATAGAGAAATGAAGGCACTGCTTTTATCACGTTATAGCAAGGTTCTTTACTTGATTTGGATGTTCATCTTTCCTTCCACAGCAAAGAATTTGCACTTTTGATGTGATTTGGCTGCGCTGGACCTGGGTGTACATGTTTTGCACCTTTGCTTCCTTTTCTTGTAGGAAAGTTATCCTTTGCTTCCTGACTGCAAGAATATTAATTCATACCTTGCACCTAAGGCTATATCTATATCTGCATTTCTGTTAGTTATGGCTTATGGGTGTTGCCTAATAAAATTCTGTCAAATATTGGACTTTCTCTTTGTATAAGCAATTAAGCATACAGGCCTTCAGAACTAAAACGTTTTAGTGGACTCAGAAAAATTGGGCCTAAATTTAGAAACCATGATGTTGTTGTAAATAATATTTCTTTGCTGTGCCCCATACTTAACAAATCAGGCAATTGGGTTGAAGGCACTGCAGGCCGAAAGAATGCTACATGATGTCTCTGTTAACGTATGATAATTATAGTGATGCTTTTATTTGTTTCCCCACCATTTGGTGTTTGTATTGCACGGTTTATTGTGCAAAAGTATAGAAAAATGTGGTTCGAATTTATTCTATATAAGCATACAATGATCCAATTTCTTTACTAGTTGCTTAATGAGAGTATAATTTGATGCTAGGTTAGCTTTCCATTAGAGATTGCAAAATCTGACCCGACCAGAAAAACCCGCCCGACCCAACCTGATCCAAGCCTGACCCGAGAATAGAGGTGCAAAACCTGACCAGACCCGAAAAAACCTACCCGACCCGATCCAACTCGAAAAAAATGTCAGTTGACGTTAACTTGATACCCAATCCGACCTGAAAAAATGCCAGCAGCCGTCAACCCGATACCCGACCCGACGTTTTCCATTCGGTCAAACTGACCCGACCCGACAATCTGCCACCTCTACTTTCCATTATACCCTTATACCCTGCAACTTCAGATTTTGTATGGTTTATTCCTTTGCCAGTAGAACTCATGGATAATTAGATTTTGATAATTCTGGCAGTTGAAAAATAATTAAATAAACCAATAAGTAACAATGGACATCCCAACACTTGCACATGAAAACACGCCACTGGGAACAACATTTTACTTAACACAGTACCTTTTTTTTTTTTCAAATTATATGAAATCCTCAGGAACTTGCACCAGCAAATCGTAGCAGAAAATCCTTTCTTTTTATATATAAAAAGAAGTACCAAATTAAGAGTGTTTTTGACAAAAAAAACACAACATATTAAAACAAATTTAGACATCAATAATCGTCTCTACCTCTCAATAGCATCATAGAATTGGCATAAAAAAGCTTTCTTCAGGAACACAAGCAGAAAAAGAAATGAAAGAATAACTGAAAGATGGTAAAATAAACATGTATATAAATAAAATGCGAGGGCAGCGAAGCACCTCTATAGTCACCGCAAAGGCTGAAATAGGGGCTTGAATCTGTCTTCAACCTCCGAATCATCCTTCCACTCGAGCGCGTTCCACCATTCATTTGTACCGTGAATCTCACTCAAGTCTTTAGCCGATAAATCAAGCGTCTTTAGCATGGGGCATTCCATCACCTTCAGGCTTCGCAAAGAAGGAAAGCAAAGGAGGTATCTCTCGGTGCTAAAGCTCTTAAACCGCGACAATCCGTGCATATACAATTCCTTCAATTTCGGGAATGCCTCGATGAAAACCACTTGCTCTTCACCCGCGTCACTTGCGCAAGTGATCAGATGTTCCAGCCCAGGACAGTGCCAGAGGAATAGTGAAGTGAGCTGTTGCAAGCAACCTCCCTTGTATATGATCTTCGCTTTCGGAAGCTGCTGGAGGATGATGCTCTCTAAGTCGGGAAGAATGGACTGCTCCTCATTGTCAATCGTGTTGTACCCGGGAAGAATAACATTACTCAACTTATTGAGATCATTTTCCTGTTGGACATCGGGTCCGTTGATTACCAATTCCTCGAGATCAGCACATTTCTGTGCCCAAATTCTCTTCAGTTCAGTTGTGTTTTTCCACAGGTTACTCAATGGGAGCTCAAGGGTCTTCAAACCTGGTGCGGCTTTGATTAAAAGATTGCGCGTGCACCCGGCAAGACGGGGCGATTGAGCTAGCGTTTGCAGGGCAGCAACGGTTTGGATCGTGGCATCAAATGCCTTCAGCCGACGCAAGCATTCCAGCTCCTGAAATTCAACCCCATTTCCACTGGTACCAACTTTCCAATCACCGTAACTGAGATCCATGTAAAGGACCTGAAGTAGCGTCAGACGGCACAACACTCCATTTGGGATTGTTTCTAATGGCGTGTGGGAGAGCAGTAAGAACCTGAGATTGACCAGTTCTCCGAGCTCATCTGGTAAGGTTTTAATGTTGGTATTGTACAGATCTAAGTACTGAAGTTGACCTAATGCACTTAACCCTGACGGAAGCTCGCTGATGGAAGTATGCGAAAGGTCCAGCACACGAAGAGTTGGCATGTACTGGAAAAACCCGTCACATATCTTCTTCAGTGCCGGGTTGCTCTGGAGCATTAGAGTTTTGAGAGAGGGACATTTGGGCTGCTCATAGAGCTCGAAAATGTTATTTCTCATAAAAGAAATTCTCTCGGCATCGCTCCATTTTTCAGCTCCCAAGGCTTCCTTTAGGCCCATGCCAGCACGTACCAGCCATTTTGTCTCCTTGGTACCATAATCCGATGCAATCCACAAAGCCATAGCACGGACCATAGGATGCATCTTCATGTGCTCCTCATCTCCACTTTCTAACAGTGATGCTATCTTAAGATCTCCAAGAAGATCATGCCCTTTGTTGTAAATATCGTCCATTTCTGTGTACAAGTCATCGATGAAACCCTCACCGATGCAGTAACCAATAATCCACTCCTTGAAAATCGGAAAATCTTCTGGAAATAAGGAGCAATACAAGAGGCATAATCTCAACTTGTTGTTCGGAAGGTTGTCGTAGCTGTGCTTGAGGGGCACTAGCAAGTCGTTTTCCATCCCGAGAAGCTGCCACGGCGCGATCTTCAGAACCGTGATGGCATGCTTCCACTCTTTGGTCGTACGCTTGCTTGCCATAGCCCGACCAACCGTGATAAGTGCTAGAGGGAGGCCTCCGCACTTCATTGCTACAGTCTCTGCCAGGCGTCGAATCTCTTGGTTGGGACGTGCTAGTGCATCACCAACTTTCTCCTGAAACAGCTCCCATGCATGTTGCCAGGGCAAACAATCAAACTTTATTTTTCGCTTAACATCCATGCGATCACACACATCTTCAATTCGTGTCGAAAGGAAGATTTTGCTCTTTGTTTGCTGCTTTGGCACCGGAATACCAAGCATCCGCAAGTTGATTGGTTCCCAAAGGTCATCCAAAATTATCACAAAGTTCATCTTGCTGAGCACCTTGTACAGGACTACTGCACGCTCTTTTGGGCCCTTCTTTTCCCATGAAAGGCCCAGCCGGTCGCCGATGATCTTCTGAATCTTGCCGAGATCGTAATCACGAGTGACCTCAATATAGATAGCTACACTGATTCCTTCTGCTCCCACCAAATATTCATTGTTAAAGTTGTTTAGCAAAGCAGTCTTGCCAACGCCGGCCATACCAAAGATACCAATGATGCTAATGTCATCATTGTAAAGGGATTCCTTGAGCTGCTCCAGTATTTGGTCCATTCCAACCACAGGTACTGTCGGCATTTCTTCAAAGCGAACCTATTTTAAAGAACAAAGGCTTATCAAAACATTGCTCAAGTTAAAAAAAAAATTTGATAATGTGCATCAATGACAGCAATTTAACTTTAGGCATTCAACTGTTACCATGTGAGGTTATCTTTCTGGCAAAACTGTCTACTGATTTCTATGATTATAGAATTTTTGGGCATAGCTGAGGTTAAGTTGGATGCTTTCTAACAATATAAACAATAACTATAATGTTACATGCAGATTAGGAAATTCTTCTAAGATCTGACGATCTGAACCAGGCTTAACTAGAGAACCTAATATGCTCCAATGTAAGTAAACTATAATCAGTGTCAATTCAGACTAATTGATCAGAAAGTAAAAAAAAATAAAAATAAAATAAAAAATCTGCCTGATAATTATATCAATACAATGTACAATTGGAGATGAGAACCGGCTTAAATCTTAGTAAAAGTCTACAAATTACCTTATGCATAAATGCTTCTTAAATCTTAATGTATGGTCAATAATAATTAGTAATTACTTAATTTAGGAAAGATATCCAGCAATTACCTGAACAAGCTCATCAGCAACTTTAGGAAAAGTCTTCCCCTTCATATTGTGTACTTCCTGCCGGGTCTCATCAGCCCTCTGGCTGAGAATGTATGTAGCCCACATACCGGGTGTCTGATCAACTGGTAACCGATGTCTTGCCTCGTACTCACCCTTAATAACGCGCACCTCCTCCTCCAGTTTATCAATGCTTTCCAGCCACCACTTAACCTAAATTTTCAAATTGCCAAATAATTAGAGTGAATGCCGGTACCAATGCCAATATTCTGAGATCAAAGTGGCAAACTTTTACTGTTTGCCATCCGATTTGAGTAAATACTAAATTCACTACTGCCAAACAAATCAAGCTTAAGTTATATAATATAACACCACCAATTTCCTGGCAAAAACAAGAAAATAGTTACCTTGCTAATCGAAGAATAATTAAAGTGCTAATACATTTACTGATTGCAACCCATTTCCAACAGATCTTGGTTAAATTAAACCATACATCATATTTGCCAGCAAAAATAAATAAATAAATAATCAACTTGCTGTTGACAAAGTACCTGGCTAGTGGCTTCAAGGCCCTGGCGCTCGGCGGCGTCGACCATGCGCCTGACATCGTCCCTCTTGCTCTTGAGCTCATTCATCTCGTCCTCTAAAGCCTCGATGTAGTAGTGAGAGGAGGCCACATAGCCGTAGCTCTTGGCAAAGAAGTCATTCAGAGGCCGGAACACATTTTCAAATATTGATGCTACAAACTCCATGCTAATTGATAGTAGAGGATCAGTAGTGAGAATTTGTTGTCAACTGATAGAAGAAGGGATTCAAGAAAATCAGATTAGTTTTAGTGGGGTGTCAAGGGGAAGAATTGGGCATGATGATGATGATGATGATGGGGGGTTAGTGGGGCTTGAAGGAGGAAGACTTTGACTAAGAGAGAACGACTTGGACATAGTACCTGGCCAATTCATATCCGTTGGATTGCATTAAGATCCGTGCCAGCGCGGATCTCGAGATGATCCAACGGTCGACGCTGTGAACTGCACAGTCAGGGGATGAGCACACTCTAGTACTGGCGGCAGGATTTCATATCCTCTGCAGCGCTGCATCGCGTAGCGCAGGTTGTGAACCGTTAGATCATCTCAGGACCTGTGATAGCTCGAATCACGAGATAATCCAACGGTTTACATCCTGCGCTACACAATACAGCGCTACAGAGGATGAGCACGCTGGCCGCAGAGGCAGAATGCCAGTGGGCATGGAACCACAGACCACAGTGTCAGTACGGTACAAGGAGACATCTTGGATTGTATGTGCTCTTGGGAATTTTATTTGATGATGCAGAAGAGGTTTCGGACGTTGGTTTTGTATCAACCGGTCTAGATTGGCTCTGGTTAGGAGTTAGGACCGCATGGCAGGTAAATTGGTTGGAACTTGGAAGTAACAAAATGTATATATTTTTCTGTGGTTTTATTCTAACGATGTTGACAATTTTAACAAACATATTATGTGCATTTAGTGTAGTAGTAAGTAAAAACGAAGTAAAATATTAAATTATTTTAAAATAGTGTAGTAACTTAAAATTAAGTACCATAATAAATCACTTTAGAAAATAGTGGTGTTTAGCGGTGGTAAAGTAAATAGATAAAAAAAAATGATAAGATGTATCAAGTAATGTAAAATGTTAGTGTTTTAATTTAAAGTTATTATAGAGATATTTTAATTTAATGTATTTTAATTTTTAAATCATTTGTGTTTAATAACTTAAAATTAGAGGTGGCAGATTGTCGGGTCAGTTTGACCGAACGAAAATGTCGGGTCGGGTATCGGGTTGACGGCTGCCGACAATTTTTCGGTCGGGTCAGGTATCAGGTTGACATCAACCGGCAACTTTTCAGGTCGGGTCGGGTCAGGTCAGGTTCGAGTCGGGTCAGGTCAGATCGGGCGGGTTTTTTGGGTTTAGTCAAATTTTGCATCATTTATTCCCAGATCATCTCGGATTTCGGGTTGTTTGGGTCAGGTCGGGTCGGGGTCGGGTTCAGGTCAGCTTGAGTTTCCTTGAAACACGGGTCGGATCGAGTCAGTTTGACTTTCCCTGAAACTCGGGTCAGGTTCGGGTCGGACGGGTTTTTTTGGGTCGGAGCAGATTTTGCCACCTCTACTTAAAATGGAATTCATATTTCCTGATGTACTGCATTGTGCAGTTCACAACTACAGCCATTGGATTGTCTCGAGATCCATTCCAGCACGGGTCGCGAGACGATCTAATGACTGACGTTGTGAACCGCACAGTAAGTTAGGGGATGAGCACTCCTTAAAATGCCTATAGTCACTAAATCATTGCTACTACATCTTCAATGCATACTTATCAAACGCAAAGGTAGATTTGATAATTCACCTTTTCAAAAGTTATTGTAATTAACAAACAGTACAAACTTCTAGTTTAACATGCTAATTCATAAAAGTACAATCAGCTCTGCTGTAACCTTGCTTTGCACATCTTTTTTGCAGGATATGTCGAACACTGTTGATTATAAAATGATTTGACAAAGATTATAAAGACAAGATAAAAAAACGATACAAATCAGAGAAGATTTTTGTGATCTGTAGTGGGACCCGCATGGAAGTAAAGCAAAATGCCACTTGGAAGTTGTAACATTTTTTTTTTCTTTTTCGGTGTAAAGCCCGTAGGTAGAGCCGCAGAGGTGACAAAACCCAACCCGAGAAACCGGTCTGACCCGATCCGATTTGAACCAGACCCGATCTGATATTTTTCAGAAAATCAAATTGACTCAACCCAAAATCAAACAGCATGCAATCCAACTTGATCAAATCAACATCAACATATGATAAAAAAAAAATCGATATTAAAATTGATCCGACCCAATCCGACTCAAAAATTCTCTAGAAAGTCAAACTGACCCAACCCACTTGAACCTGATCAGCCCGCCCGATTTGCCACCTCTACCGGTAGGCATGGAACTTCTTTTGGCGTACGTACAAACAAATTGCTATGCATTTATTTACAAAAATTACACACCAAGTTTTTTTTTTGTTCTTTCTCTTCGCCGCAGATAAATTTTTCATTTTTTTTAGGTATTGCCGGAGATTTATTGACAAAGTTACGAGTTCAGATAAAAAAATGTAATTAATTTTAAGATCCAGTTTTAGTAGTGTCTTTACTTTTAACAATTTTTTGGAAAAAATATTAATTTAATAATTTTTTGGAAAAAATTATTAAATATAAATCGACATAATTTATTAATTTTCATCCATTTTACAAACGAATTTTTTTTTTTTTGAGATAAAGATGTTAAGCCACTCAAATTTAAATGTCTATAAAAGACTCCATCCGGATTTCAAACCCGCAACCTCCCATACGAAAAGTGTTGGGCAGAGTTCTAAAAAATGGCACGCCGTGACCAATTCCGGCACGGAACGGCACGGGCACGGGCATGGGCGGTAACGGCACGGGCAAAGATACGGCACGGGTCATTAACCGTGCCATGTCATAACCGTGCCGTGTCTGAGTTTTGAAGATTTTGGAACGGCACCGCATGCATAGTGTTCCAGAAACGACAGGAAACGACACGACACGGAACAGTTGTCAGATACGGTACGGTAACGGAACGGGACACGACAGACACGGCATAAATAACATAGGTGGCACGGGTAGGACATGATAGGACACGGGTAGACACGAATAGGTCACGGGTATGACGTATGTAATAACTCCGCCTATGTTTCAAACATAACCGGTTCCAAAGCCCGAAAAAAAGAGGAAGAGTAATTTATAAAACATTATGTTTTTAATTAAGACAATTTTCATAGTATATGATACTTTTTAATATTTTTTATGTATTTTAAATTTTGAAAAAAAATAATTTAATGATTTTTTGGGGTAAATTTTAATTTATTAAACTTTTTATGTATTTTGGAATTTTTAAAGTTTTTATGTTCGAAACGAGTGGACTCGTTTAGTACGGTTAAGACACGTAGATACAACACGGTAGGTCACGTGTCCGATTGGACACGACACAAATAAGTCACGGCACGATAGACACGATGTATGTTATCCGTGCCATGCCTCCTCCTTCCAATTTTTGGCACGGCACGGCACGTCACGAAAAAAATATTAGTAAAAAAAAGACACGGCACGAAGGCACGGTGTTTCTGGACACGGTACGGTACGGAACGGCATGATTTTAGAACTCTAGCGTTGCCCTTAGCCATCTCTACTAATAATAAAAGGAGGAGTTTATTTGAGATTAGAAAGGAGTCTCTGTCCAGGACAATTTTCGGCCGTCCGATCGGATGATCTCGACCATCCATTTCTAATTAATACTAGGATCCGATCTTTTAATTTCCTCTCCCAGAGAGCCTTCTCATTTAATCCACGACTCAACTCCCACCGCTCTCTCCATTCGGCCTTCAATTCGCTCGGATTTCCCCTCGAGCCGTCCGATCAGCGGCTCAGACGTCTCGCCCTCAGATCGCTGCATTGAAGGCGCCGTCTCCCCTTCCCACGCAAAGGTCGGTTCTCCTCTCCGCAGGCAGAACTCGACTCCATAAATGGCGTTACGAGCTCGCCTCGCCACCGCCCGCTGTGGAATTCCGAATTGGAGTTGACAACACCGCCCAATCTTAGGTTTGCATCTAGGGTTAGCCCAATCTCAGGCTTGATTAGTTTGCATCTAGGGTTTGCAACTAGGGTTTAATTTGTTTAATTTTTAATTGATTTTCTGATTTTTAGGAATTTGCTGTGCAATTCGAATTGGAGTTGACGGCGCCGCCTAATCTGTGGTTTGCATCTAGGGTTAGCCCAATCTCAAGCTTGATTAGTTTGAATGTAGGGTTTGCAGCTAGGGTCTAATTTATTTAATTTTTCTTTGATTTTCTGGTTTTTAGGAATTTGCTGATTTTAGGGTTTGCAACTAGCCCAATCTTTGATTTTCTGTTTTCTTTGTTTAGGAATCTAGAGACCTGAATTGAAGTATGCTTGCTTACTGGTTTGAAGTTAATATTTAGATAAGCAGGTTTGGAATGGTATGGAAACTAGCTACAATGTTGATTACTGGTTAATTTAATAAAAGGGCTGAATTGCCTATTTTTCAAAAAAAAAAAAAAAATTCACAGAAAAATTGGGTTTAATTCGATTTTATTTGATTTTCTGGATATTCAGATCTTCATATTAAGTGAAGCTGCCAACATCAATTATGAAAGCAGTAAGATCCAACTTTTATAATCGACTAGAATGTACCAGTGAAGCTGTATCAGCTTGATATCTATATGTACAAAATTATTTCATTTTTGTTGTTGTTGTGCTTAATTAATTGCTATGTCATTTGAAGCTTAAGTCTTAATGTCGATGTGTGATTTTCTTTAAGCACAACAGCTGCAAAATGTTTTGTCTTTTATTTTGTAGTTATAAGTTTTATATTCTTTTACTTCTTTGCCTGATTCTTTTTAGAATATATGATGTTTGGTTATCTTGCAAAATTGCAGGATTATTCACCTTTGAAGCTAGCTACCACAACGCTGACATTCAACTCTTTGGAGAGGTAAGTTTGTAATGTAGTTTGTTATACTTGAAAAGGTTGTCATTTGTGCACCATAGGTAATCTTGTCAACCTAATTGAACTCATTGTACATTAGTTATTGATTGTTAATTGTTGAAATTGGAAGAACAAGAAGTCAAAAATAGGAGATTAAGGACTGCATTTGTCACTTGGATTTATCATTTCCTGATTTACCCCTTGTCTCTTGACCTTTTGCAAATTGGAATACATATAGCAGTTGAAATTGTTTGTTCTTGTGGAGTTTACAACTTCACATTGAGGTTAAATAATGCAAATATGAACACTATACTTGGCTTTGGCAAAGACTGTCATAATATTTGATTATTTGGATATTTTAATTATATTTTATTTTTTTGGGGTTTAGTTAGCTGGACAAAACCATGTTACTTTGTTTATAAATTATTTATTACAGATTTGTCACGGAATACCTAATTTTAAATGCATTTTTGAGCAAATGAAGAAAATGTTGCAAGGAAATCACTTTCGCTTGTTATAGTTCTTCGGCTTCTTAGGATGATACTGGGATCAATGGAACACATACACAAGTTAGGAACAATATGATGTGGCCTGCTAGAAATTCTGTTTAGTAATGAGTTATTTCATACGTAAATACTTGTATGTAGCTTATTTGGGCTTGATAAATGAATGCTGAATAGCGGATGATGCACCTTTCATATTGTACAAGTTAATCATATATAGAGTTTGTTCCGTTTTAATTTCAATTTATGTTCTGATTGCCGGAACATCTTTTTCATTACTTTTTGTTATAATTAGATGTTGAAAACTTTTATCAGTGATTGTGAAAGTCACTCCATTAATTATAAATAGATCTTGATCCAAAGTTTATTAACAATCCTTGATATTTTTTCATTCCAACACGACACAGTTAAATCCATTTTAATTTTTGTTGTGTTTAAAATGAGAATTCAAATCATCATAAATTTGTTTTTCCACTGCAACGCGTGGCACATGACTAGTTAGACTAAAGGCGGGTTCTTATTTTAAAAGAAAACTGGAAAGATGGCTTAAGCATTGTGTCATTTATTATTCAAATAAAAATAGAACCATTTCAATTTATTTATACCCTTACAACTACAAGCTTTATTCATTGCTTTTTATTGATTACACGATTGTAAACAGGAAATAAATAAGCATTCTATTTCTCCCCCATTCATATCTACGAGTACTTGTCAGCAATTTCCGTGAGAACTTGTGTGAGCTCCTTTGGTGCCGACAGCATCGCCATATGATCTGCATTGATGGTCTTCACTTCCTTTACCAGTCCGTAATCGTCGATCATCGTCTGCTGGTCCTCCATCGTGATCGCAGCGTCTTCGGTGCAGACTACGTAAACGGTGTCGACGGAGCCGTACCTGTCCTTGGAGAATGGCTGCTGAGGCCTCAGGTCTTCAAGAAACAAAGAGGTCACTCTGATCAGACTCATTGCCAGTGTTAAATCCTGCATATGATACAGATATATAAATAGAGTGAGGAAATTACGCTTTGCAAAGAGAGGTAGTGCGTTTCGATCCGATATCTCAAAATCGTAGCTTAAATAGCCAATTCAAGTCGCGCAACAAAATCTACGTATTGAAACCTTGTAGATGACATGTTTTTTTTTCCATTTTTAGAATTTTCTAACTGTTTTTTAGATTTTTAAAAATAACTCTTTTTATGTACCAATTTTGGTACATTTTCCGTACAAATTTCAAAAATCTAAAAAGTTAGTTAAATTATGTTAACTATGTTATGGTTGGAATCCGCTGCTTTTCTAAGAAAAGCACTTTTCTTGATCCGATAGTTGAGAAACACTAAATTACTTTAAGATCTGTATAATAAAAACCGAAATACTTTGAGATCTGTGCAGCGACCGATCTTGAGCATCCGATCGGAAAAGCAGCAGATTCGGATCTCTATGTTATAGCACCGGTAAGAAGTCATTGGTGATTTAATGATTTTGCATACCTCAGATGAGGAGAGGTTGTACAATTTTGATTGCATAAAACCTTGCCCGAAGAACATGGTAGTCAGAACTTTGTTTCCGTGGCTTATTGATCCGAACTCCGTGTCCACCCATGCTGACTGCGGCTTTTTCTGAAGATACTTTAAAAATGATAACAACAAATTAATTAATCATGCCAAACATAAAGAATAAATTTAAATTTAAAGGCATATTTTTAATTAAAACTGAAGCACAGTTTGGTATAAGAAATTTTTACAAAAGCATGTCTGTTTTTTTTTTTTTTTTAAAAAGAATAGTTATTATGGTGTCATTTGGCCTTCCCATTTAAGGTGTCGTAAATTAGCTTACCTATACTGGTGCTTTAAACTAAATTGTTACACATTCCATTTAATTTATATCTATTTAATTGCTACTATCAAACACATTCCATTTATTATCTTTAACTTACTCCATCTGTCAAGCATTTGTCAAACATTTGTCAAACCTATAATTTATTCGCAGCAAAGAGAGAAACAAAAATTTAAGTCCAAAATCAAAATATTGTGGGATAGTAAAATGCACATCCGCATCCGCAAGTCACAATCCACTAAATCTAAATCTTAAAGAAAGGATTACCTTCACCGTCACCCCCCTAGCTGTCGTCGACTTAGACCCGTGCGGATCTAATTAAGGGCTCAAGGCTAAGACGTCTCGGTCTCTAATGAGTGGTAAGCCACAAATTTTTTCTTTTTGAATAACAGTGAGCCTCAAATTTTTTCTTTTTGGATAACAGTGGGCTACTAATTTGTGCTCTGGTGACTTTTCCCACTCGTTTAAATTTGATGCCAAAATAAACAAGCAACCATTTTTTTTTCCAATTTTTTTCTTTTTTGAAATATTGGCGGCGGCTTTCAAGTACAAAACAAGAAAGTAACGAACCTTCAATATATGGTTCAAATCACAATTATGTATATATATATATATATATATAATGAGGAGGGATCTATTGACAATGCTTATAATAACAATCTTAACAATCAAGATTTTAAAAATTTTGTAATAATTCATAAAAATTTTAAAAATGAAAAAACTTTTATGGATGCATTCTTTAACTTATAGATTAATAGTGTTTTAAATTTCAATCAATTTGAACATCGTTTGATAGTTTATCAAAATTTTATACATTTTTTAACAGTTGAAATTTAACGAGCTTTAAAGAGCTATCAAACGTCACTTAAATTGAATATAATTTGATACATAATCAATCTATAAGTTAAACAATATATCTATAAACTTTTTTCTATTTTTAAGAATTTTTAACTATTTTTACAAATTTTTTAAAATCTTGATTGTCAAGATTGTCATTTTAAGTATTGTCAATGGATCCCTCCTCATATATAATATGGTTTAATTTGCTTTTCCAAGTAAAAACTTCTTATTTCTTTTTTAGTAAACAAGTAAGATATTTTGAAACGCATCACCTAATTGGTTCGTATCTAATAATGCGACTGCCTCCTATTGACATGGGGAGAGGAGTAGGTCCGATGGGCATCGGACCTAGCTCTGTCCGATGAGCTGTTTAGACCATTTGATTCGATCAAAGCGCTTTAACCCATCAAATCCTAATACAAAATTCCTGATCAGATTCAGATTCGATGGTCTAAACAGCTCATCGGACAGAGCTAGGTCCAATGCCCATCAGACCTACTCCTCTCCTATTGACATGACTCCCTCTTTGGCTCTTCATAAAAAAAACAAGTACAAAAAAAAAGAATAAAACGAAAACGAAAAGGAAAAGGGAAGTTCGGATCTAAACTCGTGAAAAGCAGACTTCTACGGTTGAGAAACACTAAAATACTTTGAGATCGGTGTAGTAAACACTGAAGTAGTTTGAGATCGATGTAATAATTGATCCCAACCATCCGATCAGAAAAGCAGGGTCTGCTTTTTTTAATTAAAAGAAAAGCAGCGAATTTGGATCCCGAAAGTTCATGTGAAATTAGGGCTAGCAAAAAAGTTAGTAGCTCGTAGTTCTTAACTCGCTAGTGTTTTGTTCGGTCTGAGCTTGAGTTCGATTTAGCTCGGCTCGATTTTTTATTGATTTGATTCATAATAGCTTAATATAAAGTAATTTGCATATATTTTTAACTATTTTGTCAAACTTGTTTGTAATAGTATACTTATTTTATTATTTAATTAACAAAATATACTTATTTTACTATTGAATTAATAAAGTACCAAAATTTTTAACCATTATTTATTATAAAATTAGTAAAAATATAGATAATCAATTTATATTATTAAATAAGGACAAAATATTATACTTATTTTAGCACTAATTATTTATGGTAATATGAAAAATAAATATAAAATTATATTAATTGAGCTTGTATCTCGATTTGAGTTCAAGCTAGCTTGAGTTCGGTTTAGCTCCACTTCAATTCAATTAAAAGTTCGGTTTAGATCAAATTCAATTCAATTTGATTCGTTTACGGCCTATGCAAAGCACGTGCACACTACCAAAATTAATGTATATCATAATTAACGTTTAGTACCTTATCAATGACACTCGATGGTGGTGAGACCAAATCCGGCAAGAAAGCAGTGAGAAAAACACCGGCAGAGATTTTGTCAGGGAACTCCTCCATTGCCAAGGCTATGTTCATGCCTCCCATGCTATGGCCGACCAGAACCACCTTTTCGCCCACCGGCAAGTCCTTCAGAATATCAAGCAGAGGCTGGGTGTAATCCCTGAAAGTTGGCACCTCAGAAATCTGCCTGGGATCTCTGCCCGACGCCGCCATGTCGGGCACCGTCACGCGATACCCGGCGGATCGCAGCGCTGTGGCCACCTTGTACCAGCACCAGGCACCGTGGCAGGCACCGTGGACGAGTATTATGTGCTTGGAATTGTTGTTCTCCATCCTGAAAAATCAGAAGTGTTTTATGTGTGTTTTTAGGCTTATGTAGGTACGAGCTATATAGATACAGTAGAGTGGGCAAATGGCCTAGTAGATCAAGGGGTAACTAACTATAATGACTTTCAAGAGATTATGGGTTCAATCCTCTATGGGCACAAAATAAAAAGTTTCAATAAAACTGGTAGAGTATTCCACTTTCTTCAAAAAAAAAAAAAAAATATATATATATATATAGTAGAGTGGAACTTTTTTTTTTTTTTTTTTTTTTTTTAACAATGACTTGTGCTGCTAAGATGCCCAAATTAATGGAATTTGACTGTTTGTATGGTCCCTGGGTGAATAGTTAGTAATGCAAGTTATTTAAGATGAATTCGGATCCTCTCAGTTAACTCAATTTTTGGGTTAGTCTCAATCCACTGTTCAAATAAATCAAGGGTCCTGATTAATTAGCACTTTCGCTCCCAAACATGCTTCCTTCCTCTCCCAACACCAAAAGGTCCAAAACCAGAGTATCAGCCACGTCATCTGCCACCAACCCAACCCTCGTGTCATCCCCACCTCAGCAGCGCCCTCAACGCAACCTCAACGCAACCTCCTGCCGCAGCAGCACCAACACGGCGCCCGACTCCATCGCCAGCCTCCTAAATTGGGCACTAGACTTGACGCACCTGTAAAAGCTCGACAGCGTGCACGGGCTCGGGATGAGCAGAATCAGATTGAGAGGAGAGGAGGAAGAGGAGGACACACCGCAGGGCTGCTGCTGGCTCGACGGCAGCGGCAAGGGGGAAGTGGGGGAATTCGACTGGATGAGGTGGCGGAGAGCGTGGTTGGGGATGAGCGTCGGGGAAGGGGGCAGTGGGAGGTTGGTGACCGGGTAGGTGTGGTTGCCCATGTCCAGCCACCGCTGAATCGACGCCCGGTCGAACGTGTGCCCAGACGTCAGGATAACCGAGTTTGTCATCACCTCCAGCAATATCGGACACTAGAAGTCGTCCAACAATTCCACCTCCATAGGTCCGATCATTTCCATTATTGGCGGGACTGATTTGACACAGAAAAGGAAAGCAATTTTGTTGATTTTGTTGTGTAAAGCATAGAGGAAGCAATGCAGCATCGGTCAGCATCTTTGGGCAGGAAGCAAGTTTGGGAGAGAGAGTGCTAATTAATCAAGACCCTTGATTTATTTCAACGGTAGATTGAGACTAACCCAAAAATTGGGTTAACTGAGAGAATCCGGATTCGTTTAAGATTCCTGATCAAATTTTGTTACTCATCAGTTATATATCAGCAACCGGTTTGGTTTCAATGAAATACTATTTTGGAGTATCCAAATTATGTATACTAATGATTAAACTTGGATTGCTAAATTCTCAATCATCATTTAAAAATTAGATTTCCAAAAGTTACTCTAAAGAAAGTTTGAATATCTAAGAATAGAATTAGTAGTCTGATAATCCATACTCCAGAAAGAGGGATGGATTTCTAGGCATTTTAGGCATGCCACATCAGCAAAGATATTTTTCTTATTACATGATTTAATTAATAGTATGCTGAGATCGTGGTGGTTTAATTAGGTACGTTATGCTAATGTGATTAATTAGGCAGCATATATGCAAAGGTAATTAATTCAATTAGGCGTCATGAGGAGGTGCTTTAATTTGAAGTAGACCGGTACCCACGTAGAGAATCAATCAATTATACAATTAATACAATAAATTCTTTATTTTATTTTATTTTTGTCATTTCTTTTCTTTGTTCTTAATCGAGGAATCTATATCTATCTTTACACTAGAAAAAGATAAGTTTCATTTTCATGTTAGCCACGCCACATTATAAAATATTAAAAACTTCTTATTTCCTTATTTCTCTTTAATTTGCTTTTAAGAGAGACGGGGAAAGTAATCAAACCGCTATATACATTTATTTACCACCCATCAGTTGCTATCTTTTCAGCTCTCCTATGATAGCTGAGAATTTAGAAGGTTGCTCTTTCCATTATATATAAATATTATGTACTGTTTAGAAATCTTCATCTCACAATTGCAGTTCCTTATGTGCATTTGCTTGTGAGTAATGACCTTATCTTTGAGGTGACTACATTATGTAGTCAATCTTTCTTAATTTGCCAACTTCGAACAAGGTACATATATATTGTGTTTACTTAAAAAAATTACAGGTTGTTACCATATTTTATTATATTTTTTATTATCAAAAGATCATATTACATGCAGTCAGTCGCATATATATTATGGTTGTACGTTATTTTTAGATTGATCAATAACATTTTTTTTATCATTAGTCATTACAACCATTTCGTGATTGAATATTCTAATTATAACAGGTTTACTAATTGTAAGTTGTGTTTCTGTATTTTTTTTTTATAGAGTTTCTTAGAGTTAATGTAATGGTTTATTCTCGAATCTCAGTCATCATCGTTTGTTAATTTTGGTTCTACTTTCTTTTTTTTTTTTTTTTTTATCTTCGTGGGATTCATTTTCATTATGTAATTGTGGATCTTTTACTCATAACACGCATGTACTTTTTCTTTGTACTGTTACACAATATTAGATAAGTTGAACGGCTTTATTTAAAACTAAAAATTAAATACTTCGGATTTTGTTTGTTTAATTCAGTTTCTTTAGTTTGATACTTTGATTTCATATATATACAGTTTTTTAAAACTTGCTAGCTTTATTCTCAAACTACTTAACAAACATGGCTATAAAGTTCTTACAAAATAAAATAAATAATCACAAGAAGTCGACAACATATGCAAATAATTCAACAGATTTATAATAGTAAAAGTACTATCTAATTACTTATGCATTATTTATTGTCGTTACAAAATACAGTACAAATTTTCAAGTATTTGTTCGTATCTGGGGCGAAGCCCAGGTCACAGCCCTAGTAGAAAATAATTTAAGAGGAGGGTCTATTGAGAACGTTTATCATGAAACACTGCTGACAATACCCCCTAGCTCATCAAGCATATGGCAAACATGTTTTATTGCTGCTCTTTGGAATATCCGGAAGGAAAGGAACGATAGGGTGTTCAGGAATGAATCGATACCGTCTTTTCTTCTGGCTAACAAGACCTTTGATGATGTGAGGATGTTCAATCGATATTGCTGATTACAGGAACGAAGAGCTCTTGGAAGAAGGCCTTTTAGTTTTTTTCAGTTTTTCATTTTGTTTCTTGCATTGTTATTTAGCTTCTATGTACTTTTACTTTATATGTTGATAGCTGCTATCAATCTTTCGAAAAAAGATAATCTTGACAATGAGACTTTTCAAAAGTTAAAAGAAAAAAAGTTAAAATCTTAAAAATGAAAAAAAATTATAGAGATATTATTTAATTTATGGTTTGATAGTGTTTCAAATTTCAATCAATTTGAACATTGTTTGATGACTTATCAAAATTTTATATATACTTTTTAACGGTTGTAATTTAATTGCCTCTGAAAAGCTATTAAGAATCGCTTAAATTGAATATAATCGGTAACATAATCAATTTATAAGTTAAACAATAATTCCATAAAAGTTTTTCTATTTTTCAAAAAAAATTTGATAAACTCAAATATTTATATTATAAAGATTGTCAAGTTATATAAACATGCACGATGGATCCTCGTCGAAATTGAATTTGAGTGAGCTTCGTAGATAAAAAGAAAACGTTGTCCAATATAAAAACCCCATGAAGAATCAGCCTTTAGTCTAGTGGTTAAGGCAACGCTCGATCTCCATGTGGGAGGTTACGAATTCGAAATCCGGATACAAATCTTTTATAGACATTTAAATTTGACATTTAAATTTGAGTGACTTGACTTGATCTTTTATCTCAAAAAAAATATAAAAAAACCCCCGTGACCCTATCCATTGCATTTATAAATATCTTACGCACATACATATGCGTGATAACGCAAGCAATTCAAGAAATATGGACTAAATAACAATAACATGACATACATGGATAATAATTTAATATTTTAAATATAAACCTCTCGAGTCCGTACGTACTTGCTATGATTCTTGAGTGCGATGAATGAGTCTTGCGTTTGTATCTAGGACCGTTGGCTAATATACTTATCTATCGTATTTCAATTAATATATATTGTTTCTCGAGTAAAACTACGGTGCTCGTAAGCTCACGGAGGTCTTACGTGAGTTTAACGCAAAAAATATATCAAATTATATCCAAATTTTGATTTATATGACTCAATAAATTCTTTATATCAAAATCTTATAGCATGCAATTTTTTTTCCATTTTTAAAGATTTTTAAGTATTTATTTCGGATTTTTTAATCGTAACTATACAAGATTAATAAAATAATTAATGTTTCACCTGTAACTTTTAAAAAATCTGAAATAAATGCTTAAAAATCTCTAAAAATGAAAAATTTTTGCATGACACATGATTTTGATATAAAGAATTTACTGAGCCATATAAATCAAAATTTAGATATGATTTGATATGTTTTTGGTGTTAAGCTCATGGGAGGCCTCCGTGAGCTTAAGAGCTATAATACATATACAGTAGCGGAGCTTCAGCTCTAACCAGGGGGGGCCAGCCAATAGCAAAGTAAGTTGCACTTCTTTGGAAAAATAACTCAATTCACAAAACGCTACATAAAACTCACCACACAAAATCAATAGTAGTACTTTGGTGACCTTCAGTCAGTGTAGCACAGAGATACATTGGTTTTTGATACAAAAAAGGATGAAAGAGAGTGGATATTTGCTTTTTGTTTGTGAGAACCGGTAAGAGTTAACAACATTTAAAAATGGAAAATAAATGTGTGTGTGTGTGGGGGGGGGGGGGGGGGGGGGGGGGGGGGGGGGGGGGGGGGGCAATCTCAATAAAATGATTGGTGAGAACCAAATTTACATTGAAAATTTATACCAATTGCTAAGTTAAGGGGGGCAGAGCCCGATCCAAATGCATGAAGCTCCGCCACTGTATATATATCTTTCCGCTTAACAGATATCCTAAAAATATACATTACTATTTCCGATTTATACCGATTAATAGATATATAATTATGCAAGTACATGGATATATATAAACTAGCAGCGTACCCGCGCGATGCGGCGAACAACTTTTATATATATTATGTAATTTCTATTTTCATTCAAATGAACAATATAATGATCTCACAAAAAATATATTACTTTATATAATGCGAATTGCAGAGAGAGAGTATTATGAAAATTTGATATTTGTATTATCTAACCATTTTTCATGAGACCGCCTGGAGATATCTGTATTACTTATATTTAGGTGTTTTTTAAAATAGAGAGATATTTGGATCCAAAATAGATATCCATATTTGAAAATGTCAATATCCAAAATTGATATCCAAAATAAGATTAATTATGGAGCATGGATATCCAACCGTTGATTTGATATCAGATTCATCATGCACCGCAGATCTAACGGCAACTTACAACTGGACCCTCCATTGCAGTCTCATCTAACCATTTTTCGTGAGACCGCAATGGAGATCTCCATTCCTTGCGTGCTTTTTAATATAGAGAGATTTGCATATAGAAAAAATATATGAGCATGAGAGTGAGCAAAAATAAAAATCAACCATTCATATTTCTCTTTTTTTGGTCTCATTTTTTCAATATCGATTGGACTGTCCAAACACCGATTTGAAGATCCTCCGATCGGATATGAATAGCAGGGGATTGAAATTAGTCCCTACGAACAATTTTTATTTTTTTATTTTTTTTTTATCATTCCTACGAACGAACTTGTACCAACCACCTGGATCGGGATCACCTGCTTTTCTTGATCCGATAGTTATTCGACGGTTGAGAAACACCGAATTACCTTGAGATTGGTGCAACAAACACCGAAGTGTTTTAAAATCTGTATGGCAATAGATCCCAACCACCTATAAATGCCGTCCGATTGGAAAAGCAGTCTCTGCTTTCTTCTGATCCCAACCACCTATAAATGCCGTATTTTTTAAATATCAGGTGGTGCCACCGAATATCAATATACACAATTAATTGCATTATTGAATGGTTCCTGTAATTATCTGATCAGTGGAATAATTAATTAATCATTAATGATCAGCCATATTTACTATTTAGGTATGAACTGCCAAATTGTGCCTGCAATTGTTCGGAACATGTTATGTTAATTAGGAGCATCCTACCATATAAGCATATACTTGCATTTGCATAAGAAGGCTAGCCAATAATAGATTGTCATCTATTCATATTCTGCTTATACAATAATTACAATTGATAAAAATTTCCTTCAAATTGTGCCTATTTAATGTGAAATAATTAGTAGGAAACAAGATGAGCTGTTGCGAGAGATTAATAGATTATTACTTTGTAATTATTGTGTAAGGACTAAGGACACTCCAACTAAATGTCAACTTTAATTTTATTGGTTAGCCCGTACCATGTTTACATGTATACAGTATACTCTTTGGGATTTCACATCCTTTAACATATGACACGTGCCATGCCACACATGGACCGTTGGATCTCCTCGTGATTCGTGCAGGTCTGCAAGATGATCCAACAGTCCATGTGTGGTATGTCACCATGCCATATGTTAGAGGATAAGCACTCGCACATTGGGGGTGTCTCTTACATAGAATTCTCCGCTATCGTTCTTCGTTGCATTGGATGTAGACGGACGAGAGACCTTTACTCAGAGCATTTTGTTTTTTGAAGTAGAGTGGGTGAAAATGTTTTCACCAGGAAACATGTAGGGGTGTTCAATCGGTCGGTTCGGTTCAAGCCGAAATAATTTTATGCAACCAAATTAAACTGAAATTTGTCAAAGTACCAACCAATCTAATCTTTTTTAAAATGTCATCCGAATAAACCGATAACCGAATCAACCAAAATTTTGTTCGGTTTATCCGATTAAACCGAACTTACACTTGTTCACGGGTAACAAAAAATATTGTGTTACCAAATAATGATAAAATAGACATATAATTTTGAAAAACAAAACAAAAGAGCAAATAAAACTTACAAAAGAAAGAATATTGAACAATTATATATAACCATCATTTATATCAAATAAAATATATTTATTTAGTATATTTTAGACTATTCAGTTTATTCGGTTTATCCGATTTACCAAAACACAAACCGAACCAAACAACAATAACCAAATAAGATAAAATTTTCAACCGAACCAAAATTTTAAACCGAAATATCCGAACCGAATAGTCCAAAATTTCACGGTTCGGTTAAAATCCGAATAAACCGATCCGTTTGAACACCCCTAGAAACAGGCGGTAGCTTAGTTGAGTAGGAGATGAACCCTAAAACTATTGTTTATTCAAAGATCGAGAGTTCGACACTCGTCTACGTACAAAACTTTACCGCTGCTGTAAAGAATTTAAAAAGAAAAAAAAAATTCCACCATTTGCTATAGGGTCATACATAAGTCCACGTATCGATATTCGATATTGATATAAAATTTGAGATAATCATTACATACTTCAATATATGTGTTATTTGTAATATTTGTGGACATGTGAACAAAATTAGAAATTTCTTTTCTAATATTGATTGGAGGCGGACAATGTATTTCCTCATCCAAAGAAATTGTAAATTGCCTCTTAACCCAATAGTTTAGTAGTTTACACAGGACAAAAGTATTGACTTGTAGAATTTGGAATGAGCAAAATGGTAATAATTACCGTATCTTTTTTTTTTTTTTTTGGTGGCATCCGCATCTTCCATATATTTAATGTAGGAGTTGAATTGTATGATGATAATATCACTATCTACAAAAGCCACGCTAGACAAGCCAAAATTAAAGATAAGGTTGCCAAATCCTTTCCTTTATTTTTTTGTTTTCCAATAGTAAAAAGTCCACGCTTTGCTTTGGGCTGAAATTGTTATTTCTTATAATAAACTTTTAAGATAATATGTAATGAGCTTTAAATTGAGATAATTTATATGAGCATCAAGTTTTAATGGGCTGAGAATGTCAACGGGCATTAACGTACGTCAACGGTGATGATCAATCTTAAACAATCAACGGCTAAGATTTATTCGTTGGGGAAAATAGACCTTTGATGTCAAAAAATCCAATATATTTTTATTAGGATTTAGGAGTAATGATAATGATAAATGCTGAATTCTTCAGCCCTGGACATCAGTAAAATTATCAAGCAAGCTAGTACTCCTGTATATATGCTCATGCAAATTAAGATAAGGAAGCAAAATACAGGAGACAGTCAGAGAGCTCTCTGGGAGCTGACAACATGGGTGTATGATCAGCCCTTTCTATGGTTCTGATCTCTTTGACCTGCTTGTTCTGAATCATCCAATGCTGGTACTCTGGTGTGATTGCCAAATCTTGATTGCACACAACATAGAACGTATCTACTGATCCATATTTGTTTTGTGAGAATGGGGGCAGGGTCTGCAAATCCTCCATGAACAATGATGTTGGCCTGCCAAGACTCATTGCCAATGTGATATCCTGTAAAGTATATGTTATGTATAGTTGAAATTTTGCTTGCTAAAGGAAAGAAGTAAAGAACTTAATTGGGTATTAAAAGAAAGAGAGTTGATAACTGCACCTCTTAAAAAAATCTCTTAACCGTACCCCCAATACATTTTTAGTTAAAAATTATTTTTTAAATACAACAATTCACTTTTACCGATTGCAATTCACATCCTCAATCGAACAAAATACTCATATATATACAATAGAAAGACCAAGAATAAAAAAAAAATTTACTCAAAATTTATGAGAGTGTGAGAAAGAAAAAAAAAATATTACCAATTTAGTTTGGGGGATGAATAAGGGAGATAGTTAAGAGGGCAAAGATAATTTCTCTAAAAGAAATTATGTAGCACTTAAAATTCAACAATTTTCTATAAAAATTGTATTCGAGGTACCAACTTTCAATCCAACTATTTATGAAGCAGCAAAAATGGTTTACACTGTTTGAACAATTGACAGTGATAAAATTGGCACATGTCCAATTAATACCCACTAATACAAAAGAAGAGTACTTTTAGTGTCATATCTACGTTTGCACTAGAGACAAATCAGTACCAATAACTTGATTTTTCAATTTTGGAATATATTACAAGTCCAACTCCAACAGCGATACCAGGAATAAATGATGCTTTCACAAACAATTATTGATAAGTTATTCTTATCCAGAATGAAAATCAATTCAGACCACTGTAACAGTGATACAGTACAATTAATTAGCTTATTAGCAGTAAATCAATTGGAGAGTATTGTAATACCTCAGGTGAGCAGAGTTGGCACAGCACGGATTGCACGAACTGAGGCCCGTACGATAAAGATGCGACGATCTTATCCCCGACTTGATACGATTTGAACTCGGTATCCATCCATGATGATATTTTACCTTCCTGGACAGACTGCAGATGTTCTTGTTAATTAAATTTCCGATTTAACGGATTAAAAGGTTAATATATGTTGAAGAAAATGATTAACACCTTCTCGAGAACATGTGATGCCTTCGAGGTACAGTCGGGCATAAGCGCCGTCACGAATACTGCAGCCGATACCTTGTCAGGGAACTCCTCCATGGCCAGTGCTATGTTCATGCCTCCCAAACTGTGACCAACCAGCACGACCTTTTCTCCGGGAGGAAGTGAGGCCATGATATCCAGCACAGGTTGAGTGTATTCTCTAAACGTATGTACTTCGGTCAGTTTTCGCTCGTTTACACCGGAGGCAGACATGTCAGGAACCGTGACATGGTGACCGGCGGATCGCAATGCGGTCGCCACTTTGTACCAGCACCAAGCTCCGCTGCCAGCACCATGGACAAGTATTATGTGCCGTTTCGAAGCTGCTCTGTTGCCCTCTTCCATTGTAATAAGCCTCTTGAGTTAATTAACTACCTACCTTTCCTTGATCAGTTGATTCAGACTTGAGACAGGAATTAAGTACCATACAATCAGATGTGTGTATATATAAACGGATCAGTAAATTTCAGCTGTTGACAGTCAGGAGTACTGTCAAGCAGTTGCCGAAAAGGAAAAAACAAAAAGGAAAAAACAAAATCTCCCACTAAATTGAAATTTCGTTGGGACATCCGTCTCGATCTCGAACAGTTTGAAGCCGACCCAAAATTGGAACCTGAAGTCTTGCATTCTGAGTTTCTGACGCAGGTCATGACGCACAAGTTAAGATCAGTCCGTATTTCATGATCCGCCACAGTAATGAATTTTGATAGTGTCAATTTTAGGCCCAATTTGTAAAAGCCCATTAAACCTTTACTGGTCTTTGAATTTTGAAAGTGTTAACTTTAGGCTCAATTTGCAAAAGCCAATCATTATATTGGGTTTTGAATTTTAATACTATTAACTTTAGACCCAATTTGAAAAGGCCCATTAACCTTTGTATTGGGCCTTGAATTTTGATATCGTTCTTTAAGCCCAATTTGCCAAAGCCCACTAATCCTTGTATTGGGCTTTGAATTTTGATAGCGTTAACTTTAGGCCCAATTAGAAAAAGCCCATTAACCTTTGTATTGGGCTTTGAATTTCGATAGTGTTAACTTTAGGCCCAATTTACCAAAACCTTTAACCTTCGTATTGGGCCTTGAAACTCTGATAGTGTAAAATTGAGGCCCAATATCTAAAAAGCCCATTAACCTTTCTATTGGGCTTTGAATGTTAATAGTGTTTTTAGGCCCAATTTGCGAGCCCTGTTGACCCGAAGCGTTTACTCCGCGAGTCATTCCTTCCTTCCTTCCTTCCTTCCTGAAACAAACAAAGACGAGAAAAACTCCAAAACCTTCGATCTGAATATCTGATCTCCATTTTCCTCAGAAACCCTAACCCTTGCTATCCGTTGACGATCGATCGATCTCCGATCCAGCAATGGCGAAGGCGCCATGCATCGGTCTCACTCCATTCCTTCTCCTCCTCCTCCTCACGATATCCGCCACCACGTCCGCGTTGTCGCCGTCGTCGGAGGATCTGGTGGCCGAGCTCGAGTCTCTCCGATCAAGCTCCGCCTCCGGTGTGATCCACCTCAACGACGCCGCCGTCTCGCGGTTCCTCTCCGCGGCCGCGACCCCCCGCGCTTACTCCATCCTGATCTTCTTCGATGCGTCCCAGCTCAGATCCAAGCCCGAGCTGCATCTGCGCGAGCTCAGATCGGAGTTCGGTCTCCTCTCGGAGTCCTTCTCCAGGCACAACCCTGATTCCTCCAGCCTCTTCTTCGCCGACATCGAGTTCTTGGAATCCCAGGCCTCCTTTGCGCAGTTCGGGGTCAATTCGCTTCCCCATATCAGGCTGGTGGGGCCGAGCCACCGTTCGCTGAAGGATTCTGAGCAGATGGATCAGAGCTACTTCTCCCGGCTCGCGGAGTCCATGTCGGAGTTTGTTGAGTCACGAACGGGGTTGGAGGTCGGCCCCATCATACGTCCCCCGCCGCTGTCCCGATCCCAAATCATCGCTCTTGGGGTTATAGTTCTCATCTCTTTGCCCTTTATGATAAAGAAAGTGATTCAGGGGGAAACCCTGTTGCACGATCCCAAAATCTGGATGGGGTCAGCAGTGTTTGTGTACTACTTCAGTGTGTCCGGTACAATGCATGGGATTATCCGAGGGTCGCCTCTGTTTATGAGGGACAGGAACGATCCCGAAAGGCTTATCTTTTTCTACGAAGGGTCGGGAATGCAGCTCGGTGCCGAAGGGTTTGCGGTTGGGTCCCTGTACATCATTGTTGGACTCATGATTGCCATTGTAACACATGGATTGGTAAAGGTCCAGAGCGTGAGGACTCAGAGGATGTTCATGTTGTTTGCCATGGTGGTCGGGTTTTGGGCCGTCAAGAAGGTCATTTATTTGGATAATTGGAAGACTGGGTATGCGATCCATGCCTTCTGGCCGAACAGTTGGCGGTGAGTGATGTTATGGAGGTTAATTTAGCACTTTTTCTATGCTTATGAAGTATCTTCTGATAAGGAACTTTGAATTTTGTAGCTTAAATTTAGCTTCACATTTACATTGTTGGACATCTTATTGGTATTATTATTCATAGTGAAGTGTTTGACAGTACATTTGAATTTAATATCTTTTGTTGGGTTTTTATAATGCTTATGAGTTATGAAAGTTACTGATGCCATACGAAAGCATGCTCTTTGTTCATATTATAACTGCTACTCAGAATAGATACAAGCTGATTGAAATAAAGAAGATGCAAGTTTATGGAGACATCAAAACCCTCTTAGAGTGCATAAATATAAATCAGATTTTATGTCAGTTTATCTAAAAAATACTGTTTGGACAAATCTGAGTAACTGAAATTCCTATGAGGCAACTCCCTGTAAGGCATGTTCACTATACAACTGTTGGGACTTTTTTGTCCGAAGCTCTGAACAGATGTCCGAAGAATAGGATAATTTCACACAACTGTATCCACTGTAATCAGATGCTTGAACCATGTTTTGGATGAAGTGTATACTAACTTATACCAACCACGAAAGATGAATGGTAGGTATACAATATACTAATATAGAGAGGTGTAGTTCCAAACCTGCATTGTATTATGATCATGCCTTAATCAGCATCCCTACCAGAATATCCTGAAGTTGATAAGTCAATGTCTCATGCCAGTTCTAGTCTGTACATGCAATCCTACCCTAACCTCTGGCTGCCTTCTGCCAACAGATATGAACTCCTTTGAACTATTTTTTCCAGGAATTACATGCTTAGACACTTTAACTTTTGCATGATCGGATTAGCAAGCTATTCTCATGCCTGTTCCAGTCTCGTGCCAGTTCCAGTTAGTTAGAGTTATGTTTATGGTTGCTCTTTTTGCGGATGTCTTATGAGGTTAAAATTGGAACTGTGCACATGTGCAGCAGGAGAAGTGTCAGGATAAAAAAATGGGAGTGAGACCTAGTGTCCATATATGGACCGTCCATAGTACTTACAAGAGAGTGAGACAGTGGGTCCCACCACGTGACTCTTGTGAGTGCTATGGACGATCCATATATGGACACAAGGTATTTCTCAAAAAATGGCTTCCTTGTACACATGTTACACGAACTGTTCGCTTTGAAATTTTATCTTCTTTCATCACGGGAGGACTCGTTTCGGCATTTCGCTTTCATGAGTCATGACAGATAATAAACTGATTAATATATAGTGTTTTGAGGAACGGGAGACGTCACGGGACAAAAATGAAGTAAACAATAATAATGATAGTAACAAGCAATTTTCATTCAAGTGCCCAAATTAAAATGATTTGAGCATATAATCATTATCTCCCTGTTCAGAAAAAAATGGGGAATGAGAACAGCAGGTCTACCTCTTTCCGTATGGGGAGATGCAGGTTAAGTTCTGAATATAACACATGAAGGGCAGTATATGCTAGAGTTATTTGGCTATTTGAAAAAAATGTGGAACAATTAAAACGGCAATGCTCTTTAGCATTTGTATCTCATTTTCTTAAACAAAATTTTCAACTCTAGTTGTGTCAAATAAATTGTATTCAATAGAAAACTTCCCTCCACACCTTTTATTTATTAATTACTAAATCATCCACATAGTTTAAAAAATTAGACGTGTAGCACATGTTATCCTCTCAAGGACTCCACGTGTTCTATTTTTGATGCAAGACAAGACGACATCAACAAGTTTCAAGTTTTGGAGGTGGATTAGGTGTTTCAAGACGGAATCATATCACCTGTTATCCTACCTTAGGTAGGATAACAGGACCCTATTATTCTAATCTTGACCGTCGGATCAAAATGAACGGATCAACTTCGTTCAAAAACTGTACCTTTCTATCAATCAGAACCCTTCATTTTGATTTGACGGTTCAGATTGGGATAATAGGGTCCTGTTATCCCTTGGAATAACAGCAGATACGGACTCGTTTGAAGACATCAACTCGCCAATTTGGCATTGTTTTGGGTTTATATCCCTTTCATGAACTAATTATACAGAGCACCATCTTTATTTCAGAGTAATACCTACCGTTCATAGCGTTTATAGGTTACTTTTCGGAATGTATTTGTTACATTTCGGGACATATCTGTTACATTTTGTATACATCTGTGGATGTATGGATGATTTTTACATTTCGGAACATATCTGTTAAATTCTGTATACATCTGTGGATGTATGGATGGTTTTTCAATGGACGCAAGATGTTTCTCATCCATGTATAACTGCTCCTATAACATATTAACCCCCCGAGTGAGCTACTTCATAATATGTGTGTCATTGTTTCCTGTATAATTCTCTCTTGAGAACTAATCAAGTCATCTTACTTTGTCATGAGATCAAAGCTATCTGAATCCTTGCTTGTTTGCTGCAAGCTCTACATCTCCGAAGGGCGCAACTCATCCGTCATCGAGGCGATCGACAGAGCAGCGAAGAGCCACAATGTCGTCATCATCAACAGGTGCGTGGACGAGATATACAACCGGACGAACTACACGCTCGTGGCGCACTCCAGCACAGATTCTCTGCTTGACACCATTCACTTGCAGAATGCTGTTGTAGCTATGATCAAAACCGCGTTCGACATGATCGACCTGCGATCGCACGAAGGAACTCATCCGAGGCTTGGAGTTGTAGACCACATTGTCTTCCATCCTTTGGGAGTGACCGCACTGGATAAGGTTGCTGAGCTGTGTAAATCCATTGCTGCCAACATTGGCCGTCTGTTGAAAGGTCATTTTCTTGTCCTGTTTTATAATTTCTTTTAGGAGTTGAGCTATCGTACCATTAATAAACAGTAGAAATTGTATTGTATTACTGGCGCATATCTTCAATTTTAAATATTAATAGTCGATCCAAACCGTTCATTATGATCTTCATGTACAATTTTACTTGTAAACCAAATTTTATATTTCTTAGAATTTCTTTTTCTATTTTTTAAGATATTTTAAAATGCTACTTGCTTAAAACATTATGAGCCATCCAAATAAGTGACATTTCAACTATGCTGTTTAGTTCTTAGCAAACATAAATTCATGTGAATTTCAAAATTGGTTGTAAATACTGGATTTTTCTGAATGCAGTTCCGATCTATCTGTACGGAGCGGCGCATCCGGAAGGCCGGATGCTCGATTCCATTCGAAGGGAGCTGAGCTACTTCTTGGCCAATTCCGAAGAAGGGCACAGTTGGATCGGAGATCTCAACACCGACATTTCGTTGATACAACCTGACGAAGGCCCGACCGAGATTGACCCATCGAAAGGACTCATAACCATAGGAGCATCGACATGGGTTGGCACCTGCAACGTCCCGATACACACGGGGGACGTCGAGCTTGTGAAACACGTTGCAAGAAGCATTAGCGAGAAGGGCGGCGGTCTTCCGTCGGTTCAAGCGATTGGAGTGGCGCACGGCGAGGGGAATTGTGAGGTCGCCTGTTATCTGCTTGATCTGGAGAGTGTTGGAGCCTGTCAAGTGCAGGCGGAGGTCGAGCGAGTCTGCTCGGAGTTGGATTTGAGCGTCGGAAAGGTGTATTTGACGGATTTTTTGCCGGCAGAGATCCCGAATTTGTATGCCAAAGCTATTGAAAATTGCTTTGCATCCAAAATTTGAAGAATTGTTCTTCATCATGAACAATGTGTTCATTGTAAATTTGTAATAAGCTAGTACTGCAACATGGGTAAAATTCTGTTTAAATCTGTTACTCATGTAGTGCTGATTTCAGATGAAACATTCCCAAATGTTGGTATAATTTTTTTTTTCTCAAAATTTTGAGTTTAATTTAAAGCTGTATATTGAAAATTAATAATAAATCGATATTGATCCTTACCTCATGCTTAATCCCCTAAGAAAAAAAAAAAATATATATTCAGAGGAAAAAAAAAAAAAAACTATATTCAGATTGCCACCAGAAACTTCAGTTATTATATTGGCATCCAGTAAACTTATGTTTAATGTTCCCCATATTTTATATTGGGTTTTCCGTTAGGTTTCTCCACAATTTGTATATAGTAATTAAGCTGAACTGCTGAAGAGAAATTAATATGCATATACCATGGAACTGGAAATTCAGAATAGAGCCAGATTATGTTAACTAAAGAAGTCTGAAATATACACAATCTCACTGTAATATTTTCTCGTGATAATCAACTTCATTCAATTCTCATATAGTTAGTTTTTATTAAAAAAAATTCATATAGTTAGTTATATAAATGCTTGACCCTCCTATTTATCCCAAAAAAAACTTATACAATGGTTACTTTTTCTTCTTATTAATTTATAGTTTTTTTTTTTGGGATATAAATTACTCTATGATCCTTCATATACTCGATTGCATGATTAATAATTAACATCGAAAAACAAAATAATTTATATTTTTAATTAATGTAATAGAAAATGCGTCACCATTAGAAAACGATTGCCATCTGCCTAATTGTTTTTTTTCCCCCTTCACACGTATATTTTCTGTATATGTGGCTACAATTATAATCTATTAAACAAAACTTATCTATCCATTTATTAAACTTTATCATAATAGCAAAGTCAAAAGAAACATTTCTTTCTTATTTCATTTCATAATTAACTATATTAATATTCCCCAATAATTAGCGGCTTAATCAAAAGAATATAATTAAAATAGGGTCAAAATCGTATCAAAATAATATTAATGTTTATATTTTAGTCCATAGAAATCCAAATAACCATATAGCTCTTGCCATGCTTTCTCTAATTTTTTTTTTGAGATAAAAGATGAGAGTCAAGCCACTCAAAATTAAATGTCTATACTCTATAATAAAAGACCCTTATCCGATTTCGAACATGCGACCTCCCACACAGAGAGTTTGACCTTAGCTACTAAACCAAATGCTGGTTCTTCATGCCTTCTCAAAATTATCTAATTCTCGCCAGAACAATAAAAAATGTTTGGACAGCCAAGTCAGATTTACGTAATGCAGACCAGAAGTTTTCTTATCATTTATCAAAAATATAATCTCAAACTTCCAGAAAAACACCCCCTGATGCACTTTCAGAAAGGATTAGATAATTAATTGATTGACAATAATAGGTAAAGGGATAACTTTATATATATATCTCTGTATAATTAATATAGTTAATTACGTACAAGTTTAGCACCATTATTTCATAATGGTTAACGAGCATGGGGTCCATATAATGCGCAACATTTTTCTTTCTCTTTCGTATCTAAGAAAATGATATTTTGGTTCCAGATGAGATAAATTTTGTCCTTGATGTGATGGTTTGCAATAAAACTATTGGGGAAGTTGAGGATTCAATGTATATAAATTGATAAAATTGATAAACATACAAGTCATCATACAATAAATAATTCATGGATGTGATATTTTGGCCTAAGTTACGTCAACTTTTGTCTTTGCTACAATAAATAAAAGAAGAGTACACCAAGAAAAAAATTAGTGTTTGAGGGCGTCCCATGTTTGGTAAAAAAAACAGTGGTAAAAAATAAGTGATAAAGTTGTAGCTACTGGAGTATACCTTTTTATTTCTTTTCAATATTTAAGTTCTAAAATTTTTACCGAGAAAATTTTGTGCAGTATAGCAAAACTTAATAAGACCGTCGAAGGAGAAATTTAGTGTAAATTGGTACATATGTTACTAACAAATTTTTATTTTTCTAACTCTGTAAGCTGTAATAGAAGATCACTAAGTATTTGTAATCATGTAAATTGACAGGTTTATAAAATTTCGGAGCTTAGAATCAATCTCCTGAATTAAAAAAAAAAAAATGTAAACCAACAAATAAAAAAAGTCATTCACACTAAATAATAAATCAATATCAATATACTAAAACAGATGTTTAGTTTAGAAGCTCGCATAATTGATAATTGATAATTGATAATTGATAATTGATAATTGCATTTATTTCATTCCTTTTTTTATTTTTTTTTTGCATTTTGTAAGGATTTTAACAAGTTTCCATCCAGATGCAGTTGATAAGTAGGCATAGCGAGCAGTTTTCCCAAAGGTGAAGTGCAACTATAAAAGGATGTTTAATTTGGGCTAAATCTCAGAAAGAAGAACAAGGTTTTCAATGGGCCAATTTTCTGCTTAACAGGCTACAATTTGTAACAAATTCTTCATTCAAAAGCAGAGTTCAAGAAAAATAGAATCTAAATTGTAAATTTATAATTATAGAACCGGTACTGGTTCACTGGTACCAGATGTAAGAAAGCTCTTTGCTTTAACAAAACTGGATTAAATGCTTAATTAGGTATGTTAATTTAGAAATTTCATATATATGTTAAATTGTAAGTTCATAATTATAGAACCGGTACTAGTTCACTGGTACCAGATGTAAGAAAGCTCTTTGCTTTAACGAAACAGGATTAAATGCTTAATTAGGTATGTTAATTTAGAAAGTTCATATATGTGTTGCTTTAATTTATGCATGCATGATCATCTTAATTTTCAGCGATAAATAATAAATATCCCGAATTGATCACCTAAAGGATATTGGTGAAAAATAAACAACAAATTTTTGTTAAATATACCTAGAAATCAAATTCTAATTAGTTAAGAACCAAATTAAGAGAAGAACCAGCCTTTGGTCTAGTGGCTAAGAGCAACGCTCTCCGTGTAAGAGGTCACGGGTTCGAAACCCAAATGGGCAGTCTTTCATAAACATTTAAATTTGAGTGGCTTAACCCTCATTTTATCTTAAAAAAAAAACCAAATTAAGAGCACAGAGCATGATTCATTATATATTTAACACATGATGCATTCTTACAAAGCGCCCTTCCTTTTTTTTTTTTTTAAGTCAAACACGATAGTGTGTGACCATTATTTTATTTTTACCATTTTGCACACCATATTCAGTTATTCACACACAAAAGACCCCAATTTTTTAATGTCAGTAAGTTATTGCCCCCCTCTCGCGCATGTGGCAGTACCCGGGACGCATGCGGCACGTCGAAGGGAGCCGTTCAGCCGCCTCGACCATCCGCCTGCTCATATGACCGTCACGACTTCGGTACCGTTCCTCCATCTCCTCCCTGATATCGCCCATCATCTGCTCAATGGCATTGCACCGGCACTGCGGGCTGAAGTCCCGCAGCTCCATGCAGCACCGCTCGCGCATGCCCCGGTTCATCAGAATCGAACGACGGCCCATTTGCATAATGTACCGCTTGCACTCGTCGAGCTGGGTCTCTCGCATTTCGCGGCGGCACATCTCCCTTGGGTTGTCGAATTGCGCAGTCGCTGACGCCGCCGTGAGCGCGATGACCGCGACCGCAATCAACTTGTTCACCCAATTAGCTGCAGACATTGTTGAAAGTTGAAACTTAATCAAAAGATTTCAACTTGTATGTTTTTTGCTCAGTGTGGAGATTAGTCTTGAGAGAAGGGTGCTACTTATATAGATATTGAGAATTGGGTGCTTCTGAATTCTGTTGATCATGATGAGCTGTTGAATGAACAAAGTGTCTGAGGAAAGCTGGTTTCCACGTAGAGAAGAGATCAAGAGGTAGTGGAAAGTTATGAAGGGGGAATTCGGAGCTATGTCAAACTGAATTTGGAGTGGCACCATTGAATTGAATTGAATTGAGAAACAGTGGGCTTGTTCGGCGTGACTCCTTAAGGCCAAGAGGCTTAAAAAATTAATCTTTACTAAGGAGCAACCGTTCGGCACTACAAAAAATTTAAGCTTCAAGGATTATATCTGCTGCACCTAGGGCAGCGTGCATATAAGAAAGAAAAAATAAAAGAAATAATAAAAAAGTACAAACTGCCTTAAGGATTCACTTTTTCATGGCAGTATTGTACTACCTCTGTCCCAAAATAGATGGATTTTTTGTAGTTCATTTGAACTACAAAAAATCCATCTAAAATGGGACAGAGGTAGTAATAAATAAGGTACTTTTTGAGCTCTAAGGAGCTGCTAAGGAGACAAAAACCTTAAAGAGAGAGGGGGTCTGCCTTAACGTTGAGTTTTAAGGATGACACTCTAATCTCATCTAAGGAAGACCTGTTTGGATTGATCAGGATGGCTTAAATGCTTAAGCTGCTCTAAGGATGCTAAAGCTTGCCTTGCCGAACAGGCACAGTGGGATTCATAATTCGTTTAACAGTTTAGTTTGGGGGTTGTAGTGGATTCTTACTTGTCTGGAATTCTGGCCTTGCTAGAAACAAATACCAGAAATTGATCGATCGATCAAGCCTGCATTATATAATTTGCTTGGGAATATATAAGGCCTCGTTTCGTTCTTGGACTGTTGTTTGTTAAGTCACAAAATTTAAATGGGTTCATCATGTATGGAATTGGA
This sequence comes from Cyperus esculentus, assembly GCA_030179965.1. NCBI lineage: Eukaryota > Viridiplantae > Streptophyta > Magnoliopsida > Poales > Cyperaceae > Cyperus > Cyperus esculentus. Next base: position 1,564,323 of record JASGLE010000005.1, on the reverse strand, counting down.
CTCAGAATTTGGGCTCCGTAGAATGCAAAACGAGAAGGGCAGAGAGTCAATCAGTGTGTTCATCCCCCGGCTTACTGCATTGTGCAGTTCACAGCGTCAGCCGTTGGATCGTCTCGGGTCCATGCTGACACGAATCTCTAGACAATCCAGCGCTGGCGCTGTGAACTTCATAATGCAGTGCAGTACAGTACGGGATACGAATTCAGGGTGTCCCGAATCCGCATCTGCTTCCATATCTAGGGGTGCAAACGGGTCGGATAATATCCGACCATATTCGGATTCGTATCCGGATAATGGCGGATACGGTTATTTGGATACGAATACGGTAATGACATATCGGATACGAATACGGATACGGTTTTCAATTTGGAACTGGATACAGATACGGATTCGGATAATTATCCGAATTCGGATATCCGAATAAAGGGCCTATTATATGTCTTTCGATTAGGATTTTGACGTAGATTTCAAATCTAATTAAATTTATATCAAAATAGACATGAAATTTCATTTTTATATAAGTTTTAGCATATTTTAATTAATAAAATGATAATAATAAGTGAATAATTTTTTATTTATATGACTATAATTAGTAATTTATCTTATAATAATGATTAGCAATTAAATAATTATATAGTTAAAAATTAGTGATTAATATTATTAGTAATATAATTGGTTATTTATCATGAAAAACTATAAACAATTTATTTTAAATATTAAAGACAGTAACCACAATATACCCGTATTTGTATTCGTATCCGTTAAATATCTGATCTTATTCGTATCCGTTTGATATCCGAACCGTATCTGTATCCGGAACTATCCGTAACCGTATCCGTATTCGGAAAATTAAAATGGATACGAATACGATATTGATTACTATCCGACCGTTTGCATCCCTATATCGGTTGGAGTCCATATCTGCTACGATCCAAATTGGATTGGAGGAACCAACGATCAATATCCGACAACTTGGATTGTAGCCGAAGAGTATTCATATTAAATAAGTCGATATTTATATTACATCATTTAGTATTTAAGTTATTTGCATAACATATACAATGCATTGTATAAAATAAGTAGCATATATATTGAAGTCATTAATTTAATTAATTAATTTACTCATCTAATTTGAATATTAATACAATCGGTATCAATTTTTATATCATTTTTAAAAATAGGTTTTTTAATCGGTATCAATCTCTATAACTCCTTTTTGAAATACGTTTTTTTTCAATTTGAATTACACATTAAAAAAAAAAGAATGGTAAACAGATTGGATATGAGTTGGATTCTTCTGCACCGGAGAGATGTCAAATCAATTCAATTAAACGATTGGTGATAAAAGAAAAGCACGTTGTTTCTAAATTAGCATTAACGTGACAAAAAAGAAAGAAAAGGATTATAACTTTCATAACAGCTTTGTAGGCCCCAATATGGAGATATGCAGAGGCAGAGCTTGATAATCAAAAGATAAATGATAATATTGACTAAAGAGAAATGTGCTGCGTCCATTGAAAATACATCCATACGTCTATAAATACATTCAGAATGTAACAAATATATTCGATTTTGTAATAGATAAATCTGATTTTATAACCTATATATGTTCTGGACAGATATTCTATGGACGCTAGGTATTACTCTTTAACTAAAAGCAAACAATTAACCAACCAACTTAGTATGCTTCCTTCCTCCCTTGCTTTGCCTTTTTGGTGTACTAATTTGGCAGGTGAATTATTGAAAAATTAAAGGCTTACAATGAATTTAATTAATTAAATTGGACTAAAAAATGGGCCTAAAAAGTTACAGAAGCTTCTGGCAAAGAGAGAATACTTGACCGCGGCTGTCAACCTTTTCAAAAAGAATTTGATACATAACATAGATATATATAAACAAAAAAACAAAATAAGCGGCCGTCAACCTTTTCAAAAAGAATTTGATACATAACATAGATATATATAAACAAAAAAACAAAATAATCGATACCGACTGTATTAATATTCTTAGTAAATGAGATATTAGATAAGTCATATATTCATATTAAGTTAACTTATGTAGTATTCAAGTTATTCATGTATATGATACATTGTATAAAATAAGTAGCATATTGAAGTTATTAATTTAGATAGTTTGCTCATTTAATTTAAATACTAATACAGTCGGTATAAATATTGGTATCACTTGATATCTCTATAACATTTAAATGGACCTGAAAATTTAATTCGGGTCTATCTAGACCATCTAAAAAACCCCATGTCATCTTGCTAGTTTGTTTGAAAAAATTTTTTTTTCCTAATTTCGTTTTATAAAAAAAAATTGTTATATATAGCCGACTACGACAGCAGAGCAGACGTGAATTTTACAATCCAATTAGCACGAATTTAAAAAAAAATAAAATAAATTAGATATGTTTACTATGATTAATCTTACATAAAAGCGAGGCACATTACTTCAAAATTAGTATACGAGTTAATGTGCCAACAAAGAAATTAAAGAACTAATTAAGGATTATAACTTTTGCCATGGTCTTTTAGGTTTCAATTAATGAACATAGAGACGTGGAGAGAGCTTTATTATTATTATTATTTTTTTTGACTAACTGAAATTTCATATAAATGATAATGTTGAGAGAGCTTTATGAATGATATAAATGATAATGTTGAGCAAAATTAGCTGCAAAAGGGGAACAGGCAAGTTGGTCTGTGTTCCTAGCTTTTGCCCTGCCTTTCTGGTGTATTTATAGGTAAATTAGTTAGGCTTTGGTTTACCAACAATTAATTATTGAGTACAGTATCACTATCCAGAGAAGAGGTTCAAATTTCGTTCTCTCAAAAGGGGTCCCATGACCCATATGGTATGCATGAAATGAAATTATTGGCTTGTCAACAGGTCAACAAACCAAACCCCATGTTTGTATATGCTCCCAAAGAGATTCTAATTAGGAATAATATATAGAGTAATACCTAGTGCATGTCCATATATAGAAAAACTGTCCATAGTATTTATAGGTTACATTGTTGAATATATCTGTTACATTTCAGTTACATTTTTTATATACTTATAGACGTATGGACGGTTTTTCAATAGGCGCAAGATGTTTCTCTCTCTCTATATATATACAGATTAATTATAATTAATAGTTGATGTGGGTTCCTACTAAGTACTAATTAAGCTGGCCATGTGATGATAGACAGACAGAGCCTCTTTTGGATGAATCCAACAACTCATTGTGCAGCTTGCTTGCTTTCATGAAAGAAAAACTCCATGTCGTTACGCCATTGCTGGAGGCTGGTTTGTAGCTAGCACTGGCCGCCGTATGTAAAACACGTGGCTGGGTTGGTTGATTGATTATATATATATCATGATTTTTCATCAAGGAAATTAATTACACTACAAGGGTACGATGAGATTAATGAGCTAATCATGGGAATGTTTCAGCTTAATTAATATTTATGTGTTGTACATTATAAATTAAACTTGGTTTTGACGGTGCCATCACAATTTGTTTATGTGAATATTAAAATATGTGCCGACAGCCATATAATCGGAATTGGTATAATTATCACAATTATATTATATTAGGGGAGGGATCGATGAATTGACAATGCTTATCTATACTATATTAAAAGCATGTAACTATTACACTCTCTATTTTTTTCTTTCTTCTTCAAATTTTTAAATACCCATAATACCCTTCATCAAACGGTGCAGATCGGTTTTATCAGATCAGACGGCTACGATCGCCTCAATTTTCAATCATTCCTCTCCATTTCAAATACATAGTAGCATAAGGAAAGAAATGAGAGACAATTATTACGTTATTACCATATTGAATCATATTAATTGGTAACAATATGTGGCAATCAAATGTATGTGGCTATTTCTATTTTCTTAACTTTTTTGATTCATGCTTTGTATTTTTATTGCAAATATATCTGAATTTCAGTTATATAATTTTATGTTTCACATACTTTTATCAAATTTTGTTGAGATGGTTTAATATTTCAATTAAGCTTTAACATTAATACAAATTGTAAGTAGTAGATTAGTTTTATACTTTTATTTCTTTTGTTTGTGGCGATCAAAATTAAAATGACCCACACAAATGGACAGATTTCTTAATAATAACCGCCGCGATGCGCGGGTACTTCGCTATCTTTAACAATAACAATTTTCAAAAAATTTCAAAAAATTATTAGAAACTCTTAGAAATTGGAAGTATTGTTTAACTTATAGATTGATTACTTTTCCAATTATATTCAATTTAAGCGATGTTTGATAGCTTTTAAAAGATCCATTAAATTACAAGCGTTAAAAAATGTATAAAATTTTGATAAACAATCGAACAATGTCCAAATTGATTAAAATTTGAAATACTATCGATCTTTAAGTTAGATAATGCAATGCATCTATATATATTTTTTCATTTTTAAGAATATTACAATTTTATTCAATTTTTTTTAAAATTGTCACTGCCAAGATTGTCAAAGTCAATGGATCCCTCCTATTCTCATATTATTTTACTATATAATATGAGATATTTATAATTAGGTTTGATGATGAACGTTAGAACTTAGAACGTATGTACAAAGTTGTACCAATGATGATGTGAAATTGTGCCACACCATAATTAATGATATATTAATTGCAGGTTCGTAATTAACATGCAGTAGTTATACTAATTTTGGTCACATGATAGGATCTTTAGCATCTCCAAGAGCATCCTTAAACCATTCCTAAAACCAATTATTAAGAATTAAGGACAAAAATCGGGCTCTAACAGAAGCCCCAAACCCTTTCCAATTTTTGATCTATCCCCAAATCGAAGCCAATATTAGCTATTTTTAGGCACTTTGGCCTCCACACTGCCAATAATCCTCCCCTTCCCTCTATGCCGTTTGATTGGCCAGGCCCAGTGACGTGGCCCATTTTAAATTTTTTGGGATCCATCTTTAGGGAAACTCTTAGAGTTTAAGGTATAATTTGGATTCTAAAAATTTGGAGCAGCTCCCAATATGATCATATTGAGAATAAATTATTAGGGATCTTTTAAAGATGCTCCGTATATATAACTCTTCATAAATCATGTTCAGTAGTCAGTACTGTTTTGAAATTGACGGTTCCATTTTATCTTCACTGAAAAAGTTTTCGAAGGATGTTAATCATAAGTACAACTCTATGAAAACCGACCTGAAGTGAGAAAAAAGTTTGATAACATTATTGGTAAGGCAGTGTCTTTGCACAGGCCGCATTAAACAGGTATTCTTTGAGAAATAATATATTCAATTTTGTTTTGCTTCTTTTTTATTTTTTTATTTTTTGTGTGTGTGGAGGAGCAGGCAAATAAATTGCCAATATATATATAAAAACATCTATCTGTTTATATGTTCATAAATGTTCGAAGAATATAACATATACATCTGATTTGTAATATGTATCTCAAATTTGTAATTTATAAATGTTATGGATGTGTATTTTATGGACGCTAGGTATTACTCATATATATACATTCAATTTTCAAATGAAGATAATTCTCTATGAATTATTTTTTTTAAATATTTTATGATTCATATGCTTTACATTTGTAACATGTAGAGATAAATTCATATGCCCACATAATTAAGTGCCTGTTATATATGTGCCAGAAAATGACATACAACAGTACTCCTAAAGATGAGTAAGAGTAAGGTCTAACATTCAGAAGCTTCAATTCCAAAACTCAGTTTAATATAATAGCCCAGTAATATATGGAAAATTGGAAATAAATCATTTATTTTTGCAAAATAAAAGGTTTCAATTCTAAGAGGTCATGGGTTCAATCCTCCATGGGCGCAAAATAAAAAGTTTCAATGAAACTGGTGGAGTATTCCACTTCCTTCAAAAAAAAAAAATCATTCCTTTTTGAGTAACCGAATGACAACCGTTTGATATGATAGACTTGACTTCACAATGTATATCCTATATGGTCAGCCTGTCATCACCTTTTAACCTTCCAAAAGCTCTTCTCCAACCAATTGATTGATCAATTGATTCTCTTCTTACTCAAAACACACAAAAGTTCTAATCTTTGATTAGTGTGTATATATATCTTTAATCATACCTCACTCTATCAGTAATTAATTAATGTACACTAATGAGCTAGTTGGCAAGAGATATTACCTGTCATGGGCCCCAAATATACCATTGCTGCCAAGTGGCTAGCTACAAGCTTATATAAACCCTTGACTCCTGCTGTACATTTCACCAAGAGAGAAGAAGCTTAATTGTCATTGCCATTCAAGGTTCTATAATCCAATATGGCATCTAGGCTTCTTCTTCTTCTCTGCTCTGTGCAACTTGCTCTAGTGCTACTTTTCGGTATAACAGAAGCACAGCTGCAGCTCGGTTTCTACAGCAAGACATGTCCGAACGTGGAGGAGATAGTACAAAAAGAGATGGCAGAGATCCTTTCGCTAGCACCTAGCCTCGCAGGACCCATTCTGCGAATGCACTTCCACGACTGCTTCGTAAGGGTATGTATGAATAGAAACATGAAGCTCGGTATGTTAGTTTCTTGATTAGTTTGTTCGTCGATGACTCGGAACAATAATTAACATTACTTGTTATGTATATCACAGGGATGTGATGGGTCGGTGCTAATTGATTCGACCAACAACAGCACTGCCGAGAAAGACGCACCTCCGAATCAAACTCTTAGAGGATTCGGTGCTATCGAAAGGATCAAGAGGGTAATCGAGCATGCTTGCCCTAACACGGTCTCTTGCGCTGATGTTCTTGCACTGGCTGCAAGAGATGCAGTAGTCATGGTGTGTACTACCTTCATTTATTCTCATTCAAAATGCTGTTTCCAAATTCAAACTTAAAAAACATATATACAGATAGTTTAATTTAAACATGTACATTGTTACTTAGAATTTTGAGTATTTATTTTTTGCAGAGCAAAGGACCAAGTTGGCCAGTGTGGCTTGGAAGAAGGGATGGCAGAGTATCAATTGCCAATGAAACCAAGCAGCTGCCACCTCCAACAGGAAACTTCTCCCGGTTGACACAGATGTTTGCAGCAAAGGGACTAGGCATCAAAGACTTGGTTGTTCTATCAGGTAATTTTTATTTTTCATCAGCTCCAAAGTACATTTAATTTACCTTTTTTGTTATAGTTAGTACTACTGTGTGGCATATTTAGTTGTAAAGAATTGTTTTGCTAATTTCATGATCACATTTCTGCACTTTTGTGTAGCCTTCAATTTTTTCTAATTTTGAGTTAAATTCATGCCAACTTTTTACCTTGTATTTTGCATGCTGAACTTCCAACTCAAATTGTTTAACATTGACACTTTCAGCAAACTCAAAAAAAGGATATAAAATATGAAAGTGCCAATTGGCTTCCCAATCAATTAACTGTCAATGCTTCATGCCAGCAACTATTTGCCCTGTGGAAAAATACTAACCTCTTGTCTTTTGCCATATGACCAAAAGATGTAGGCCCTGTTTATAATTTATATTTGCCACACATGCAAAATTATATTTTCTTTATGAGAAAACTGCCAGCAAGCAAGGAGTGCCATGTGCTTAGACTCCATACTCTATTACTCAATTACTCTATACACTATTTTTTTATGTTAAACTGATTATTAGGGGTTTGTATGTAATAATAACTTATCTAATCATACTTCTCAAAAAAAAAAAAAAAAATCAGCTGGCCACACAATTGGAACCGCACACTGCTCGGCGTTCTCAGACCGTCTGTACAACTTCACCGGAAGGGTTAACTTGAACGACATCGACCCTCTCCTCGACACAAACTACATTGCAAGGCTGAGGACAAGGTGTACCTTAACAGACAACACAACAATTGTCGAGATGGATCCTGGGAGTTACAAGACATTCGACACCAGCTACTACAAACTAGTCGCTAAGGGAAGGGGCCTGTTCCACTCCGATGCTTCTCTTCTCGCCAATGGCTTCACGAAGGACTACGTCTTCAAGCATGCCAATGGCTTGGAGTCCGAGTTCTTTCAAGATTTCGCCGACTCCATGATCAAAATGGGGAATGTTGGAGTGCTCACTGGAAACCAGGGTGAGATCAGGAAGAAGTGCTATGTAGTTAATTAATTTTTCTCTTTTTAAATTATATTTTTGTAATTAAGTACACATAGGTTGAGTGTGAAAATAATGTTTGCGTGAGGTTTCAGTTTTTATGTCTTCATATTTTAATTTGTTTAACTGGTTGTAATTCTTTCTTTGAATTAATCATTCTAATAAAATGTAAGATCTTTTTCACTATATTATTAATCATTTACTTAAATGACATCATGATTAACAATTATGAGTTTGCGACATCATAATTAAGTAACAACAGCAGAAATAGTCCTCACCGTTTCAAAATAGCAGCTAAGCATCAAAATTTGTACAGCAATTGTGTACGTTTTTATTCATTAACTTGATGGCATATATTAGAAAAGACTAGACATTTATTTACTAATAGCTTTGGTAGAACATACCAAAATTAGTAAAACTAAATGAGAGAACTACATGCACGATTACTTTTAAACCATTGTTTTGTATGTATTTTTTTTTTTTTGCTTGCTGTCCTATTCATCTGTTAAATTATAAGCAGGCAGCAGGCTACTTCAAGTTCAAACTGTTTCCATTTTTTAGCTTAATTATCTACAAAGGAAGACTGTGTAGTGTGGTTGCTTGCCAACCATTAATCATTACTAGATTGGCAATTGATAATTGGAGGCAATCAGGGATAGACCTACTACAATAGTTGTGAGAACAGTGAACAACTATGTCTGAAAGATTTTCTACTGATAATTGACCACTAACTTAATTTTCAAGCAAGGTACACTTTGTTGCTTGAAGCCTAGAACTCTGGGTGCCTCATATTAATAAGGCCTAAATAAGGGCCTTTTAGAAGCTCATTACAGAAAGAAATAAGTCTAATATATACCAATTGAGTCAACAGTTATGGGCCTTAATTGGTAATTGGTTTCCTATTTCACCAAAAAATTTAGCTCCTTTTTGGCAAACCCCTCTTTTTTGAGACAAAAGCAATGTGAATATATACTTCATTTATTCAAATTAATTATCTTGATGATACTACATATGATTTAAAATTCTACTAACAATTAATTCACTGCGTTGCATTGTGATACATAGTATGAGTATACGATATTTAACTGTTAATAATGTTCTTCAGTTTAGAAGAATGCCATAAATTTACTTTGACAAGGAACTCACATTCTCAGTAGAACAGATTCCAGTTATGGTAAGACAGTCAATTCAATACTGATTCACATTATTTCCCCTTTTAAAGGCGCATTATACTTTCATTCCCTCTAATTAGTTGCATGTTTGATCACTGCACCAGAAGAACTACATATACTGGATTATATAATCTGGTACATGATTATTTCAAGTCTATACAAATACAAACATATATCAAAGGTAAAACATTGTACCAAGTTCTGTACTAACCACAAACAAACATACTTTGTTTGAGAAATTAAGCTTCGGATTTGTATGGTATTAAGAGAGAAAAAACCTTTAATTCGGGCAATTACAGCGATAACGCAACAAGTATAGCCTGCCGGCATCGAGCCCGTGCCGTCTCGATCCTCTCCTTCAACGTCTCCTCCTTCACGGCGGCCTTCACCATCTCCGCATCCAATTCAACAAGCCTCAACACCCTCTGCAGCTCGATGACAACCCGGTCATCCACCTCGCCTTTGGCTCTGAGCACCTCGGCCTCCTCGCTCGCTCGCTCCACGACAATGGCCGCCGTCTTGGCGAGCAGCTTGGTCGACCCGTACCGGCCCCTCTCCATGAGCCCATCCAGCTTCTCCAAGAAATCGGCAATCAGCCACCCCTTCGGTTTCTCGTGCTTGATCTCCTTGGTCCTCTTCCACCCAATCTCAAAATTGGGCGGCTCGAGCGGGCTCACCACCGGCCCCGACCGCCTTGTGATGCCCGACTGAATCCGCTTCGATATGGCCAGTGATGGGTCGGTGGTGGAAAGACTGTCACTTGGTGCATCAAATGCGGTGTCGGGTTCTGCAGTTGGTGCTGGAGTGATGGTTGATTCTGGAATTGGGTTGGGGGAGGAAGAGCAATGGAAGGAGGTGGTGGGTGGGGTGAATTGGGGAGGATACCGGAGGGAATTGGGTTTGATGGTGGGGAGGAGGAGATGATGGAGTGAAGTAGCCATTGGCTTCATGTTCATGGGAGAGGATTTTTTGGATAATGCCAATTGATTGATTGAGGTACCAAATGGTTTGTACTTTGTAGTTTAGTTTGATGTATAAATAAATAAATAAATAACGGCATATAAAAGCCCAATATAGGAAGTTTAAAGATTTTTAAGATAAAATAAAGGCCCATGTGTGGAGATTAGAATACCAAATGTTGTAAGAGGATTTAAGAAGTTGGGCCTTTTTATTAGAGTCGTAGATAGCGACCACCCCTTTTATTCACCGGTGCACTGTATTTTTTATGAACAAATATCATTTTTCGGTAAACATTTATATATTTCTCATCAACATATATTATTTTCTAGTAGACAGATGCGCTATGGTTTTCAGTAAATATTTATGCAACTGTGATAAGCATATAGATGCACGTGTATTAGATCGTAGAGAGGAGTGGATGATCACTTGGTTTATAGGTGGACTCTACATATTTCCTTCGTATATCTATATTCTATCATGATATATAAAAGCCCAACATAAGAAGTTAGATTTTTAAGATAAATAGAGGCCCAACCATGTGTGGAAATTCAATACTAAGGCTGTGTTCGGCAGACACGGAATTGTTACTGTTTGTGTGGGAAGAAAAAAATTCTGTGAGAGCGATTTTTTATTTCCCACATAAACAGTAACTTACCGCAGCGTGCTGAACAGGGTCTAAATGTTGTAAGAGGATTTAAGAAGTTGGTCCTTATTACTGTAGAGAATATAGACTTAACTAGTGCCAAGTTTCAAGTTTGATTGGTACTTGACTACTTATTGACGGTCAGGGAAATTTACAATTTCTCCAGATTGGTTGCACAACTAACGCTGTACACATCTTTGATCTTTTTTTCTTTTCTTTTTTTTTTTGAGTGAAATCTTTGATCTTTCTAATGGCAGTTCAGCTCAATAATTTCAGTTTGGGTCCCACAATTTATCATTCTTCTTGTCTTTTCTAACCGATCTTTTGCTTCTGGAACTATGTCACCCTTTTCTGTGAAAATTTTAACAATTATCCAAATAATTTAATAAAAAAATTTAATTTGTTGCATTATGAGAGTCCGATTAATTGAAGTATGTAAGATCAAGTTAAGTGCGTAATTCAAAGAAAAAAAATCTATAAAGAAATAATTGGGTTTAATATTTTAAAAGCTCTTTAGTATTATAAGAAATATATCCTCGGTAAATCTCAGGAATGGATTTGTGCATAAGCAAGCCCCATCAAGTGTTTGGGTTTGATTTTTTGAAGCTATAACATGTATAGTATGCTTCTATGGGATGTCTATTAAAAATACTAAGCAAATATCATATTGTAACTTAGATTAATTAATAATTAGGTACGTATCATGCTCTTAACATCTAAATGTACCCTAACTTGCTCAAGAGCTTGGCTCCATCCCTGGTAAATCTTATGTGTGGACCATATATATATGGAGCATGCAAAATTGCAATGTACATCTTTTACTTCGTTATGTAAAACTTTTATTGCTAAGTACTTAAACATAATGACATAGCATATTACCAAAAGAGTAATACATAGCGTCCATAGCAAAACCATCCATATATAGCGTCCATACGTTATATTTCGAGATGTATCTGTTACATTCCGGGATGTATCTGTTACATTCAGTACATGTCTATATATGAATGTATGGACGGTTTTTCAGTAGACGCAAGATGTTTCTCTTACCAAAACATAATTAACTTCAATGAGGCACCTAATGACACAAGGCATGCAGTTCACATTGTATCCATTTTGAAAAAAAAAAACAGAAAATAATAAAATCTCAAGGCAACAGAAACTTCCGTCAAGTCAATGGCAGCCTCTACATAGACATAAACCCTCATATATATATTAATGGCTTGTTAATTAATTGGCTTAAAAGCAAATTAACTCTAACAAGCATTCCATCCTATCCCTAATCCCTGTATGATGGTCACCATGATCTTCCCTAAACATACCCTTACACTGCTCTCCATCTTCCTCCTGATTGCGGTTCACTCACCCGCAACCGACGCCGCCGACGTGTTGTACCAGTTCTGCGGTTCGACCGGCAACTACACGGCCAACAGTACGTATGACTCCAACCTCCAGACCCTCTTGACCAACGTCACAACTACCGCGACAAGATCCTCCTCCAATTTCGGTTTCGCAAAGACCACCGTAGGCAGCGTCCCGAACCAAATATCGGGGCTCGTTCTTTGTCGAGGAGATGTCAACTCCTCGACGTGTGCTTCCTGTCTTTCGCAGGCCACTCAGGACATCCAAAACCTTTGCCCGTATAACAAAGAAGCGACGATTTATTACGATTACTGCCTTCTGCGCTTCTCGAACCAAAACTTCCTATCCTCGACCGACAACTCGCAGGAAGTGTTCATGTGGAACACGCAGAACGTCACGGGATCGAAGACCCTGTACGATAGCTACACGAACTACCTCATGAACACGACCGCAGACTATGCTGCCTTCAATAGCTCGAAGCGGTTCGGGACGGCGCAGCTGAACCTGTCGAAGGTGGCCTTTCCCATGACGTATGGACTCGCGCAGTGCACGCCTGACATGTCGGGTTCGGACTGCGCGTCTTGCCTGAACAACCTGATTGGCCAGATGCCGAACTGGTTCAGCGGAAGGCAAGGCGGAAGAATCCTCGGTTTGAGGTGCAACATACGGTACGAGATTTATACGTTCTATAACGGGGTTTCGATGCTGTCGCTTACGCCTCCGGCTGTGAATGTACCGGCTCCGGCTCCAGCACCATTAGCTCCTCCAACTCCAGTAATGAATCCAGTTTCTCCAGGTATGAAAATAAAAACTATTTATATTATATTTCACTCACTGATAGATCATCATGCTTAATTATCATGATCTATCAGTGATTTTTTTTCTTGTTTTTTTTGGGTAGAAAAATCTACCAGTCAATATACAGTCAATATTGTTTGACAAAATGAATCGTTTTTAATTACCACTGCGAAAACTTGAAATTCCAACGTCTAGAAACAAAGTTTCTTCAAGTTGATTATATTAACAAATTTTGTGAATTCCAATTAGACCAAACACATAATTGGTTAACTTAATTAATGTAGTTATGTGGTGGAATAATAATACACATGTCAACTCCGGTTGCTTATCCTCTTCCTTAAGGCACGGTGCCATAAAGCACATAGACCGTTGATCGCCATAAAATTCGTGCAGGCTCGAATCTCGAGATGATCTAACGGCTCATATGCATATTACCTTAAGGCAGAGAATCTGAAATCGTCAAGAGTTCATATGCATTATGAAATGTACAAAATAAGTCTTTCGGTCTTTGGGAGAACCGACCTTTGGTCTAGTGGCTAAAAGCAATGCTCTCCATGTAGGAGATCGTGCGTTTGAAATCTAGATGAAAGTCTTTTATAGACATTTAAATTTGAATTGTTGACTCTCATCTTTTGTCTCAAAAAAGTCTTTCGGTCTTTGGACTTCCGGAGACGAATACGCAAGTAATAAGGCCACGCGTGTACCAGTATTGTAATTATTTATTCCCCTCGTTGAACGAACGGAGTACAATATATATTTTGTCAGTTGGACAGTTTGAATGGCATAATATATAATTCAGTTGGTCAATTCGTCTAGCATTGGTAAGATAATTATTAAATAACTCAGTCTTTTTGTCCCTAAAAAACTATGTCTATTATCACAAAACACGGTTTCTGTGACTAATAATTAAGTAGAATCTGTATTTTAATCATCTCTTTTGATTGATCCAAGTACTGCCGCAGTAGTTGCTACTGCTTGCAACTAAACAGTGAAAAGTTAATTAAATTGATACCAACTAGATTAGTATTCATATTAATTTGAAAAACTATTCAAAATTGATGATTTTAAATTGCTACTTAATATATATATATATAACATGGATAACTTAATATACTAAATAAGTTAATATGAATACAAACTCATATATGACTACTAATACAGTCAGTATCAATTTGGTATCTATGTATCCGTTCCTAACTGATCTGGTAGCCAGAATATTATTGCCGGGAAAAATACAAGAATAGCAATCGTAATACTACGATGTCAATTTCTCAATATAATAAAACAATAATACAGTAATAGTGATAATAATAATCTGTAAAAAATTCAACAAGGACCTGATCGGTGGTAGTAAATTCCCTGCTCCCTAGGAAAAGAAATTCGTAGAAGATTACAAAACCCTGTCTTCTCGTAGGAAAATAAATTCGTAGAAGGTTACAAAACCCCTGTCTTGTCTTATTGGAGAAAAAAGGATATGTCGTTTTTATATTTCGAATATGAAATATCACCGTATTATAAAACTACAAAAATTTGATTTTGCATCTTGTAAATAGGCATAACTATTTTATTTCATTTATTTTTTTTGTTAAGAACTTCAAAATTCAGAAAAACGTTGACCCTTGTTTTGTTGAATACTGGACAATACTAAAATTTTTCATTTTTAGAGTTTTCTAAATATTTATTTTATATGTTTTAAAGTACCATCAGTTGCATGTACAAATATCAACATTTTATTATTATTTATGAGTTGTTTCAAAAATTCAAAACAAATATTTAATAAACTCTAAAAAATGAAAATTTTTTGTATATCCGAATATTTTTTTATAAAGAATATATTGATTACCATAAATTGTTATTTCAGCCACAATAACGTATATTTTGAGGTATTAATATTTTCCAATCAAAATGTGAATGTGAGCACAATATTCTAACTCTTAATTAATAATGATAGATCTGTATTGCCAACTTTTCCGAATGGAAAATATAGGACCATAATAATGTGTGATTTAATTTTCAAGGAACCTTTCAAAATTAATAATAACTCTCATTTTCTAATTTGATTAAGTGGGTGGATTTATTCAATTACCAACGACGATTAGAGATAATTATGCAACTAATCAAATGCAATAAATCAAATAAAAGCATTGTTCGTCAACAGGGCTGAACAGCCACCTTAGAATTCTTCTACATTTTTTTTTTTTTTTCCGAGTAGTTGGAATTCTTCTACTTATCTAGCGACTAGAGCACTGTAAATCTGTAATCAAAATTTGCTTGCTATTTAATGCTCATGTACGGTATATCTATCTGCCCCTGGCCCCCCACCGATGAACTGTAGAGCAAAGCAATTAACAGAGGCCCAGGCTCTTTCTGTGGCTCAGTACTCAGTAGACTCGGTATTCTGGTAGGCCAAGGAGGGTCACACAGACACAGTCACACCCATCAGTCAACCTTCAAGTCTTATCTTTCTAATGTTATTGTCAGTTTGTCACTGTCTTGGTTCTTGTTGCTGTATTATGGGTCCGTTTGGCAAACGAAAGAATAGCATTAGAATTAGAATAGTGCTATACGATTAGTAAAAATGGATTAGTGATTGTTGGAAGAGTAAAATGAATAGTGATATTAAAATTATTGTTTGGCAGCATATTAGTAGAATAGTTGGACAATAAGTGTAGCTATTCCGCTATTTTATCTATATAGCCGAATAGCGGATTAGCCTATTCACATCACTATTCGTTTAGCTATTTGCCTATTTTATGTTTGGCACTCACAAAAAATAGAATAGCATACTATTCTGAAATAGACTTTTCAAAATGGGTTGTCAAACACACCCATAGTGTATACTGTATACAAAGTTAATGGTCAGGTCTAAGAATAATAAGGATATTGCTTAGGACAACAAAATTTTTCTATTTATATAATTTTCTCATATTTTTTCTATATAATTTAGAGATTTTGCTGTCCTCAGTAATAAGTAATATGGTTGCTATTTTTAAACCCACCCAAAGTTAATTTACAAACCAAACCAAACCAAACTCCATAAAAAGCATCACAGTTCTACCTCACCAGACCTGAGACTGAGGATCAATTCACACCTCACTCCATACTCTCAACTTCCCAATTTCACCATGGCGTCCTCCACTCACCTTATCATCACTCTATTCCTCTTTATCATCTTCGCCTTTCGGGCCACGGAGGCGGCCGACGCGCTGTACAACTCGTGCGGATCGACCGGGAACTACACGGCCAACACGACGTACGCCGCCAACCTCCAAACCCTCTTCACCAACCTCACCAAAGGTGCCACCGGCTCCTCGACCAATTTCGGGTTCGCCAAGTCCTCGGTCGGAAGCGTCCCGAACTTAATTTCCGGGCTTGTTCTGTGTCGCGGCGACGCAAATTTCTCGGCGTGTTCGTCGTGCCTCTCGCAAGCCACTCAGGACATCCAGAACATCTGTCCGTTCTACAAAGAGGCGACGATTTACTACGACTTCTGCCTGTTACGGTACTCGAACCAGAACTTCCTCTCTGGCACCGACAATTCGAACCAGATCATCATGTACAACACGCAGAACGTGTCCGTGTCGTTCGCCCGGTTCGATACCCTCGTCGACTACCTAATGAACTCCACTGCGGACTACGCCGCGTTCAAGGACGCGAAGAAGTTCGGGACGTCGCAGATGAACACGACCGGGTCGTCGTTTCCGGTGATCCGGGGACTTGCTCAGTGCACGCCGGATCTGTCGGGCACCGACTGCGAGTCGTGTTTGCAGGATCTGATTCAACAGAATCCGAAGTTCTTCAGCGGGAAGCAGGGAGGGAGGATTCTCGGCGTGAGGTGCAACATCCGGTACGAGATTTACTCGTTCTATAACGGGGCGGCATTGCTGACGGTCACGCCTCCGGCGGAGAACGCGCCGGCTCCGGCACCGGCGCTGACGCCGCCGAGAGTAATAAACCCTCCTGCAGCAGGTAAACTAAATGAGCTTCTAACTGTTGCGATTTCATATCCCCCGCTGCATGTACTGCATCTTGCGGTTTATGATGCGAATCGTTGGATTGCCTCGAGATCTGTGCCGGCTCAGATCTCGAGACGATCCAAGAGCTCAGATCTCCTAACAGCTCACGTCACTGAGGTCGTCTAATTCGCAACTAATAAAGTAAAAAGAAACTTTTAGGCATGTTCCGTAGTTACCGATGCTACGGAAAATTTTTTTTATTAGAGCAGGAATTCAAGTTGTATTTGGTGAGGTACCACACGAATAGCTCATTATCGATAGAAATAATTATGTCGGACCTAATTATTTATTTTTTTTATAAAAATAACTGTTTTAGAGAAATATATTTCTCTTAAGAATTGAATTCTTAAGAGTATTGTCTGCCGAACAGATGATAGAAATTATTTTTTATAGACTTTCCATTTCTACGGGAACCTATAATATCTGAGTCTGCTGAACAGACCCTTAATGACTGTTCCAAAAAGCCGTACTTCATGAAAAAGTTTTTCTTAGAGGACCTTTTGCGTTATAAAAAAGTTTTTTTCTTTCTTTCATGAAAGAATGAAACGGAAGATGGCAGATGTTTGAGTCCGGTTTCTGTCGTCACTCGTCACGTCAACACATTTGCCTGCCGTGAAGCACTCGCTGAGTGAGTGGCCAAATTTATGGAAAATATATTCGACCGCATAACTGACGTCCAAGTTTGAATGGTTTTTTTTAAGAAAAAATTATAAAAAATAGGATAACAAGAAGAAGTTTTTTTAAGATAAAACAAGAGTCAAGCCACTCAAATTTAAATGTTTATAAAAAATTCTTCTACATGACGAGTTTTGTCCTTAGCCACTAGACTAAAAACTGATTCTTACAAGAAAAAGAAGTTTGAACAGTCAAATTACCTTAGCTTTTACAAGTGACTGAGTTAGTCAAAATTCAAAAATCAACATGGTTCTTCTCTACACCTGTCTCGTTTTTACTGTCTGGTATATAAAAAACCAATACATCATTAATGTGTGACCTCTCATTTCAAAGTTCATTAGTTAGCTGTTAGCCTCCAAGATTTACTATATATACTTCTATGACCCAGTCTCAAATTCTTTAAATGCACTTTATTCAAACTCATAAATTAATTAATACAAAGAGATTATAGTGCCATCTGATCCACTAATTTCCACTGTCAAGGAGACTGACTGCCAATGAAAACCGGTCTAATTCCAAGAAAAATCTGTTTTAATAGTCAGTAATGTCCCAATCAATCAATCAATTAATCACTTCTAAATTCAGATACAAATTTTGTTTGTGTTGTGTTGAGTTGACCACTTGTCCTGATGCCTGACTTTCAGGTAAGGCAACAATAATATATGTGGAGCAATTTTCAAACCGGAAATTATTACAAATTAATAAGGTTGAAAAAAAAAATCTTATACATTATAGATAATTATTAAGCCCGGAAAATGGCTAGCTAGTTAAGAAAAACCATCACCCTAAATTAAAAAAAAAATCAACAGATATTAATGTGTAGTGTAGCGAGATTTAATTATATTGGAGTGAATATATATTGTGGGGAGTGGCGACCAAGTCAATAATTAAGGACATAAAAGTATAATGCATTCTCACCTAAATTTTGTCCCTAATTAATTAAATAAAACTTAATATCGTAATTAATTAAATGCTGTCCCTAATTAAGTGGGTTTTGAATGATATGTGGCTGCTATATATGCAGCCTTCTATGTGGTTTCCCTGAAATTATGTTTTTTCGTTTCCTGAATATGTGGATGCTTTTTGACGAGTACTATTTCTAAGTTCTAACACCTTGGTTAAATTTTTCAGCTTTATTTTAATAAAAAATATATAAATTCAGTAAGATAACTGTTTATTCAGTATCGAGGTTTATCAGACTTCAGTATTTTAATTTTTGATCAGATTATACGAAGTGCGAAATGTGAGCAAATAACATATAGAAAACGGATCATATGCATAGAATAATTCAAATTTTTCAAAAAAGTTTCAACTTCCGAGTAAAATGAAAGATTGTTTGTGAATATGAAATTTGAAGTCTGATTTTGCATGCAGGAAAGAAGAAAAGTTCGACCGGTACAGTTCTGGCAATCACGATACCGCTGGTCCTTGCTTTTGCCGCCATCGTGGGCCTGTGCGCCTGCTTCTTGAAGAGGAGAAAGTCGACACTAACGAAACCATTGCTGAGTAAGAAAGATCATCTTTTTAAATATATCGGCTTCTATCATGTAAGCTCAGCAGATACTGATTGATTTCGGTGTTAATGTACAGATGTGAGTGATCCAGACGACATTAAAAGTGTTGAATCACTGCTTCTTGATCTCCCTCTGTTAAGAGCCGCAACAGTTAATTTCGCCGAAGAAAACAAACTCGGAGAGGGTGGATTTGGATCTGTGTATAAGGTAGAAAAATATCCTTAAATTTTACTTTGATATTCATAATTATCATTAGAAGTTATTATATGCAATCGCATTTTTGTTCTTATGTTAGGGCGTACTGCCTGACGGTCGTGAAATAGCGGTAAAGAGGCTGTCTGAACGCTCCGGCCAGGGGCTGGGCGAGTTGAAAAATGAGCTGCTTCTGGTCGCAAAGCTTCAACACAAGAATCTTGTCAGACTTCTCGGTGTTTGCTTGGAAGACCAAGAGAAGCTGCTTGTTTATGAATATGTTCCTAACAAAAGCCTTGATCAAATCCTTTTTGGTAATATTTTCCTTCTCCATTGAGCAAACTTTTCTTTCAGTTTACTATTTGATACTTTTTTTTTTCCCTAAAGTAAAAGGGAAAAGTGGTCAATATCTCAAAAATTGTTGTAATTACATGCATTTCAAGTACCAAAAAGTAAGTGATCGTTACATTTTTTCTATAGATTCGGAGAAGCGACATCTGCTAGACTGGGGGAGAAGGTACAGGATCATCTCTGGAATCACAAGGGGCCTGCTATATCTGCACGAGGATTCTCAGCTAAGAATCATTCACCGAGATTTGAAGGCAAGCAATATCTTGCTCGATGCAGAGATGAACCCGAAGATATCCGACTTTGGGCTGGCAAGACTTTTTATGGGAGACCAAACTCAAGAGGTCACAAATCGAGTCGTTGGAACATTGTAAGTATATGTCACCCGAAATATATGTATTACGAGTGTATGTGTGCATATTTTCAGTAAACAATTGTTGAGTTCAATTATGTTCAGACACAAAATTATCTTGATAAAACTGATGTTGATTTATGTACTGTTTTTAGTGGATATATGGCACCGGAGTATGCGATGCGTGGTAATTTCTCAATCAAGTCGGATGTTTTCAGCTACGGTGTCTTGGTTTTAGAGATTATTACTGGAAAGAAGAACAGTGGTACCTTTGAGAACGATGAGACCGAAGATCTCTTAAGCTTTGTAAGTACCGTTGTTCATCAATTATTTATATCTATAACTTTAAAAATCAGCAAAGTAATCTACTGACAAATCAATCTTGCCGTAATTAAGGTATGGGAGCACTGGACCAGCGGTACCATCACAGAAGTAGCAGACCCGTCTTTAGGTCAGAACTACCCGAAGAGCGAACTGTTGAGATGTGCACAGATTGCACTGTTGTGTGTTCAGGACAACCCAGCCAACAGACCGACAATGTCGAATGTGGCTGTGATGCTTAGTAGCGAAACGGTGTCTCTCGAAACCCCTTTCAGGCCGGCTTTCTGCATTGCAAAGAGCGGTTTACGTGGTGGCTCCTTCTCTAGCGGGTTTATTAATGCTGGCGGGGTCAATGATCGATCCTCGAGCAAATCTGTCCCGATGTCGCCAAATGAGGTTTCGATTACTGATATTGAACCCCGGTAGATTGGAAATTGAGGTCCGAAATGCCCTTGAGGATTTGTGAACAGTAGTAGTCAATAAATGGGAGAATTAGTACAAATTATTATCATTAAAGATAGTAAAGTAAGATGTACATTTTGTTTTGTATATTTTTTTTTCACCTTTTTCTCTTGTGCAATTTGTAATATTTTATTGAATAAATCGTCAGTATCTGCTATATATTGAGTTAGACTATTATACTAACGTTAGCATTTCGGACCAAAATGCTAACGCCTCAAATTTTATGTTATCGTGTCCGAAATCGCAATTTATTGTGCTTAATAAATTCTTTATATGAAAATATTGGGGAATACAAAATTTTTTTATTTTTAGAGTTTTCTAAGTATTTGTTTTGAATTTTAGAAAATAGCTTATAAGTATTAATAAAATATTGATGTTTGTACATGCTATTTTCAAAAATATAAAACAAATACTTAGAAAACACCAAAACTGGAAATTTTGTGTATTCTCCAATATTTTCATATAATCAATTTATTGAGCGCCATAAATCGTGATTTCGGACACGATAACATAAAATTTGAGGCGTTAGCATTCCGATCCGAAATGCTAACGTTAGTATAATAGTCTAGCTCCTATATATTAGTATTCCAATAAATTTGCTTCACACAGCACTTCTTTTTGGGCCTTGAAAAAACACAATACATGGGAGGAATGCTAACAGTAATTTAAATTCCAGTCTGCACAATCACTTGTTGCATCTCATCAATACCCAAAAAGGTTCAAAATAAAAAAATATATGAATTTTATAATTATATAATTCTGATAATTTTGTGCAGTCAAGGATAAGGAATTGTTCAGTCCTAGCATATATTGAATGTCAATTTTCTGTATTGAAGTAACCAATTAGGCAAATTAACCAATATTTCAATTTATCAAGAATTGCTGCTCTATTTAAGTAATTTCAACAAAACATGTTTGATGCCCTTGAGAACTGTTATTCTGATGAAGGAATTCCTTGATATTAATTTGAAGAAAATTGTATACAGAAAGACAACAGATTTGAATTATCTTGGGTCCATCTCTGTAATTGTCAGATAATTTATAGATGGTTCCTTGCTTTTCTTCTTGTTTTGTTTATGCCGTTGCTTCCTCAGCGCATCAGCACTAGTGTTTGCAGGTTCTGCACTATTCGTAGCGGTAGTACTACCTTCAACGAAAAATGCGGGATTCGAAGGCTCTGGTAAGATCATGGAGTAACTGCTCAGCATAAGGTATACAGAAGCCATGTCTGGCCTGCTCAAGGCGTCATATTGGACGCACAATAACGCAATATGTATACATCTCAGAACTTCGTTAACTTGGTACATGTTTCTTAGCGCTCCGTCGATTGCCCGTAGCGGTCTCCCTTTGTTCCATTTCTTCCATACCTGTTGTCAAAAAAAGTTAGAATTTTTGTATATTGACATGCGTATGCAGCTAGCTACAATGAATCAGAAGTACGTCGAGAGTAGTAAATTTAGGTTCACTTACGAAACTAATTAGATTTGGAGCTGTTCCAGATCCATTGAAATCTCCTACCCTGCGGCCGGTCAATATTTCAAGTACTATTACGCCGTAGCTGAAGATATCTGATTTTGTTGAAACGGTTCTGCTCAGAAGACATTCTGGTGCGATGTACCCACTATATTACGAAAAGAGCGAAGATAAACTAGTTATGACTTGTACAATAATAACAGTATAACACTTATATCGCACAAAAGTGATTGCAACATATAACCAATGAACTGATGTTCAAACTGATCTGACATGAGGAGTTGTTGAGGGACTTACTTTGTCCCGACTATTCGACTAGAAACGGTGCATGATTTATCCATGGAAAACAATTTGGCAAGACCGAAATCTGAAATTTTGGGTAGCATATTTTCATCCAGCAGAATGTTACTTGGTTTAAGATCACGGTGGATGATCTTTAGGGGAGATTCTTCATGGAGGTACAACAGTCCTCTCGTTATTCCTTCGATAATCTGGTACCTCTTCCGCCAGTCTAACTGTTCCTTTTTCTGAGGGTCTATATCATGCAATAATAAATTTCAGGTTAAAGAGCAGACGATTCATAAATAATACAGCGTGGTTTCGTTTTATCGAGATCGATTGCTCAAAAAAAAAACTGAACTGAACATGAAAATTGGTGTCCAGGTTAATTGGGGGATTTCGTACCAGAAAGAAACGTGGCGAGGCTTTTGTTTGGGAGGAACTCATAAACCAACAGCTTTTCATTTTCATCCAAGCACAGACCCATCAGGTTGACAAGATTTCTGTGCTTAACTCTGGCAAGGGTGAGCACTTCATTCTTCAGCTCAGGAAGACCTTGTCCGGAACCGAGAGAAAGCCGTTTGACGGCTATTTCATCCCCATTCGGAAGATACCCCTACCGAAAAAGAGTACCAGTATGAGTTTGGTAATACAATCACATATATATAACTTCATATATACATAGAATTTGAATTAGTGGTTGCCAAACTCTCCGATACTTCATCGCTTCATGTATTGATCAACTGATAGTATATGTGTTAGAATTAACCGATAATTTGTGAATTAAGGACCATCAGTTACCTTGTAAACAAACCCAAATCCGCCTTCTCCGAGCTTATTTAACGGTGAGAAATTGTTGGTCGCGATTCTCAGAGTTTCCAGTTTGAACAGGTGATGAGGTGCAGATGTCTCTTTATCATTTCGCGTACCTGCACGAAAGAACCGCGATTTTCTTTTAATAAAGAGGGAACACTAAAATGTGTTTACATTAAGAGAATTGCTTGTACCGGTTGCTTGTCGAATCGATCTCCTTCTTCTCAGAATAGCAAGTAGGGCCACCATGAGGATCATAAAGCCACATAATGTCGGCAAAATTACCAGAAGTAGTTTCTTTTTACCGTTACTCCCTGCAGAGATTTCCATTAGTTTTTACAATTGGATCATTACCATTGTAACGAACTGATGCCAGTAAAACGAAACCCTCCGATATAACTTTGAATCTCTAAATTAAATTAAAGAGTATATATGACAGTAATTAGTTAAACATTTCGACAGTATTTACAACAACGAAAGCATAATTATACGAATTAACACCATAAATTAAGTAATAGTCAAAATTTAATAGTTACAAAATTTTTAGGTTGTAAGTTAATTAGCAGGCCAATTTTTTTCCTTGTGAATAATCTTACCAGTAGATTCTTTTGCAGACGAATTGGTACCGGAGTTTGGTACAGATTGTGGGGACGGGGACGGTACGATCGACAATGGTGGAAGTGGGGGTTCCTCAGCACTAGTATTCTCAAAGTACCGATAGATTTCCATGCGTATGTAACATTGGTACTGAAGAACAGTTCCACCTTCATTTGTACCGCAACAACTCTGAAGAGTAGTTATCGATTGATTCAGGCACGTTTCGCACTCTTCAACCGACACATCCCTCATGCACTCTACCATACCATACATTGTGACCGAACTAGTGAAATTTGCTTGACCCATCGCAAACTTTAGGACCGAATTGGCCGCCTTTGTTGCAAGGCCGCCCATGAGATCGCTGTACAAATTCTCAAAGGACTCTGCGTCTAATACGATACCGGAGTTAAGAAGTATAACTGCCCGCGACTCTTCCTCTGTTGTGGTAGAGTTGGAGTCGGCATAACGCAAGAAACACTTGTCGTAAAATATCATCACTCGCTTACCAACCGGACACTTGCTCGCAATACCTTGCGCAGCAGTCGCCAGGCACGACTGGCACTGAGAGGAATTCAAATCACCGCGGCACAATGCACGGCCAAACACTTGGTCAGGAGAATCACCATACGTTACCATTCCGAAGCCACTCGGAGCACTGGATGCTGGCAATGCAGCTAGGACATGGTCAAGATTCGACTGGTACGTACTACCGTTCGCTGTGAAATTGGAGCCCGCCGGACAATCTATGTTCAGGAATGGATTGTGATCATCTGCATATGCAAATAATGCAATCCAGTTGAGCATCATGCTTAGAACAAGCATGAAGAGAAAGAGGGTAAACAAGTAGTTGTAAAAAGAGCAATGCATTGCAGCAGGTGATTGATTGTAGCTGAATTCAATTCTAGTTGTAAAAACTAAAAAGACTTAAATATGCAACACTTGTTAAAGCACATAAATATATTTCAAATATATTTCAAAGTATATTTCAAATATGTTTCAAATAGTGAGTTGAAAATTGAATTAAAACACTTGTTACCATGCTAAACTGATGCAGGTCGACTTGACCTGAAAAGTCTGTGAAGAACCGGTCCAGTTCCGTGTTCATTAATTTTTCAACAGTTCAGTTTGAAAAAAGAACAAATTTATGGATTCAACTTATTCTGAATTGCTTTCCAGCAGATTAAATTGAGAATTTTGGAGTTCTCTATTAATTTACGTCTGTAAAAAGAGTCAAAAGTCCGACTTTCATTTCTGTTGTAAAATTGTCAAAATGACAACGCGCCAATTATTGGAGATAATGACCTCCAATAACACATCTTTCCCTTAATGGATATATATATAGACATGTGGTTTATGATGCTCCTTGTAAATTGTAATATCTTCTCAACTCAAGTACCTTTTTATAGATTTTTTTTTAGTGGTAGGTGAAAATTATGTGTACCAAATTTTTTATTAATAAAATAAAGGTATTTACATACACAAAAAAAATAAAATGGAAGGTATTTACAAAATTTTTCCCTTAATGGATATATGGACATGTGGTTTATGATGCTCCTTGTAATATCTTCTCAACTTGAGAACTTTCCTTAGTTTTTTTTTTTTAGTGGTAGGTGAAAATCATATATACCAAAATTAATTTTTATTAATAAAATAAAGGTATTTACATACTCCAAAAAAAATAAAAAATAAAATGGAAGGTATTTAAAAAAAAATTTTAATATCTTCTCAACTCGAGTATTTTTTTTTTATTGAAATGGAAGGTACAACCATACCAAAATTTCCAATAATAAAATGAAAGGCACTTAACTACTTACATACACGAAAAAAATAAATAAATAAAATGAAGATTGTACCATACTAGCATTTTTTTTTATTGATATATACGAGCACCATATGGAGTATATTTGTTAGAAATCATATATGTTAATAAGATTTGAGACGTGTGGGAAATTATTTAACCTTGAATTTTCTTAGGTTAGACAAAAAGACTCAAATTAAAGAGCTAGTAAGTTAAAGTGCTAAACTTTGACTTGCGAACATATTCAAATTAAAATAATTTTATATTTGGATACTTAATTTGTACTTGATTATAGTCTTTGGCTTTTGTTTTGGGATTTAGATAAATATTATGAATACAAATCATTAAATTCTATTTTAATAAGGTCAAAGTTTGTTAGCTAGGTCAATTCCAAAATGCCGAGGTTAAACGAAGCACGAATTTAATAATTTGGAAAGAATTTATTTAAATTTTTATAATGTTCAGTTGTAGGTTCCTTTCAAAACCATCATAAAATAATACAAAGATGTACATGTCAACATGTTTAACAAGAAATAAAATAAAATCCATTTGAACCGTTGATGAAGTTCAAATTATTAGGACAAAAATTATCCTTAACATTCTGTCCTTGTTTATGTTTTTTGTGGTTTACAATTGTTCTCTTACTAAAAAATAGCATTACTTCTCATGTATCTTTGGAATTTTATGGGACATTTTTTTAAATTTAAAATATTTGCACAAAAAAAAATTAGAAGATCTGTAAATAATTAATTATTTCGATAGAGAGTATATTAAACTTTAGTAATTTGAAACATGATCGCTCATCCATCATAAAATCATTAACTTTATAACCACAAAAAATAAATAATCTAATAAAAAAATACTAAAAATTATATTAATATGAAATAAATGTAATATATAAATATAATTACACTAGTTAATTAACTAGATCGAGCTAGAGCTGGACTCAAGTTTTAATTTGCTCGAGCTCGATGCGATAGCTCAGTTAATTCTTAGCTCGAAATATCAAATATGTTCGGTACTTCGGCTCGATTTAAGTGCACTAACTTATTCGGGGTCATCAGTTGACATTGACAGTTCAATTGAGGTTAGAATATTGAAATAGAGTTATTTATTTGGGAACTGATGCATAAATACCATAAAATAATATATACAAAAATCGATACCGACCGTGTTAGTATTCATGTAAAATACGTTAATATTCAAATTAACTCATTAAGATATTCAACTTATTTGTATAATATATCTCAATACACCGTACAAAGTAACTTGCATTTTGAAACCGCTAATTTGAAAATATATATATTTAATATGAATACTAGCATGTTCGGTATGGTATCACTTTCAATATCTCTGTAACTTAAAAGTTAACAGGCATTTGTTTTGCTATTTGGCGTTTAGCATCAAAATGATGGATAGTGCAGGGAAGAAGAAGAAGAAGAAGAGCATACGAGCCCAGGCCCAATAAGAACGGGTATTCTTCTACCATAGAATGATGAAAAAGGTGGTTCGATTTTTACGAATTTGGGTCCGTATATGAGCCTAGCAATGGATAAATCTTGTTGGGCTCTTAATTAGGCTTTTGCAGTAAGTGCATAGGGCTTTTAACGCAGGCCGTATAACCTGAAAGCCAGATATCTGTATCCATTTATTTTAGGAGACTTCGATAATATATATCCAGGAAATTGAGGATCATATTATATGTAGAAAAAAAAAAAATAATTAATTAGTTGATCTTAATTTTATTTGCTGCATATATAATTCAGAGATAATATTTCAGTACTGAGTTAACAACAAAATTAAGATATTATGAATGCAACACACACACAAAAAAAAAAAAAATGGAAAAAGAAAACTATTTTTTCTATTTAAAAAAAAAATTCAAAATCACTCAGTCCAAAAAATTAAAAAAAGTTATAAAGTAACAAAACACAGTTAATCTCTTGTATTATATGCCACAATTAATTAGCTTAATTTACAACTTGGTAATTAAAAAAAAAATTGGTAAACGGTAAAAAAAATACCCTAATTCTAATAGAAATCAAAGAACTGGTACAGCTCGTATCTAATGCTACAACTCCCACCCAATATGCCTCCCCCAATCGGCCCGCCCCAGCTCGGCGAAATCTGTTCGATCGCCGTCTTCAGGCATGTCTTACAGTCCCCGCCGGACAAGTCCTTCGTGCACTGCACCAAGCCGTACAATCTGCCAATGCTCCGGATGTCCAATTGTCCGGTGGCGAAGAGCAATGGAGAGATGTACGCTTTATTTGTGAGTCTGTTCATCAGCTCGATCACGTTCTTGTCGAACTCGGCCGGGTTCGTTGCGTGACGAGTATCCCGTAGGAGTACGGTGTGGTTGGAGTCGACCTCGCCGAAGTAGTCCTCGTGCGAGTACCGTAACATGCAGTTGTCGAACCATATCACAGCGTCTTTCTTGCGGTGGCAATCGTGTTGCAGATGGAAAATGGCTCGGTTCAGGCATCTGAAGCACCGTCCGCTCCCAATGTCGCCTCGGCACATCGCGAGTCCGTTCACTCTGTCCTGCTTCGAGCCCAAGGACGCTATTTCGAAGCCGATCTTGGGGGCTTTGATCGCGAGATGAAACATCAGTCGCATTAAATTGTCGTCGAACCGGTCCCCCGACGTGAATTCCTCCGCGGTTCTGCAGACTGCCGCCAGGGACTTCGCCGCCACGACATTGTGGCGAACACAGAAGAATATAAGAAGAAGGGATAACAATCTTGACTGCATTTTGGCTTGACAGACTTTCTTATAAAAACATAAGAAGATGGGATTGGGTACTGATTATATAGTATTGAGATCCATTATGATTTGAGGCGATTATAATGTGAAGTAGAGAGAAAAAAAATGAAAAAAAATGGAACGAGGAAGGAATGTAATGTAGACGGCATTTTGGAGGGAGGGGAAAGGGGATGGTATTTGACTTTATTATTTTCTTTTCTGCAACTCGCTTCATAGAAAAATTCAAGCTTGAATCCTGACCGGGGGAGTGTTTATATGCACTCGTTCAGTCCAGTACCTACAGCCTTTGCTATTCTAAACATCTGCAATTTATTGTATTAATTATATATGAAAAGTCAGAAGAAAATTGTCAGCAACGGCATTTTTAGTGTAACGTTGTAACAGGAGGGATTTATTGACGATGCTTATTTTGACGATCTTGACAATGAATTTTTTTTTTAATTTGTAATAATTTTTAAAAAGCCTTCAAAATGAAAAAAGAAAAATTATAGATGCATTACTTAACTTATAGAGTGATAGTGTTTCAAAGAGTTATCAAATATCACTTAAATTGAATATAATCGGAAACATAATTAATCTATAAGGTAAAAATTACTTCTGTAAAGTCTTTTTTCTAATTTTGAGAATCTTAATAATTTTTGAGAATTTTTGAATAAACATATTGTCAATATTGTCAAGATAAGCGGGGTTAACGGATCCCTCCTCCTATAATACAGTTCATATCAATGATTTGTATATTTGTAATTGTATGTATAGAATTGGGATGATAACAGATAATGTGTCGGATTAAAAACGTCAGAGGTCATACTCATAACCCATACATAATGCCTTCTATTGAGGAAAGATTGGAATAGGTCAGGTCTTATCTATCTTGTTCCCAATCCCAGCCTGGATTGGAGCAAGCTACCAACTCCTCCCCCCATATGTCAAAAACAAATACATCTTGCCGGTCACATACAGGAGCAAAGGCATCACCTTGGTCAGAAGGTTCTTACTGAATAAATATTATAACACCTTATTAATTAATTGCACTTCATTAATTGTGACCTGGTATTAAACTAGCTTTCCTGACAGAGGCTTCTTTTGAATCTTTGGTTTTTTTATTTATAGGTTGATTAATATTTTAATTAGTGATGCCTTTTCATTCTTTATTGGATCATGGGTACTGTAGGCACTCCTTTTTCTTTTCTTTTTTTGAGTGTAGGTGTAGGCACTATTTACGTTTATAAAGTATTTTGATATTTTCAGATGCGGACAAAATTGTTTGGTTTGTACAAGGAAAGAATATTCATTGGGGGAGAACCAAAATGCCATTTTTTTTCTTGTACATATTTATTTCTCAGCTCACAAAACATAAGGCTATAGAGGAATGTTTGGTAGATATGAAATTACGTGAAAAATAAGATTATTTTGTGAAAATAAAATTATATGAAATCCATTGAAGTTTTTTGGGGGGTATTAATAAAAAAAGATTTGTGAATCAGATTCCCATATTTATCGAAATAAAATATTGTATAGAAATTAGAAATCACAAATTATTAACGAAAATTTATATTCACATCAATCATAGAAATATTTCTATCGACGAGTAAAATTGATGTTTAGTTATAAAATATCATAGTTTTATTGAAGGTTTGATATCAACAACATTGCTAAAATTATTACTTTCACTTAAATAAACTAAGTATCCTCCATCAAAATATTTGCAAATTAAGATGCAAGAATTTATTGGTTATTTCCTCATCATATTCGTGGTTATTTTTTCTTGATTATATTTCATGTGATTAAATTACTGTTTCAAGTATAGTTTTTTATCCCATATCAGCTTGAACAATTTCCATTAAACTTTTGTGATTCCAAACAGATCCCTGATACATATTTTATATCTAATAATATTGTAATGGAGCAAGTTATATAATAGTAAAATATCTATAAACAAGCTTCAATTATTGTGTATAAAATATTATTGTTTAAACGGATATTCGGTACACATATAATAATATGCTCCAACGGATACTTTAATTATGGAAATGCCACAGCTGGTGCGTTGAATATTGTATTACTGTTGAACATATATAGAAATAACTTTATCTGTTGGAGAATGGAGAGCAGAACACTCCAACGCATGCATGTGTTCTAAAATATATCTTTCGACTTTCATTGACATTATTTAATCAACCTCTTTTTTTTTTTTGGTCCTTTATAATACTGTATTTTAAAACGGAGGAAGGGAAAATTAATGAATGACAGGAGAAAGAGTGATCTTGAACCCTCATTTGAGGGTATCAATTGGTGAAGTTTATATATATGAGTAAAACTACCGTGTTCTTAAGCTCACGGGGGCCTCCCGTGAGCTTAACACAAAAAACGTATCAAATCACATCCAAATTTTGATTTATATGGCTCAATAAATTCGTTATATTAAAATCTTATAGCATGCAAATTTTTCTCATTTTTGGAGATTTGTAAGTATTTATTTCAGATTTTTTAATAACAACTATACAATATTAATAAAATAATCAAAGTTTCATATGTAACTTTTAAAAAATCCGAAATAAATACTATAAAATCTCTAAAAATGAAAATTTTTTACATACCACATGATTTTGATATAAAGAATTTATTAAGTCATATAAATCAAAATTGGATATGATTTGATACGTTTTTTGAGTTAAACTCACGGGAGGCCCCCGTGAGCTTAAGAGCACACTAAATTTACTCTCTCTATATATATACTTAGTAAAAAGCCCACTCCTTGCTTTGGGCTGAAATTATTATTTCTTATAATAAACTTTTAAGATAATATGTAATAGGCCTTAATTTGAGATAATTTATATGGGCCTTAATTTTAATGGGCTGAAAACGTCAACGGGCATTAACGCACATCAACGGTTCTGATCTATCGAAGAAAATGATCAACGGCTCAGATGTGAGGATAGCTCTTTCATGTCATTTTTTCCAATATGCTTTTATTATTAGTAAGGATATGAGATAATTAGTGCGATATATACCCCTTTTATTATCTATTTCGTCTAATCAATGAGATAATTTATTTGGACTAGCGAAAAAAATTTGGTCACTTTTTTTAATTTTTCTTTTCTTCTATCCTCTACCCTCTTCCGAAGTAGTACTATATTATGAATTCTTCAAAAAGGAAGGTAGTTCTATTTAAAATATAACGAATCCAAGGCAGTCTACTGACATAAACGTGACAAATTAACCACACTGGGTGAGGTAGAAAGTCTTGTAACGCTTAATTCAAATAATAATAATAGTAGTAGTAATAATAATAACAATAACAATAACAATAATAACAATAACAATAATAACAATAATAAATTATTAATAATAATAGATTAATAATAATTAAAAAATAAAAGTATTGTAAAAGCTTTCAGCGGAATAATTTTATCAAGAAAAAATGTTGGGAGTACTGTTGCGCAATCAAGGATTTTAGTATGCTAAAACTAATAATAACATTGGTGGCAAAATGAGTTCATATTTGTCAAAACTTCTAGCCATGTGATTTTTAGGATCATTTTATAGTGCTTTCGTCCTTAAAATTTAATTCAACACCCTCAGCTTTTCGAAAACAACAATGGAAAAGTTTTCAAAGATTTCTTCTGAACAGATCCTGGTTTAACACGTTCCAGACACCTAAAAAGAAAAAGAAATGTGAGTTCTATAGTCATAATAAAATAACTAAATAAGCCGTTACCTCTTCCTATGCACACACACTTCCACATTACTGTCCGAGTGGGACGATTCATAAAAAATGATCTCAAAATGATGCTGAAAGCTTGACATAAAAAATATATGGGTAATAGTTACCTACCCCTCTTTTTTACTTATCTACCCATTCATCAGATTTCAATTAAAAAATATCAATTTTCAGTAAATATTTATAAATTTCCAATTAAATTAACATTTTCCGATGAACATATACACTATGATATAGTTAATATTTATACAACTGTGATAAGCATATGAATGTACGTGGATGTGTCAGATACGTACTCAGACTGTAAAAGAAGAGTGGATGGGTAACATACTTTATAGGCAAGATTCTATATGTTTTCCAAAATATATTTGAGTTTATGAAACTAGAGAAATGCCCTTGAATAAAATGGAAGGTACCTCCGATTTTTAGAAGTTCCCTATTTGCAATGAAATATATATATATTAAACTGTCACTGTATTCTTTGTGTGCGCAGTGCTGGCTCGTGACAAAATTATACACATACATGCAAGTATACAACTAACTATCACATAATTTAGTTAATTATTATTTGACTTTCAAATATAACTAGTATCTTGCCCGTGCGTTGCAACGGATCTTATTTAATAAAAATTTCTTGATATGAATATTTTCAATATTGTTATAACTAAATAAAATTACTCATAACAAAATGTTATTTTAGTTATGATTTGAAGTAATTTTGTTTATTAGTTTTTTTAATAAGTTAAAATTTATGAACAATGTTTACTGAGAAGAAACAAAAAAAATATATACAACATTAAAATGATATTGTAACATATGACACCTTTAATTTATTTTATTTTATCTTATTTTCTGAATTAATTAATTTAGTAACAAGATCTAAAATAAGATTTGTGCTATTTTGAGAACTTATATAATTTTGATATATGTTATATGAATAACGAGGCACCTAAAAATATTAATCCATAATCAAACGTCTAAGTGAATAATTATTCTTGACTCATGATTATCAAGTAATATAGTTTCCTAATTATGAACTTCTGATTTTAATTAAAACCAACCACACAGGTCACGTTGTCCTAGGTGACTAAAAACTAAAAATCAATTTAATTCAACCTTGACATTTCCTCAAAAAAAAAAATTCAACCTCGACACCCGTTTTCATTTTTTTTTTTTTTTTGGGAAAAGACAATGCATTTATTTGGTTTGGTTTTTAGTTGGAGATTGAATCATCAAAATAGATGATCAACGACTCTGATTAATTTAGATTGATGCATCCAACGGCTGAAAATGCTTCTGAACATATAGCCATTTCAATCTCCAAATTAACTCCTCCTTTTATTATTAGTAAGGATGTTACTAGGGAAAAAAAAAAAAAAACTTATAGGTAGGATTTCATATCCTCTATAGCACTGCATTGTGTGCGCAGGATGTGAACCGTTAGATCATCTTAGAATCCGTGCTGGCTCGAATCTTGAGATGATCTAACGGTTCACATCGTGCGCTACACAAATGCAGCGCTAGAGAGGATGAGCACTCAGTACTGGAGATGAAATGAACTTGTCCTTGCCAAAGGTGGAGATTATTTTTTAATTTTTCCAATCGTTGACTATATCATATTTTTCTTGTACATCGAAACGCAAGAAATATATAAATAATGAACAACTGTCCTATTTATTTATTTATTTATGTGGAGGGATCAAATGACCACAACTATTGGGTACCCTCGGTACCCACAAAATTAAATCTCAAATAATTACATTTTTTATGGTTAAATAACAAAACCAATTGATGGAATGTTTTGTTTATATCATATTTTATGTGTACCAAAAAATTATATCATTTTGATTTTATTTACATGTGAATTAAGCATTAACAAAAATTAACGGTTCAAATTTTTATGATTTTTTCTTCTCTCTTGATGGCTATTGAAACAATGTTAAATTTTCATCATTTTTTATATATATGTTATTGGGATGATTTAGAATACATCTACCGGTTTAGATTTATTAATTTATGCATAGATAATGATGTGGTTATTAAGGACACCAAATTTTGTGGTTATTGGATCCATTCTCTTTATTTATTTATGAAACGAACAAATTTGCAGGTTACCACCTTCCAAATTTTTTTTTAATTAGTAGACAAATGGCCTACTATTTTTTTTTCATTGCAGACACGACTATTACAAGATGAAGGTAAG
Organism: Cyperus esculentus; assembly: GCA_030179965.1. Taxonomy (NCBI): domain Eukaryota; kingdom Viridiplantae; phylum Streptophyta; class Magnoliopsida; order Poales; family Cyperaceae; genus Cyperus; species Cyperus esculentus. The sequence goes on along the minus strand of JASGLE010000005.1, from coordinate 1,529,761 downwards.
ATAAATAAAAGAAAACAAACTAAGAGCAAAAATTTTACGGAGAAGAACTTTTAAGAAAGAAGAAGAAAACAATAGTCAATCCTAGAACCATGTACAAAAATGCTTCAACAAACAAAAGGATAAATGATATTTAGGTTTAGATACGGTGATACCATTGTGATATTATATAATTTGATTTGGTGAAACGAACTAATTATTAAAATTAACGTACTAATTGTCCAACTTAACATCAAGCAAAACACATTTGCAACACAACGAGGATTAAAATTTAATCCGTACTAAGGAACTCACGTTCTGATGGCTTAATCTGTACAAGAAAGCTGAGCAGTGCCAGACCCTGAGTCAAATATAAGGAGGTACCAATCAAATTTAGTTGGGTTTATAAGATATATTAACCAACAAATTAATTTCATTGATTTATAGGTAATAATTTAGGGGGGAACAAAGTCCGAATATTAGATAATAATAATTCATTTATTTATAGGTGCATTTTATAAAATTTCAAATATTAAGGGATGCAGAGATTATGTCCCGGACACTAAAGAACCAATATTGAGAAGGATTAAGACACTAAACCTTTTAAAAGAAGATTTAATTCTCAATCCTTCTTCCGCTCCGCCGCTTCTTCAATTCTTCGACGACTGTCCAATCCAATCCATATTAGCCCCTTTGAACGCTAAATAGCCAACAGAAAAACATATGACGCCGCACCACGTTGATTTATATATCATCTTACTTTATTTATTTACACTTATATTAATTGTCTCTTCATTTATTAGAGAAAACAAATTATGAAGAAGAAGCAAACATAGGAATATCCAATTTCTCATTTCTGGATGCTGGTATGTGTTCCAATGATATTTGATTTTACCCCTCTGAAAAGTATGAATTATTATTTGTGTATTAGGTGATGTCATATTTTAATCGTATATTGTTTTTTTATTATTATTAGTAATTTATTATTATGAATGTTGTGAAAGTACTTATTTGACATTGTCTGATATATGAATTTTTTGAAATGATCCATTCGCCTATTGGATGGTTCTCAACGTTTTGAGAAATAATAAATTTCTTTTGCATCTATTCTTGTTTATTTCGATAATGCAATGCAAAATGGCAACTTGGGAATATCCTCAGTGATACAATTATTACATAATAAAATTTGTCGTCGAGCTGTGATTTACAGAAGTTATGAAAAGGAAAAAATAAATTTCTTGGATAAAGGACGCATCACAATTAATGCCGATTTCCTTTCCTTTCATTGATGTTATCTGTTTGTTACAAGCGAACATTAAAAAAGAGGGTATAAATTATTAAAAAGAAGGAAGTAGAGAACTGATATGATACCAAAATAAATACCTATTATGTAAATATTAATGCCGAATGTGTTGATATTATGTTAATATTGATGTTAAATGTGTCGATATTGGAATTAACTCATCAAAATATTCAGCTTATTTGCATAATATATATCAATACAATGTACAAAATAAGGTATAGTGAAACCAATAATCTAAATACGTACCTACTTACTATGAATACTAACACGTCGGAATCGATTTTTGATATCTCTATAACATCTTTCAAAAAATCTTTCAAAAAAATATTTAAAGGAGGCCACGTGATAAGAAATAAATATGACACTCTTCCATAAACTTCAAAAAGGCAAGATCTTCTAATTATGATGCAAATTCAATCAATTCAATTATATCTCATGCACCACAATTTTCCCATGTAAAAAAAAAAAAATGACCATATATATATACACAATTAAATTCAGCGAGTCATATTACAAATCTAAGTGAACTTTTTTGTAACATTTCTAACAAAATCGGATACAGACTTGATGGATTTGGTGAGAGGAGAGTTGGCAGCCATGAGATTATACAAAACAGCTTCAACCTCAACAATGGATGGTCTCTTTGCAAACCTTGTCACCACCTTCATCTCCTCTTTATCCCCTTCTTGCACCATCACCAACCAAGGCTCGCCGCTCGCCTTGCCGTCACGCGCGCACCTCAGAACTACGCCTCTTCGCCTACTCAGGATCCCTTGCACCTCTAACCCGGTAAAGGAGTACGCAACATTGAAGGACTCGACAAAAGATGACGTCTTTTTGTCAAAATCTTTCTCATCTTCGAATGCCCATTTCGGGTTGAACATGATGACGGGCTTCGGGTTGAGTTCGTCAGCCAACATCCTGATCTCCTCCAATTGGGTTTCTTCAGGTGCCAAAATTACCGCCAAATCAGAGGAATTCAGTAAATCCGGTGTTGTCGTGGAACCCAATTTCGAGTTTATCACCATGTTACGAGATTTACTAAAAGTCTTGTTAGCCATTTCCTCCAATGCCGGAGAAGGCCATACCATTAACATGGTAGGTTTCGAATATTTTCTTTTGATGTTCAAGTCTGAGAATACCTCATAACCAAGCTGCACTACCGAACTCGGTGAATCATCAATGACCGGTATCTCGACCCGGTACCGCAATTGCTTCTGCCTCTTCAGCTTTTTTGTCTGGAAAGGAACTTGGGTCTTGAGATATCTCTGCAATGTGGCAGCAAGGCATGTCTTGGCCTGTGATATGGCTTCCTCCCTCGACGAAGGCGGTGTTGAGAGTGAGAAAAAACCGGGTTCTTGTCTGCTTGATTGAGCAGTAGCCGGAGGCAAAGCGCGAACTTTGAGCCAATTAAGACCCTTAATTTGGCACTGACACTTGTTGAATGCTCCATAGGGCTTTAATCCGATGAGAATTGGGGTTTTAGGAGGTGATAATGGTGGTGGTTTGGAGGAATGGGGGTGGAAGAGATGCAATGCCATGGGAGGAGTTATCAGTGGGAGTTTTGTGGTGGATGATGAGCTGTGACATTGCTATCTTGATCTTCTGTTGTTTTGGATGGAGAGGAAGTGGGCTTTTTTGGAGCAGATGGGATATGAAATATGGGCCTTTTTGGGCTGTCTCGGCCCAATTATCCTGTCTGGTTTTATATTGGGCCGAAATAGAAACTTGTATTATAGCCAGAGACGACTTTGCATTCTGATAGTAAGTCTGGTTCATCTCAACTCCAACTTCCTCTACTAAAAATGACTTCTTTTCATGTTTAAAGATTGCCTGCCAGTTCCAGTTCAAGCTCAAGCTAAGCACATTTGAGTTGATTAATGGCATCAGCCTAACTGAATCTTTTGTTTGCAGGGATGTATAAATTGCAAATAGTGAAACAGAACTATCATATTGATGGCCATCCTCTGATTCGGAATAATTCGACAGTATCATAGTCGGGCAATTGATTCACCAAACTATCTTATTATCAGAAAAAAACAAAAAAAAAAGAAGTTCTTCACATTATAAAAAAGTAAATGAACATGTGTTTTCTTAGTTTGGGATGGTTCATTGTTGGACATCTTCCAATATGATATACATCAAATAAACTAATTCAGTCCTTTCAGGTACTGATCAATAAAGATTCATTGATTGGCAGCCAAGGTTCAGATTTACTGACAATATACAATGGCAATTTTTGAAGCTGTTTTCGAGCTCGATTTCAAAGTTTGAACTTTGAACTTTATGTCATGCTTCTGCCATATAAACATGTGTCAGCAAGTTCTGCACCAGCAGAAATCCATACAACTGAGCATAATACTGGACTTGAGTAACAATCATATCAGGAGACAATGTGAAGAACAAATATCAATTTGCAATCCCTTTGCAATACCCCTCAACTCGAGAAAAATAAAATAAAAATTTGGAAAACATACCTGGTACTTATCAGTGTTGATGTGTTATGGAGCTAATCAGTAATCAATTTCAAACATATTTCTATGGACAACAATTGGTACACTGAAATCTGGATGACAATTTGCATCTCAAAAAAACATCCAATTCAAACCAACAAAATCAGTGCACAAATCCTCAGTTTAGTCTGATAGATGCCCAAATGAGCAACAAAAACTTCACAGCATTCATACCAATACTGATCTAAACCTAATTACTGGTCCATAATTTAATTGGATGTTACTTCCATGCTCACACGCAGATAATTTTATCGATTGCAGATTAATCTCATAATGGGTAATATTTATTTATAATCGTCAGATCGAAAAAATATAATAATATTTTGGTGGGAGTATTGGAGTAAAATTCTTTCATTAATTTCATCCATCCAAATTCTTTTCTTTCAGTTTCCACAACAACAAAAATTTCATTTCCAGAAGTGAAAATTCAACATCATAATTGATTAATTTCTCTCCTAAATTCATCCCTCATTCAAAACCAAAAGGTTACGATTTCACTGTGATTCAACATTTCCCTTTATTGAAACCCTAATCCAAAACCAATCAGAACACAATCCTGAACTGCGGCGCGTCGTCCTCGAGGGCCGGGACGATCTCCCAACGGCACGGCTCCAGTTCCTCAGACACCGGGCAGTACCCGGCCAAGGTGACCCGCTCGCCGGAACCCCTGGCGGAGCCGAACTCGAACACCGTCACCTCGGTCGGGCGCCGCACCTCCACTGCCCCGTGCATCCCCTCCGCCGTGCCGCCCGCGGACGCGTCAACGGCTCCCTTGTCGGAGAGCTGGGACGCCTGTGGCGCGGCGTCGCTCTTCGCCTTCCTCCAGAAAAGTAACCCCATTTTGATTTTGCCGACCAATGAGGGAATTTTGGTTTACGATTGGGGTAATGGGGTTTTGCTGAGTGCTTATCCTCTGCTGCGCAGTATTGTACTTCGCAGCGAATCAACGATGTGCATTGTAGTGGAGTTTTTGTGAGATTGAGTTGCACGAATCTTAAAGCGAATCGAACGGCCAAAGTACTTCGCAGTAATTTAATGCGCAGCATAGCTGCATAGGATATGAATTGGTTTTGCTGGGGTTAGGACGGAAAATCGGAATACGTTTTGACGGACATCCCTTTCTTTCCACAGTTTTTTAGTTCCGGAATGGAAATTAGGATTTGCGAGATAATCAGAGCCGTCGATTTGTGACATATGGAAGAGTTCGGGCGTTTGGTTTTCAAATTTTTTTTGAAAAACGAAATTGAAAACATTTTTTGCGAAAAGTAAAAAGATTACGGGATATTTTCGGTACACTATATAGACCCGATTTAATTTTTTGGGTCGTATTGAAGGACCCGAAAAATTAAATCGGGTAGTTTTTTTTTTTTCAACCGAATTCAATTCGGGTCTATCCATTTTCAAAATGGGGTGGGTAGAAAAAAAAATTTTCAAAATGAGTTTTGAGCGTTAGCATTTCGATCTCAAATACTAACGTTAGTATAATAGTCTAACTCTATATCATATTATAACTATGATTAACCACATAAGTACTAAAATATAGTATTGTAATATAGTAAATAAATAGGTGCAAACCCATTTTGAAAAAAAAATTTCCGCGCACCCCATTTTGAAATGTGATTGAAACAGTTTAAAATGGGGTGGGTGGAAAAAATTTTTCAAAATGGGTTTTGAGCATTAGTATTTCGATTTCAAATGCTAACGTTAGTATGATAGTCTAACTCTATATCATATTATAATTATGATTAATCACATAAGTACTGAAATATTGTAAATAAACGGGTGCAAACCCATTTTGAAATTTTTTTTTCACCCACCCCATTTTGAAAATGGATAGACCGAATTGAATTCGGTTGGAAAAAAAAAAAACCTACCCGTTTAATTTTTCGGGTCCTTCAATACGACCCGAAAAATTAAATCGGATCTATCTAGTGCATCGAAGAAATCCCGTAATCTTTCTACTTTTCGCAAAAAATGTTTTTCAATTTCATTTTTTTTAAAAAATTGTTTGGTTTTGGCGAAGCATTTTGGACCGTTCGACTTCGGATAATTGGGAATTCGAGGATCTGGACGATTGGGCCTTGTAGAGGATGGATTGGGCCGTCAGAAGGGGAGATAGACTGAATGAATGGAAGGCTTTTTTCTCCTTTCTGTGGGCTGAGAATTTGTTGCTCTTAGAGCATCCGCATTCCAGAAAAGGTGAATTGAGGAACCTTTTAAATGCACTAGACTGAAAAAAATAGATAGTGCATCGGTTATACTAATACAGCATCCTGAATTCCTGATTCCCTGAAGTATCTAAATAACAATTTTGTCCGTCCTTTTTTTTTTTTTCGAGTCTAGCTCCTCAAATTTTATTTATTACTTATGGAGTTGGGGCTAGGTGATGCCCCACGGGTCACGATGGATGATATGTTCTATGTTCAGTGCTACACAGGCCGTATGAGGCACTTGTGAGTGAAGTGTCCTGAGCTCGTGTGTGTGTGCACGTGCGCACGTGCTGAGTTGTGTGTAAATTTCTATGATATGGCAAATAAATAAGATCTGAACCCCTCTTTCTTCGCTATAACGGCTTATATAGAGCTTGAGAGGGGTAACGTATAAAGTAAGTGGTAAATAGGCGGTCGGCACATGTAAAGAGTGGGTACGTGTAAAGTAATGTGTCAGTCGTGCAGTGACGCTCTTCACTCTTGTCTCTTGAGCTGTCTTGAGCGTTATGAGCCGAGATGGATACCGGCTATCTTGACAAGCCTAGCGGCAGGTTACCTTGGTGGGCCTGACTGGTAGATCGTAGAGTGTAGGCCAAGCGCTTTGAGCTTTATTGAGCCTGTATGTCTTTATGGGCCTCGAGGTCATAACCCTATTATTTATTCTATTTATCTACCATTAAGTTACTAGGTCATTCCTATTTGCAACTTTTTTCGTCTTTTAATCGATTGATAGTTGCTTGATAGACTATTTGATTCTAAAAACCATATTTCTTTCAATTCATACTTCATAGTATAACACACCTTTTTTTTTAATCACTATGGTTGAAATTTTTAATTTCAGCCTAAATGGTTGATCTTTAAACCTTCATCAATACAACAGGGATTCGAATTCAATTCATATACGTCTAGAGGAGCCAAATTAATTATTTAATTAGCACCGAATGCCGATCCATCGAAGTCCGGATTTCATACAAATTGATTGTTTTTTTTTCTTTGAAGTTTGAACTGAAAATGTGTATTCTTATTCCGCCCTCGGAATTCTCAGATTATTTTAATATTTTTTAGATAGTTGATTTTTATTTTGACATCTCTCAATGTAATTTTAGAATATTAAATCGACAAGTTCACTAATATTTTTTTTTTTAAAAAAAAAAAAAACTCAATTCCTACATCAAAGGTCAAAATCTCACTTTTTCTTTGAGCTAGATATGGTCTGAGTTATATACACATGATGAAGATTTTTAACCTAACATATTGGTACTATATTTCCAATATTGCGATTCAATTTTTAGGAGCATTTAATTGTATGGGGAAAGATTAATTACCCTAGACGAGATTTATTACGGTCCTTAATCACTAGTATTAATCACTACTTAACATACTATGATTAGTTAATTACTATCAACCTAAAGAAAATAAAGGCACAAAAAAATAAGGCAATTAGATGGTCTAATTAACCACTCCACATGATACTTTCACTAATCACACCAGCCATGCATATAAATATCATTATCATAGTTAATTAGTTTATAAATAAAGGCTAACTGCATCCCACATGCAAACTGTTTCCAGGCTATCTCATATGTCCACATCTTGATCAGGAATGTACAATATAATTGGATTGTTTCTTTGTAAACATTTCATAAAGGGCACATGGAGCCAACCAACAAACTTGAACTTAGCAAAATTAAAAAGAGTAGTGATATCAAGACCCGAGTTTTGCCCTCACAACTCTTGATGCGTTGGCAGACTGTACAGATGCGGGAAGTTTTTGAACTTATTTTGGATTTCAATATAGTAAATCGTTGGCAGTGCGGAGAGTATTTCAGTAGACGGTGAATGCGGGAAGTATTCCATTAAAGAGGTGTGGATATTCTGTCCTAACAAGGAGTATTTCAGCAAATTTTATATTATTTTATGCAGTTAACTCTAGGGGCAAGTTACGGGGATGCATATACTTTTCCAATTAAAAAATATATCAGATAACTGATCATAAGTTTTTTTTTTTTTTTTTTTTTTTTTTTTTTTTTTTTTTTTTTGAGAAAAACTGATCATAAGTTCATAACACCGTGTTAATTGATTGACCTGAAAGCTCATTTTGTACCAACTCCCTGGCCCCAAATTTCGGTACTATACCAACTCTTTTCAGCCTACTCATCTGTCAAGGAGAATCTTTGATACACTGTTTGATTGGAGTGTTCAGTGTTCTTACCAGTAACATAGGCACCTAATTCAATTGCCTTGCTTCTGCATATAAATATATGGCCACTCTTTGCAAGTGTCAACAACATATACCCAGCAAGCAGTGCAAATTAGTTCTCTGATAGAATCATAGAACTGATTTTTGCCACATTGTGTTCTATCGGTTAGAAGAAATATGGCTTCAAAGAAAACAGTTATCTGTGTTTTATCAGTGGCATTCCTTGTTCAGATTGCCAGGGCTGTGGATTACCCTGTAGGAGGAACGATGGGAGGATGGGATACAAGCACTGATCTCAGTACCTGGGCCGCCGATCAGACGTTCTTGCCTGGCGACAGCGTCAGTAAGTATATCAACCTCTCAATTGCATCTTAAACCTCTAACTAGTAATATATATACAGAGTTAGACTAATATGAAAAACGTTTGCATTTCGCTGAAACAAAATATATTGTAAAATACTATGAAAGGAACCGTATATTTATCCTGAATTATTGTCGGGTGCTGTCTTCAGCTTTCAATTATCCGTCATTCCACGATGTCGTCGAGGTCACGAAGGCCGACTACGACACATGCTCCGGAAGCAACCCGCTGGGATCATACACTGGAGGAAGCACAACCATCAAGCTGACAAAACCAGGAAAGCGGTACTTCATCTGCAGCACACCGGGGCACTGTGCCGCGGGAATGAAACTTGAGGTCGACGTGGTGTCCACCACAGCATTGCCACCGAAGAACACCCAGCCTGAGAAGAGCATTCCACCGTCTCCAACTCTGGAGACGGCACCAACCACAACCACTGATTCAACTGAGTCTGAGTTGCCAGTGGTATCGACGCCTGCTTCTTCACCAATGCCAGCGTCTGGAGCTGTCGAAAGTGCGAGGTGGACCCAGATTGCTTCAGTTCTTGCTTTGGGGATGCTTATAGTCTTGATCATTTGAGAGTCAGGATGATGGTTTTTTTTTTCTGAGATGAGATTGATCATTTGTGTGATACTGAGGCAATGTTCAATAAGATGGTCTTTGTTTTTTGTTTTTTGTTTCTATTTTATTTTCATTTCTTTTAGTCAAATAATAAGATGGTAATATGTAGTTGTTTTATTTTTATATCATAGACATTTTCTTTCCTTTGCCATATATTGAGTTCTTGACTGTGAACAATTACTGATATCATTTTCTGATAAATTTTACATGTTTATATTTTACATGTTTCTTATAAATTCTAGTCAGAGGAAGATTTCCTAGGAAGTAATTTTAGATACTCAGAATTCATAAATTGACCAGAATACTGAGAAAATGTCTGTCATTGCATAAATATGAGTTGTAAAGTTGTAAATACCAACCAACCTTCAATCATTTTGTCTTCAGCATGGATATCCAGACAATAAGTACCAAGTTGATAAACATTTGACAATTCAAATGAGTACATTCTGAGCAAAAATTACAGTAGCACATGTATATAATAACACTTTGGTGGCATCACATGCTGGTTGAGGAGCCTGGTCATCTCTAATGTGTATTGTTTTGCACTTTTGCTACTTACTATACAAGTGTCTTTCAACTTAATTTAGATCAGGCCTATACAAGTGTCCAAACTTCTCTTTACTGGCAAATTACCTCACTTAGGAATTTCACCAAATACCTGTTGTGCAAGACTGATTCTGACGGGTACCAAGTGCTGGTACAGGAATAAGAGAGTCAGCAATTTCAGCCAGTAACAAAGATTAATTTGAGCAAGCAGTACCAGCACAGAGATCTATAATTACCAATCAGGGACTGATTTGATTACTATAAATTAAGGTCATAGAGTTTATTTACAGAACAAACATATCATCTAACTTGTATCAACCTGAGAGTAATTGTTAAGAGTAACTCTCAATGAAAAAAATATGCTGGCCTAAACTCAATGTGAAAGCTTCCTTCTACCATATTATAGTTCAATACTTCACTTTTTGTTGTAAATCCACCTTGTCAATGGGAATGGAGATCTCTATTAGTATTCTAACCTGTCAGCGTTGTGTAATGATGTGCCCATACCATGGGGAATTGCTCTTGATGAAGTCTCTCAATTGCTTCTTAAGTTGATATGATGATTTTTCGATTCAAACCGAATTGAATTTGGTTGATGATCATACTGCTTCTGCTCACAAAGTAGTAGCTCCTCTCAGATAAAAATCACAAAGGCTAGTACGATCCTCCAAAACTGAGACTAACCTATGTCATTCACATTGGAATCTTCTATAAGGTTTCTTCAGTCATGGAGAACCAATCTAAGTCCTGCAATTTGGACAAACAAAGCATTACATATGCTGCATCATTTCTTAGCATCATCGAAGTAATTTACTTGTGTTTGTTAATTTTTTCTGTCCCTTTGTTTTTAGCTGCAGCCTCATGCATATTTATAAATGAGCTTTACCTTCTTTGTAGGTGGCTCAGTTTAATGAATCGGATTCGGAGTATACCAGGATGAAATATGATGCAATGGTAGTGAGGTACTGACATACTGTGATGCCATGCTGCTTTTGGGTGGCTCAAATGTGCTCCCAAAAATTGGAACAGATGAGCAAATACCGTCATCTTGCTTGATTACCTGAAATACAATCATCCAGAGGCAGTGTTTGAGTTGTCACATATTTTATGTAATCAGATCATCAGGATACTGAAGCTACCTTTTCTCGTTGCATTTTGTTTGAACATTGGAAGATATGGTTCTTTACCCCATGTGTTTCATACTATAATTACTATCTGATTACAAATCAGTTTCTGGTAAAATTTTTTTTTTAAAAGAGATACTTTGGCCTTCATGACCAAATACTCAAGAAGTTTTTCATATTTATATTTTTAACCTGAAAGGTTTTCTAAAATCAGCAAGTTCTGGACTGTGACTACAAAGAAAATAAATAAAATATATGAGAAAAGGTAGTGAAAATCAAATAATGGTAGAAGGCAGGACAAGGAGGGATGTAATTAATTTGTGCATTCCCCTTGTCGGTTTCTCAAATTCAAAATTTTCAGTGTTTCTACCAGCTAATATGGAAAATGGCAAAAATAAATCTTGACTGGATCATTATTAGGTTGGTTATATAAATTTATCAGCAACAATTACCTTTCTGTACATAAATCGTAATTAAATATTGCAAGAAGTGCATCTACAAAATTACAGGATGCATGTCCATAATAAATTTGTGAGAATTACCTTACTAATATGCTAAATTGGAGGCAGTCCATTTCGATGAATCAGCACTGAGATTCGTGCCCTGCATTTAAAGTGACCGCAAGTATGAGAAAAAGACAACTTTTTAGCTGGAAATGAATCGTTTCGAGGGTGCGACCGACCTTTCCTCAATTTCCTTGCCCTAGCCTCCCTCCCCAATCCAGTTCCATCTCCTCGCGTCTCCTTATTACTTCTTACCTATTGAAAGCTATTGAGACAGCCACACAAGCAGCTGTAGACATAAAGCACCACTTCAGATGGGAAAGTTCATAGGTACGTAAGCCGCACAAGCTATTTTAGGTGATTCATTTCCAGGTTAGATTCATAATTGAGCTCGCACTTTGCTCAACAAATGGGTATTTTATTTTATTTTCATTTAAATTTACCGATCTACAATTCTATTGTATTAAAACCTGTTTGCCGAATCCTACAATTAAAGTTCATATATGCTTGATATTTAGCTTTATTTCAGATGCCTTTCTAACATCAATCGTGGTAATTATGTGCTTGCTATCAGCTTGATTTCATAGTTTCAGGTTAAGAAGGGAGTCAAGGGACAATATCAACTGATCATTTTGCTTAATTTACACTCTTGAAGATCTATTAAGTTGTATTGTAAATTATACTTTTTTTTTCTGATGAAAGCCTCTTAGTTACTCTCATATACAAGAATCAGTGAATCACACAATTTTTGCGAGACTGTATCTGTAGCCAAAACATAATATCAAGATGGAATTGACTTTCTGAGTAAATATATACTACTCACTTGAATAATCCAATTAATAAGTAAAAGTGGTTCCAAATTCACTTCTTATAGAAATTAACACATCAACGGAATAAATCTCGTTGCATCATGCAATTGTTTGTGCGTTTAGCAATCAGACAGGTCAGCTTTGCCAGATTAATACACCACTGGTAAAAGAAACTTAATAGCAAGCTTTAATCATTAACTACGTGAGAGGAAATGTAACTAAGGACATAATGATACTTTTTAGCTATAATTTGATTAAACTTTATAACATGCGAGTAATCATATATGCACAATTAAAATATATACTTTGAGAGAGAAAAAAGTTCATTATCTATAATTGGTTAAGGGTTTTTCTACTTAATAGGTTAACAAAAACAGACTTTTGAATAAATATTTGCAGATACTCTTCAATGGTTTCAACATAGTATCCTGATAAACTTTAATTAACATAAATCCACGTGATTTTTCTCCTCTTATAAATAAGTCAGGAAATTGGGAAACATTGCCAATTTCATCTGAAGTACTTAACAGTTAAAGCTATTAAAATGTTGCAGGTAGTATCTCGAATATTTTAATAAGCTTGCTAAAGTGTCCCGCAATATATGTATGCGTTTATTTTTGACATATTTAGGATTTATATAAGAGTAATAGATCTTCTGTGTATTACATCGAGGTCAATAGGAGCAACAGTTAAGAAGAACCAAATTATTGAAAACAATCTTTATTGAGAAAATTATATGTAACAAAATATAAATGGAGTAGATTGACATAGTTAATAATATGTAACAAAATATGCTACCTAATCTTACTTTCTTATATCTTGATAAGATTTCACTGATATTTTTTGAACTTACAGTTTACATGGGCCACAACCAACTAAGAAAAGAGTAAACAAAGCATGAGGAACTTACCAACAGAACTCATCTGCAACATCATATCCCGGCTTCCCGCAAGAGATGTTGTACGTTTTTCCGTCTTGTTCAAGAAATGGAAGCGTGTATGGCTATCTCTTGTGAACTGGAGATTTGAATCCTCTGACTATTCACAGACAAGACCTGAAGCTGAACAAGAATTCAAAGAATTCATTAATGATGTAATTTTCTTCCATACCGGGTCTGGCATAGCAAAATTGTCAATTAACTTGCAGAGTCATGGTGCTTTTCAAAGGCCAGCAGTGTTATGGATGAACCACATAGCCTCACAAAAGAAAATCACTGAATTGGATCTTGATATTGGTGGTCCGGTTATCCCACCGGTTGGGTTATTTTGTTGTACTTTGTTGGTTAAATTGCGGCTCGTGTTGCACAATGCACGCGTTAATATTCCAACAGAAGTGCAACTAAACAATCTTAAGGAATTGTGCCTTCAAGATGTCAAATTTGCGGAGTCAGGGGATGCCCAGAGATTGGTAGATGGTTGCAGAACTCTGAACAAGTTGGAATTCAATGGTTGTACTGGAAATGCATTGTACGACATGCATTTGATAATAAATTTACCCGATCTTAGAGTGTTTAGGTTCCACAGCAGCAGTGATTACATTTATGTACAAGTTGCTGCTATGAACCTGGAAGAGTTTACGTTCACAGGGAGAAATGTCACAATGTCTAAAGGTGTTGATTTCTCCTTCTTGAAGGAAGTGAGTCTCAATGAGTTTCAGTTTATGGAGCAATACCGGATATTTAATAGACGAGTCCCAATAAAGAAATCTGCTAATAAAATGCTTCAAACAGTATCCTCCTTAAAGATGGCCGAAAAGCTATGTTTGGGTCAGTGGTGCATCGAGGTAAGTTTATATTAGTATCAATTGTTACTATTACAATTTACATATATAGTGTTGTGAATTAACAATTTGACAACACCGGTAAAAGATTGTAATACACTAAAATCATTTATCATTTTGAATAAAAAAAAAATCTTCATGAAAGATGACAATACATGCTAATGTGTTTATGAAAAGTACAGCACATTGAACCTTATGTTAATACTCCTTGAGTATAATCCTCTTACTCTTTATAAGAAACAAATTTCACAGCATACATCCGTAATAAGTCACCTGGGATCGGGATCGACTTGGTCTTATCCCTAGGTAAATTTTTTAAAACCTTTTAATACAATTAACTGGCTTTGCTGGTTCTTAGAAAAGGAAAAAAAAATTATGTACTTGTTGTTTATTTGTATATAATTTAAGCCGACAATATCTCTTGGCCATGCATATTGCAGTTTGCTAATCCAACAGTACATGTTGGCCATATCTTAATATTGATCAACTGATATATGACTACATATTTTGTTAATTGTAATTCCTTTTTGTTCACATATAGCATCTTTCAAACATTCCACAAGATGTCGATCTTCCTACATTTGAAAACCTGACGTGGTTATCAATCGATTTCTGGCCGATTGAGTATCACGCCAATGTTGTACTCCAGATCATGAAATGCTCGCTAAACCTACAACATCTGTATGCAAAAACTTGCCCGGTAATTGTTTACTTAATATTTTTTTATATATAATCAGTGTATTCTTTTCCATTGTTCATGCAGAATTATCTGTTAAAAATTCTTTCCAGACAACTCGCATTGATGTTACGGAGCTCTTACACGACGAAAGCCATCTGCAGTTAAAGAGTATAGAGATGGACTCATTCACCGGATCAAAAGTTGAAATGTGGCTTGTTGAGAAGCTTTTAGGCCGTTGCCCCCAGTTGATAGAACTGAATATCAACTTCCGTTGCGAACTGGAGGAATCAGTAAGGAAAGCGGTGATAAGTGGAGTTTGTTCAAGCACAAAGCTCTTGCCTTCATTGACTGCGTCTTTTCTTTAAGAGTCCGTGCATCGCTTGCTATTGCACGTTGAGTTAGACCAGTATGACGTCTTTTGTTTTTTAACATATTTTATCATCAGGTTACTTTGTCTATTGTAATTGTTGTTTTCTTTTGTACTTTGTTTAGGATTGCTAGTCCAATACTTCTTTCCTAATTATTATGAGCTTGATATATACTGATTACATCCGGTTACTGTTGTTTGATTTATTTGCGTGCACCATCTAAACATATATAGTTTCAAATTTGCAATCACTGGAGATGCATAAAAAGATAAATATCATCTACTAGCCTTTGAAATCCTTCACAATATATTAACTAATTTTATATTATACTTGGTGGTGACGATGATGATGTTTAATTACTCCTTTTGTGCAATTCAAGTGTATTGTACAATACATTGGTACTCTATCATTTTTCCTTAAATTATATTTATCTTGGATGATACAGTTCAGTTGAGATTCAACCCTCCCAATTGTTAGTGGTACATACACCTACCGACATTAATCCATTCATACAACAATACTGACCTTCAGCTTAATACAACATAGAAAGTAACATAACATGACATGACATGACTCATCAATTAAATTGCTATAACTAAAAGAGAGGGTTAATTTGGACTCCCCAAAATACAACATATATAAACAGCAAAGCAAAATAGCTACAGTCGGTACCTTACCTTCATTGGTGCTCCGATGCATGGCCAGAGATGGACTGCTTCGGTGCAGTCTTCAGGGCTTCCTTCACTGATGCAGTGCAGCAGCAGGGAAGACGAACAGACCGAGAGAGAGTCAGAGGCAGTTGCTTGCGCGCCACAAACAGTGTGGGACTGACTGTCTGACACGAGAGAAAGAAAATGGGTCAAACAAACAAGGGAAGGAGAAGTGTGGGCCTTGTTTAGATTAGCTAGGCAACTAACAAGGCCTTCTTGATAAGAACAATTGGGCTCTATGTTTACGGATCTATGAACTGGGAATTGGCATTTTAATAGGGTCATTAGGGACCGTCAAAGGTCTCAGCTTTATTAACTTGATAGGAAAAATAAATGGTTTGTAAGTTGGGATTCAATTAAGTTTAAACGACTGTCAATTTGTCACATTATCTGACGCGAATAATATTGACAACAACATCAATTATAGCTTCATAGCTTTGTAATTCCATCAATGATTCCAATATATACAAGGTAGTATTTCTATGAGTGTCCATATGGACTAAAAAAAAAATTCAGCATATGGATTAAAAAAATATATATCTAATAGTTTATTTTAATTTCTAAGAAAAATTTATCCCAACAATAATTCTGATATGATATTCCTTCTTCCAAAAAAAAAATTCTGATATGATATTCCATACCTTATCTTGTTTGCCATATTTACTGATAGGTATAAGATAGCATCTGTCTATACAGGAATCAAATCCCTTCAATTTGTTAGATCAAAAAAAACAATCCTTAATTAGCACACCATATATAACATCCAATTAAATTATTACACTAATTAATTAATTATCTATAATTTCCCTCCAATCAATTTGATCATATTGCAGACCAGAATCAGATTCTCATTCTCATTCTCCAATTCAATTGTGCGTGCTGCACTCAGCAGATAGTACATTCTTTGGTATTTTGATCTCAAGGAAGCTCTCATCATGGAGAAACGCCTCGGCTTTCTTCCAGTTCGCGTCATCGGGAAGCTCCACCCGCCGCACGAAACCGTGCTCCCACCACCGCCCGGTTCGCCAGTCCTGGCTCGACGCCGGTACCGCCCTCCATGGACCGCTTATCTCGAGCACCTTTGTTTTGTCCCCGTTGATCTCAACATCATATTTCTTTCCCCCTATTGCTGCTGTGAAACATACAAATTAACAAGAAATTTTAGTTTGATGTATGCTTGGATCAAATATACATCATGTTCGGCAAACACAAATTATATAGATTTTTGTAAGAATTGAGAGTCTATAAGAAATAATTTATATTCATTGTTCGGCAAAAATTATACTATCACTTCCTAATAGGAATTTATTCCTCTTAAACACTTGTTTTCAGAGAAAAATATTAATTAAGTTGGACTGTATTACATTTTTTTTATCAACGATGGGCTTTTTGTAGATTTTCATCAAATACAATATGAAATCTTGTTCTTTTTTTTGTAGCATTAGTGACTACCGAACATGCCCTAATTTTTTGGTCATGTATGAAATTCTAATTTGTGAACTCATTACTTGAGCAATTGCTTCAAGAAGTACGTTGTTTAGTTCTTAATTGCCATTTATCATTTTAAAAAATTGTGTATGTATTATTTGCTACAAAGTCACTAAATTTACCGTTGAGAAAATTAACTTCTCAATAAAATGTTAATATTCAAATAGGAGCTAGACCCATATTTTGCCTCAAAAAAATTAAATGTTAATTATTTTTTTAAATTGATCAAGTATGGAACATCTCTCCTAAGTATACAATTGAGCATACATATTAAATTTTAATATTGTTAAAATAATTTCTGTGATTTCTTTCCAAATTCATAGGCCATAAAAGTTTAACATGCATCAGAATGGAACTAATATAATTGAATATAAGGATTATAGAAAAGTTGTAGTAATAAAAGTGGAAATTAAAAAAAAAAATCGAAGTTGGATTTATTCTCTCCATTTAATGAAGAACAATTCTAAACAAAACAGAATATGATTTCTTTTAATCACACAATTCAGCACAAGATTCTTTTATTTATTTTTTTCCCTTTTTTTTCCTACAGAGATTTACAAGACAAAACACAAGAAATATACCTGGCATTTCGGCTCGAAGAACGTACTCCGAGTCGGTTTCGGTCCAATCCACGCCGGTCCTCTTCGCGCTGCGGAGCCCCGCAAGCAGCGCGTCGGAGTCGAAATCCCACAGGGGGAACGCATCCGCGGGGTCAAAGAACTTCCCGAACAGGAACGGGCTGAACAACGACCCCTCGCTAAAAACCGCCTTCGCTGCATCTGCACCGTGCGTGACAAACGAAACAAAGGCTTCCTCGGTCAGCGACACGTGCCATTTCTTCGCGTTGCTGTGATCGCCCGGCCGGACCTCGAGCGCCCTCTTGGGCGGCATTGCTTACTGCCTTAGCAGCGTGAAAAACTAAAACTAGAAACAGAGGTGGCTATGTATGCTTTTATGCTTGCTTTAAAGTGAAGAGTGCTCATCCTCTGTAGCGCTGCATTGTGTAGCGCGGAATGCGAACCGTTAGATCATCTCAAGATGCAATCCAGCACAGATGCCGAGATGATCTAACGGCTCACATTCCGCGCTACACAATGCAGCAGCGCTACAGAGGATGTGGAATCTGGATGGAATAGCTAGGATGGGATGGCTTTGGCAAAAGGCAAAGCATGCAGAGGAGGATTGATTCCCTTTGAATTGTTGCGCCAACGCCTTTATGTGATGCGGTCGGTCTTATTTTCTAGAGCTTTCGGTTGAGATTGGACAAATGATACTATACCTCAGTTTTTGTCCCCAGTCTTATGATGATGTGATATATAGGTCAGGAGAGTTATATTTGTAAAATTATTAAGGTTGGAGGGTCATTTTTTTAAATTTCTTAGGGTCATTTTTTAAATATTTTTTAGGTAGAATTAATTTTGTAAATATTCTTTGAAAAAGAAGATATTTCTGTAAATTGTTCTGAAAAAAAATATTTTTATAAATATTTGTCAGCTCTGTAAGAATAATTTACATGAACATAAGCACTTTAATCATCTTTAATTATGTATTAGAAAATACATCATAAGAGCAAAAGACCGATAATGGCCACAAGAACTTGAAACAATCATAAAATCACATTAAATACTATAATTACATAAATATAAATGTACCTTTAGCATTCATCATGAACAGCAAGTAGAAACTTCAACGCTAATTGCAAACTCTTAAATCCTACGAGATTGCACCAAGTTGATTTCTCTCTCTTCCTCTGTTTCACTTTGCCGATGGAGAGCAACTTCGTAATGTGAGTATGAGCAGAGAGATGATCAACCATGGACTCTTATTTATACCTCCCACTGAGCCTAACCATCAAGGTCAAAGTGGGCAGTCTAATTAAGAATTCTATTTCTGAATTCTATAATTATAAGTGGGTAGTCTAATTAAGAATTCTATTTCTGAATTCTATAATTAAATTTACTTTAATAGAATGACTATCTCTAATTATAATTCTATTTCTGAATTATATCTCTAATTATAATTCTATTTCAGAATTATGTAATTAGATTTATATTATTAGAATACTGAATATTCTAACATTCTCCCACTTATTCAGTAATTCGTAATGAATATAACTTTAATAACATATATGAACTTTAAGACTAGTGATATATATATATGTCGTATATTCCATAAGTTCGGTATAACATAATGTTTATCCTTAACTGAAACCAATACGAGTCATGGCGGTTGTGAGTCAGTATATCGACTCATTCCCTTCCATGAACCACAATATTAATCCCAATTAATATAAACCATAAGGGCTATAACTTTAATGATCCTTTTAGTTGTTCTTGGAAAGAACTGATTATTATTTAAATACAACAATAAGGTATACCTACATAAGTAAATAATAATCATACAGAAACAAACAAACAATGAACACTTTAATAATATTAATTCAAAGTTTACAAATTACAACAAAATCGTGCACACTCAACCAAACCCATATTAACAACATGTTCCATAAATGTCTTGGGCGCTAAACCTTTGGTTAATGGATCAGCTATCATTCGATCGGTGCTTATATGCTGAATCGTAATTGTTCGCTTCTGCACTTCTTCTTTGACAGCTAGATACTTAATTTCAATGTGCTTGGCACCTTTAAAGTATCTGTCATTCTTACTAAAGAAGACTGCTGCGGAGTTGTCACAGTAAATTTTCAGCGGCTTGGCGATACTGTCGACATACTCAAGTCCTGAAATAAAATTCCGCAGCCATAATCCTTGTATCGTAGCCTCAAAGCATGCCACGAACTCGGCTTCCATAGTGGATGCAGCAATGATAGTCTGCTTCGCACTCTTCCATGATATCGCTCCGCCTGCTAATAGATACACAAAGCCACATGTGAACTTGCGTGTGTCAATACATCCGGCGTAATCTGAATCTGAGTACCCGATTGTTTCTAAGCAATCGGTCTTCCTATAGGTTAGCATAAGATCCTTCGTTCCTTGAAGATAACGGAGAACTTTCTTCGGCGCTCTCCAATGTTCTATCCCTGGGTTACTTTGAAATCTGCCAAGCATGCCTACGGCGAAGCTTATGTCCGGTCTTGTACATGTCTGGGCATACATTAGGCTTCCAACCACAGACACGTAAGGGATGTTTTTCATTTCTGATTTCTCCAATTCGTTCTTAGGACATTGAAACAATCCAAACTTGTCCCCTTTCTGAATTGGAACTGGCACACTTGAGCAATTATCCATGTTATATATCTTAAGAATTTTATTTATATATGCTTTGAGACAAATCCAACAATCCTTGTGATTTGTCACGGAATATTTCAATTCCTATCACATAGTTTGCCTCACCCATATCTTTCATTTCAAAATTCTTTGAGAGAAATTTATTGGTTTGATGTAACATACCAAGATCGTTAGTGGCTAACAAAATATCGTCAACATATAAGACCAGAAACATTATCTTACTCCCACTGACTTTGGTATAGATACAACAGTCAACAATGTTTTCTTTAAAACCAAAAGAAGTAATAACATCATTGAACTTAAGATACCATTGTCGTGAGGCTTGTTTCAGCCCATATAGTGACCTTTTCAATTTGCAAACCATGTGTTCCTTCCCCCCAATTGAAAAGCCCTCGGGCTGGTCCATGTATACTTCTTCCTCTAACTCACCATTTAGAAAAGCTGTCTTTACATCTATTTGATGTAGCTCTAAGTCATAATGAGCTACCAAAGCTAAGATTATCCTAAGAGAATCCTTTTTCGAAACGGGCGAAAAAGTTTCATTATAGTCAATGCCGTCTTTTTGAGTAAAGCCTTTGGCAACAAGTCTAGCTTTATATCGTTCGATATTGCCTTTAGAATCACGTTTGATCTTAAAGATCCATTTACATCCAACTTTCTTGGAACCGTGAGGCAAATCAACGAGATCCCAAACTTGATTTTGATCCATTGATTTTAACTCTTCTTTCATAGCACTGACCCAATATTCTGAGTCTTCACTTTGTATGGCTTCACTGTAGGAAATCGGATCGTCAATACTTGAATCAATTTCTGATTCATTGAAGTACACATAATCATTAGATTGAGTTGGTCTACGCTCACGTGCAGAGCGTCTCAATTCAATCGGTTGGGGTTGTATTATCTCTTCGTTGACGATATCATTATTGGGAATTTCATCATTCTCAGATTGTTGTTCCAAATTGACATTAAGTTGCGGAGCAACATTTGGAGCAACTCTTTTCGAAATCAAGGGCACTTGTACAGTGTTAGGTACAATGTCTTGCCGCGTGACCTCTTGAATGTCAATACTTGATTGACTGGAACTCCCACTAATTTCATCATTTTCAATGAATTTAGCATTTTCCGATTCTACAATCCTCGTACTATGGTTAGGACAATAAAAACGATACCCCTTTGATTTTTCTAGATAACCAATAAAGTAACCACTAACAGTTCTAAAATCCAGTTTCTTTTCATGTGGATTGTAAATTCTTACTTCCGCTGGACAGCCCCATACGTGTAAATGTTTCAAACTTGGTTTCCTTCCCGTCCACAACTCAAAAGGAGTAGTTTGAACGGATTTACTAGGAACCCTGTTCAACAAATACATGGCTGTCTTTAGATTGAACATCCACAAATAATTGGGTACGTTGGCATGACTTAACATGCTCCTAACCATTTCAATTAAGGTACGATTCCTACGTTCAGCGACACCATTTTGTTGTGGTATGCCTGGCATTGTGTATTGCGCAACAATGCCTCGCTTCTCTAAAAATTTGGCGAATGGACCAGGGTTTTGTCCCGATTCATCATACTTTCCAAAATACTCACCACCCCGATCACATCTAATGATTTTCACTTGACGTTCGAGTTGCCTTTCAACCTCAGTGACGAAAATTTCGAGAGCGTCAACAGATTGAGACTTATCATGCAAAAGGTAAACGAACCCATAACGTGAATAATCATCGATGAATGTGATGAAGTACTTATCTTTACTAAAGGAGGGGACGTCAAAAGGACCTCATATATCAGTATGGATAATTTCTAATAATTGTGAACTTCTTGTAGTGCCTTTCTTTGATTGTTTTGTTTGTTTTCCTTTAATACAATCAATGCATGTTCCAAAATCTGTAAAATCTAAGTTCGGAAGAACTCCATTAGTTACAAGACGTTGGATGCGGTCTTTGGATATATGACCAAGTCTTTTATGCTACAAGTAAGCTGAATTATCATTAGCATGTTTTATTCCTACATTAGAATGCACGGTACAAAGAGATTGGATAAAACTATCATCAAGACAAAGCTTTTAAAATCCATTAATTTCAGCTCCTTTAGCAATCACACAATTGTTTTTACTTACATAACAACAATTTGAACCAAAGTTAAATTCATAACCCAATTTAGCAAGTTTTGATACAAAGATTAAATTCCTATTAAAGTTAGGTACATAAAGTGTACGAAGTAAATCAAAAGTACAGCCGGTATCAGTAATGAGTCTATACGTTCCGACTCTCTCGACTAGTAATTTTTCATTACTTCCGGTCATCACTGATATCTCATGTAGACTTGTGGTCCGGATTGAAAGGAATCCCTGCGCATTATTAGAAATATGAGTGTTTGTGCCAGAATCAAACCACCAGGTGTTTTTAGGAACATTAATAAAATTAGATTCAAAACATACTAAGACAATATTCATACCTTTCTTTTCGAACCAATTACGACGCTTCATGCAATCTTTCTGAAAATGTCCAACTTTCCTACAAAAGTTGCACTTTTTCTTGCTTGTCTTTTTGAATGTCCCTTTAGAAGCTTTAAGGGTTGGACCCTTCTTCCCTTTTCTACCACCTGATTTCTTAATGTCGCTCGTACGAGTGCCATTATGGTTCACAAGGTGTATCATGGGAGGTTTGTTATCTTTTATCCTTTGCTCCTCTTGAATCAACACATTCCAGACAAATCATGAACTGTCCATATATCTTTAAGGGACAATAGTTCATTTGAAATGATCCATACTGATCAAAAGGCAAAAGTTGATTATAAATTGAACCAAAAATGGTTCCTCCATGGTTATCCTGACACTCTTGAGTTTTGAGTTTAAGGATGTCATCTCAAGTATGTGTTGGTGCATAGTAACTGCATCATATTTCATGGTGTTCAGTTTTGACATTAGTGCACTTAGAACACTCTTAGTAGCGCTTTGAGATTGTGCTTTAACACTTCCTATAAAGTCCTTGGCACTATTGGTAGTTGGAAGCGAAACTTTTGAAAAATAGAGACCACTTTTAAAAATTAGATATTTTCATCATATTATATAAATTAATTACTCTAATTCTTAAGGATAGAGAACACTTTTAAGTTCCTTAAGACCAAACTTGACTATATGATAAGAAACTAAAGAGAATCCTAACGTTAAACTTTTAATATCCTTTTATTTATTCTTCATAACCCGTTGGGCCAGTTGCTCTAAATCTCGAAATCACAACCAGGAAAGACAGGGAGCACATGGCTCTGCTTCGAATTCCATCTTTCCTAGACATTGCTTCTTTCTTAAGTTAGTACAACAGTTATTACTGAGGTTCTTGTTGACTAATGTGAGACAGAACTAAGAAGATCCCTAAAAGAGAAATATGGGATAAGAAGGAGAGATTGACTTTAATAGATTTTATATCTTAATTAGTTTCTTGTCAAGTTTGTTGATTTAAGAAAATCCACTTATTTGTCATTAGTTAAGCTTTAAGTAATTATTCTTATTAAGAATTTATGAGGCAGATAAGAAGGAAAGAACACTATAAGAGGAGAAGGCTTTAATGTAAGTGTAATTAGGAAGAAAGATTAGAAGATGTTCTTTAATGCTTTGATTCTTCTAATATAATTTTAATTCAGATATTGATTCAGATCTAGGAGGCGATGACGTAAAATAAATCCTAATCACCCTTTGGGGCTAATTAAGATTCATATCCTAATACATATAATATATCTAATATATATTATACAACACTTTAATAAGTAATTTTATTGGTGTCCCATCATGTCATCTTTGGGCATACATGATTGACAATAACGTAAATTACTAGTAATTTTAATATGTAATTCATAAGAACGGCGTATCTTCTTTGGAAGTATACTTAATGTCTCACGATTTAACATGATAACAACAAAACAAAAAATAATAAATAAAACTACATTATTTGAGCACTTTAATTAAGCAATTTCGTTGGTGTTCCATTGTGCTACCTTTGGGTATACACAACTTACAATATAACGAAATTTGCTTGCACTTTAATGTGTTTGATCATAGGGACGGCGGACCTACCTTTGAGAGTATCTTTAATGCCTTATGAATTAACATGCAGTTCAATTTAAATAATTACATCACATAGCAAACATAATCATGCATGGTAGTTATTTCAGCCGAAAATAGGCCCAGTTCAAATTCGGTTTTAATTATAACCAAACATCATAAAAATTTTGAATTTAGCATATCATTAATAGCTACACAAGTCAAAGATTGGGGAAGTTAAA
The DNA here is from genome assembly GCA_030179965.1 of Cyperus esculentus. Taxonomy (NCBI): domain Eukaryota; kingdom Viridiplantae; phylum Streptophyta; class Magnoliopsida; order Poales; family Cyperaceae; genus Cyperus; species Cyperus esculentus. The sequence continues at coordinate 1,505,045 of JASGLE010000005.1, read as the reverse complement.
TTAAGATCCGAAAATCATACATCTAATTTCAAATATTCATCAGATCATGTACGAGTTATTTTAAGATAACTAAAATCATGAAACATATATGCAGCCACAAAGAATTATTATCACGCAATTATCAGTTCAAGTCCTATCCTAGCTAACTTCCCCCAAACAAGCAATTCAATTTGGATTATCAATTCTACAAGCTTTAATATTACAGATATTTAATGGAAATTATGAAGTTTCCGAGCAAGGCTCTGATACCACATGTAAGAATAATTTACATGAACATAAGCACTTTAATCATCTTTAATTATGTATTAGAAAATACATCATAAGAGCAAAAGACCGATAATGGCCGCAAGAACTTGAAACAATCATAAAATCACATTAAATACTATAATTAAATAAATATAAATGTACCTTTAGCATTCATCATGAACAGCAAGTAGAAACTCTAACGCTAATGCAAACTCTTAAATCCTACGAGATTGCACCAAGTTGATTTCTCTCTCTTCCTTTGTTTCACTTTGCCGATGGAGAGCAACTTCGTAATGTAAGTATGAGCAGAGAGAGGATCAACCATGGACTCTTATTTATACCTCCCACTGAGCCTAACCATCAAGGTCAAAGTGGGCAGTCTAATTAAGAATTCTATTTCTGAATTCTATAATTATAAGTGGGTAGTTTAATTAAGAATTCTATTTCTGAATTCTATAATTAAATTTACTTTAATAGAATGACTATCTCTAATTATAATTCTATTTCTGAATTATATCTCTAATTATAATTCTATTTCAGAATTATGTAATTAGATTTATATTATTAGAATAATGAATATTATAACATTCATCATATGTTGGTGCAAATGCATGGTAAATATATATTTTTCCGTCGAGATTATGATCATATCGGGTCTGTTCGGTGATGACGGAATAGTGGAATTGAAAGAAAAAGTGACCCTATTCCCAACGAACAGAGCAGGCATTGAATGGAATAGGTGCGACGGATTAGCCCACTTTTCCCACTTTTTCTATTCCGTGGTGAGGTTGGAATTGACGTGGCTAGTGGTGTTCCCATCTTTTATTTTATCTCTTTCCCTTTTTGCACGATTCCAGAGGCGGCAGAAACTTTCTCACCTATTTGATTTTACTTTAAATTCGATTATTTTTGTTTCTAATATCTCAATTTAAAGGATATAACTGTGGTGGAAATGATTTTCTCTTCTAAATGAGATCCATTTTGAAGTAACTTGGTTACCATTTTATACTAATGTGAGTGTTTCCCTCTTGATTGTTTTCAATTTCGCTCTGTTTTTTAATATGATAGAAACAAGAAAGAAAACGGAGAGGAATCATAAGGGATGAATCAGGGAGAAGAGTGGAAGCGATAAGAATCATAGAGCACCAAATGACATTTAATTTAAAAAGAAAATTAAACTCAAGTGAAGGTTCAAAGCAAGCCATGGCAATTCTAAGTTTAACTAGGAGTACGTGTATCCTATATCACCAATAATTTAATGCTTATGTTGTGTAATTATTTAAAATGATTTCAATTTGATTATAGTATAATCATCTCATAATTTGATATGTTGAAATTCGAAACATTTTATATACGAATCCTCTGTTTCTGTTTTCTTTCCATGGACGCATACAAGGGACAACAAGAGATATATGCCAGCACAAAGAGGAAGAAGGCACCAAGGTCATAGTGATAATTTCCAATAAAAATATATTTTAACATACTTGCTCTCATTCTCTATTCCAATCAAATCGTTTGCCGAACACACGCCGTGGAATACAGCGGAAGAGTTGTAAATTCTCAATTCCTTTAATCCGCTTTTCCGTCACTCCTGCTGTTTGCCGAACAGAGCCGATGTGGCGCTGGCACATCTTTATAAGCTAGGAATTTGTTTCCATGTGATATAAAACTGAGGCCCATTTGAATTTGGCCCATAAGGCCATTACCCATTGATTTTAAGCTGTAAATACCCATCTCAAGTTGACTGTATTGTACCTACGTTTAATCTAGTTAGACGTTTGGGTTCGGGTTTAGGTTGGGCGGGTCGGATCAGTTTGATCTTCTAGAAGATCTCGGGTCGGGTTGGGTGACGGGTGGGTCGGGTCAGGTCAATTTTAATATTGTTTTTTTTTTTTTTACGTATGTTGATTTGAGTTGGATTGCATACTGTTTGATCTCGGGTCGGGTCAATTTGACTTTCTAAAAATGTTGGGTGGGGTCGGTTTTTTCGGGTGGGGTCAGGTTTTGCCAGCTCTACTAATTCCTATATTTCGGATGTTGTAAATGGACTTATAAATCATTTATTGTTCAACATCAGTTTAATTAAAATTAAAGTTCATCAAAATCCAGAAGTCAAAATTGCATATCTTTGCTGAGATTGTCATATACCAAATTTAGTATAAGTTAAAAAAGTGAGGCTACAGTATTATTTTTAGTAGTGTGGATTAGTCAGTACTACGGTTCTATATTATTATTTTCAATGTTTAAATGATTGATTCAAACCGCTCAAGTGATCTTAAAATGTAAAATTTTTGTAAGCCAAATTTTATGTTTTTTAGAATTTTATAACTATTTTCTTAGATATATAAAAATCTATATTTTTGAATGATCCATAATGTTGACAACAAGCCATTTTTAGTTATCTAAAAAAAATTAGGTCTAAAATTCTAAAAAAATAAAATATTGGCATACAAGAACATTTACATTTGAAGGTCACGTTGAGTAGTTCAGATCAACCATTTAAACTTTGAGAATGATAATACAGAGCCGTAGTACCGACCAATCCGTACTGTCAATAGTAGTGTAGCATGGATAATTACTTGATATCTTACAAAACCAGACTGTAATAATAATTAAGTACTAAATGATGAAGCTGAGGTGTATTTTACTATTATGCCCCCACAATAATTGATGCGTGGGGATTTAAGGATGGGATCTGTTTGTCAGTTGTGCAGTGGACCTGATTAGAATGTGATCAGTGTGTAGGCTATGCCGCTATATATATAGCAAGCCAATGCAAGCTGCATATATAATATATTATTAAGGTGGTCGTAAGGTCCATCCACTATATTAATATAGAGTGAGGCTATTATACTATTAATAGTACGGATTATTTCGTACTATTGACTTATATCTCTAATTTCAAAATATTAATAGTCGATCTAAACCGTTCATTGTGATCTTCACATACAATTTTACTTGTAAACCAAATTTTATATTTTTTGGAATTTGTTTAGTATTTTTTTAGATATTTTAAAATGTCATCTATTTAAATGGCTCATAATGTTTTAATCAAGTGACTTTTGAAAACATATTAAAAATAGTAAAAAGTTACTAAAATTTTTAAAATTTGGCTTATAAGTTAAATTGGATATAAAGATTACAATGAACAGTTCCAATCAACTATTAATATTTTGAAATTGGAGATACGGCCAATAGTACAGGACATATTTGTACTAGTAATAGTACAATAGCCTCACTCATTAATATATTCAGATTTTTTTTTACTATTTTGAAATTTAATGAAATTCAGTCGCTTCCATTTCTTCCACTAAGAACGACTTTTCTGTTTGTATAATTTTTTTAGGAGTCAGCAATTCGTTTGGTTCGCTAAATATGCTATATTGATCTGTTTATATAAAGAATCATCAAAAATTAATCTTCAAATTTATTAAGAAAACTACATCCTAAATTCAGTGGTGAGATTTACTTAAACTCTATTTTAAATCCATGAAAGTTTACAGTTTTATTACATGCAATGCGTACAAATACAATTAATCTGTGCGAGTGCGACATATGCAGGAGCAGCAGGACCCATACACACTCATATGATCATATCGCCAGTCAGATTATGTTTCTTTTGTTTCTTATAGAGAAACATCTTGCGTCCATTGAAAAACCGTCCGTACGTCCATAAATGTGTACGGAATATAACAGATACATTCTAAAATGTAATAGATACATGTTAAAATGTAATCTATGGACTCTATAAACAGTTTTTGTATGGACGCCAGGTATTACTCTTTCCTGTAATTAAGTATCTAAACAGACATGGAGTCAGCATGGGGGCAAATTTGGGTCAGCAGTCAACAAATCACAGTTGATTCCTGTTTGGTATTTTTTCTTTTCTGTATCACAGATTCACAGTATCAGAATATCAGATGCTGGTTTTATTTATTGAGGGTACTGTATATTATGTGGTCCACTCAACTGGTCCCAATTCAAAATCTAACAATTTTGAAGCCAAGTGTGGATCAGCTTGAATGCACAAACCACATCGGCGGTGCCCAAATTTAAAGTTTGCAAACCTAGCATCATGAAGTTCATATATGAAATATGTACAGTGTACTGTCATGTTACATGTACTGTAGACTCTAGTATGTTGTCAGGGTTTATAAGAGAAACAACCTGCATACATTGAAAATGTATCCATACGTCTATAGACACACTCAGAATGTGGATTTTTATCCGCTGCCATAGTTGTGATGGTAGGGCGCTGCCATTATTTCTACGACAGTGGGGCCCAAAATTAAAAAAAGCCCCCCTATTTCTAAAATCTCACCTGTTAAAACTCAATCCCACAACCGTAAATAACTATGGCAGGCTCCTGCCATCACATTTATGGCAACAGACACGGACCCATCAGAATGTAACAAATATATCTGATTTTGTAACAGATAGATCTGATTTTTTTAATCCATAGACGCCATGGACAAAACATTTTATGGACGCTAAGTATTACTCGGTTTCTAATTGACGATTGAATTTTGAAGGTTATGAGTTCTAATTATCCATGTGGATGACAGCAGAGCATACATTGTTTCTTAACCCCCTCCAAGGGATCTAATTACTTTCTTCATATTTCTTTTGAACCCTGGCCGTTCATCTAACATCAGGAATTCCCTAGATACGATCTGAACCGCATGAAACCCTTGACATTCTACACATTAACCTGGAGAGGATCCAGAAGTTCTGAAGGTACCAACCGCTGGTGCATTTAATGTTCAAGCAATAGAGCATAAGAGAACATTTAATGCCATTCAAAGCCTTAGATGGATTCATAGATGGCTTTCGTGTTTGTATGTGAGATTGACCAAGTAAATACCTGCTCTGCTCTGCTAGCTCTTGGATTTATCGAACCCAACAAATGTTATTCAAATGGGAAACATCTTGCGTCCATAGAATGAAAATCCGTAGACATATTTCTGTGAGTGAGAGTCACACTTTGTCACTGATGGTGTCACACTCGGATCCACTTTAGTCTCACTTGTCAGTGGTATTGTGACAGCTTATGGACGTCCACTCTATGAACAGTAGGTCGAGCCCTATTCAAATGCCATATTTATCTACGGGCTATACAAATACAACTACGAATCTAGCAAACAGTATTTTTGGTTTTGGCGCAATTTATATGCCACTATATATATATCAAGCATATACTGATATACTGTTTGCCTATTGGCAATTTGGCATCGACTATGATATGAGCAATGCTGGGTTCAAAGTTTTCGAATGTATGCATATAAAACCTGTATGAAAGAATCAGCATGCATTTGATTTACTAGTGGCTAAGGGTAACGCTCTTCCGGTGAGAAGTCACGGGTTATATAGAAACTTGAATAAAATTTTTTTTATAAACATTTAAATTTGAATAGCTTGACTTTCATCTTTATCATGTATTGATATACTTCCAAGTATAATCCAAGTATGGGGCATCTCTCAATTTATTTAATTTTTTTGTCTTGGATAAAAACTTTGTCTTTTGCTGTTAAATTCGGTTTGTGATTCCGTACCGAAAGCTCCATTTCAACTCCTCCCTGACCCTGTGCATCATCTTGACAGCACTCCTCTCTTTCATAATAAAGGATGCATTTCTTGCAACCAGTACACTCTGCTTGTTGGGTCATTGTTTATGATCAGGCTTCCTTAAATTCGCAATCCAAATTCATCATCATAATCATAAAATCTCCACCAGATGCTGTTGCAAGAAAAATTTGATAGATATCCAAACTTTCTATCTTAACTGTACCACTGCCTAATTAAGCAGTTAAGTTAGTTTCATAGATGTTCAAATCAAAAGGCACAAGTACAGTTTGCGTCTTTAGACTCTCATATCTACCTGCATGCAGACCCTCTATTTGTTGCCCGTGTAACTTGGTTGTTAGTTAGATAGCACATGAAGAAGTAGTTATAGGGTGCAAGTTGAAACTCACGCCCTTAAATCTGAGTATCGGTGAAAATAACTTGACTGTTTAGATAGTGGTGGTAGAGATAAGATTGATAGTTTGGACATCTATGAAAATTTTCTGCTGTTGCATACTTGCATTTAGGGGTGCAGACGGAAGACCATTTTCTGTTATTTCGTTCCGTTTCGTCTCAACGAAACGAAAATGAAACCGTTTTTTGTTTTGTTAAACGAAACGATTAACGAAATGACTATTTTCATTTCTTTTCTAATTTGACAGAAAAATACTGCTGTTAAATGATTATTTTCATTCTTTCATTTTGTTTCAATTCGTCTTAAACGAAATGAAAACGAAACGATTTTTTTTGTTTCGTTAAATGAAACGAAACGAAAACGAAACAACTCATTTTTGTGATCGTTTTAAACATTATGGACCCCTACTTGAATTGGATGTTCTGGTTGCGGTATTTAATTTCTGACGCGACTTGAGCTCTGCTCCATCCAAAGCCTTCAACTTTGTGCATAACTTTCATTCAAGCGCTATTTGTTATTGCCAGTTTGCCACTGTTCACTCCCTCCCTGCTGCTGCTGCCATCTTAATTTAATTTCATCAAAAAATTTGAGAAATTTTTAATGGCAGAAGTGAAGTCCCAATCGGATTCAAAGCAAAAGAGGGGAAGAAATCAAGGAGGGAGGAAAAAAGAGAAGGAAGAATTGATCAAGCAGCCAACAATGTGGCTTGCATTCAAGAAATCTCTCCAGTGCAAGTCGGAGCCGTCGGAAGTGTACGACCCGAAGAAGTCGAGGGGCGCCGGCCAGCTGAGCAGCATTGTCACGAAGAAGTCGACCGGAGGGGGAGGAGGAGGAAGGTCGGGATGTTCGCGCTCGATCGCCAATTTGAAGGACGTGATACACGGGAGCAAGAGGCACCTCGACGTCGACAACAAGCCGCCGAGCTGCAGCCCTAGGTCGATTGGCAGCAGCGAGTTCCTCAACCCGATCACGCACGAGGTGATCCTGAGCGGCGGCGGCGGAGGCGGCAATGACTCGCGGTGCGAGCTCAAGATCACCGGGTACGGCGGCGCGAACCACGAATCCCCTTTTATCGGTATGCTTACGCCTGGTACGCCGTTTAGAGGAATGGTCAGGTCGAGTACGCCCCCGCGGTCGCCGAATGTGCTGTGTGAGAGGGAGGAGAATGGATTGGCGGCGTGTTCCTTGAACCATGCGAGACACCGGGTCTCGCATGATGCTCAGCGAGGCGGCTGCGGCGGCGGCCTGAGTTGTCACCGGTGCGGCGAGCAGTTCGGCAAGTGGGAAGCCCTTGAATCTCACCATCTTTCTAAGCATGCAGGTACAAGTGTATACATATATGAGGAGGGATATAATAACATACAAATTTTTGACACAAATATTATACTATATCATATGAATTTATAAAAAATCTTAAAAACAAAAAATCTTTTACAAATATGTTCATTTACTTATAGATTGATTACGCTTCAAATTTCATTCAATTTGAGTATCGTTTGATACTCTATTAACGATCATCAAATTTATATAGTAATCATACCTTATACTATTACTAAAAAATGCAAAGTTTTAATTTTAGTTTTAGTTTTTGCATAGCTATTATTGTTCATGAATTAAGCAAATTCTTAGCATGGTTTTTAAATGTCGTTTCTTGTAAATTTAATATGGCTGAGATAAATTCCTAATTCCTAATATACTAATTAGTAAGCTGAAGATCTTATAGGCACAATGCCATGCAGCACATAGACCGTTGGATCGTCTCGAGATTCTGCATGAATCTCAAAGAAATTCAATAGTCCATATGCTGTATGACACTGTGCCATATGATAGATAGACCATTGGATTGTCTCGAGATTCTGCACGAGTCTCAAAGAAATTCAGCGGTCCATGTGCTATATGGCACTGTACCATATGTCAGGAGATCTGAAATCCTAAAAGCTAGACAATTTCGGAATACAAATATATTATGAAATGTGATTTGTTGAACGCCATGAAAAGACCAAATGTTCATGTATCATGTTGTGGATTGTAAATATTATTATCTAAAAAAAGAACTAGGCACTACAGTAAAGGGCACAATTTTTTTCTTTATGTTTTTGCTATTGAAAATAAAAACAAATTTTGGTATCCCCACAATACGATCCTGCATTGTCAATCATATTTTACATTTAGAGTTTTATATAATTCAAGCTTTCCTTTTTTTTTTAAGTGAAATGAATTGAATTTTTCAATGGACCATTTCTTTTGGTCAAAATTCAAATACTCTCCTCAACATTAAAGTCTTTTAGCTAGGTCTTCAAGGTACTGGGATATTAATGAAATAAATGAGAATTAATTAGCATAGGGGACAGTTCAAGTACCCAAGAATTCTGTGTTATTTGATTCTGTGTCCAGCTAATTTGGCTGTCTGTCTTGGAATTCCGGAATGGAACTTCTAGACTAAATTGATTAATATAAAATGAAACAGAAATCCATGTATGTATGTATGATGTAACGCGGTCTTTAACACAATTCTCCAGTCAAATAATAATGATGATATAATAATATATTAATAGTACATAAAATGGTAAGGGTAGTGTAGTAAAAAAAAAAAAAAAAAAAAAATCTAAATCAGCTAGTTAACATCTTCAACAATTATATAATAAAACGCCAACAGTTTTACTACATGAATTTGGATTAGTTACATTACTTATATGTGAATTTACTATAATTTCACAGTATCATATAGTTTAATGAGAGATGCAGTGTTCAGTCATATGCATTCAATATATAGTTAGGTTTAATTTTAAGCATTATAATAGTTTTTCTTTTATGTACATTACAAAACAGAGAACATCTAAGTGAGCTTAATTATAGATTACAAAAAATAATAATAATAATAATAATATTTATGTTGAGTGCTTGGTGGTTAATATTTTTTAGACTCAATAATAAAATCGTGGAACAAGTTTTCTTTTGTATAAGACATTTTTTTTGTATATTATTACTATTAAAATTTAATAAATAATAACAACTTTTACTTATATAATATAGGATTTATCTAGAGTTTATATATGATAATTAAAGTTAAGAATTTTCTTGAACATGTGCTAAAATTATCCGATTATATGATTGAAAGCATGTATTATTGATAATCAAGTTCACATTTTACTATTCATTTTTGTGGTATGCACTGAGTTTTTTTTTTTTTTTTTTGATAAAAGGTATGCACAGAGTTATCTGATCTATTAACTTCGTTTTATATATGCAGTTACTGAACTTGCTGAAGGAGATTCATCAAGGAAAATTGTCGAGCTGATCTGCCGGACAAGCTGGCTAAAAGCCGACAACAACAGTTGCCGGATCGAGCGGGTCCTGAAGGTTCACAACACACAAAAAACCCTTGCCCGTTTCGAAGAACACCGAGAAACCGTAAAACTTAGAGCGAGCAAGCTGCCCAAGAAGCACCCCCGCTGTCTGGCGGACGGCAACGAGCTCTTGCGGTTCTACGGCACCACGGTATCATGCTCGCTGGGTACCGGTACTTCCTCGAGCCTTTGTTCTTCAGATAAGTGCAACGTGTGCCATGTAATAAGGCACGGTTTCTCCGCGAAGAACGAGATGAAAGCCGGTGTCGGGGTTTTCACCACCTCGACAAGCGGAAGAGCCTTCGAATCCATCGAAACGAACAGTGACAACGATACGGCGGCGGAAAGGAAGGCGTTGCTGGTGTGCAGAGTGATTGCTGGAAGAGTGCACAAGCCATTGGAGAACTTGGAGGAGATTGCTGGGCAATCGGGGTTTGATTCCCTGGCTGGAAAGATTGGATTGTATGCCAACATAGAGGAGCTCTACTTGCTTAATCCAAGGGCTTTGCTGCCTTGCTTTGTTGTGATATGTAAACCATAAAGGATTCATGACCGGTACAGTGGTACAGTGTGAGTGTGATTGCCCAAACGGATCAATTTAGAGTCCGGTATTCCATTAGTTCAGTCAGAATTGCATGATTGTACAAGAGTCGTATCTACCGTCCATACATGAAAAATCTATAGAAGTCACAAAATTGTATGACAAATGAGACCTATGTGGACCCCAATATAACAACTTGTATCACACATGTGACTCTATAGACAGTACATGTATGGACGGAAGATGTTTTCGATTGTACAACAGTACCTTAATAGCTTAATTTGAGTAGACATACATATACATAGCTTATTATTGTGACTGAAAAAGCTGACTGATACAATACAAGTGATCCCAAATTGTGCTATTTCAAACCTCATGTGATGTGCATTAAAATGAGTCATGTTTTGTTATCAGCATGGTTCAGATTTCAGAGTTCAGACTTGCAAAGAAACCCGTGTAGGTGAAGCTGCTGCTTGGCTGTTTCCTATGGGTTTCATTAACTCACAGACTTCAGAGTCAATATCATCAGAATATGCATTTCATGTTGCATAGTGCATTGTAACAGCTTCCTACAATGGAAAATAGTGTTCAAATCCTAAACCCTTGTTCCTTAAACCTGAGCATGTGCAGTGTCTCTGTCAAATTGGTATTTTGTCCCTACAATCCCTCCTAGAGTACTTTTACCACATTACCCGGGTCAGTACTCTTACCCGATTACCCGGAACTGACCCGGATCCGATATTATAGTGGGTAGAGTATGGATCTGATTCAATTACCCAACCCGAAACCGAACCCAACCCCGTACCCATATCAATACTCGATATATACCATAATAATACAAGTATGAACAATAAATTAATTAAAAGTTGGAGTAATTAATGATATGATCAATACTTGTTTGTTAATTGTGAGTATGTGATTGATCAAGAATTTTAACAATTAACTGGTGAATTATTCGATAACACTAGCACTTTAGGCAATATTTAAATTCACAAATTTTGGAATTACCATTCCCAAAACGGACCCGGACCCGGACCAGTAAAATAAGTATATGGATCAAAATTTGAACCCGAACACTCTTAGGGTACGGATCCAAATATGATAGTATCAGGACCAACCCGGCCTGATAGCACCTCTAATCCCTCCTCTTATGTAGGGAACCTCATATTGGATGTTATACGTTTAACCACAAAATATCTCAGAAAAGCATGAGCCTTTGCCAGAACAATTTATTCGCTTAGCAGACGTTTTCTAACAAAAATTTATTCAAGAAAAAATTCTAATAAAGAAAAAGAGGAATGTTGTTAGTAGATATAAGGAAATATTCTCCAAGGGACAAGTCTGCAATATTCAGCCCAGATTTCCTTGTACTTCTGCGAGCACCTTGCTTCGTCTCTTCTCTCCCTCCATATAAGAAGAATAAAGAGATATATTGGGTAGAAATACGGGATCACAGAGCTGTAAAAGTATAGTAATTAACAGGACTCAGTACAAAAAATAATCTCCCGAGTACTATGACGATATGACACAAAAGAAATCGAAATGCATATTACCTTACTCCACATGGCAAGCTGAATGACAGCGCTAGCATCAAATCACCAAGATAGTTGCAATGCCTTGCAATCCCCCTGCGACACAAATAATATCAATGAACATAATTATCATACGGCTTATGCCTATGTTTGTACTTTAAGCTTATATGGATTTTATGAATGATGAGCTTGTGCGAAGAAATATAAAGCACAGTATTTGATGAACGTCTCTAGTGTTGATTTGTACATCAGAACAATTTTCCTATCAGATCTCTCTATTCAGATGGTCTTTTTGCCAACTTTGGTGTTCATTTGTACATCAGAGGAAACTTATTATCAAGTCTCTATTCAGATGGTCTTTTTGTCTTTGATTGTCATTACTTTCATATCCTCAACTAAACCAACATCAGCAGGGAGATTCATATGTGGAGAATTCAATACCATATTCAAAAGAGTCAACCAAGGCCTAGATTTTATCGATTCATCAAGTGAAAAAAAACTCAAATCTTTTCTTTGGTTAGATAAAAGAAAAGAAACATTATAACTAATGCATAAGGATGCTTTTAGTAAAAACGTGTTTTAGTTTCTTAAGTTGCATTGTAATACACAGAATTATGGAGTCACAGTTTTGGTAAGGCAAGACTTGTACATAACATTTATAGAAACAGGTTTATGAAACATTTTATAGCAGAAACCCCCTCAAAAGTAATAATGTAATATGCTATTCTCAAATTCTATGAAGTACAAGGCACAATAAACTGCAGCTCACATGTGTTTGTTCGATTAAAAGCAAAATATAGATAACCGTCAAGTCAAGGGACATACCAGTAACCAGACACAAGCAATTTTCCACCGACCAATTTGGGTGGTTTGCCCCATATGAGAGCTTTTGGGTTCTTTTTGAATACATGTTTTTGTTTATTTGCTCCCCTAAATACCAAATACCTGCACACAGGAAAACGATAAATCAAGATTAGTCATTGTATTAACCAATTTCCAATCTGCATTAATTCTTCTGGTGAACAATTTTTCCCACAAAGTGTGTTACAAACATTTTGAGATTGATCAATATTTTTGTCCTATTAGATAACAAGATACCCTGAGATGAAGATGATACAATTGGCAATAACAGCAAATAGAGGCAGATCCACTTGATTTTTCAGAAGCCACCAGCCCTTTTAGCAACAACAGCATAAGAAGAAAGAGATAAATAAGCATATTTAAGTGGACAGATATTATGGATGCATACTGATAAGTATTGAAATACACTCAATCATAGCTCATTAGAGAAAAACTAAATGTACTTGAAACAAAACAGATAAAAATGAACTATCAAGGACAAACTTGTATGCTAAAGGTGAAGGGGATGAAAACAAGATCTCCAAACACCAGCATGAAGCCCAATCGTTCTGCTATAATATCCCATCTACAAAATTTATGAGAAACTACATTATTTACGATTTATCATGTATTGTCAAGAAAAATAAGAATCTCAGTTAACATTTTTTATGTTTAGAAAAACTAAGTAAACAGAATTGCACGAGAAGTTTCAAAAGTGTATTCTATGAGTATAAATTAGAATACCATATAAAAAATAAATAAATAAATTAACAAGACTTACGTGGAGGTCATGAATTCTTCGTGATAAAAGTAGTCTATCACATAGATCTGAAAAAAATTGAAAAGAAAATAAGATCGCAAACAAATACACCACAAAGTCATTTTTAAGGAAATGATGGTATCTTTACTGCACAAAATAGCTGATAGAGAAAGACTGAAAGATTCGCAGTCCCCGCAAGATAGCTCTTGGATAATATAGAAAGGTTTATGAACAACCATGCCATCATTCCCGCTCTAACAAAGAAGAATCTATACAACAGCAAAAAAAATAGTAAAACCAAAATAAGTAGAAGAAACTAACAAAAATAATACAAATAAATCTGTGCAGGTTTTTACAGTTCCACTCATATTAGCATCTTCAAGGAAAAAGAAACAAGAGCAGTGGTCTAATAAATGAATAAAGCTAGCATGAGCATAAAGCCATAAACTCAATAATGGAAGTCCAAATATTTAATCAGGAGACCATATAAGCAGCTTTATACAACAAAATTGAGATCATCTTGAAAAGCCAATTCTAGCCAAGCATACGCAATTCTAATTGTACAGCAACTTTGATCTCATATTATATAACACAAAACGAGTTTGAAGAATCAAAAGTTCGGAATTAAAATGTGTAGTTTGTCAAGCAGTCGATTCGTTCTGCAGGATCATTAACCAAATTGGACCATTTCAACTGCCAGCTCAACTCCATGAGAGCTTGATATAGTCAATTTGAATATCTCAAAAAATATATATGCAGACCCAGGAAGCAATACGGTGACACAAAAGTTCATGTAAATTAACAGCAATTATACAAAGAGAAGAAAGGAGTCAGCTTTACTTGAGGTCGACTCCCATGAAGTTTGGATTGAGCTGGATCCCAAACCACCTGGAATACAAACAATTAATTATAATATGAAGTCACCCATAGACTACGCATCTGCATACAATTCCAGTCAATTCCAGTGCTCTAAACTAGGTATAACATGTGGATCTTACTAAAAAGAAAATATATGGTATGCAGTTCATACCAGTCATCTATGAACTTTCCAGTGACATGCGGCTTCAGAGAAGCACTTGTCTTGCGTGAATTTTTACCAGCAACGTAAAGTATCACAGAAACCTTAAATAAACAAATTATAGTAAGGTACAAATAGTGCAACTTAAGAGGATAAAAAGATACAAATTATATATTCAAAAATACCTCTTCACAATTAAGAACTAGTGGCTTGTCTTTTAACATTTGTATTATTTCATTGTTACAATTTTCAGCATTATGGAAATTTGGATAAATTTGATGTTCACTTAATCTGATATCACAAGTTAATTACACCAATAGCAGAAAGTAGAAATTTCACAACCCATCTATTAAAATTAGAAAAAAAAAAAAATTAAAACTTACAATTAGGCTGAATATAAATGTAGCTGATAGCAGTTCAATTCCCTTGTCAGCTATGACCTACAAAGAATGACTTTCAAATTTCCCAACAAATAATATTTGCATACCAGTTTTTGATATAGTAGACAAAAAAGTTGGTATATTGATAGGTAAACTGCTACATTAGTTACATATATGGAGCTCAGAGCCCCTTTCAAAATTTCCACCCCCACCCACTACCTGTTGAATACATATGTTTAGAGCCCCATTTGTGCTCAAATATCAATGAATGCACCCAACTTAATTGAAAATGCAGGTAGCACGCATATATAATGATTAAGATAATAGGGATAATATTATAATAACTTAACTGTAGGAGATATCCATTGGAGATAGATTCCAGCTCCAGTGAGCAGTAGCAGCAGCACAAGGGAAAGCAAACCTACAAAATTAACCAACCATGCAGAGAAATTAAGATATTTTAATCTCTTCCGTCGACAATCAGGGCCAGAACTAAATTCTTGCAAAGATACAATCGACTAATATACTGTTCCAACATCCAAGAATCCATGTTCATTCTGAAATTTCGATTCCTATTCAACTTAATTAACCCGCAATAGTGCCAATTGAGAAACTTAACACTTGCCCAACAAATTACACAGCGAAAGATCATAAATCGACCCACATTCTCATAACACCCCCAAAGATTACACAATTCAACAAATTAAATCATAAAGAAACTATCAAATAGCCGATTAAACAAAGTGAATCGGACCGTTGCAACGGTAATGGAGGCGAGAGCCGTCAGAGAGGACAACACCCGGCACGAGCTTGCCGGGCAGGACCGACCCGGCCACGGCCAGGTACCCCAGGTAGGAACCCAGCACCACCACCTGCATCACATCACATCACATAACCACCACTAACGTCATCATTCATTCGTACATACCCTCACCTAAACAAATCAAAGAAAATGGTAAAGAAAGCATCAGTCTTGCGACACTTACTGAGCTGAGGGAGGGCACCAGGGAAGCAATCAAAGCGGCAATGTCGACCTCCATTCAGAAAATGCTCGTCGAATCTAGGGTTTCTTGGTGCTGCGCAGATGGGTCGATCGATCGATCGGGAGGAGCAAGTGAGCTTAGCTGGCCAGGTGGGAGTAACAGGTTTGTTTGTTCATCTCGCCATGTTTGTTTGTATTTAACTATTTAAGTGAATGAATAATTTGTTATTTGTGTGTGTGCAGCAGTGTGCTGTACCTAATGATTTTGGATTATTTGCGTCTGCGGAGAAGCGACAAGGGAGACGTTCAATAGAATATAATAAAGGAAAAATTCATTGTTCGATCCTCAAACTATCTCTTAAAAACTAAATTGGTCTTTAAACTTTATATTGTACAAATTTAGTCCTTGAACTTTTATAAACGGGTAAATTTTCAGGGAGGTCACTGAACTTTACCTCAAATCCATAATTGGTCACTGAACTTCTATTTATCCGTTTTTGGTCACTAAACTTTGATATTTATCCAAATTTGGTCACTCCGTTAGTTTTTCCATCCAACTTAACGGAATAGTTGACATAACATTAATTTTATGATTTGGACATATATTTTTTCATGTAAAAAAAATTAAGAATATAAAAAAAAAATTTATTTATTTATTTTCTTTATGACAATACAAAATTTTTAAATTTTTAGACATGTTATAAATTATATATCTTATATGAAAAAATAAATAAAAAATAATAATTATGAAAAAATAAATTTATGAAAGAAAATTAAATAAAAATATTTTAATTGGTCTTACATTATCATATTTTGTATATTTTTATGTAAAAAAATTGATTTCCAAAGTTTAAAATTAGGGTCATACTAATTATTCTGTTAAGTTGGATGGAAAAACTAACAGAGTGACCCAATTTGGATAAATATCAAAGTTTAGTGACCAAAAACGGATAAATAGAAGTTCAGTGACCAATTATGGATTTGAAGTAAAGTTTAGTGACCTCCCAGAAAATTTACCCTTTATAAACGGATTGAATTAGTCCTTCAACTTCTTTAAAAAAACCAAATTAATCCTTTTGCTATATTTCTTGTTGACATATGGACTTTTAAATGTGACACGTGGGCTTCCGATTCAACTTACCATGGTAGATAGAGGTGACAAAATCTGAACCGACCCAAAAAAACCCGCCCGACTTGAACCCAACCCGATCCGAGTTTTAGGGAAAGTCAAACTAACCCGAACCCAACCCAAACCCGACCCGTGTTTTAGGGTGAAGTCAGATTGACCCAAACCCGACCCGTGTTTCAGGGAGAGTCATACTAACCTGACTCGAACGACTTGAACCCCGAGATAACCCGGGAATAGAGGTGCAAAATCTGACCCGATCCGAAAAACCCGCCCGACCCAAAAAAAAAATAACGGCAAACGTCAACCCGATACCCGACACAACATGAACCCAACCCAACCCGACTTGAAAAATGTCGACCCGGCCAACATGACAAATAATACATACATGTCAACAAGAAATATAGCAAAAGGATTGATTTGGGTTTTTTAAAGAAGTTGAAGAACTAATTCAATCCGTTTATAAAAAGTCCAAGGACTAAATTGGTGCAATATAAAGTTTAAGGACCAATTTGGTTTTTTAGAGATAGTTTGAGGACCAAATAATGAATTTTCCATATAATAAACGGTAGACTGTAGGGCGAACAGTTTTTCTGAAAGAACCCCCAAAATGTTGAAAATATCCTTATCCTTACTCTTAATAAAAGCATATTGGATTTTTTGATATCAAAGTTGATTGTTTACTTAGATTGATCACTACCATTGACGTACGTTAATGCTAGTTAAGGTCCATATAAATTATCTCAATTTAAGATCTGTTACCTATTATTTTAATTAAAAATTTATTATAAAAAATAATAATTTCAGCCAAAAAAGCAAGGTATTAACTTTTTATACTACTAGAAAATAAAGATAGAGTGTGAGTGTGAGTGTGTGACCTTTGTCCCTCTCCTCTCTCTCAGTCGTCAGTCCGTGCGGCACAGATTTCTCAGTGCCGAGAGAGCCGAGGATCTGAGATCGCGTGCGGAATGGATTATGGATCAAGATCAGATCAGACTGCCAGAAAGAGAGAAGGTCCAGGCGGCCAGGTCAGGCCAGGTGGGTTTGGACTTTGGTTGGGTTGGAGTGCACGAGTGAAGAAAAAGGAGGCCCAACTTTCTTTCATGTTTCTATTTTCTTATCTTGATGATAGATATGAATAACTGGGTTTTTGTTAATTGTTAATTGTTAGTTAAGCTGCGAGTTTCTCTGCAGTTGTTTTGTTCCACCGGAAATGGTTATTGGTTAGTGAGGGAAAATTCCTTTTTTTTTTTTTTTGGAAATTCTTTCATGATTATTGTAGTACCCTACAAAAATCTCTTATAAGTTATAACCATCTCCTCAACACTATTCTCTCACTCCATGTGTCTGGTATAATCACTTTTATGACATACATGTTAATATTTAGAACTATAATAAGTTCTTTTTTTTCACCTACGGGTTTCACTCAAAAAAAATAAAAAATAAAAAATAAAAAATAAGTTCTTTTGCTTCTTTTTCCTCCCTAATTGGTGGACCAATATTTTTATTTTATTATTATTTTTTTGAAGTAGAATTGGTGGACCAATCTGAATGGCCCGCTTACTATTTCTGTATTTTGTAGAATCTTTTAAGTTTTAAGCATGTCAGCATGGATGGAAGTATGGTCATCAAATTAATGCACTTATGCAAAGAGTGGCTACGTGTAATGGACAACCAGCATTTACACTGTGCTCCAATAGAGGGGAGAGGAGGGGAGGGGGGGATGGAAGGGTATGGAAGATGATAGTAGTGTAACCTCCTAAAATGGGGTGTAGAGAATGGAACAAGTTTCTATTCAATTTTGTGTTTTGACAGCCCTCTTCTTCCATACCCTTCCATAAGCTACCCCCAAAATTTTAAGTATTGGAGCAAGTAACTCTATTTGGACAACCCCGGTCAGCCCCCCTCTCCCCTACCCTCCCCTCCCCTCCTCTCTATTGGAGCACAGTGTTAGTGATGAGGTTCATCTGTATTATATATGTGAGTTGTCCGGGTCATGGATTTTAGTGTTCATTTATGAACTGCCAATCTGCCATACTTGTATACTACAACTGCTAATATATTAATTTGTTTTATGATTAATTCTTTATTATTGTTGTTGTAGGATTGCGTTATTTATCTTATATATTTTCAATTATATATTTCGTCAACAGTAACCTATCGTTCATTGATGGACAATTCATAGAAGTTACAAAGAGTATGACAAATGGATCCCATATGGGTCCAGATAAAATAGTTACACTCATAGTGTAATTTTATGGATCGTCCATCAATGGACGCATGAAGTTTCTGTTCCGTCAAGCTACAAACTAAGAGTTGAAATTAATATTTATTTAATTAGATATTAGATATATAAAATATGTTCTGCACTTTGATTTTTTTTTTTTTTTTTTGAAAAAGTAGGCTCATGTGTCCTACCGATTCTATTAGAATCTTAAATATTACAAATTACTCCCTATGATCAGTGTCTAACCAATCAAATAATGGAGAGATAAGCTCTACCATCTCTGATATCTACCAAAAAAAGAAAAGAAAAACAAAAACAGAGAGAATAAAAAAATAAACTACACCTTCAAACCAGTGAGGTATACACTCCTCACTCAACTGGTTTGGAATGTAGTTCACTATATGATGATCTTTTTTCTTTATCTGTATACTCATGTCTTCAATTGTTTCTCTGCCTTTCAACATGAACCTTACAACAATCTAACTTCAGTACTCAGTAGTAAATTGTCCCACCACATCTTCAATTATTTGCTGTTGGAAAATATATGATCAATTATGCCAAAATAAAATCCAGCGTAAGAAACTTAAAGAAAGATTAAAGGTTGCAAACTCTGTTGGATTTGATGTCGAGGTGCTCAAATGTCTCCGCGTCGCTTGTCGCCTTGTAAAATGATTTGTTGGTCAAAGCACACCCGTAATAAATCACGAGTGCTAACTTTAAAGAAGTATTTGCCCCACAGGTGCAGTGGACTCGTGGCGATCTTCTCCCAAGATACTACGACCCCTTCTCCTTATTCACGGTGCATCCCGATCAAAGGATAGAACCCAAATTATATTGCAACTATAGCTCAGAAAATATTTGAAATAATATTGAAAAGCTTTTCGTAAGAGGAATGAAATTGTTTCCTGTGCATCTTTCCCAAGTGAGCAATGACCTCTATATATAATATTCCTCACACCGGCTAGTTGAGTCATTAAATCTATTAGCATTAAGTATCAAATATTTCTCTATTCAATACCTCTAATTCGGTCCAACATGAGAAACTGACCAGGCAATGAAACCAATAATTAATTGCAAATCATTCTAATTACTTATGGGTATAACGTCCATCTAATAATTCTGTATAATGGTAATTAAATTTCCCAATGGTGCAATTCTTCAACAGATAAATTTCCATTAAATATTATTAGGTATAATTTAGAAAACTAGGATCATTAAGATTATATAAAGGATGGCCATCCTTTATATTATCTTAATCATCAAATCATTCATATTATAAGATAATTATCTTTATATGTACAAAACCTTAAAATATAAGAAACTTTAAATTCTTGATCACCTAATCAAACTTAATAATTTCAAATTAAGTTAAAGTTTCTAACATTTGCAACCACCTTATCAGAATAACTTTGAAGACAATCTTCTGAAGGTCATTATTTCCACACACATATGGACACTTATGAGAATGTTAAATTTCCATCCACAAATTCAGCAATCCAAGGTTTAAATCCCCTTGAACTGATAGTGTTGAGTTTGGAAAGAAATTTATCTACCGCCTCATTCACTGTTGTTTTATCCATCTCTTTTATTTTGTTTAACGTGGAGATTCTGGTATCCTCAGATACACCGAGACTGATCCCTAACTTGGCAAACAATGCAAATACATCCTTGTCAGTTTTGGAGGTAAAAGGGAAGAGAGATAGAATTTCAGAACCAGCGCTGTAAGCTGCTTTATGCATGAACCCTTAGCTGGACCCTAGAACTTCGACGAACAACATGGACCTCTTGTTTCCCTTCCTCCTTCTGAGTTTCTGAGAAGGCAGATGCTCTGGGAGGTTCAGAATTGACCAGCTCCGGATTATTTTGGAACATAGTCTCAGTGATATACACCTCTTCCTGGCAAGGATTTGTCACCCCATCTGATACTGGTAAATTATCATCTTTTGAATTTTTTTTTTTTTTGCCTTTTAGTGTTAAGTTATATATATAGTGCACGTACATTTGCTCCTCATTCGTCTTTTGGAGTAAGTATGACTTAAGGGAAGCAATGCCGAACAATTTAGTATCGAATAAAAAGTTCTTGACACATGTCCAACTCATTGTCAATTAATTTAACCAATTTCGCATTGTTGTTGATAATTAAGCAACTCATTGCCAATTAATTTATAATTAACCGTAATTAGCATGTCGATATATATAGACTATAATAAACTAAGAAAATACTTTAAAAGCTAAAAACTATCAAATTAAAATAAAAAGTGTACTTAAGCAGCCAGAGACGGATTGAAAGTTTTTGACACATGTTCAACTCACTTATCTTCGAGTCATTTTAGGTCGTGTTCAGCTCAAGACGTCATATATATAATGGTTCAAAATTTGAGATTCTTTAACGAACCCTTTGCTGATTTATTTTTTCTTTATCCCTACTAATAATAAAAGGAGGAGTTGATTTGGAAACCCAAATGGCTATATGTCCATACTGATTTTGGGCCATTGGATATATCGATCTGTTTTAATCCTTGCCGTTGATTGTATAATTTGATGATTCCATGTCCAGTCTACACTTCAGCACTATCAAACCCAACCTCAACACGTTTTCGCACGGAAATAGAAAGGAGATGCGCAACCCGATACGCACGCCCAACCCATTTCGCCCTTTTCTCTCCTCTTTGCGATTGTCATTAAAGGCATTAAACTCACCTATGGATGTGTGTCAAATGTCAATTGTAGTTTTGTTGGTTGTGGGCCTTGTGGCAGCCTGGCAGGTGAAGAAATGTTGCTGCTGATTTTAATTTTCTTCATTGTTTTTCCAATAAAGTTGAACTTCGGATATGAGGAATGAAACCACAAGTGCATTAACTATAAAAAAAAGTTTGCCATGTCAGGCTAGCATTAATATGGCGGTGTTGCTATTGCTCCTACTGTGTTTGTTACATTTTTTCAATTTTTCATGCAAGTGTTCTCTTTTGTATTTTAATATATTTTTTTTTATTTTTCATGCAAGTTTAATATTATTCTAATTTTTAAATTCAATAATAGAAATAAATACAAATAAAAATATTAATATTCCACTGCAACGCATGGGCACTATACTAGTTTCATTAAACATATAAGTGGATTTTTTTATTTTTTTTTTTAAAAAAAAGAACCTTGAATCTCTATTACAATAGCTAGAAATGAATGAATGCATTGCATGGAGATGGAGATGGACAACAACTAATGGATGGAGAAGTTTATTCCGGGGGCCCGGTATATAGGGTCCGTATTTGCTGCCATTAAAAACAATAGCAGGGTCCTGCCATTAACACTGACAGGTGGGACCCACAAAAAAGGATCCACCTGTCAGTGTCTAATGGCAGGACCCTGCCATTGGAAACTATGGCAGCAGATAAAAATCCCCGGTATATATATCATTTGACGAATTGGCACAAACAAATTGTTTAATTAGTCCAGGACCCCATTTTAACCGATAAAAACTTAAAACTTGAAGTCATTGATTTATTTATTTATTTTATTTATTTTTTAGAGAAACTTGAAGTCATTGATACACGCACGAGGAACTCTTTAATATATGGAAGGCCTTTCTCAAAAAAAAAAAAAAAAAAAAAAAATACGGAAGGCCAGCCAATCATGAGCTACTCCTACTACTAGCTCAATCAAATTCAAATTCTGCACATAAATATATGGGTGCATATCTGTCGGCACCTAGTTTCATAAAAAAAAAATTTGATATAAGAGATGAGGGTCAGGTTACTCAAATTTAAATGTCTACAAAAGACTTCATCCAGGTTTCAAACCTTCCACACGAAGAGCGTTACCCTTAACCACTGTGCCAAAGACTGGTTCTTAGTTTCATAAAATTTAAATTTGGTTCCACATAAAGTGTTTAGGCCCCAATAAAATTGGCACCAGAAGTGAATATATCGATCAAGTGAGGATATTAGTTTGATGGATATTCACTTCATAATTATGATTTGGAAGGTGCTATTCATGTGGTCAGAATAAATGCATGCACTTGAAAGAAATCAAGTAATCAACTACTCAATTTAATGAATATAGATAGATACTTAATGAATAGATTAGAGTGCCTATACGTTGTTTCTTCTTAAGGCACTCATTTGTCTTAAGCAAACTAATCAATTTAATTTGTTAGCTAATCAATGGTATATTCATATGTCTATGTGTACATATTCTGGCTTATGTAGTATCAACCTTTCTGGTTGACCAATTTCATTCTTCCTTTTTTTTTTTTATTTATACCAGTAAAAAACCTACGTCTTGCTTCGCTGAAATTGTTATTTCTTAAAATAAACTTTTAAGATAATACGTAATGAGCCTTAAATTGAGAAAATTTATATTGCCTTTTAATTTTAATGGGCTGAGAATGTCAACGGGCATTAACGTACATCAACAGTATTATCTAAGAAAATGATCAACGGCTCAGATTTCTTATTTAGGGAAAATAACTTTTTTCATGTCATTTTTTTCGATATGCTTTTATATATAGTAAGGATAGGATCAGAATCTGTTGCCATAATTGTGATGGCGCCGGGTGCCATAGTTTTAATATGGACGGTCGAGATTAATTTGGACGGCTGAGATTTTGTGAATTGGAGGGGGCTGTTTTTTGTGGATCCCACTTGCATAGAGACTATGGCACCCGGTGCCATCACAAACTATGGCAGCGGATACCAATCCGTAAGGATATGTTATGATTTCTTATACTCATATCAGCTCAAATGCATAACATACATACAATTTAATTCAAAGAAGGGACCAGGATATTTATAAATGCAAATTAAGGTGAGTAGTATCGTACCTTAGCTGTCAAATAATTGGGAAATCTGGTTCAACAGGTGTCACTTCCACATATGTCATTACTACCAGTTAAGAGGCTTAATGAGAGACCCATCAAGCATGGAAAGGGAAAAAGATGCATGCAACCAACAGCTGCCATGGGCCTATGCAAATGCAATCAGTTCCCAAATCATCTGCTCCTACTACCCGCCGATTTATTGTTATTATATGGGAAACATTAGCTGTCCACACATTGGACGTCCATATATTACTTGCCTGCTTTTTATGAGTGTAGTGGTTACAAATAAAGTCCATTAAATCTTATTTGTCAGCTTATTTGTTAACATTTATGAACGTTCATTATATTGACGCTAGGTAGTGCTCTTATTATATTATCGTTTCGCCAACATAATTTGATTTGGGATTGAGGTTGTTTTTCAGGTAAGTCCTCCATCTTTTTTTTCTCTGATCAGACAATCCTTTCAAGATGGGGAAGATATTCGGAAGACTGTGAACTAGTTTTTTTTTTTTTTTTTTTTTTGAATAAGACTGTGAACTAGGGGTATGTTTGGATGTAGTTAGAATAGACTGTTCTTGAAAATAGCAATACTATTCCTAATCTAGTGTGATCCAAACAACTTTTGAAAAATAAAAATAGCTCCGAAATAGTCTATTTTACTATTTTTAAGAAAACAAGGAATAGCTACTCCCAAGTTAAAAATTTCTCTCTTCCATCACTATTCCTAACACACCATCCAAACAACATTTCTTTATATTGAGAATAGAAAAACTTTTTACTATTCTCAATTACTAACCCAAACCACTATTTTCACTTACTAATCCCAATTCCTCTATTCTTGTACTAATCCTCACCCCATCCAAACGTACCCTAGGTTAAAATTAAAATGTTCATGACTGCTTTTTAAGTGAATTTAGGAAAACATTCTAGGCACCAATGTTAATGTTATCTAAATAATCACACATTTTAATTTCATAAATTATCCTTATATTCGAGTTTCAAAGCTATGTTCTTTCATATAGAGAGCATTGTAGACTGATTCTTGAGGTAGCAAAGTTAGTAAGAATCGTGAGTTTGTGACCATAATACCGTAAAACTCATTCTTGTACCGTGCTAAATCTAATCGTATTATATGCTCACCAAATTGCTGTAGGAGGATTGCACGAGACGAGAGAGATTTATGCTGTTGTCTAAATAAATACATCTATTATGAACAATTATTCGTTAGTATATCTCATGAAAGATTTAATTCAAATAATATAAAGGCTTACTTTACCTCAACTTTTATTTTTATTTTGAGATAATTACCAGAAGAAAAAAAAATATCCAACTTTAATTGTTCAATAAAAAAAGCTCTTCATCCTAATTTCAATCAAGTAACCTTGCACAGATTGTAGCATATCACTATAAATTAGTACATTTGAACATAACAGTAAAAAACCCACTCCTTGCTTTGAGCTGAAATTATTATTTCTTATAATAAACTTTTAAGTTAATATGTAATAGGCCTTAATTTGAGATAATTTATATGGGTCTTAATTTTAATGGGCTGAGAACGTCAACGGACATTAACGTACATCAACGGTTCTGATCTATCGAAGAAAATGATCAACGGCTCAGATGTGAGGATAGCCTTTTCATGTCATTTTTTTCAATATGCTTTTATTATTAGTAAGGAAGTAAGGATATAAACAAAACTCTTTCATATAAGAATAAAATTTTGTTGGGGTTATTTTGTAAGATTCAGATTCAGAATCCTTCCCAAGTCCCAACCCTATATAAGGACCATAATTAGCTTTCTTGAGAGCAGGCCAAATACACAAATCCAAAGATCAAAACTTTGAACTCCATAACCATTTGCCTAACTCCTAAACTCCCAAAGCAAAAACACAAAAAAATCCTTCAAAAAATCAAGCTCGCAATGGCACACTCCATCTTCTTCACTCTAGTCATCTTACTCACTTGTTTCCTTTCAGCCACATTCGCGCGGCATTTTCACGAATCGAATACCGCAAAGCCGCCTTCGAGCTTGCATCTCAACATTGCGCAACCACCGATCATAATGACGCAAGAAACTGTGCTTCACAAGCACCGGGACTTCGACAAGTCCAAGGCCGGAGGGGAGATCATAATCGCGGGACTCGCCGTGGTCGCATTCGCCGCCATAGTCTGCTACATCCGCGTCACCAGGCAAAAACCTGAAGAGGGCAAACTTGCAACCTCTGTTTGAGACTTTAAGTGCATGGCAAGTGTGCTTGGATTTATTATTATTTTTTTTATTATTATGGCGAGTTTTTAGGAATGTTATGTAGTTATTTTGTACAAATTAAAGTTGTTCCATATGTAAAAGATAGAATGAGATGTGTAATTTTTTTTTTTTTTTTTTTTTTTTGGGGGGGGGGGGGGGGGGGGGGGGGGGGTTATGTAGTAGGTCAATTTGCTAGATTAAGAACAAAAAAATGTATATAATATATGGTATGTAAACAAAACTGAAATGGAGTGAAATTATATACTTTTTCTACCTTTTTTTTTTTTAAAAAAAGGGCCTACTAAATTCTTCATTGAGGAGGAATTTTCCAAAGATTAGGTTTTGTAAACCTTCTTCAGAGCTTCTCTCTAACAAGCTACAACTACAATAGTCTTGAGTCTTAGATGATTTAAGTTGAAAGTTTTTATTTAAATTTAAACAAGATAAAATACATTTGAAACCTCTTTAAATACCATTATTTGTATTTTATAAATTAAGTTTGACCACATTTTTGTACATTATAGGACAAAAACCTTTTAAATGAATTATGCACAGAGTAAATCTAAAATGTATTCAGATAATTGTGTTTGAAAGCTATTTATTTTTTGCAATTTATAATGTTAAATCAACTAGAATAATCTAAATTGCATCTCTAACATATTAAAGTATTTATTTAAACAAGATAACCATGTTAAGATAATATTTACATACAAAATAACTTCTGAATGCATCAAAAACACATTTATATAGGTTTATTTGCCTTTTGAATTAATTTTGACCATTTTTATGCACACTATAAAACTAAAATCGGTTTGAAATGATTTTAATTGTATAACCAACATTTTTAATATTTATTTTGACAAACTAACAATGTTATGATAGCAATTGTACGTGAAATAATTATTTCAGTTAAAAGTTAAAACTAGTCTCAAATACACGAGTAATCTATAATACTATTAATCTGCGGCATTGTTTGCTACAGTAATTGTCACATCACGTGGCAACTTTTTTTTTTTAAAAAAAAAGTTCCTAAATTAAAAAAAAAATTATATTTTTTTTAGTAGTTCAAAAAAAAAAAACTCTTATCGGTTCTTTCTAATTTTGTGTCCAGCTCATTTAAATTTGGTGGTCTTGTCGTGAGCGCGGCGGAGCGCGCATAATGGCTAGTGGATTCAAATTTGCTGCCATAGTGGATCAGGCAGGAAAACTGTAACTATGGTACGCGATCTTGGCTGTTGGATGTGATCGAACACGCACGATTTGATATGGCTTTTTAAAGGTGATTTCTTAAGATTCGTACAAAGTTATTTCCAACGGTTGCGATTTGTTGCCTTTACTTTAGATAGTAGATGTGAATCCCAGGGATCTCAAGTACTTATCCCTTAACATATGGTACGATACCATGCAGCACATGAACCGTTGGATCACCTTGACATTCGGACCTACAAGAATCTCGGGGAGATCCAACGGTCCATATGCTACATGGCCCCGTGCTAATGTTAGGGGATCTGAAATCCCCATCCCCACAAGTGATCATTATTGACCGGTACTCTCGTTGCTCGATGGATTATGCGATACATGTCGATTAGGGCTGGCAAAAAAGCTCGGAGCTCGTGGATCGGTCGTGGCTCGCTCGGGATCGGATCAAAACTATTACTAATTGCAATTCGTACTGCTCTTATCGTAGATTATTAATATGTTATACAACATATGGTCTAATATATATGAAATTTTTATGTAAAATGTGTACGAACATGTTTTTGTTAGTCCTTTTGTTGATTTTTATATAAATCTTTACTCCTAATAAAAGGTGATTGAATTTTTTGACATGAAAGTTCTATCTTTCTGAAGGAATAAATCTCAATTGTTGACTGTTTACTTATATTGATCACCACCGTTGACGTACTTTAATATCTCTACCCATTAAACTTAAGGCTCATATCAATACTCTCAATTAGGGCCCATATCAATTTTCTCAATTAAGGCCCATTAAATATTATCTTAAAAATTTATTATAAAAATTTCAGCCCAAAACAAGACTTGTGCTCTTTACTAGTTTTGATATAACATACTTAAAATTTTATTATTAAAAAATAAATAAGCTTATTAAGCCAGCTCGGGTCAGCTCGTTATTAGACGAGTCCATCCCGAGCTTTTATTTTTAGCTTTTTAACTTAATAATCCTAGTTTGAGTTGAACCTAACTCCTCCCATATTAATCTAACTCATCTCGCCTCATTTACACCCCGAAATTGTCGATTACTAAAAAGACACGAGCTTGATTCCATCTGTTTGATCTTGTGCTGCCACCCGCCGCTGTCGCCTGTCGCTAACCTGTGTGGTGATCCAAAGCTCCAACATTTTTATCCCCATTCCATTTTCCCCCATCGCTCAGCAACCTCCGATGGTCGTTCCAACTAACCCTAGCCCAACCCCCGCCGCCTCGGCCTCCACCCGCGTATCCCGTGGCTGGCACGACCTCACCCCCGATCTCCTCCACGCCATCCTCTCGCGGGTCCCCGCGCTCGACCTCCTCGCGGGCGTCCACGCCGTCTGCTCCTCCTGGCGCTTTGCCGCCCGAGACCCCGCCTTCTGGCGCAGCGTCGATCTCTCCGATTGGGACGCCGTCACCGCTCGATTCGGCGGCGGGGACGTCTCCTTTGCTCGAGTGGTTGCGCGAGTCGCGGCGTTCTCCCGTGGCGGCAGGTGCGTTGAGAGACTGTGCCTCCCTCCCTCGGCCGATGGCCAAGATCTCATCTTTGTAGCTGAGAGGTGAGGGTTTCCAGCTCCTTGTTGCTGTTATAGAATATAGATAATTCTGAATAGGAGCTCCTGGTGTTAGAAATCCCTAAATTTCTAAACTTGTACTCAATGTAGGATTTGTATTTTGATTTTTGAGTTATTGTTATCGTAAAGAGAAGCATCTTGCGTCCACTGAGAATACATCCGTACATCCATAGACACACTCACTCAGAATGTAACAAATACATCCGATTTTGTAACAAATAGATCTGATTTTGTAACTTATGGACGCTATGGATGCTAGGTTTTACTCTATTGTAAACCAGTATAGCAGCCTTATGGAGTGTTACAAAGAAGACTGTGAAATGGTACAAAATCTTTTTACAGAATGCGGTGTCCTAAATTCGAACAGAGATTTTAGAATGAAAATGTTTAATTGAAATTCAATTTAGGGCTGTTTGATGCGAAGGAATATGACAGATTTTGAAAAAGTAACAGAAATATAATTCCTTCATTAGTAGATCTTGATATTTTTTGTTTCCGATTTGATCGTTTGATTCACCGGAAAAAGAATCAAAGAGAAAAAGAATGACGATGCAGTGCTCATATCAATTTTGATATTTTAAAACACTACTAATTGTTTATTTATATAATGAGTCAAAAGTGAGAATAAAATTACCGGTTATATACATGGAACGTTATAGACAAACATAGAAGATCAGATTAGGTAGGAAATATTGTTTTCCTAGTGATAAGGAGCAGGAAACAAAATGAAGTATTTATGGGAGACGAGCTCCCGACAAGAACTGCAAATACTAGAAAATTTGGACATCAAACATCTAAAGGAATAACTGATCCAAGATATTCTGTTGCTTTCCATTATTTTTCTGTTGAATCAGAACTAGGCCCTTTGTAAATTGTGCTCGTGCATCTATTTAAACTGTCAGAATGATTGTTTATTTTTTGCTAATTGAAGTCCCTTAACCTTTAAATTAAAAATTTTGAATTCCTTGATATTGCATCTCATTATGTTTTTTCCATGCAAATTTCAGGCTTCCAAACTTAACCTATCTAAGCGTCCCGAATCCTGATATTGATGAAGATGAGTTCTCTATCGCTTTGCCGAAGTTCCGATCTCTTACGGGACTAGCACTTGATCAGTATTTTGGTAAATCAGTGCACCTACTTTCTCTTCTCGAGAATCATTGCCCTAACCTGACCGAGTTCAAGTTGCTCGACCATGACGACCGTCTGGAGCATCACAATGCATTGATCATCTGCCATTATCTACCCCAGTTGAGAAAGCTCGAGATCCCGATCAGGCTCTCGAGACAGGCGATACTGGCGTTCCTGGAAGGATTGCATGAGCTGGAATATCTTGACATCTCTGGATACCAGGACTCGGTTATCAACGATGAAATACTATTGAAGGCGTCGCGGCTGAAGGTGTTTATATGGCACTCGGGTCATGAGTTGGGGGAATTTGTGGTGTGCTCGAACTGTGGGGAGACTGAAAGTGTAGGAACGCCTTGTCAGTGTGTCCTTGAAGAGAAGAGCATGGAGTGGCTGGTGAAACCATGATCGGCATGAGCTTGTTAGAATGCCTGAATGGAAGGCTTGCAGATGTGAGGTTGCCATTGCCGTATCGTCACTGAATGCTTCCCGCATTGTTAGATGCGGTCATTTGTACATATTCGTTTCAACCGGTCTGAATTTCACTTCTTGTGTTGTAATGGGATAGATAAATAGTTTCATGTGCCTTCAAGAAAAAGGAAGATCTGACAACATTTCCTATCGTATATTTGTGTTGTTTGTGCATCTTGAATTTTGAATCAATTGAGTTTAATGTTAGTGTCAGTTAATGATTCTCATCAAAATATTAGTGATGCGATGTTTGAAGTTTCAACTGCAACTCTAGTTGTTTGATATCCTGTTGTGTTCAATGCTCAGAAGTTGAGCCGTCGGAGATTCGGAATGTATGATTATGTGATGCAGTGCTATAATGTCATTTAATTTATAATGATATCTTTCATTTTGGGTATATTAGTGCCTCACTTGTCTAAAATCCCTTTTGAACTTAATGAAAGGCAACGTTTCTCTCTTCTCTTCCGTGCACATTGATATTTCTTCAACCAGTATTTTTCAATTTTTCTGCATTCAACGCTTATTTTTCAACACGGAACACCTCTTCCCTGTAATGGTTTAGACTTTAGAATCATTTATTTCTTCTACGTTCCATTGTGGATTTGTGATTTGTTCCAATCTGAATTGAAGTTATCGATTGTAGTAGGCAATGCAAGAGTATCTTTCTTTTTTGACTGGAGACAAAGGGGTTGGATAGATGATCATTGACATTTGTAATATGTTGACAGGTTTCCCCCAAATCCCCTTCCCAATTTCTGTTCTGCTTGCCCAATTTGCAAGGTTGTAATTTTTCCTTGTATTGTAACTATACTATATCATATTAAATCTGGAGAAAAAATATATAATTCCCTCTGTTTCTTTTTTTCTATTTTTTTTTTTAATTTTCCTTTATTTATTTGGCAATCAAAGGCATGCTGTTAGAACAGCATATTGTAACTATACTATCATATATCTTACAGGATGCATTTCCAACAAAAAAAAAAAAAGAGAGAGAGAAGAAAATAATTTACAAACATGAACAAAGAAAATTTATAAAGTTACAACCTTTGCACATAAACTTACACACTTAGTAATTCATAGGATACATCCATCAAGCAAACATCTAGAGTTTGTTTGCTCCTACTCTACAACTTTCACCCCAATGGCAACCTGTTGTGGCTGCTGCTGCATTTCATTCATGTAGTTAACAGGTTGCTGCATTTCATTCATGTAGTTCACTTTCCCGCGAAGGACCGAAATGCTGCTGCAGTTCGAGACATCCGCGCCACGGCAACGGTCGATTTTAATCGCACCGCAGCGGGTGAGTTGTGCAGTCCTGCATCTGTTGACACAGACGTTGCCAGTCCAGTCAACCGTGAGCGCCTTGCAACGGTTGATCAGGACATTGCCGCAGCTCACCAGGTTTGCGAACTTGCAACGCCTTACTTGAAGTTGGCCGACTCCGTTCACCTTCAGTTCTTTGCAGCGGTTAATAGAAACGGTACCTGTTGTTAAGAATATTGTTAGCTTAGTAAATTGTTTGTTTCAGAAAAGTTTCTGTTAGGGCATAATTAAGGGAACTGTTTTGACTTGTTCATGCTTAATTATCACCAAATTTTTGGCTTTCCGACCAATTTCGGCAAACTGTTCCAATTCAGATCATTTCAGAGTAATACCTAGCGTCTATAGAACAACTGTCCATAGCGTCCATATATTACATCCCGAGACATATCTGTTACATTCGAGATGTATTCGTTACATTCTTTGTACGTCTATGGACGTATGGACAGCTTTTCTATGGACGCAAGATATTTCTCCACAGATAAAATACTGATGGATTGTTTACTCGACCTGAGTAATATCATCTAATTTAGAACTAATTATGCAATTAGGATGTACAGACATATACAATTAAGTAAAAAAATCATACCACTCTGTTCAATCTGGGCATGTTTGCACCGTGTGATCGAAACATCTCTGGCACCTTCGGCGTGAATATTGGTGCAGCGATTGAAGGATACACTACCAGTATTGTTCCCTCTGACATGAACGTTCTCGAACCGACTGACATAGAGATTACCGGGGCTTGTTATTTTAGCAACACCGTCCCTCGACTTGAATACGCCTTCTGTGATCACTGTTTCTGTTCCGTTTATGATCAGTGTGAAGTAGAAGTTGGGTTGCTCTTCTACTACTACCATTTTTTTTTATCAGATTGGAGAACTTTTCAGGTTTCAGATTTGGAAATGGAGGTATTCAAATTCAAATAAGTTTTGTTGTTTTTTTTGTTCTGAAGAATGGTTGAGCCATTTTATAAGGAATTCAATACTTTGCTATGAAGCAAGAAGGGATTGCTTGTCATACCACATCTGGTGGTCAGAATCTGATAATGACAAATGAAATTATTTCTCCTCTCCAGTCGTTACTGATAATGTTTATCTCCATGTAAACAAATTATTGCAATATCATTGCCAGTCAGGTCATATAAAGCCCCTAATAAGTTCATCAAACTTATAATATATACTAGTAAAGAGCCCACACATTGCTTTGGGCTGAAATTGTTATTTTTTATAATAAAATTTTAAAATAACTAGTAAAGAGCCCATGCCTTGCTTTGCACTGAAATTTTTATTTCTTGTAATATTTTTTTAAGATAATATGTAATGGACCTTATATTGAGAAAATTGATATGGACCTTAAATATTAATGGGCTGAGACGTTAACGTCAACGGGCATTAAAGTAAATCAATGGTTCTGACCTATCCAAGAAAATGATCAACGGCTCATGTGGGTGGACAGCCCTTTTATGTCATTTTTTCCAATATGCTTTTTATAGTAAGGATATGTAATGGATCTTATATTGAGGAAATTGATATGGGCCTTAAATTTTAATGGATTGAGACAATAATGTCAACAGGCATTAATGTAAATCAACGCTTCTGATCTATAAAAAAAAATGATCAACAGTTTAGATTTCTTATTTGAGAAAGATAGCCCTTTCATATCATTTTTTCTAATATGCTTTTATATACAGTAAGGATATGCTCTTATTTGAATGCATCGACTTTTCAGTATATCACTCTCATCTTACAATCAAAGGTGAGAACATATGGATTTTTGAACTGGAGATATGGTTGCAACTTGCAAACATCTTCATTGAACTCTTCTTAATTAATTTCCCAACAACATTGTAGATTGTAGAAAAAAAGTAGATAGAAAAGTGTAACGCTCAACTGCAAACTTCAATACAGAATAGTCATCCGTCAACTTCACCATGTCGTCAGGATGCTTCCTTATTTCCTTTTCCACTCGGTGTTATTAATAAACTAAATTGACCAGCAACCACACTTGAAAACACGCTTTAGCCTCTTGGGCCTTCATTTCCTATCATAAACCTTTAGGCCCAAAATAGAATCTTCAAATAAAGGCCCATATTTACTACACTTTCACAAAAAGCCCAATAAGCCCAAAATGCTAATCACCTCTTTAGAATCCTTAATCCTTAAATCATATTGTCAGGATGCTTTCTTTCCACTATATATATTTTTTTAAGAAAGTGAATTTTAGTCCCCATTTCCCATTTCTTTTTGGGAAATCAAAAGTCTATTACATCCTAATATTTAAGCTAATCTATGGAACTACAAGTTCAGGCAGAATTTCATATGAAAAACTGCCTCTTATTACCAACATGTTTCCAAAAAAATTTACCAGCAACCTCACTTAGAAACTCGCTTTACCCACTTGGGCCATCATTTCCTATCATCAACCTTTAGGCCCAAATAGAATCCTCAAATCAAGGCCCATATTTACCACACTTTATCTAAAAAGCCCAATAGGCTCAAAATGCTAATCACCTCTTTAGAATCCTTAATCCTTAAATCATGTTGCCAGGATGCTTCCTTAATTCCTTTCCACTCGGTATTAATAAACAAACAAAACTAACCAGCAATCACACTTGAAAACTCGCTTCATACCCAATTGGGCCATCATTTCCAATCAAGAAACATAAAGCCCACAAAACAGAATCCTCAAATCAAGGCCCACAACTCATTTAAATCTCTAAACCAAGCCCAAAAAGGCCCATTAATTCATCGCATTCCATTTCCTCGCGTGCTTATTTTCTGCTGCGCAGTTTTGTACGGCGCAGAAAATCAACGATGCGGATTACAGGGAGGGTTTTCTGAGATTGAGAACACGAATTTTGAAGCGAATCGAACGGTCAGAATACTGCGCAGTAATTTACTGCGCTGTAGAGGATATGAACTGCATTTGCTCCCTCGCGGCTCCATTCAAACGAAAACCGACCGACGGAGAAAAAAGTGCGAATCTCGACGACATGGATCGAAATGTCCGGCGACTTCTCAACCGCGTCTCGGTGGTGTTCGCCACCATCGCCACCGCCTCTCTGCTGCACCTATTCCACCACTCCTCCCGCACCTGCTTCTCCTCCTCTTTGATCCACGCGCACCTCACCCTCTCACGCTCCCCCTTCCCCCGATCCTCCTGCGACGCCTTCTCCCGCCGCGTCTCCTCCCCCGAATCCCGCTCCTCCAAGCTCCGATCCTCGCGTTCGTACCTAAGCAAGGTGCATTCCCTCTCTCTGGAAGTCTTCGGCCCGATCCGAGGGTTAGATCTTTTGTCAAATTCTTCCCATGTGCTCTGCGTGTCGGCCGGGGCGGGGCACGCTGTCGACGCGCTGCAGAACGACGGCGTGATGGATGTGACCGGAGTGGATCTGATCGACTTCCCGCCGCTCGTTAAGCGGGCCGATCCGCATAACCTGCCGTTCTTCGACGATGTGTTTGATCTAGGGTTCAGCGATGGATTGGCAGGCGCATTGTACCCGATCCGGTTTGTGTCAGAATTAGAGAGGACGGTGAGGAGAGGGGGAGCGGTGGCGCTGGTGGTTGCGAGGAGTGCGGCTAGGGTTGAGGAGGTGGTGGGGCTCTTCAAAAGGTCGAGCCTTTTGAAGGTGCGGAGTGTACATTTGGACGGTTCGGAGATGAACTTGATTGTCATGAAGAGTAACTGCACGAATTCATCGTGAAATCGAGGTTATGAATCATTTTTTGGATCCTAATCTGCTGCAGAAAAGCAGACTCTGCTTTTCCGATTGGATGATCGGGATTGGTTTCTGCACCGATCTCGAAGTACTTTGGTTTTTACTGCACGAAACTCGAAGTACTTTGGTGTTTCTCAATCGTCGGATCAAGAAAAGCAAGGTCTGCTTTTCTTTTCTGATTGGGATCCTCATTTTTTGGTTGTATATAATTATGTTTCAATACAATTAATTTTGTTAATGTTCATAGGAGCAACTGCTGTTTATATTTCTTTTTAGCATACTGAATGGTGAATATATACTGATTGTTGACTCGAGTGATAGATAGCAACTGAGAGATAGATATGTGTAATGCAGAACTGATTTGCGGAACCATTGGAAAACTGGTTAATGTAGCATATCTGCCAGTTCATACATGTCAGCCAACACCGAGTTTAATTGTAGATTACACTGTTCTCAATTAATTAGTACCTAATTAGTAATTACCAGTATATCTAGATTGACAAGTACCGGTACCTAGCCTGTTAC
Organism: Cyperus esculentus; assembly: GCA_030179965.1. Lineage (NCBI taxonomy): Eukaryota > Viridiplantae > Streptophyta > Magnoliopsida > Poales > Cyperaceae > Cyperus > Cyperus esculentus. Next base: position 1,469,054 of record JASGLE010000005.1, on the reverse strand, counting down.
CTTATGCCTGACCATGTCCTGCAAATACCAATCTTGCGGTTCAGCTACAGTCTCTGAATTACAGCACAATACATAGCATGATGCTAGTTACTTCCGGTGTCTTTTATTGAATAATTGAACTTGATATTAACGCCTCAATCAAATGCTCAAGCTTCCAAAACAAATTCAATTACCAGTATGTATAAAATCCACATTCATATGTTATAATCATACCATCAGTTAATTTCATTTGGTTTTAGACTTTGTAGGATCATGTTGAATGTTGGTAGGGAACAACATGATTCACATGAAGGATTCTGATAATCAGAAATATATCCGCTTGTTCAGAAATTTCAAATGTATACCGATATATAAAACTTCAAAATATTCTCGTCCATCTATTCCTGTAAGTGGCCTCCTTTTCTTATTTTTATTTTTCCAGTGGGGTTGTCTAGCTTATTTCTGAATTTTGAGCCGATGCTATATGCTGTTGGGTGATTACAGAGTTCTTTATATATAAAAAAGAAAAAAGGGTACAATATATTAGTATGATAGATGATAGATCTATTCAATTTCTAGACCATATCTTGTCATAACACTCTTGGCCGTGGGTTGCATCATTTGATGGGCAAACAAAATTTTGCTTTGTCATTTCTCTGCATAATTTATATATGCCATTGAGATGCTCTCTCCACGTACCTTATTTTATGAAGATTGACAGGTTGTAAGTACACGTTAGCTGTTGTGATATTCTAACTTTCCAATTTGGAAATCTCAAAAAGGAAATCTAATAACAACTACTTGGATAACTGCTGTCTTTTTTGAAGAGGTTGATATAATGCCGTGTCATTGTGTCGTTTCATGTCCCCCTTGCCCAATTGAAGAATGGCTCCAAAGGGAAAGGGATCAATCACCTTTCATTTTTAGTGCCTTTATTTCTGAGATTTTAATTTTTATTAACTAAATTAATGTTGATCTGATGCTTTTTGTTCATTAATATCTGTTTTGCTAGTCTTTTATCATCTTTTTGTCCATTTTTACGCTTATATGTATTTTTTTTTATATAACAAAAGAATAATTTCAGTGAAAGAGGAAAAAAAAATGTTAAAAAAAGGATTAATTCCAACAAGTGCGATTCGGAATGGTTTGATTTTCAAATGCTTTCGTTTTTATTGATTGTACGGGAGTTTGGTACTTTATAATTTGCTTGTACTAAAATTTCATTATTGGAATAATGGAATGAAATCTTATATCCTTCCCTGACAAAGCACTTGTATTTTCTGGGCCTAAATTGGACCAAGTAACTCTAAATGGGCTTTAATTAGATCCTCTATCGCTATTTATCTTTGTCGCTATTTTTGACGGTTAGTAAGAATACTAGTATTAGGTTCTACACTGAAACATTTGAGATGAGACCGTGAACATGTGCCCCTAAGCTAGGTCATTGGAATTACTTTATCCTCGTTGTACACCTATGGATGTAAATTTTAATTAGAAGGCTTTAAAATTTAAAATACATTTGCTAAGAAAATATAAAATTATAAACTAAACTAGTAACATCTGATAAAGGAAGAAAAAGCAAAACAGAAGCCATAGCCTGTTGAGCCCCATACAGATGTACAATTTGGGACCTGCTGTCATTGTGAACTTACTTTAGGAAACGCTTCTACTATTATTTTCTTTTAATTTGTTATGATGCATCACTCTGCCTCCATCTCTTCATGTATTTTATAATAAAACTATAAATTTATTATGCATGCTGACAAACTTTTTTTTTTATTTAAGGGCCACCACTATTGTCCAGTCCTCACATCTTTTCTAAAAATAATGGAAAGTAAGTAACAAAGTCCATAAACATAAAGACATAACGACCAAAAAGAAAGAAAGATTTGGTTGTCATTTCCTCTCCACCATCAAATCTAGGTGCTATCCCTATGATGATCTTTTAACGTTTGATAATTAGCTTTGTGCCCATTAGATGTATCATCCTCCTAACTTCAAGTAAATCATACATTGTCTTTGCCAATAGAGAGCTAGATCACATGTCGATGCATACACGAATCATATACATGTTTTGTCATTACTTTTAATTAGTACCTTAAGATCATAGGGATACATTACTGTTAAAAATAAAAGATCGATTATGGATGCATGAGATAAAATAAAAGATCTAAAATAGAAATATCAGAGAAATTAACATTACTGTTAAAATACTCGTCTACCTTTTATAGCATAATAACTACTACTCTAAAAGCACTTAATTAATTTCATGTCATGCATACCGCAAACACTGCATCTTGACATTATGAATAAAAAACAGATGATCTGTCTCTAAGTATCCAATATATCCCCTGCTCAGCTATTGCAAAAAATCTGTAGTGTAGTCCATATTAAATATACAAGCAATCAATTCATAGCTAGGGAAATTGAAATGAAATGATAATCTTTCTGTGTAACAAACAAGTTCAAAGCTTCGACCATATTAAAATCAGTAGGTCCAAATTGCATCCAACCTGATGTCTAATATATAATTATATATACATAACGACATTGAATGAATGAATGCTGCCAAAAGACAAGCACCTACCATGAAATGAAAGAATAACATGTAGAGTACACCTCTATTAAATAGGCCATCCATCCATTCAGTACCTCTTTCACAGTTCTGACACACCACGTGCACCCATGTGTATATCATGGTTGCATAAATGTTCATTTGAAATCGTAGTATATGTGTTCACTGAAAAATGATATCTAATAAATGTTTGCCGAAAAACGATATTTGTTTATTAAAAATACAGTAGACTAATTGAAATGAAATGAATCCATCTCTAATTCAGTGGCATGCTTACTGGTAAACTAATTGAACAGAACAGAATACAGACCCAAATGGAAATGGCTAAAGCCCAAAGTGTGACACAGGAGTATGGGGAGAGCAGCCCGGCATGTTCCCCTTTTATGTGCGCCGGTGGGGTACCAGACAGATAGGGAACACTAGCCTCTTATTAGACTCTTGGTATATATTAAACGCACCAGTACCACAGTCCTGTCCACAGGCACAACACAACAATATCTAATTTTTTCAAACATATATGAGACACTATGTATTATAGTGTATATATAGTGACACCTAACTTGCCACATAACCAACAATTTAATTATGTCATGTCATCACATTTTAAACTTTGAATTTTGGATTTTAAGAGCAAATGATTCCTGAGTAATACCTAGCTAGCGTCCATAGCAAAATTAAGTATAGGTTACATTTCTGAATATATTTGTTACATTTTGGGATGTATCTGTTACATTTCGTATACATATATCTATAGATGTATGGACGGTTTTTAAATGCACATAAGATGTTTCTCATGATTTTTTCAGTTGTGTCGATTGTTAACAAAAGTTGGTTAAAATGTGAAACGTTACATACATAATTTGAGCTTTTTCAGTTCTTCTGGCAAATTCAGAATCAAATGCCAGACTGACATGAGAGAGCCAATGTGATTGATGACACACAAAATGGTGAAGCTTCCCTGTCTCTTTTACAGTTTTACTGATCCTATTATTGGTACCACATACCAGAGTTGGGGTCTTTAAAATGCATCATGACTCTGTTATGAGTTCTGAATGAATAGATATTGAATTATCAGATAGTTGGATAAATAATAGCTTGACACTGCCTCCTATCTTTCTGTTTTTGGAACTTTGATCCAGTGACATTGATCTAGTCTTTTGTTATGATTATAGTTTGATTCAGTGACATTGATTCAGGTCAATATAATTACTATACAAAAAAAAAAAATTTATCAATTGCTTCTTGCCCTAAATTGTCTCATAATCATGTCTCATCGTTTGGTTCTACACATTCATATTATTTTTTTTGATGCACCCCCTAATGAAAAATTTCTAAAAGAGTTTACTTTTATTTCAAAGTTTTTCTTTTCCAGTAAAACTTATAAGATATATCACATTCAAAATTTATTAGAAATTTTGTTTTCCTCTGAAAAAATTTTCTCTAATATTTTGATATAGATTCTATCTCTTCTCCTGCCATAAATCTTGAACTTCAAATGAATTCACCATAATGTTTTTATATATATATAGATAGAGTCATACAATTCTGTTCTCTATCTTGAATGTAGGAGTGTTTTCTTTACAAACTGATCAATAGAAAATTGTTTGAACAATCTTAATTAATTATCATCTCTAATTAAAAAAAAAAAAGAAGAAATGAAATCCAATCCACTGTGTTACAGTACTGCGAGTAGAGGTGGTAGAACCCGACCCAACCCGAGAAACCCGCCCGACCCGATCCGACTCGGACCCGACCCGAGATTTTTCAGAAAGTCAAACTGACCCGACCCGACCCGAGATCAAATAGTATCTAATCCAACTCAAATCAACATACGATCCAAACAAAGTAGATATTAAAATTGACCCGACCCGCCCATCACCCGACCCGACCCGACCCGACCCGAGATATTCTAAAAGATCAAACTGACCCGACCCGCCTGACCCGAACCCGACCCGCCCACCCGATTTGCCATCTCTAACTGTGAGTCAATAAATGTGAGGCCATGCATGATAAGCATCATATATATAAACATGGGTGAACTGACCCCTAGTGGCACTGCACTGTAGACTGCAGTAGCAGAGGAGCAGTCAATGGGTGAATAAGAAGAATAATAATAATAACAGTGAAATGCATGAATGGATGGAGGAAGGAGCGATGGAGAGGTCGTTGTCGGAGGTAGCACGTGTCGCCTCCTGCTTCCAAAGCCGGGTCATGGTCAGTCAACAGATGGGTCCTTTGCCAGCTCTAATTCCTCTATTTCCATTTCTCCATTTTCCATCTCCCCCACATGGCTTCGGCCCCTCTTTGTCTCTTCTCCTCTCCTCTCTTCTTCAATCCCTAATTCTCTATGGCCCCGTTTGGGAGCCGGATAAAACAGAGGATAAGAGGGGATAAAGTTATCACCTGTGAGAGGAGTGATAACTTTATCCTCATAACAAACATAGCTTATGGGTCCGTTTGGCACCCCTATTTCAAAATAAAATAGTAAAAGTAGATCACTATTCTAAGAAATTGTGTGCCAAACATATATATATTAGCAATGTTTTTGTGGAATAGCGGATTAGCTATCTCATGTCATGGAGAATAGTTTCGAGTTTTGTCAAACAATATTTTTATTATCTGAATAGCTCTAAATATCACTATTCTTTTCACTCTTCCAATAATCACTAATCCATTTTTACTAATCGGATAGCACTATTCTAGTGCTATTCCTTGATTTGCCAAACGGACCCTATATATATTGCCTATTTTCACTGCCAAACAATACATTCATAACATCACACAACATGGATAACATACACACATATATATAGAGAGTTTGGCTACAATAATATGCATATCATAGTTTTACTGTGTTATGCGGTTCATATCTCCATTTTCGGTATGCAAATAGTCGATCCGAACCGCTCAACTTAATCTTTATATCAAAATATACTAGCAAACCAAATTTTATAATTTTTATAATTTTTTTTGCTATTTTTAATGATGGGGACAATATCACTATTTTTGTATAAACCAGATCCCTTGGATGTAGTCATTTTCTCCTCATCATTAAAAATAGCAAAAAAATTCTAAAAATTATAAAATTTGGTTTGCTAGTATATTTTGATATAAAGATTAAGTTGAGCGGTTCGGATCGACTATTTGGACACCGAAAATGGAGATACGAACCGCATAGCACGGTAAAACTGTGATATGCATATTATTGTAGCCTAAGCCTAACTCGAGTCCGGCTACAATAATATGCATATCACGGTTTTACCGTGCTATGCGGTTCCTATCTCCATTTTAAATAGTCGATCCGAACCGCTCAACTTAATCTTTATATTAAAATATACTAGCAAACCAAATTTTATATGGAGAGAGAGAGAGATATTATATGGTGCACCGCGATGCAAACCGCTTATTTGCACCGCCATTAAATCACTATTTCCAAAACTCAAATGACCAAATCGATTTTCCCAACACAATCTACATATTAAGATTTTGTAAAGTACCAAATTTTACAATTTTTGGAACATTTTAACTATTTTTTCAGATTTTTCAAAGATGAGTACTTTTTGATATTCCAAATGGCATTATTTTATTATTATTTTTTGTTAATCTTTCAAAAATCCAAAAAAAAAGTTATAAAATTCTAAAAATTGTAAAATTTGGTATTCTACCATATTTCAATACATAGAATGTGTTGGTTCAATTAGATTTGACATTTGAAGTTTGGTTTGTGAGATTTTGAAAACGATGGTTCAAAAATGCGGTTTGCACTGCGGTGCACCGTATGGAAAATATTTAAAAAATCATTAAAAATAGTTAAAATTTTCATAAAATGAAAAATATTGGGATTCTACAAGTTAATTATGTCAAAATTGGACCGTAAGCGTTTCGATCCGAAATGCTTATGGAAGCACCGTAGCCGGACTATATATATATAAGAATAAGAGAAATGTGAGCTAAACTATTATAACGTTATCATTTTGGACCGAAATGTTAATACATCAAATTTTTTGTTATCGTGTTTGAAATCATGATTTATGGTGTTCAACAAATTTTTTATATGAAAATATTTGGAATACAATTTTTTTTTTTTAGAGTTTTCTATGTATTTCTTTTAAATTTTAGAAAAGAGGTCATATATATTAATAAAATACTGATGTTTGTATATGCTATTTTCAAAAATGCAAAACAAATACTTAGAAAACTCTAAAAATAACAAAAATTTGTATTCCCCAATATTTTCATATAAATAATTTATTGAGTACCATAAATTGTGATTTCAGACATAATAACATAAATTTGAGGCGTTAGCGAAATACTAATGTTATCATAATAGTCTAGCTCGAGAAACATCAATTGAAAAACTGTCTGTACATCCATGAACGTGCAAAAGAATATATAACAGATGCATTCAATTTGTAACATACCGATATTATGGACGTGTCACCAGTGTTATTGTTGCTATATGATACAAGCTGTACGGCCAGCTTTTGAAATTGAATATATAATAATTGATTAAGCTAGCTTTAAGCACATAATATCTGGTGACAAGGATGTGTGTACTGGCTGTTCGAATAAAATCGGACTCTATATATATTCATATATATATATTCAAGTGTGCATGATATATATATATATATATATATATATATTCCCGATAATAACGGTCGGCGGATAACGACCACCAAGCAACCAAAGTTTTGGACCTCCCCTCCCCCTCCCCACAGTATTATAGCTACTTACTTAATTAGCTACTAGCTAGTTTTGTCGTCTTCCCTCTCTAGCTATGCAATTGCAACTAATATATACCATATATTATTTTACAAATATATGTATTTCATATTAAAATAGTAAAAAGTTCACACCTTCAGTCACGGAACCAGGTGGTTGGGGGGGGGGGGGGGGGGGGGGGGGGGGGGGGGGTGGTGAGGACATGACCCCCCTTGATCTACCCAAAACACTATATATGTATCATATATAATTTTTTTGGTCTTTCAAATTTTAAAATTTATATTTAGTATTGATCAATTCACAAATATTAGAGTTCATATGTGGAAATTTATATTAAATCTTTTGATTTTATTTAATTTGGACCATATATAAATAAAAAAAATAAACCATCAGATTGTATAAAATTAAATATACTATGCATATGGTCATTGTTAAGAATACATTTCAATACAAAAAATATGTTGTATTTAAATTTATGTACATTAAGTTTCATATATTCTATAATAGAATATAGTTATTAAATAAATGTAACAGTAAAATTTTTCTCTCCATTAATTATCTCCTGGCTTCGTCACTGCAAGCCTTCTTTGAGATGAAATTATTATATCTTAGAATAAAGGGTTGAAAACTCATCCCTTATGAGGAAACTAATGTGCACCTTAAATTTTAATTGGCCGGGACATTAATGTATGTCAACGGTGGTAATGGATATAAGTAAACACTTAACGGCTGAGATTTATTCTTTAAGGAAGATAGAACTTTCATGTCAAAAAATCCAATCTAATAATAGGAGTAAGGATAAATTAAATGTATTTCATATGGTATGTATGTATATGATATATCTTCTTCGAGTGGCTGTTTGTTTGTTGTCGTTATAATGCATTTGTTTATTTATATATATATATACCTCCATGGATCAAGGGATTTTCCTGTCCCTGGAGGCCTGGCCCATGGCATAATTTGCTTGACTTTGTAAGTTTAATTTATCCCACAACTAATAACTACCTAATTAAGAGGGATCACTTAGCTTGACCTTTTTTTTTTTTTTTTAATTTCATAATCCAATAGAGGAATTTGTATATATCAAATAACCTTAATTTTGAATGGTTTGAATATGGTTGTACAAGAAAATAACTTTTAGATTATTTGTAGATTTCAATAACTTGTGCAGCTTTCATATTTAGTTCTGAATTTATTTGATATGTTTTATCAACTTTTCAAAATTACCAACACAGTAATTGTCAAATCAAATGAATGATCCATCATCCATAAATAATTACAAGTCTAATTAAAACTTTTAGGCTAATCAAATTCTCATTGGCAGAATACTTAATTTTATATTATATATTTTTTTATTGCTTAATAGATTCTCTATATCATAATCTTGTGGCTTACAAAAGTTTCTCTAATCTACCCCTTTCCTATATATGAAGCAAGATTAGGAAAACAAAAAAAAAAAACTTTTCCATGGAACAGGATATGGTACCAACTCTAGACTCAATTAATTACTACATATATACACGCCCCTTCTCCTTGCTGTTCTCTTGCAATAATTCTTGATATTTTGGTATGGCAATTTCATTATCTTTTTTTTGTTTGTTTGTTTTTATTCCAATAAGAAGAGTTGAATCATTTACATTTTAGTATATATTTTACACATATACATTTGGCATTAGCATCATAGCATAGCATGTACCTCCACTGTAAGGATGTAAAGCGATCCAAGCTTTTCTGCCTGGTATACTGTTTGGATTGGATAAGATAATAATATATATATAAGTAAATAATTGTATCCTTTGTTGGGTCATATCAATTGTGCACCCAACAATTGAAAAGCTTTCTGAACAAAAAGAAATTCTGCCGGTCAAAGATGAAATCACCAAAACATACAGCAAAACTGTTCAATTATAAAGGAGACAGACACCTTTTAATTAGCTTCTAAACTTGATTTAATTAGTAGGAGCTGTTTCTCAGCGTTGAAATAAAAAAAAGGTGTAAAAAAAAGAGAGCTGTATTGAATTGAAATTATAATGCATATCTAAGTTGATAGCAAAAGAAAGGGAGGTGATAGTTGCCCTCTTAAAAATCCTCTTTATCTATCCTCCAATATATTTTTAGTTGAAAGTTCATTTTGATATGCAACAAATTAACACTTTAATTAATTACAACTCAAATTTCAACCCATATAAAGTTTTTTCGATATACATGATTTTATACTCTATTTTGACTTCGACGTTCCAATAGTAGTGCATGAGAAACTAATTAAATATCATAATATATAACTATGATATAAAAGAATGAAAGTACAGATCCAAATTTAGTTTTTCTGGCTGTTCCCTCTACGCCATGCTAACAAATAACAATCCATCTGAAGAAAAGGGCACATGCATTTTGAACTGAATGTACAAATTGATGTAAATTAAAAGTTTCAATGAAATCGGTGGAATATTCCACTTTCTTCAACAAAAAAAATAAAAAATAATATGGCAAGATACAACATAACCAAATGAGACAACTAAGAAAGCATATTAGAAATTAAACTTTTAAGGAGATACAACAACGACTGATCAGACAGGCTTCAAATTGACTCTTTAATCACTTCTTTAGATATATAAGCAGCATGCTGTATATATATATATTTCTTGTTCAGCTAGCATGCATCAAAGTTTCATTCATATCAAGTGTGGCAAAAGTGAGGTAATTTCCAATTTAATTAGTTTGCATTGGTTCGATCAGTGCACGCACCGATCGAGATCGATGCATTTCTAAGCAGGAAAACAAAATGGCTCAAATTAAAGCAGCAGCTGAGACATGTAACATGAGTCATGCACTGAGATGAGGCCACTTAATTGGTACTGTTTGTGCCTTCAACAAATTAATACGACCTTTGCATATATATATGCTCCTCGATATGCATGTGGGATGTGGCAATCACCTCCATTTGTCTACCGGTCCCTGTATCATTTATATATAAAGGAAGCTACTTTTTTATTTCTTGATATAAAGTTTTCACTATATATATACTCAAAATATCTGTTAACTTTTTATTATTTTTTTTTGCCAAAATTAAAGAAATATCTGTTATATATATGGAGCTAGACTATTGTGCTAACGTTAGCATTTCGATCCGAAATGCTAACGCCTCAAAAACTGTGTTATAGTATTTGAAATCGTGATTTAGGATGTTCAATAAATTCTTCATATAAAAATACTGAGGAATACAATTTTTTTCCATTTTTGGAGTTTTTTAACTATTTGTTTTGAATTTTTGAAAAGAGCTCATAAATAATAATAAAATATTGATGTTTGTTTATGCTTTTTTAAAAATACAAAATAAATACTAAGAAAACTTTAAAAATAGAAAATTTTTGTTTACCTTTATATTTTTATATGAAGAATTTATCAAGCACTATAAACCACAATTTTGGATTCAATAATATTATTTTGAGGCGTTAGCATTTCGAATTGAAATGCTAACATTAGCACAATAGTCTAACTCTATATATATGATATATATGTAACGACTACAAAGTACTTTATTTTGCATTCAATGTTTTGAGGAATTTAAATAAAATTAAATATTTATTGGGACTACTGCTAAATATTACTTTGGTAATTAATTTTAATTTATGGTACTTAATTTATCTCATTCAAAATAACTCATAATATTACATAAAATAATAAGAAAGGTTACATAACATTTGACAATTAATTAATCCTGACTAACTATTGGGATTATATATATATGTAATATATATTTATGCTAAAATAATTTGTGGCATTTTCATACAACAACAACAAACACTAATAGTTAGTTTTATTTTTGATAATTAAAAATGCTAATTTATGGGAGCTGACACAATAGCTCCGGTACCAGCTAGCTAATTCAATAATGCAAAATAAATAATAGAGATCGTTGATCGGATCGGATCAACGATTATGAATTTATTATTGTATCCAATTACGGTAAAACATCATTAAGCACCACATCATAAGCATGTGCCAATTAAGTGTCTTACTCTTTAATAGTTCCTCACATATATATGCTATATATTTGCACAAACAACGAACATGCATTTCTTGTCAAAATTGGCAACCATGGCGTAACCAGCTAGATTCACCTCAGATGTAACCAAACAAGAACAACAAATCACAGAAAGCATTTGTTGTGTTTGCCTTTTAGTTTATATATATATTGTTCCAGGATTTTTTGGTGTGGTTCAAATATATAGAGAATATATTTATACCTCTCTCTAGCTAGGATATATATCCGTCCCCACATACAGTTCACACTTCACTTCCCTACATTAAATATATACGAAATATCTATGGATGCTTTATTTTATTTTTTTTATTTTACAATTATATATCTTATATAAATTAAGAATGAATATTTCCTTATTCTAGCTTTAATATATGTTTTTGCATGCCAGTCAAATACTATTCTTTAATATGTATATATTGGGAGTAAAACTACGGTGTTCGAATCATATCCAAATTTTGATTTATATAGTTCAATAAGTTCTTTATATAAATACCTTATGAGGAGGGATCAAATAACCACAAAAATTGGTGCCCCATCATAACCACAAAATAAAATCTCAAATAAATATATTTTAAACACTTAAAAAATAAACTTAATTAATGAAATATTTTGTATATCATGTTTTATATAAAAAAAATTTAACGGCTGAAATTTTTGTATAAAAAACGGGTCGTGTAATTCCGTTTTAACGTCAAACCGTTAAATGTCCATCTCACCGTTAAGAGCCGTTAAACGTTTTTTAAAAGCTTAGTTTTTTGGTATTAAGCTCAGAGAATGACTACGCGGGCTTAAGAAAGTTCTACTCTATATATTTTGGTACCTTTCTTCAGCAATATGTACCGACCGGTCTGGTTAATTTACAGTGGATATGAATCATTGTTTAGTAGTACTATATAAGTAAATTAAACAAAGTACCAGTAATGGTACATTGAGTACTTCCAAAAAAGTTCCTGAAGTAACAGTTAGATTTTTTGTTCATGCATTGAACACATTTTCAAATCAAAGTACCATTCATTCAGTCATTTTCTTGACTTGATATCCTGAATTCCTGAGAACAACTATTAGGCAGAAGAATTTCCAAAACAGACAAGAAAGGAAAACAGTATAATGTAATAAACATGCACAAGAGAGATATATATATTATCATATATATTTATATATATATATATTTCTCACGATATATATATATAAACTATTTGTACACAGTCAACAGTGACTTAATTATATTAACTCCAGATAACATGCCTCTAAGGCTCTAATTAATTAATAAACACAGATCTAACTTAATTAATTAACTCCAAGGAAATTAAGTAAACTAGAGATTAATTAACAACAGAAAGAAATAAAAGGGGGCAACAAAAAAAAAAAAAAAAAACCCCTCTACTCAATTAATTTATGTCAAGTAGCAATGTAGCAGCATATTTTTTTTTTCATTCAAAGGACCTCATGAATCTATGAATTAAACTGCCCCATTTTCCTTGGACCATTTCTTGTGCCCGGGCACCCATTTGGGCGGCTTTGGACTGAAGTACTTGGACTGCACACGGTTGTTGAGCAGCTCGACAACCGGCCCCGGGCGCACGCAGCGTGGCGCCTTGTACTGGTTGATCGATGCGCCCTGGCTCAACGCATAATCCATCAACTTGTCAAATGTCCCTTCTTCCACGATTCGGATCTCCAGTGGCCCGATCGACTTGTCGCACGACCGTCCCTGCCTGTACACGCTGTTCAGGCATTCCTCAACCGCCAAGCAACAGTCTTCGAAGACCGACGGGGGGACCGGTGTTGCCTTGTTGGTTTGTAGCTCCCAGAACAGCACGTAGTGGCCCGGTATCGTGGTTGCGTCGGCGTAGCTGGTGTATTCGACAAGGGACGCACCGAACGGTTCCAAATTGTGCACCGCGTGCTGAACTGCGTTGTGCAGCTCGGTTTCGTCGGTTTTGTCCGAGTCGATGCTCAGGGCAACGTTCTTGCGGCGCACAAACTTGAATTGCGGTGCCTTGTTGTGGAAACCTGCCACACGTAGCACATCGCCCACGCGATAACGATACAGCCCTGTCATGAAATTTGATTTAAGTTGATTAATTTTTGCAAAACAAAGTTTTTCACTTTACATTACATCCACTACAAATTTTATGAAAATTTTGTTATGACATAGTTTTATTGTAAAAATCGTGTTATCGGCATAATACTTACCGGCATATGTAGTCAATATAAGTTCGTACTCTTGACCGAGCTTAACATCGACAAGATCGACCAAGTCGCGAGGGTCCAATTCAATCTTTCCATTAGCAACACCGCATTTCACCGGTAAGAACTCGAAATAGCCCATGGTTGGGATCAAAGTGTAGGCAACCTCACTCGGCTTACACATGGGGTTGAGGTTCAACCCAAAGTAGCATTCGGACGACGCATACATGGTGCATGTCAACGGCAATTTGCCTCCATAGAAATCAAGAGTCGGGATGTATTGCGCCATAGTACCGGTCACGATGACATCGATGTATTTAGTGTTAGGCCATAAGCGCCTTATAATACCTTGCCAAGAACCCTTGCTGCATTCGGCCTCGATCAATTCGGCTTCCTCTGGGTTCGGGTGGAGCACATGCTTAACCGCCTCACGCACCGACTTGTCGGTGATTTTTTCATTCATGACACCATTACGTATGTCCTGGCACAAGCTAGGCCAATTCTTTTCGAGAAACTTTATGGCTCGTATGAAGCCCGACGCAAAAACTGCACCGACACGGAGAACTTCTGACCGGTGAACAAGACCGCACAGGAGTTGCGCGTACATGCTTTGGTACGAGTCAGGACATAGAATGGTTTCATCCGGGCTTGTGTAATTGTTGTAGGGATCGGCAGGTCGGTTTCTAAAATGGTGGCTTTTGTAATAACTTGTCAGCACCGGACGGGCGACGAGCCCGCTAGGCGTCTTGGATTCGGATTTTACAAAGTAAAGGTACATGCCCTTGCCTTTGTTCAGACCCGGCACGGATAGGTTCATGACTGGCATGAGGAGGCTATAGAGATGCGAGCGCCGGTCGAGCTCATCTTCGATCGTCGGCATCAGCTTCCTCTCGCCGCCCGACGTGCCCGAGCTGTGTTCAAGATCAATTAAACAAATCAAATTATAAAAAGAGGGTTTTAATTTGGAGTGTTAATTATATATATGAAATCATATTATATATATGCAGTTAGATAGATTGCATCTTTCAAGTGTGTCCGTGTTCATCTGTTTGACCATATGTGCCAATAATTTAGTTTGAACTACAAAACTTAAAGAGTAATACTTAGCATCCACATAAAGACTGTCCGTAGCGTCCATAGATTACATTTCAGAATGTATCTGTAAGATTTTAGGATGTATCTGTTACATTATTTGTACGTCTATAGACATATAGACGGCTTTTTAATGGACGCAAGATGGTTCTCAAAGCTTAACATCCAATTGTTTTAGTAGTATGTCTTGCATGCATTAACATCATTCAGAAAATCAGAATATATACAATTTCTTGATGGCATGAGCTAGTGATGGATATATATATAGAGAGATTTCTTTAAAAAGAAACACAAAAGTTCTTTTTGTTTAATTTGCTTATGAACAACAGTAGGCCCCTTCATGAGACCATCAGTCCAGAAAGCCCTTTACCAGGATATATAATTTGAATTTATCAGCAGAATTTTGTCACAAATTAATGCAACACGGAGAGTAAATTTTAAATATCTTAGTACAAATTTGTAGAGAAACTTTTTATATTGTTGAAAAAATTAAAAATCAGTACTATATATTTTCTTTATCTATGAATTTCCTGCCAAAATTATTGAACATTAATTAATAGCTTAACTAATCATTTTGTGAACAAATTAATATATATCCAATATATTAATTCATGATATGTTATATGCATAAATATACCTTGTAAGGAACTCCGATACGGGGCGGCCGGAGAGGATAGGCGAGGTATCACCCTGCGCGATGCGCAAGATATCGGGCTGGATGTCCTCGTACGAGACGATAGGCATGAGCTTCTTGAAAGCCTCCACGATGTCGACGTCTGGCGCGCTACACGCCAACAAGCCGTGGCGGTGCAGATACTCGGCTGGTGCATTCTGTGTCAGGATCTCCTCGAGCACCCGTCGCTGCACTAGGTCGGCATTCTCGGTAACGTCCTCGATGAACCGAAGAGCCCTCTGGTGCTCTTCCGGTATATCGGTTTCCGGTGCCTCTGGCATAGTTTTGGTGTTGTGTACTTGTGTGTGATATATGGTAGAAGGGGTAGAAGAGTTGTTCTAATTGTAGTTGCTCTTTTTCTTTGTTGGAATAGGGGAATGATCAAGATTTGGGTCTTTTAATTTGATCTGTGCTTGCAATGAGGAGGGGGCTAAATGGGGGTATATATAGAAGGAAGGATATATGATATATCATATATTGCGAGGTTGGTCCTACTTTAGTTAAAGAGAAACATCTTGGTCCATTGAGAATGCATCTGTATGTCCATAGACACACTCAAAATGTGACAAATACATCCGATTTCGTAACAGATAGATCCGATTTTGTAACCTATAGACGCTATAGACGGATATTCTATGGACATTGGGTATTACTTTAGTTAAGCAATTAATATATAGAGAAGAATATAGTTTTAGTTTTTTCATATCAATTAAGTTTTTATATATAAGTTGTGGTGCCTGCATAGACAACTTGGTCTGTTTTCTCTCCCGGATTTAGTGAACAAAAATTATTTGAGGGGCCTCTTTGTAATGAAAACTTCTTGAGATATTTATTGCTGGTAAGCTTTAATTTGCCAACCCACTTTTAGACAAAAATAAACCAACTTCATGCTTATGAATTACCAAAAATTACAACACTGTTAATCAGAAATGTACACATTGTTTTATTAATTACATACAAGGCACTGATTTTTCTGCAAAGAAAATAAGATTTATTATTATTATTTTTGTTGCCAAATTATACAATTGATTTACTTTTATTTCTTTTAATACCCGCATCAGAAGTGTTGCATCACAAGTAATTGAAATCGACTTTTAATTTTTTTAAATGTACGAGCAGTTTACTATTAAATAAAAATTTTAATTTAAGGCAAGGGGGAATATATGCACATGTATAAGTCATTATTATTATTATTATTATTATTATTATTATTATTATTATTATTATTATTATTATTATATGTTTTATTATTTTTTTTTTTTTGAAAATGTTGGCATTTGGAGCATCATAAAATTTAGTATCTCTTTACAAATTTGGTATGAAAGATGATGGATCACAGAAATGATGTGTCACACCAAGTAAGCACCCTATATCTGCACGGACCTTCTGTCTTAGTGTACATTAGCTGGCATGTATCATACCATTGGAATGACCCTTCTCTTCTCTTCTTAATGATTCATTAGTTATTAATTAACAATAATAAGTCTGTTACAAAATGCGAAAAATAAAATTAATAAAGTACTTGAGCGATCAAAAATAATAATTTAGAGCATTTTTTAAACCATATATATTTGGCTAGGTAGGTAGCATGAATTCTTTATCTAAATAAAAACAATAACAAATTATAGAATTTAGTCCTAGGAAATTATACTGTGTTATTTTTTATATTTTAATAAGTCCAGTTTTAAGTTCCAACTTTAAATTTACAACGAACTAATTTCCAACCGGAAAATAATGACTTCATGAAAAGAAATTTAAATGTTGGCTGTTTTTGCAACTTGCAAGAATTTTAGGCACTTAAAAAATTATATAAAATGATTTAACTAGGGCTATCCTCCAAGATTTGCTCCGGAACTAATAATACAATTTGATAATAAAAAATTATATACTCATAAAATTAAAAGATATTATATAGAACAAGATATATAATAATGTAAGTCGACCCACCAAAATTATTTAAATAAAAGGTCACAACAAATGCTCATGCAGGCTTAAATTGTGACTCATAAATTTGTATTATTTATTTTTGTCAAAATATAGAAAAGTGATAACCAAATAATCAATGTGTAAAATAAAAATTATTGTAAAATTCGAAGTATTGATCATGTAGATGACATGACATGCTTTAGAAAATTAAGACAACTAGAGCCGTAACTCGGGATTTACCCCGAAAAATGATATCAAATAAACAATTAAGAATTTTATGAAATTTTAAATATTTCTATTAATCAAAACTTGAACAAAATTTTTAAATCTTTTGATGTAATTAAATAAAAATAATACAATAATCTACAAATAAGAATATATAAATGCCGGACCATTTTAAGGGTAAATTTGTTTTTAAATTTTGATATATCACATGCATGCATCTTAATTTATGAGGGGGAGAAAACACACTGGCTATTGGATCAAAGTAGAAAAAAGAGTTTTTAAACAAAATCAATACTAAATAATACTAATATATCTGAGGTGCTTGAAAATATACCTTTTATGGAGTATATATAGATGAGATTTAAATTCTTGAACTGAGCACCCCTTTGGAGTGAGATTTATATATAGAAACTATTTTATTAACGTTTCGTTAAGCCGTAATTAAGTACAAAATGCAGATGATGAATATAAAGTAAAACCAACCTTTATACACACCATTTGAAATTATTAAAAACAATTAAGCATTGTTAACGTTGCTGCCATGCATGACACAACTAATTAACGGATTAATTATTATATATAAAAATAAAGAAATAATTAATTAACTATAGATGTCTAGCTAGCTTGAGACGTAATTAGTGACACTTTACAGTTAATCACAGTTCCCACCCCAACGTTCTGACTTTAATCACTGACACGTACATCTCACTTCAGATTAAATATTCATCATTAGCAAGCCTAATGAATGAATTAATTAATTAGATATCACTGACTTTTATCCGGTTGCTTTGGAATGTAGATATATAGTATATGCACAGACAGCATATATTTCCGTTGGGATTTGCTCTGTCGTACGGTCCCAACCCTGGAAACTTTCGTAAAGCATGCAAATCATTAATTAATTTAGCCTTAATCCGTTAAAAGCAGAGCTTTATCTCTAACGAAAGCAACTTAATAATAAATAATATGGGTTCCAATGGTAAGAGTAAGAGTATAGACACTTATATATTTGACTTGTTTTATTACATGGTCAATATATGAATTCCAAAGCACCTTTTGTTTTGTCTTCAGGGGCGGAGCCAAAAAATTTTTGTTTGGGGTTCAATCATTATACTAAATTAAATCAATCTTACAACATTTACAAAATCAACGGCTAATATTTGGGTATTGTTTAGTACTATAGATCTACAGTAACTGTCAAAGGATGAACGGTTCAGATCGGAAGTCAAAGCCTAATGGATATATCAGATCCATCCTGGCTACTGTAGAATTTACTAGATTTACGGCTTCAATCTTTATATAATACTAAAATTTTATGATATGTATAATAACCACAATATAACAGCAAAAAATTAATTATGGGGTTTACAATAAAATATTCTTTATTTTTTATGGGGTTCAATTCAAATGCATAATTTTTAAGAAAATACTTGTGTGACACAGCAAATACTACATAAATTTGTAAAATTTGGATATTGAGTGGGGGACATTCAACCCCATTGTGTCAATGTAGATCCGCCTATGTTTGTTTTCATATATGTCAATGTTCTAAATAGCGTGCTATAGCGACACTATAGCGTTTCTGGACCTCAAACGCGATGCTATTGGCCAATACTACGCAAGTAGCGCTATTGCTGCTATAGCACGAATAGCGGGCGCTATAGCGTATAGCGTTATAGCATGTAAATAGCGCGCTATCCGTCATAGTATATATTTTATGCTCAAAATGATTTTTTTTTTGGGAAATAATTTAGTTAGTACTTATTACATTTTTTTTGTACGAAATGACATAGTTTGTAATGGCTTAGATATTTTTGAATAGAAAAAAGATATATTATATTAGATAAATTTTGAATTGCAATCTGAATTTTGTACCGGTTTAATGCTAATATTATAGTTCCGTACATAAGTAATTTTGTGTTGCTTATTTGCTCTATGGAACTCATAATAATGTTAAATTAAATATAAAATTATAAATAATATTAAATATAGAATATTAATTATGAAATTATTGGATATGCTAGTACGATAGCTTTCGCCTATAGCGGCGATAGCTTTTCCAGGATCTTATCGCGATGACGCTATAATCGCGATTTAGAACCTTGATATATATTTATTGATACTTCGATTTTCAACGAAGATATCTTAGTTGATTATATATTTTATTGCGGTTCTTTGACGAGAAAATAACTTCGAGATCTCAACAACATGTAGCTAGTTTTCTAGTTTGCCAAGTCAAGTGTTGAAATCAATTTTAATTTTATAAATGTCAATTGGCCATATATTTTTTTATCAACTAGCTAATATAAAATAAATGGAATCAATTAGTGTATATTATGCACGACGCTACATTATTTGGTTTATCTGTTAATTGAATCAATTACTTGTTACGAGTTCTCCAAAAAAAAAAAAAAATAAATAAATTGGAGTAATAATCCTCTATAATATGGACAGTTAAAACATACCAACAAAAAGAACTAGAGGCGGCAAAATCTGAATGGCGACTCTATCAAAAAAAAAAAAAAATGACCCAACTTGATCCAACAAAAAAAACTCGGCCCGACAATTTAGAAAAGTCAAACTGATCAGAACCCTATTAATTTGTGACCTGAGAAAAAGACAGCTCAGGTTAAATCAAAATCCGACCGACTAGACATGAATTGACCAACACTCTTACTTGGTCAATCTGATCTAACCTTACACAAACTTAACCCGACATGACAAATTCTACTTCCAAATGGCAAATTCTGGCTCAATCTAGATAAATCCGCGTGACCACCACCCGATCACGTTCTAGAGACAAATCAAACTAACCCGAATGCGATCTGAATTGACATGTGACCCTCATAAAAGGCATCCCTGGTGTACCTAAATCATATTTTGAAGTACCAATAAGGTAATATAATTTTTGTTTAGGACTAAAGGTTCAAAACTTTTAGCTATATAATCAATCAATAATTAGTAAGTACTAATAATATTTACAATTAATAATCCAATTAAGTCATGTTTTTCAATGTTATCTTTCATTGGTCACAATGCCTTATTGGAGAAATCGTATTTGTAACAAAATCACATATCTAATATACTTTGTCAACGGAGATATTGGAAACGAGAATATTAATTAATTGCCACCTGCCCGTGATGTCAGTGCCCTGTACTTTTAATATTCCAAAACCAAAAAAAACGTGTATACAAAGTTTAATTTGACTATAGGAAAATGCATAGAAGCAATCGTTCCCGGTTCTTATCCACCAGCGTTATATACCAAACTGCACCGAGCAAATCTGAACCATTCATTTTTACCATCCTAAACTACACCATCAGCCAACTACCAATAATCTGACTGTTCTTCATCACCACCGTTCGAATCTTTGATGTTACATAAATTAACAGCTGAGATTTGATACTGAAATATTGAGATGAACCCACAGACTGAAGGGGATCCATCCAAATCAGGTGAGACTGAAACACCTGAAACTGCTTTAAGTGCCGGTGTCCTGTACTGCATTTTGCAGTTCATGACGTGAGCCGTTAGATTGTCTTGAGATTCGTGCCAACAAGACGATCCAACGGTTCACATCATGAAATGCGAAATGTAGTAAGTTAGGGGATAAGCAGCACTCGGGAATTGTGAGCTGTGGAAATCGATCAACAGGCCGGGCAGCAGTACCCGGTAAACACGATTTTGTTGTTGGCCAAAGAAGAGGCAACAGTTCCCGTCATCGTATTCAGTTCACATCTCGTGTTCCACTCATTCAATCAGAATGAATTAATTAATTAATTAATTAATTAATTAATTAATTAATTAATTAATTAAGTCTTGTTTCATTACCAAAAAGATTAGGATTATACACTCTTGTTGGTATTTTTTTTTTTTTTGTGTGTCTATCCTATCCGTATGGTAGTGTTAGCTTGTAGGTTTGAAGCGTGAGAGAAATAAAAGCTTAATTCCTTTTCTGTTATTTTAATGATAAGGTTGTAAATTTAAAATATTTTTTTCTTGATATATACAATGTGAGTTTTTTTTTTTTTTTTTTTGAATGAAGTTATCTTATAAAAACAAAATAATTAATTAAATGGATTGTTAATTTTATTTTCTTGCTATCTATATATATAGCAATGGATAAGGATCGAATACAAAAATGGATAATAGTTGATGGATGAAGACATGGGGATTTAGTAAAGAGATATGGGAATCGACGACCTCCATCATTTTGTTTTTAATTAATTGTATATGTATATATAATTCTTCTAACGTGGTATTTTTAAATTTATATTTAAAACTCATAATTTTAGGGAAAAAAAAAAAATCATCGCTAAACCCCACGATGCAATAAATTGATTTTTCATATAAATATAATTTTTGTAAGGTAAAATATAGCTGGAGTTTACCATCTTTTATTCAATAGTATGTCAAGTGAACAGCTCGAAAAATTTGATTTGATATATATTATAAATTTTCTGATTCGCTCATATAAACATGAATATATTAAATATGAATACAAAATGAAAGAATCAACCTTTGGTTTGGTGGCTAAGGGTAACGGTCTCCGTGTAAGAGGTCGCGAGTTCAAAACCCGGATGAAGGGTTTTTTATAAACATTTAAATTTAAGTAGCTTGACCCTCATCTTTATCTCGAAAAAAAGAAAAATAGATACAAAATGAAGTTAATTTACTTCTCCATCCTCTCTCCCACAGCCCACAGGACCCATAGTGCTTGCTGAGTCATTTCATATTTTCATTCCTCCACGTGGTTTTTCCTCTTTTTGCAAATCCAATCAGAAGTTAATTTGTTTGGGTTTCTTTGGGCATCCTTTCTTTCTGTGGATCCGATTGATTTTGTAATTTAAATTCTTGGAAATGGGTATAGAAATTGATTAAATAACCGAAACATAAATATATATATATATATATATATATATATATATATATATATATATATATATTGTTAGACAAAAGAATTTTGAGAGTGCGAATAAATTATATAGCTACTTAATTACCTTCTTAAGTATATTCCAGCAAAATCACGTGTATGTATTACGGTAAAACCTTGAGATTGAGAAATTTAGGGTAATGGTACTAATTGCTTCTACCCGTTTTAAGTTGTATGAAAAAAAAATCAATAAGAAAAGACCTTATTTATTTTTTATATATAAAGGTAGGTAGTACGTGTGAATACCGGTATATATATACGGCCGCTTCTATTGAAATTAATTAAAGAGACCTTTCACTATGACAATTATATAAAAATAAATATCAAATACGTACTGATTTTTTTTTTTTTTTTTATGATCCAGACACTTAATTAGCTGGATATAATTAAGAAAAAAAAATCCGAAACAACTAATTAAAGTACATGTGCAAAAACACACAATTAATATATAATGCTTTGTGTCCAGAGGATAATATCAACCAAATTAATAGGTATTCTATATATTCATTTTATATTTATCTCCAATTCTCTTTTCTGAAACGAAAGCAAATAAATATTAATTGCATCTTAACCAACTAAAATTAGTTGCAAAGAACATTACAACACATTTAATTTGTTAAAAGTGATGAATGCATGGACGATATATATATAATTGGGAAACAAACACTAGCATTATTGGTGCATGCATAGCCAAATGTGGTAGAGGCACCGCATGTGCTAATGTCCCAATCCAAAAGCATCACGGCTATATATATATGCCCCATATATATACACACATATAAATCCGGTACAGATTAGGTTTCCCTTGCACCCCCCCTCCTTTATATATCCCAATGCTGCCCACAATTAAGGAAATAAAACAGAGCTAATGTTTATATGAGAGAGGAACTTGGTATGAAAAGGGGGAAACACATAGGCCACTTTTGCACAAGTTTGTGTTTGTGGCATGGCATTGGCAGAAACTAGAAACCGAAATTGAAAAGATAGGACCAGATGCATGCATTGCAAGGACTCATGGATTAATTATTATCTCAATTTGTCTGTGAAATATATACCTCTCCATTGATTAAAAGTATGTATGTATACCTAATTTTTTTTGAAAAAAAGTGGGAGTCCCACCAGTTTTATTAAGAAACTGGTGTTTGGATGCCACATATCCCGGCATCCATGAGGAATTTAAGTCCTAAAAAAGTACTTCACATCTACTTAACAACTAATCAACATATACTACCATTATCCAGACCTCTTACCATAGTAACAACATTATAGTCATATAAGCCAACACATATTAACCTACTTAATAGTGACCAGATTTAACTATTTGAGCCAACCTGCAACAAAAGTACTGAGTCATCCTACAACAAAAGTATTTAGACATGCAGTCATATTTCCTACATCTTGGACGAAAAACCAGACCCTTTGCTCACATTCCCTCTTCTCTAGACCACAGATCCTCTGGCATATCCAAACTTGAAGTAGGTGAAACCTCCCTGAGCTGAAAAGGTAAATCAAGAGTATTTGGTGGTAAAACTAATTGCAATTTCAAATAAAGCCCATCTTTATTCTTTTGACACCAATATGAAGCTAATTGTATGATAGAATATCCTATGGCTCTAAGAGATCTCAATTTTTTATTTCTATATATTATACTATTTGCTCCTATTTCTTTCTATCCAAATTATTCTCAATACTGCCCCTCTAATTATCTCTAGTATTCTACTATCTCTTAAAGTTAGTATGTATACCTAATTGTTAGTTATTATATAACCTATTTTAATCAAGCTTATATATATATGCATTTTTTCCATTCAATTAATTAAGGCCTAATTATCTTATTAATTATAGACTCATATATCATAATTGATAAAACATCCCAAAATTACTTCATTAATTAGGTAATTTATTTGAAATGTTCATTTTTCAGTATTTGATTTAGTGGCAAGGACAAAAGCATTATGAAAGAAGTTTTTCCATATATTTTTTTTAGAAAACTAACGTATGTTACTTACCCACGTACTTTCATTTCTTTTTAAAAGATATGCCTTTTAAAATAACGTACATAGTTTTCCAAATTAATTGTTATTCTACTCTATTAATTAATTAAATACACATTTGATGCTAGCTAGCTGCATGCAGTAATTAATATATCATCCACAGGACCTCGTATTAATTTGCTAAATTGCTATTGCATGCAAGATCACTAGAAAAAATATATACTATGGTCATGCTTCAAAAACGAATAGGAGAAGAAGAGATCAATGGGCAAGGATGGATTCTCCCCTCAAAATAAGCATCAATATCATCATCTTATTCCATCTCCTTCTGCTTCTTATTTAATTAGAACATAATTAATTAACCACATATATATATATGGTGAATTATTAATTTAAACAATGAAAAAATTAATTGAGCTACATGCGTGTAATATATATATATTTTCCGTTTAATTCATGAGAGCAACATTTTTTTTTCGTTTTTATTGATTTATGCTGCATATATTTTGTGTGCATGTTCTTCTGCATTAGTTCCAATACAAGAAAATTAAATAAACATAAGTATCATGTTTTATTGATTTATGCTGCATTAATTCCAACACCTTCCACAGAAAAGTTGTTCATATATAGTGTCCATATATATGTTACGTTTCAGCAGTGGCGGAGCTTAATACATCCAATTATAGCTCTTGACCCCCTCTTAAATGTCATTGAAGCTCCGCTACATTTCAGGATGCATATGTTATATTTCGGAGTGTGTCTGTTATATTCTTTGTACGTGTATATATATATATATATATGGACGTATAGACAACTTTTCAATGAACGCAAAATGTTTGTCGACTAAAATTCACTGTATGACATCACCGATTACACGGGCGCTTTAGCTAGCTAGTGGAGGCGCTGAAATCGGCTGAGATCCAAATCAGATCTCAGGGTCCTGAGATCCCGATCCGACGGTTCTCAAGGCACGTATCTGCTGAGTCCGAATCTCGGGGTCCCTGAAAACTGTCGGATCGGGATCTAAGGACCCTGAGATCCGATTTGGATCTCAGCCGATACCGACGCGCTAGTGGAGATGGCCAGAGAAGAACAGTAAGTTAGATATACATGCATGATGGTAATTTTGAACCGACTAATTAATTAGATATATCATATATATATAGAGTAAAATTATGGTGCTCCTAGAAGCACAGAGGTCTCCTGTGCTTCTAACTCAAAAATTATAATAAACCATCATGAAATTTTGATTTATCATTCTCATTAAATTCTTTATATCAAAATCTCTTAGGATACAAAAAATTTCCATTTTTTGAGTTTCTTAAGTACATGTTTTGAAATTTTTTAGAATGACCTCAAAATAATAATAAAATAATGTATAAAACTATGTCATCTTTAAAAAATAGAAAATAAATACTTAAAAAGCTCAAAAAATGGAAAATGTTTGTATCCTATGATATTTTGATATAAAGAAATTAATGAGACCCATAAATCAAAATTTCAAGATTGTTTAGTATGATTTTTGAGTTAGAAACACGGGAGAACCCCGTGCTCCTAGGAGCACCATAGTTTTACTGAGGGGCGGAATTGGGGGGGGGGGAGGGGGGGTGGGGGGGACACGGGGGGCAAGACACCCCCCATAATTGTTGACTTTGTGTACAGGATAGTATATTCCTATTGTATTTTGACTATATTCTTAACTTGGCCCCCCCAAAATAAATTTTATCCCATGGATCAAT
Source organism: Cyperus esculentus (assembly GCA_030179965.1). Lineage (NCBI taxonomy): Eukaryota > Viridiplantae > Streptophyta > Magnoliopsida > Poales > Cyperaceae > Cyperus > Cyperus esculentus. The sequence continues at coordinate 1,442,957 of JASGLE010000005.1, read as the reverse complement.
CAGTTAATATTCAAAAGCCCAGATGATTCCCAATCTTAATCATCTGAGACATCGAAGTCCATTATATTCATTTACGAATTTACAGTATGCTTCCTTTTTTATCACTGGTGAATTATCGATTTTTGTTTTCCAAAATTACTTTGAGAGGGATGTATTGACAATTTTTATCTTGACAATTTGATATTTCAAAAATTTGTAAAAAATCATATAAATTATCAACAATAGAAAAAGTGTACAAAAGTATTTCTTAACTTATAGATTGATTATGTTTCTGATTATGTTCAATTTAAGTTATATTTGATAGCTTTTCAAAGATCAATTAAATTACAACCGTTAAAAATACATAAAATTTTGATAAGCCATCAAACAATATTCAAATTGATTGAAATAAACACTATAAATCTACAAGTAAAGTAATGCATCCATAATTCTTTTTTCATTTTTAAGATTTTTTATAAATTTTTAAAATGTCCCATTATCAAGATTGTCAACACAAGCATTGTCAATGGATCTCTTCTCAATTACTTTACTACTTGTACCACCTAGGCTGCGTTGATCCGTTGTTCATCAAGGCTTGTCTCTGACTTATGGTAAACGATTAAATGAGAAGGTTTCAAGCATTCAATCATGAAGCCAAAAATTTATACAAAGCGTTTTTAAACCGATTGAAACTGGAGCTAACTCAGTCTAAATCTACGGATTTTTGTTGTCCCTCGGCCACTTGGCCCCCCCAAGTTGGAATCCTGGTTCCGCCCCTGGTTTTACTCCACATATATATATATGATATATATGGTTGCATGTATAATTGGACGCAACGCAAAATATAAGTGGGGGGCAGATTATTCATGCATAAACGCTACCTTTTCATGAGCATACACCGATTGTGACAAACACTTTGGCAGAAGAGAGAGATAGAGCTATATGTAAGAAATCATCAAAGAGTGGCATGACTAACTTTTATGTCGTCTAAAAAAATAAAGGTTCTTTTACCGTCAATAATTTCCCCCCAATTTATATATTTATAATAATAAAATATTCAATGACGACGCCCAAAAATTAAAAAAAAAAACTTATTAATTAAGGAAGGTGCCAAAGAAAATGAGTGATGGCAGTACTTTGAGTTTTAATTAATTAAGCTCATCAATTATTTTCGAATTCTAACTTAACTAAAACAAATATACTTCAACATCTTCAAATAAAAATGTACTTAAACATCTTCAAATTGTGATTTATATACATCTTCAATTAAATTATTTATATCAAAATCTTTTTTGATACTTAAAAATTTTATTTTTAGAAAGTTTTGAGTACTCGTCATAATTTTTATGATGATTACAAAATAATAATAATAATAGTAACCTAAAATCTATTTTTTATAAATCTAAATGAAATGCAATTTTATTAATAATAATAGTAATATAAAATCTATTTTATACTAAATGAAATGCAATTTTAATTGGTGCATGGTGTGTCAATTTTTTATAACTTTAATCTCACATAATAATTGTTTCCCCGTACACCAATAACTAAAATATTATATTATCATAGTTTGTCGTTTTTTTCAATTAATTTCCTTAACAATTGGACTTTTTTGAAAAACTTATCAATTTTTTTGCATTTATTGGTCATATTGTAAATCAATTTGGATTTTGGAGCACTCTCACTCAAAAGTTCTTGTCGAACATTTTTTTAAACTCATGGTTGACCCTATAGAGAGAATTTAGTGACATAAAGTCACAAAACAATTGGACTTTTGTACCTGCATGACTCGAGTGGCCTATAGTTATTAACTCCTCATGTTGTGGTGCTATGAAAGTATATATATTATGAATTTTATATATTTTGCAAATTTAGTTTCTATTTCTTGTTATCGTGCATACTTGAAAAGTCTCCCCTCAAAAAGAGGAGAAGAGTACAGATGACCATAATTCAGTCAAACAAGTTGAAATAACATCAAATGGATGTTTAATTACCCCAATAATTAAATAATAATTCGCAATTTTATTTTATTTTTTAGCTCTCAAATTATACTTGTTAAAGTAGAGTGCAACCCTTGATGTGACTTGAATAAAAATATTTAACAATCTTTCCTCTCTATCAAATTTAATTAATTTGTTAGTACAATTCAAAATTTTCAATTCATGTAAATTATTGTAATTATAATTAATTAACTTTAGCTACACCAGTAAATTAGTTTTCCAATTAGCTCCTAACTACCAATTTTCATGACAATATCATATATATGTTATCACTCAATTAATTTATCAGATGAGTGCATCAATGGAGGTGGAGAGAAAGATAACACATATTATCATATACCCGCACACTGTTGCGATAAAAGTTAATTTCATTAAAGCTAAACATGGGGTGAAAAAATCAAAGAGAAGAGATGAGTCTGTGACTTTAGCGGAGTGAAAAGGTCCGTCAAACACTTCACCACTTTGGTTTGTGCTGAGGCATAAATGGAAAGGAGTAGAATAGAAAATGGATGCGATCTCATCCTTTGATTATTGGATGAACGGTGATTAAAATAGAAGTAAGTCGACTATGATCATAATAGAGGGTCAAGTCCTTACACTCTTTTTAAAGGAGTATAGATATAGATATAGAGATATAGATATAGATATAGATATAGATATAGATATATGGTTAGTGGCTAGAGGCTATATAGGATGAGTGCTGTGTTGTTTGCAAGCAGAACCCGTATTCCTCTCCTCTCCATATCGACTCACTCAAGCAAGCAAGCAACTGAGTGCTCATCCTCTGCAGCGCTGCATCGTGTAGCACAGAATGCGAACCATTAGATCTTCTCACGGTTCGAGCCAGTACAGATCTCAAGATGATCTGACGATTCACGTTCCGCGCCACACAATGCAGCGCTAGCTACGTACAGAGGATATGGAATCGATCGACATGGACTGGTGACACGTGCCATGCCATGTTGCCTCTTTAGTCTTTACCAGCTGCCAACCATCGAGTTGACCATTGACTCTCCTCCTCCTCCAGTCCTCCTCAATCCTCATGCACTCCTTAATTCAGTGCTAGGCTCATAATCAAGCTGGGCACACTTTATAAAATTGGCAAATCTAAGCGGGAGTAAAGGCGACACTGTGCTTGGTGCTTCCCAGCAACAACTACTACTACTACTAGTCTACTCTACTACTACAATATTATTATCATGGATTGTACTTTTTTTAAGGTCCAGATATAGCGATATCATTGAGAATACCATTGAAGATATTATATATATAGCTAGTCTGACTTAGTCAAATGAACTAATTATTTAACTTAACATCAACTTATAAGTTGAATAATTATATCAATAATTACTCAACTCAACATATATTACGCTTAAACTAAAAAAAAACAACTAATTATTTAACTTAACACATATTAATTATTCAATTTAACATGCTAATTATTCAATGTAATATCAACACACAATTAGTATGTTAAGTTGAATAATTAATTTATTTAACTAAGTCAAACTACACGGTGTTTTCAATGATATCCTCAATATTATATATAACATTTTCCCTTTTTAAAAGATGATTTGCTTTGCTTTTGATCCATATCCTCGGGCCCTTTCTCCCTCCCAAGGCAGGCATACATAATTAGCAAGCAAGCATATGAATGCCGCAAGGTGAGGTGAGGTGTGGTGGGGTGGGGATATTCAATTGTTCATGTTAGCTCAAGGCCACACATGGTGCCGTTGACTTTGACTTCCTCAGAGATTTGGATAGATATCTATCTTCTGCCACTTAATTAATGGCAACGATATATATATATATATATATTGACACAAGCACAATTGCTGTTTTTCCCATCTCTCGTCATATATATATATTGTCATTCTTGTCTCCGCCTTTTTTGGGGGCTAATATATATATTTGTTTTGTAAGTTATAATTACCTTTTAATTGAGTGCATGTTAATTTCAACAAATCAAATCAGAAAAGTTTCTTTTAGTGCTTTTTATGCAAAGTACTAGCTAGATTATTCCACAAGTTGGTTCTATAATTATCCATGTGTCCTCTCCGGCTTTTCACATGGAAAATATTACCATCATTAAATTTCGTTTATTTTGCTGTACCTTGGCGTATGTCAGTCATGATGTGCCTTGATAAGCAATAAAAATATGATTTCCCATTAATATGTGACAAAATATAAAACTCAACATGATTAGCTACTTCAAGCACAAAAAAGATTCATTCAAATTAAAAAAAAAAATCAGTAATTTATACTTGTGGTACATATTTTAGTAACATTAAATTAACCCAACAATAACAAGAAAATTTGATTTAATGACTAATTTAGCCCCTTTTGAATTTTGATAAGCTAAAAGCTAAAGACTTTAATTGGGTACTTATTGAAAGATAAAATACGTTGGCGTAAATGAAAATACAAGAAATTTTTTTTTTTTTAATTTGATCAAAACGAACGTATCGATTAAAAAAATCTATAATAATTGGTTAATAAATTTAAATATGTGTGAATTGAAGCTAGCAATATTATATAAAGCATTTAATTAACCATGGATGTATATATTGATCAGGAGTAAATGGCAGGGTGAGCAGAGCATCCCCACATCAATTATATTTTTTATTCTATTGTATTTTATACAAGTTGATCTGAAGTGATAAGTCACATTATCAAAAACAAACTAAACACAAATCTCATTGCCTTTCTTGTAAGTTTTCAAGTAGTGAAAACAGTGAGTCAGTGAGGCCTCTCAACTCCCAAGTCTTAACTGCTTAACACTATTTAACCAGTAAGTAGATACACTATGGTTTCCAGTGAATATTTATATAACTATGACAAATATATGATTGCAACGTACGTGTGTCAGACTGTGAGAGAAAAGTGGATAGATGACCTACTTTATTAGGTGTACTCTGTATGTTTTCTAAAAAAATAAGTCCAAGCTAGTGTAATTTGATAATTAAGTACATATCTAGCTAGCTATGATGTCACCTTGTCACTCACTAATTAATTGAAAGGGAGCTGCTAACCTTTCCTGAAGCAAGAAAGATCACAAATCAATTGTATATTATTTCCTCCCCCACTTTTATGCTGCCTTCTTCCATTTTGAAGACAGTGATTACTTAAATATATATACACACATCTTTTCCTTTGACTCAATGCAGTAGTAAATAAATAATTAATTAGGAAAGTATATAGTGCAGTATTAATTGTGGGTTCCAGCTGTACAACAATCATTGATCCCTACTGTTAATATATAATAATATTTTTTATTTTACCTCTTTCAAGTTTCAACATTTATATTTCATAGCCTTAGTAGTATTTAATTAATTAATTGATTGATCATACCATAAACAGATTGCCTTATCCTATATATATATGTATACATATAGGCATGTATATAATATAAGTGACCCATTTCATAAATTAATTCTTAAATTAATCTGGACCATTAATCAATTAATCATGCATGATGAAGCATTATCATTTTGCTGCAGATAACGACTCTGGCAAAAAAGTTGTCCTGTCCATTAATCAGGTGTCAGGAACTTATAAATGGGGAACAATGGTAAACGCTTTGACAAGTAATGTTTGCTTAATCCATCCCCCATAAATAAATTCTGAATTAAACAGTAGTTGCAGACATTCAGTAAAGTAAAAATTCATATCAGATAGGATTTATCATTTATATGGACCCTCCACTGCCAGCAGGTTCATGCACATATATAACATTTAAAAAAAATGAACAAAAAAAAAGAAAAAAACAAGAGACTGATAGTCAAAAACAGTTGACATTAAATTAACTGCAGAAAGAAAAAACATTCCACTTGTTGCCTACACTGAACCTCAAGGCACCAAACAGAAGCAACAAAGATCATATCATATATACACAAACTAACAACTGTGTGCCAGTACCAGTACAGCTACAGAGAGCTCATGAGTACTGTCAACAGAAATTAAAATGAGCAGGAAATAATATTAATGTTGGCCTGATTAACAGTATCAGAGGGTAAGTATATATATATATACTAATTGCTGATGTAAATAATTAATAGTGGAATATATATAATCTTTTATAATCTCTATTAAGGACTCCAATATATGTTGTGATCTTGGCATTAAAGTTATTGAACTTATTTTAACATACCGTTCATTTTTTTAAAAAAAAAAAAAGATAAATGAGCTTTGCATGCACTTGTACATTTTTCACTTTTTTACATGCGATTGCTTTAATTTTAGGATTTTATTTTAAATTCTTAGACTTGAAAATATGAATCTTGTGTATATATATATATATATATCTGAAGATTCTGCCAGTACCACAAAGTCAAAAGCTATTGTTATAGAATTTCTTCACTGAAAAAGATCTCTACATGTAAAAACAAAAATCGGTCTGGTATATGTTTCACTTTCAAATTTGTGATCAAAATCAAGTCAAATGGAGAAACCTGGTCTACATTTCAGGACAACAGCAAAGAAACAAGCAACTATCAATGAAAAGAATACATAAAAATTAAGAAGTTTTTCACTTTTTTTAACCATCTAATGTTCTTCTTTCAGAGGACAATATGGAAATTAATTAAAGCACTTTAAAACAACTTTAGGATTTTAATTTTTAAATTACCCCTATATGTAATTATGTCTGTCTAACCATTTATATATTTAAACTAAAAACTAATTAGTAGTTAGTATACATTATCATCTCTAACACACTAAAAAATAAACATGAAAGATAAGGATGGTGGCAGCCTCAATTATTTGATGAAGCTGTAGTTATATGAACTACATCGAATGCCTGTACGACACACGCATGGCAACGCGATTCCCGCGGTGTAATGCAACTCTCGATCGATGATCGATCATCGTGTGGTCATGTATATATCGATCGATCGCGATGGCCAACATCTCGACACAATATGGCCGGCCTTGTCAACACATTTGTGCTTAATTGTGCATATATGATCATATATGCCTCTCCATGTCAGGTCTGCACATCAGAGGCTCCACAATGTCTCTGGCTGATCAGTTGGTTTGTACAATTGTATGCATATATGCATTATATCTTCTGATCCAGAATAAAGGAACACCGATCCGGTCTTTCGGTTAAGCCCTACATACCTGGGGCTGTTACATGTACTGGTCCATGCCAGCATCTACATCAAATTTAATTAAAAGCTAATTAATTAAGTTGTTAATTATTCTTGGTTGTTTAATTAATTGCAAGGTTGTTAATTAACTTGTTATAATTAGCAAAGAATATATAATACTGCATGGAATTAGTCGTTTTCGAATGCTAACACTTGCATAAAGGCAAAAGCATCTGAGACTGAGGCCTCTCAACGTGCTCATAATAATAATAGGTGGAGACCATATATATATATATAGTATATATATATATCATCATGCACCTTTTGTTTGTTTTTTTCCCTCTTTCTGTTCCTTTCTGTCCCTTTTGTGCTATCCTTTTCCTGATCAGAGAGAGGCTCCCTGCATCATGTCATCTCCATTCCGTACCAGTATCAGGCTTCTCAACTGCCAACTGGTACAATGTAATGGTTCATCAGAAATGTGCAGTTCCAAATAAAAATTTTCAACATTATTGTGTCATGTTGTCTATTTTATTTTCCCTAAATTTTACAGTATATATTTTATTTTCTGCTCATATATAATATATTTTCATTTTTTTTTTCTTTTGTTATAAAAGGGATCAGACAACTTTTCCTAATATATAACCTTCCCTATCTTAATCTATGACAGATTCTGTAATACTGTTAGTGATGCAAATTAATGTCTGCCTCATGATCAAGACTAGGACCACATGAAGATGGGCATATATTACAAATTTTGTTCATGTGGTGTCATGATAAGGAAGTATTTGGTATTAATTGCGAGATTCTCGGTAGGTTTTACGCTTAGCAACCGACCGCATCGGGACCATTGTTTGTGTAGTTAGCTAGTTCGTTCTCCTCCGGTCCTGACATGCACGCTAGTTTCTTAATTTCCCTTCCTTTTTGTGTGTTAGGATGTGGATTTCTTTGTTTTTATGCACTCAGATTAGACAGATTAATGCACCGATCGTTCCTACGTCACGTACAGTTTTCTCGATCTCGATCAATCAATACGTTCGTTCGATGATGTATTGTTTTCGCGAGATGAAATGATGAGGTTCGAATTGTATAATTGGGATTAATTAGTAGGATGACAAGGGACTAATCAAAGAAGGCATTTATTAAACCAACTGCCAATATGTCAAGTGAATTAGATGCCAACATAGATTTGGAAATTGGAAATATTGTTCATTTTGACAACTGAATCATAATTCATAATTCATAAGCAAACAAAAACGAATAAATTAATGAAAACAACTGCTGAATTATTTGTGCATGGTGGTAGAGGGGGATCTCTATCTAGGCTGATTATACTAGGCTCTATATATATATAGGCACCAACAAATTCAAACTAGAGCTCATGTAATTTAGATAAAAGAGGTGATTTATCCCTGTTCAATTTGTTTTGGGTGACGTCGGAATAGTTGTTTTGAATGGACCATTTTGCAGCTGCTGTTATTCTTACTTTGACATTTTGAATCATATGATGCATTATATATATAACCAGATATAACAATTTTCACAATCTTAACCTTTATAAAAGCTGAGGACAGTTATTGTACAAATATGTAGAATAAGGAAATTAAGGAGAAATTCTTATCTTAAAATTATAAAGAGAAAGAAATTATAGAAGGACAATAAGGAGAGAAGATATGCTAATTAAGCAGTATTATCGATAATCATACGGTAATGGGCGAAATATTTTCATCGCATGTATGAATCGGTTACCATAGATATCGGCTAATTTGCACTGATCATACCAGAAAGTATGCGTATATGCAGCGGACTGTTGCGTGCTCTCACAAGCCGATTTAAAACCATAATATATTCTCAAATAATAATTTGGCCTTCTATAAAACTCTGTTGAATGAGCATTACATCTGCAGATGGAAGTTGCGGAACTGTACGTACGTACTTCCGCTATAACTGCTATATACTCAGTATACCAGTACATTACAGAAAGCTTCTTCAAGTAATATTTTGAGTAAGATTATATTGCTTCAATTACATAATTCATTCTTTCTTTCTGAACTATTATTTTCTTGTAATGAAGGTACTGACATATGTCTCAAGTATATAGCCCTGTCTGGAACATTATGACAGTTTATTCTGTGGTATGTAAGTCTCAATTTCAATGGAATTGAGATATACTGATATATATATATATATGGTATAAAACAAGGTAATTAAGTCTGAATACTCAATTCATCAATAATAAAGTGCCACATCTAGCTAGGGTTTTGACAAGAACAGTGCACAAGTGCATGCATGCATGTTTTAAACTTTAAACTTTTAATTTGAAAAGCAGCCCTCAGATTGGATAAATAAATAGATACAAGAATTGAGGGCATTGTATATATATATCTCTTCTTAATTGATAATATATTATATATATCATATCATACATTAGAGTTGTTCTTATAAGAAAAATGGAGGGGCAGAGAGTAAGAAGACAAGGAATATGTGTGGGCCAAGCTATCTAGGGCCGTAACAGTTATATGGACCTCCTGCAGACGTGCACTTAATTCCTTGTATCTCATCGTGATTTTCAATTTTTCACCCCAATTATTTCTCTTATATTGTGCGATACTTGGCAACAGTATGAAACATATACAGGTCAAATCCTTACTCCTAATAAAAGGAGATTGAATTTTTTGACATGAAAATTCTATTTTTCTCGAGGAATAAATCTCAGCCGTTGATTGTTTACTTAGATTGATCACCACTGTTGACGTGCTTTAATGTCTCAACCCATTAAAACTTAAGGCCCATATCAATTTTCTCAATTTAATTAAGGCACATTACATATTATTTTAAAATTTTATTATAAGAAATAACAATTTCAGCCCAAAGCAAGGAATGTACTCTTTACTAGTTATATATCAAATAAATATAAGATGATTAGCACTAATTATATATATTAGTGTCCTATTTATTCTTACCTGTTTACGACCATGTCATCGAACAATATATGCTGGTGGCAGACTGGCAGTACAATATTATATATATAGAAATTTTATTTACAACGTTGTTCCTCTTCATTGAAATAAAAATATGGGTTCCCTTTTTATGCTGACATACTAATTTACGTATTGTAAGTGAATTACAAAGATTATAATTATATACTTTTTACATAAAACTATCCTTAATTTATATATAGTTGACGATCGAGTAATATAATTAATATATAGCTTCATATTCTTGTCACCAATTTTTGGTAAACTGTCGGCAAGCACATTAACCTTTCTTAATTACTTGAAGTATATATGTATCTTTCTGTTCCTAAAACTAGTACTTCACAAAAAAACAAAAGATATTTCCAAGTTTGTAAATCATCACATCAATCAATTTTCTTCCTTTCCTTATATTTATAAAAACTAGTTTTTCATTAGATTATAAGAATACTTAAAGTCATTTCTTCGAAGAAGATTAAGGCATGATTAGGTCATAAAATCGACGAAAGAGAAATTAATATATATGATGACAATAAATATGTGTCGTCCCCCCCACCCCCACCCCCATATATATATATATTCCTTAAGAGGGGAAAGATGATTTGTCTATCTGTCTTGTCGCCTCACCTTTCCTTTTCTATCCTAGGCACTATGATTATGTCTCAAGAAACTCGCTAATCAGATTCCATCAGCTTATGGCGAGAACGTGCTATCCTATATATATATACTAGAGTAAATATACTGTGAGCTTAACCTCCAAAAACCTATCAAATCACTTCCAAATTTCGATTTATATGACTCAATAAATTCTTCATATCAAAATCTTATAGCACGCAAAAATTTTTCATTTTTGGAGATTTTTAAGTATTTGTTTGAGATTTTTTAAAAGTGACTATAGAATATTAATAAAATATTCAATGTTTTATGTATCATTTTAAAAAATCTAGAACAAATACTTAAAAATCTCCAAAAATGGAAAATTTTTGCGTGCTATAGGATTTTGATATGAAGAATTTATTGAGCCATATAAATTGAAATTTGGAAGTGATTTGATAGGTTTTTGGAGGTTAAGCTCACGGAAGGCTCCGTGAGCTTAAGCTCACGGTATATTTGCTCTATATACTATTGTGGCAAAAAAATCTCTTTGCCTTTAACAAACCAAAACTGTAACTACATATATACTGGGTGCTAATATATATATATATGAGGAGAGATATATGGACGATACTTGACTTGACAATTTTGACAATAAGATCCTTTAAACATTTGTAAAAATTCATAAAAAGATTTTGAAATAAAAAAAATTTACAGAAGTACTACTTAACTTATAGATTGATTATGTTTCCGATTATATTCAATTTAAGTGATGTTTGGTAGCTCTTCAAAAACCCGTTAAATTATAACCGTTAAAAAGTATATAATTAAAATTTTGATATGCCATCAAACGATGTTTAAATTTATTGAAACTTGAAACATTATCCATGTATAAGTTAAATAATGCATCCATACAATATTTTCTATTTTTAAGATTTGTTATAAATTTTTTATAAATTTTTACAAATTTTTAAAATGTCTCATTGTCAAAATTGTCAAGTTAAGCATTGTCAACCGATCCCTCCTCTATACATATTCTCCTAGTATTGCTATAATGTATCAAGTTTTATTTGAGAAAATATTGTTAGAGCATTTTAAGTCATATAATAGATGAAAAATATCATTTTTTGGTAAATATTTTGTGCTAGATTCTAGCTCATAGTGCTCTCTTTCTATAGGAAATATCATTTCCTATCCCTGGTCGGGCGGTAATTTAGGATAACCATATAATTCATGATAGCAATGACATTTTTATTAATATTAAGAAAATCTTTCTTTACCTCTTTATCGTCTCCTTAAACGTCCCTTACAAGATTCTAGTGTAAGATCTATTTCCAAGCCACTCCATCAGTTAACTATTACATCATAACGTCATGGTGAATAACTATCTGCGTGGTGTTCATATATACCCATATGTAAAAGTGTTCATACTTCTCACGTTGAAGTGTTCATAGTCGATGTATTCATACATAATTACCTTTCACATCCAAGATTATGTATAGGATGTCTAAGATTGCATATTATGATGAACCATTAATTCCTTATATATAGGTTGTGTCTTAGCTAGATTTCAGTTTTGATGAATGACCGTCAACTTTAACTTTAGTGTTCATCATCATATTCAGCCGACGGTGTTTATATATATATATATATATTGCATCAAAGTGTTTATACCTGATGTACTAAGGATAAGTTGGCGGGATTTATTTACATATGGAGGATTTTTGTTAGGGTATAGTAGCCCGTCTCTTACTTCACCACATTAGATATTTTTGTTAAAAAAAAAAATTATGCCCAATTATATTAGAAACAGGGCCTATTTTTATTTTTTTTCCCCTTTGCAGAGGGTATATTATCACAGACTAATTTAATTGTTCAATTATTTTAGGATTTGGTCGTATATATATTAACAGTCGTCGGCATTCAATATAAATAAATAAATAAGACGTCCCCGTCTCACTGATGGATGGGACCAAATGCCAATGATTTTAGGGGGACCCCATAATTTGTCCGCATTATATATATTGGTGTATCATTAATAAGAAAGAATGTATTTGAAAACAGATCAATAGATCATAACAATTAGTCAATTAATATAGTAAACTTAAAAGTTAAAACACATAAATGCATACTCTCGCGCGTAAAAAAAAATAATAATAAATAAGAAAATTAATTACTTGCTTACACAAATGCAAATTAAATAATTAATTTTATGTCACACGGAAATAAATAATGACGCTAAAAAAAAATTGTATGTACGCATCAAATCAGATAATATGCCAAATTGCCAATGCATATATAGTGACATAATATGCAATTAAAATGTGCCCATTAAATCACAAAGCATGCATATATACAGCCATACAGACCGTCTCTCCTAAATGTATCATTGCCATATGAGTACGTAACATCTAGAAAAACTGTCCATAGCGTTCAGGTTACATTTCGGGATATATCTGTTACATTTCAAATTGTATGTATATATCCGTTACATTATGTACATGCATGTCTATAGATGTACGGATAGTTTTTAAATGGACGCAAGATGTTTCTCTTGTCATTTAACTTGTGACCAATCAATATTGATTATTATTCCCGTACGTACTAATTAACTACTAATTAATTAATTCTACAAGCATTTATATATGTAGCTTGAATATATATATGCATCATGTATGTATGTATGTATATGCGGACATGCATAGCGGAAGGACCGGGCAGCGTGTCGAGCGCTAGACGTACATGGATGGCAATGGGCAATGGCCAATGGAAAAAAAGAAGCTAATAATAGAAAGGGACATGGGAGAGGCCTCAGGGGAGACATGGATATATGAGTATGGTGCGATTGAGACAACACATATATATATATATTCAGAACAAACATGAGAAATGTAATGATTTTGAGAATGTATTCAATTTAATTTAGGTATATATATTACATGTTTGGAATTCGGACAAAGTTTTTTTTTTTTATATAGAAATTTTAACTTGAGTGATTAATTATATCCACAGTTTATCTCAAAAAAAATTATTAACTTCTAATGGGTATGATTAATTGGTCCCGATATTTGTTCTACACAAGTTGTTCTTCAAACAAGGATTAAGTCTTCTTAAGGCTCCTTAGTTTAGTGCGAATTAAGAATCCTTCTTCAAGCATCCTCTTACCTGGGGCTTAATCCATGTTGGGCTCCTTAAGGAGCCTCTATCTAGCCTCTATCTCTGGATTAAACTTCCTCACCTCTCGTGTATGGACTAAGTCATCCGAATGTGAGTTGCTTCTTCATCAAATTTTAATCCTTATTTTGTTGCCGAATGCCTTATATAGATTAAAAATCTATACTCCATAAAGAGTGGTAGATTTCTAAGTACCTCAACTATGTCACATCATCACTATTATTAACCATTGATTTTGTTTGAAACTCTTCCAACGGCATATTTTTTTCCTCTCATCATTAAATAAGAGGAATATGATATGTCATATGTCTAAAACAATTTTTAACCTTTAAAATGATCCAATATTTATATATACTAGAGCTGTAACTCAGGCTTCGCCCTGAAAAGTAGTATCAAATAAATAATTAAGAATTTTATAAAATTTTACAGACTTATATTAAACAAAAATTATTAAAAAATTGTAATTTCTTTATGTAAATAAATAATAATAATAATAATAATAATAATAATAATAATACAATAATTTATAAATAATAACATATATAAATGTTGGACCACTTTAAGAATTAAAATTTGTTTTAGACATGTCACATTCATCTTATTTAATAAGGAGAGGAAAAAAATACAAGCCATTGGATCAAAGTAGATGGAGACTTTCAAACAAAATCAATGGTTAATAATAGTAATGATGTGGCATAGTTGAGGTGCTTAGAAATCTAACCCTCTTTATGGAGTATAGATTCTTATTTATAAGTTATTGCATTATTATTGTTGTTGTTGTTGTTCTTCTTCTTCTTCTTCTTCTTCTTCTTCTTCTTCTTCTTATTATTATTATTATTATTATTATTATTACTATTATTATTACTACTATTATTATTACCATTATTATTATTACCATTATTATTATTACCATTATTATTATTACCATTATTATTATTACCATTATTATTATTACTATTACTACTACTACCATTATTATTACTACCATTATTATTACTACCATTATTATTATTACCATTATTACTATTACCATTATTACTATTACCATTATTACTATTACCATTATTACTATTACCATTATTACTATTACTATTATTACTATTATTATTATTACTATTATTATTATTATTATTATTATTATTTAATTACATTAAATATTTTAAAATTTTGTTTAGTATAAATATTTATAATTTTATAATTTTTTTAGTTATTTATTTGATACCATTTTTCGGGGCGAAACCCGAGTTACAGCTCTAGTAATAATAATAATGGATAGTTAAACCGGTTTATATATTGTACTAGAACTAGTGCAGGCAATTTCATGTAAAGTTATATTCACAAAAATTGTGCTATATTATTATATTATCAATACAATATCAAAGTTGTAGACGCATTTTATGGTAGCAGTTTGATTTAAATAGGAAAATGACACTTAATACTATATGGTACATATGGAGAACTAACATTTGGTCTAACAGTTAAGGACAATACTTTGGAGATTGCAGTGAACTTGGACGGATAAATATATATTTCATAGATATTTAAATTTTAGTCACTTATTTTATTTTACCTAAAAAAAAAAAAGTATAGTTCTCATTCTGATGAACCACCTTTACAAACTTCACTATTTCTCACATTACATAATTTTTAAGGCCTTGTTTAAGCCCAAATTTATATATCATGTATTATTATTCTATTCCTAATTTTGAACCTAAAAAGAAACTCATATATATATATATATATATATATATTGAACATCAAAGACCCGTAGGCAACAAATTTCATTCAAAAGAGATCATTACATCCATAGAAATAACAGAAAATTTTTCTAATCCAAAACTAATAACACAATATCAAATGAACCTATTATCAAACCAACCTATTTTAACAATCTAATTGATTTGATCTCCAATACAAGAGACAAGTTTGAAAGCACCAACTTGATGAAGATCATCGTCTTTGATACAATATGGATCAGAAACTTGGTAAATGCTCTACAACAATCCAATCTCAATATGGATCAGAAACCCATATTTTACGTCCGTCCATAAGAGAACATTTAAACACTCCTTTTTTTAATTCAGAATTGGGCCTAATCCATGTTGCGGCTCAATATGAGTCAGTAATTAATTTGGGTTTTCCTAGTATGAAAGCCTATGAAATGTTATATCTTGGGCTTTGAATCCAGGCCCAAGAACTCATATCCAAAGGCCTTAAGAGTTTTTCAGAGCAATTCCTAAACAAAGCAATTATATGAGACCCGTCTAGAGTTTTTCAGAAGTTGCATTCAGATGATGCCATGTAAAAGGCACCCTAATCCTAATGTATACTTATAAAGTAGAAACTACTATAATCTCTTATATTCGACAATAACATTAATTATTAATCAATTGATATCTGGGGTTCTATACTTCTATGGCACTGGAAATTCAATATGACGATATGGATGACAAGAACCAAAAAAAAAAAAAAAAAAAAAAAAAAAAAAAAAAAAAACATGTTGATATATTGGCCTGGTAAAAAATTATTTACTGCAAAAACTAAGAGGGCTATTTTTTTTTTTTTTCTATGAGAGTGGGTCAATTTTTTTGTTTCTCAATTTAACTAGTGTGCAATTGAGTTTTGAAAGAAAATAATTATATATACTTATGACTTATGAGACTTTGACCTTAACACTTTCAAGTTTCATCCCACAAAAGTCTTGTTGTCACTTGTCAATATAGTCAATTTTGTGGTCCTTGGAAGGAAATTAAAGGTCTATGACTATGAGTGGCTTCATTTCAAAATCTTGAAAATATCAATTGATGTAAAATTGTAAATACATTCTTTTATAATGCACACATGTTTGTTCCAATTAAAATTTACCTTTCAAAATCATCAAACAAGTTTCTGATGATTTTTTTTTCCCTCTTAATTAAGACAGAATGAAAAAGGTTATAAAAAACAAACAAACAAAAGAAAGCCAATAAAGATTAAAGACAGAGAGCTGAAAGCATATATTCATGTACAAAGAGAGAGTCTGCATAAAAGCTAGGCACGGAATTCTCAAGTCAACACTTGAAAGAAAGGGGGCTTAAAAGTTGACTAGTGGATGAGCAATCTCCATCAATTTGTATATATCAAAGTTTTTTGTTCCCTTTGTTATTATTTTTATTTTTAATCAATGGAATCAGATGTTTTAAGAAAAGAAAACTTGGATTCTCTAAATCTTTTATGATGGAGAGAGACTGTAGAACCCTAAAGGTGACGAGTAAGAGCATCTCCCCCCTATTTTGTCCTCATTGCCTTTTTATTTTTTATTTTTTTTGGCCTTAGGAGTTCCACTATTTTGTCCATATATGGCCTTAGTAATTAATTAATTATTGTCTTTTTTTTTCTTTTGTGTTTTATTTTCATTCCTTTTTGGTGTAAAATCTCTTTGAAGCATATATATGAAGCAGTAAATTAAACCTTGTACATGTCATAAGTTGTCATTTTTGTTAGCTCAAGTGTTTAAGTTTAACAACAATTGAATTTTAAAAATTAAATGTGAGATAATTAAATGGATTCAAAAGAACCAGTCTTGAGTCTAGTAGTGGTTAAGGGTAATGCACTCCGCGTAGGAGGTTTTTATAAACATTTAAATTTAAGTGGCTTTGAGCCTTTGACTGTCTTATTTAATCATCTCAAAAAATAAAAAAATAAACGGATTCAAGCAAACTTGATTGTTGGATGAGTAAAAATAAATAAATGGATTCAAGCAGATGATTGTTGGATGAGTCAAAAAAATAAATGGATTCAAGCAGACTTGATTGTTGGATGAGTAATGAGTTTGTTAGCTCTCGATGTATCAGGCCTTGTGTTTGCTCCATGAAAATAGAAGATAGAAAAAGAATCTATGAAGTTGAGTCTGCTTCACGTTATTCTTTTCAAGATTTAATTATGCCCAGCATGCACAAAAATTCTAGATCCAGATATTGGGTCTCTTAACTTTTCATCCCTCCTCATTTCAAGGAGGATCAGTTCATAATGGTTATCTTGATAATAATTATAGTTATCTTGATAATAATTTTTTTTTTAGATAAAGATGAGGTTAAGTCACTCAAATTTAAATGTCTATAAAAGACCTCTATCCGGATTTTGAACCTGCGACCTCTCACACGGAGAGCATTGCCCTTAGCCACTAGACCGAAGGCTGGTTCTTTTGATAATAAAGTTTTTAAAATTTACAAAGTTTGTTCAAACAAATCTTAAAAATGAAAGGTGTGTATATGTATTTCAAATCATATTGAACGACTATTTTTCAATTACATTTAACATAATTGACGTGCTAATGAACAAATATAAGTACCAAATTAACAAACCCCCCATATACAGGCCAGCCGCACAACAAAACGGAGCAAGGCTAAATAAAGGCTTGGTTGCTTGGTTGCTGTCTCCATCATCTGTGACAGAGTAACGACAAGATTAGGTGCTTAACTTCACCTAGAGAATCACAGTCCACGGAGGGACGTTGCATAATCAAAGCACAACATATATAAAGCCGGTTTTCTCAACCTAAACAGGACCTAGCTTCTTTTCCCCTTTTTTATTATGCTCTACCCTCCCACAGAGTCCTCTGGAACTTATCCTCTCTCTTTTTAATATCTTTTTCTTCAACCTCGTGTTGTTTCTTTTTTTGTTAATACTTAATTACTTTACTTGGCAAACCACCAATAGATTATTTATATGCATGCATGCATTCATTGCATTCAGTTAATATTATACAAATAACTTGAATACTTAATCATGAGTTAATTTAAATATTTATCCATTATTTAACATGAATACTAACACCGTCTATATCGGTTTTGGTGTTTTTTTGGTATTTATGTATCAGTTTCCATATTGCATTTATAGAATTCTAGATAATTTTTTTTGTTTAAATCCGAGGGTAATTAGTCGTTGATCGACTTGTAATTAGCACTGAATTAGTGTAAGGATATATATATGTAATTCTATAAACAGAAATATATATATAGGTCCGTTGCTCTGCAATAATTTAATGCAAGATGCATGCTGGCGGTACGATATATATGTGCCTCAGATTATGCACCTAATCTAACCTAAAGTCAGAATTACTAGCACTAAATTATACAGCAAGTATGCCTAATAATAATATACATATATAATTTGTTGAACAAAGTCAGCTTAATTCGTTGAACCAGTCCCCTAATCACATATATATGTTGAGTGGTTATGCTAAGGATCGGCTAAGCAATCTTTCATTTTGAATCGTACAGTTTTTATCAAACATCTTTCTTTAATTGTATCTGAAAATCGTTATCATCCGATTATGAAAAATAAACATCGCATATTTCATCTGATTCATAGCAGAATATTTGAAGTATTATATATAAAAAAAAAAGTTTGTTATATATAATGAGAATGAAGCCATGATTTCTTGACTAATTTATAGTATTCAGCTTAATCAACGAGAGACTATTAATATATATACTCCGAAACTCATCTGAAATAATGGAGGCTGGGATATATATATATAACCAGTTCACAATCAGTTCATCTTACTATAAAATGAAGTTATCAAATAATCCTTTATATATATATATTTTACCGGCAGGTGTATCTTCTCTATAACTAACACTGTCTCTAGCAAGGATTAACAATTAAACTGATCATGAATATCCACACTTAGGTCATGTGCCTTGTCTTACCCTAATTGGAATTGACCATGATCTAAACTAAACAAAAAAAACTTGATCAACAAGAGCCGTACAATATCATTCTCTCCTTTGACATCTCAACTAACGATCGAGAGTTGGTAGAGTTACCAAGATTTTAAAAGGCTTTTAATTTGCTATTTCTTGTGCTGAAACTGAAAGCCTGAAATGTGGCGACATGAATGCAATAACAAAGATTTAAAAAAAAAATGTGGGGACAGTTTCAAACTTGTAGTTAGTTAATTAATTAAGGAAATTAATTTGGATTGTGATAATTTGTATAAAGAATTGTCCTGAAAAGCTTTTTATTTCCTATGAATTAAAAGTTTAATTTTCTGGAGGTCATATGTTATATTTTAGATGCAGTTTTGTTTTTTATCGATGTAAAAAAAATCGATCCATGCAGCAGCAGTAAACTGGACATAATTAAGTTTGTAAATTACAGGAAACTATGACATGATGATCATAAACTATGAATGAAAGATGATATCGACATATATTGATACGTACGTAGATAAAAAAAAAAAAATGATACTCAAAATCAATACGATACCGATACCGACTGTGTTAGTTTTCATATTAAATGCTTTACTATATATTTGTATTAACTTATTTAGTATTAATCCATCCGTACTGATTTTGTTTATATATATATATATATATATATATATATATATCTATAACATTTTTCATCTACCTAATAACTTACAACCTAAACAATTCTAAATAGATCTATTAATATGTTATGATCTGGTTATGAATTATTTGTAATTTCAGGTAAGAAAATAATTTTATTTATTCTATATAAATGTATATATCATCAATCATGGCTTCCCCTCCCTTAAAACACACACACAGAGACAGAGATGACAAGGAATATTTTTCTTGAGTCTTTCCAAAGCTTTAGCCTAATAATTTCGTTTCTAATTTTTAACTATATATGCACCTTACTTTAGGGTCACTTATTCCACCAAAAGGAAAGTAAAGAGAAATAATAATTAAAATTTCCGGGGGATTCATAATGGAGTCCCTAAAAATGGACCTCGGACCACTAGATTGTATTATTAAATTCATAATTAACTTTAATATTTTTAAAAAAATAATTAACTTTAATATGTCATATATATATAGAGAGAGAAGGGATCCAATAACCACAAAATTTGGTGCCCTTAATAACCACATCATTATCTATGCATAAATTAATAAATTAAAAAAATTTAAACCGTTAGATGTATTCTAAATCATCCCAATAACATATATATATAAAATGATGAAAATTAACATTGTTTCGATAGTCATCAAGAGAGAAGAAAAAATCATAAAATTTGAACCGTTGATTTATGTTAATGCTTAATTCACATGTAAATAAAATCAAAATGATATAGTTTTTTTGGTACACATAAAATATGATATATACAAAATATTCCATCAATTGGTTTTGTTATTTAACCATTAAAAATGTAATTATTTGAGATTTATTTTTGTGGGTACCGACGGGGTACCAATAGTTGTGGTCATTTGATCCCTCCTCATATATATATATATATATATATATATATATATATATATATATATAACGTAATTCTGTTTGCAAAAGTTTTATAATATATATCCACCTTGATCAACATATTATATTTGGACTCTTCTGTAATAATTTTTTGAGATATGACTCTTTTGTAATATTTTGTTTTAGATAACTACAGATCCATAAAAGATAATGTTTGTTTAATATTGTGGTGATTAGGAACATATTCATTAGCAAATATGGAAATTCAACTCAACAGATGCCGATTAAATATGTCGTGTCGTCTCCACTGATTTTTAAGAATAAAAAGTTAAAAACAGTAAGAATGTCAACTTGAAAAAAAAAACAAAAACAAAAATTATGGCACTCCATTTGCCATGAAATAAATAACTGATCATGTATAAATAATAAATGATGATTTTTGTGATGAGAGATATCTATATTATATTATAAAGCATGTAAGTATTGGATGTCTCCAATTTTCTCCTTCTTAATTTCTTTAATTCTCATTCTGTCTCTTAATCAACAGTACATATCAAAATACATTGATTTCAAAGGTTTTGATGTTCTTCAATTAAACAACTTCCTCTCAATTTTTGTTTTTACAAAAATGGAAATATATCAATATTGGTATGGAAGACATCAATTTTGATTAGAATTTAAATTAATAAGGAATTAATGCTTTTATATTCTAAAATTCAATGAGTTAATTTAGTGTAAAGATGAAATTGAAATGGTAAATAATTAGGCAAAAACCAAAAGCACGTTATATGTATTATACGGTATGAAATCAGAATTTAAAACGCCTGTACAATGGACGGGTTTCTTGCTAGTATAACTATAGTATGCACCATCCATTTAGTACATGTTTTAAAATAAATAACCATATTAAGGAGCTCTATATTATATATTTTTATTTTTTTAAAAAATCACAAAATTTTTATAAAATATATCAGATAATGTACTCCTGCCAATCTAGCTCCTGTTATTCCTAATAAATTAACTATTAAAAAACAGAAAGGACAAAAAAAAAAAAGAGAAAATATCATACTCACATAGAGAACAATTTGTGTCAAATCAAACTTAACTTTTTTTTTTTTTGAGGAAAAATCAAAATTAACTTTTACACGTTGTACTCAAAGTGACCGTTTATTTGGTCATGATATGTCCATTTTACATTGTTGACCTTATACCATACAAAAAGCCCCCAAATATTTTTGTCTACTAATAAAAATGACAATTGGATTGATATACACTTGTCTTGTCTCCATGAAAGAAAAATATACATATATCTTTTGTAAAAACCTCACACCTATACCTAGGATCAGTGATGGGCATTTCCATTTCATGAGATTTTTTTCATGTATATATATATATGAGGAGGGATTCAATAATCATGGGCATTGATGTCTATGGTGACCATTTATTTATTTATGCATAATTTGAAAAATATAAACTAGATGTATTCTATATTATCTTAATAACATATACATAAAAATAGTAAGGTTCTAACATTGTTTCGATAGTCATCAAGAGAGGAGAAAAAATCATAAAACTTGAACCATTGATTTTTCTTAATGCTTGATGCAATGTAAATAAAATCAAAATGATATAATTTTTTGTATACACATAAAATATGATATATACAACGTATTCTATTAATTAGTTTTGTTATTTATGAATTTAAAATGTAGTTATTTAAGATTTAATTTTATGGTCACCGATGGGTCACAAAAAACATAGTTATTTGATCCCTCCTCTATATGTATATACCATACTTTTCAAGGAGTGATGATTTGGTACAGAGATGGATGGACCATCTTTGAGATCCACTTGTATTCAGAATTCAGAATATTTTCAGACTTGTAAGTAAAGTTTCTATTTCTATTGCTTAATATGTAATTGATTAAAGTACTGCTGAAATTTAAGATCATCATTTCAATACGGAATTTTCTCTCTCTCTCTCTCTCTCTCTCTCTCTCTCTCTTTAAAAAAAAAAATCAGTAAATGTCACAACCCACAATCCACAAACCACAAAATGAAGTTTGAAAATGATGATCGATCAAAGGTTTCAGTGATGAACCTCATCAATCAATCACAACCATTGATTTTTTGTAGGAGCTTTACGATCCGAAACATCATGTGTCCACTGAAATAACTGTCTATACATTCATAGAGTACAAATTTTGTAACAATTACCCCATTTTATAACAGTTATATCAAATTTTATAACATTAATGCAGCAGGGATCCAAATCTGTTGTTTCGCTTTTCAGAAAAGCAGGCCCAGGTCTGCTTTTCCGATCAGATGGTCGAGATCGATTATTGCACCGATGTCAAAGTACTTCCGTGTTTAGCGCACCGATCCCAAAACACTTCGGTATTTCTCAACCGTCAGATCAAGAAAAGCAGGGTCTACTTTTAGATCCATGCAGAAGGTCGAGCAGGAGCAACCATAATTATGCAGTTGTGCTGGAGTGCTCATCCTCTGCCTTAAGGTAAAGTACGGCATGGCACGTAGACTGTTGGATTACTTCAAATTTCGTATAGGATCGAATCTCAAGGCGATTCAACGGTCCACGTGCCTTGCGCTCATGCCGCACTTTACCTTAAAAGGCAGACGATGTGAAATCCTTGTGCTGTATGTCAATTTATAAATGGGACCCCTTAGTTGCACGCGTGCCACAGAGTGATCAGAGTAGTGGGATATATCACATTCACACGTATACCATATACCAGGATAGATGAGCACATTACATTTGTTTCCTTAATCAGGTCAACGCCTGAATAAAGACTTAAAGGTGTCAACTCTCTTTGTAGTCAATAAGACAAGCACTGCACCCTCTCTCTCTCTCTCTCTCTTGCTATCTCAGAATATATACTTGGGTCTTTTTGTCTTTACTACGGAAAAAAGGCTTCATCAATCTCTTATTTCTTATTTTTTATTTCTTATTTTTTATTTTTTATTTTTTATTTTTTTCAAAAAAAATGAGGCATGATATTGTATTTTTAAATTTACTAGTAAAGAGCCATATATTGCTCTGAGCTGAAATTGTTATTTCTTATAATAAATTTTTAAGATATGCAATAGACCTTATATTGAGAAAATTGATATGGGCTTTAAATTTTAATGGGCTGAGGCATTAACGTCAGCGGGCATTAACGTAAATCAACGGTTCTGATCTATCAAAAAAAAAATGATCAACGGCTCAGGTTTCTTATTTGAGGAAGATAAACCTTTCATGTCATTTTTTCTAATAAGTTTTTATATATAGTAAGGATAATATCAATCGGTCCTAGTATTTGATAAAATTAAATAAAATTCAGTGACTTCAAAAATATAAATGAAAAGAGAAAATAAGAGCGGACAAAATAATTAGATGGAAGGAAATTAAAATGAAGGGATCTTTACATGTAAAGTAAGCATACTTATGTAACTTCTTATATACTTATTTATTAATTAGGTATATTCATGTAACTTCTTATAGTAAAAATGTAGTTTTAAGACATAATTATGAAAATTTTCAGAATGGAGCATACTCTTACAATTACAAAAAAGTTTAAGCATATTTGTGGAAGTCGTCTTTTGCATAAGGGTTAAGCATGAAAAGGGTTCTTGACACTTTTTTTCTATATAGTCAAGTTATCCCTCTCTCACTATTTATGTAATTACTAAATTTCTTATATCAAAATCATGTAGAATACAAAAAAAAAAAAAAAAAAAAAAAAAAAATTCATTTTCAAAATTTTTGAAGTACATGGGTTGATATTTTGTTTTACTAAAGCTAGCAGTCCATCAAATTGTTGAAAATGATTTATTTTTATTTTTGAATAAAAAGCTTGGTACACAGGAGCCACACATAAAATAAATCCCCCATATATGCATATATATATATATGTTAGCCCTCATCTTAATTATCTCCCTTTTTATGCATCATGAAATTAAGTATATATGAAAAACTTAAGCTAAACCAAAACAAGAAGATATATATAAATCAATGGGTTATTCTAAAAGGATGGCTACTGCTTTCTTCTATCAGATGGACGGTCTTGTATAAGAAACTTTCAAAAGTCCTGAATAAATTAGCTTTATTCTATATATTCTATTCACTTCAATATAACAAATTGAAACGAACCCTTGAAAGTGATTTGTTCTGATCAAGACACTTAGTATATATATTACATATATAAAAGAATGAATCTGATATATGTATTTCTTACCAGAAAAATGGAATTAATCGACAAATAGAATTGTAGATGATGTGTATATATATCGACAACGCGTAAATTACTTTTTGACAAATATCGCTATCCCCTCGAATAAGTCGTACACTGCGTATATATAATAATTATTTTGGTTAGTCCATTGACTCACTAAGAACCAAGTCCACAAAGATATCTTTTTTTAGTAGGAGATATTAATTGTTATTCGGTTAACAGATTTATCTTTCCGTATAATAAATATCATTTTCAAGTCAACATATACATTAAGAAAATATGTAGAGTCCACCTATAAAGTAAGTTACTCATCCACTTCTCTCTCACAATCTGATACTTTAACATGCACCCATGTGCCTGTCACAGTTGCATAAATATTAATTTACTGAGTAGTGTATATGTTTACTACAAAATGATATATGTTGATTGGAAAGATATAAATGTTCACTGAAAAACGATATTTGTTTATTAAAAATACGGTGGAACGGTGGATGGATAAAAGGGGCGGGTGGACACTAGCTATGACTCTATACATTACTCTTTCTAGTTAACAAAAATACAACTGTAATATGCACATGAGTGTATGCAGACGTGTCAGACTGTGAAAAATAATATAAAGGTGACCAATTTTTATAGGTAGACTATACATATTTTCCCATCTTTTTTTATGCTTCTCTATTGCCTTACCAATGTAACAAAAAATAAAAAATAAAACAAGCCAACAAGTCCATTATATTTCTGTAACCAAACGCTTATCTGCTCCTATAAACCACTCACATAAATATAAATATATATAATCCTTGCAACTAAAGACCTAGATAGCACCCCTCACCATATACCCCATACATATATACACATATACACTCTCTAGAACATATATAGCTGCACTCACTTTCAAATTCCAATCCATGGTCGATCAGGTGATCTCACAATACACACCCAAATTAACTAATTAACTAATTAAGTGATTAACCAAAGACCGGTACTTGGTTCGAACAGCTCGATCGACATGGCGGACAATTATCGCGCAGAGATATGTAGTACCGGAGGCGGAGGAGGAGGAGGAGGATGGTGGAACCCGAAACAAAGCGCGTCATCAGCTGGAGGCGGTAGCCGGTTCGAGGAAACCGGTGCAGTTTCGTGCTCCACAACCATCACGGATGTCCTAGAGGCAAAGTCCAGATCATATGACGTCGATTCTGCTGGTTCCGGTTCAGGTAACTCTGATATCGGATCGTCATCTATGTCCGACTCGACCTTGCAGTTGCCTCTTTTCGGCCTCTCGCCATCACCGATCGACTGGTCTCAGACTCTCTTGTACGATTTTTTTTTCTTCTTCTCTTCTTCTTTTTAGTTTTATTGTTAAACCTAGTTTCAAATAAATATTTTTTGTGTTCCAAATTCAATCACAGTTTTTTAAAGTTTTTTTTTTATTTTTTTTGTTTGATGTTTTCACTTTTCAGGAGGGCTAATGAAAAAGCTATTACAAGTTTAAATCAGATTTCTTATTATCACCATGACCAACAAACGCTCGATTCGAGTTCGAGTCAAGTTCACGTAGCCGGTACCGGTACCGTAGATTCGGGCATAAGCTCGTTCAACCAAGGTTTCGTTCTAGACCAGTCCCGAGTCGGTTCATGCCCGAACTCAGCTCACAGCGGTGACGATACGAGTTATGACAGTAATCTCGGTCAAGTCACATATAACTACACTTCAGCCATGGTACCGGGTTTATTGGAAACGAGCACAAAGACGCAACAGTCGATTTATAACGAGCAATCTGCGACGAGTTATGCGGAGTTGCTACAGCCGTCATGGGGCAAATTCCCTCAGTTCTTGCACTCTCCATCCTCAAAGCAAAATCAGATTAGCAACCAATTGCAACTATGCAACGACGCGCCGTTCTGGAACTCTTCCGCCGTCCAATCGCAATTCGTCGCACAGAGTCTTGATCCGAAATCTGCTAGTTCTAGCCTATTAGAAAAGGTAAGGTTAATTTGAACTTTTATGGCATATACAAACAATCTTTCAAGATATTTTCTTGATTTTATGCAAACAGAACGAATATATGCTAGCTTTTTTCTTCCATATTCTCATCTCTTTTCGTTTATGTCGACACAGTTAAGTCGCGACGGTGCTCAAGTATCGTGCCCGGCTGTTTGCAAGAAAAGTGACTCTGAGCCTGGATTCAAAAAGCCTCGGATCGAGACACCGTCACCGTTGCCAACCTTCAAAGTACGGTTCGATCCATTTCAATCTAAAATTACGCACACTTTCAAACATCTTCTGTTTGACTTCGTTGTCTTTCGAGCATCCTTGATAGGTTTTTTCCTTACAAATGTTTAACTGTAGGTGAGAAAGGAGAAGCTTGGAGACAGAATCACTGCTCTACAGCAGCTAGTCTCACCTTTTGGAAAGGTAATTAACTAATTATATAAACTCATTTTATCAGGAGATTATCTACACTCTCCAATGATAAAAAGCAATTAATCACTCTCACTAATATGAATCTAATTTGTTCGGTTTTTTCTATCTTAAGACTGATACGGCATCGGTTCTACACGAGGCGATCGAATACATCAAGTTCTTGCATGATCAAGTGGCAGTAAGTACCAGTAAACTTTACAAAAATCTTGTGTTTTTCTAAATTAGATCCTTGTTATATAATTGTTATATGAAAATTAACATACACATTTATTTTTGGGACTAATTAAAATTATCAAGTGTAAGATAATCACATTGATATATATATATATATATATACCTTCTATAATCTGTATTAACTGAACCTAGTTTTTTTTTACCATTAGGTCTTGAGTACGCCGTATTTGAAGAACGGCAGCCCGAACCCGGTGCAACAGCAACAGCAACAAGTGCAGCAGGTACCCTTCTTGATCAATCTAACATTCATACTCATCTCTTAATGACACTTTGATTATCCATATATATAAACCATATATATATAACAATGAAGATAGATGATCTGTTATTATATATATATGTAAAAACACAACTTTCTATCCTCCAAAGGATGAGTGCTTATCCTCTGCTGCGCAGAATTGTACTGCGCAGCGAATCAACGATGTGGATTATAGGGGAGCTTTTATAAGATTGAATTGCACGAATCTCAAAGCAAATCCAACGATTGGAGTATTGCACTGTAGTTTACTGCGCAGGAGAGGATATAAATTCCCAAAGGATATAGATATAGAACTTGCATGAGAATAAATATATTGTGAAGCTCTAACAACTAGAAATTATTTCAAGTTAATTATGAACTGATATATATTATGTTCATTTGTTTATGGCATATATATATATGAGCATATATTCAAATTATATCACTGCTCCCAATTAAGGAGTTGCACACTTGCACCCTCGTTATATATTTCAATCTGAATTTAAATTAAATGGCATTTTAATTTGTTTCTTGATCTTTTGAAGGTTAATTCTGGCATGTCAAATGAAGGCGAAGGACCAAAGCAAGACCTAAGAAGCCGAGGTTTATGCCTTGTGCCAGTTGCAAGCACATACCCTGTTGCCAGTGAGACAGCAACCGATTTTTGGCACCCTACATTTGGGGGTACCTTTAGGTAGAAAAAAAATAAATAAATAAAATTAGGGCTTTATTTTGAGTTAAAGAGGACAAATTAAGACTAATGGAATATTATTGTATGTAGAGAATTAAAGGAAAAGATATATTTATATACAGAGATAACATACAAGTTAATTAATATATGTATTTAGTATTTTTTTTTTTTTACTCTATTTATAATGTAATAGATATATGAAATTGTAATTAATTATTAAAAGTTGTATTGTTGTAACAGCTGCATGAAGAGGAATTATATATGTTAGGCTGGCAACCAGAGTATACAAATTAATCTTTTCCGAGGAATAATTGATTGATATTCCCTTATAATTAATTAAATGGAATTTGTGGGTCCAAAAAACCAATGAAAAAAGGTGCCCAAGTTGGCATGAAATTATATATAAGGGATTAGTTTTAGAGAGGTTGGCTCCTGAAATAATTTCAATCGTGAAGTTAATTAAGAAATTGTTTAAACCTAGTTTTTTAAATGCAAATTTAAAAACTTTATAACTTTATATTATGTATATGATTGTTCTAAGCTTTTAAATCAAATTGTACATTTTTTCCAACATAAATTAATCGTCAATTTCAAGATTTTCCGTTCCCTTAATTTTTTTTCCTGACTTTATAAAGAAGAAAAAAATTCTATGAATTAGGTTTTTCTAATATCTATATCAATTAATATTATGCCGATCGATTACACCTAATTTAGTCAAAACAAAGTGAGAGGATGGTAGATATTATAATTTGTAACAACTTTCAACATCTCAGTACGTACTATGTATATATAATATATACTGCGGTGACAGAATATATACTAAATAAATATATAGATTCGCATCACTCCAGCCAGAAATTAAACGAATGAAAAAATATTTATGAGCTTGAGTTGTTTGCAAATGAATTTGGGAAAGTTGATAGATAGCTCATAGATTGCTGAAAAGATTAATGGTGGGGTTGGTTCCTCACTGATATCTGTGCGTTGCAAAATAGGGTTGGCATTTTGGCACCACCCTTTTTCTCTTTTTATATATATAAAAGTAAAGAGTCTATATTTTGCTTTGGGCTAAAATTATTATATCTTATAATAAAGGGCCGAGAGCTCATCTCTTGTGAGGAAACTGATATGTGCCTCCAATTTTAATGGGCCGGGACATTAATGTACGTCAACGGTGATGATCAATCTAAGTAAACAATCAACAGCTGGGGTTTCTTCTTTGGGGAAGATAGAACTTTCATGTCAAAAAATCTAATCTCCTTTTAATTAGGAGTAACAATAATGCTAATTCTGCTATACATCAGATGAAATATGAGTTATTCATTTTTCATAACCGGATGGTCATAATATGTCTTTTAGATACAATTAAAGGGAGATGTTTGATAAGAACCGCTCAATTCAAAATAGAAGATTGCTTAGCTGATCCATAAAATAACAACTCTAATTACATATATATATTTCCTACTCTATTTCTTTTCTTTTCTTTTCTTTGTTTCTTCCAGAAGCGTAATGATAAGTAATTATTGAAACACCAGGATTGGGTCAAGTTAGTGATCCTTTTTTCAGTCCTAGGGGATCTTTCTTTTTTGTGATTATATATTTTGAGACTTGTTTGTAGGTTTAAATATCTCAGCTTTCATGGGTGTGAGTGGAGTCAGACCAGGACCCATTCTCATGATCTCTTTCCATCCCTCTCTATATATTTTTTAATACAACTTGAAGTCAAAAGGAAGAGTCTCTGAGGGCACATTTGAGCTAATTTTCATACCCTTTTACAATGAAAATGAATACATATATAGATATATGGATGACGGGAGTGCGTCGTGTTAGTGTTAATTGCAAATTCAAAGATGCATTTCATATCTTAAAACATATCCTTATAGTCCACGAGATCTCCAAATACATATAATTAAGCTTTGACATTTGATAAGAAAGGATAATTTATCACTCGAGCAAATATAATTAGTATATAACAAATATGCGAGACGTAATCTATCAAGTAATACCTAGCGTCCATAGAAAAACCATCTATAACATCTATAATTTATATTTCAGGATGCATTTGTTACATCTCGAGACGTATCTGTTACATTCTGTGCATGTTTATGGACGTATGAACGGTTTTTCAATGGACGCACCGACGCAAGATGTTTCTGTAATCTTTTATCCCTGTATTTATTTTGTTAATTAGGCCTGAAACACTCAAAGAAGTGAGATATGGGCCGAAAGGAAGCAGCTTGAGGTGATATCTAAATTTCAGAGTAACCTTTACAAATGATTAATTCATTATGGGCCTCTATTAGGCTCATAGAAACTGTACCCAACCTTCCTTAACTGGTACAATATATTCAACTTATTTCAGGTCGGATGCTAAATGTAAAAGACATTTAACATGTTCAACCAAAACAGGAATTCTTTAGTAATAACAAAAGAAATTTTCCAGCAGTGAAACAGGGAAAAAAAACAATTTGTTACTCACATCTTCTTATATTCATTTTACAAAGTCAAAAAACAAGACTAAACATATCATCAATACCACCACAACAAACCAACAATTGTATAGCAAACCAATGCACATGATGAAGACGCCGACACAACACAGGCACAGCTCAACATGTGGAAACAGATATAAGGACACTTATTGCTAAGAGAAGCTAATGTCCCTAACACAAATTACTCAGGCTGAAGGAGCCTTGAGTTTTTTGGCAATACCAGCAAAATACTGGCCCTGGTGGAAGGCCTGCTCGAGTTCAACGGCGCTGGGCCACCTGGTGCCATCCCCAGCAAATGTGCCGGCACCATATGGGCTTCCAGCCTTCACCTTCTCCATCTCAAACATCTTTGCACCAAATGTGTACCCCACTGGTACGAAAAGCATCCCGTGGTGGGTCAGCTGAGTGATGGCTGTCAACCTGATTAACAGTAAACATTACATCAGTTTAGGATTGAAACTTCCTTTACCAGCAATGGCCATAATTTTACAGTTAATGCGAATTAGTAGCTAAAACGTCTATATGTCATTTGCTTATTTTTATTTAGTCCCAAGCAGTAATTTCTGACAGCTTTTCTCACTAGAACAACAATGACATTTGTTGTAAAATACTAAAATTACCTCCTTAAGAATTAAGTATCAAATAATCTGATGCAGATTTAAAATTAAAATAAAAAATTCAGAAGGCCATTTGGTCAATTATAGTGGAACCTCGGTTCAATGATTTTATCGATTGGCTGTGCATACAGAAAGCCAGGAAGTATGTCAAGTGATACTTATATGAGAGATTAAGAAGTCATTTGCAACTACAGCAAGATATTTGGGAATGATTTGAAAATTTTGTAAATAGTAAATAGAAAGGGATGAAATCACGGTAGCAATACTTACGGTGTGGTCTCTTGGCCGCCACCTTGGGTACCAGTGCTGTAGAAAATCCCAGCAGGCTTGCCAGCAAGCTTTTGCTCACGCCAGAGGCCACCAGTGGCGTCAAAGAAGGCCTTCATCTGTGCGCACATCATCCCAAAGCGGGTTGGGAACCCAAATAGAACCCCATCAGCCTCTGCTAGTTCATTGGGAGTGATAATTGGTGCTCCAGTTTTCGGTGGTGCCCCCATCTTGCCTAGAACTTCATCTGGCAAAGTCTCCGGCACCTGTTTCACATCCAAAGAAATGCTGAAGAAAAAATGGGCAGTATACAAATAAATCGTGTCCTATCTTTTTCATATAAAAAAACCATTTATGGTCATTTCAAAAAGCAATAGTGAAACGTTGCAATTAAAGAAGAGCACCTTAACATAATAATGACATCTGTTGACTTATTCTTGCCATAAAATTAAGGACACCTTGGCCTTTAATGTTCATTTCCCCTAACAGCCATACAGAAATTAGATGCATATATGTATTATTTCAAAATTTAAAGTTGGTTTCTTGATATCTATTTCCAAAATATGTCTAAACTTAACAATTAGGAAATATTTTTTTGTTAAAAATATTATGAGGTGTAAACTATGTTAATTGAAGACTTAAACTATTCCAGATAAAAACCTTTACTTGCCATTACATGTGAAGCTATCTATGATTCCTAATATTATTCATGTGAAAGCAAATTCACAGTTCTAAGTTCTAACCTGAAAATGAGAGATGGAAAAATCACAAGCATATTTGGATGAAGTAAAGATAGAAAAGAGACCTGCCACAGTATAGCTTCAACTCCATCAACCGATGAAGCACCTTTCTGAATCTCCTCTGCTAGCTTACCAACATGCCCATACATGGAGTAGTACCTGTTTACAGCCATCAAAATGGTATATTAATACTGATTTATATTTCTCTACCTTTTGACCTGTTACCTAAGTCACAGCAAGGAACTCCCTTATAATCATTGGAAGCTAGTCCATAAAGGAATTGGGGTAGCTTAATCATAGTTTGAATATTAATTGTTGAATTAGTTTGTCTGACAGAAGTTCTTTTAATTTTGCAGGGTAAAACAGGAAATTGCCTCCCAAACAGTATAAAATATGAAGAGTAGATGTGAAGCAAAATTGATAAGTTAGACAAGCCAGCATAATTATGACCCCTTTTCCCTCTATGATCAAACAGGCATGCTCAAGAAAGCACAAGCAACAGGTGCCAGTACAAATGAACCTTTGTGAGACCATCATAATTATGGCAAGCAGAAAAAAGACATGAATAAATTGTTATGCTACTTAAAGAAAATTGAAAGCCTGAACAATGAGCAAATGAACAATGACAAGTTGAAATAGGTTGGAAACAACAAAATTTGTATCTAATAATTAAAATTGCCCAGCTTCTCTAACTCTAAGATCTTGTCTAAGCTCATATATCAAGAAGCTGAGCTAAAAAGAAATCAATAATTAAACTTCACATTATTGCCTATATTCACTGCCAGATCAAATCAACCAGACCACTTAGAATAAAATTCTCACACATTTGTGGAGTATTAACAACAAACAGCACTATTATATATTTATATTATAATAAGGCTCCTTTGACAGTAATAAGGCCACCCCTTTTTATTCAGGGAAGCAAAGCAACCAACTATTAAGACCCACATTCAGGAATAAATCCAGATAATAGAACCAAGGAAAGAGACCACACCCACAAAAATAAAGTACCACAAATGCACAATGCACAGCCAATGCTGTCGGGCATCAGCATCAAAAGTTATACAAAGAAAGGGACCTGTATTGTATGTTTGCTATTTGACCCCCACCAACCATTAACCAATTAACTCAGGCACTAAAACCATCTAGAAGTTAACCAACCCTGTACAATCTACATTGTGCTGCACCTAACGTTGTGATGGAGACCCTCTCATCTGATATCAACATTAACTTAACTCCACTGATTACTGATAACTACTTTGTCGATTGTATAATATTTGCATTCCCAATTATTAGCCCATATATACCAGATACATCATTATTATTCTTTATTGTTCCTTAATGTTTTCAATTGCAGCACAAATGATTGAATCAGTTGAACCAGGAAACGAACAAACAAAAGTGCGAGATTTACTAAATCCAGACCGCAATTCCTTCGATCTACATTGTTTTTCTTCACTCTTGAGAACTCAATACGACTCCAATCTAGGTTCATTCTACACGCAATTGATCGAAACTGGATCGTCGACTCATTCCAATTCTCAACAACAGGCATGTATATTTCCAAGATTAAAAAAAAAAAAAACAAACAAGAAATCCAGCAGAACAATTAAATCACCGCAGAACAGAACAGAACAGAATTGATCGAATTGGAACCGAACGGGACCGGATCGATGATCGATTACATATATATACGACGCAATGGGATTGAGAGAGGGGAGGGGAGGGATTGAGGTGCTTACACTATGTAGACCTTGGTGGCCATTGGAGTTGGAGTTGGAGCGAGCGTGCGTCAGTCGGGATTGGGAATGGGAACGGGGAAGTGAAAGAGAAAGAAGGATTCTTTGGCGAAGGAAGGAAAGTGATGATGATATGATGCGCGAGAGAGAGAGAGAGGGGGATTGGGTGAGGTTGTTTTGGTATTTATAGGAGAGGAGGAAGAGGAGGAGGAGGTGGTTTGACTCGGGGGGAGCTGAGGGAGGGAGAACGCGGAACGGAATAACAGAACAGAGATGCTATTGCTTCCGTTCTCTGTCCCCAAGTCCCAAGTCCTGACCCAAGACATCACTTTTATGTTTTTCCTTATAGAGTAGTAGTAGGTAACGTCCACTCCCTGCGTTTAGTAGCCGTAGGAAAATTGATTTAAGCTTTTAAATCAATTTTAAGTCACCAAACTGAAGTGATTTAAAGTGTAGTAAGTTAACGCAGCCATATAGGTGTAGTAAACTAAATCACCAACATTTCACATCTTTTCCCTCCATTTGACAAGCGTAGTAAGTTAAAGCGGAGTAAAATAATAAATCACCTTAAAACAGTGGTGTTTGGTAGTAGTGAAGTAAATAAATGAAGTAAAGTGGGTAGAATGTGTGAAAGATGTAAAAAGTTTGTGATTTAGTTTACTACACCTATATAGTTGCGTTAACTTACTACACCTTAAATCACTTCCGCTTGGTGACTTAAAGCACCTTAAATCACCTTAAATCAATTTTACTACACTTTTACTCCGTTGCTAAACGGAGAGTTTACACATAACATCAACTTTACTTCATTTATTTACCTCACTACCACCAAACACCACTGATTTAAGGTGATTTAACGTTTTACTCCGCTTTAACTTACTACAATTGCCAAACGGAGGGACTATTTTTATTTGGGAGGAGATAATTATTTTTTCTTAAAAATCTCTCTTATTCATTTCCTAATTCATTTTTAGTTGAAAATTTCTTTTAACATGTAACAAATATTTTTGACAGTCAAAATATATATTGGGGTTGTTTGGCACCTCTATTCCATTTTGGAATAGTAAAAGTTAATCACTATTCCAACAAAACATGTGCCAAACATCAATTAGCAAAATAGAATAGCATTTGGATTAAACTATTCTGGTTTCCTACTATTTAGTGGAATAGCGGATTAGTGCTATCATATGGCCTGTGGAATAGTCCCAAATTTTGCCAAACCAAATTTTACTCTTCCGAATAGTTTAAAATATCACTATTATTTTTACTCTTCCAACAATTACTCTTCCACTTTTACTAATCCAATAAAATTATTCTAGCTCTATTACTTAATTTACCAAACGGACCCAAAATTAACCATGCAAAAAACTCATACATACACGATGGTAAAAAGAAATACTAAAAAAAAAATAACTCAAAAATTGAGAAGTATGAGAGAATATTAAGCAATTTAACTAGGAGGATTGATAAGAAGGAAAGTTAAGGAGGACAAAAATAATTTCTCATTTTATATATCTACTACTCTACTGTATTTTCAATAAACAAATATCATTTTTCAGTAAATATTTACATCTTTCCTATTAACATATATCATTTTGTAGTAAACAAATATATTACGGTTTCCAGTAAACATTTACGCAACTGTGACAAGTACATAGGTACATATGAGTGTGTCAGATTGTGAGAGAGCTGTAGATGGGTGGTCTACTTTTTATAAGTTGGACTCTACGTGTTTTTCATTAAAATTGTATGAAATTTGGTCCACCGTTAATTCACAAAGTTAACAACATAAGTATGATATCGTTCCATTTTTTTAATTTTTTTTTCAGATTTATCTGAAATGCTATTGTCAAAATAACCATCGCAGGGTTAGTCTTAACTCTTAACGCTCAATAATATTTCCTTATTCGTTTTTTTTTTTTTTTCTTTTCCTTTTCTATTGAATGGCTTGCATTTTCTCGTTTCTTTTTTCATCTCTCTTCCTCTGTATAACTATTCTTTTATTTAGAGAGTGAGGGTATGGTACTATTAATAGTACAAAGTGGCTGGTACTACAACTCTATATTATCAATTTTAAAGTTCAGTTGATCGATCCAAACCGCTCTATGTGATCTCCATATATAATGTCACTGCAGACCAAATTTTATAATTTTTGGTTTTTTTTACTATTTTTTTAGATAATTAGAAATGACTTAATATAAATATTATAGACCATTCAAAAATATTGTTTTTCTATATATCAAAATATATAGTTAAAAAAATTTAAAAATATAAAATTTGGTCTAGAACTATATTAACATATGGAGATCGCATTGAGCAGTTTGGATCGAGTAATTAAACTTTAAAAATCATAATATAGAGTCATAGTACGGACCATTTTGTAGTATTAATAGTACCATAGCCTCATTCTTACTTCAGAAATAGCTGAAAGTTATGAATATCGTAGCAACTTAAAAATATAATAACTCTCACATTAGTATGGTACGGTGTGGCATATATCCTTACTCCTAATAAAAGGAGATTGGAGTTTTTTACATAAAAGTTCTGTTGAACTATGTTCTCACAATTTCTTAGTTTACCTATTTTGCAAAATCACTTAATTATGATTCTAACATATCTTGTGAGATTGTCAATATAGAAAATATAGATTGCAAGTTTAAAAGAGCCAATTAGAATAATTTTATATTGGATGAAAGTGTGTGCTATCGTATCCATGTTATAGAGCTCATTTCAAGATTTCCAACGAGCCTTGAATCGTCCAATTTGGAGTTAAAATGAGAAAGTTATGGCCAAAACAGTAACATGGACAGAGGATACTATTCGGTGACGGTTCAGTGAAGTGTTGAATGGTTCGTTGTGCAGTAAGTTTTTGAAAAATCTGTCACGAACAGTTCCAACGCTTCAGTGCGCAGAATTTGAAATGGACAGTGTTTGGCAAGCTATAAAAGGGGAAGGAAATCCATTTCTTCAAGAACTCTCTTCCAAGCAAAACCCTAGCCACCGGACTCCTTCTCTCTTGCTCACACTTGTTTACTTAGCTAAATTTTATACAAGTCTTGAGAGAGATTGAGAGTTTTAGATAGTTGTTTCTTTGATCCTTTGTGATCATATGTGTTCTGTGATTCTAATGATCGCCGTGTTTATTTTTGTTCTTCATTCCTAGTCCTCCATCCTTTGTGTGTAAGGAGGCTTGAGTATTGTAAGAACTTGGTGTTTAGTAAATCGGCGTGACCCGCTTGGTGGTGGTCACGAGTCCCGAGAGTAGGCTTTGCTAGCCAAACTCCGTTAAATTGCGGGAGTCTTTCTTTCTTTTCTCTACTTACTTTTAATTGCTTAATTATTATTTGAGTAGATCTTGTTTCTTGTTGTATGCCGAAAACAATTTGAATTGCAAAGTTTGTCCAAACGGTTTTTTAAATTGCAAAAATTTAGTATTTTCTTGGTCTTGGACAAACAACAAGTTCTATCTTCCCCAAAGAAGAAACTTCAGCCGTTGATTGTTTACTTAGATTGATCACCACCGTTGACGTACATTAATGTCCTCACCTATTAAATTTAAGGCACATATCAATTCTTCACAAGGGATGAGATTTCAATCATTTATTATAAGATATAATAATTTCAGCTTAAAGCAAGGTGTGGGCTCTTTACTAGTATACATTAACACAATGTTAATGGTAGCATCATATCTCCCTTCCATGTGATTAAGCCTTATTTTCCTTGAATTATTATCTTCAAAATCTTCAACAATTCATGTGGTTACCGACTAACCACGTGAATCGCAATAACCACAATTGCTTTTTTTAATTTTTTATGGTTAACAATGGACGTGAGAAGTTTTGGTTATTAATTTTCTTTTAAATGATATGCCATGCAGTGCAAGTTATAATTAATTAATTGTGGATCACTTAATTATGAGACATTGAAGATTATAATTATTGTCATTATAGAGCTTGGGTGCTATCCCAACTTGGCTTCAACGCTACTTGAGTATTAATTAGTGTATATATAAATCTAGAAGCAAAACCGATTTAATTATTGGAATAATTAATCTACATGCAATAATGAGAATCACTGATCAAAGTGATATATATATACCACCAGAAATTCTATCCGAGAAGGAGCTCCAAGATTTATTAGAAAATTGAATTAATTAATTAGTGTGCAGCGTCATCATCAATTCTCTAAATTAAACCTAAATAGACCAAAAACATTAATAATAAATTTGATTTTAAATGTTGGGTCTTTTTCCTAGAGAAAGTAGACTGTAACAAATTAACAATATGGACAGATCATTATTGTACAGTTTTTCTAGAAAATGACTCATTGTTTGTCTTTTTAAAGTGCAAAACTTTTATTTTCTGAATTAAAAACCATAGCTAGCTAGCTAGCAGCAAACACCTTTTTGGTTGTACAATGATTTTTTTTTTTTGAAAAAAGTGAGCTCTAAGTCTCACCGATTCTATTAGAATCTTAAATAGATTTACAGCAAGCTAACATCCCAAAATTAAAGACCGATCAGCTGGGCTACACTCTTACTCCCCTCCATGCTGACCAGAAAATCACCCTCCTGCTAATAACTACTAGAATACCAAAACCTCCAAATCCTTCGCGCACTAGCAGATTTGTAGACAGATCTAACCACAATCAGATCACGTTATAGAAAGAATGAAAGAAAGAAAAAGATAGAAAAAGAAAAAATGCAACATAACAACAAATTTTGCTATGCTAACAGTAACCTATCCCTTCTTAACTCCTGGTCACCTCCAAAAATCAGATTTCTTTTGATACCAACAAATGTATCGGTTTCTCCCCTTCTCTTCCCACAAACATATGTATCAACATCAGAAAAAAAAAAACTCCCTTGAAGCCCCTATAGAATTTTCTCTATTTCTGCCTCATCTGATTTACACCCATACTTTTTTTTTACACGAGTGAACGTGAGTTCATCTTCAATAAATTGTGCAATCCAGGGACGAGAACCTCCTGAATTCTCAGAATTTATTTTTTTGAGGGTGTTCAATTGCAATATTATGATAATGTAAATTTTAGTTAAGAACGTGACAACATTATGAGTTCAATTGCAATATTAATTTAACACTATTCCCTTGGATCCATTTTTTTTATTTTTTTTCATATTTAACTAGCTGACAATTAATCAGCCATTTTCATATAAATTTAACACTTGTCAACTACCTATTCTACTGTAAGAATATTGTGCTTCATAAAGCGCGGTGAGGCAGTGCACTTCAGCCCCGTATCGCAAAAGCATAGCTCAAATGGCCAATCCAAGTTGCTCAACACAATATACATATTGAAATCTTGTAGATTACCAAAATTTTCCATTTTTAGAGTTTTCTAACTATTTTTTTGGATTTTTGAAAATTGTATAGAAAATGTACAAAATTTTGTACATAAAATGGATCATTTTTCAAAAATTCATAAAAATAGTTAGAAAACTCTAAAAATAGAAAATTTTGGTATGCAACTAGGTTTCAATATCAAGATCATGGTGAGCAACTTGGATT
Organism: Cyperus esculentus; assembly: GCA_030179965.1. Classification (NCBI taxonomy): domain Eukaryota; kingdom Viridiplantae; phylum Streptophyta; class Magnoliopsida; order Poales; family Cyperaceae; genus Cyperus; species Cyperus esculentus. The sequence goes on along the minus strand of JASGLE010000005.1, from coordinate 1,402,731 downwards.
GGTCATTCGAGCTACGGTTGATGAGATATGAGGCCGAAGCGCACTAGCCACTGCGCTTTATGAAGCACAATGGCCTCACTCTATATATATATATATATATATATATAACAAAACAACATATAACGTTGATGTTATAAGAAGAATTTACTCAAAAATTACATGAGAGTTCCTTTCAAGTTAAGTAATAATATGAGCAAATATACCGTGAGCTTAAGCTTATGGAGGCTTTCCGTGAGGTTAAGCTCAAAATCATATCAAATCGCTTCCAAATTTGAGTTTATATGGCTCATTATATTCTTTATTTCAAAATCTTGTGGAATACAAAAAATTTTCCATTTTTGGAGATTTTTAAGTATTTGTTTTGAATTTTGTAAAAGTAATGCATAAACATTGAATATTTTATTAATATTGTATAGTCACTTTTACAAAATTCAAAACAAATACTTAAAAATCTCCAAAAATGGAAAATTTTTGTTTTCCATAAGATTTTGATGTAAAGAATATAGTGAGCCATATAAATCTAAATTTAGAAGTGATTTGATATGATTTTGAGTTTAAGCTCACGGAAAGCCCCGTGAGCTTAAGCTCACAGTATATTTGCTCAATATATATATACCCCAACAATGTCAATGCTGAGGATATCATCAGCATCACATAAGACATCATCACATGCATATATACTTGTTAAATATATAGACACCAAAATCATTGTCATGATGTAATTAAGAATGCATGAACTTATAATTTACCTACACATTTTTTTATTGTCGATGACGGTACGTAGGTAGTAGGATGAGTTTGGTACCACCTAAAAACTTCGGGTGTAGGTGTGTGTTTGAATGAAAGTATGGATTAGTTGGAATAACAGATAATCTAAGAACTTAAAATAGAATAGCATGTAAACTTAATTTTTGGTTATTTTAGTAGAACAGCCACTAATTTCAATTAAAAAAATAATATACTTGTAATCAAGAGTAAAACTGCTGTGTTCTTAAGCTCAAAGAAGCTTTCTATGAGCTTGACCTCAAAAATATATCAAATCATATTCAAATTTTGATTTATATGGCTAATAAGTTTCTTATATAAAAATTTTATATCATGCAAGGTTTTTCATTTTTAGATAATTTTATATATTTATTTCTGATTTTGTAATAATAACTACAAAAAATATTAAAATAATCAATGTTTCATAAGTAACTTTAAGAATTCTAAGATAAATACTGGAAGGTCTCTGTGAGCTTAAGAACACATCATAATTTTACTCTTTCTTCAAGCATTTGAATAGCAAATATCGGAATAACCCATATTATATTGCTGAAAAATAAATCAATACAAATGTCCACACTATTTTTTTTTTTTCCAAACTTCCCTTTATCATAATAATAATAATTTCAGTTTTGACAATTGTACATTTTGATATAATAAAAATTAACAAAAATGATGCATCAAAAATAAAAAAAAGGCAATATAATTTCAATTTAAAGCCTAGTAAATAAACTATTTATAATTTCTAAACCAAACAAAAGGAGACACCCACTTTTCTTTCCTGAATGGAGGGAACAAACAAAACAAGCCTACAAGAGTCTCCTCGAGTGCTTATCCCCTAACTTACTGCATTTTGCAGTTCATGATGTGAACCGTTGGATCGTCTCGAGATTCGTGGAGATCGAGACGGCACGAATCTCAAGACAATCTAACGGCTCACGTCATGAACTGCAAAATGCATGCAGTACAGCAGCAGGAGATATGAAAATCGAGTCCTCTCCGCTGTGCGCCGCGGAATAAAGCAATCGGCTTTCGGCTGCCGATACGGCGCCCCATGAGCAGAGTCAGAGCGTCAACGAACGAACGCATACAAGAAGAAGAAGGTTGCTTGCATGCAATTACGGAATTGACCTGAGACACCAAGCAGACGCATGCCACAGCAATGCGTGATGAAGGCATCACCAAGGAGGGGAATCATATCACCTGTTATCCAAAATATGGATAACAGGGCCCTATTATCCTAATTGTGACCCTTAGATTAGAACGGACGGATCAGATTTGTTCAAAAAATTCTGACTTCCTTCAAAAACTGTACTTTGGTATTAATCTGAACCGTTCATTTTGATCCGACAGTCTAAATTGGGATAACAGGGTCCTGTTATCCCTAAGAATAACAGCAGATACGGACTCATCAAGGAGGTATTGCTTTTGTTGTGTCCAGTCCACTGAGTAAATGCGGACGTAACGAATAATTTTTTTATGTATAGCCCAGAATGAGAATAACACACTTATCCTCCCTGGTGGAATAAAGAGATAGGGCCTTTTGGGCCCACAATGCAAATTGTTGCAGTTTGGATCAAAAAATATTACAAACTTCCTTAATTTCTCTTTATTGTTTTTCTGCTACTATTGCTGCACTATGGATTGCAATATTTTCTTCTGAGTCCTATAACTTTGTAAAATTTCACACTTATCTTTTTCATAGTAAATTGAAGATGTTCGTTGTGTTTGATTTTTGACAGACTTTTGAGTGGGTATCAAATGTAAATTCTGCTTGTTCTTTTTGGGATTAATTGAGATGTGAAACCTCAACTTGTAATGAGTTCAATCAGTGAGCTAGGGAAATTTACCCTTTATAACTAATCTCCACTTCATAGAAAATTTTTTTTTTTTAGCAGTAGACAGAGGCTGCCAACTTAAACTTCATAGAAAATTAAGAGACATTTTTATCCAAATGTAACAAATATCAATTTGACAGTAAGCAAGTTTGCATAGCATTGCAATAATGTCCTTACCATAACTAAAATAAATAATTAAGAGGTGTTCTTCTATAACAAAACCATTCATTTTTAATTAATTGATTCAAGTTTTACATATCAAGCATCTTTTTTGCTAGTGCCCCAAAAATATATTGTGATCATCTGATTTAGAAAAATGAACGATCCATATTTTTTTTCAATCAATACAATTTACCAATAATTATATATAATATCCAAAAGGACATTTCAACTTACAATAAGGAACACATGTAGGCCCTTATTTCTAAACCTGACTTCATGCAAAATTGTGAACATCTTTGAATTAACTAAAACAAGAAAAAATCAATCAATCAATAAAAACAAAATGATAATTACAGCTAGGTCAAAACATCTGAAACCTATCTGGTTAGCATGTGTAACCAAACTATCCATAAGATTGGCACGGCATATTGAACCATGAACAAATTCCCACAAAGAAGGGAAGGAAAAGAGGGAAGGGAAAAATAAATAATAAATTAAAAAATGATGAAGAAAACAATGTAAAGTTAGTGACGAAGTACGGTTTGCTACCTCCTGTAATCATCCTTTAAGAAGCTCTTATAAGGGGTTCCTTCTAAAGCTCGATAGACGTCGCCCCAATTTTCTACCTGGTGAGCTAAAGGTTTCGTGTGGATCTTCACATGCCGGCTTGATAGCTTTTTCCTTGGCAAATGTAGAAAATCAAGTACATCCATCAATTTCTGGACAAGAAAGAAAAAAGTTAGAAGGGCATGCCGTTTTCATCTACAAAGTTGCCAAAATGGCTCCCAGATTGACAGATATGTTGGTTATTCGGTTCTTCTGGAACCCATGTATACTCTAAGAAGTATCACTTCTAGCTACTTGCAGCTAAGTGCCTAACATAAAATTTACTCTTAAAGAAATAACCAAAATAACATCTTTGATCAGCTTCTCTCTAAATAAATGAAAGAGAGCAATGTTATCGAACAGTGTCTATACAAATTAAAGCCTAATTGGAGCCATGTGTTTTTTTTTTTTTTTTTTTTGTACAGAAGCATACATGGAATTATTTCAACTAAAAGACTCACAGTGTGGTTGCTGACAAGGTCCTCATAGTACAGAAGTAAGTGGCGGGTGCTTTCAAAATGCTTTAGTGCATCTTTTCCCATTTTATCAGCTCGCCTCAGCTCCGACATCAACAGTGTTGTATTTATGGTTGGCTTAAACTTGGCAAGTACATCAGCCTACATAAATTTAAGAACCTTTACAACTTAATCTTGAAAACCAGATTCATATTTTATATTGCAACTCACTTTTACCAAATTTCAAAAACTTTCAATTGAATTACTCTGGGCATATTTTTGAGAAAAAAAGGTACTTTTTTTAACATGGGCAAAAAAGGTACTTTTTTTAACATCAGCCTAAAATGGAATGTCTTCTTCAATGCAACCTTCTTATCATTTGGGTATTATTCTGAATAATGATATTTAAAATGCATATTTGCAACAACACCCTAATTTCTCAAAACAAAAAATAAAACCTCAGCTTTTGAATGGACATGAGCCTTGTGGGTTCCGTTTAACTGCTTCACTTCACGATCATGAGCATTAGCAAGGATGGAAACCAGTCGCCGCAAAAGGTTTCTCCTGAAGAGGAAGATTATAGAAACACCTCTCTGGTTAAAATAATCAGCGATCTCCATGTGATGCTGCAATAAACCCTGTAGGGAAGAAATAGGCAAAGCAAGCAGTTTTCAGCTCAAAGTAGTAATTTTAATTATCATCAGTCGTTACAGCACTGGTAATGAAAAATCTCTTACCTTGAGTTTTCTATCTGTTGGTTTTAACATGGACTGAGAGGGTACCAAAAATAGAACTTATTTCTGAGAATCTTCTTCCTCATTGCTTCTCACAAATTATGATAAGAAAACTATTTATTCTTGGACAAAATATGGTGAGTTTTATGTCATCTTGATATTTACACTACCTTTCCAATAGGAAAAGCTATAATCACAACTTATTTCTCAAATCTGCTACCATTCCAAAATCCAAAATCCAAATCACTTCTTCATACAGTAGAAAATTTGATTGTTCAGTAGAACAGTTTCAACAGCTTTGGATGGGTCTGATAAGACAATATTCAAGTGGCACCTAATTTAATACACCGATATAAAAGATGGAGGATCAATAAAAATTTTCCTTCCGATCTTTGATAATATTTCTCATTCACTCTCATTCCTCATAGTCATCCATCCATATGTCCCTATTATTAAGTTTGTATAGTGCATCTTTCGAAGGCAAAAACAGTACCATTTGAAAAGCAACCTACAATTCTATTACCTGATTAAGCATCCACTTCAGTCCAACAGCTGCAGTGCACTCATTTTTTGCAGCACTACTGTACCAGTCGAGATTGTATAACCGATTGAGTGTCCTCGTGATGGTGGTCATGTTGCTACGCCTAGGTTTTACCGAAAAGATCTCCCCATTTGAGCTTATGTTTGTGTGACTGTTTAATAAAGTCTCAAACCAGCCACTTCCTGAACGTTGCATTGACAAAATTGCAAAATACCGCACTGGAGTGCACGCACATTCTTTCCTATCAAGCAAAGAAGAAATATGTAATGTGTGCCGCAACTATATCCTATTATCAAATATCAGCATTCATGACACGTTTGAATGGTCAGGTAACAATTTGGTTATGGAAAATAATATATTAGCAGTTTCTCATCATAAAGTTGAACTTCTACCAGAATACATTGAGCCACAAAATAACCTTAAAAAGTGCCCGACTTCATACTTGGAAAAAAGTGGGTTATATATAGATAAGCCCGCATTATTTAATCAACCAAAATAAAGAAATTAAATAGAAGCATACAATGCAGCAATATTATTTGTTACGTTTAAGAATACATAAGGCCTGCATATACTGGCACCCTACTGTATTACTGGTCTTAGCAATAGTGCACATGACCCCAGATTCCTCAAATGTATAATAACCCATCGGGAAACCTGACTTAATGTGATGTCCTATAGATAAATGCATATGATGCTACTAGTAATATACCACACCGATTTTAGTACAGCTTCCCCAAATTGGCTTGATGGATATTAATTGATTTTCAACTTTGAATATATGCATATATGAGACACCAATACCAGTTAAATTAAAAAAACATTTAGGCTGTAGTACCTATTATAAGTGACAGGTCTAGGTAGGTGAAGTAAAGGGGCATCAGAATGAGAGAGAACCGGCACATGACAGGTAGGCGCTTTAGCTACGCTTCTGACAGTTATGAGGTTAGCTGCAGAGAATACACCGTATTGCTGGAGGCCTACATACATCATGTACACCGCAAAGAAGAGAATCAAAACCAACACAAGTTTCCATGAAGAGAGTGGCATTTTCTTTGAAGCCTTGGTAGTCGATACATCCTACATAAAGATCAAACAGAAAAAATAAAAGAAAATGAATCAAGGCCAAATTAGGCATATAAAATCCCCAACATATATTCTTTTCTTCCTGAAAAATGTCTTCTTGGAAGCAGAATCTAAAATTGCTGAGCTGACTCACGTTTAATAGCCATCAGATGTTCATTTTTAAAATAATTGTCTAGTAAAACCTTGTAGTCAGCAAGTAGGATTTATTTCTAATTTCAGGCAGTTCTTCATGTACCAGCAGATTGATAGTGAGATTATACAATTACAATCATGCAACTAGCGAGATTATAAAATTTAAATCAAGCTCCTTGCCCACCAACTTTTTAGAAGATACTGGATTATTCGCCTCATTCTTATTTCCAGGCACAGCAAAATAAGGTAAATTCAACAAAATGTTATGTATTATTGTAACATCGAAGCAAGGAGAACTAGAGCATATAGAGGGGTTCAAAATACTTCACATGTTGGAGTGTTGTAAGAACTTTTCTCATAATGCAGGATCTTGTGCAATTTTTTAATGTTTATAGATGTTCAAGCGAGTTTTGTATTGAAGATTACTAGGTCAGAGTTCCTGTAACTTAGTTACAAACAAATGCATCTACAAGATTATTTTATATACTCTTAAGGAAACAGTAATAAAAAATTTTGGACTTTCCTGATCAAAAAAAAAAATTGGACTTTCACAAAAGCATGTAAAGAGGTAATAACTTAAATAAATTTAAATAACTAATTGGGAAATAAAAAAATCCAGCATCCATGATAAACAACTGACAATCTAAGTATAGTACATCAATAGCTCCAGTAGAGATAAGAACTCAAAATGACTAATTTCTGCAAAAATTAGATAGAATCGGGTTTTACAGGAAATTTTATCATCCCTTTGCTCATAAATTCATAAAAACAAAAAAAAAAAAAATCAGAAACAAAATGGATAATAATAGCCATTTTACTGGCAATCATCAATTCATGCAGTTCATGCTAATTCTTCAAATCTACCGAGATGGCGTGTGCGATTCGCTTTGCAAATGCAAGCAACAATCATGTGTTTTAAACTTTTAATTTAAAAAATTCAAGCACCAACAAACAAAACCATCCCAACCTTCTCAGCCCGCCAACATTTCAAAATCCGGTACCAACAAGCACACACACAACACAATGCATTCAATCAATCAATCAATCAATCAAATAAAGGCCAAAAAATGGTTGGCAATGTTATACCTTGCTAGCCGGGTTCTGCTCTTCCTTCATCTTCCCCTTCACCTCTAATTTCTCCTTCCCTTCCATCAAGCCACCATTAATCAAAATCCACCCCGACCCACAACCAGATTCGGGCTCCTATTCCGCCCAAAAGGCGCTTCCTTTGTCCTTTCCCTCCCCTTCTTCAACCCCACACAAACCCAACAACAAACAATCAAGGTTGTATTGTATTGTTACCATTCACCCAACAAAACCCACCATGGCACAAAACAGAGAGACCCAACAACAGAAAGGCACGCCCTTTCTTTCTCACCCGGTCGGAGAAATTGAAAGAGAGGAAGAAAGAACTCGAAATGGAAAGAAAGGCCCGCGAGAGAGAGACGAAGAGCGATTAATAGTTACAAATACAGCTGTCGCGTATTCCAATTTTGCGAATTGTTTTTTTTAGAGGGGTGTTTCTGTTAAAGAGACGCCCCTGAGAGAGGAGTGCTCATCCTCTGTAGCGCTGCATTGTGTAGCGCAGGTTGTGAGCCGTTAGATCATCTCAAGATTCGATCCAGTACAGATCTCGAGATTATATAACGGTTCACATCCTGCGCTACACAATGCAGCGCTACAGAGGATATGAATATCTGAGGAGAGTGTTATCGGATACTTTTTTGGAATGTTTCCGTTGCCGCAATCTGAACCGTTGGATCGAAACGGACGCACCGGATTTTGTGAGGTTTTGTGAGATTTTGTGAGACTTTGACGCTGCGGTGTGAGTAGTGTTGATCCGGTCCGTCCGTTTGAATCCAACGGTCTGGATGGCGATAATAGTTACAGATACAGCTCGCGTATTTCAATTTTGCGAATTGTTTTTTTTAGAGGGGTGTTTTTGCTAAAAAGACGCCCCTGGAAGAACGTCATCGGATACTTTTTTGGAACGTTTCCGTTGCCAAAATCAGATCCGTTGGATCGAAATGGACGCACCAGATTTTGTAGGACTTTGTAAGATTTTAACGCTGCGGTGTGAGTAGTGTTGATCCGGTCCGTCTGTTCGAATCCAACGGCCTGGATTGTCGTAAGGGGGTCCGCTTTTTTTGGGGGATTCAAATGGATTCCCTTGGCTGTTTTTAGTTGGCGTAATCTTTTATTCATCTTCTTTATTTGAGGAGAATATATATAGTTAATGTAATCTTCTTATCTTCCCAGTAAATTATGTTTTTTTGACTTGGGAGTACGGATACCATCATACTGACATGCCATGTTCTTATATGGTATTTTTACTGTGGTACTGTTGTGTGCATCTCTGAATGGTACTATAAAAATATGGTCAACAATCATCATATTCATATGGGGTAAATTTTCTACTACGTCACTCAAGTTTACCTTAAATCCATAATTGGTCACTGAACTTCTATTTATTCATTTTTAGTCACTGAACTTTGATGTTTATTCAAATTTGATCACTCCGTTAGTTTTTCCATCCAACTTAACAGAATATTTAATATGACATCGATTTATGGTTTAGACATATATTTTTTTTCATGTAAAGCTAAAAAAAAATAAGAATAAAAAAATAACATATTATTTTTTTATTTTTCTTCTATGACAATACAATACTTTCATATTCTTAAACACGTTAAAAAATTATATACTTTATATGAAAACAAAAAAAATAATAATAATTGTAGAAAAAAATTATAAATAAAAATAAATGAAAAGTTTTAAATTTGTCTTACAATCTCACATATTGTATATTTTATATGAAAAATAAATAATTTTCAAAGTTTAAAATTGATACCTCGTTAATTATTCCGTTAAGTTGGATGGAAAAACTAACAGAGTGACCAAATTTGGATAAACATCAAAGTTCAGTAACCAAAAATGGATAAATAGAAATTCAGTGACCAAATATAGATTTGAGGTAAACTTCAGTGACCTATCGGAAAATTTACCCCATTCATATATGGGCATCCTGCAAGTCTGAACTTAGCAAATTACTTGGCGTACCTTGGAGTGTTCCTACTGTTATCTTTTATCTGAATATATATTTACAAACCATTTTCTATAAATAATTTGAAATTTATAAAATTTTGCACAGGTCAAGAGTGTCACTTTAATTGTGTCTAAAAAATATATCGTAATTATCCAATTCAGAAAAATAAACGGTCTCTATATTAATTATCTTAATCCACAGAAGAATTAGCCATCTTGTTTTAGTGTCAAGAATATTGTGTTCGCTATCACAAAAAAAAAAAATTATATATATATATAATAAATAGAGTTTTGTTTTCTCTTATTCCACAGCAGAATTACCCAACAAAGATCGGAGAAAGCCAGAAATATTTGTGATTTAATTAACTCCAAAACCAATCGAATCGAGTCCAAATTAATGTTGGATTTTAAAACGAAATGTGTCTACTATATGCCAAAAAAAAAAAAAAAAAAAAAACAGTAACACGTTTATAAACTATTTTAATACATTTTTGACCTATTCTAAATAAGGACATTCTCGGTTTTCAATATTATAATTGTAAAAAGTAATCTAAAATAACCATAGTTTTTTTCAAATTGCAGTATTGTGTTTCCAGTATAATTGACAAATGATTATTTTTTTTTCATTTTTGTATTTATTTTGAAATTATATGTTTTTTAACAATATATTAAACAGTTTATCAAATAATAGCCGTTCTAAAAATAAGAATAAAAATGTTGTAAAAAGGAAAATCAAAATTAAACAGAAATAATAGATCGCATATGCAGTTGCCATGTGCATATATGATATATCCCAACAGAACTACAGAAGTACATAGTAGAATTTTTAAATTTAAAAGAAAAAAAAAAGGACATTATACATCTCAATTAAAATTTTATTAATGAGGATTATATCAATTAATATCAGTACTTCTGCCAAATAGAATGTCACAATAATTACAGACATATAATTAAAGCTAGTTCTCTTGTCATGTAAGCAACCAGACCAAAAAGGAAAAAAAAGATGAATAAAAGGAGCTCATAGTGGCTTCTTTAATTATTCTTGCAACCTAAAATCCTCATGGCTGTCTGTCTCTGCCAAATCCAGAAAATAAGAAATTGATAAGGGAGTATGTATTTATTACTCTTAGGCTAATTCTGTTATGGATCGATCGGATAAAATATGGACCGTTCATTTTTCATAATCGGATGATCACGATATGACTTTAGATGCAATTCAAGAGATATGTTAGATCATAATCGCTCGATTCAAAATGAAAGGTTGCTTGACCGATCCATTAAAAAGAACCACTCTTAATTTTATTATCCCTTTTTCCCTTATATTTCTTTAATGAACCATCTTCCTCATTATAACAACTGAAGTAATAAGCAAGTAATAATCTATACTTCATAAAGAGGGAAAGATTTCCAAGCATCTCAACTATGCCACATCATCACTCTTATTAACCATTGATTTTGTTTGAAACTCTTCATCTACTTTAATCCAATGGCTTGTATTTTTTTTTCTCTCCTCATTAAATAAGATAAATGTGACATGTCTAAAACAAATTTTAACCCTTACAATGGTCCAACATTTATATATGTTCTTATTTATAAATTATTGTATTATTATTATTATTTACATAAAAAATTTATAAATTTTTTTTAAATTTTTGTTTGATATAAATATTTAAAATTTATAAAATTCTTAATTATTTATTTGATACTATTTTTCGGAGCGAAAGCCGGAGTTACAGCTCTAATAACATTAATTAAGGAGGTGTAGACTGAATGGGTCACTGCCATTCCATGCTGCTGCATCCTGTTTGATTGATAGGTCCCATTCTGACCCAATCACACAGACAAGTCCATATATAAGACCAGTACTCGAAAGTTAGGTCTAGTTCAATGTGTCATATTGCTTAATTTTCTAACTTATTGCGTGCTGGTTTTTCTAACAAATTTACAATTTTTTTTTTTTTCGTGCTTTGTGGAATTCGTTGTTTTATCATAATTATTAAATCTGGACAAATAGACAATATATTATATATCTAGGGTTAGGTTACGTACATTACATGACAATTGACACATTTGAATCAAGGAATTTAATTACTACAAGGTGATTGTGAGATAGATAATTAATATATAGTCCACACAACAACCAAACATAACATGCATGGCATTTGATGAAGTATACAATTTGACAAACTTGCGATCTACGATTAATTGGTCAAAAGGAAGAAACCTTTTTTTTTTTTTTATTAAATGGCACCGCTGGAGTCCGGGTAAATGCTTGACCATCATTATTACAGGATTCGAACGATGCCTTAATGTCAACGTTTCAGATTTAATCATTTTTTTATTTTTTGAGATAAAATGAGAGCCACCCAAAATCTCAGATTTAATTATCTATAAAAAATCTTCATCCAGATTTCGAATCTGTGACATTTCACACGGAAAATGTTACACTACATTTATAATAAATTAATAGACAGCTAATTTGATGAGTGGCAATTTTTATAAATTTGTAATCATCTGCATTTATAATGTTAATGCATACAATAATACTAGTAAAGAGCTCACGCCTTGCTTTGGACTGAAATTGTTATTTTTTATAATAAATTTTTAAGATAATATGTAATGAATGGGCCTTAAATTGAGAAAATTGATATGGGTCTTAAGTTTTAATGGGTTGAGACATTAAAGTACGTCAACACTGGTGATTAATCTAAGTAAATAATCAACGGCTGAGATTTATCTTTTGAGGAAGATAGAACTTTCATGTCAAAAAAAATCTAATCTCTTTCTATCAGGAGTAAGAATAAGAAAGATATGGTTTTTGAGATGCAAACGAATTATTGGGAATTATTGTTCTCTGATTTTATTATTACTTTTTTTTTTGTGGAAGTGAATATATTCATCACCTCGCCGTTGCTATTTAGGAGGGAAAAAATATACATTAATTAATTAATTAATTAATTTATATGTTTATTTTATGCAACTCCGACATGTATATGTATATATGAAGTTATCAACAATGATTAATGTTCACTTCAAACTAAAAAATGGAGATTTCTTAAAAAATATGGGAGTAACTATATATACAATATTTTACGGCAAGAGCATAGAGATCGATCAATAGTAAAACAAATAAAAAATATAAAATTAAATTATCATATTTATGATATTTTGTTTAATTACATTGTGCTACAGAATGCAGTGGCTACAGAGACCGGATGTGAAATCTCACGTTGTTTGTGGTCCAATAACAGCAATATTAATTTAGAACAGAACACAGACATTATCGGGATAAAAATCTGCTGCTTCCCTGCTTTTCCAATCCGAAGGTCGGGATCGGTTGTTGCACCGATCTCAAAGTACTTCGTTAACTTCGGTGTTTTTCTGCACGGATCTCAATAAACTTCGGTGTTTCTTAACCGTCAGATCAAAAAAAGCAGGGCTGCTTTTCTTCTGAGAAAAGTGATCCCGAGTACTCTCGAATTGGATGGACAGTAAGTACATTACTGGCAGTACATACCCAGTAATAGTATGTTTGATTTAGATATTTTTTTCTATAATAAGTTGCAACTATATTATAGTATAAATAGTAGTATGTTCTATAATCCGCAGATTTTGCATGCAGTCATGTGATGTTATGAGGACATACAGTGGCCGGACAAGGTGGCAAGTGCACATTGTTGAAGCCTTGTTTTTTTTTTTACTTCACCTTATGTGGAGTACTGAAATTCAAACAAAATTATAGCTTACTATTAATCACTAGAAGCGTACCCGCACGCTGTTGCGGGCAATTTTAATTTTTATTTAAGCTAAATAGGGTGAAAGAATCGAAGAGAAGAAATGGATTTGTGACTTAAGCAGTCAATGCTTTAAAATGCCAGTCAGACAATTTGCCATTTCGATTTTGTGTTTAGGTAGAAATGGAGGGGAATACAATAGGAAATGGATACGATGTGAGCCGTTCATTATTTGATGGATGAAGATTAAGATAGAAGTTAGACTGTGACCATTAATTGAGGGTCCAATTCTTAGCTTCTTTTTAAAGGAGTATAGATATAGATATACATAAAAGGCAACGCTCTCTGCGTGGAAATTCATGGGTTCTGAACTTGGATGGATAATCTTTTATATATAGACATTTAAATTTAAACAAAATTATGGCTTACTGTTAATCAAACATAAAAGGCAACACTCTCTGCGTGGGAATTCATGGATTCAGAACTCGGATGGATAATCTTTTATATATATAGATTTAAATTTAAGCGGCTTGACCATCATTTTTATCTTAAAAAAAAATATTTAAACGGCTTGACCATCATTTTTATCTTAAAAAAAATCAAACATCTCTACTAATAATAAAAGGAGGACTTTTTTTTAGAACTAAAAGGAGTCTCTGTCCAAACTTATTCTTGACCGTCCGATCAGAGCAAATCCAAGCATCTGAACCGTCCAAGCGAAAATTGACAGAGCGATCCGCTCTTTGGGTCTCCGGATTGATTGCTCTCCTCTCTCCCAAAAACCCTTCGAGTTAAAAGGAATTACAGAGATGCCACTGGATGTTGCCTATGGCCATGTGCAATGATGGCAATTTTCTTATTTTATCAATGATTGGGGGTTTTTGTTGGATCAAAATTTACTCTTGTTCTCACGGACAATTAATTCATATCCCCCGTTGTATAGCATTGGGCAGTTCACAGCGTCACCCGTTGGATTGCCTCAAGATCAGCTTGAGCGTGAATCTCGAGACAATCCAATGGCTGATGTTGAGAACTGCGCTATGCAGTACAACAGGGATATGAATTTGATTTTTTTTGCACAGAATGATGATTCACGGAATGATTATTATTATTATTATTATTTATTATTTTATTATTATTATTATTATTATTATTATTATTATTATTATTATTATTATTATTATTATTATTATTATTATTAGTCCAACTTCGGTACTTTCGTAAGCATTTCATATCGAAATGTTTATGGTCTAAATTCAAAAATCCATTGCCCGAAATTTTAATGCAAATAGTTTATAATAATATTGACATCATAAAGTCGAAGGATTCCAAATTTTACCTTTTGAAATTTTTATTACTATTTTTAATGATTTTTTGAGATATTGTTTTTAAAATAATTAAAAATAAATCAATTTTGTATGCCAATCTTTAAAAAATCATTAAAAATAGCTAAAATTTTGGGATTCTAGAAGTTAGTTATGTCAAGATTATTATAAGCTATTTGGCTTAAAATTTCGGACGACAGATTTTTTATTTCGGACCGTAAGCGTTTCGGTATAAAATGCTTATGAAAGCACTGTTGTTGGACTCTTATTATTACTACTATTGTTGTTGTTCTCTCTATCTTGAAGACTTGAAGCATAAGATTTTTTTGTTCAATAATTTAAGTAAGTTAAGTTCTTGATTATGTAATTGTGATATATTTAGAGATTAGATATTATTTTAATTTTTTTATTCAATGATTTAAATAAATACAAATAAAAAATATTGATACCCACATCAACGCGTGGGCACTATACTAGTAAGAAATTAGGCATTACTGAATTTGACACCACCCTTATATTTCTTAATAACACTACTGCAGGAGTACCTTGAAACATAATAATTAAATCATGGTCTTCTTCCACTAATAAAATTAAACTTTAAAAAATAATTAGTCTTAGTTAGTTTTAATTTTAACAACTAATTAAACAATTAATTGTCGACTTGTCGTCAATTTAATAAGGTCATCCTTTCTAGAGTGCAAATTAATTATATCGTTCTCAACATGTCATTAAATTTTCATTATTCATCCATTTTTTTATCTCCATATACGTGACTATATATGTACAATTTTCTTTCAATGAACACACAATATTCAAATCTAATTATATATCTAAGCAGATGGTTAAGCACTTTACTCTCGTTTAAAATTTCAAATTGAAACAAAAAAATAACAAGCTTAAGAACTAATTTATTCTTCTACCATTTTCTATGAGATTAAACAAACAATAACAAAGCAGGAAACGAGAAAGAATAATACATGAAATAATTGAAGATTAATTTAACATACTAATAACAGGAAATGCCACGAAGCTTTTTCCTTCCTTTTTATAAAAGAAGATGATATTCCAACTCCAATTACTTTTGTCATTATTTTACATCAGACTTTTTAATGCTCGCTTGTGCTTTACGTTTTTCAGTTATTAATTGTGCTACCCTAAAGCAGAGTTGGCACAAATCATTCCCCCTTTCAGCCTTTCTGCAAAGAAAGAAAGATCACTTGGATATATAAAGTTTAACATACCATATTTTATTTTTTAGGAGTACAATCTATGTTTCATTAAAATAAAAAATGTACAACCTGTGTACTGGTGACACTTGGTGTACATTTTTCCTCAAAAACAAAGAAAAAAAAAAAATAGACACTTGGTGTAATTTTGAACAGATAATTTTCTTTTCATTAATTTTTTTGGGGTACTAAAATGCATAATGAGCTGATAAAATGTGAGAGCATCAAATTTCTCATTTGGTGTATGTTTTAGGGTATGTTCGGACATAGGCCATTCCCAAGGAAAATACACTGTTAGGAAAAATAAAATTCACTTTCAGATAATTTTTTATATCCCACGAAAACAGTAAAATTCGGATGACACCGAACACGCCCTTAAAACCTCAAGAGTTGTCAAGACAGATCTGTTTCTATTTGACTATTGACTATTGAAAATCAAACTTTAGGGGGAGAAAACAATTTTGCTGGTTGGGTACCAATCTCTATCAAACTTGCATATGCTAAGACAAAAACAGTTTCTGAATTCTGACCAGCAGCTATTAACTCCAATCATTCATTCAAGGGTTTGGTGTTACCCTAAATGGCTGACAGCAGTGTGCGAGCAAACAATTTTATTTCATTCAAGGTTTGTTCAGACAGGAAAACTAAAAGCTTTTGAACAACCCTTTATTAATGGGTATCTTTGAATTTGTGAATTTTGAATTTTTGATGCTTGTAGAACCGGATCCTTACAAGATGGACCTTATTAATTTGCATAAGTTGAACCAAGGCCCGGCCCATAAACTGAACTCAACTTATAACTAATAATACATGTATTGATTCAACTGATTGTATGGGCCTTGTCTTGGCCCAACTCGAGTGGAGACCGAGTGGGTATGTACAATTGTGATTCGGTCATGGGCCTCATGGACTTCGTATCTGTTGTTTTTCTATTTAGTGTTTTCTCATGGATTGAATATTTGTTGCTTTCTATTTGGATAAAATAAGGGCCAGGGCCTTGTGTTGGTTTTTATTTTATTTCAGTCTGCTTCTTAAGAGAGAATGGATTGAATGGAGTTTATATCTGAGGCTAAGGCTATAAATAATAGATGTGATTTGTAATTGTCCGTCTCTGACCGTCTCATATTAATTGAGCGAATCCGGAATTCCGGATTGGTCTTTCAGACTTTCAGGATGACGACGATAATAATAATATAGAAAAATTAAATAATAATATTACAAAATCAAAAAGAGGATATGTATAGAAGTATACAACTACAAACTGGATACATACTCGGACAGAGAGTGAACGGAGAGAAAAAAATATCAAGGCTCTTATTTCTCATTAAAGAAAACATCAAAGCTTTTTATTTTTATTTTTAATTTTTTTTGTAGTAGAAAGATGGAGTTTAGCTCCTCAAATTTGATTTAGTACTGATGGAGGTTTGAAATCATGATCTCTTAGAAGTCATCCTAATTAGTTAATAAGCTAGCATGGGGATCAGATGACAACCAATCTTTGTGACAACCGCAGCTTCTCAAATAAATATAAACAAAATCTCTATAATAGAAAATTTTGTGCAAACATATTATGAAACTCATAGATTGATTGTATTTCAAACTAGTAAAAAGCTCATGTTTTGCTTTAGGCTGAAATTGTTATTTCTTATAAACTTTTAAGATAATATGTAATGGGCCTTAAATTGAGATAATTTATATGGGACTTAAATTTTAATGGGCTGAGAACGTCAACGGACATTAGCGTACGTCAACAGTGGTGATCAATCTAAGTAAACAATCAACGGCTGAGGTTTATTCCTTAGGGAAAATAGACCTTTGATGTCAAAAAATCCAATATGCTTTTATTAGGAGTAAAGATTTGAACTAATTTGAGTGTCGTTTGATACTATATCAAAAATTATAATTTTCTAAACTGTTGTAAATATTAAGAAATTTTGATGAGTCCCGATGAAATATCAAACGATATTCAAATTAGTTGAAATTTGAAACACGATCAATCTATGAGTTTCATAATATGTTCGTACAAAATATTTTATTAAGAGATTTTATTTATATTTATTTGAGTATCCTTACTGTTGTCACAAAGATTGGTTGTCCCCGGTCCCTACCCTTAAACTATTAGGTCATTTCAAAGCTTTTCATTTGCAACTGCAGCCGCAAAAATACCATTAAAATCACACGGAAATGATGATATATGAGTTCCTCACTCTTCTTTGTATTAACTATTAAGTATTAACTATCGAGTAAAGAAAGAAAAAATAAGTGCATTTTCGTTCGCACCCCTGTTCGGCGTCAACTGTCAAACAAACGAACAAACGCGAAACAAAATTAAAATAATTGTTAATCAGAAGCGGCAGCACGCAAAAGAAAAGCTCCTCATTCACGCGGTCGCATATGTTATGTCACGGTTCACACCGGATCTGGATATATGCATTATCCTTCCGGACGATGATAGCACGCGCAGGACTTGCCCCCAGACCCAACGATGCGCTAGCATAATAATATGAATGGTTGGAGGGTTATTTTTATAAAATTTGTGGGACGGAGGTACATTTTTATAAAATTGTCAGGGTCATTTTTTTTAAAAGAGGGATGTTTTTGTAAAATTTTCTGAAAAGAGGGATGTTCTTGTAAAATTTTCCCAAGTAAAGGATGTTTCTGTAAATTTTTTTGAAAAGAGGGATGTTATTGTAAATTTTTCTCAAGTGTATTGGGGTGTTTGGGGGGCATTGTTGGTGGCAACTTATATTTTTCCTATCCTTTATCCACTGATTTTCGTTTTATATTCTCCGACAAGCATTTGTTTCGTAATAATTCAGCTCCGTGTTATTTCCGCTGGTCAAGGCATACATACAAAGTCCACTCCCAAATTTCCTTTTGCCTTCGTTATAAAATTATGCAGTTCAATAACTCTATTAAAATAGGAAAGGACTTACTTGTAAAAAAAAAAAAAACTGTAAGTTGACTGGGTCACATATTCACAAAGAAAAAAAGTTGTCTCCGTCTGACGTCTGAACCAATTATGTAAGCCTCCATGCAATTTCTCAGAAACCAAACTGCTCAATACTTAATGCTTAATTCAGAAAATCTAATTCCATCTTCAAAAGTTTCATACTTACAGGCAAAGATTATCTCTTTTTGCTCTGTCAAGCAATTAATATAGCCATATATATAATTTCCTAGAAACCTTCAGCATAATCTTCATCAATATACATATACAAATATATATAGATCATAACTAATTAAGAACAATCAGGCAATCCTGTACCCATCAAAGCTATCACAGACATATATATTCAAGCTAACCAATTACAACAAGCACTGATCTAAAGAATGGCTCCAACTATGGAATCCATGGGGTTTGAGGATTTCCTTCCGTCAATGGCGGAGAAGCTGGGTCCCGACGGCCTTATCAGAGAGCTGTGCAAGGGGTTCGAGCTGCTGATGGACGGCAAGAGAGGCCTGATCACACAGGACAGCCTGAAGAAGAACGCGCCGAGGTTAGGCATGGAGCGCCTGGGCGATGACGAGCTATTGGAGATGGTCAGGGAGGGGGACTTAGACGGAGATGGCGCCCTCGACCAGACCGAGTTCTGCATACTCATGTTCCGCATGAGCCCCCGGCTCATGGACAGCTCCAGCAGACTGTTGGAATTTTTCGGGATGTAGTTAGCTATGTCAACTAGTATGTGTTTCTCTCGTACCGACCATCGCGGGCATACCTGTTCTGATTTTTTCATGATTTTTTCAGTGGAAAGGTTACATGATTTATAGACATTCTTGCTCTTGTTTCACAAGAGAATTCATTACTTTCATATATATATATATCAAGTACTTTCTACTGTCATTTTGTGTGTTTGTGTGTTTACAGCAACATTTCAAGAGCAAACAACTTTAAATTCTTTTTTGAAAAAGCAAACAACTTCAAATTAAAAGTGATAATTTAGAACAAACAAACTTAAACCAGAATAGCAATGTATATTGAATTAGGTAATTATACTGACTCCAGAAAACACACAAATTAAAAGAAACAATTGCACAGTAACATCATACTTCTTCATAAACAAGAACTTCTAACTGTTTAACGTCATTCTTATATGATTCTTATAAACATCCTTAATTATTCAAAATTAAATAAAAAAGAAAGATCCATTTTTTTTACAATCAGGAAAGATCAATAGGCTCACCACTAATTAAGCTCCTGCACACATTTGATGAACTTAACAGTGGCACATGAGAAAAAATCTAGGAAAAAAATGAAATAGTTTAGGTATAGTACATTAGGCTGGTACATTCTGGTAAATGCCATATTTCTCACTGGTATGATTAGCAAATGAACAGAATACAAACTGATAAATAAATAAATAAAACTAAAGAAAATGTTTTAGTTATGCCAGGACTTGATTCTGAATAATTACATTCTCCATTTACATATACACAGAAAATAATCATAATAGTTGCAGGGAGTTACCATATTCCTGGATATCATACAAATCAAATATATGGAAAATATCTTACTCAAAAACCAATCTGAAACTGTATAACTGTATATAGTAAAGCTGATAGGAAATATATATACATATTCGTTGAATTAGGCTATGGTGATATGCATATCACAGTTTTGCCGTGCTATGCGGTATGTACCTCCATTTCCGATATCCAAATAGTCGATCCGAACCGCTCAATATGATCTCTATATCAAAATATACTAGGAAACCAAATATTACGATTTTTAAAATTTTTTTGCTATTTTTAATGATGGGGAGAAAAACGTTGTTTTGTAATTTGTATGAATCAGAATCTTTGGATCTAGCCGTTTTCTCCCCATCATTAAAAATAGCAAAAAAATCTAAAAGTTATAAAATTTGTTTTCCTAGAATATTTTGACGTAAAGATTACTTTGAGCGGTTTGGATCGACTATTTGGACACCGAAAACTGAGATACAGACCGCATAGCACGGTAAAACCATGATATGCATATTGCCGTAGCCGCACTCCATATTCGTTATAAGAAGTTAAAAACTACCTCCAGCTTTTCCTGTGAATTATGAATTGTCTCGATCGTCTACCAGCTCATGAAACTCTTCTTCAGACATTATATATCGAGTTATTACAATTCGACTGGATAAATAGAACCCATTCAGCATCTACAATACAAATTTAATTTATATGCGTTTTTGTCTAACAATCTCATGAAGAAATCTGGCAGAATATATTCTGGTACATAATTTCAGTACATATCTAAAGAACCTAATAAACAAGTGCCAAGAAGAAGAAGAAGAAGAAGATAATGAATGTTTGGACAAGAAAAATGGCCACTTTTCAAAATTCAAAACAGTTAATCTAAGTAACTCTAGAATTAGACCATTTTGTATCCGCAAAATTATTATGTACAAGTTGTTCAACCGAATATACTTTTTATCTCTGAATGCACTAAAGCACCGGATCCCATCAAAACTCCGCAATTAAGCGTGTTTGGATATGAGTAGTACTAAGATAAGATAGTGACTCCTTGGGAATTCCACGTGCCGCATCCCTTTAAAAAAAGAATATACTTTTTATTTCTGAAGTTTTTGCAATCTGTATCAAAGTGTAAATATTTTTCACAGATAGTGACATAGTGTATCTCAAGATTTATAGACAAAAATCATCTTGATGAGGTATTAATGGAGTATGAGTATCTAAGTGTCTGAGGGTGGCTATGTTTAAAGAGGAGGGATCAGATAACCATATTTTTGGTGACCGATCGGTGACTGTAAAATTAAATTTTAAATAACTACATTTTAAATTCTTAAATAAAAAAAATAATTGATTGAATATGTTGTATATATCATATTTTATGTGTATAGGAAAAATTATTTCATTTTGATTCTATTTACATTTGCATGAAGCATTAACAAAGATCAACGGTTCAAGTTTTATGATATTTCTCTCCTCTCTTGATGACTATCAAAACAATGTTAAAACTTTACCATTTTTTATATATATGTTATTAAGATAATATATAATACATCTAACGGTTTAGATTTTTTAATTTATACATAAATAAACAAATGGTCACCATAGGTACCAATTTTCATAGTTATTGAATCGCTCCTCATGTTTAAATAGCAGTATAGTAAGTGCAGTACATGGATGCTTTGCAAAAACTGTGGTTTTCAATCAATAAAAACGGGCTATAAGCCTATCTTTCAAAAAAAAAAAAAAAAATAGTGAAGACTTTCATCAAATTCAATTATTATTACACAATATACATAATGTTAGTGCATAGCATGTTCCTAAGGTCAATTTTTATATCAAAAGCTTCATCAACAATTGTCAAATAATTTATCACCAATCAAATTTAATCTTAAAATAGTTTTCTCAAGTTATATATAAGTTGATTCGGTTTAGAAGTTAATTGATCTCAGCAGATTGATATAAGGATATGAATCCAACAACTAAAATTAGATTTACAGAAAAAAAAAAAAACTAAAATGACCTTTTCTTTTAAAAATTCAATTTGAAGCATATAACGATAAAATCAGTACGTATGGTAGGAGTAGATATAAATTAATGGAGCCCTTCTTTTATCAATCAATGATTATTATTTATTAATTAATTACAAGTAGAAATAAATTTGTAAAATAACATATTATTATTATTAATATTTGAAAGACATCTTAAATTCAATATTTTATTCGTTGACCAACAAAAATAACATGCTTTTAATGGCTAGTTCAATATCTTATTCGTTGACCAACTAAAAATAACATATCTCTAATGGCTGATCAACCAAAAAGAAACTTATAAAAAAATAAAAAAAATCCCCACCTCCCTTAATTAATGGGCTAATTCTGTTATAAATCATATAAAATACGAGCGGGCCGTTCATTTTTTCATAATCAGATAGTCAAATATATTGTTTATACACAATTAACGAGAAATGCTTGACATAAACTCGGGCCGTTCATTTTTCATAATCAGATAATCAAATATATCTTTTATACACAATTAATGAAAAATGTTTGATATCAACTCGGGCCGTTCAATTTTTATAATCAAATAATCAAATATATCTTTTATACACAATTAACAAAAAATATTTGATACAAAAAGTTAGATTCAAAATGAATGAAAGATCGCTTAACTAATCCATAAAAAACCACACAATTAATTTTATAGACCAAGTCCAAAAAATACTCATCCTATCAAAAAGGGTTGCCCTGGCCGAAATTGCATCTCTCTCCCTCTCCACATCCCTATATACCGCCTCCTCCTCCCGTTCCCCTTCCCCTTCTGAAAACCAAGTTCTCTCCTTTTTCCTCCACAGATATCCCCCAGACCGAAACTCTCCCAATTATCCCGAAATACCCACAAAATTTTATCAAGGGCCGAGGTGATTTCGAAGACAAAGGTTCGATTTTTTCTTTTTTTTTTATGTGTTGTTTTTGCATTTCTTTTCTTTCTTGTTGGGTTGGGGATAATTGTTTTCTTTGGTTTGTTTGTTTGCTTGTTTCTTTGTTCCTGTTGGTTTGGATTGGATTGGATCACGGAGCATGAATGATTCGAAAGAGGGAAATTTGATTGCCTCAATCTGTTTGATAATATTTCTCAAGCTGTTAATTTTATGGGGCTTCTAGTTTCTGAATACCTTTGTGTCCTTTTATTTTTTTTGGGTGCCTTTTAAATTCATTAGGCCATAACATGTCTTGATATATCTTGAATGGATTATGTGGGTAATTGTTGGTAGTTTATATTGCTTATGGCATAGAATATCTCACCACTGATAAAGAAAAGAATTGTTTACTTAGAAAGCACAACATGAATTTGATTCTGTTCAATGAAAAGCTTTTGCTTTCCTATGTGACCTTTTCATCAGTAATTAATTAGACAGCCAATTGTTTAGAGGAAACCATCATGACTTACCGAATTTGACCGGTTCTAAAGATATTCTCTATTATGAGAACTGTGCGAGTTTGCAAATGGAAGTAGTCGCTATCTTCAAGTGGATATGCCATAAAGTATACATCTTGGCTCAAGTTAATAAATTGAAGTTGGAGGAGTTGTTGTGTTTGATCATAGGGCAAGCAAAACACGTTCAAATTGTACTGAAAATGAACCTGGGTACAATGAGTAGGCATAATTAAATTTTTAAGGCTATGCTTTTGTGACACGAGGCAGTTACCTGGAATTTCAATGTTTCATTCAACTTCTAACCAAATGAATTAGTAATTTCCTTTTCCATTTCAGTAAAGAAGTTCTCTCTTACTTTATTTTTTCTTATGTATTGGGAAGCTGAATAACTGTGTCATATTATTAGGAAATGAAGCACAAGAAATATGCTTAGTATTGTTGTATAAAGGTGATTCAGTTTCCCCTGGGAAGTAGTCTGTGTTTAGGTAGATTTCATGTCACATTTGTTGCCCTATGAAAATAGCTGGAAGTGCTGGTTAAAAAAAAGCATTTTTTTATTTTTCTAATTGTAACGACTTTTCAGTCCAATATTTGATTTATGTGTCTTATTTGTCATATTTTTTAGGTTTGGATCCTGGCTATGTTGCTTGGTTTGGGTTATTTATAACTAGTCAACAAAGCTTCCTTTCACTCTGGCAGCTGAAAACGGGTCGAACCCGTCTCGCTCTTCTAAGCGGGTTGGGGTCTACACAAACGGTGCCAATCTGACCTACATTTGGCGACTCTGTCGAGCATCAGAGGGCCGACCCCTTGATTACGGCTAATGCTCCTTTTTGGTACTTAAAACTTTAGTTCACATGTTCGGCTAACTTTCTAACTAGCACTCTTCAAGTGTGTCTGCCAAACTTTATAAAGAGTTAGCCATGTGAACTTCTGCAATTCTTTATCCTCAATTTCGTAAATTCATTGGACTTTCTTTGCTTTGAAAGAGATCAGAGAATTGATCAAAGGTATCCTAGTTTCTTTTTTTTTTTTTAATTTGTCTTTAGTATATTTTCTTGGGCTAATGGAGAATTGTCAATTTTTATTTTTTTTGTGTAGGTTATTATAGAAATTCATAAAAAAAAAAGGAAATGGAAAACACAGTGAAAATCATTGGAGATGACAACGAAGCCCTCGTAGGTTTTGCAGTTGAGAGAAATAACACTAGCCTGCCTTCCGATGAAGAACATTTGAAGCCTGAAAATGAATTCTTATCAGAGAATTGTAATTCAAACAAGGCCAATCTTGGTTCTGATTCTCCTGTAACTGAAAACTTGTCTACTGGTTTCTCAATTCTAA
This sequence comes from Cyperus esculentus, assembly GCA_030179965.1. NCBI lineage: Eukaryota > Viridiplantae > Streptophyta > Magnoliopsida > Poales > Cyperaceae > Cyperus > Cyperus esculentus. The sequence continues at coordinate 1,377,848 of JASGLE010000005.1, read as the reverse complement.
GGTCTCAGTCATTGCAATCCATTGCTTCTTCAACCGTTGAGCCAATGGATAATCGATCAAGATCGTATGTTGATTTGCACTGCATGGGTGACGATGCTGCTGATTTCTCGATTAAACAACATGGTTCAGATTCAGAGGGAGAGGTCTCTTCTGAACACAGGTCAGGTTCGTCCGGGAAGTATTCTCCTGAGCACAGGTCAGGTTCGTATGGAAGAGGTTCTCCCGAACGTGTATTGGGTTTGTATGGAGGAAGTTCTCCTGAATACGTGTCAGGTTCATATGGTTTAGTTTCTCCTGAACGCCGTTTAAGTTTATATGAAGAGCATTGTCCTGAGAATGAGTCAGGTTCATATGGTATACATTCTCCTGAGCGTAATTCTGATGGAAGAATCTCTCCAGAGCCTGCAATCAATGAATATATAACCGAAAACTCTCAAATCTGCAGTGTGAACTCGACAGAAAAGTTGGATCAAGAAATAGTTGAAGAAGAGGAGGATGATAATATAAAGAGAATTAAGAATTGGATTAATCAGATTGATTTAAGTTCTGATATGACTGTGGAGGAGCTGGGAGAGAGTTCTGAAAATGGGTCTGCAACTGAACCAATTCCTGATAGGATGAGTTCAGTACAAACTGTGCGTGGCCCATCGGATCCAAAAGCCAGTGTTGGAATGGCGATGGTGTATAATTATATTTCCGCAATGAATCCTGTTACTGCCTCAGCACAGTTATCCAATCTTGGCCTTGTTGCGGTGCCAATTCTGAATGCATTTGCTGGTCTGAAGGAGTTGAATCTATCTGGAAACAACATATGTATGTCCTATATATTTTCTTAGATATTTAATGTGGATCATTGTACATAATAATACCGGTATTCTATGTACCCAATAGACAATTAATGGGTTTCAGCTAACAATAACAAAAAAAGATAATTTGGTAGAGTTACTAAGAGTACATTACTTGGTAATTTCATGCCTATATGATTAGGTTCACCAGAATTACATTCTTTTAGTGTCTACCTCTGACTCCATCGTGCTATTTCCCTTTTCAGTTCAGATAACAGCTGGTGCCATACCAAAGGGACTCCACGTGTTGAATCTGTCGAAGAACTATATCGCTGTGATTGAAGGTCTCAAAGATCTCACCAAGCTCCGTGTTCTTGACCTGAGCCACAATCGCATCTCTCGAATTGGTCATGGTAGTTGTCAATCAATTATTTCATTAATCCTATATTATTTTGTTGTTTCTTGTTTTAATGGCTGTTTCTTTATTTTTGGAGGAAATCGAGTAATGGATCATTATTTCTTTTTTTATATTATTTAAGGCCTAGCAGCGTGCTCTTCTCTAAGGGAGCTATATTTAGGTGCAAACAAGATAAGTGAGGTAGAAGGTCTTCACCGGCTGCTCAAACTAAAAATCCTTGACTTGAGGAACAACAGGTTATCAACTGCGAAGGGGCTCGAGCAACTGGCTGCAAATTATACCAGCTTAGAGGCTATAAGTCTAGACGGAAACCCTGCGCAAAGACACGTAGGCGACGACCACCTTAAGAAGTACCTGCGTACACTCCTACCAAACCTTGTTTACTACAACAGGCACTCCGCCAAATCGAGGGGGAAGAAGGACGCAATCACAATGCCATCCCCTAATTCCTCTCGCAGGCTGGCTGGGGCCAGTGGGCCCAGTCTCAGGTCCCGTACCAGTAACCGCAGTGCTGCAAACTTGTTGAAGGCCTCAAGAAACAGGAATTCGCAGCTGCCTTCCTCCAGTTCGAGGCTTGTTTCGGGCCTGAATCCGCTAAGGCGAATTCAGAGTGAAGGTGCAATGGGTGACTGACTGAGTATCCTTTCTTATCAATTTTATTTTTGTATCCTTCACTTTCTTATTCTGAGAAAGTTGGTGTTCCTGGAAGTTGGGTTTGGTTGATTTATCGGTCAAATTTTGTTTTGTGGCTTGAATAAAAAGAATTCAGTTTTATGAAGAAACAAGGTGTTGGTTGAACAATGATTTGTTATTTTTAGTATTCTGGTCTTCAGACGTGAATTTCTGTATTTCCAAATTTTTTGCTTCATAGATGATATATTCTTTGGATCCCTGCTTTTGTCTATTAGTTTCTATTTTTGTTGATATTTTTATCATTTTATATAATTTTGTTGCAGTTATATCGCATTAGGCCAGACGCTTAATCATTGTTATTGATTTTTCACCGCGTTTGGCGTAGTAGTATGATCGTTTGATTCGTTTTTAAGGGTGGCAGATTGACCAACCTTCATCCATAAAGCAATTGTTCCTGATTTTTTTCTGTTTGAGTGAATTGGTGATAAACTGACAGTATATTGTTTCCTTTATTTATAAGCCAAATAAAACGCGTTCATAATTTGTGTTTCAAAATTTGTTCTGCACAAAATCCTACCAAGGATTCATTAAATTACAAACTAAAGCTAAGAACCGGTTTTTGATCTAATGGCATGTTCAAAATTTAAATGTAACATGTTTGCCTCAAAAAAATCGGAAAACATATGAATTTTCGCTTTTCTCGGAGAGAGTTCTCTTCAAGCCTGAAACCGAAGTAATGTACCTTTAATAAATGTTTATGAAACTAAACAGTCTTTGTGCTAAGAACACAAATGTACACGGTTTTAGTCTTTTCTTTGAAAAGTTGATAGCAGCCGCCAACATGTACACGGTTTTAGTCTCAGGGCATTTCTCTGAGAGTGCAGACGCCGTTCTGGCCTGCTTCTGGGATGAGCTTTCGGCCGATAAATCGGTAATGAGATAATGCTGGATTATCCTGTTTAAAATTTAGGGATGGGATGATTTATTTTTACAATTTTTCACATTAATACTTAATACCACGAAATGTTCCATATTTGCAAATGAATGCACAAAGAATGATTCTAGTTCTTGGTTGATCTGGTTTTCTGTTAGAAGATTGAATTGATTTTTTTTTCTCTCTACCACCAAAACATTCTTTTTTATCTTTACAAACTACAAACTGTTAGTATCCCTTCACCATCAGTTCTTTATATTCCCATCTGTATCATCTGTTGCACAGTAATGTGCTGCGCAACATACTGACGATCAATCTGCCCTTGAGATCCATGCATATCAAACTACAGAAACCTCCCCGACAATCCAACATTGCAACATTGTCAGATCACCGCGCAACACGTTGTCGCACAGTAGAGGATGATGACACAAGCAATACTTGCAACTCCTCTGCTGAGTATAGTTACCAGTTACCACTATGAACCTATGGGCTATGACAGCTCATTTTGTATGCACCTTTGAAACGGGAACAAAAGGTGAGGTAGACACTAACTGTAGTGTAGCATAAGCTAAGAACTCTAATGAAAATTTGCAGGTTATACCAGTGATTTTACAATTAACCCAAGTCCACAAGATTGTACAAAGCAACATATTTTTTTTTTTAAAAAAAGTGAGTTTCATGTCAAAAGGATAAACAGAATAAAAATCAGTTACATCAATCACACATAAAACAAGCTTAAAAATACATCAAGGGATCCATACAGCTGAAGATGAGGATGCTGTTGGAACCTGAAAGAGTAACGCTAACAAGCTCAAAGAGCAGAGAATCGTTGAGGCAAAAAAGGAAAAAAAAAAAAAAGAAAAAAAGAAAGAAAAAAAAAGACGGGCAACCAACAAAAAGTACACCAGCATAACAGAATCGCCTCATGTAGTCTTCTTACAACTTCAGTTACATTGTTGTGTTGCATAACCTGGAATCAGTGAAATAAAACAGAATAAATTTACAGTTCAGAATATAAAAGTGAATGAATTAATTGTAGAATCTTGTACATACCTGAACTCAAACTGGTACATGCGAAACCTTCGGAGCACCTCAAGCATCTGAAAAATATCAGCCAGTTAACACAGTTTGGTTTTGGACATGTAGTTCGAACTTTAATACATAGAAAACCGACAAACATCAGCCAGAAGCCACAGTTCTGTGTTTGGAAATGTACTTCCAACTTTTATAAGATACACAGAAATGTGCGGATTTAAGTAGGATTAGAATGAATATGTTTTGAAAAGCAGGGCTATTAGAAAGTATATACACAAATTCTGTAATTAATGCACAATTTAAGTGATAAATCATGCATTTTGAGCTGTTCCTATATTAGGGATACATGCTTATATAATTTTGTTTAAGCTTGGCTGTTTATTTGAATGTTAGTCAAGTTTAAACTTTATGAACATTAGCTGCTATGATAACAGTTAGAACTACATAGTAGGTATGTGTAGCCTTAATCTGTAGTTTAAATTAGGTAAATCCCCACTGGTACCAGGGTGTGGTACCAGACTCTATCAGTTTCAAATGAAACCAGTGGTTACGACCACTATTTCAAGAATAAAAAAGTGATAAATCATGCATACTCATAATAAACATAGAATCTATCATTTCACACTCATTAAACATAAAGTATATGCTTCAAAATCTATCCCTTCCTTGATCAATAGAAAAGAACAAATGTTCCTTCCACATTGTTCCATTATATGAATTGGCTACACATTGCACATTATGTTCTATAGTTCTTCATTTTCATGAAGTACTGAGGACTATATACAATTATACATTCAATCAGAGAATAAACAGCAACCAAAATAGGCATATCAGAAAAGGGCATGTGTAATGTACTACCATTTTACATAGTATAAGGTGGCTTTAGAAGCAGTAGACCTACCTTTCTGCTCCTCTGACGCATCATGATACTCAGTTTCTTCAGGCACAGGGTGAAGCTCAGGTTCTTTCTGCCTGACACTTGTTTCCTCACTTGAGGCAACTGAGCCATCATCCGGGAATCTCACAACCACAACAGGACAAACACAGTGGTGCACACAGTAGTCACTCACACTCCCTAGCCGACCTTTGCTTGCCCGTCGTGATGCTCCAAAACCACGGCTACCCATTATCATTGCACTCAAGCCCAGCCTCTCAACCTGTCACACAACACAGATTTAAATCATTCATTTCATTACACATTCTCTGAAAAATTAGCACATCAGTAGTTCGTTATGTAACTGTCATGCTTGAAATGTACCATAACATATAAAGGATTAACAGTTCATAAACTGCTTGTTTTCCTTTCCCCCAACAAGTATCTTATATGATCCGATGTAATCACAAGTATCAGTCTAGCATTTGATCGAAGTCTATCAGGTTGGTCAAATGTTATACATTACAACTAAATAAAAATATAAAGCACGGTGGCAATGCTAATAAGAGTGCTTCACTATGACACAATTTTATTAGATAGCGATTTTGGGGTAGATTCATCGAGTATCTTGCACAGTTCCCTCCCTAACAAAACAATACAACCGTAAATCAGTTGTTATATCTTCCAGTCGGTCTGCATTTGCTATCTATATACTAAATGGATTATCATTATCAATTGGTGACAAACTAAATTTGTATACAATTTTCAATCCAGCAACTGGAGGGGTTTTAATTTTTACTACCTCGAGGCAAAGCCTCTCCTTCATGTCATGATCCTTCACAATATGGATCTTAAACGGAATCTGCGCATCGACCAGCGGCTGCGCCAGATCTTGCGCCTTGGTAGTGGTAAACGCATTGAAATCATCCTCGAGCTTCTGCTGCGACTCCTCGCTCGCGTCCTCGCCCGTGGAGGAGAGCGACAAGTCAATCGACCCCCAGTCCGCGCCGTAGAGGACCGAGGTCGGGCGGACGTGGAGCAGCACCACGGCGTCGCCGGGGCGGAGGTAGTTCTGCACGGCCCAGCGCACGGCGTAGGCGCTCTCGTCGGACAGATCGACGGCGATCGCGACTCGGCGAGGGGACGACGCGGAGACGGAGGAGAAGAAGACGCGGGGGGACTGCGTCAGGTGGCCGACCGTCACGGGCGTGGGCGTCGGCGCCTTGACGGAGGGTGGCGCCGCGGGGAGGTCGGGAGTGGTCTTGCCGCTGTTCTCCATGGCGGAGGAGAGCTAGGTTAGGTTTTGCAAGGGTTTTGTTTGCGTTGTTCGAGGGGACAGTGAATGATTTTTTGTCGATTTTATTTTTGTTTTTGAGACGTTGATTGGATCGATTAGATGAGTTTCGTAATTTTGTTTGTGTGTTCTGGGAACTTGGCTCGTGCTGCTTCAACTGGGTGATGGTAAAAAACGGAGAAAATAGAATAGAATAAAGAGAGGAGGGACTACTAGCGGATTTCCATACCCTCTGTAGCGCTGCATTGTGTAGTGCAGGACGTAAACCGTTGATCATCTCGAGATCTGTTCCGGCACGAATCTCAAGATGATCCAACGGTTCATATCCTGCGCTACACAATGTAGCGCTACAGAGGATGATCACGCCTACTAACGAGGGTTCTCGATAGATAGATTAGACCGTGAGATGAGATGAGATGCGAGACAATCTCAAAAAAAAAAAAAAAAAAAAATGAGATGCGAGGAGTCGGATCCGACGGTGAGGATCGGGATTCGGGGCCTTGGATGCTGACTTCTTGTACACCTGTCTTGTGTTTGTGACGTGTTGTTGGATCGGTCTGAGTGTTTGGACGGACCATGCTTGAGCTCAAATTTGAGGCACCACATATTGTAGCAATACTAGTAAAGACTGGATTATTATTTTTTATTATAAAGTTTTAAGATAATATATAATGGGCTTTATATTGAAGAAATTAATGTGTGCCTTAAATTTTAATGAGCTGAGACATTAACGTCAATAGACATTAAGTGTAAATCAACGATTCTGATCTATCCAAAAAATAATCAACGGTTCAAGTTTCTTATTTGAAAAAGATAACCTTTCATATCATTTTTTCCGATATGCTTTTAAATATAAGTAAGGATACAAACAGAAGTAATAAAATCAAGGTTCACGACTCATGACTCGCCGATATTCTTATTAAAGAGCAATGGATTTAATTGATTGGCTGTAAATGAATCGAATCGAATCGAACTCGAAACGAATCGAGCTGAACCTAAATCGAATCGAGCTAATAAAATCAAACCGAGCTAATTCGAACCGAACTAGCTCGAATCGAGTTATGAGCTCCATATGAGCTCAATTATTATAATTTTGTATTTATTTTTCATATTACCATGAATAATTAGAGCTAAAATAAGTACATTATTTTGTCCTTCTCCGATAATTTAAATTAATTATTTATTTTCTTACTAATTATATAATAAATTCTGGTTAAAAATTTTATATTTTTATTAATTTAACAATAAAATAAGTATATTTTGTTAATTAAATAATAAAATAGATATTATTACAAACAATTTTGACAAAATAGTTTAAAATATGTACAAATTACTATATATTGAGCTCGTATTACGAATCGAATCAAAAGAATATCGAGCCGAGCTAAACCGAACTCGAGCTGACAAAAATATTAAACTTGAGTTCAAACCAGATCGAACTCGAGCTCAGACCAAATCGAACTCGAGCGAATTACGAGCCACGAACTTTTTTACCAACCTGTGTTTTCCGCCCATCCGATGAGAGCAAATCCAAATATTTGGACCGTTCGTGCGTAACTCACAGAGCATATCGTTGTTTTGATCGCTCTCTCAAAAAATTCACATAGCGGATCGATCAATTCAATGCTCTCCTCTCTATCGTGTGAATTCGGCCCACTTTCACCATGTTGTGAATTCGGCCCACTTTTGTACTGCAATTTATTATACGTGAAAGCATCTATCGAATTGTGTTTTACACAATCTAATCAGCTATTCATACTTGCATGATCTAATTTGCGAAATTATGAGATTTCTCTTCTAAAGTATCTTTGCATTCTTTTTTTTTTTTTTTTACTTTTTCTATAACTTTTGATGTATATTTTGGATTTGTTTTCGAGATAAAAGGTCGTGAAAAGATCTACAAATTGTAGTTTAAAGAAAATAATAAAAAATTAAAAAATTAAAGGACACAAATACCAGTTACGTCTCAATGATTTGATTTTTTTCGGCACCATCGAGTAGAAAAAATACAACTTAAAGGGCGGGACTTCAAGTTGCGTCCTTGTCAAGGGCATCCGTGAAAATATTTATAGTCCATCTGTAAAAATATTAACAGTCTAAGGTCATTGATAAAAATTAATGAGTGAGGCTATGGTACTATTAATAGTACAAAGCGTTCAGTACTATGGCTCCATATAATTATTTTTAAAGTTCAATTAATCGATTTAAACCGCTCAATTTGATCTCCATATATAAATGTCATTGTAAACAAAATTTTATAATTTTTAGTGTTTTTTTACTATTTGTTTACATAATTAAAAAAAATGATTTAATGTAAACATTATAGACCATTAAAAAATGTGGTTTTTTTATACATCAAAATATATAGTTAAAAAATTTTAAAAAAGGTAAAATTTGGTCTACAATTACATTAACATATGTAGATCACATTGAACGGTTTGAATCGATCAATCAAACTTTAAAAATCATAATATAGAACCATAGTATATACCATTTTATACTATTAATAGTTCCCTTAATAGTTTAATAGCCTCACTCAAAATTAATTTAGTCTAATCATCCTTTTAAGAAAATCTTCCCACGGACTGACGGACGAACGGACGGACGCCAAAGCGCAACTCAAAGTCTCAAACCAAACCCTTCATTACAATTTCCTCTTCTCCTCTCATACCCGTACATAATTACATTAACATGTGTAGATCACATTGAGCGGTTTGAATCGATCAATTGAATTTTAAAAATCATAATATGAAACTTTAGTACAGACTATTTTGTACTATTAATAGTTTAATAGCCTCACTCAAAATTAATTTAGTCTAATCATCCTTTTAAGAAAGAGAAATTATTCTTATCCCCTTAACTACATCCCTTATTTGCACCCTATTCTTATTCATTCAATCTTCTTCCCTCCATTGATCTTTCCCACCATCATACCACCTCCGCCCATCTCCTTCACCACCCCTCGGCCGTACCTCCGCCCTATCGCCGGCCGTACCTCCACCACCATCTCCGGTCACACCTCCTTTACTCCGACTCTTTGATACACATTAAGTTATTTGTATAAACTATATTAGTAGTTAGTATAAATACTTTTGTGTATTAGTATAACCACCTTTTCTTTTATCATATGGAAAATGTAAAATTATATTGGGGTGCGGTTAAGAGAGATTTTTAAAGGTGCAATTATCAGGCCCGTTTAAGAAAATCTTCCCACGGACTGACGGACGGACGCCAGAGCGCAACTCAAACCAAACCCTTCATTTACAATTTCCTCTTCTCCTCTCATACCCGTACCGCTGGTCATCTGCTGCCCACTTCGCTTCTTCGGACTGTGATACGTTAATTTCTTCTCATCTCATCTTAATTCGCCCGAAGCCAATTCCAATTCCCTCTCCCGCCGCCGCTCCTCGGCTAGGGTTCTCGACTTCTCCTCCCAATCGATCGCCGGCCGGAAGGAAGCCGCTAACATTGCATCTCCCTCGCCTGCCACTAATAAGGTTCGTTTCTGTTTTATTACCCTTCCCGCCTTCCTTCCTTCCTTCCGTGCTGTTCTGGCTAGGGTTGCAAATTCCCAAATGATTCAATTCGTATCTTAAATGCGACAGATAGTTTAATTCGTGCTGCCGATTGATGATTGATTCGAGTCGTAACTAACTAACTAACTAAATAACTGTATCTCTTTCGCGGTCTTATATAGACCGGATTAGATCTGAGATGAGCGGAGTGCCGAAGAGGCCGCACGAAGAGGCGAGCAGTGGGCAGAAGAGGCCGCACGAAGACACCGCCTCCAATGCGTACCCGGGGGCCAACCCCAAGCCCATCCCAACCGGAGGAGGCGGCAGTGCCGAGTACCATGCTGAGCATGCGCCGGATGCGTCGCGCTTCGGCAAGGTGCCGCGGATCGAGAGCCGCGACGAGAAGCGGCCGGTCCCGCCTCCCCCCTTTATGCAAAAACCTGCTGCTGTTGCTGCTGCTGCCTCCTCTGCCTTTCCCCCGTCCTCCGACCATTTACCCAAGGGTTCATCGGAAGTGGTGGACCCATCCCCTGCTGTTAAGGCTGAGTCCGGTACGGTTAACAGGCCTGACGGTCCGAAAGTAGAGGAGACTGAAACAAAGGCTCATGCTAGGATTTCTAATATGTCTTCGTGGGGGTTTACGGCCAATCTGAGTAGTGAGGAGCCTGCTAAGCCTGGACAAGTTACAGAGGAAAATGTCAGTACTGGTCCCAAACCAGTCAAGAAGGAACTGAGTGAGAAGGAGCCGGGCCCTGCGCCAACCTCTGAGCAGCAGGGTGGGCCGCAGAAGAAAGAGAGGGATACGGAACCGGCAGAAAGGCAGAGGAACAAGGTGGAGGAGGTGGTCTCTTCATCTCCGGCTCAAGGACAGATGCCGGCAGCGGAACCAGAGAAAGAGAAGGAAGGTGGGTTTGCTGGGGTGCACCAGAGGAGACGCCAAGTACGGTCCCGGGCAAGCCCGAATGCCGCTGCACATCGTGAGCCGCGCTTCCGGGGTAGTAGGCTCCGTGACGATGGGTATCTATTTTTTCTATTTACTGTTCAAGTTAGTAGTACTTTGTTATATTCCTGATGAATAACTTTTGTCTAGTTGTTCTGGGCCATACCTGATTATTACTTGTCAGAATAAAAGTAGTTGATACGGTTCGTCTGATGTACAGAATTCAATATATGAGTTTGTTAAGGTCAAATTGGGATGTACAAAATCTTGTCGTTTGTTTGCAATAGTTATGATTACTAGCTCTGTACTGAATTTAAGATTTTTCACCTTGTTTGTTAACCTACGTTTTTATTTTCTTATTTTTTTTATGTTTCAGGGTGCAAGGTGAGTCAGCTCTTCATTTGAAGTAACATTTTTTATGCATCGTACCTTCTGTTTCCGTTCCATTCATTTTGATATAAACCCTTCCATCACAGACTTAAGATATTTTACTGTGCATTATATTAGTTTTGCATCTATTACATTTTGTATACATCGTGTCATTTTGTCAATATGCCGTTCTCCACTTGCAATTTGTTATTGCGTATTAATCACTGATGCTGTTTTACCCACACTATGTTAGTTCCTGAATGCTTTTTTCTAAAGTGTTGTGTAGTATAATTCTGTAACATACTATCATTTGCCAACTCCTGGTCATCTTGTGCTTTCTAGTTCTTAAATGTGACATCTTGTAGGTAGTACCTATATGTGCATGCCTATTCGTGTACGCTTACTGCTATACTACTGCACTCATTTTATAAGATGGTGGTTTGGCGGTATGAATTATTACCCATGTGTTAGCTACCTGGCATTATATAGCTGTTCTCTTTTTTTCTTTTATCCCAGCTAAATCCGAGTCTGCTGTAGTATACAAGCCTGGGGAATGCATGCAAGAGCTCCTGAAATCTTGGAAGGAATTTGAGGCATCGTCCCAAGATGCCAAAAATGGGGAAGGCTTGCAAAGTGGTCCTGCACTGGAGATACGTATACCTTCAGAATATGTCACTTCCACGAACCGCCAGGTTTAATAGTTCCACTTTTGAACATGGAGACTAACTAGTCTTGTTTTTATTGTCTGAAGGATTCCTTAATTGGCAAATTTTGAGAGCTAGTTACCCAAATTGCCTTAGTTTATACATTATTCAACAATACCATCACATGTTTTGTGGGTTGAGGGGTGTGTGTGTGTGTGTGTGTTTTTCGGTGGGGTGGGGGAGGGGGGTTAATCGTGGCTAAACCTCACAATCTGGTAAAGTTTGCTGAATTTAGATTGAGTTTTCTTTTTCTGAAGTAGCAGAGAAAGCCCTTGCAGCCTATATTTAAGTCTGGCACTCTCTTTTGCATTGGTATGAACAACATTTTGACCATTTTTAAATCTCAAACATGGTATCCTGGAGCTAGGTTTGTAAAGGTCTGCTCTCACCTCGTAAACAATTCGGATTGAATTTCCATGACACACTTGCATGTGAGGGGACATGGTATTCGTCATCTCTTTTTGTACCTATGTTCTGTTGGCATGTGGGCTGAAATGGTCTTGTGCTATCTCTAGGTTAAGGGAGCTCAACTTTGGGGCACTGATGTGTACACAAATGATTCGGACCTTGTTGCTGGTAGATTTTTTTTCCTTATGTTTAAAGATTGTGTGGTTTCATGTGTGTCATCTTTACTTCAATAAATATAACTGTACAGTGATATAATGAAACTTCACTGATACCTCTCCAAAATGAAAAAAAAAATGTAGAATATGTAAACCAAAAGAGCAAGAACATTTTTATGACCCTTTATTCAAGTTTCCATCCGAGGATGCCGAAACTGCTGTCCGAAATTGTTTAATAATTTGGGCAGACAAAAATATATAACTTGTCCTGTACCTCAAATGCTAGGACTTGAACGGATTATTTTTTAGTCCTGTTGGGAAATATAAATATTTTCTGTAAATTTTAAGATATGAGATTGTGAGACAGTTAATTTTGGATTCAGTGCTGATGCATATTGGTTACTGCTCTCCACCCTCCTCTCCTCCTACTGCGATCCAAGAGCTCCGAGCTATTATTCGTGTTCTCCCGCCTCTGCAGTGTATAAACCCTTATCATTTTCTTTACTTTTATAATTGTTGTATGCTTGATTGATTAGGCCTTTACATATCCTACATTCACCATACATTTTTTATTGTCTTAAAAGTTTGTTTCGTAAAATTTGAGTTTGATGTGCTTGAGTAAGCTATAATATGTAAAGCTGTATTAGTCATGGTTCTGATATCAGCAATTTATCTCTATTCCTAGTTACAATTTTGTATGCATGGTGGCGGTAAAAGACAATGGGGATCATTGCCCCCATCCTTTTATCTAATCACATACGGGTATAATTTGTAATACGGTGTTTTTTTTTTTCGTTAAGAAATCCTATTTCTGAACCCCATAAAATATTAAGAAAACCAATCACTATTGACCTCCATGCGATTTTGCATTGACTGACCTCCATCAACCTAAATTTACCTTCACTGATGCATATAAGCTTCTCTTAGTTTGTTCGGATCGGTATCATTATGCAGTTGCACCCACCTTATATGTATCCTATTTGCAGATTATAACTCCACATTAAGGAACAATGTACGTTCCCGTGCTTGGGGTGCTGGTATAAGCTGCAGCTATCGTGTTGAGCGTGCCTGGATTGTTAAGGTATTATGTTATACAGATACATATGATCTTTTTTGACAGGTATGGATTTGAGCACATCTAGGGAATTATGATCATATATAGCATAACAGTCACACAACTATGATGACGTGTCGTGAATGAAGCATGCGTGAGATTTGCTTTACCATTTTCTTCAATAAGTACTATCATCCTGTCTGCATCCCTTTGCATAATTAGAATTAAATGAGGGGCTGATTTTGTTAAGATGAACATCAGTATATCACCAACTCACCACTGCTTGTATTTTTCCCTTCAGTTCATTATTTTTTGTAAACCGTGTCGCATGCTCTCATATGTCCTTTGTTTTAGTCTGATTCACAGTTTGTTACAGATCACACTTAAATTATTTATTGGAACAGTGTCTCACCTGGAAATTTTAGTTTATGTAATTACATGATCTACACAATCATAAAGCGTGATCATCATATTCTTTATAGCTTGACATTATGTTGACGATTGTAAGGTGAATCGTTGTTAACCAAAACCAAGTATTCAGTGAATCACGCACTTGTCATACTGTTGCTACATAAGATCCAAAAACAGATGCAATTGTGGTTTTGCGTCATATATGTGTGGATAGTGTAAGTTCATATCAAAGGCACTTTGACTTTATTTACCGAAGGAAAAAATAGGTTCATTTCCAAAAAGGTAATTTATTGTGTCAGGGATTCTCAGAGAAATTGTCGGTGACCACAATTTGACAGCCAAAATCTTAAGATAATGAGACAAACTAACTCTTGACATGGATGCTTTGGTACCAATTCAGTGGGCCTTGGTCTAATTATAAAAATTTTGGTATAGTGTCAGTTAAATTTTTGTACATTTGGACATGGAAGCTGTCATGTCAAATATGCACCTGACGTGGGCACAGTATTATAATGTAGCCACTTAACCAGTAAACTAAACAGTATCAAAAATAATGTAGCCACTTAACCAGTAAACTATACAGTATCCAAAATAATGTAGCCAGATTTAACATAGTAAGCTATAACCTCATCTACTCGCACTGTGGAAGCAGAGAGGAGGTGGTACAATTGAATTGCAACCAAGACTTCAGCATACATCAGGTCTGGAGCCAACAATTGCTCCCGTCTCTGTTGAACGGACAATGACCACAAGAGCTGCAGCTTCGGTACTGTCCTTTTTTTTATTTTTTTATTTAGCGTCTTATTCTCTTATTTCATTCTCTGAACATTTCGTCTCAAAATTACAATAATTAAAGCATTACTTTAGCTCTCAGATAAGGTAGACTTGCTTTGAGCAGCATAACATAGAGAAAGCAAATATTTTAGATATAGAAGCTAACTTATAGATGTGACATTCTCTCTTTTTTTTCCAGAATGCATCACGCCATAACAGATTTGTTCGTGAAGTGACGATTCAGTACAGCCTTTGTAATGAACCATGGTAAACTTTTTAAAACATATATAAAAAATGATAATTATAATAAGATTATTGTTTAATTAAATGTTAGTTGTCCAAATTGATTAATTGATTGTATAAAGGATCTCAATCAAGAAGTAAAATAACAAATGGTGCTGATTATGGCAGACAAAAAAAAAAAAGAATATATGAGAATCCTTGATCAGCAATTTTCTGTATTCATTCAGAATTTTTTATTGTTATTTCTGTTTATTTAGGTTGAAGTATAGTATTAGTGCTGTTGCTGACAGAGGATTAAAGAAGTCTATGTTCACATCAACCAGGCTCAAAAGGGGAGAAGTTATATATGTGGAAACACATTACAGCAGGTACAATATTTAGTGTACTGTTTTTGGAATGATACCATCAAGAAAGCCGTAATTGTATATATCTATATTTGAGTATCTTTATTTTAGAATTAAATTTATTTTCTTTCTGCCTGTATATGGGTCTCAAATTGAAAAATTCTTAATTGTCCATATGAACTTGAAACTGGGTCTAGTAGATCTGTTCAGATGTTTCAGCTAGCCTCATTTTAGTCCCCAGTATAATCTGATACTGTCTTAATTAGAACTGTCGTGCAATGAATCCTTACCTGCATACTCTTTTCGGTTTTATTTATTTTGTCTAGTTAGATTAGTTCATCCTTTGATGTATTCCAATCGGCTGGAAACAAACCTTCACCTTGTTTTATATATTTTGTCCAACATCTCTTTTGTAGCCTCCGTTTCTTTCGTTTGAAATAAAGAAATTGAAGGTTCTTTCCTTTCTTTGTCTTGCAAGGTACGAGCTGTCATATAGTGGGGAGAGACTCTCTGTGGGTAATGGGGTATACCGTATCCCCACTTCATCTGACTTCCAGAACAACCATAGCAGCAGTTCTCATAACCACCACCACCACCACTCTCAAAATGGGACCAGTTCCTCAGAGCATAAGGAAGAGCTTGTGGATACCTTCCGGTGGGCCCGGTGCAAGAAGCCCCTGCCTGAGAGTGCCATGCACTCCATTGGAATCCCTCTGCCACCTGAGCACTTGGAGGTATTCCATTACTACTAATAATTTTATATTACTGATGTGGCTAAATACCATAGTTGTCTGTGCAAAGATAAGAATACAAAGTAATAAGGACTGGAACTTTCATATATGTTGGGATATTAGGCCAGCACTCAAATTAGATTATCATCTGTATGGTTTACCATAGTATACCTCTGGAGTTCATAGGTACTTTAGTGGGCTTGGAATTTTTGGATGTTTAAATCCCTTTTTATTATTATATAGCATGCTTGTTGTGTTGAGGTTTTTATTGGACTGTTTTCTGAAAAAAACTTGGTTCGCACTATTGATGTTCTGTGGGGGCATACGTTGTACTATAACTATTTTATCTTTCTTATATAGTACAACTATTTTATCTTTCTTATATGACTATGAATGCAGATTTTGGTCGAACATGTTGAATGGGATGATGTCCAGTGGTCTTCGACTGGTGTCTGGGTGGCTGGCAAGAAGTATACACTTGCACGGGTTCACTTCCTGTCTCCAAAATAGTGACCCCAAGTAATTCTGACGATTTGACTGAAACAATAAGCGTTTTCTGTGATACTCGTGTAATGTAATTACTTTGTTGTACAATTATATTATTTCCTTGGGGAGTATTTAGTTCACTTGATTGCACTAGAGTTTCTCTTTCCCAAATAGCTTCTTCAAACACAAAAAGTTGCATAGTTACTATGATGTTTCAAGTAATCCTAGATTGTGTGTTTCTAGCTGTTTGATGAAAGGAATTCTATGTGCAACAAGTATATTGTGTCTATTAGCTGTAGAAAATTTTATAATTTTTGTAGTACTCTTTCTGTCCTTACCAAATTATTCTTTTTTCTTTTCTTTTTTCTTTTCTTTTCTTTTCTTTTTTGTTTACAACTTATTTGGTAGGTGCCTATTTTATTTGGTACCTTCATCTGTAAAAACTAATGAACTAATTTACCTCTAGATTGAAAAGTACTAATTTCCTATTCAGTTTAAACATTCTTATATCCTGACTAACTCAAACTCATTGTACTTGTCCTCCTAATCTCTGATGAATCTCTTGCAGATGTAGGTCTGGTTATCGTACTATGGTGGTAAGATAACAAGAAATTCTTTACAGGTCGTGCAGCATGATTTGGAAATATTTTTCTTGGACTTTTCAGGTGTTTTTAATAAACTAATGTTAAATCGTTGATTAAAAAGTTTGACTGCTATGCTGGTTTCAAATGTTTTCGTTTATAATGTTGAGAAATTGCAATAACAAAGTATAAACATGCTTCCAATAGCGTATGGGTAGTGGTTAGACTGATTTGTTCTAATTTGATGATTAAACAAGTCAAAATTGAGAATTAGGTGCAGATCCTACACAATGCCAATTGAAGAGAAAGATAATTGCTACTGTTTTGGGCTAGTGTTTTAAAAAAACCCGAGAGGTCCGAATCTGACCCGAGAAACCTGTGAAAAATAGATCGACTGACCCGATCCGGGCATCTGACCGGGGCAACCCGAGAGGACCGGGAGGGACGGTCTTCGCAAGGGTAGGTATCCATGTTTCCAAAAAAATTCCCGTGGAAACTACATCCTACCCGACCCGGGGTACCGGGGCAACCCGAGACCCGACCCTACCCGTCCCGGGGTACCGGGGCAACCCAGGACCCGACCCTACCCGACCCAGGATCCGACCCTACCCGACCCGGGGTACCGGGGTAATAACCCGAGGTAACCCGACTTGGTTCCAACTTTTCCCGCCTATGTTAACAACTAATATAATATTATTTAAATTTTATTTTCAAGAAGAATTTTTGTTTTACAACAAATATAATTATTATTTTTGTTATTTTCTATGTTATTTTTTGGTATAAATAAATTATTTTAATTTTTTTCATTTTAAATATAAAAATACTATTTTCCTAACTTTTAATTGTATAATATAATATATATAGAGTCGGGATACGGTGATATGCATAGCAAAACTACGTTTTTGCTATGCGCTCGTATCTCAACAACCGTAACTCGGATGGCCGATCCGATTCCACCGGTGCATTCTACATATTGAAAACTCATTGGATACTAATTTTTATTATTTTTGGAGATTCCTACTATTTTTAACGATTTTTGAAAAAATGACCCTAATTATGAGTTCCAAATAGATTATTTTATTATTATTTTCTTGCCATCTTTCAAAAATCGTTAAAAATAGTTAGGAATCTCCAAAAATAGTAAAAATCAGTATCCGATGAGTTTTCAATATGTAGAATACACCGGTCGAATCGGATCGGTCATCCGAGTTACGGTTGTTGAGATACGAGCACATAGCAAAAACGTAGTTTTGCTATGCATATCACTGTATCCCAACTCTCTCTCTCTCTATATATATGATTAAAACAAATAATTCAATTTTTAACTATTTTTTATTTTTTTAAGTATATTTTTCGATTTTTGCAGTGTAAAATAGGTATATTATATTTTTTATATATTTTTTTGTTTTGTTTTCTTATTTTTTTGACATATAACTCCGGGACCGGGCAACCCGGGAGGGACGGTCCTAAACTAGGTCCAATCTCCTTCCCCCAAAATTTTTCCGAGAGTTCCCGAACCGGGAAAACCCGTGGACCGGGGCGGGTTTGGACCGACCCGGACCTACCCGGACCTACCCGGACCGTTTTTAAATCACTACTTTGGGCTAAAATTATTATTTCTTATAATAAACTTTTAAGATAATATGTAATGAGCCTTAATTTGAGATAATTTATATGGGCTTTAATTTGAGATAATTTATATGGGCCTTAATTTTAATGGGCTGAGAACGTCAACGGGCATTAACGTACATCAACGGTTCTGATCTATCGAAGAAAATGATCAACGGCTCAGATGTGAGGATAGCCCTTTCATGTCATTTTTTTCAATATGCTTTTATTATTAGTAAGGATTTGATGATTAAACAAGTCAAAATTGAGAATTAGGTGCAGATCCTACACAATGCCAATTGAGGAGAAAGATAATTGCTACTGATATCTTAGTACAACACTTTTATTTCAAATATTATCTCATAAAACACACATATACAATAGATTCAAGACCAACCTGAATTACATTTATTAAATTCCCTACTAGTATCTTAGAGAAAGATAATTGCTGCTTCAAACAAATACACGATCTACTCGGCCAAACTAGTCGGGTAATTCGATAAATCTTCATCACAAGCAATCTCTTCAAGAGTCCGCGGAACTGGTGCAACCGCAACACTCAGGGAACCGTCTAGGATGCGCAACACTTCTGCCATTGTTGGTCGATACGGCTCAAGGTCCTGTACACACCAACCAGCAGCATACAGAACCCTCGCCACCTGCTCAAAATCTGCGTCCCCTTCCAACCTCTCATCTAGCAATGATTCTACTTGACCTGAACTTAGAACTTGTATTGCCCATACCGGAAAGTATCCACTATTTGTTGATTTACGGTTTCTCCTTCCGGATATAATTTCAAATAACATCATTCCAAAGCTGTAGACATCGGCTTTTGGGGTAATAGGCATACCCGAAATCCATTCAGGCGCAAGATAGCCTAAGGTACCCCTTGTGGTTGTCAAAACCTCACCAAATTCTCTTCCCATAAGTAGGGTTCTAAAAAATGGCACGGCGTGGCTAATTCCGGCACGGAACGGCACGGGCACGGGTGGTAACGGCACGGGTAAGGCACGGACACGGATACGGCACGAGTCATTAACCGTGCCGTGTCTTAACCGTGCCGTGTCTGAGTTTTGAAGATTTTGGAACGGCACGGAACGGCACGCATAGTGTTCCAGAAACGGCACGGAACGACACGAAAAAACGGCACAACACGGAACGGTTGTCAGACACGGCACGGTAACGGAACGGGACACGACAGACACGGTATAAATAACATAGGTGGTATGGGTAGGAAATGATAGGACACGGGTAGACACGGATAGGTTACGGGTAGGACACATGTAATAATTCCGCCTATATTTCAAACATAACCGGTCCCAAAGCCCGAAAAAAGAGGAAGGGTAATTTATAAAACATTATGTTTATTAATTAAGACAATTTTCATAGTATATTGATACTTTTTAATATTTTTTATGTATTTTAAATTTTGAAAAAAAAATAATTTAATGATTTTTTGAGGTAAATTTTAATTTTTAATTTTTTTAATGTTTTTTGGAATATTTAAAATTTTTATGTTCGAAACGAGTGGACACGTTTAGCACAGTTAAGACACGTAGATACGACACGGTAGGTCACGTATCCGATTGGACACGACACGAATAAGTCACGGCACGAATAAGTCACGGCACGATAGACACGGTGTATGTTATCCGTGCCGTGCCTCCTCCTTCCAATTTTTGGCACGGCACGGCACGGTACGAAAAAAATATTAATAAAAAAAGACACGGCACGGCACGGCACGAAGGCACGAGGTTTCTGGACACGGTACGGCACGGAACGGCACGATTTTAGAACTCTATCCATAAGCTTTGCCAAACCAAAATCAGCTACCTTTGGTGAAAAATTGGCATCCAGTAAAATGTTCTCGGGTTTTATGTCACAATGTATGATACACTCTCTACACCCATCATGCAAATATGCAAGACCCCGCGCAACACCTTGAATTATTTCAAATCGAAGTTTCCAAGTTAGATTTTTGGCAGAATTATCATTGAAGAGATGCGTATCGAGCGAACTGTTTGGCATTAAAGAATAAACTAAGAGCCTTTCTTCTCCTTTCAGGCTAAACCCAAGCAGTTGTACCAAATTGACATGCTGAATTTGTCCGAGGGTTTTCACCTCAGTGCGAAATTGCTTCTCACCTTGTCTTGACCCTTCAAGTCTCTTTACTGCTATTGGGGTTGAATCAGGTAATTGCCCTTTAAAAACTGAACCAAAACTACCTTCCCCGAGCTTTTGAGAAAATTTTCTTGTGCACTCTACCAAGAAGCCATAACTGAAGTGATTGAGATGCCCGTTTGTTACCATATAACTGTATATCCTTTTCTTGTGTGAAAATACCAACCAAATAAATAGCACAATTAATGCAACAGCAGCGACTGTCGCACCTATCGTTATTTTCTTCACTTCTTTTGTAGATTTTTGACTTGGAATATCGGATGCTGCTAGCCGTAGGTAAAGCACATTAGCATCAGTGCTACCACTTGAAACACGTTTGAGGTCTCTGATGTCACCTGCAAAAATTCTACATTGGTTACCAATATAAGCATAGGCATTGCAAGAGCAGTTATTGAAACAAGTAGATTCGCATCGTTTATGGCTTGCCACTTGTATCACCTCATAACCATCACTTGGAAGCTTAAGACCGGAAACCGGAAGAAACCCATCTTGATTTCCATTTGCGCTTGAATTTTTGTTGTCACAATTTAAGGCAGATTTTCGAACACAGGAGCTCCCGTCCCAGGATTGACAACATCCCAATAGGAAGGGGAGTTGGGTTCGAACCCGGGAAGACAGGTGCAGTACTGGCTTGAACTTGTCTGATCACAGATACCAAATTCACCACAAGCAGAGTAGACATCACATAAATTTGGGATCGGCCATTCGACAATCCATCGGTCAGAACTATCAAAGCATGCTTCTGCCTGTATTAGTCCATTGACTCCCATAATTGATCTAGTGTAAGAGGGCCCACCTTGTTCTACCTTGTACCTGAAATTTTAATATATTTAAATAAGAAAATTTTTGAAATAGGAGATTGACTGTTATAGATGGAATGTTTAAGTTAAGAAATGTCATCCTTTTTCTTTTGATTAGATTTGTTAATTGGCTAATTCTGCTACAAATTAGATGAAATATGGATCGTCTATTTTTCAAACCTGATGGTCATAATGTATCTTTCAGACATACTTTACCAAGTTACATATGAACCATCAACCATCCATTAAAAAATGTATGAAGTTATATAAAATTCGGTGACCTGAACTGATAACCATTATACTCGTAAGTGTAGTTGACATTGAATGGCATGTCGACGATTGAAGAGACAAACCCACTTTCAAAGTAATAGTAAACCTTTGTCTTGTTCCAGATCAACACGTACTGTCCTTCGGTCCCTGCTCCAGGTGGATACAGCTCAAACGTGTAAATGCCGGTTCCTGGATCTTGTGCACTCTTCCATGATGTCAGGCTTTGAGCTTCTCCGGTCACTGGATTCAGGCCAAACCACTCTTCAGCCATCAGTGTGTCAGTTGGGTAGTCAAAGCTCTGCCAAATTACATCCGACGAGTTTAATGAGTCGGATAGTACAAAATTTCCGGTATCAAGAAGCGTTGCAACAAGCGATCTGTTGGACGATATTTTGTGTGTGATATTTGATGACCAAACTGGGTTTTGTAACCGATCGAGCAGGACTAGGTTCCCATCCTGAGAGATTGTGAGTTGCGAAGCATTTGGGTTCGCGACAGGGGCGTCTCGGTTTGCAATCCAGAAATATTGCCTTGGAATCTTGTCAAACCATATGCCCAAGTAATAACTTCTGTTTGCAGTGGTGGTGTTTTGAGGTGAGAAGAATCCAAGTCTGTATTCACCCTTTGCTGAGAGTAGGGTTTGGTTGCCAGATAATGAATCCCCAGGATGCAAAGATGGTGTAGCGATGGTGGCTGTGGCATGAAGAGTGAAGAGGAAAACAAGGTGTGCCAAGAATGGTGCTCCTAGGAGCACGGAGGCCTCTCGTGCTCCTAACTAAAAAATCATACTAAACTATCTTGAAATTTCGATTTATGGGTCTCATTAAATTCTTTATATCAAAATATCATAGGATACAAAAATTTTTCATTTTTTGAGATTTTTAAGTATTTGTTTTGTATTTTTTAAAGATGACATAGTTTTATACATTATTTTATTAATATTTTGAGGTCATTGTAAAAAATTCCAAAACATATACTTAAGAAACTAAAAAAAATGAAAAATTTTTGTATCCAATGGTTTAGTATAATTTTTTAGTTAGGAGCACGGGAGGCCTCCGTGCTCCTAGGAACACACTAGATTTACTCTATATATATATACATAGTTGACTAATTAGTGCTTCATTCAAGAACATCCAATTTATAAACTTTTGTTGATTAGTTTAGTGACTTAATTAGTCACTTGAATAGCTGTTAATACTGACAATATAAAAAGAAGAATTAAGGAAATACAAGCCTCAGTTCAATAATTGTGATGTAGAAGTAGAATAAACTATATGTTAATGCTATCCCAAGAATGATTAGCTGCGCATCTGTGATTGGCGCCTATATAAAACTTATGCAGGAACGAATGATATCAGTTTGTTCAATATTTAAAGTTAAGAGTAATACCTAACGTTCATAGAAAAATTATCCATAACGTCTGTAGGTTATATTTCGGGATGTATCTGTTATATTATTTATATGTTTAGATATTATGGACAGCTTTTCAATGGACATAAGATGTTTCTCTTAAAGTTATATATGTAGTAGCATGAGACTCCAGTAGCATTTTGTATCTGAATTCTGAAATGAAATATCATTCTTGGACCTTTATATTTTTGTTTGGGCGTTGAGGATAAGTTACATACATATATACTAGTAAAGAGTCTGAGCCTTATTTTGAGATGAAATTATTATTTTTTATAATAAATTTTTAAGATATTATGTAATGGATCTTAAGTTGAGAAAATTAATATGGGCTTTAAGTTTTAATGGATTAAGACATTAATTACGTCAACGGTGGTGATCAATCTAAGTAAACAAGCAACAGCTGAGATTTATTCTTTGGGAAGATAGAACTTTCATGTAAAAAAATCCAATGTCCTTTTATTAGGCGTAAAGATATATGGCGTGAGCATGTAGTTGCATCTAATTAGACGTTTTCCAAAATTAATAATTTATTTATCATGATTAAAATGTCAGAAAAAATGACGCTATGGAATGATCATTCTGTACTTTTTAATGCTATATATTTATTATTGAAGTCTAAAAAAAAAGCGCGAGAAGAATACTGAGAAGTTATAATTAAACAGGAGGGCTCCATTCACAATACTTATTTTGACAATATTGACAATGATATTTTTCAAAATTTTATAAAAAATCACAAAAAAATTTAAAAATAGAAAAAAAGTTTACGGAAGTATTACTTATGAAGTATCAAACGAAACTCAAATTAAATGAAATTTGAAACACAATCGATCTATAACTAAATGAATATGTTTATAAAAGATTTTCTATTTTTAAGATTTTTTTATAAATTTATATGATTTAGTGTAATAGTTGTGTTATTGGATCCCTCCCCATGTATAATAAAAGGGTAATTTGTCTTTACACACTAAAATGAAGGATTAGATGATTAATTAGCTATTGGAGGTGTCATTATCATAATTAGATAGTTTCAGAGAGACTTTATCACAAAAAATGTTAGAGGCAAGCTGTGACGAGAGGAAAGTTTCAGAGGCATGGTATCATTATCCCTAAGTTTTATATATGCGCCAGTCAACGCGCTAGTCACAGACTCACAGATGCACAGCTAATAATTTGTCTTTACACACTAAAATGAAGGATTAGATGATTAATAAGCTATTGGGGGTGTCATTATCATAATCAGATAGTTTCGGAGAGACATTTATCACAAAAAATGTTAGAGGCAAGTTGTATCATTATCCCTAAGTTTTATATATGCGCCAGTCAACGCGCTAGTCACAGACTCACAAATGCACAGCAAATAATTTGGGGTAATATATGTATAGTTCGTTCTACATCACAATTATTGGACCGAGGCTTGTATTTGTATTTCCCTAATCATTCGTCTTCTATATTATACTAATAGCGGTACAAGTGAATGACAATCAAGTTTTAAAGTCTGAACTATTCAAGAAAAGTTTATAAATTTGGTGCTTGCTCTTGTTCTTGTATCGAAGCACTAATTAGTCAACTATGTTATGTATAACAAACAAATTAATTAATCACATACCAGAAGACAGACGCCACCGTTTTCGCATCCTGAAATTCCTTCCATTCTCCCTTTTTTAATTTATGGGAGATTTATATATTTGCCACCCAAAACATGGAAATGAGAAAAATGCCACCCCAAAAACCCAAACTAGTGTAATTCATAAATTTGCTACTTTTTTGTGTATAGATATGAATTTTCTCTATCAAAACATAACAAAATTTTTTACTGACCGAAATATCCATCTCAAATCTGACCCGACTCGAAAAACCCGCTCGACTTGACCCCAACCCGACCCGAGTTTTTCGGGTCTGGTCAGATTTTGCCAACTCTATTCCCGAGTCATCTCGGGTTTCGGGTCATTCGAGTTCGGGTCGTTCGGGTTCGGGTCAGTTTGATTTTCTTTGAAACGCAGGTCTAGGTAGGGTCAGGTTAGATTTGAGATAGGTATTTTGGTCAGTAAAAAAATTTGTTGTGTTTTGATAGGGAAAATTCATATCTATACACAAAAAGTGACAAATTTATGAATTACATTAATTTTTGAGGTGACTTTTTTCTCATTTCCATATTTTGAGTGGCAAATATATAAATCTCCCTTTTTTCATAGCCCCCAATATTGGTTAACGGTATCAAAGGACAAAGGGGTTTATTTTTCTCTTCTTTTGTCTAGCGCTGAAATCAGCTGAGATCCAAATCGGATTTCAGGACCTTGAGATCCCGATTTAACAGTTCTAAGGGACCTCGAGATCCGGACTCAGCAGATACGGGCCCTGAGAACCGTCGGATCGGGTTCTCAGGGTCCTGAGATCCGATTTGGATCTCAGCAGATACGGACGCCTTTTGTCTAAATGATCAACTTTCAAATGATGAAGCCAACCCAACTACCCAAGTGTTCTTTATGAAAGTATGACATACTTTAGTTTGACTTTTTGCGTATAAAGAGCAACTTCATTACTGCCTAGCTAGTAACCATTTCCTGTTTGTATTACATTACATGTCTCCTAATTAAGCTCATGATATAATGATTCCATTCTTGGCACACCTTGTATTCCTCTTCACTCTTCATGCCACAGCCACCATTGCTACACCATCTTTGCATCCTGGGGATTCATTATCTGGCAACCAAACCCTACTCTCAGCAAAGGGTGAATACAGGCTTGGATTCTTCTCACCTCAAAACACCACCACTGCAAGCAAAAGTTATTACTTGGGCATATGGTTTGACAAAATTCCAAGGCAATATTTCTGGATTGCAAACCGAGACGCCCCTGTCGCGAACCCAAATACTTCGCAGCTCACAATCTCTCAGGATGGGAACCTAGTCCTGCTCGATCGGTCGCAAAACCCAGTTTGGTCATCAAATATCACACACAAAATATTGTCCAATAGATCGCTTGTTGCAACGCTTCTTGATACCGGGAATTTTGTGCTATCTGACTCATCAAACTCATCAGATGTCATTTGGCAGAGCTTTGACCACCCAACTGATACCGTGATGGCTGAACAGTTGTTTGGCGTAAATCCAGCGACCGGAGAAGCTCAAAGCCTGATATCATGGAAGAGTGCACAAGATCCGGGAACTGGCGTTTACTCGTTTGAGATATATCCACCTGGATCGGGGATGAAAGGACTGTATGTGTTGATGTGGAACAAGTCTAAGGTTTATTATAACTTCGATAGTGAATTTGTCTATTCAATGGTCGACATGCCGTTCTTCAACTATAGTTATGAGTATAATGGTTATCAGTTCAGGTAACTGAATTTTACATATATAATTTGATATTTTCCATAATGGATGGTTCATATGTAAAAGGTCGGGTCTAAGGACAGCAACTATATTACTTAGGACAACAAAATCTCTGAATTACATGGAAGGAAATCTGAGAAAATCATATTATAAATAGAAAAATTTTGCTGTCCCAAACAATATCCTTACTGTTCTTAGGCCTGACCTATGTAAAATAGTTAAGTGTCTCTCCGTTAATATTAATGTCTGTGATCATATGGCCAATGAGAAATTTACCAGAAAATTAACAAATCTAATCAAAAGAAAAGGGATGGCATTTATTAACTTAATTAAACATTTAATTTATAACCTATTAATTATCTCCTATATCAAAAATTATTTTATTAATTTATATATCAAAATTTCAGATACAAGGTAGAACAAGGTGGGCCCCCATACACTAGAACAATTATGGGAGTGAATGGACTGATACAGTTAGAAGCATGGTTTGACAGTTCTGACCGGTGGATTGTCGAGTGGCCCATCCCTCATTTCTGTGATGTGTACTCTGCTTGTGGTGAATTTGGTATCTGCGATCAGACAAGTTCAATCCAGTACTGCACTTGTCTTCCCGGGTTCGAACCCAACTCCCCTTCCTATTGGGATGTCGTCAATTCATGGGACGGGAGCTCATGTGTTCGAAAATCTACCTTAAATTGTGGCACCAAAAATTCAAGTGCAAATGAAAATCAAGACAGGTTTCTTCAGGTTTCCAGTCTTAAGCTTCCAAGCGATGGCTATGAGTTGATACAATTGGCAAGTCATGAACTATGCGAATCTACTTGTTTCAATAACTGCTCTTGCAATGCCTATGCTTATACAGGTAACCAATGTAGAATTTTCGTGAGTAACATAAGAGATCTCAAACGTATTTCAAATGGTAGCACAGATGCTAATGTGCTTTACCTACGGTTAGCAGCATCGGACATTCCAAGTAAAAAATCTACAGAAGAAGTGACCAAAATAGCAATAGCTGTGGCAGTCGCTGCTGTTGCACTAATTGTGTTGTTTATTTGGTTTGTATTTTCACACAAGAAAAGGATATACCGTTATATGGTAACAAACGGGCATCTCAATCACTTCAGTTATGGCTTCTTGGTAGAGTGCACAAGAAAATTTTCTCAGAAGCTTGGAGAAGGGAGTTTCGGTTCAGTTTTTAAAGGGCAATTACCTGATTCAACCCCAATAGCAGTAAAGAGACTTGAAGGGTCAAGACAAGGTGAGAAGCAATTTCGCACTGAGGTGAAAACCCTCGGACAAATTCAGCATGTCAATTTAATACAACTACTTGGGTTTTGCCTGAAAGGAGAAGAAAGGCTCTTAGTTTATTCTTTAATGCCAAACAGTTCGCTCGATACACATCTGTTCAATGATAATTCTGCCAAAAATCTAACTTGGAAACTTCGATTTAAAATAATTCAAGAAGTTGCACGGGGTCTTGCATATTTACACGATGGGTGTAGAGAGTGTATCATACATTGTGACATAAAACCCGAGAACATTTTACTGGATGCCAATTTTTTACCAAAGGTAGCTGATTTTGGTTTGGCAAAGCTTATGGGAAGAGAGTTTGGTGAAGTTTTGACAACCACAAGGGGTACCTTAGGCTATCTTGCTCCTGAGTGGATTTCGGGTCTGCCTATTACCCCAAAAGCCGATGTGTATAGCTTTGGAATGATGTTATTTGAAATAATATCCGGAAGGAGAAACCGTAAGTCAACAAGTTGTGGGTACTTTCCGGTATGGGCAATACAAGTTCTAAGTTCAGATCAAGTAGAATCATTGCTAGATGAGAGGTTAGAAGGGGATGCAGATTTCGAGCAGGTGGCGAGGGTTCTGTATGCTGCTGGTTGGTGCGTACAGGATTTGGAGTCGTATCGACCGACAATGGCTGAAGTGTTGCGCATCCTAGATGGATCTCTGATTGTTGCGGTTCCTCCAGTCCCACGGTCTCTTGGAGAAATTGCTTGTGATGAAGATTCGTCTAATCACCCGAGTAGTTTGCCCGAGTAGATCGATCACGTATCTGTTTGAAGCAGCAATCGTACGTCTTTCTCTAAGATATTACTAGCTAGAGAAACTAATAATGTAAAATTTGCTGGTCTTGAATCTTTTGTATATGTGAATTTTGTGAGAAAATATTTGAAATGAAAGTGTTCTATAATTGTATGGCAATTTCTGACACAATAAACTTGCATTTCACAATCTTCCTTAGCAGTTCGGAAATGTTATAACGGTTCAGAATTGCTATGGATATCTATAAAATTGTTTTATTCCATCTTCTGTACCATTCTATTTCCTCCCCTTTCACAAATTCTAGTGGCGCCGTACTATGTCAGTCGGTCAGTCAGTCAGTGTTTTTAACACACAGGAAACAAAGACATCTGACTGCTACAGCTCACAGCCCGGTATACAGAAACAAAACAAACCAAATGATAATAAAACAGTACAATGGCTGAGCATTGAAATCCGTTGAGATAGGAATTTTATCTCAGGAGCCAGCAATCCCACTAACAACGGCTGAGACTAACTCAAAAACAGTTAAAGGCCGTCTCGTCTCCAGACCTTTCACCTTGTTTACTTTCACAATTCGCCGCATCAATCCCCGGCTAGCTAGTATGTACAAGAGCTGGTTCCATGGTAACTGAAAAACAAATTCTCTCTATTTTCCTTCTCGTGAGCCGGAATCTGGAACCTGACCTTCAACGTTCCACTAAAATCCCGGCAACACTGCTGCCCTCCTCACTTCGTACCGAATATATAATAGCTACTGGTAAGTTTAGTTCTTCTTTCGCTTTCCGGTTTGTTTTGCTTAATTTTGCTGCTGTGCCTCATTTGTTTTGAGGTGAGAAGAACCCAATTAAGTCTGTACTCAGCATTTCCTGACAGTAAGGTTTGGTTGCCAGACAGAGATTGTCCATGGTACAGAGATGTAATCATGAGTTCATCATCATGCTATATGAGCTTATGAAAAATGTAACACAAAACGGAAGTACTTAACTGGTGGGTGTGATAATGAAGTTGCTCTTTATTTATCTCAATAACGCAAGAAAGAAAAAAATTTTTGTCTGTCCCTACAAAAAAAAAAAAAAACAAATATTCTTAATATTAATTATCCTTCTTTTGAAATAAATCTCAAAATTATTCCTACTTGATCAGCGGTCACGGTCACAAGTCAAACTGACCACTGCGGTTAGAGACGATGACTTGGATAAATTCAAAGATTTATCAGCTTGTGACCACTTCAACTAGCCGCTGCGGCCACAGGTCAAACTGGCCACTGCAATTAGCAGCAATGGTCACAAGCCATAAATGATGTTGTTGAATAAGTTTGTTATAAGTACACAAAACTAAATGTCGCGGTCATTTTGACTTGTAGCCATGACCGCTGATCAAGTAGGGATAATTCTGAGATTTGTTTGAAAAAGATAGATACTATTAAGCTTTATTTTGTTTTTAGGGATAGACAAAAAAAAATTTTCCGGAACAAAGCAATATTTGTCCTAATTTTGTCAAAAATTCAAAGTTTTTTGGTTGGTACTAGGTAGGGCTTGATCATTTGAAAGTTGATTATTCAAATATATTTAAAAAAAAAAAAAAAAACAAGAAGAAGCACGTCTGATACGTTAACCGTTCAAAGGAGTTTGCCGTTTCCACCTCAAAAAAAGGAAAAAAATAATTTTGACTTGGTGGCGCCTGACTTCTACTGTGTGTAAATTCTGTTTAGTACTAGGCTACTAGTCGAGTTGACTGATGAGTGCTTCATTCAGGAGCATCCATTTGGAAGGCCGTCTTAGTTTCCTCAAATAGTTTAAAGACTACTTTTTTTTTTTTCTTAAATTTAAAATTTGAATTTACAGATGGAGTTCAATACTACAATTATATTATTTGTGGTATACTATAAGTATTTTTTGAGAAAATCTTCTTGTCCCCCTAAATATCTCTCACCAAGATTTTAGTTCGAGATTCAGATTATCACCAATTACACATTTATTATGACTCTAAAATTCAGTCCTACCACTTGATAGTCAAATTTATTGTATTATAATGTTATACTAAATAAGTATCTGCGCGAATCTGGTGTTCATATCTATTCGTCGGGTTGTTCAGACTTCTTATAAAGGGGTGTTAATAGTCGATGCATCAGATGTTCAAATCTACCCGTCTGAGATTCTAAGTAGGGAGTCCAAAATTCTGCGTTCTGGAATTATTTTGTGTAGGACACGCCCCAGAATCTCGTTCTGGTGAATGATTGTCCGCCCTAACTTAAGTGTTCATATACAATGTATTGTCGGGTGTTCATATAAGTTACATCCATATGTTCACATCTTATACACAAGAGGGTGTATTAACAGAGGATATTTAGGGAAATTTTTTCGAAGGATAGTTAGCATGCCCCCTTTTCTTTACGTAGATTCTCTTCACACTTATTTAGTTACTAGAAGCGTACTTGCGCACCGCGGTGGAGAAATTTCAATTTTTATTTAAGTTAACAATATAATGATAAAAAAAAGTTCATATCATATAAAAAAATGTAGATGGGTCGGAAAATGAGAAAAATAAAATTATCTTTCCCTTGAGATCTGAATATTCATCTTACCGGAAAACTGTATTGTAAGCTTTAAGAAAACTAAAACAAATCAGAAAGCTTGCGTCTCAGTATCAGTATCAGTATCAATATCGATATAGCACCATCAAGATCATTAATCCAATTAATAACACTACAAAGACATAACAAACCAAACGTGATTGGAACGCAAGATCTACATAGAGAGGAAAACATGCATATCCTCGGCCGTATGGCACATGCCATTCGGCATTGTGAGCCGTTGGATCTCCTTGGGATTCGGTTGAATCCCTTCGGTATTTGGGCAAACCCGAATCCCGAGGAGATGCAACGGCTGACATGCCGAATGGCATGTGCCATAGGTCAGACGATAATCATCCCCCTATCTTGTAATGCAGCGTGTTTACTTATGCAGTCATATATATAGAGTGCTTATTCTCTGCTGCGCAGTACAATACTGCGCAACGAATCGACGATGAGGACTGATAGGGGGTTTTTGAGATTGCATTGCACGGATCTCAACACAAATCAAATGGTTGGATCTCTGCGCAGCAAAATCCTGCACAGTAGACGATAAGAATTGAAGTTATATATGCTTTTGAATAGTATAATAATTAGAATTAGACAATTCATACTAATGACTAATGAGTGGGGTATATATATACATTCATGGCTTCTTTTCGTTAGGAATTAGTATTTTTGCTGTGGTATATAAAATACGAATGGATATGGCTCTGTTTCGAAGTGCAAATTTTTATATACTAATGACCGAAATATGGCTCTGTTTCACAAAATTTCGGTCCGAAATTTTTTCTGTTTTCTGTCAACACATTATTTCAACAACATGCAAGACCAGAAACGTCGCACGGAGTATACAGTACACATGTAGTGGAAATGGCTATCAAAGTTTTGTGGTGTTCATATTATATGCACTCTTAATTAAGTCCAAGTCTAAGTCCAAGTCCAAGTCACAAGTCAAGAGTCAAACCATTAATTGAGTGTACTTGTGTAATTGAAGGCTGTAGAAATTAAGTTCTCAAAGTAAAACCACACAATACCCCATATAATTACACGGTAATTATTAGTTAAATATATATATATATATATATATATATTTTTGACATAAAGATAAGGATCAATTGCAAGTCACTCAAATTTAAATGTTTATAAAAAGACTACTTATCTTGATTTCGAACCCGCGACCACCCACTAATTATTAGTTAAATATTGATGTACGCATTACATCATTAGCATGGCAACTTAATAACTTATAATGCTTTCAAACGCACCAACAAAAAGTACATATTAATGAGTGCCTAATGAACTGCATGTTCACTCAATGAGAAAACCATTCCTCTTAAAAAATGCTTCTTTTTAGAACATATGTTATGCATAGAACTAGGTTACGGTTCTTTAATTCGCAAAGTAAAATGACGTTTTACTTTGCGCTTGGATTTCAAAAACCATGATCAGATTCGACCTATGTATTCTATATATTGAAATATTATAGAATACCAATTTTAATATTTTTGGAGTTTTCCAACTATATTTAACAATTTCTGAAAATTTGAGGCATGTTTGCTGTACTGAATATCCAAGGGCAAGCATGGAATTAGATAAAAAGAACATATAAAACCATATTAATTAGCATATACTAATTAGATATTCAAAAGTAACCACCAATTTTGTTTTCTTTTGTTACCTTCGAGCAGAGATAGATATATATATATATAGAGAGAGAGAGCTAGACTATTATACTAATGTTAGCATTTCGGATCGAAATGCTAACACCTCAAAATTGTTGTTATCGTGTCCGAAATCGCGACTTATGGTGCTCAATAAATTCTTTATATGAAAATATTGGGAAATACAAAAATTTTCAATTTTTAAACTTTTCTAAGTATTTGTTTTGTATTTTTGAAAATAGCATGTACAAACATCAATATTTTAATAACATTTATGAGCACTTTTCTAAAATTCAAAACAAATACTTAGAAAATTCTAAAAATGAAAAATTTTTGTATTCCCCAATATTTTAATATAAAGAATTTATTGAGCACCATAAATCATGATTTCGGACACGATAACATAAAATTTGAGGCGTTAGCATTTCGATCCGAAATGCTAACATTAGTACAATAGTCATACTATATATATATATATATATATATATATATATATATATATATATATATATATATATATATATATATTATATAATCAACACTATGCATCGCAATAATCATTCATCTCGTTAATGTTCTTCTTCTCATGCATGGAACAACAATTATTTCTCGTGTTTAGACAAAACTTTCTTTCTGATAGATGCAAACAAGATAGGCAATCGTGAAGAACTTTATTATGATCTTGTCTCTTATTTTAATTTTGGCAATTTATACCCCAGCAAAATGACCAACGACATCTAAATTTTGAAACAAATTCAGCACAAACTTGACATTGTCAATTTTCAATTGTTATGCAACCTTTTCCATTGTTTTAGCCATTTGCAGTTTTATTCAATATGGATCTTGATTTTATGAAAACTAATATATAGGGTCGCATACTCAAATCTTATTCAGATGAGCAATGTATAAGTATATACGGCCGCACAGATTGCATACATATTACAACACTAATAACGAGTAGCAACTACATCTCAATGTAGCTTTTCAATGTTACAGATACCTTAATGACCAAACTATATATATCATTTGATAATTTTTTTTTTTTAAAACACTCAATACATAACAACGCCTATTATACTATTTACATACTCTCCATCACATATTATATATATTTTTTTCTTTACTAACATAATTAAATGCGGCTAAGCAGGACTACAAACAAGTATTAATCCAAAGTCTTCTGAAAACGAATTCTCATCTTTGCAAGTCTTCTGCATTTCGTTCTATAAATAGGAAACTTTTTACTCTGAAATTGCATCACCTAATTAAGCAAGAAATTAATGGCGGTCACATTTCTTTTGCTCAGCTCCCTCCTAACAATTCTCACTGTTTTACTCTCCTATCATTTGCTTGCAAGAAGATATGCATCAAATAACTCGCAATTATTCGAACTCAAACATCCTCCCAGTCCACCTGCAATCCCAGTATTGGGTAGCATGTATCGCCTAGTTAATACCAGTAGCCCGCACCAAACTCTGCGCGACCTTGCCTGCTCCCATGGACCCGTTATGTTACTTCGTGCCGGGAACATTAAACTTCTTGTGCTCTCTTCTAGCGATGCTGCAAAAGAGGTAGCCTTCATGCATTGGGTGCATGCAATTTGATCAATAAATCTATGTTTACACTAAAACGATATGAATTAATAAATCATAAAAAGAAATAATTAAATTAGAAATTAGTTAAAATTAGTGAATTTGACTAATATATATATATGGCTTGGAAAATTAATGCAATTCTATATGTGTCTTTCCATATATACATGTGGAAAATTCCTTAAGTGGTACATAACTATAACCTAACAATATATAAATGCATTTATATGTATGTATATATAGGTGAGAAAGTCCAAGATGCAAAGTTTTCTATCAGTCCTACATCATTGTTTGCGACAAGAGCAATCCTGTATAACTGTGAAGACATCGCCTTTTCAACTGGTCCATACTGGCGCCAGCTTCGTCGAATTTGTGCCACCGAGCTTCTATCCTTAAAACAGGTCAAATCTTTCTCCTCAATCCGGCAAGAGGAGATAGGCCACATGTTAAAAAACCCTCTCTACATTTTCTTACGACGGCTCTCCAATCAACTTGGGAGCAAAGGTGAATGAATTAACAAAAAATATTGTTCTTCGAACGGCATTCGGTCGGAAGTATAAAATACCGTCAAAGTTCTTACAAACATGCACAGAAGCAGTGCATACAGCATCTTGGTTCTGTCTATCTGATTATTTCCCTTCTCTGAGTTGGCTTGATGTGAAAATGAGGACAAAACTTGCAAGAATCCACAGGTATATATATATATATATATATATTACTGTAGAATAGCTAAATTGATTTTAAACTAATTTTAATTAATGAAAACAAGGAATTATAGATCCAACAAGTTAATTATTTTTTCTGGAAATTTATCAAAAGGCGCCCTCCATCATGGAGAAAAATGAGGCCATTCTTATTGGTGATATATAAATATGTGGTGCAAACATGGATATTGAAAAATAACTATGTTTCCTTTTTTTTTTTTAATTTCTTTCCATAATGAAAGTTTCCTGACAAGTATAGATATATGTAGGGATGTAGATGAGATGATGGAGTATATACTACAGGAGCATTTGAAAAAACCGAAGGCGATGCAGAAGAGAGGAGATGACAAGATTGAATATGATTTGGTAGATATCCTTGTCAAGGCTAAGGAGAGCAATGACTTAACGGTTCCTCTCACGTCAGACAACATCAAAGCCGTAATCATGGTATGCTTCATGATATAGATGATTACAACAAAAACAGAAGACCTAGAAGACCTATTGAATGGTTAATTAGGTTTGAA
The DNA here is from genome assembly GCA_030179965.1 of Cyperus esculentus. NCBI lineage: Eukaryota > Viridiplantae > Streptophyta > Magnoliopsida > Poales > Cyperaceae > Cyperus > Cyperus esculentus. Next base: position 1,342,448 of record JASGLE010000005.1, on the reverse strand, counting down.
GATGAATAACACAAAAATTTACATTTTTTTTAATGATTTTTAGCGTAACATATTCGTATGAACGATCGATTGTCACAGAAAAGTTGAGCTATATAATATTCTACTTCTGAATATATAATTAGGCCTTGTACTCATATTTCTTTGATCAGGATATATTTACTGGAGGAACAGAAGCCTCATCGGGTACAATAGAATGGGCGATGTCTGAACTGATCAAGAACCCTGCTATAATGAAAAAGGCACAGGCCGAAGTATGACAAGCTGCAGCAGAACAGTCGGAGTTTAACAACAAGGCACTCACTGAATGCCACTACCTAAAATTAGTTATCAAGGAAACCCTGCGACTGCACCCACCCGCGCCGCTCCTACTGCCACGGCTCTGCAAGGAAACATGTCAACTGTTCGGCTACACAATTCCATCCGGAACATTTATTGTCACCAATGCATGGGCACTAGGGAGATCTGATGACTACTGGAATGATGCAGAGAGATTCGTTCTGGAGAGATTCGAGAACTGCTCAGTCGACTTCAGGGGGAGGAACTTCGAATTTGTGCCGTTTGGTGCGGGGAGAAGAATCTGTCCCGGTATTGATTTTGGTATGGCTATGGTAGAAGAAACTCTTGCTAAGCTGTTGCTGCATTTTGACTGGAAGCTGCCTGGTGATATGAGACCAGAGGAAATGGACATGAGAGAGGCTTTTGGTGCAGTTGCTTCTAAGAAAGAACCCTTGTGTTTGGTACCAGTACTGTGTGTTCCCTTGCTTCAAGCTTAGCTTCCATGATCAGTAATATCTTCTAAAAGAAGACCAATCATCTTTTTAGTAGTAACAAACTATATTGCATCTTAGTAATAATGCAAGGTGCTAGCATCTGCTGATTTGTTTTCAAAAAGGAGCTATATTTATACCAATAAGGAGGATTAATATCCAGGTTTGGTACTAAAGTGGAAAGTTAATTTATAAGGGTGATTGAAAGAATAATATGACCAAGAGATTTGTGCCAATTAATTATATATACATAAATTGATAAATATAAACAATTAGATGTATTCTAAATTATCATAATATATAGCATATACATAAAAAAATAATGAAAATTTAACATCATTTCAATATTTAAGAGAGGAGAAAAAATCATAAATTTGAACTGTTGATCTTTGTTAATGCTTGGTGTATATGTAAATAAAGTCAAAATTATATACTTTTTTGTATACACATAAAATATGATACAAAGAAAAATGTATGGGTCAATGTAGTTATTTGAGATCTAATTTCATCATGTATGGGTCAGCACTCACCAGTCATCTGATCCATTCTCTTGAAATAAATAAATTTTTTTTATTAACTTCATAAGAAAAATAAAGCCAGCCAAGCAAACCTGTAAAATTCACGGAAGCGTAATTAAACGAAATTCTGAAATATGTATTTAATTTTGTATCAAAAAAAGAATCCAAAGAGAAAAATATATGTCCACTTATAATTACTTCAATGGAACTTAAAATAGAGAGAATTTAAGTTCAGGAAAAGGAAAATAGTCAAATAGAGAGAATTTACAGACTTGGCGATGGAACAAGTTTTTCCGTTGTTCCGTTCCGTTCCGGAAACAGAACAGATTTTGGTTCCGCCCGTTATAACGGAAAGGAAACGGAAGAAAATTTGGTTCCGTCCGTTATAACGGAACGGAAACGGAACACACCATTTCCGTTCCGTTCCGCCCTAAACACGTATTTTCCACGTATTTCGCACGTATTTCCGTTATTCCGTTCATTCTGTTATAACGGAATATTCAACGGAATAGATTTTGGTTCCGTCCGTTATAATGGAACGCTCAACAGAACGGATTTTGGTTCCGTCCGTTATAACAGAACGGAAAAGGAACACGCCATTTCCGTTCCGTTCCGTTACATTGCCACCCCTATTTACAGTTGCCATGCATGGAAGCAGTTCTTGTGCTAGCTAGTGAGGGATACAACGAATGGTGGCAGCAGAAATTATCTGAGACTGACCATCGGATATAGCAGAATTGGGATGAGAAACATCTTGCGTCCATTGAAAAACCGTCTATACGTCCATAGATAAGTACGGAATGCAACATATACGTTCTGAAATGTAACATATACGTTCTGAAATGTAACATATACATTCCGAAATGTAACATATACATTCCGAAATATAATAACGAGTACGGAATACAGCATATACGTTCCGAAATGTAACATATATATTCCGAAATATAATGACGAGTACGGAATGCAACATATACGTTCCGAAATGTAACATATACGTTCCGAAATATAATGACGAGTATGGAATGCAACATATACAGTTCCGAAATGTAACATATACATTCCGAATTATAATCTATGGACGCTATGTACGGTTTTTTTAGAGTATTACTCAATTGGGAACATCAGCAAATTGCATTCTTCTGAACTCTGAAGAGAACATATTTGGGCCGGGTATTATTAGCAGGCTTTATGATATGACAAAAATACAGGGGGGAGGAAACGGAATGGTACAGAGAGAATTCTGTGAATTGGGCTGTGAAAGGGCAGGCAGTAGCTTGGATATATCTGTGGAGCACTGACATTGTACGCCACAGAAATTTGTGAAAAGGGAAGGGATTAGAATGGTACAGAAGGATGGAAAAAGTTCTATTTTATTTTCTCAACATTTTGATTCTGATACGACAAAAATTAATTTATTATATTGTGAAACGGTATAATAATTTAAGAATGCTTGATATTATTTATGTTCAACACTATCTGGATCGTATGATATTATTACGAAGCAACTTTAATTAACAGAATGGAAATCTCTTATCATAATTCGTAAGGAAAGATCAAGATTATATCTACTTCAGTATAGTTTTACATATAGGATGTGAAGTTGTGAACTCTCGTGTGAGAGTTTAACTAGGAACTAATGTAAGATGATTAAATGGCATTTATGATAACTTGTATATAGAAGCCAAATTCATATTTTTTTTTCCCAAGGGTATCAACCAACTAATTAAGTTGCTTCAACCAAGAAGCTAAAACTTTCTATATAAGAGTACATATATATATATGCATATAAATGCATAATAAACCAACAATTAGTCCTTTCTCATGTACAACAACATAAAAAAAATGGAGCTAACACTTTGTTCATCTCCCTGCATTCTGATTCCTGTTTTGATTCTTTCACTCACCTTCTTCTTTCACCAAAGAAACAAAGCCAAGAATCTCCCTCCAGGTCCGTCTTCGATCCCATTCCTCGGGAACCTGCACCATATCGCAATCTGCAGTTGCCCGCACCAAACTCTGCGTGCCCTTGCGAAGTCACTAGGACCTGTTATGCTCCTTCGAGCCGGCGATGTTAAGCTTTTAGTCATTTCCTCCCGCGATGCTGCAAAAGAGGTTCTTTTTGCCACTTTAGTGTTAATGCATGTAACATTTATACACCTTGTGTTATGTATTGTAGCCGTTGTTTTACTGATGAAATGTTTATTTGTCGGAAACTCTGAATTTTAGAAAGTGCGCTAATAGATCAGCACAGTTGAGTTTATGATCCGCCAATCCTTGTCAATATAATTATACTTTGTGATAATGAATTTTATGCACACGAATATCGACTTCATATATTACTTTTACACGAACAAATAGAATTATACAAACAAGCACAAACATGTAGGCAGTTTCTGAGTTTATAAATTGCAAGCAAACGTGTACTTGAGCAGGTGATGAAAGTACAGGATGCAAAATTTGCTGAACGTCCGGTATTGACTGCAATAACAATGATCATGTATGGATCCACCGACATCGCCTTTTCAAAGGGCGCATACTGGCGGCGGCTTCGTAAAGTTTGTGTCACCGAGCTCCTCTCTGCAAATAGGGTCAAATCTTTTTCCTGGATCCGGCAAGCAGAGGTCCATCGCATGCTGGAAACATGCTCGACATTTTCTAATCAGCGCACAGCGGTCAATTTCGGTGAATTGGCAAGCGAGCTATCAAACAGCGTTGTTCTTCGTGCGGCATTTGGTGGCAAGTGCAAGAGGCAGAGGGAGTTCTTAAAGGTTATGAAGGAAGCAATCGACACGTTTGCCTGGTTCTGTCCATCTGATGTTTTTGCTTCACTGGGTTGGTTGGATGTGATAACGAAAAGAAAGTTAGCAAGAATTCACAGGTAAATATCAAATAAACTATTTTTTTTGAGATAAAATGTCAGATAAACTTCTTTTTTGAGATAAAATATCAAATAAACTAATTTTTTTGAGATAAAATATCAAATAAACTATTTTTTTGAGAAAAAATGTCAAATAAACTTTTATTATTAGTGATATTATGATTAAGGCAGCATGCAATTTGTTGACTTAATCTGAGACCATCCATTTTGAAATCTATGTATCAATATCTGCGTTATCTCACGCAACGATGTTTTTATCCGAAAAGTAAGGAATACCAATATTCTGTTGGGTCACATAAAATACATGAGCTTGCTTCCTGAAAACGAAAAATCTGCACAATCCATTACTATGAATGAAGTAATTAATTAGACGCATGTTTTGTTTGCTTATTGGATATCTAAATATTCGATATTTCGATTATGTTCTTCTTTTCTGTTTCGTTTGGGAAATGCTAATTGTACTTTTCAGAATTCAGTTACGATGATTTCTTTCAATAAAAGCGTCTTTGTAATTCTTCAATCTATCTATAGTTCTAAACATATTCCATTCAAATTAAAAAAAAGAAACATGTCGATTTGGGAAACATTCTACCAATGCATAACATTTGCAGGGAGTTGGATTCAATACTGGAGGAGATACTACAGGAGCATTTGAAGAATCCCAAAGAACAGAAGAATCATGGAGAAGAAGATGAGGGATATGATTTTGTTGATATTCTGATAAGAGAGAAGCAATGTGGTGACCTAGAGGTGCCTATCACATGGGACAATATCAAAGCTGT